>JAZHRO010000049.1:35046666-36355000 GCA_037157565.1 Thalassia testudinum
GGTACTTGATGCATGCAATGCTCCTATTCTACTTTATGTTGTGCCTTTTATTCTAAAGATGGGCCATATTCAACCTAATTACTACCCCCTTGCGTGGTGTTATCAGTGATCTCATCTTTGTGCTGTTTTTGCATAGCCGCATTCATTTTCTGAATGTCAGCCAGAGTCTGAAGGATAAGAGCCATCTAATTTTTGTGAGTTGGCCCGGCTTGAGAAGTTGTTTGGGCTGAGGTTGAGGCGGCTGATATGGACGAGAAGCTTGTTGTCGGGGCTGATATTGAGCTCTCTGATTTTGATTGTTCCCTAACCACGTGAAATTCGGATGATTACGCCATCCAGGGTTGTAGGTGTTTGAGAATGGATCACTCTGGATGGTATTGAGGTCCTCGCAGGTCTAACGAGCCTCAGAAAAGTCATAATACAATGGTTCAGAGTTCCCCCAACTAGAATAGGTGGGTCTAGAGTTTCCTCCTAACCTAGAATCAGACGGGGGTGGATACGGGTCCATCCCTTGAGAAGAATGATGGTAGATATTATGCACAGCCTCCCTTCCAGAGGGTGGTTGTGCAAACAAGTTTTGCATAGAGGTGGCATGCCGCAGGTGTCAAGTCAACTCATCCACCTTCTTCTCAATAATAGAGACCCTGTCTAGGCGATTGGCCATCAGTTCCAAGTAGACAGAAGAGGACAGGCCCTGCGTCTCATGTGCTCCCCTTGGATTCAACAATGCATGGGCATTCGTCTGGTCGAACATGCCCATGGATTCATTATTGATGGAGTTCTCACACATGTTCTTGAGAATCTCCCACATGGTGTCTTCGTGTTGACCCATGATGTTTCCTCCACAGGTTGCATTGACAAATAATCAAATATCCTCACGGAATCCCAAGTAAAAGGACTGGACTTGTTCCCATTTAGGAACTCCATGGTGGGATCACTTGCTCATGAGATCCAGGAAATGATCCCTTGCCTCGTGAAGTGGTTCTCTTGTTTGCTGCGTGAAATGCATGATCTGGTGGCGTAGAGCATTTGTCCTACCAACAGGGAAGAATTTTTTCAGAAACTTGGATTGTAGTTCTGCTAGGTGTTGATCGGATGCATTAGGGTTTGGTACTAGTGAGCAGCCTTGTCCATGAGAGAGAAGGAGAACATTTTCTTGAGTAAGATATCCCAATTTTGTGCTTCTGACTCGAAGGTATGGGATAGATGCTTGAGTTGCTTGATATGCTAGAAAGGATCCTTGGTATTACTCCCATGAAATTTGGGCATAGCATGAAACATGTTGGGCTTGAGTTCAGTATCATGACCTCCAGCTAGGATTTGGACTCGAGGTTCGGTCGCCACTGTAGTGGGATTGTAATGATCTCGCATCATAGGATGCTGCGGTCGGTTCATAGAGGCTTAAAATAGATCGTTGAGGTGCTAAAGCTGATTCTCAAGATTGTTTTCTTCTGCTGGTTACTCCATGATGATCAATTAAGGAGAGCTAGGTTCAGATGAATAAGAGATATCAATTTGGTTGGGTTGTTGTGCAAACAGGGAGGTTGAGGCTTGGCCTTGACAGGAGTGAATAGCTAATGGAGTCCTCAAGGGTGGTCTTAGAGACCTCCTCCCGAACATGCACCGATGGAGTAGATTAGGGATAGAATGTGATGGACCCAATCAAGAGACCCCTAAGTCAAAAAGTCATCCACCTGAGAATTACCTGGGCAACCAGAGAGGGAGAGTCCCGCAAAGACCCCTACACGGTAGAGTGCCCCCAAGAGTTACAGGGTTTCCCCCACCTGACCTCTCTTGTCACTGAGGATCCAGGTAGACCAGAATGTGAACTTGACCTCTTAAGTCTACCAGTTTTAAGTTAAGAGCAAAGGTGCTTATGATTTCACTTGAACTTTAAGATGCTTTTGTGTAAAGTGACCTAATTTGAAGATTGGTTAACCCAACAAGGTGAGTCAACTTCACCTGTTTTGTCCTTTCAAAAATTTAGGTCCCTCTTTTAGTGTTCAAATGAGATTAAGAGCTTGATTTTAGGGTTTGCTAAAATAGATCAATTCAACCAAGGCTTAGGCACACACTATTTGGGAAGGTTAATTCTTGATTAAGCAAGTGTGTCTCTAAAACCGTAAACTGGAAACCCTAATTGGCTTTGATTGGTCCAATTTAATTTATCCAAAATATGGTACCTAGGGCTCAAGCAAGAAGGTGATAGCCCTAGATACCTTAAGCCCTAAGTAGGTGGGCAAATCAGGGTTGGGTGTTTTCTAGAAATGAACCAAATCAGGCAACTTGTTTGTGATTGAATCTAAAAACAGAAAGCAAGTTGGACCTAATTGATTTCTTCATTTAGCTTTTCAGAATTAGGGGCTTAGAAGAGATTTGATTTGTGTTTTACATTCCCCTAGAGTGGCTGATGTGCAGCTGATCTTCCTCCAATGAATCCCCAAAACATATCACAATCAAAAATAGATAGAGCAAGTTAGTACAAAATCAGATATTGCAATCAAGAGATCAAATTGCACGTTGCTCCTCGGTAATGGCGCTAAAATGTTATTCGCTCTAAATCGGGTTTTAAAATCAATGCGTGTAGTATAAGTTGAATCAGCACGAGCAACAAATATAATTTAGTACTCGAATGAAAGTCCGAAGTCGAACACAGGGAGCAATTAGCAAAAATGATTCTCAAGATTGCAATTCAAGCAAATATTTGAGCAATTTATAATAATATTCCAAGGAATAATGATATATGAATGAAGGTGTATGTCAAATAGTGTAAAAAGAATGAGGTAAAATGGAGATTTGAATCACCAATTACCCCTCACAATTACATCAAATATTTCAATAGTACTAATCAATCTAAAGTCACGTAGGTTAAGTGCACAGTGCACTTCTGTTGAATCTTAGCTGTCTGCACAGCCAGTAAGATGGCTTAACCCGCTCACTGCTACAGTGCCCAGAGGGCACTCTTCCTCTTCTCTTCTTCTACCCCCTTAAGCTTCAGAGAAGGCACAACATAGGGCTCAGCAATGCCAGTAGAGGCAAAGGCCTCCCTCAGAGATCACAAGTGTTGAGAGGAGGGTGGCAGAGCAAAATCGGCCTTCTCTCCTCTCTCTTTCTCTTCTTCCTTTCTCAGAACCAGGTAATCTAGAGCAGACCCAGGTATCCAAGTAAACGGACCAAGCCAAGACCTGTGAGGCATGAGTGCAAGCGAGGGCATGCGTATGTGCATGCATGCGGGGACCTCACCTCCTATGCGTGCTGAGGCGATAAGTCCTAAGCACAAAATCCCCTTATGCATGTTCGCACGCCCATCAGCAAATGAGGTGGGACTATGTCCCTTCCTCTTTCTTCGCGTGCAGCAGCAGGAGGTACCACCTTCGATTGAAGGCAAAGACGTGGCTATGGTCTTCAGTCCAAGACCTGGTAAGGGTCCTAGAGATGCTTCGCATCTCCTAGACATGGAATTGGCAAAGAACACGGCTGTAGGAGCATGAATGACGTCGGAGATGGAGGCAACGGCGATGGAGTTCCGATGGTAACCTGAAACCAAGAACACGGGCTAAACTCCCTAATCAGTATACTCAGAAGGTTCGTCGGACCACGGTGAGTGCAACAGTGGTGGTCCGAGGGCGTGTAGAGGTCGGTGGAGTGCTAACAGTGATGTGAATGAGGGCAAGTGGGTGTGTTCGATGGGAAGTTAGATGGTGTTAAACCCTAAATTTCTTAGGGGTTTTGCAGGGTGAGCCATGGCGGAGGTTTTGGACCAGTTGGTGAAGTGGATGGAGTTGTGGAGCAGTGGAGATGCTTTGTTGGGGATGTGGCTGGAGTAGGGAATGACAATGGGGTTAGTTGCGTATCGACGGTCGAAATGAAGTCCTGAAGGTGTAGAAATGATTGCAGGAGAGGGAGAGAGAGTTTATTGAGCTTTGGGAGCTATTGGGAGGTGGAGACGGCCGGTGATGGTGGACTGACGTAGGAGGAGGAGAATATGACGAGATGGCGATGACGAAGTAGGCGGAGATACGCCCTCCCTTTGGTTGTGGAGGGTCATGACGAAGAGAGGAGTCGAGGGAGCCAACCAATTTGGTCATTGGACGGTTAGAATAGGAGGATCGAAGAGGGTCACCGGAGCAAGGGTTTTGATGGCCAAAGAAGGAGAATCTAAGGTGGTTGACTCACCAAAATTTGCCGAGAGGATACGTAAGGCCACGGGGATCCTTTTATAAGGCTCTAAATGGAGTTGCAAGCTTGTAAACAAGCTTAGAAACTCCAAGCTCCTTGCTGGGGTAGGATACACATTCAATCAAAATGTTCGCATTAGGATTCTAGTGGGATTTAGGATCCCTGGATGGGCTTATTTGGAAGGCAATTACTTGACAAGTTTCCCTTTCAAGTTCGAGAGGCATTCGTCAAGAAATCACAATGATCTTGCCATCTTAAGGTTGCCACAGTTTGTAGGATTAGGATTTCATGGCGGTAGGGACCTTTCTGTGAAGACAATGATAAAGTTAGGGATCAAAATGCAAAGGATTCAAAAGTTAGGGCCATATGTGTGTGATAAAAGAGTCAGACAGGACTAAATTACAAAGTAGGTTAATGTGATCTTAGATTGAGCCCAAATATTGGTATAAATCTAATTTGTCCCTAAGGAATTCAATGGTGAAGTCAAATTTTCGTGTTCACTCAGTCTGGTTGAGTAATTTATGAAAAACCCAAATTAGGGCAAAAGTTTGCCTGTGGCTTTGTTTTAGGTCAAGACGAGTTCTGATGGTCAAATCAAGCATACCAAAATCCTAAAGAATATTTTTCTATGAATTTTAAAGGGTTTAAGTGAATTTTATCCTGACCAGAACCTCAGTTGACTAACCAGGTCATTTTTTAGGGTTTCAGAAGTCATTTAATTCCTAAAAACATGTGAAAACCCATTTCTGACTATCCTAACCCACTTGTTAGACTTTTAATACCATTTGACCTTTATCTAACCCTTGAGAAAATTGGTGGTTGTTCTGCATTCAAGATATGATGGTAAAATTATAGTTTTAACCCTGGTTTCTTATATTTCTCTCTGAAAGGATTTGTAATGAATTATGGCCTTCTGATGGTCATGTAGGAGCATTTAATGACTTAATCAAATCAAATTTAGCTTGCTATGGGTCATGATGGTGTTCCCATCAGTGGGTCCCACGCATAGTGCCCTGGGTCAGTTGGCTTACATCTTAAGCCATGTGCAGCTTGTTCACAAACTCCCTCCCTAACGGAGCTTGGATACTGGGTGATAGAAGGGTTGCGCCTTTCCTATTATGCCTCATTAGTTCATCCAATTTTTTGAAAGAATCTCAACTTTATCAAGTCTTTCACATATCAAGTTCATATCCACATTACTGGAGCTCTCTTGTACCTCGTAAATCCCACTTCTAGGTTGCATGCATCTTCCATAATTCTCCATGGAGGCATTATTCATTGAATTTTTATTCATATTCTCAAATAAGTCAAAAGCACTATTTTCATCCTTGCTCATAAGGTTGCCTCCACACACGGCATCTACAAGGCTTCACATGTGATCCTTAAGCATGTGATAAAAGATTTGCACTAGTTGCAATCTAAGAACCTCACGATGAGGGCATTTTCTAGCCAAATCCATGAATCTCTCCCATGCCTGAAGTAATGGTTCTTTAGGGAGTTGGGAGAAGGTGGTAATACCTCTTCTAATTGCATTGGTTTTCCTAATTAGTAAAATTTTCTTCAGGAAGGCGCTTCTTAGCTCCCACCATGTGTTAATGGGCCCTCCTATAGACCTTAACCAATGACTAGATTTCTCTTTTAAGGCAAAAGGGAAGAGTTTCATTTTTAGCAGATCATCAAATAGGTTAGGAATTCTAATTATCTCACTAATGGTTACGAACTCTTCTAAGAATTGAAAGGGGTCTTCATCGCTATTGCCCTTAAAGTGAAGTAGGAGTTGTATAGTGGGGTGCTTAATCTCAAATTGACCCTCTACAGATGGGACCCTAACATAACGTTGGTGTTGATACTACATAGGGTTCTAAAAATCCCTCAAAGGTCTATTCTGCTGATGTTGGATCTATAAAATCTCAAGCATCTTCTGCATTTGGGTCTGACAATCCTATTAAAATTGATTCAGTTGAAGTTGGAGATTTTGGATCTAAGTCTGGGTATCCATCTGATTCAGTTGTGGATTTGGCTTGGCCAGGTTAGCCATTAAAACAAGATCAGAGTTCGAATCAGATGTAGAACTGTATTCACTAATAATCAGTCTCCTCCTTGGTTCTCTTTGTAGAGGTGGCACTAAGTGTGAATTTTGTGATCTAGTTCCATACATACACTTGGATGTAGGTTATACATGTGAAGAGAATAGGAGAGAGAAGCTTGTACACAATGCAAGCAATCAAATTCCAGCCCTAAAGGGTTGGACCTAGTCAAAATTTTGCTAACCCTAGCTAAATGACCTGACCCTTAAATTACTTGTCTGGCCAGAAGGATAAGACCCCCTACGACACCACTCACTATGGGATGACGAGTCAATTGTTCGCTTTAAAGTCGTTTGTAGTTTTATGTGGTGGAAAAATCTACTAATCAATATTTAAAAAGAAATAACAACTCGTAGAAGAGTGGGTCGTACCCACAGGGAGGCAATGACATATTTAAATTTACACCGGTTAAAAATGTTTGTTCGTAGTTAGTTCAGACAATAATCAAGCCAAAATTGCCTTCAGATTAAGGTTGAATCAAGAAATCATGCTGAAATAGCAATTCTTAATAAATAGAGGATATTTGTTGTAATGCAAAATCAATAAAATATCATTAAAAATTGACAATGGCAGAAAATGTAATTATTAATGGCATGGTTACTGTATCAAAACAGGGGATTTATTCCCCTTGGCCGTGTGCGACGAGGAGTGGATGACCGGACGTGGGAAGCTCGGAGGAAGTTCTTTGGACCGAGGGCTTTGCAGCGGTGGTGGCAGCGTGTCGAGTGGTGGCTAGAGCCGGTCGGATAGAACTCTGGCCAAGGTGGCTGCAAATGGTGCTGCAGCTGCTATTAGCGGGCGGTGCACGCGGCCTGTTGGCGGAAGGCGCTGCAGGCGGGTGCGCGTGCTAGAGGAGGGTGGTTCTGCTGTTGCGTGCACAGGCGGGAGGCGTTGCAGGCGCGGGAGGCATAGGTGCGCTAAAGGAGGGCAGCTCTGCTGCTGCGTGCAGGTGAGCATTGCAGCCGATGCTGCACGCTGGCGTAGGTGCGCGTGGCCAGTTGAAGGAGCACTACAGGTAGCTGTGGGGAGGTTGCAGGCGGAAGGCGCGCAGATGTGGGAAGGCTGCAGGCGGGTGCACGCACTATTGGCGTTGGGCGCGGGTACGTACGAAGGCTGGAGGTGTGGGAAGACTGCTGGCCGTGCCCGCCTTGCGCGTGGCCGGAGGGCGTGGAGTGAGCGGGTGAGGGCTGGCGGTTCAGGTGAGCGGGCGAGTGTGGTTGTTGTTGGAGTGGGAGGTCGAAGCTTCAGATGTTCGAGAAACTTCCCAAACGTCTTAACTGGCTGAGGGGTGATTGCAGTGACAGTGGTTGTTGATGACGACGGCGAGGGAGGTGCACGGTGAGGTGCTCACGGTAATGCGGACGACCTCCGGATGGTGGTGTGGCCTATCACACCACAAGCCCACGATGGTGGAGGGTCGTCGCCGCAGTTGAAGCCGGCAGTGTGGAATGGAAGAGAGAAGAACTCTCTGCAGAGTGGTGGGTCGGTGGTGGAGTCCTGCTCCGCTCGACAGCCTCTCTCCTTTTGTAGCTGCCTGCACGAATTTGAATGGAGAGGCAGAAGCAGATCCACCTTCTCCGCTGATCCATGAATCTGGGTTTAGTGCGGTAGGAGGCATTGCGGCGACAGCCGAGCCGTTGCTGAGAAGAAGAAGAATAAAGGATATTATTAAAATATTATGGTTATTTATATACAAACCCTCAACTTTTATGTTAACTAAAACAATGTACCTAATTGGTTAACTAATTAAATGAATGCCATTCTAAGCTAATTCTAAATGCATTTAAAATATGAATGCAATGCATTGATTATGTAATTAAATTAAAAATATGAATTAATCTATTTACATCCTAATTTATGATAAGTAAATGTTAGAATTAACCTAATGTCTAGGCACTTAAATACTTAATAGCCCACAACTATGGGCTAATCATGGGACACCACTAGAGGTTAGCGTAGTCACTACACCAACCTTTCTTGTCACTAATTGTTCCAAATAGACAAGGCCTTAGATATAATCAGCTAGGTATAGCTCAAGTTTAGAAAATAAAATCCAACCTAGTTGGTGCATCTTTCAAGTTAATTAGGGCTTAGGATTTAAAGTGCACGGGATTATATGATGGGTGTAATGGGAGTGGGTCCCCAATTAATTCAATTTAGATGTGTGTCCATGCCAAACAAGGGTCCACAAACATATTTAATTGGTGAAGTATCTTTTAATGCTTAAATAATCAATTCACCAATTTTAAGGTTCCAATTTCAAGATCTTTTCAAAGATGTTTTGAGTGGAATAAATAGCATTTTGTAATGACAAGATCTTGATCTTTCTCCTTCAGCTTCTGAGTCTAGCAACCCTAATGTGGCACCTTAGCATGTGGCTTCTAAAAGAATCAATATTATTTCAAGTGGTGCAGCCCAAACAATTCAACAAAGGCTAATTAGACACCACTTGATCAAGCACACACTAAATAATTTTTTTCGGAATTTTTAGGGGCTTAAAAATATTTTTCTCAGATTTTGCAACTCAAAGTGCCAAAACAGTCCAAACAGACCTCTAATGAGTATTTTCCTGAAATAGTAATACATCCATTCAAAAGTTCTCCCAATTCTTTTCAAAAAACAATAGTTGATTAGAAATTCAATGAAAAAATTTCATTGAATTTGGAGTTGTATAGAATTCAAGAAAATTCGGAGAACCCGGATCTTCAATAGAAAAGTTTCATATTGACTCACCGATAGTAAAATATCTCTATAGGATAGCACAAAACAAATGTTCACGTTAAATTTGGTGGGTTTATTACTGCCTTCAAGGGGATCATGAGGTAAAATTTTAGAAATTTTTGGATGCACCAATAGTTCAAAATTAAAATTTTAATTCAGCAAAAGAAACAAATCTGATCTTGGTTAAGTTGAGATAAGATCTTTAAAGCATGAGTAGCATAAGAGATATTTTTTTCTTTTGAAATAATACTAAATGCAATTACTCCTAAGAGTCAAGAATCTACCTAAGTCTAACATGTAGAAGGCTTACTTGGAGATCTTCACCTGTAGTTTTTCTTCTCGTCACTTCACAATTCATTCTCGTACGACTTCGCGATCCTGCACACAAAATGGCAAAAAGAGAAGAACAAGTTAGATCTCACAAATGCAAATCTAGAGGAAGCTATCGAAAGTGAAATAGTCGCATTAACTCCCCAACAACAGTGCCAAAAGGTATTCTGAAAGCGGATGTGATTGCAAAAACTCATTTTTCATCCTAGTAAACTCAAACAGAAACTCTTCAATTTGTAAGTGAAATTGAAATTGCAAGATTATTCGAATAGAAATATGGGAGTCCTAGTTGTTCATAGTGAGGAAAATAGATCAAAATCACTTTCCTAATTAGAACTAGAATTAAATATCAAGTAGGATGATTATTAGAACTAATACTAAATCTAATAACATACAACTACTAGAACTATAATATACTAGCACTAGAAAGCATACAACCTAAAGACAAGTTGAAAAATAACTGGAACTTTATTGCTAAGTAGACCTAGAATTAGAACTAGATGAATGCTTCTGAAAGCAAATCCATACAACTAGAAAAATAAAATCTAAGACTATGGCCTTCACAGGCGACGTCTGTGAGAGTTGTCTGTGGATCAAAATAGTATAGTAGAGGGGAGGGGTGAATAGTACCAAAAATAAATTCACAACAGAATTAAGCACATATTACACCTAGATTTATTATAGAAACCTAAACAAGGTGAAAACCACTACCTAAGCCTCTCACTTAGGATTTTCTCGACTAGTCTAGGCTAGTCAATCCACTATCGTACCACTTGAATGAGGGTGGTACAACCTCTTTACAAACCACTTCTCTTTACAACCAAAAGAGAAGCACAACAACAACAACAGATCTTCCCCAACAACTTGGGATCCATTAATCAAAAACAACAATATTACAGAAATATGAAGAATTTATGGAACCTCAATAAAAGCCAAACTAGAATTTCAATGAAGGTTTGAAATGATGCCCTTTGCAACACATGAGAATCAAAGCATAGAAGTACTTGAAGAAGCACGAGAAGCTCTTTGCTTTTGAGAGGATTTTTCTATTTAAGAGTGTGTCTAAAAAGGGGTGCGTACGACCTCTATTTGTATTAGAAAATCAACCTGAAAAGGAAGTCAATTTGGTTGATAAATTAATATCGATTAGTCAATCAAAATGAGGTTTGGTCGATCAATCTAGTTATTTGATCGATCACTTATTGATCGATTAATTAACCTAATTGGTCAATCAAAAATTGATTAATCAACTTTCTAAAAAGGGCTGGTGTTGTTAGGATTTCGTCAATTGGAGGTCTTACTGGCGTTGACGTCTTCGAATGAGCTACTGGAGGGCTTCGTAATCCTCATCTGCAGCTATTGGAAGAAGTAGTAGGGTGTACAGTAGCCGGAGAGAGGCGGACGACGTCGGGGACTGGCGATGACTTGAAACAAGCAATAAGGCCTTGCAGCCACACCAAAGCATCTCAAAAACTTCGCCTGAGGATGGAGAAGGTGATGGCGGTGTTTATGTGTCTTGGAAGTGCTTATGGTGGTCGGGCAAACTAAAGGAAGGTGTTCGAAGGTGGGTGAGTTCGGGGAGGCGATTTAGTGGGTGTACGATGGAATTAAGTGAGGAGTTTTGATTATGGAGACGAGGTAGAGCTTATGGTGATGGTTGCGGGGCGTTTGGTTTGGTTACTTGTGGAGGGCGGTTGGCCTCGCTAGAGTTTGACCGAATGTGGAGAAGACAAAGGGTGAGCGGCAACGTCGGTGGTAGAAATATGGAAAGAAAGGAATAGGGAGTTTCATAAGAAGAGGGAGGAAGTGACCTAGCTAAAGGACGAAGGGGATGAGGATTTCTACACCAGTGTGATGGCCGGATGTGGGGAAGACGAATTCTCCTTTAAGGGAAGGTGGCTGGAATGATGAGGAAGGCAACTCCTACTATGGCTGGCAAGGAGTAGAGGAATGCGAGGAAGGTCGTGGAGCTCCCAATTTGGCCATCGGGAGGTCATAAGAAGGTGGGGGAGGAAGCTTGCTGGAGCTAGTTGGAGGAGGCCAGAGGAAGAGATTTTAGTGAGGAAATGCTGCCAAACCAAGCTAAAGAACAAGGCCTGAGCTCCAAGAGCTTTTGTAGAGCTCGAAAATGCTCTAAATTCCTAGATTGAGCATGCCTTTCTGCAGGAAATAGAGGAGTTTCCTCTTTCTAAAACATGAACATGGTGGGGATTTTCAGGTTCCAATCAAGGAAAATTTGAGATGCAATCGTCAGAGGATCCTTCAAGGACCAATTCCTCCAAATTTGGTGGGATTTGGTTGCCAATTGCAGGTGCGTTCCTTCTTTGAAGCCAGCTACTTTTGAGTTTAGGAGTCTATTATGGAATTCAAGCGGTAGGGGGTAGTTGGTCAAAAAGATGACAAAGTTGGGGGCCATTTGCAAGGATTTTCGAAAGTTACGGTCTTGTATGTGAAGAATAGAGTTTTAAGGGACTAGAATACAAAGTTGGTCAAGATGAAATCTGATTGGGCCCAAATTTTGTTATAAACCTAATTTGGACCCAGGTAATCTAGTGGTGAAGTTGGATTTGAGCTTTGAGCAAGTTTGACTAGGAAATTTATGCAAAAATCGAAATTAGGATAGAACTGTGTCTATGATGCTGTTTAAGGTCAAAATGGGTTCCAAAGGTCAAATCAAGGATACTAAACCTTATGGAATATTTTTCTATGAATTTTAGATGGTTTAGATGAATTTTATTATGATCAAAACCTCTATAATTCAAGTGGGTCTGAAATTAGGGTTTTAGGTTATGAATTGATTCTCGAAATGCATAAAAATCCGTTTCTGTCTATGTGGACCCTCTTATTAGACTTTCATTCTCATTAGACCTTAGATTACCGCTTGGGAAATCCCGTGGTTACTCTACTTTCATGATATGATGTCAAAACTATAGAATTAGCCCTATTTTATTATATTACTCTCAGAATGGATGTACAAGAAATTACGACTCTAAGGCGATTATGTAGGAGCATTTTTTTTTCTTGAAACAATAAGGAAAGCTATCATGCAACGATAGCAATCCAGTAGAGCATTTTATTAATCACTATAAAGACATGATTACAACGTAGATTCCCACATATGTATAAGAGACCAGCATACATTTACAATTTGCTCCACACATACTGGCCTCCTCTGAAATAAAAAATCATTTCTTGCTCTCCAAACACACCACATGACTATCGCCATATGAAGGGGCAGTTTATCGTGCAACAAAAAATTTTTCCATAGATCATCAAAAATGGGAACAGGTTCCTTGCATACTTTTCTCCACATGGCATCAGTGATTGCGCATGAAGAAAAAATATGAATGGAACTATCAGCTGGCAAACCACATAGCAAGTAGGATTGTAACACAGTACCCAATCTTCTATGTCTAAGATCACCGGTCACCAATCCATCCCTCTTACATAGCCAAAGAAAAATCTGGACTTTAATTGGGATCTTCATTAGTTACAGCTTTTCCCCTACCTCATCAGCCTCCATTGAGTAGAAGTGCCTCATGATCTTTTTGTATGCTCTTGCAGGAGTGAAAAATCCCTCCCAGCTATATCTATCTTCAATACCTGGCAGTGGCCTAAAAGCCATCAGATCTTACTCTAGGCAAGTCTTTTCCTCCCATGTTCTTGTGCCTTCTCTGCTAGATTCACCCCTACCAATCTTCCAAGACTCATTCCCTCAGACCAGTAGTTGCAAATCGGGTCCCCTTTACTCGTGTCAGCCGCATAAGCTCTTGGATATACTTCCTTCAGTTGACCCAAAGAAGACCATTCCTCTTGCCAAAAATTAAAGTAGCGTCCATCCCCTAAAATAGGTTGAACATCTGCCAGTTGTTCTTCATGGCTTGTATCACAGATCTCCAAAAAGGAGAAGGCTTAAGTGGTTGGAGATGATCCAAAGAACTATGTGAGCTGCCATAGTTCTCTTTAATAAGATTCACCCAATTCTTATTCTCATCATTAAGCAATTTGATGGCCCATTTAAGCAACAAAGCATCATTGACCTCTTTAAGAGATTTTATTCCCATACCACCTTGATCTTTTGGCATACAAAGGCTATCCCACTTCACTGGCTGGAGAAATTTACCTTCATGGTTGGCTTCCTTCAAGAAGAAGAGTTTTCTCATCACATCAATACACTTCTAGATGGATTTAGGTGCTTTAAACATAGAGAAGGAAAAAACAAGGATGGAAGTTATTACCGAGTTCAAAAGAATAAGTCTGCCCCCCTTAGGGAGATATTTAGTACTCCATCCTTGTAGCTTGACAGAGATTTTATCAAATAGAACACGTTAGTCCTCTTCTTGTGTTTTGTACATTTCAGAGGCAAGCCCAAATATCTGATAGGGTAAGTAACCAGGGGGGACCTAATATTGAGATGGCAAATTGGTCTTCATTAGTTAATCCTAAACACACAAAAGAGGACTTATCACCATTCAATTTCAAACCAGTTATTTCCCCGAATATCTTTACCACGTGGAGCAGTGCCTATGCTTCTTGTTTATTCCCTTCTATAAAGAAAATTGTATCATCAGCATACTGCAAAACAGGAGCCATGACATTCCTGTTGGAGATGGAGTATCCTCTGATGACACCAACCTTTGATAATCTACAAGCATACTTCGCTAAAGTGTCAACCGTGAGGTTGAACACATGTGGAGCAAGAGGGCATACCTGCCTAACACCAAATTGAGGCTGAATCTATGTCCCACAAGGCCTACCATTAATCAAATGTGAGAAAGAAGCAGTGGTGATGCACCTTTTCATCCATTGCAGCCATAAAGGTGGAAACCCCTTCTCTTGAATATTTCCCATAGATATTGCCATGACACCGTGTCATATGCCTTCCGGAAAGCAACCTTCCATACGAAGGCTTTACAGTTTCTCCTGTGCCAACCCATCACCATCTCTTGTGCCATAATAAAGGACTCTTATAATGACCTGTTGGGGAGGAAGCAGATTGCATTGGGGGAATGAGGTCTTGTAGAACCTTCCTTAATCTGTTAGCCAAAACCTTACTCACCAATAAATATATGGAGTTGGACAAAGCAATTGGTCCAAACTCCGAGAAGCAATTTGCACCTGGCTTTTTTAGGAGTAGAAAAAGATAGGATCTCTTAATTTTGTGAAAGCCACTCTTACCCCTCTCAAATTCCCCAACTACTTCCATCACCTCCCCATTCAACATAGCCCAAAATTCTTCATAGAAGAAGACCTATATTCTGTCTAGACCCGATGAACCTTCATTATTCAGATCATTCAGTGCTTCCTAGACCTCTTCTTCGGAGATGGGAGTAACCAAGCTACCAGCCTGCTACATAGAGAGGCTGGGAAAAACTAACCCTGCCATCTTCCACCCCCCCTTCCAGCTGCCCGAGAACTATCCCTGAAGTATCTAATGGCAGCAGCTTTGATTTCAGGTATGGATGCAGTTTCCTAACCGTCCACAACAATGTAGGAAATAAGAATATATCTTCTTCATGCATTGGCCACCAAATGGAAAAGTTTGGTATTGGCATCCCCCTCTTTGAGCCAAAGTTGTCGTGAGCGCTCATGCCAATCCATTTCTCTTATCAAGTCTTCCTCAACCACTATCTCCTACCAGTTGTTCCTGTTTAGCAGCTCCTACTCAGTCAAACAGGTGGTCTCCTCTTTTGCATTCAGCTGTTGTATTGCAGCCAGAGCTTAATGCATTTTTGGTTCCTCAGTACAACCACTGAGGCGACATATTCTTTCAGCATTGAATGCGCAAATGCCAGTTTAGCAGCCAATTTAACTGTTGCAGTGCCTTCAGCCTTATTGGATCTCCACCAGGACTTAATCATTTCACATAATCCGTGCTCTCTAAGCCAAGACTTTCTGAGTTTAAAATAAGACCCAACATGTGTGTTGTCACCACTATCCCAGACCAGCGGCGTATGATCTGAAAATGGATATTTTAATCCTGCCACCGAGGATAAGTGGAATTTTTCTAGCAGCTCTGCATTCCTGAAGAATCTGTCTAGTTTGGAGCACAGACCGCTTCCACTTCTTTATGTAAAATCCACCCCAACAGTGGGAAATTCATTCAATCCTAGTTCTTGTACTGTTAACTAAAATCCAATAGAAGCATTGTCCGAAATTCCACTCAATCTATCCGACTCTGTTAAGGTGCAGCTGAAGTCACCCCCAACTAACCATGGCAGTCCCTATGAGTCTCTCACCAAGATCTGTCAGGTCCTCCCATAATTCAGATCGATTACTCGCAGCACACGAGCCACACACACCTATGATTAAACATTCCATCTCCCCTTGGATCATTTTACATCTGCAAGAGATCGCATTCCTAGATTTAAAGACCTCAATCACATCTAAGCATGCCTCCTTCCACCAAAATGCCATCCCTCTAGCTCTTCCATTTGCTCCCACTGCCACACAGCCAGCATATCCATTTTTCTTTAGATCAGTCCACAAATGACTGTTCTCACATTCAATATGCATTTCTTGAATGAGAGCACATTATTGTATCATTCTCTTAGATATATCATAAGTGAGGCCCTTCTAATTTTATCGTGCAACCCACGCACATTCCAGGAGAGAACTCTCATCTCCCCTTTAGGGAATCCCCTATGTTTGCTTGAGGCTTGTGGTAAGCTTTAATTATCAGAGTAAAAGAGTTTTCATCCACCTTTTGTTCACCAAAATATTTCTTCTTTTCCTTAGCTTATAGGGGGATCACCCCGAGGTCGGTTTTGATGAAGCTCCAAGCCCATATGCCAGTTCTTTGCCAGCATTGAAAGAGGAAGTTTGTAACATCGAGTTCACTGGAATATCTTGCAGTACTCCCACAGATTTTTCTTCCTCCTGAACAGTTTGGTCATCCCCCATCACAACAATCTCCTCTTCTTCCCTCTCCTTGTAGTGATGATCATTCCTCTTCTTTGGCTCGGGTGCCTCCTCAAGTGTACCTCTCCCTACGTGCTCCAATGAGGGTTCCTCTCTAACCATCTCCGCATAGGTTCACTGCATCTTTTGCTCAGGGATAGCATTCACCACCTCCCTAAATTTTAGCCTCAGGAGCCTTGAACTCCCACCATATCTAAGAATGATCTTCTCTGGTAGCGATCCTCCTCTGAAGACCTCCACATTAACATATAACAATCTGCCATCCCCTTCTCTCAAACCAATCTCTTCATCCTCTACCACAGTCGCATATCCATCTAGAATAGATGCTACCACAGTTAGTGATCTAAGATGCAATGGTAGATCACTGATTTCTAGAGACCCAGATCGAGAGCCAAGCCTTTGAGGTGGTCGACCAGGAAAGGCTCCATCAAAAGCTTAGACGAGCCTCCAGACTGCCTAACCCTTTGAGGAGCATTTGTTACTTGATTTTGATTAATTAAAGCTACTTATGGCTCATGATGATGTTATCATCATACCTCCATGCCTAACTTTTGCTAGTCCCTTTGCAAAATCTTATGGGAAAAACTATATTTCTAGACTATGCATTTCAGTTCAGATGCCATATTTATTTTACTCTTTAGAAATTAGGTTAGAATGGCAATAATAGGATTAGAGGTACTCAAGCATCAATCAAACTCTAGACCTGACTAGCTTCATCCTGAGTCTGCCGCGAAGGTTTCTAAGGCCCACAAAAACTACCTAGAGGTTCATTGAACCTAGTGGTTAAAGCACCCATGCGTAGAATGTAGCATGTCTAGGTTCAGTTTGCTAGTTCATTTTTTTGTTATAGAGAGATAGAGAAAGATTTTTCATTTGGAGAGTTTTCTATCTTTTCTTTTTATTTTTCCCTAAATCCAACCATGAATTGGCCCTAAACACGATCTATATCGAATTTCTTGTCCCCACCATCAATCCTCCAAGGGTCCCTAACTTTCTATGCTTTGGGATAGCATTGCCCATGGAAATCCCCAGAACCCTAGCTTCCAACACAGAGGGATAGTGCTGCCCATGGCGTTTTGTTGCTAAATTTAGGCCCTAGTAGTCAACATTTCGAGATAATTCTTCCCATGGCACTTGAACTAGCATAAGGTGCTTACATGCCCTCGATAGGATATTTAGATATCCTAGGAAACAAGCACCAAGGAGATGATATGTTATTACGCATTTTCGAATGGGAATTTCCCACCTCTCTCGCTGGGCACTCGTCCAATCAACTTGTGTTGTCGAGCTGCTCCTAAGCTAGATCTTTGAGATGACTTTTCAGAGTAGAACACTTTTGGCATGATTTTTCTTTGTTAAGCACGCTAAACTAGGCTTAGTATGTAATTTTTGGGTGCTTAGGTTACCATGTCCTACAAACCAAAGGGTAGGCAATGGGACCGAATAATCCCTAACCCTTAGACCTACTACATCAGCCTCAAACTTTCCTCAACCTCTTGAGGACTAATTCGAATCTTAACGGATACCTGAGTATTTAAGCCCTAAAATAAGCCCAAGAGGCCTAAGATCAGCACTCATGCTAATCTCCTTGTCTCTATCATTCCAAGACCTAATTTTTCTTTTGGTTAGGTCTAGAACTTAAGTAGATTAAATAACCAAGTGTTATGACTATCATTTCTTCTTACTTTTGCTCCTTTTTGACATTTCAATTTTCATCCTCTTTTCCTCCTCAAGAAAGATTTGTATCTGAGTTCACAAAATTTCCTACCCTTACTTCATGCCATTTTCTTCTTTTTCAATTTTTTATTTTTTATCATTTTTGAATATGTATTTTTTCATGAGAACCCTACGGAGAATTGAACTCCCATATGTTTTCACTTTAACACCCCCCCATGGCAAAGTTTTGCAATGTCCTCATTGTAAACCAGGAGGGTAAAAAATTAGTTTGGTTCAAGGATTAGAATAGGGTCAAAGGGTGGGCGAATGGGTTAGGATCACTATTGCGAATGAATTCAAGCTTTAATACAAGTACCAAAGGTAGAGTTGGCTATTCTAAAGTTGAACTCAGAACTGTAGTAGCAGTGTAGCTTAAAAAGATGATCAGAAGGATCTTGGGTTTTTGGAATGATAGGCTGCCTCCTGTTAAGCGCTAAATTCAATGCCTTCAGTCAACCAGAAGGTGGTCATGGAGAAGGGGTGGTCAGATCAGATGAATTTTGTAGAACAAGCACCTTGATCAATAGCCTGGTTGGTCCAACCAGGTGCTTGTTTAGATTGATAAGCTGATGATGCAACCCAAACCCCATTAGTCTAGTGGGTTGATGAATGTGAATCAAAAGATATGGAGCCTACCAGATACTTTGAGGCTCAAAGAGATATGGAAATGTGGATTATGGGTTTGGCTGAGTCGACTCAGCCTAATTAGAGTAGGGATCTTCAAAAGAAAATGCATCTACGAAGGATGTAGGAACCCTACAGGTGAGATCAAAGAAAGATAGGAAGTGATTATCAGTCTGATCAATGTCCAATACCCAATCAAAAGATGGAGGAGAATCATATGCAACTCGATTAGAGAGAGGTGAATCAGAGTAGAAATTGATTCCAATGGCGATTCTAGTTGAGATCGAGCTTCGAAAGGCATTGTATGTGTATCAGAAGGTGTGGCTTCTTTGAAATCCAAATCATTGGTCTTAACATCAGAATCAAAGAATGGATCATGGATGCTGAGGTCGTAAATTGGTTCATAATCATCAGGAAACAATAGTTCTCCAAAATTAGAGTAAGATTCAAAATCATCGGAGAATTTGCAAAGATCAGTTTCAGAACCTGATTCCATATCAGGATTTCCACCATAGAATGAATCAAGATGCATAGAATCAACAACCTAACTTGGATTTAACCCACTCTTAGATTCTGAGCTTAAAAAGTGTCCTTATTAGGCATAGGCTCAGGTTCTTGGCTCCTAGGATTGACCCAATCGAATCCCATCTCATCGAACTCCTCGATTTTTGTATCATAAATCTATTTGACTTCCATAAAATCAATTTGTATTTCTAAGGAGGTTGGAGTGGTGTAATCATCAAATATAGGCCCAGAATTATAGTCCAGATCTAAAATCCGATTTTCTTCATATTAGGCCTCATGATCATCTCAAATAGGTTTTGATCTAGATTCTAGGTCAAAGGTAGGAATTGGGTCACTAGAATCTGGGCTAGGCTCTATTGCGATGTCGAAATCATTCTCGAGAATTACCTTAATAGGATAGGGTTTGAGAATTACATTCTTGAGAACTTTTGATTCAGGCTTATCATCACAAGTGTCTAGGGAATCTAAGCTTGATAGACTAGCTTCATGGCTTTCTAAGTTTGCTTCATAATCAAGAACACCTACAATTGGATCCTCCCAACCCTCATTAAGATCAGTCATGTCAATCATTATGAAGTTTGAATCTGATTCCATTTGGGTTGGGGGTCCACAACAACTTCTATTCTCAAACCCGGGTTCTGGGAGATCATATTGATCATCAATGTTACTCCAATGTGTCTCATCAATCTCTGAATGTCATGTTGTAATGTATTCAGCATACATCCACATTTCTCAATGAGACCCTGGTGTATCTCGCAAATTTATGGATGTGACAAACATTGTATATACTCAATACTGTGTAGTCTCCACAATTCACTGTATTCTGATAAAAGCTCATCCCAAGTTGAACCATGTATCATTTGTGTAAATATCATTCCAACTCAGTTCATAATGTTGGTTGTTATTTCTAGTATATTAACCTGAATGTGTCTAGATGGATCTATGTTTTTGTAATATTCATCATGATGTCTCACAGCATCCTTAATCATCTTTTCTTTCATGCTCATTTGGGATTTAGGTTTCTTAAAGTGCCATCCTAATTTTTCAGGTTGCATTTTCAAATTAGGTGGCTGAATTAAGATGTAGAATCAAATTCAAGTTCAGATTGAAGTGATTGAATCAGATCAGAAATCCCACAAATGATCAATTCTAATGAGGCCTCTAGGTTAAACAACCTAGGGACCGTTCCAATGTTTGCGTTCGAAAGAATAGATGAGGGACTGGATATGAATTGGACCCAATCAAGGCACCCAAAGTTTTTTAGATGACTAAGGCTATTTCGAGATGAAAGATACCTCTGAATCAGAAATCCATAATCCTGAGAATTACTTGGGCAGCCAGGAAGGGAGAGCCCCGCAAAAAGCCCTACACAATAGAGTGTCCCCACTGGTTACAAGGTTTTCCCTACCCGACCTTCCTTGTCTCTACAGTTCCAACTAGACCGGAATGTATGAGTTGAGATCTTAAGTCTACCAATTTTAGCCTAGTTTGCACCTTGGATTTCACTTCATTAGAAGTTAATTCAATTTGTGACCTAATTTGGAGGTTGATTTGCCCACAAATTAGGTCAACTTCACCTAGCCTGTGCTAATAGATGAAGAATGAAATTTGAATCAAGACCCAAAGATCACCCTAGATTGACTCTCATGTTCCTAGGTCCACAATTTTAGGGTTTAAGTGAATTTATTGTTAGATTTTAGGGTTCTTCTGATTAGATCTTTTCAAGTAAGGGTTTAGGTAGCACACAGATGCGAGAGGGTTAATTTTCTTTAATTTAGGCAAGTGTGAACTAACACTTCAAAATCATATAGTAGAAACCCTAGTTGGCTCTATTCTAAATCAAATTTGATCTCAAAATGTACAGCATAGACTTCAAACAAGGAGTGTGTAGTCCAAGATGATCAGAAATTAAGCGTAGATCCCTAGTAGGTAAAGGAAATTTGGGTAGGGATCTCTAAACAAAATTGTCTCAACTTTAATCGAATA
Source organism: Thalassia testudinum (assembly GCA_037157565.1). Classification (NCBI taxonomy): domain Eukaryota; kingdom Viridiplantae; phylum Streptophyta; class Magnoliopsida; order Alismatales; family Hydrocharitaceae; genus Thalassia; species Thalassia testudinum. The sequence goes on from JAZHRO010000049.1 coordinate 35,067,756, forward strand.
TTGATTTGAATTCGCAAATTAGGAAACTTGCCTTTAAATGATAATTACTAAGAAATAAGGTGGGTTAATCTTAATTGTTTATTTCCTTTTTCTCTTTCCCAAGATTTGGAGGCTGATTAGGGAAGAAGAGAAATTTACCTGCCCCAAAAGTGTTTGATTTACAGAGAAGATCTCTTCGTGATGTATCTCGCAAAATCACAAACAAAACAAATAGGGCAAGTTAGTGCTTAGATAAATCAAGAAAAGATAAGATTAACAGTGAGTTGCACGCTACTCCCTGGCAACGACACCAAAATGTTGTTAGGATTTCATCAATTGGTGGTGTTGCTAGCACTGAAGTCTTCGATTGAGAGACTAGAGGGCTCCGCGACCCTCGTCCACAACTACTGGAAGAAGTAGCAAGGTGTACAGTAGCCGGAGAGACGTGGAGGACATTGCGGAAGAGGGAGGCAACAGCGACGAACAACAATGACCTGACTAAGCAATAAGGCCTTACGGTCGAATCAAAGCATCTCAAAAGCTTTGCCTGAGGACGACGAAGGTGATGGTGGTGTCTGTGTGTCGTGGGAGTGCGTATGGTGGTCGGGCGAACTCAGGGAAGGTGCTCGGAGGTGGGTGAGTTTGGTGAGGCGATTTAGTGGGTGTGTGGTGGAATTAAACGAGGAGTTTTCATTATGCAGATGAGGTGGAGCTTATGGAGGTTGTAGCGGGACGTTTAGTCGCTTGTGGAGGGCAGTTGGCTTCGTCAGGGTTCAGCCAATTATGGAGAAGACAAAGGGCGAACAACAGCGTCGGTGGTCAAAATAAGGAAAGAAAGGGATAAAGAGCTTCAAGAGAAGAAGAGGGAGGAAGTGACCTAGCTAAAGGACAAAGGGGATGAGGATTTCCATGCCGGTGTGATGGTCAGATATGGGGAAGACTGATTCTTCATTGAGGGAAGGCAACGGCGACGATGAGGAAGGTGGCTCCTACTGTGGTTGGTAAGGAGAGGAGGAATGCGAGGAAGGTCGTAGTGCTCCCAATTTAGCCATTGCGAGACCATGGGAAGACGGGGGAGGAAGCTCGCAGGAGCTAGTTGAAGGAGGCTGGAGGGAGAGATTTTAGTGAGGAAATGCGGCCCAACCAAGCTAAAGAACAAGGCCTGAGCTCCACGAGCTTTTATAGAGCTCTAAAATGCTCTAAATTCCTAGCTTGAGCATGCTTTTCTCTAGGAAACAAAGGAGTTTCTTTCTAAAACGTGAGCTTGATGGAGCTTTTCAGGCTCCAATCAAGACAAATTTATGGTGCAATCGTCAGTGGATCCTTCAAGGACCAATCCCTCCAAATTTTGAGGGATCTGGTTGCCAATTGCAGGTGTGATGAGAGCCTCATCATGAGCAATAACTAGCTCTTTTTGAACTAATAAAGAGAATAAAAGCTCCTGCATAACTTAGAAGAAGGCTTAATTGGAGGAATAAGTGTTCTGAGAAGAAATCATGAAATAACGGTTAAAGCTGCAATTTTACCATTGCAGTTATAAACGAAATTTATCAAAGACAAAACATAGGTCAAATGGTCTGAATAAGATAAAAAGTGGGTTGGTTCAATCAAAAATGGGTTTATGTGCAAACCAGGAATTAAATGACATCTGGTAACCCTAAAACAGACCCGCATAATTCAACAAGGTTCCGGTCAGGATAAAAATCAAGTAAACCCTCTAAAAATCAAGGAAAAATATCCCCTAGGGTTTAGAACATTCAATGTGGCCTTTGGAAACTATTTTGACCAAGATTAGGATCCTAGCTCATCAATTGACCTAATTTGGGTTCTTACACAAAATGTCGAGTCAAACCTAAAATCCAACTTCACCATTGGATTCCTTAGGTCAAAATTAGGTTTCTACCAAAATTTGAACATAAGGGGAGGTCATCTTGACCTACTTTACAAATGAGTACACCCAATTACAGTTTTTTTTTTTTGAGAAAAGAAAGGAATACTATCGAGTCACCGATAGCAAATAGGAGAGCTATTATTAATAATAACAAATAATTACAAGTTCAACCCCCAATACTGTATGAGACTCCAGCATAAATTTACAATATTTTCCACATACACGGGGGTCCCCTGAAAAACACACTCATTTCTAGCTCTCCATACAGCCCTTAAGACAACCACCATATGGATATAGGGCTTATTCCCATCCACAAGACAGCGCCACAGATTCCCCCAAGTGGGTAAGGACTCGTTGCATACTCTCCTCCATACATAATCAGTGATCGCACATGAAGAGAAGATGTGAATGCTAGAATCATTATGTAGCCCACATAAATAACAAAACTGGGTGGGGGTCCCCATCCTTCTGTGCCTCAGATCTCCAGTAATCAATCCATCCCTCCTGCAGAGCCATAAGAAAATTTGTAACTTTAGTGGTACTTTTAACTTCCATAGCTTTTTCCCCATTTCTTCATCTTCCGCCATCCTAGAGGACATTATCAACCTGTCATAAGCAGCCACAGTAGAGAAAATACCTTCCCATTTGTATGTGTCATATTCATGAGGCATGGGTTTTAAAGCAGCAAGCTCTTGCATGAGACGTACATTCTCTACACGAGTTCTTGTTTCATGATTATTCCACCAACCATTATTTAACAACCACTGCTCTGAATCAACATCCCAATAATCAGCTACCACCACATTTTTATTTGCAGCTGCAGCATAAGCAAGGGGGAACCTGTCTGTAAACGTCCCTCCATGTACCCAATTTTCCAACCAAAACTTGAAGCTTTTTCCATCCCCTAAAACTGATTTAAAACACTTCCAATTTTCCTTCAGGGTGCGCACCACAGAAAACCAAAAAGGGGATGGTTTACGTGGGTTAAGATGACTTTTCTCATCATTGGTACTCCCATAACTGTCCTGGATAATTTCTGTCTAAATTCTTTTTTCCCCCTGCAGTAACCGAACAACCCACTTCAATAGTAAAGCTTCATTGAATTCTTTAAGGGATCTAACACCCATACCTCCCATCTTCTTTGGTTTGCAAATTGATTCCCACTTCAAGGTTTGAAAAAAGGCCCCTTTCTAAAAGAATCTTTTCCGCATCACCTCCAACTTTTTCCAAACAGAGTTCAGAGCTCTAAGGATAGAGAAAAAGAAAACAGGAATCGAAGTGATAACAGAATTCAGTAATATATACCTCCCCCCTTTTGAGAGGTATCTACTGCTCCAGCCCTCCAACTTCGTAGCTACCTTTTCGAAATGGAAATACCAATCTGCTTTCTTCATCTTAGAACATTTCAAAGGCAGACCCAGATATTTAATCAGTAGTGGAACCACAGGTCTACCAAGAATGGTGGAGATCTCATTTTGTAACCCACTATTCATCCCAAAACAGACCAGGGAGGATTTACATCCATTCAATATGAGACCAGAAACCTCTCCAAAAAGTTTTACCATATGTAACAGAGCTTGCGCTTCTCTCTTCCCCCCTTCCACAAGAAAAATAATATCATCAACATACTGAAGTATAGGGGCTAGAGCCTTATGATTAGACATTGAATACCCCCTTATAAAACCATCCACAGCTAGTTTGCAGGCAAATCTAGCCAAAGTATCCACCACAAGGTTGAAAATCAGAGAGGCAATAGGGCAACCTTGCCTTACTCTGCATTGGGGCTAAATCCAAGAACGACATGGTTTACCATTTATTAACGGGGAAAAAGAGGCTGTCGTAATGCACCTCTTTACCCATTGTATCAATAAGGGTGGAAATTTCCTCCTTCTAAGAATCTCCCACAAGTATGACCAGGAGACTGAATCATAGGCTTTGGAAAAATCTACTTTCCATACGAAAGCCTTGGATTTTCTCCTCCAACCCATAACAATCTCCAGCGCCACAATGAATGACTCTTGTAATGATCTCCCCGGAAGAAAAGCTGACTGAACAGGCATTATGAAGTCCTTTAAAACCTCCCGCAATCTGTTAGCAATAACCTTACTAATAATAAGGTAGATGGAATTAGATGGCGCAATGGGTCTGTAATCAGAAAAACTTTCCGCACTTGATTTCTTAGGCAACAAAAATAGATAGGATTTGTTCAGTCTCTCAAATCTGGAGTTGCCAAATTCAAACTCATGAATAACCTTTAACACATCCACCTTAACAACATTCCATAGCTCTCTGTAAAAAAACACCTGAAATCCATCCGGACCAGGAGCCCCTTCATTATTTTGCTCTTTAATAGCCTTTAGCACTTCCTGTTCAGAAATAGGGGTCACAAGCATGTCTCTCTGTTCATTTGTTACACACGGGAAGTCCATTGCTGCCATCCTCCAAGAACCTCTTCAGGCAGCCTTGGAAGTTTCTTTAAAAAATTTACTTGCTTCAAATCTGATCTCCTTAACAGAGGTAATATTTCTTTCTTCAACTTTAATAGATGAAATAAGGTTGAATCTCCTTCTAGCACTAGCCGCAAGATGGAAAAATTTTGTGTTTGCATCACCCTCTTTAATCCAAAGCTGTCTGGATTTTTCATGCCAATCCATTTCTGTTTTCAAATCTTCATCCCCCACAACTGCTTGCATCTACTGCCTCAGCTGCTGCTCCTGTTGGTTAAAAGCCAGCCTGCTCTCTTTCAGATCCAAATCCCTAATGACTGTCAAGGCTTCCCTCCTCTTCTGGTCTCTGATCAGATTCACAGCCTGCCCATATTCCTTCAAAATGTCACGCAGACCAGCCAATTTTAGAGCAAACTGCTATGTGGCAGTGCCTTGAACATCCTTGCTTTGCCACCACTGAGAAACCATTTGCACAAAGCCTTCTTCCCTAAACCAAGATCTCTTGAGTTTGAAGTATGATCCCGTGTCTGCATTCACCCCACTGTCCCAACCAAAGGCGTGTGGTCAGAGAATGGCCTATCAAGGCTCAAAACAGCAGATAGTTGATATCTCTCTAACAAACCAGGACTGCCAAAGAATCTGTCCAATTTGGAAATCTATCCACTGCCATTCCTCCAAGTATATTTCACACCACTGATGGTCCCTATCTTTTGCAAAAAGTATATCGTTGACCTACTTTGCAAATGAGTACACCCAATTACATTTTTGGTCCCTATCTTTTGAAAGCCATTGCATAAACCCCCCTAACTTCCTCTCCACTCTTACAAGCAGGTCCCTCTGCCATTATTGCGGAGAGATCCTACTCCAACGAGGAATAGAGAGGGAATACTCTCTGATTCCTCAGAGATCCCCTCCCAGATTTGGAAGGGAGATTCTCTGAGGAATTCCCTTCCATTTGAACTCGATCCTGATCTAAGATTTGCACCCAATCTCTCGTGCGAACGCATGAGAGATTTGGGTACTTAACTGTTTCCATCTCCGGCGAGGATTCCCACGCTTGGAAGCTTGGCTTCCAAGCATAGGAGTCCCTGCCTGTGCCTATAAATTAACCCCCAACTCCGGCCACACCTCGTCAGCTCGACTTAGCTGGAATTCTACCTCAATTTCCTCTCCTTCTCTTCCGACCAAGGGGTCTAATGAGCTCCGACGAGCCCCCCTCCTCTTCCTCGTCGCTCTGCCACAAAACTAGTGGCAAAGCCGTCCTCCTCATCCACCTCCACATCGCGCAACACCTGCGCGAGCCGTCCTAGCGCCGTCATCGCTATCATCTTCCTCCACTGGACTCTTTCTTCTCCGACGACAGCAAGTACTGCCAGCTGCCTTCTCGCCCCCTTTGTCCCTTTAGTTAGGTTAGAACTACTCTTCTCTATCCCCTCTTTCATTTCCCTCATCTTATTTCACCAAACGCCCCTCGACCGCCGCTATCCACCACCATCTTCTTCATCTCCGGCCACCCTCCGGCGAGACGCTCCAATCACTCCGCAGCCCCACATGTCTCGCTGACCACCGCATAACCTCCGCCTCACCTCATTGAACATCCTCCACTCATCCACAGACCCTCTACACCACCACAACTGTCCCCTGACCAAACCCATCCGTCCTACCACAAGGTGACCTAGGCACGCACGCCTAGGCCGTGTTGCAGCCTGCCACCTAGCGCCTCACCTTCGCCATGACACAGCGAAGGTGCTCCTGTGGTCTGATTAAGCCGTAAGGCTCTTTTTTTGTCAGGCAGATTTCATGCTCCAGCCGCCATTAACGGTGACTCGAGGAAGCTGCACGCTTGCTCCAGGGTGCAATACTTCAGAAGCCTAGGTCCAGCTAACTCGAGGAGGCCTCACGAAGTCATTTTTCCCAGCAAGTGGCACCGTGAAGCCTGCAATGCTGCAATTGGTGAATGCTTTCTGGCGGGTGCGTGCAAAAGAGTGGTGGAACAATAGTCCCACCTCGGTAAGCTGTAAGGCGCGTGAGTAGTTTATATGATTTTATGATATTAGCCAATCACCTCCAATAACACATGGGGTGAGGTCCCTCACCTAAATGTCGCCTCATCCGTGAGCTCATCACACGGATCTGGCGCGACCCGACTTGACACCCTCCTGAGCACTCTTCGCGCACCACACCCACGTCGGTGCACCTGGACTCGGGCGTGCGACCCGACCTATTTACCCGGCCCTGGGAGATCGTGCTGAAGAGTGATATACAGAGAGAGAGACGTGGGTGTGGGTAGAGGGATAGCTTTGGCTCCTCTATGGTTTGTGCAGGGAAGGCAGAAGGGAGAAGCGAAGCTGACTCTTAGCTGCTGCTAGCAAAGGAAAAGAAGGAAGGAAGCCATCACAGAGGAAAAGGAGAAAGGCAAGGTAGAGGGAAGAGGCGAAGAAAAAAAGAGAACAGGAACTGAAGGTGGAAGAAGAAATAAAGGGAAAGACAAGCATAAGAAGAAGAGAAGCTGAAGGCAAGGGAATTAGAGCCAAGGAAGGAAGAAGAAGAAGACCCGCAGAGAAAAGAAAGAGAAAGAAACTGCATAGAGAGGCAAGGCAGAAGGCAGAAGAAAATAAGAAGAAAGAAGCAAGGCAAGAGAATTGCAAAGAAGAAACAAGAAAGAAGAAGCACGAAGAAGAAAGGAAGAAAGTTAGAAGAAGAAGAACAAGAACATATTTTTAAGACGTCTGATCCCATGATCAGACGTCCAAATTTCTTACTTTTGCCACAATTGACTTTTAAACTGATGCATTTATATTAGAATTAAGTTTTGAGTAATTAAAGTGTTCAATTACATTCTTGAGATCAGTAATAAATTCCAATTGCTCCTTGTGTTCGACCTCGGATACTTAGGTTTTCGAGTAATAAACTTTTATTTGTTGACAATGCTTGATCGCCTATACTACGACATAACTAACTGTTAAAACATGATCAAGATGCATCAACATTTTGGCGCCGTTGCCTGGGAGCAACGCACAATTTATCAGTAGTCTCTACTTTCTTTTTTATCATATTGAACACTAACTTGCCCTACTTTGCTTTGATCTTGCAGGTATTTCATGAGAAGATCCCTTCCGCAAGTCAACCACTTCAGGGCAGGTAATTTCTTTTCTTCCTTAGACTATCCCCTAAGCTTTGAAAGACAAAAGGAAGAAAATTAATTTAGGAATCAATTGCCTTCTTTCCATAGTAATCACCATCTTTAAGGCAAACGTTTCCTAATTTTGCAAAAATTTTATCAAATCTTCTTGAAGTTGGAGCAGTTTTCTTAGATTCTATCCCACGAATTCATTTGCCTAATAGAAATCACGCTTAATCTCCGCAGACAACACACTTCTTGTTTTTAAGTCGAAAGAGAACCTTTTCAAAAAGAAAAATAAGATTGGAAATAGAACCAAATTAGGGTTTCTACAGTAGGGTCTTGGAGTGCTAGTTCACACATGCTTGTATAAAAGGAAATGAACCCTCCTGCATCAGTGTGCTACCCAAGCCCTTGATTGAAGAGATCTAAACAAGGCAAACCCTAAGAAAAATTAAGCTCTAAGATCACTTGAATCTTACAATCTTGGACCTAATAACTTTTGAGTCAAATTAGGGTGATCCCTAGGCCCCAAGCCTAGAATCATTCCGCCATCTATAGGACAGGTCAGGTGAAGTTGACCCCTTAGGTCAATCAACCTCCAAATTAGGTCACAACATCAAAACATCTAAAGTTCAAGTGAGAAACCCTAAAGCACCTTTGAAATAAAAGTGATAGACTTAAGAGGTCAAGGTCCCCATTCTGCTCTACCTGGAATCTCAGTGACAAGAAAGGTTGGGTGGGGGAAACCCTGTAACCCGTGGGGATGCTCTATCATGTAGGGGTCTTTGCGGGGCTTTCCCTCTCTTGCTGCCCAGGCAATTCTCAAGTGGACGACCTTCTGATCCAAGGGTACCATTCCCCCCAAACCTCCATAGTCATCCAAACCTCTTTGGGTGTCTTGATTGAGTCAAAAACATCTCCAGTCCCTTATCTTTTCTCTTTAGAGCACACACACACATTTTCAGTGGGACTCATTATTCAGATTTAATCACTTCATAACTTGATTCTACATGTTGATTTAAACTTTGATTCTACATCTTGATTCTACCACCTGATTCAAATATGCAGCCACACCACTTAGGACTACCATTCAAGAAACCTGAATATCGGAGATCCATGAGAGATAGGATGATTGAGGATGCCCTGAAATTTTTTGACAAAGAAGAAGAAACCTCAACACCAGTAGAAAACATTCAGGTTGATGTCCCACCAACCACAACCTTTATCATAACTTGTGCCCAAGTACTATTGGCAGAAGCTAAAAAAGGATCAACTCGTGACTTGCTCATCACTGGGTACATTGAGATCGAAAAACTGCACAATCTTGAATACCTTCAATGTATGACAAATCCTCGACTTTGGAAGCAACACCAAGATTGTCTTGAAAAATGGGAAGAGATAATGAGATTAGTAAAACAAATTATCAACCAGAAGTACTCGTATATACCACAAACAGAAGATGAACCATCTTAGGACAACATCGAGGATCAATCTAATCTCGGGTTTGAGGCACAAAATGGTTGTGGATTCCCAACCTAGATGGAGTACAATGTGCCTGATATTGAAGAAGGTTGGGAAGCTCCAAATGCAGGAAAATACCATGTTGAGCCCATTCTAGGCCATGAATCACCAGGCTTAGAATCCCAAAACTCCTACAAGAACGAGAGTAGAGCAGAACCTCTCGAGGGTGTAAATTTTGTCCCTTATTCTGATAAGGTGACCCTCGAAGGTTATTCGGACCTAGATTCTAGTAATTCAACCCACATCCTAAGCCCAGAATCTAGATCTAAAACCTATTTTGAAGATTTCAAGGCCCCATATGAGGAAGATCAATCTTTTAATGAAGAATATGATTTTGGCCCTCTATTTGATGAATATCCCTCGCCAATAACCTCAAAGGAACTAATCAATTTTTCGGAAGTCATGCCAATCTACGATACAGAAGTTGAGGAGTTGGACGAGTGGGTTTTCAATTGGGTCTGCCCTACTAGCTTAGGACCTGAGCCTCTACCAGATAAGGACACCTTTTAAAGCTCGGAATTAACATCTATGCTAGACCCTAGTCAGGCTGCTGAATCTACAACATATGATCTATTCTATGGTGGAACTCATGATCTTGAATCTCATCCAGATTTTGATTTTCTCAAACTCTCTGACGATTTCGAATCTGACCATAACATCGGAGAAAATCTGCTTCCTGATTATAACAAGCCAATTCTCTTTGAAGCCTTCTGCTCCACATATACAGAACCAATCAAAACCCGTTCTCTACCCCGACCCACAACCGGACTCAATTTCTATTCTGATTCACCTCCCACTGAGCCGTTTACAAATGATTCAATTCCATAGCTATACCAGGTAACGGGTATCGATCAGACCGAAAAATAGGAGCCACCATTCTTTAATCACTCCTGTGGGGTTTCCACACCACGCACTGATTATTTTTCGGAACCCTACTCTGAACAGGCTGATTCGACTCAACCCGAACTCGAGTTTTCACTTCCATATCCATCCGAGCCACATTGCATATGGTGGGTTCCGCATCTGTTGATCTACATCTATCAACCCACCAGACTTATCAGGTTTGGGTTGCATCATCAGCCCACTAATCTTAACAAGCACCTAGTTGGACCAACCAGGCTCTTAATCAAGGTGCTCGTTTTACAAAATTCCGCTGATTTGACCACTCCCTCTCCACCCCATTTTTCGCTCGGCTGAAGGAGTTGAATTTAGTGCTTAACGGGAGGCAACCTGTCATCCCAAAAATAGAGACCCATCTGATTATCTATCGGTACTCCACATCCATTACACCTTGAGTTCAGCCTTAGACAGTTGATCCGACCTCTAGTATACGTACCAGAGCTTGAAATCATCCGCATCAGTCAATTCCGACCAATTCACCCACCTGATGTATCCTATTTTAAGTCCCTAACCTCAACACCATTTCACACCCTCCGTTTACAATGAGGACATTGCAAAACTTAGGCATGGGGGGGTGATAAAGTGCATACATACAAAACCAAGAAAAAATCAGAAGGATTCTCACAAAAAAAAATTTCACATATGTCAAAAACATAAAAAATTGAAAAAATTATGAAAAAGAACAAAAAAATGGAGGAGGGAGGAAATTTTGTGAGCCACATAATCATTAGCAGGAGAAAAAGAGCAAAAATGACAAAAAAGAGCACAAAATGAAAAAGAAAAAGAGATAGTCATTAGTAAAAGATTAAGGGATTAACTGAAGTTCTAGACCAGATTAAGAAAAGAGAAAAAGAAAAAGTGCTAAGGAGACACAAAAAAAGATTAGCAGGAACGCTGATCTTAGGCCTCTTGGGCTAGATTCTTTAGCTTAATAATTCACGTATCCGCTAAGATCTAGATAATCCTCAAGAGGTTGGGGAAAATACGAAGCATAAGTATTATGTCTAAGGCTTAGGAAGCATTCAACCTCGTTGATTGACCTTCAGTTTGCATGATTCGGTAACCTAAGCACCCCAATTCACACACAGTCTGGTTCAGTGAGCATAACTATCAAAATCACGCAAAAGCATTTAATGTTCTAAAAAAGTCACCAAGATTAGGAGAGGCCGATCAACACAAGTTGATTTGGATGAGCTCCTGGCACGGAGAGGTGGGAAATTTCCCTCGAAGATGCGAAACAACATATCATCTCCTCGGTGCTTGTCTCTTAGGATATTTAAATATCCTACTGGGGGCATGTAAGCACTCTGCTGGTTCAGATACCATAGGCGGCATTATCATGAAATGTCAATCGCCAGGGTCTGAATTCAGCCACGGAACGCCATGGGCGGGATTATCTCAAAATATCGAAAGCCAAGGTTCTGGGGGTTGCCATGGGCGGTGCTATCTCGAAGTATCGATAGCCAGGGACCCTTGAGGATTGATGATGGGGACGAGGAATCTGATACAAACTGTGTTGAGAAGCCAATCCGAAGCTAGAAATAAAAAGAAAAGAGAGAGAAAATTCTCCAAACAAATAAATCTTCTATCTCTCTTTTACAAAAACACACTGCAAACTGAACCTAGGCTAAAAATGTCTCAAGCACGGGTGCTTTAACCACGGATTCCAACAAACCCTAGGTTAGTTTTTACGAGCCTTAAAAATCTTTGCGGAGGACTGAGGCTAAAGCGGGTCAGGTCTAGATTTTGGTTGATACTTGAGTACCTCTAGGCCTCTTGTCGACATTCTGACCTAGTAACAAAAGGAAAAGAAAAGCACTTATCATAACTGATAACAGACACTCAGGGTATAGAACAGAAGTTAAAACCTTGAAATTTTGCTAAGGGACTAGCAAAAGCTAGGCATGGGGGTATGATGAGAGCCTCATCATGAGCCATAACTAGCACTTTTTGACCTAATAAAGAGAATAAAAGCTCCCGCATAACTTAGAAGAAGGCTTAATTGGAGGAATAAGTGTTTTGAGAAGAAGTCATGAAAAAAAGGTTAAAACTACAATTTTACCATTACAATACATAAACGAAATTTCTCAGAGACAAAACATAGGTCAAATGGTCTGGATAAGATAAAAAGTTGGTTTGTTCAATCAAAAATGGGTTCATGTGCAAACTAGGAATTAAATGACATCTGGTAACCCTAAAATAGACCTGCTTAATTCAAAAAGGTTTCGAATAGGATAAAAATAAAGTAAACCCTCTAAAAATCATGTAAAAATATCCCCTAGGGTTTAGAGCATTCAATTTGTCCTTTGGAACCAATTTTGACCTAGATTAGGGTCCTAGCTCATTAATTGACCTAATTTGGGTCTTTACGCAAAATGTCCAGTCAAACGCGGTCAAACCTAATGGCCAACTTCATCATTGGATTCCTTAGGTCCAAATTAGGTTTATACCAAAATTTATACCTAAGGGGAGGTCATCCTGACCTACTTTGCAAATGAGTACACCCAATTACATTTCTGGTCCCTATCTTTCGAAAGCCATTGCATACACCCCTTTAACTTCCTCGCCACTCTTACAAGCAGGTCCCTCCACCATTATTGGTGAGAGATCCTACTCCGACGAGGAAAGGTCCCTCCACCATTATTGGTGAGAGATCCTACTCCGACGAGGAATAGAGAGGGAATACTCTCTGATTCCTCAGAGATCCCCTCCCAGATTTGGAATGGAGATTCTCTGAGGAATTCCCTTCCATCTGAACTCAATCCTGATCTAAGATTTGCACCCAATCTCTCGTGCGAATGCACAAGAGATTTGGGCACTTAACTGTTTCCATCTCCAGTGAGGATTCCCGTACTTGGAAGCTTGGCTTCAAAGCACAGGAGTCCCTTCCTGTGCCTATAAATTAACCCCTAATTCCGGCCACACCTCCTCAGCTCGACTTGGCTGGAATTCTACCTCAATTTCCTCTCCTTCTCCGACCAAGGGGTCCAGCGAGCTCCGGCGAGCCCCCCTCCTCTTTCTTGTTGGTCTGCCACAAAACCAGTGGCAAAGCCATCCTCCTCCGCGTCGCGCAACACCCGCGCGAGCCACCCTAGCCCCGTCGTCGCCGCCGTCTTCATCCACTGGACGCTTTCTCCTCCGGCGACAGCAGGTACTGTCGGCCACCTTCTCGGCCCCTTTGTCCCTTTGGTTAGGTTAGAACTGCTTTTCTCTATCCCTTATTTCATTTCCCTCATCTTATTTCACCAAACGCCCCTCGACCGCGACTGTCCACCACCATCTTCATCTCCGGCCACCCTCCGGCGAGACTCTCCCATCACTCCGCAGCCCCACACGTCTTGCCGACCACCACATAACCTCCGCCTCACCTCATTGAACATCCTCCGCTCATCCACAGGCCCTCTACACCACCACAACTGTCCCCTGAACAAACCCATCCGTCAGGCCACAGGGCGACCTTGACACGCATGCCTAGGTTGCCCCATAGCGGGCCACCTAGCGCCTCACCTTCGTCGTGACACGGCGAAGGTGCTCCTGTGGTATGATTAAGCCGCAAGACTCTTTTTGTGTCAGGCAGGTTTCACGCTCCAGTCTCCATTAACGATGACTCAAGGAAGCTGCACGCTTGCTCCAAGGTGCCATACTTCAAGATCCCAGGTCCAACTAACACGGGGAGGCCTCGCGAAGTCATTTGTCCCAGCTAGTGGTGCCACGAAGCCTATAGTGCTGCAATTGGAGAATGCTCTCCTGTGGGCACACGCAAAAGAGAGGTGGAACAATAGTCCCACCTCGGTAAGCTGTAAGGCGCGTGAGTAGTTTATATTGATTTTGTAATATTAGCCAATCGCCTCCGATAACACATGGGGTGAGGTCCCTCACCTAAACAGCGCCTCGTCCATGAGCACATCACATGGATCTGGCGCGACCTGACCCAACACCCTCCTGAGCACTCCTTGTGCACCACACCCACGTCGATGCGCCTGGACCCAAGCGTGTGACCCGACCCGTTTACCCGACTCTGGGAGAGCGTGCTGAAGAGTGATATATAGAGAGAGAGAGAGAGACACGGGTGTGGGTAGAGGGATAGGTTTTGCTCCTCTTTGGTTTGTGCAGGGAAGGCAGAAGGGAGAAGTGAAGCTGACACTTAGCCACTGCTAGCAAAGGAAAAGAAGAAGAAGGAAGCCATCGCAGAGGAAAAATAGAAAGGCAAGGCAGAGGGAAGAGGAGAAGAAAAAAAGAGAATAGGAACTGAAGAAGGAAGAAGAAATAAAGAAAGGGAAAGACATGCAGAAGAAGAAGAGAAGCTGCAGGCAAGGGAAGTAGAGCCAAGGAAGGAAGAAGAAGAAGACCAGCAGAGAAAAGAAAGAGAAAGAAACTGCATAGAGAGGCAAGGCAGAAGGCAGAAGAAAATAAGAAGAAACAAGCAAGGCAAGAGAATTGCAAAGAAGAAACAAGAAAGAAGAAGCACAAAGAAGAAAGGAAAAAAGTCAGAAGAAGAAGAACAAGAACATATTTTTAAGACGTCTGATCCCATGATCAAGGATCAGACCTCCAAATTTCTTACTTTTGCCATAATTGACTTTTAAACTTATGCATTTATATTTGAATTAAGTTTTGAGTAATTAAAGTGTTCAATTACATTCTTCAGATTAGTAATAAATTCCAATTGCTCCCTGTGTTCGACCTTGGATACTTAGGTTTTCGAGTAATAAACTTTTATTTGTTGACAATGCTTGATCACCTATACTACGACGTAACTAACTGTTAAAACACGATCAAGATGCATCAACAAGGTGCGTTCCTTCTTTGAAGCCGACTTCTTTTGGGTTTAGGAGTCAGTTGTGGGATTCAAGTGGCAGGGGGCAGTTGGTGAAGAAGATGACAAAGTTGGGGGCCGTTTGCAAGGATTTTCGAAAGTTACCGTCTTGGATGTGAAGAATAGAGTTTAAGGGGCAAGAATGCAAACTAGGACAAGATGAAATCTAATTTGACCTAAATTTTGGTATAAACCTAATTTAGACCCAAGGAATCTGGTGGTGAAGTTGGATTTGACTTGGAAATTTAAGCAAAAATCCAAATCAAAGCAAAATTATGTCTATGACTTTGCTTAAGGTCAAAATAGGTTCCAAAGGTCAAATTAAGGATAGAAAATCTTATGGAATATTTTTCTATGAATTTTAGAAGGTTTAGATGAATTTTATCCTGACCAGAACCTCTGTAATTCAAGCAGGTCTGAAATTAGGGTTTGAAGTTATGAATTGATTCTAGAAATGCATAAAAACTCATTTCTATCTGTGTAGACCCTCTTATTAGACTTTAACGCTCATTAGTCCTTAGATTAACCCCTGGGGACCCCCGTGGTTACTCTACTTTCATGATATGATGTTAAAACTACAGAATTAACCATGTTTTAATGTATTACTCTCAGAATGGATGTGCAAGGAATTACGATTCTTTGGTGATTATGTTAGAGCATTTGTCACTTGATTCTGATTAATTAAAGCTAGTTATGGCTCATGGAGATTTTATCATTAGCTGGTTTGATCGATTAACTAAGTTCGTTGGTCAATCAATTAATTTGGTCGATCAATATCCTTGGAAGCTTGATTTTAGCAAGAGACGCGAAAATCCATTTGAGACTTATTTTGAGGTTCCATACAAAAATATTCTATACTCAATAAAGATAAAAGACACTAAGGCACAGATCAACATTCTTCTACGTAGGTCCATGAGAGAAGCTCTGATCCGTGAGAGTCTTGAAATATTAGTCTTGCAAGAAGCATAATTTTGGTGCATCAAAATAGAGGTACTAACATTCTCCCCCTTTTTCATGACAATAAAGTTATAATTATGATTTGAAATAGTTATGCATAATATCTCCCCTTATTTGTTTTAGCAAAAGGTAAAACATGTTGCTATCAATTTCAATTAACTCCCCCTCAAGAATGTAAAAGAAGCAATAGTAATTTTGACATGCAATTTTAAAAGAAAGTAAAATATTGCTAAGAGAGATAATATCCATGCATATAACATCCATATAAATGAGTCTACATGAGCAAAATAAGATAAAAATAGTCCAAGGAATATAAAGGTTTACAAAAAGAGAATCTAATAAAAAATAACTAAAGTAAACTAAACCTTTAAAGATGCCATGAAAGCATCCATCGTGCTCTGAAGCTCAGTATCTAACTTGAGGTCCATCAAGTTAGATCTCTTTGAGGAGGCAGGCTGGCCAAGACATTAGAGTTGCTGAGTTGAGGATCTCGATGTCAACTGCCTCGATGTTCGGCAAAGAGGTGTCTCCTGCTGCTCTGCTGGTGTTGCGTAGAGGTAGGAGGAGGAGGAGGTGCTACTGATGATGGAGGCACAGTAGTACATCGATGAGGACGAGGAGGCCGATGAAGCTGCTGCTGAATCCCATGCATAGACTCTCCAAGTCTATCTAAGAACTGGCCTTGAGCATTCAAGTATTCTGATACCTGATACCCATGTCCCATCACCACCATGTTTATCTCTCTCTGCCAATGCATCATCAATGAAATACCATCTGTCACATTCTGTATGCTGGCAAAATCCCTACCTGTAAGAGGTCTATCAAAAAGGCCCCAGTCCTGTTCGTAGAAGGATAGAGAGGGTTGCATTAGAGGAGGACAGGTCACGGTAAAATGATCGTAAGGCTGGAAAGGAGGGACTGTTGATGGCTCCTGCTATTGCTCCTGCTCCTAGGCTGCTTCCTCACCACGAGCTCCCTGATCTTGCTCTATCTTTATATAAGTGAGCTTATAAGAAATGGAGATTGTAGTAATAAACTGTTTACAATTAATATCCATGAGAACACTAAAATGTTGGAAGATGTGTGATGGAAGTGTCCCAAACTGGAATGAGCTGGTGGGTTGCTTGCTCATCAAATATAGAATCAAGCGGTTCTAATTGAACCGCTTGGTCTTAGGAAAAGCATAAAGGGTAATGAGCATAATGCCAGGGCATTCTCAAATGAAGTGGATTTGGACATAAAATTTCAAAGAAATACACGATGAAGAAATCGTGGAAGATGGCGAAAATAAGGTGACTTGGAAGGACGACCCAAGTCAAAATGTGAGAGACTGAGTAAGGTCTCCCTAATGGCATCCGTCTATATCTGCTGGTAAAGATCCAGAAAAGTAGAAGCAATAGATGGACAACCAAGAATCTCAAAAATCGCAACTGCATTGACCAGAACCTCTATTCCATAGACGTTCGAGGTCAACTCGATGTTGAAACCCTCACCTATATTCTTCAAGTTGGCATAAAATAGGTGACAGGCCAAAGGGTCAACACCGTGTATGTGGCTATTCCTTGAACCCACATAAAAGTTATGCTCAAAAAGATGTAAAATATGATGATATGCAAATTTTTCTCAAACTCCAGGAAAGATAGACTTGAATTAAACAAAATCAACTGGTCTATCAATTTGTGGGGAATGTTTAGCTAGGGGTGAAAAGCTGTTTACGCATGAAATCGATGCTTTAAAAGATGCGTTGTAGTATAGGTAAAAATCACAAAAAAACAAATACAATTTATACTCTAATTTGAAGTCTGAGGTCGAATACAGGGAACAAGTAGCAAGTAATCTCACAATAGCAATTTAAGCACAAGATAAGCAATTTGTAACAAAACTCCAAGCAATAATGATATATATAAGAGCAAATGTCAATGGTGCAAAACTATTAGGGTAAAATGTTAATTAGAATCACCAATTACCCTAACTACAATAATAAAAAATATTTGAATAATATCAAGCAAGTTTAA
This sequence comes from Thalassia testudinum, assembly GCA_037157565.1. Lineage (NCBI taxonomy): Eukaryota > Viridiplantae > Streptophyta > Magnoliopsida > Alismatales > Hydrocharitaceae > Thalassia > Thalassia testudinum. Next base: position 35,085,406 of record JAZHRO010000049.1, read on the forward strand.
TCCATGCAAGCCAAGTGCATAATGCACTATCAGAGATATCAGATGACAAGGCTCCAATGCAAAGCTACTATTGTTCTTCTTCTTCTCTTCTCAGCTTTGTTCTTTCTCAAGTCACACACAGAGGCAAAGGCCTCATCTCTTCAAGTCTTAGAGAGTTAGAGAGTGAGGTAAAACCCCCCCTCTTCCTCTCTTCTCTTCTTCTTTTTCTCAAACCCAACTAATTGGGTAATCAGATATGCAGTCAAAGGTCGAGACCCACCTACGTGGTGTAGCGGGTGAGGAGTGAGTGTGAGGAGGCATGTGAGCGAGGACCCGACCCCCGGTGATCTTGGGTGAATAGATAAGAACAGGAATTCCACTTATTTGGTGCGGAGAGCTCGTCTATATCCAATGTGGGACTATTGTGTCCCGTGTTCTTCACATGTGAGTAGCAGATGAAGACTTATCCAATTGAGGATGAAGAAGCTTGTGAAGCTCCCAATTAATAGTCTGGACTTCTTCCTTGGAGTAATCCATGTCACGTGAAGCACTGCCTGAACTTGATGTTGCAAGAATACCTGCTTCGAGCTCTCTTGGAGGAGCTCATTAATGGCGGCTAGAGAGTGAACACTTGAAATAGAAAGTATGGGCTAAATGCCCCAATCAGAATGCTCAGGGTGATAGCCTGAAGATGGCGAATGTGATGGTGGTCATAGCAGTGAGTTTGATTGAGCAAGGAGGTCATACAACCTCAAAATTGTGGTGCGGAAGGAGGTGAGTTCGGGGAAGCAGTGGAGAGGCCAATCCCCTCAATTTCTTGAGGGGTTTTGGTCACTATGATACAACAGAGCTTTTAAGATTGGTGGGGGGTGGCTTGGTGCAGCGAGGCGTGTCATGAGGGCACTGAAGGAATGCCAAAGACGAGGGAGAAAACGATGGAGCAGGTGCCTGAGTGGTCGAAATCAGAGTTTGGCAGTACGATGATGATGAGCTGATGATAAGGATTCGAGGAGACTAAGTAGTGGACGAAGGGGGATGGAGGAGGTGCTGGGTCTGGTATGGCTGACGTCGGAGACGAATATGATCCGGAGGTGGATAACAACGACGACGGAGGGATAGAGAGCACCTCGCCAATATTGCGAGGTGTGGAAAGACGTGGGGAAGAAGAACTGGCCAACTATTGTACATGGTGGCCAACGAAGCGGTCAGAGGTCGAGAGTTGTCGGAGCAAGGTCGAGCGATCCAGCGGTTGGAGGAAGAAGAGGGATTTTTGGCTCTGCTACTCACTAAGGAGGTGAGGAATGTCATGGGAGGTCTTTTATAGCTCTTAGGAGAGTTTGGAGAATAGGAACAAGCTCCATAGCTTGCTTGGGACTCAAGAAGAACCCCATTGATTTTATGGGTTCACATGCACGAATCAGAGGAAGTTAGGAGTCAAAATTGATCCCAATAGGTTCCCTAGGTGTGAACATCAATCCCACTAAATTTAATGGGATTTGATTGAAGTTTGAGTAGGATTTTGACCGGTCAAAGCATGCCTGGAGGTTGACTGACCTTCAATGGTGGAAAGGACTAAATTGTAAAGAATATGAAGAAGTTGGGGGGCTTTTTAAGAAGATTTCAAAAGCTGAGGGGCTGTTTGAGAGAACAAGAGTTAGACTTGGACCAAAATGCTTACTAGGTCAAAATGATCTTAGATTCAGCCCAAATTTTGGTACAAACTTAATTTGGACCCAAGGAATCTAATGATGAAGTCGGATTTTGGTTTTGACCATGTTTCGCTAGGAAATTACGTAGAAGGCCAAATTAGGGCAACTTTCTATCTGTAAATCTGTTTCAGGCCAACATAAGTACTGATGATCAAATCAAAGATACCAAACCTTAGGGAATATTTTTTCATGATTTTTAGAAGATTTAGGTGAATTTTATCCTGACCAAAACCTCAGTTAATTAAGCAAGTCTATTTTTAGGTTTTCAGATGTCCATTAATTCTTGAAATGTATGAAAACATATTTTGTTCTGCATGGACCCACTTATTACAAATAAATGACCATATGACCTTTAATAAGCCCCTAAAATACCCCATGGTTATTTTTTAGTTTTGGAATGCTGTTAATTTTGCAAAAATAACCTTGTATTCTTCTCTTCTTTTCAAAATAGGATATTGTGCCCTTAAGACCTACTGATGGATATGTAGGAGATTTGTCAAACTTTTTAAACCAAATTGAGACAGCTTTGGCTCATGATGGTGTTCCCATCATATCCCTATGCCTAGCTTTTGATAGTCCCTTAGCAAAATTCTATGGAACAGACCAGTTATCTTGGTCGGATGTAACTGTCAGGATGCTTTACTATGCCGCATCTCTAGGAATCAAATCATAATACCAACAATAGGCCCAGAGGTACTCAAGTACCAGCCCAGATCCAAGCTTGACTAGCTTTTGCCTCAGTCTAGCATGAAGGTTTCTAAGGCTCGCAGGAAATATCCTAAGGTTTGTTGGACCCAACGGTTAAAGCACTTGTGCTTGTAACATGGTTAGCATAGGTTCAATATGCCAGTGCATTTTTTTGTAAGAGAGAGGGATAGAAGAAGATTTTCATTTTCTGGAGAGCTCTCTCATCTCTCTTTCTTTTCATTACATTTTTCCTTAGATCCAACCTCGGATTGACACTAAACACATTGTGTATCGGATTCCTTGTTGATAGAAAGCCATTTTCGCACATTTGAAAGTCGTCTAAAATCATAGTATAGTCGTGTAAAAATGTTCGTCAAAGATTTGATTTTTAAAGATAATGAGACTTGAGTCCCATTCGTTCATCTTTGGGAGGCATTGTTTTTGTTTTTGAAATCGATCTTAAAGCCGCTCTACTTTATTTAAACGACATGCTTGTGCATAATATATAGGCGGTTAAAGAGCAGGCACTTAAATCACTCAAATATGATAATCGTTCAGCTCAAGCCGATTTCAAACACATAAGAGATATATATATAAAATGAAATTTCATTCATCATGGGAGAGTTGTTGCACAAGGAAATCTAGAGGAAAGCTTATACATGAATGCTTAAAATTAAATCTAACTACCAGAAAACGATTGCATACAAGAATTAACGGGGGAATTTCGCATGCATCATTGGGGGAGAAGTAAGACTACTCTACTAAGCAGTAAATGAAAGCAATAAAAATTATGAAGAGCATGATCTAGAGCTAAAAGAATAGAGGGCATGCAGGGGTGGTCCCCGATGGCCTTGGAGTGGTCGAGAGGAGAATGAGGGGCGGCCAATGTAGCTTAGGCCGACCCTTGGAGAGAGGTAGGGTTGATCCAGCATCCCGGCATGGTGTCCTCCATGGTGGTGGTAGTGAGCTCGTGGAGGTGGAGTGACTATGGAGGTAGCGTGAATGGCACCAATGGAGTGCAATTGCCAAAGAAGTGAATGGGTGCCAATGGCCACCCATGGGGTCTTTTTATAGACCCAATGGAAGCTCTCTAGAGAATTATGGAATTCTCTAGAGAGGCCTATGGTGGGAGCTCGTGGGAGAGTGAGAGAGAGAGGGTGGATGGTGGTTTCTAGATCCACCAAATGTGGATCTAAAAATTGAATGGCTCTTGGTTGCTATTTTTGGCAACCAAGGCAACCACACATGGTAGAGAGTTCTAGAGAACTCTAGGCTAGATATTTTCGTGTGGATGGTGTGTGTGGGTGTGTGTGGGTAGAAACTTAGGTGGCTAGGTTGATTACGTTGGGTTCTAGTGGGTTTCGGTCAAGGTAGGTCTCAAATTAGTGTTATAAACCCTAATTCACTAAGGTGCAGTGCAATTAAACTTAATGCAAGTTTAATTGGGTGTGTGAAAACTTAATTTAGAATAAAACAACTCAATTAGTCAGGTTTGGGTCAATTGGACTCTCACTGAGTCCAATTGGACAGTGTGGGCTGAGATCAGGGCTCAATTGGACTCAATGAGTCCAATTGAATAGGCTGATGGATTTGACTAAGATCCAAGTCAATTAGGTTTAGTGAGGACCTCATTAGGTCCTTAGAGAGGTCTAGAGGTGATGTACTAGGGTTAGGGCACCTTAATTTAGGTTCCCATGGGGTTGGAATTAGGTTTAGGGACCTAGAGATCCAAGATCAAGGCTTAAATCTCAAAACAGAATTGGAGAGCAGTATCAGATGTCTAATTATAGAATCAGATGACTTATACTCAAAAATTAGAAGTCCAAACTTGTTGTCTAGACGTCCAATTAGAGTCAGGAAGGATTTCGGGTTCTGTTTTGGGTATTCTGCAGAAATTGGACCTCTGACAAAGTGTCTGGACGTCCAATAACACTGCAGAAGTGGGTTTGAAGTGTGCGGGAGTTGGCTAAGGGTCCTGGACATCTTAAAACTTATCTGGACATCCAGAGAAGGGTTGGAACTAGGGTTTTAGGGCTTCCTAAGGTGTCGTGACCTAATCTAAGGGTGGTTAAGGCTTGGGGAAGTCTCTAGGCTATCCTAGGGCTTGGATGAACCTATGCTCTTCACATTTTACTGCTTTATTTTTACTTAATAGAATAGAAAACCTTTAACCCCCTTACATTATTATTCCTACATCTAAACTAGGCCTTCTGCTGTAGCTCTACTACAACTCCCGTTATTCCTGATCCAGCTTCAGATCCAGCTCCTGATCAGCTTATTCCCTGCAATTGACATAATGCACTTAATCATCACATTATAATATTATTTTATGCATAGCTAAAGGAAAGCAGTAAAGATGCAAATAATGTGTATGCATGCATGAATAACCCTAACTTATGCTAAGTCCTAGCCTAATTTAGGTCAATTAAGACCTATGATTGCTGTGCAACCACTTGTCCCCACCATCAATCCTCATAGGGTCCCTAGCAATCGATGCTTCAAGATAGCACCGCCCATGGAATGCCCCAAAACCCTTGCTTTCAAAACTTCGGGATAGTGCCGCCCATGGCATTTTGTGGCTAAATCCAAACCCTGAGTAGGATATTTAGATGTCCTAGGAGACAAGTACCGAGGAGACGATATGTTAGTGCGCATCTTAGGGGGGAATTTCCTACCTCTCTACATCGAAAACTCGTCCAAATCAACTTGTGCTTTCGAGCTGCTCCTAATCAAGATCTTAGGGCCATTTTCATAATAGTATGATGCTTTTTGGCATGATTTCATATTTAAGCACACTGAACCAGGCTATGTGTGATTTAGGGTGCTTAAGTTACCGAGTCCTGTAAACCAAAGGTCAGTTAACGAGGCCAAATAATCCCTAGACCTAATACATAAGCTTTTCATTTTCCTTAACATCTTGAGGATTAATCCAGATCTTGATAAGTACGTGAGTGTTTAAATCTCATAACAGATCCAAGAGGCTAGAGGTCGGTATTCGCCACTAATCCCTTAAGTTTTGGCCTCCCAGTTCTTATTTCATCATTAGATCCAACCTAGAAGTTGGTGAGTTCCATATTATTTTGGTGGGGCTCAATTTTTTTCTTTATACTTTTGCTCCTTTCTTTTTTTTTCAATTTCCCTCCATCCTTTTGCTCATTTTTCTCTCAAATGGATCTTCTTTTTCCTTAATCTCCATTTTTTTTTTTTACGAAATCCTTTTTTGATTTTGATTTTCACGGTGTTTTTGCACTTTAATACCTCCCATGCATACGATTTGCAATGTCCTCATTGTAAATTAGGTGGGTTTGAGTTCAGCTTAGATCGTACATTAGAACAAGGTCAAACGGTGGGTGGACGGGTCGAGGTGATTGTTGTGGACGATTTCAAGCTTTGATAGAAGTACCAAAGGTGGAGTCAATTGTTCTAATGGATGAACCCTAAAGTGCAATATGAGTTCAGCAAAGAGTTATGTCAAAAGGATTTTGGGTTTTTCAAAAAGTTAACGGGTTGCCTCCGTTTAAGTGCTAAGTTTAATGCCATCAGCTGGGCACAATAAGCTCATGGAGAATGGAGATCAAAAGATAACTCAGCCAAGTTTGTGTCAGTGAGTTCAATGAATGGTTTGAGTCTCTAGCCATTCACGATAAATGGTTAAGAATCAAGGCTACGTTCACTAATTTCTATAGCCCCATTTCCAAAAACATGTCGGACAAGGAATGGTCCAATCCATTTTGAGCTGAGTTTTCCTGGGAATAGTTTGAGTGTGGCATCAAAGAGTAGGACCTTCTGACCAGGATGGAAAGTTTTTCTTGATATGTGCTTGTCATGAAAGGCTTTAACCCATTCTTTGTAAATTCGTGAGTTCTCACAATTCCTTGATCTCACTCATTCGTAATTGTCAGTGGGTACCAGCCTTCAAAAGATCTAGATTGCACTTCCGTACTGCCCAATAGGCCTTGTGCTCCATTTCGACGGGTAGGTGACATGCCCTCCCATACACAAGTTTGAATAGAGACATACCTAATTGGGTTTTTTGGGCAGTCCTATAGGCCCACAAAGCTTCCGGAAGGTGGGCCAACCAATCTTTCCTATCAGGCAGAATAGTGACCTAAAGGATTTTCTTGATCTCCCAATTAGACAGTTCAGCAATCCGTTGGTTTGGGGGTGATAAGGAGTTGAGATTCAATGCGACACCCTGTACTTTGTCAACAAGGATCTGAACTGTGCATTCGTGAAATGGGTCCCTCCATCAGAGATAATATCATGTGGGACACCGAACCGTGAGAAGATGTGCTGATGAATGAACTTGATTACCACCTTATGATTGTTGGTTCGGGACGGAACGGCTTCAATCCATTTGGACATGTAGTTGACAGCAAGGAGAATGTATTCGAAGTCGTCAAATTTGGTGAAGGGGCCCATAAAATCAATCCCCCATATATCAGAGATTTCGCACATGAGAATTGGCTGTAAAGGCATCATATCACGGTGGCTCATGTTGCCTAAGGTCTGGCAACGAGTACATGCCTTACAGTAATCGTGTGTGTCCTTGAAAATCGTGGGCCAACAAAAGCCACACTAGAGGACTTTAGCTACGATTTTATGTCCGAAGAAGAGTCTACTGCAGGCTTATTAATGGCAGAAGGACAAGATGTCCTAAATTTTCACTTCCAGGATGCATCGTCTGATGATCTGATCAGCACTAATGTGGAAGACATACGGGTCTTCCCATATGTAATACTTGGAATCAAAAAGCAATTTGTCTTTCATGGCCTTCGATCAATCAGATGAGATCTGATGAGATGCCAAGTAATTAACCAAATCAGCATACCAGGGAATTCCTGTACCAATAGTCAGGAGGTGCTCATCAGGAAAATGCTCTATGATCCGGTCAGAAGGGTCAATGATAGCAGAAGGAAGGCAGGACAAGTGATCAACTACTATGTTCTGCTTTCCCGCTTTGTCGCGAATCATGAGGTTGAATTCTTGCAATAGCAAGATCCAGTGGATTAGTAGAGTTTTCGCATCCTTCTTCGCAAGAACGTGCCTCACTATGGTGTGCTCCGATTATATGATAACGCGGGAACCCAAGAGATAAGATCAAAATTTTTCCAAGCCAAATACTACCGCTAGCAGCTCTTTCTCAGTAACTGTATAGTTATGCTGAGCCTCATCAAGTGTCTTGCTAGCGTAGTAGATGACCACGGGCTTCCCGTCAATTTTCTACCCAAGCACGGCACCTGCTACATAGTCAAATGCATCACACATGATCTCAAAGGGTTGAGACCAATCAAGGGATTGCAGGATAGGTGCTTGGGTGACTCAGTCATGTAGACTTCCAAATGCATGAGTGCACTCCTCGATGATTTCGAAGGGGACATCTTTTGCTAGAAGATTAATTAGGGGGCACACAATTTTTGAGAAATCAGGAATGAATCGATGGTAAAAATAGATGTGCCCCGAAAGAGATTTGATGTCCTTGACTGAGCTATGCGTAGGTAGTTTAGAAATCAAATTAACCTTAGCCTGATCAACCTGGTTGCCATTCTCAGAGATAAGATGTCCCAGGACAATTCCCTCAGGAGCCATGCATGAAATGGTTCTTTTCCCAGGAAAGAACCAAATTCACATCAATGGATTACCTGAGTATTTGGACCAAGTGTAGGAGGCAATCATCGAAAGACTCCTCAAATACCAAGAAGTCGTCCTTGAAGACTTCAAGGTAATCAGCTACCATATCATAGAATATGGCAAGCATGCACCGCTGAAAGGTGGCGGGTGCATTGCAGAGCCCGAAAGGCATCCTGCAGAATGCGTACATCCCATAGGGGCAGGTGAAGGTAGTCATCTCTTGGTCCTCAGGATGGATTTCCACCTGATTATAACCAGAGTACCTGTCCAAGAAGTAAAAGAATCGATTTCCCACCAATTTCTTGAGTATCTGATCATAAATGGCAGTGGTAAATGATCCCTTTCATGGAGGAATTCAGTCTTCAGTAATCAATGCAGACTCTCCATGAGTTTGTGATATGGGTCAGAATGGTTTCTCTGATTTCAGTCAAAATCATGGTGAGCCCTACCTTCTTAGGCACAACCTGGTTCGGAGTCACCCAACTACTATTAGAGGTCGGGTAGATGACCCCAGCATCTAACCACTTAATGATCTTCTTTTTCACGACATCCTGCAGGTTCAGATTGAGACATCTCTGCATTTCAGGGGATGGCCGTGAGCCCTGTTTAGTGTAGATGTGTGATGAGAGCCTCATCATGAGCCATAACTAGCTCATTTTGACCCAATAAAGAAGATAAAAGCTCCTACATAACCTAGAAGAAGGCTTAACTGAAGGAACAAGTGCTCTGAGAAGAAAACATGAAATAAAGGTTAAAACTGCAATTTTACCATTGCAGTACATAAAAGGGATTTCTCAGAAGCAAAACATAGGTCAAATGGTCCAAATATGATAAAAAGAGGGTTGAGTCAATCAGAAATGGGTTTATGTGCAATCTAAGAATTAAACGACACTTGGTAACCCTAAAACAGACCCGCTTAAATTAACAAGGTTTTGGTCAGGATAAAAATCGAGTAAACCCTCTAAAAATCATGGAAAAACATCTTCTAGGGTTTAGAACACTTAATTTGGCCTTTGGAACCTAGTCTGACCTAGATTAGGGTCCTAGCTCCTCAATTAACCAAATTTGGGTTTTTACGCAAAATGTCTGGTCTAACGAGGTCAAACCTGAAATCCAACTTTGCCATTGGATTCCTTAGGTCCAAATTAAGTTTATAAAAAAATTTGGACCTAAGGGGAGGTCATCTTGACCTACTTTGCAATTTAGTACACCCAAATCACAAATAGGTCCCTATCTTTTGAATATCCATGCAAAGAACCCCCCAAGTTCTTCGCCCCCTTTGCAATCCGGTCCTGCCGCCATTGTTAGGGCATAACCGAGCTCCGGCGAGGTTCAGAGAGGGATTGCTCTCTAATCCCTTAGAGATTCCCTCCCAGAAATGGAAGGGGGATTCTTTGAGGAATTCCCTTCCTTCTAAAGCCAATTACAATCGCTGGTGTGAACCCAATCTCTCGTGCGAACGCACGAGAGATTTGGGTATCCACCTTCCTTCCAACTCCGGCGAGCCGGCAGACCTAATTGCGCTCTCTCCATGCGCTGACAGGAGCGGCCAGCACCTATAAAACACCCCCCAGACCCTGCCGCAAAACCCAAGCTTGATTTTGACGGAGATCCCATACAAATTCCCTCTCTCCCATCTCCGGCCAAACGACCCGCAAGCTCCGGCGACCTCCTCCCATCCTTCTCGTCGCTCTGCTGCCAAACCAGTAGCAGAGTCCTCTCCGCCTCTTCCTCCCGCGTCGCGCTGTACCCCGCGCGCGTGCTCCTGACCTCATCTTCATCGCCGCTTCCTCCCTTAGGGTCTTTCTTCCCCGACGACGGCAGTTACGAGCCGTCCTCTCCACCGCCTCCCTTCCTTCCAGACAACCCCAGATACATTCTCCATCCTATCCTCTCTCTTTTCCCCCTACTATTTTACTTGATTACCCCTCGACAGTACCAAACCACCTCCATCGTTCTCGCCTCCAACCGCCCTCCGGCGAGCTACCCACACCACTCCGCCCCTCCACACGGCTCGCCAACCCCCTCGTGAGCTTCGCCTCACCACTAGGAACCCATTCCACCCCATCACTGCCACTCCAGACCTCCACAAGCACCCCCCGACCAACCCACCATCTCCGGCCACAAGTTGACCTAGGCACGCACGCCTAGGCCGACCTGCAACCTGTAGCATCGCCCACCGCCTTCGTCGTGCTACGGCGAAGGTTTCCAACTATTCTGATTGGGCCAATAGGCCGTTCTGTTGGATGTCAGGTGTACGCTCCGGCCGCCATTAACAGCCGAAGCAGTAGGTAGCTTGGAGCAGCTTCGGGCATCAGGCTTCCCAGGCTGTAGGTGCAGCAGACTCTCGCGAAGGTCGCGAAGCGAACGTGGCCAGCCAGTCGCACAGAGGAGCCATCAGATTGGGCAATCGAGTGATGAAAGCTCTGCGGGCGCGCGTGAAGGCAAGACCGACCAGATAGTCCCACATCGTGGGATTGCAAAACTCAGGTATCATATAAATTATTTTTGTGTTTTCTTCTTACTGCCTCCGTAAGCACAGGGGTGAGGTCCCTCACTGCCCCCACACGCCTCGTCCGTGGCTTGACGTCGCGGATTTGGCGGATCCGACCCGACCTAAACCTATGCACTCCTCGTACATCACCACTTACCGGTGCGCCTGGTCCCGGGTACGAATCTGACCCGACTACCCGTGTGGCTCTGGGAGAGCGTGCTTGAGTGAACTGCTTGAGAAAAAGAGAGACGCTTGGGTAGAGGGACGAGGGTAGGTTTTTGCTATTGTGTGGTGTGTGCAGGAAGGAAGAAGTGACCGAGGCAGCGAACACTTAGCAGCTGAAGAACAGGAAGAGAAGAAAGAAGAGGCTGTGTAGCAGTGAAAGGAGAAGTCTTCGCCGAGAAGAAGAAGAAGAAGAAGGAAGACAAGGCAGAAGAGAGAGAAGAACAAAGAAGAGGCCAAGTGAAGACTGCAAAGAGATCAGAAGAAAAAGAAGAAGAAAGAAGAAAGGCAAGGCAGGAGAAGAAGGAAGATACAGAAGCAGAAAGGAGAAGAAGAGAGAAGGAGAGATCACATTTAAGACGTCTGATACAAAAATCAGACGTCCAATTCTACTTTTTTTTCACAAATCCTTTTTAAAATTCTCTCTTTGAATCAATTATATTTGCATTTAACAGTTGTATTCTTTGGTTTTACAAAGTACTGAGATTGCTACCCATGTTCGACCTCGGATACTCTAGTTGTTCGAGTAATAAAATTCTTTATATTTGTTTAAACGTTTTGTCGGTTATACTACAACGTAATACGCTTTAAATCCACACAAAATCGTTGAGAACAATGTGGTGCGTGCAATACCAAGGGTTCATACCAGTCAAGTCATCAAGAGTCCAACCAATGGCTCTCCAATGCTGCTAGGGGATAGAAATCAATCATGTTTCCTGATCTGACGTCTGTCGAGAATTGATGATCACAGGAAATGTGCAATTAGAACCCAAAAAGATGTATTTTAGATGATCAGGGAAGGGCTTCAATTCCATGATGGGATTGTCAGCAGCATCAGGCAGTTCGGGGTGGGTTTCAGAAGCAAAGGCAGGAGCTGTAGGGGTGTCTAGGTCTGGTCTAGGCTCTTTTATCTGTGGGGATTGATCCTCTTGTGGTTGAATATCAGGGATAAGCGGGTTTTCTGCAACAAATGGATCTTTAACTACATACTCGATATTGCAAATCTTCTCGATAGCCCCACAGTTTATTGCTTTTTAGGCTTCAAGATATCAATTTTCAAAGTTTTGTCCCCAAATTTTAACTCGATCTGACCCTCTTCACAATTTATGTTGGCCCTATCCGTGGCCAAAAATGGTCTTCCTAATATGATTGGCGTATCTTTAAATTTCTCAGGAGCATCCATGTCTAGCATAATGAAGTCCACAGGAAAATAAAAATCACAGATCCGAACTATAACATCCTCGAGAATTCCTTTAGGTGACTTGATGGATCGATCTGCTAATTGCCAAGTCATCTCTGTCGGTTTGAGCTTAGATTCTTCAAAGTGTTTTAATAAAGATGTGGGTATCAAGTTTATCGAAGCTCCTAGGTCAATAAAGCTCTATCAAACTATATATCACCAATTGCATAGGAGATCAAAGGTGTACTTGGTTCTTTTGCCTTAGGCAGGAGTTTGCTCAAAGTGATGGTGCTGGCTTTCTCCAACAATACGATCAGATTCCCACCTTTTGGTTGCGACTTACGCTTAGGTGTACATACATCTTTCAAGAATCTTGCGTAGGCCGGTATGTGGAGTATTACATCCTTCAAGGGGATGTTTATATGGACCTACTCAAAAAGCTTGACTAGGTCCTCATCAAGTGCCGTGATTTTAGGTTTCCTCTTTCCCTTGGTTAAGGCCTCAGGAAATGGAACTTCAGTCGGTTCCTTTAGAATTGGCTCAGGCTCTTTATCAGGGATAGGGGTGTCCTGGATGACCAATCTAGGGTTAGGATCTGCAGTATCACTCTTGTTGTGGCTAGGAAATGGTGGGTCTTGCGTGGCTTTGCCACTATGAGTGATGACAGAGTTTAATCCTACCTGATTCTGGTTTGGGTTAGGTAAAATAGGTGTCCGCTACTGAAACCCAAAATATGAAGTGGAAGCGTCCATCCAGTCAGGTGATGGAATAGAGGGTTCTTGATAAATATAAGGTGCTCGGCCATTATTTAGGCTCATAACACACCTCTGGCTCGACATGTTAATTAGGTTAGAAAGAGGTTGAGAAGGAAGTGCACCAGGCTGGTGAGGATTTGCCAGTTGGGCCAACTGATTGCGGAGCTCAGTGATTTCTTCTTTGTGTTGTTTCTGCATGCCAACTAGGGTCTGAAGAATAAGGGTGGTCCGGTCCTCCTTAGGTGGGCTAGATTAGAAATTTTGATTGGGCCTTGGTTGAGTAGGTTGATACCGTCCAGGGTTTTGTGGTCAGAGTTGGAATTGGGGTCTCGGATTTGGGTTAATTCCTGACCACACAAAGTTGGGATGATTACGCCATCTAGGGTTGTAGGTATTAGAGAAAGGATTTTTCTGGACGGCGTAGAGATCCTCGTAAGTCTGAGGAACTCTAGAGTAATTAGGGTATGAGGGTTCAGAGTTCCCCCAACTATGCTAGGCTAACCTGGAGTTTCCTCCAAGATAGAAATCAGACAAGGATGGATAGGCATCCATCCCCTGAGAGTGGTAGATGTTGTGTGCAGCCTCCCTACCTGAGGGCGGGTGCACGTATGTGCTTTGTGGTGTAGTGGTGGTCATGTGTAGAAGTCAAGTGATGTCGTCCACCTTTTTCTCAATGATAGCGACCTTATCCAATTGACTAGCAACCAACTTCAAGTCATCTGATTCAGAAAGGCCTCGGGTCTCGTGTACCCCCCGATTGTTTGTCAATGCACGGGTGGTCGTTCGGTTGTACGCACCCAGTGACTCATTGTTTTGGGAGTTCTTGCACATATTTTCGAGAATTCCCCAAATCTCATCTTCATGCTGATCCATGATGCTGCCACCATAGGTTGCATTGACAAATAGCTTGATGTCATCACAGAGCCCATGGTAAAATGATTGGACTTGTTCCCACTTCAGGACTCCATGATGGGGGCATTTACGAATGAGATCCAGAAAACGATCCCATGCCTCGTGTAGAGATTCTCCCGCTCCTTGCGAGAAGTGTGTGATTTGGTGCCGCATTGCATTAGTTCAACCAATGGGATAGAATTTTTGTAAGAAAGCAGTCCAAAGTTCTTCCCATGTGTTGATCTGGTGAGGGTATGTCAGAAACCAATTGGCAACTTTGTTAGCTAGAGAGAAGGACAAGATTTTCAAGAGTAGACCATCTCGATTATGCATGTCTGCCCCTAATGTGTGGGCTAGATGTTTTAGAATCTTGATGTGTTGGAAAGGATCCTCAGAGTTCAAGCCATGAAATTTTGGGGTCATGTGAAGCATACTAGGCTTAAGCTCCACCTCGGGTCCTCCCGCAGGAATGTTGATTCGAGGTTTGATCTCCACCGCAGTGAGATTGTAGTGATCTCACATTTGAGGACATGGCGGTGGGTTGATGTAGGCATTGATCCGATCTCTGAAATCAAAGAATTGTTGTTGTTCAAAGTTAGGTTATTCTGGATGATCCATGGTTGTGGCTAGAGATTCGACCTCAGAAGTGGAGTTGGAAGATATGTCAATGTGATCCGGTAATTGCATAAACAAAGAAGTTGAGGCCAAGTGAGAGTGAAAAACTAGTGGAGGCCTCAAGGGTCATCTTAACGACCTCCTCTCATACATACACCGAAGGAATTGAAGAGGGAAAGGTGTGATGGACTCAATCAAGACACCCAAAGATTTTTTGATGACTATAGAGGTTTGAGGCAGATGATACCTCTAGATCACGAAGTTGTCCACCTGAGAAATACTTGGGTAGCTAGGAAGGGAGAGTCTCGCAAAGACCCCTACATGGTTGAGCATCCCCATGGGTTACAGGGTTTCCCCCACCCGACCTTCTTTGTCACCATGGATCCAGGTAGACCAGAATGGATAACTTGACCTCTTAAGTCTACCAATTTTAAGATTAAATGAGGTGCTTTAGATAACACTTGAACCTTAGAATGAATTTGTGACTGGTGATCTAATTTGAAGATTGCTTAACCCCACAAGTTTGGTCAACTTCACCTAACTTGTCCTTGAAATTATTAGGTCCCTGATTTTAGTATTCAAGTGGATATTTAAAGCTTTCTTTTAGGGTTTGCTTGATTAGATAAATTCAACCAAGGCTTATGAAACACATAGTTTGGGGAAGTAGAATCCATTCTTTTTTTAAGCAATTGTGATCTTCAACCCTAAAATGGAAACCCTAATTTTGGCTCTAATTGGTCCAATCAATTTTTGTCCAAATTTGGCACCTAGGCTCAATCAAGAAGGTGAGTAGCCCTAGGTATCTTAAATCCCTAATAGGTGTAGAAAATCAAGTTTGAGATTTTTCTAATCAAATCAGGCAACTTGATGATTAATTCTAAGCAGAAAATGCAAGTTGATCCTAATTGATTTCTTCCTTTTTTAGCTTTTCTCATAATCAGGGGCTTAATGGCAAAGGAGATGAGATTACCTACCCTTAGAGTGTTTGATGTGTGGTTGATCTTCCTCCAATCAATCCCTCTTCACAAATCACAGCCAAATAGATAGAGCAAGTTAGTATCAAGGTAGGAATTGGAATCAAGAGATCAAATTGAGCGTTGCTCCCAAGCAATGGCACAAAAATGTTTACGTGCGAAATCGATGTTTTAAAAGATGCATTGTAATATAGGTCGAAATCACACGAAAACAAATATAATTTATACTCGAATTTGAAATCCGAGGTCGAACGTAGGGAGCAAGTAGCAATTAATCTCAAGATAGCAATTTAAGCACAAGATAAGCAATTTGTAACAAAACTCCATGCAATAATGATATATATATACGAGCAAATGTCAATGGTGCAAAAAAATTAGGGTAAAATGGTGATTTGAATCACCAATTACCCTAATTACAATAATAGAAAATAATTGAATAATATCAAGCAAGTTTAATCCACATAAGCCAAGTGCACAGTACACTATCAGAGATACCAGATGACGAGGCTCCAAATCAAACCTCTTAAACTCTTAGTTGCTACAGTGCAAAGGCATTATTATTCTTCTTCTTCTCTTCTCTGCTTTTCTCTTTCTCAAGTCACGCATAGAGGCAAAGTCCTCTTTTCTTCAAGTGTTAAAGAGTTAGAGAGCGAGGAAAAAGCCCCCCTCTTCCTCTCTCTCTCTTTTCTCTTCTTCTTTCTCTCAAACCAGACTAATTGGGTAATCGGATATGCGGTCAAAGGTCCAGACCTGCCTAGGTGGTGTAGCAAGTGAGGAGTAAGCACGAGGAGGCACGTGAGCGGGGACCCTACCCCTGGTGATCTTGGGCGAACAGATGAGAACAGGAATTCCACTTATTTGGCACGGAGAGCTTATCTGTATTTGATGTGGGGCTATTGTGTCCCTTGTTCTTAGTGTGCGAGCAGCGACTGAAGACTTGTCTAATTGAGGATGAAGGAGCTTGTAAAGCTCCCAATTAAGAGTCTAGACTTCTTCCTGGGAGTAATTCGCGTCACCTAGAGTAGTGGCCTGGACACGATGTTGCAAGAACACTTGCTTCAAGCTATCTTGGAGGAGCTTGTTAATGGCGGTTGGAGGGTGAACACCTGAAATAGAAAGTGCGGGATAAATTTCCCAATCAAAATGCACAGGGTGATCACCTAAAGGTGGAGAATGTGATGGTGGTCGTGGTAGAGAGTTTGAGTAACTGAGGAGGTTGTACAACCTCGAAATTGTGGTGCGGAAGGAGGTGTGTTCGGGGATGCAATGGAGTGGCCAATCCCCTCAATTTCTTGAGGGGTTTTGGTCGCTAGGATAAGGCGAAGCTTTTGGGATAGGTGGGGGGTGGTTTGGTGCAGCGAGGCGGTGTCACGAGGTCGCCGAAGGTGCACTGGAGACGGAGGAGAAGACGATGGAGCAGGTGTGTGTGCGGTTGAAATCAGAGTTTGGCAGTACGGTGATGATGAGACGATGATATGGAGTTGAGGAGACTAAGTAGCGAATGAAGGGGGATGGCAGAAGCATCAGGTCTAGTATGGACAGCCCGGAGATGAAGGTGCTCCGGAGGTGTATAACGATGATAATAGAGGGATAGAGAGCACGTCGCCGGTATTGCGAGGCACGGAAAGATGTGGGGAAGAAGAACCGGCTACCTATTGTAAGTGGCAGCCGGCAAAGAGGTAGAAGGCGAAGAGTCGCTAGAGCGAGGTGGAGAGTAGCCGAAGGTTGGAGGAAGAAGATGGATTTTTGGCTCTATTTCTCGCTAAGGAGGTGGGGAATGTCATGGGAGGTCATTTATACGCCTTAGGAGAGCTTGTAGAACAAGAAATAAGCTCCATAGCTTGCTTTGGATTCAAGAAGAACTCCATTGATTTTGTGGGTTTGCGTGCACAAATAAGAGAGAGTTAGGAGCCGAAATTGATCCTAATGAGTTTCCCTATGTGTTAACATCAAGCCCAGCAAATTTTGTGGGATTTCAACCGATCAAAGCTCGTTTGAAAGTCGGTTGACCTCCAATGGTGGTAAGGACTAAATTTTGAAGAAGTTGAAGAAGTTGGGGGGCCTTTCGCAAAGATTTCAAAAGCTAAGGAGCTGTTTGAGAGAATAAGATTCTAACTTGGACCAAAATGCAAACAAGGTCAAAATCATCTCAGATTACACCCAAAATTTTGGTACAAACATAATTTGGACCCGAGGAATCTAATGGTGAAGTTGGATTTTGGTTCTGACTACGTTTGACTGGGAAAATTATGCAGAAATCCAAATTAGGGTAACTTTTTGTCTATGACTCTCTTTCTGGCCAAAATAGGTTCTGATGGTCAAATCAAAGATCCCAAACCTTAGAGAATATTTTTTCATGATTTTTAGAAGGTTTAGGTGAATTTTATTTTGACCAAAACCTTAGTTAATTAAGCGGGTTTGTTTTTAGGGTTTTAGATGTCCATTAATTCTTGAAATGCGTAAAAACCCATTTCATTCTACATGGACCCACTTATTAGACTTAATGACCATATGGCCTTTAATAAACCCCTGAATTATCCCATGGTTATTCTGTATTTGTGGAATGCTATTAATTTTGTAGAAATAACCTTGTATTCTTCTCTACTTTTCAAGACAGGATATTGTGCCCTTAGGACCTTCTGATGGATGTGTAGGAGCATTTGTCGACCCTTTTAGACCAAATTGAGCTAGTTATGGCTCATGATGGTGCTACCATCAAAAACAATCGTGAGCAGCTCCTGTAATGAAAAAGTGGTCAAAAGTGTCATCACAATGAGAATAGGAGGCACGTGCGTGTTTGGGAGCCATGACAGAATTGAAATTTCACATTTATCGATAAAATAAGGATTTTTGGTCGATAAAAAATGAATCGGACAGAGTTCTATAAAATCAACTTTTCATCGATCAGCCAAGAAATTTGGTTAACCAAAAGTGATCAAATGCGAAAAACAAGGTGTGTTTCAGAGTGATAAGCTCACAAATACTACAAAATTTCACAAGCACTCACATGATGAAGCAAGAAAATCATTAGACCATGTCATGGCACATCTAATACTTAAGAAAAAAATATAAAAGAGATGGATTTCAGGAAAGTTTAAAGTGTACCATGATTGATCAAAGATCGATCGATCAGGGGATCACAACGTGGATGGTGATGACAACGAGGACAACCAGTCGAGTGAAAGGTTGCATGGCCGGAAGGTTTGCTTGTGTGAAGCTCGAGGATGCATGGAGAGGTTGGCATGTAGGAGTGCTCAGTTGTAGCGTTTGCATGCACGAAGGTCACACGGTGGATACGTTGCTTACTCTCATGAGGTGTGATGGTGGTCGAAGGCACTGGGGAGGTTGGTCGATTAGGGTGGCCAAAGGAGGAGAGGTGGGGTCAGTTGGAGGAGGTTTGATTGGTGGAGAGAAGGAAGTGGGACTGTGGGATATAGGTAGTAAAAATAGTGGTGTTTTAAACAAACTTGGATTGGCAGAAAAGGTAAAAACATTTTGGGTAGCTAATCAAAGAGATTAGGTTTAGTTGAGATTATTAAGAGCAAGATTCGAGGTGAAAAGGATCACAATTTGAAAAGTGAATTTGCCCAATTTTAGTCAATCAAAACTGTGTTTCGGTCAATCAAGAATGATCAATCAATGAAATTAATTGGTCAATCAGGGTTCAAACGATTGGAGGGAAATTCCTACCCAACTGGATTAATCGATCAAGCAACTAAGTTGATCGATCAAAACTCAAATTTTTGGAGGGAAATTTCCCGCCAAAGAATTTGGTCGATCAATCGAGGATTTTGATCGATCAAAGATTCTGGTGGATCAATTTGAAAAAAATTAACCAATCAAAGGTTGAAAACATATCAAACAAAATAATCAATTACGCTCTTTTAACCTAGATCAACCTAGTGAATGGCAAATTAGGTTAAATCTTTCTTTTGGCAAGGGTTTTATAAAGATATTAGCTAATTGATTTTATATTTTAACAAATTCTAAGTTGATTTCTCCTTTTAAGACAATCTCTTAGAAAATGGTCTCTAACATCAATATGTTTAGGCCTACAGTGTTGAGCTAGAATTTTAGATAAGTTTATGACACTAGTGTTATCACAAAGTATTTTGTTATTCTTGTAGGATAGGCCAAAATCTTGCAAGGTTTTTTTCATCCATAATAGTATTGAACAAGTTAAAAATGAAGCTACATATTTAGCTTCTATTGTTGAAAGTGAAACAGTGTATTGTTTTCTAGAGAACCAAGAGACTAAGGAATTTCCGAGAAATTGACACATTCCACTAGTACTCTTTCAATCTATAAAGCTACCTACATAATAAGCATCACAAAAGGAGTAAAGTTCCAATGTGTTTGACTTTAGATGGAAAGGTCCTAAGTCTTGTGTGTGGTTTAAGTATCTAAGTATTCTTTTAACAACATTTAGATGTACTTCTTTAGGGTTTACTTGAAAGCAAGCACACAAACAAGTGCAAAACAGAATATCAGGTCTACTAGCAGTCAAGTATAATAAAGATCCTATCATCCTTCAATGCAATTTTTCATCTACAGACATACTTGTGTCATCAGATTTTAGTTGTGTAAAGGCTGCCATAGGTGTTTCATTTCCTTTTACTTTGTCCATGGAGAATTTCTTCAAGATCACCATGGTGTATTTGGTTTGAGATATGAAAATTCCAGAGGATAGCTAGTCAATTTGAAGTCCAAGAAAGAACTGAAATTCTCCCATCATGCTCATCTCAAACTGATCCTGCATTACAACTACTAGAAGAATGGGATATGCCGTCAGTTACTTGCCATCAGTTAGTAAAACCGACGGCAAAATTATTTTTACCGTCGCTTATTCAAATAAGTGACGGTGAAAGCTTGTACACGACCTACCATCAATTGCAAAAAAGCAATTGGGCATGTGGTTTTGATTACACAGCAATCATAGGTCTTAATTGACCTAAATTAGGCTCGAACTTAGCATAAGCTAGTGTAACTCATGCATGCATAAGCATTACTTGCATCTTTACTGCTTTCCTTTAGCTATGCATGAAATAATGATATAATGTACTAATTAAGTGCATTATATAAACTGCAAGAAAAAGAAGCTTAGCAGCTGGGATTGGAAGCTGGATTAAAAGTTGGACCTGAAGCTATTATTGCATTGGAGCTGGAGTGGAAGATTAGAATAAAATATAGTAGAGAAATAATGTAAAAGGTTGAGGTATGGTATTCTATTAAGTAGAAGGAAAGTAGTTAAATTATGAAGAATGTAGGCTCAATCCTAGCCTTAGGATAGCCATAGAAGCCTTCCCAAGCTTTTGCCACCCTTAGATTAGGTCACCAAAGACTAAGAAGCCTTAAAACCCTAATTCCAGCCCTTATCTGGAGGTCTCGGTAACTTATTGGATGTCCAGGACCTTTAGCCACAACCCGCACACATTAAACCCATGTCTGCAGTGTTATTGGACATCCAGACAATTGATCAGACGTCCAATTTCTGTAGAATACCCAAGATAAAACCCTGAATCTCTCCTAACTCTGATTGGACGTCCAGACAGCAAGTTTGGACTTCTGATTTTTGAGTATAAATCATTTGATACTATTATCAGACATCTGGAACTACCCTCCAGTTCTTGTTTTGGAATTCATGCTTTGATCTTGAGTTCCTAGGTCCCTAAACCCAATTCCAACCCCTTGGGAACCTAAATTAAGGTACCCTAACCCTAGTACACCACCTCTAGACCATCCTAAGAACCTAATTAGGTACTCACTAAGCCCAATTGACTTGGATCATAGTCAAGTACCATTGCCTATTCAATTGTTCTCATAGAGTCCAATTGAGCTCAGCCCTCAACCCACACAAGTCCAATTGGACTCAGTAAGAGTCCAATTGACCTAAGCCCAACCTAATCGAGTTATTTCACTCTTAATTAGGTTCACACTCATTCAATTAAAGTTGTGTTAAGTTTAATTGCATTTTCTCCTTAGCAAATTAAGGTTTGCAACCCTAATCTGAGACCTACCCTAACCTAAACCTATTAGGACCTAACCTAGCTCACTTAGCTACCTAAGGCACGACCACACACACCCATTCATGCACACACACCCACTTAGAGTTTTCTATAACTCTCTTCAAGGTGGTGCCACTCTTGGTTGCTAAAATTATCAACCAAGAGCCATTCAATTTTTAGATCCACAAATGGTGGATCTAAAAACCACCTTGGATGGCCACACTTGGAGCTCTCTCTAGAGAGTTCCACACTTCTCTAGAGAGACTCTCTTGGGTCTACTTAAAGGACCCTTGGGTGGCCATTTGTACCAATCTAGCCTTCCATCTAGTTTTAGCATATCTCCACCCTCATTCCACCTCCACTCCATGAGCTCCCGCCATGGTTCCACCACCTCCACGCCAAGGCTAGAGCACTCTTCCTCCACAACTTCAAGGGCTGGCCTACGCACCATTGGGCGCCCCTCTTTCTCCTCTCAACTAAGTCGAAGGCCATCAAAGCCCACCTCCGAATGCCCTTATTTCTGCTAGCTAAGTAGATAGTAGTTCTTCGTAGACTTACTACTCTATTACTGCTTAGTGGTGTAGCTCCATATTTCTCCCCCAATGTTGCATGCATAATCCCCCCATAGATTCATGTATGCAGTCATTTTCTACTAGCGAGTAGTTTATGTTTTCAAGCATTCCTTTACAAGCACTCTAGTTACCCATACATTTACATTCGTTATCTACTTAATGCATGCGCACGTGATAAGGGTTAATCATGCAAATGGCAAAATAGTGATTTGAGAAGGTTAGAAACTGGCGTGCAATTTTAACCAAGTACAGTGAGAAAGATTGAATTCATTTTGCATTTCCTAAACACCTCCCAAAAACGGACGACCGGGACTCCAATTCTCGTTGTTTTAGAAATATTTTTGTTTTGATCGAATTTCACACTATATTAAAACATAACCACAATTTTCATATTAAAAAATGTGAAAATCCTATCGAATAAATGGCATCGTTGCTGAGGAGGCAACGCAATTGATTTTCAATCTAAATCTTTTAGTGACAAATCTTCCTCTACTTATTTCTTTGGATGCGAAGGAAACTAGGAAGAATGGGATCTGCACACACATCGAGCATAGAGAAAAAATGCAAGTGCACATCTCTCCCTTAGCTTAGGATTTTTGTTTGAAACTTGAAAATGTTTTTCCCATCAAAAAAATAGTTTGAAAATTTTTGAAAAAAAAAGAAAAAAAATTTATTTTTGGTGGAAAGTGGGATTTGAATTTCAAACACCTTTTTAAAAGCTTTTCCACCACTTGTTGAAATTTAGCTAGACTTTAATTTCTGACTTAAAAATTCATTTGCCCAAAAATTAGTTAGCAAAAAATTTTGAAATTAGGGAAAATACTTCATTTTCAAACTATCTTTCAAATGGTACCATTTATTGGAAAAAATTCCATGTATAAAATTTTTAAAAATTCACGATCTGCAAGGGGGTCAAACTGACCCAGATTTGAAATTTTTCAAAATTCAAAAGTCAATTTCGAGCAATCCGTGAATCTATTTTGACTAAAAATTGTGGGGTTTGAAAGCGGAACTCAATAGCTTTAATTTTCTAATTTTTTTCAAACTTTTTAAAATCATTGGATATTGTTTCAAACCAAAAATCGATAAAGGGTCAAAATTCCAAATCTGACTCTTTGACGTTTAAAAATCCCTATAAATTCGGTTGAAATAGGAAAAATTATAAGAAAATATTCTATGAAAAGATAATTGAAAATGGAATCTACTAGACAAATTTCACCTCATTTGGATTCCATTTGTGTTCAGAGAACTAGTTTGATTCTTGTGGTCAGCTGAAGCCTTAGAAATTGCATGAACCCTAGGCTCAACCCTTAAGGCCAAATTTCTAGAGACCACACTTGAGCTAACCTAAACTTAAGCTAAGTTTAGTGTTTAGCCGGTGAGGCTGGTCACCTTGTGGACCACTCACCCGAAACCCCAGTGAAGAAAAAAGGGTTAAAATAAATTCTAAAACACAAAATCAACCTGAATTCATTGTCATACTACTAGGTGTTTTCAACCTCTCTGGCCAAACTTGGTGACTGAGTCAGAGGTCAACGGAACCGGAGGCGCAAGTCGAAGGAAGAACCTTTCCCTTAGTCCCCTCGTAACCAGATTGGCTAGGTTAGCTTGAGAGGTAGGAATCACTTTTAGTTGGTTCGCAATGAATTTTTCTTTAGGAATTCAAATCGAAAATGAAAAATCCGATCATTTGATTGTAAGGACCATCTGATTGACGGGCCTTAGCCTTGTCTGGCTGGTTGCATCAACCTAGTGGTTGGTTGGTGTATGCGAGGAAGGAGGTCACTGAGACCTCAACTAGCTAGATCTTTAGAGCCAATCCCAAGGAGGAGAAGGCAAGTCACCACACCCAGACCATCTTCTCCCCTAGCCTCTTCTTCTTCTATCCTCCTAGCTGAGATGGCTAACACTGGACCTGGTCAGAATCCAGGTAATCTGGACGCAAGGGCTCATCTGAGAGCTCGGGTCACTGAATCAGCTTAACCATGGGATCAAAACCCAAGGTGGCGGATGATGAGAAATTTGGTGTGACATATAAAGGTGGGATTTTAAGTCATTGTAACACGTGAAATCGCATACTCTTTTAAAATTTATAACCTAGATAGGGGAGTATCTAGGGTCGTCCAAGGAGGCAACATGCTTGCAATCAAATCTCTTGCTTAGAAAATAAATCTCAACTTTCTTTTTGGCTTTTTTGAAATATATCATTTTTTTATCTGTTTTGTATTTGAAATAACAAGGATTTCGAATTAATGAAAACTACTCCTAATAGTAACCCTAGGTGACAAGAGCTACCTTCCTTCTAAGCTCACCCTAGGCACGTGAAGGCCTAGGGTAATTAGAGAGGGAGGGTAGTGAGTGCACAAGAAGGAAATTTAAATTGCAATCAAGACAAACAAATCTAATGAAGGCAACTTGTATAAAATTGACAAATTATTTAACAAGAATCTAGTAGAGGAATGCTTAAACCACTAGAATTGAAAATGCATGTAATGAAAACACAAAAATCCTCTAAAATGATGGCGAAGATGTCGAGGCTCTTGCTCCAATTGCGGCTGCTCCAGCAATAAAAAAGAGCTCCTCCTTCTCCTTGCAAAATTCTTCAAGGTGTAGCTTCCTTGGCAAACCCTGAAGTAGGGGGCATGCCAAGGCTTTCCTTCAAGGTGGCATGGACCACATCTAAGCTCTCCTCCAAGGATGGTTGTATACCACCCTTAAGGCCTCCTCCAAAGGTCTTCCTTGCCTGGCTTCTCCTTTGGCTGGCGTGGACACAAGAGAGAAGGGAAGAGGGGAAGGCACCAAGGGGGCAGAGTGTCCCCTTAATCTTCTTGTTCTCTCTTGGGTGTGAACTATAGGTATAATATAAGAGGTATTTTGCTAGCCATGGATGGGTTGTAAGGATGGGTTGTAACGTGGTGGGTGTTGGTCATTTTATAGGGTAGGATGAGAGGGTTAAGGTGACTCTTGAGATTGATGGCTAAGATGGGAAGATGGGGGTGGTTAGCCGATCTTATGGTGGAGAATAGTTGGCGCCAAGTAGGGGGGTGTGAAGGTGGTGGTTATGGTGGTGAAGAGACACCTAAAGGTGACGCCAACCATGAAGGGATGCCTTGGTTTTAGCGCCACCAAGAGGGCTTCTAAAAGGGGGGTTAGGTGGATGGTGGAGATGGCTTTAAGGGAAGATATGTGGTGGAGATGAAGGGGGTTTTGGAGGGAAAAAGTGGCACGAATTGGTGGGTGGTTATTGGATGTTTTGGCGCCACTTTGTAGTATCTTTTGGAGGTAGTGGGTAGGCTAGGTTGGCACCAAGGTGAGGTGGATGTAGGGTTACCTTAAGTGGAGCTTAGGTGGAGCTAGTTGGTGGAGTTGTTAGGTAGGGATTTTAGGTGGTAAAAGCCAAGGGAGCTAGAGCATAGCTAAGCTAAGCTAAGCTAGCTTAGCTAGTAGTGGAGTAGAGGAGGAGGTATTAGAGCTAGGGTTTGAAGAGAGGAGCTGAGGGGAAAAAGTCTGGAGCTTGAACTGGGGCTGGTAGTTGCTGAAGAGGGTGGTGATAAGTCCACTTTTGTGGACTATTATTTAGCCTAAGTACTATTTACTTATTTGTTCTTAGTTGTTAATTAATTAGGAGTTATATGGCAATTCACCTTGGCCTACATTTAAATTTACGTGCTAATTTTACATTTAATAGCATATGATATGATCTATTTGATGAATGCAGGCTAGGTATGAGAGTCAGACATCCATTGTTACTTCTATAAGACATCCTGAATTGAGTTTGGACATCTGATGAGCAGGGATTGTAGTACTGTCAACTTTTAAGATGTGCAGAACTTATTTTGGACGTCTAATTATGTTCAAACTGCAGTCGCCTTTCCACCGCCAATTGTGTCTCATCTCTTCAACCACCCCAACCACTCACGATCTTCACTGAGTGGTTGGAGAAATCGACACCTAAAGAAAAACAAACTAGAGATGTTTAAAATGAAAGCTGGCATCTTCAACAGGGATGAATCATCTTCCCCCTGGCAGGGACTCCCTCTCCATCTTCTTCACGATGGAAAAAAAAGCTTACACTGTGCAACATGCGCGAACTGTGGCCTTCAAAAGAGAGCTTCAACATTGCCCCTCAGCCCGTGCATGCAGTAACAGTGCGTGCGTGCCACTTCCCCACCTTTAAATAGCACCACCATCACCAGCCTTGATGTCATTCCCCCAACACCTTCCTCTCCTGTTCACCTTCTTCTTCCCCCAGAAGAACCCAACATCTCCTCCTCGCCACAGACACACACATCACCACCAAAACCCCCTTCAGCTGAGGAACCTCACCTACCGCAGCAAGCCACGCGCTACCCCTTACCGCACGTAGCCACACCACTCACTGCCCTGCAATCCCTCACCTCCATCTTCTTCCTTCCAACCAACCATCCCCTCCTACTCCACAAAGAACCCAAAGAACCCAAACCTACAGCACCTTCTCCGAGCCTCCTTCAACCGCCAAACTCAGCCCCAAGCTTACTCCGTTGATCCCAAGCACTGTCGAGCATCCTCGCCGACCACCAGGACCTCATGCGACCACATACGGGCCACGCAAGCGGCCTCCACAGGAAGCCACCATATCCACGATGTCTGGCGGCTCCACCTCAGTTCGACCGCCGCTGGTTAGTCCACTTTAGTTGACCATTATTTATCCTAAGTACTCTAATTATCTATCCTTAGTTTCTAATTAATTAGGAGTTAATTAATTATTCACCATAGTCTGCGTATAATTTTGTGCACCAATTTTATAATATATGGTTTTGATAATCTATATGGTTGATGCAGGGTAAGTGCAAGCAACTAGAAGGCATCATTCAGACGTCCAAAGTCATTACATAAGATGTCTTGAGGACAGTTTGGACATATGATAACCATCAATTGTGGATCTGCTGCAATTTACATTTTTAAGATGTCCTGAACTGAATCTAAACATCTGATGTGTCCAACCTAAATAGAGCACCGCCTTCCTCCTCGCAACAACTCCCTCCGAGTCTATCGGCACCGCCACTGCTTCACCACTACTGCCAATTTGTTGGAAGAGTCGAGTCCTCGGGGAAAGGAAACAGATTGGGAGAGAAAGCCACGACAGTAGGAGGTTTCAAAAAGAAAAGGCCCAAGCTTCTAGAAAAATCGACTTATCCCCCTGGCGAAGACTTCTTCTCCATCTCCACCACCATGCAATAGGCAAGCACATGGGACTTCCGCGTGCACTGTGGGACCTTTGGCGAGCTTCTTCTTCGTCTTCTTCCTTCCACCTCCACCCCCCTCGACCTCCTATGCACAATGACAGCAGCAATGCATCACCGCCTTGCACACGCTCATGCGTGCACCAGCTTCATCACGCAACCACGCCTCTACACAGCACCACAGTCCATCACGCCTCCACTACACAAGCGCATCGCCCGCGCATCATACACCTGCATCTCCCCTTCCATGCACGGCCAGCAGGTGTGTCACAACAGTAGCAGTGCGCTACTTCCAGTCTACCCTTCTTGCCCATGCGTGACGCCTTGCCGTGCGTGTGTAGATGCAGCAGCCTGTGTCCCCTCCTGTAGCCTGCAGCTAGCAATAGGAAGAAGCTCCACCTACGTCAAGCTCTCCATCCGACCGGTTTGACCACCTCTCTTCGCGAGACCAATGTCAACATGAAGCCCTTTTCTCAGTGAACTGCCCCCTCGACCCTTGCATACAGCCGTGCCCTCTCCACCGCGTGTGCAAAAGGGGAACAAACTCCCCTGTTTTGCTACAGTAAAGCTTCAATTAATACTTACACTAAATGCCATTGCGGATGTTGCTATTCATTTATTTAAGGCATTAAATTATGGAAAGCAATTTGCATGGGTATACCTCTTGTTTATTTGAATTACTTTTATGTAGGATTCAAAGCATAAGATGAGGTTATAGTAAACAAGGTTTATCCTATTGGAGATTAATACTTACATTTTTGCTATATGCCATGATCACTATTCACTTGTTAATAGAATATTATATTGTGGTGATTTTACATGTGCACCTTTACATTATTGATTAATTCTTTAAATCAAGAAATTATGTTGAAAACATGTGCACCAGTTAGTATGCATACACATTGAGATTCCCTAATAAACAAGACATGATTCACTAGTTTAAATATGGTAATTCCTCCTTGTGGAGACGACCAAACTCTTCGTGGTTAGTTTTGAATTACTGAATATTTTTGAAAAGCAATTTTCTACCACCAACGAACTGGAACAACACGTCATTTCATGCTAAAGTTTTCAATGAAAACCAAGGTCGCTCTTTCAGCTGCCAACCACCTCTCGCTGCCCCGTCACCATCATCTTGAAGCCCTCCTCCCGATCGACCTCCATCCAACCAACCCTCCCATCATCAGGCCCCTCTCCGTGTGCAAAGAAGAAAGAGAAAAAAAGCTCTGTTCTTCTCTAATTAATAATTACCCATATTGCCATTGCCACTATTACAATTACTTTATTTAATGAATTAACAAATTGAAAGAAAACTGCAAGAATATCCCTCTATTTTTGATTAATTACTTATGGCTGAATTCTCCTCATGAATGATATTACATAAGGGATATTATATATAGTGAACAGGAACTGTCTTGTAGGAAATTAATATTTACGGGATACCTGTATCAAAATTACTATTTTACCTGGTATTATATTATTGTGATTTTGCATGTGCACCCTAACATTATTGATTAATTGTTTAGAACAAGAACTTATGTCGAAAATAAGATACATGAGTTAGCATGCACACCCGTTAAGTTTCCCGAATAAGTGAGGCACCACTCACTAGTGCAATAGGCTACTTCCTCCCTGTGGAGATGACCTAACTATTTTCATGGTTAGATTCTGAGAATTAAAATATTTTGAAAAGTGATTTTCTACCACACGGTTAAATACGACACGTCATTTTATGCTAAAGTTTTCAACGAAAATGAAGATCACTCTTTCAAATGGCACCGTTGCCAGGGAGGAAATATGTCAATTAATTTTTTTGGGAAATTTATATTATTTTTATCTTATTTTTGAGGCATTTCTGAATTACTAACCTTGTTTCTATTTCTATGCAAAAAGGCACTCAACGAATGTGATGGGAGTGCACGATGGAGGCGATATTTTTGGTGGACCTTGATGCCACCTGGAGGCCAGCAACGGGTGCTTGTAGGCCTTGATCCCACTCACATAGGCATACAGAGTAACCTTTTCCTAATTTAGTCCTTAGATCTTAGGTTAGATTTAGTTTAGATAGACATTAGAACTTAATTTCTATCTTGTGGACTCTTGTTGGGAATTTTTTGGAACGTGTTCCTAGCGTTTTTTTATTTCTTATCACTCTCGTATATGAGAGTGTATTTTCAGGAGTGTGTTCCCATTTTATCTGGATTATAGGATTAGTTGAATTGTTTGAACTGCATATAGGTTAGTTAGTTAGCTAGATTAGGTTTGTTTGCTTAATATTATTATTTTTTTTAAAAAAAATTGAGCTACCTACTAGAAGCTGCATATCAATAGGGCGTTCATCTAGGACTGAATGAGTAGCATCTATTGTATCTTAATTGCATTGCAGACATCCCTACATTGAAGAAAGCTGGAGTAGGGTATGAATTTTTCTTGAGCATCAATTACCTTTCATGCATCTGCATTGAATCTAAATCTAAGAGCACTAAAGTGCTTGAATCAAATTAATTCAGTGGTCACTTTAAAAATTGGGATTGCTAAGAGGTTGGACCTTAAAATGTATGACTTAAAATTGTGTGCAAAAGGATCTTGTTTGTGAGATTTCAAAACTCAAAACATGAACATATGATTGCGCACCTAAGACACTGTGCACCTCACACATAAGGTCACTAGATAAATTTCTACCTCTCCTCTTTGCACCACAAGGGAAGTTAGTTGGAAATTAACAAGCCTATCCACCAAGTTACTTCAGTTTCTCGTGCATGGGCTCGATTCGAGACTTCCATCCCTTGCGAGTAGGTTGTAGGCACCAATGAAGGTCAGCTTAGGAAGCGTAATTCTTGCAAAACTTGCTTGGCCACCAACTGAATACCTAAGACCTAGAATCTACTAAAAATAGATCCCACTATATTTGCATTTGTTTTGACAGTGGTAGAACTCTTTAGGAAGTTTCTGATTTCTTTTAAATCCTAAGAGAGTTTAACCTGTCTAATTGAAAGAAATGGACTATCCTTACTCCAATCATTTTAACTAGGATCCCATGCCCTGAGCGTATCCATCCTTTGATGGGTACATTGACAATTCATGGGATCATTGATATGCCTGTCTTGGGAGTACTGGTCTGATAGCTCCAACTTTGAGCAAAGCCTAGGAGCGGGATTTTCCAACCATGGAATCCCTACTTCTATGCAAACACCCAACCCTCCCACCCTTCATGATTTTCCATATCGAGGTTGGATTGATACCCCTAGGCAACCAGAGCCTGAGATTGACTATCCTCCCCAACCTGATAGCAGTAGCCTCTCCTCTTTTATGAAAGAAATGCAAAAACAACAAAAGGAAATGATGGAAACTATGGGAGAGATGTTGAGGAGTAGTCAATAATTGAACAAAGAAGTTAGACAGCTTAGCTACGCTTTTCCAAGTAATTCTGATCCCTACCCATATGACCATGATCTTGAAAATAATTCTGAGGAAACCAATGACAATAGGGATCCTGTTTTAAGTAGCTATCACTTAGACTCTCCCCATGAGACATAGCCATTAGAGGAGAATGATCCTAGTAATTATCCACCCGAGCTATATTGCAGTCAAAAGAAAGGGAAGATGGTACCTCTTAAGGACCTTGACCCTAATGACAGTATTTTCCTTACCCCTGATAACCTGGGTCAAGGTCGTATTGTTCATATCACTTCCCCTATTAATTATCTGGTGGCATCCCATTTTGCCATTAGTGAGCCTGATCTTGACCCTACACTTAGGGAATCAACACCTACAATTCAGCATTTTGAGGATTTAAATGCACCCAATCAAAGTGACCATAAGGGAATGGAGGATGAATTGGATAAATTTTGGTCTCAGGGATATAAAGAGTCTATTTCAGACGACGAGGATGAATCCCGACTAAAAATCTGGAGTGAATCACAGGGGGATTATTTGTTATTTGAGGACTTACCCCCGAAGGATATAAATAATCTGGTGAAATCTGGATTCCTCCCTTCCTTTGAGAGTCATCCTCCATAAAACCAGGAGTTGATATTAGAGGAGGACAAACATAACAGCGAGAAGCCTAGGGGAGACTCTCAGGGACAAAACACATCAATTGAGGATTTATGCCTTGAGAAGAGTAAAGAATTGTGTGATATAGGTTTACTCCAAAACATTAAGATGGATCCTCCGTTAGAAATAATTGATGATACTGAAGCAACTCCTTTCTTTACTAATGAATCACATATACACCCCGACAAAAATTTGAGTGAAGCAAAAGAATTCGGGGATGAGATTAATGATAATGATTCTGTTGCTTTGTCCCTGCCATCAAAGGAATTTAATTTGGAGTCCGCCATTGATTCACATACACTGGAAGGTGAAAATATGACTCCAATCATTAATGTTAAGCAGGGTGACGTTAATTTTTCTACAATTGTTAGGGAGAATACACAAGCTGAGTCATTGTTGGAATTGGACCTGACACCGATTAAGCCCTCATTAGACTTAATCATTACCTTCCAACACCACAAACAACCCTTACACTCCCTAATCGAACCTTGGCACAAGTCTCTGCTCACTAACATTCTTTCTAGGGAGAATATCAGGCCAATACATCCTCGGGTAGAATGGCGAGTTTGGATTGATGCTTGTACGTTTAGTCTCACCATTCAAGGGTTTGAAATAATAATGTTTATATCTTTTAAAACCCATCCTGCTTTCGAGGATCCTTGTTATCCTCCACTTATTTCATTTCGGGAGGTCCCTTTTCATATTCCTTTTGTTATTCCTAGACCTCCCAAGATAGCCAACGAGGTTCTCTACTTTCATGTCTTCTGGCGTGCGTTTGGGATAACGTTGCATCATCAGCTCACCAACATCCGTGGCTACCTGTTTTCTAGGCTCGCGCTATTACGCATATTGTTAGGGCCTAGCTTTTTCTATCTGGAACAAGACTCATAGGTTCCCTATAAGTCTGGCTGCTAACAGAAAATGCAGTGCTTATTGGGAGGCAACCCAGCGTTCTGAATAACACCATCATCAGGTGATTTCCTTCATTTCTCCCCCTGTTTTAATTTTACAATGAAGACATTGTAGGATTTAGGCATCGGGGGGTGCACTTTGCATTTTAGGAAGTATTCATGCATTTAGGTTAGCATATAAAATATATATATATATTCTTTTCTTTAGCTGAACTGGTTAGTCCCTAGCAAAACATCTTTGTCATGTGGTTAGGCGTGTTTCGCGTGTTAGAAATCGAGGTTACAAGTAACCCATCGTTGTAGTTGCAAAACATGTCAATCAGATAAATTTATACCAAAACTCCAAGGGAGTCTCGGGTCGAACACAGGGAGGCAACATTTACTTTATTAAAAATCGCACTTCGATTCATTTCTTTTTGGTATTTTGGGGTTTTGTTATCTTTTTGTATTTTTAAAATAAAAGAAAGCAGGCAAACGTATCACAAGATAGAAATGGAATAAATATGATATATATATGAATTCAATGTCGATTACAATGAACTATAAAATCATACAAAAAGAGGGAGGTGAGAGGAAATCTCCCGAATCGGTTGTTTGACGAGACGATGACGCCTGGTGGAAGCTCGGACGAAGGAGGTGAGGAACGAGACGATGGAGGTGAGGTGTAGGAGGACGTCGAGTTGAGGAAAGCTTCGGCGTGGCTCCAAAATGGAAGTGAGAATACGGAGGTGATCTGCTACCGAAATGGAGGTGGGACGATGGCTCCAAGGTGACCTATGAAGGGAGATGAGAAGTGGGAGGAGTATTTGGTGGGGCAGAAGTTCACTACACTAATAGGCACCTTGGGAGCTTGAGAACAAGCTCTAATGGAGCATTGGTAGGCTTGCTAGAGCTTCGGAGTAGGTGGGAGTAGAGTAGGTTGAGATGTCTTGGAAGGGAGGGGGTGTAGGTCCTTTTATAGTGGAGGAGAAGAGGCCAAAAATGGATAAAGGACCTTTAGTGACCTCCAGACCATCGCTGGAATCGTTGCTTGATAGCGAAATGCGCGTGATTTGTAAAAGCAGTTTTTTAACGTCGTTGTAACACGCGAATCCGCTTTCGCTTTTAAAATTTATATCCTAGATAGGGGAGTATCTAGGGTCGTCCAAGGAGGCCAAATGTTTGCAATAGTGATTCTATTGCTTGGAATACAATCTCAACTTTCTTTTTGGTATTTTTCAATATATCATTTTTTTGTTTTAAATTAAGACAACATGCGGAATGGTGACGGGAAGGTGATTTACACTTCAATTTAAAATACTACTTCTAAGTGGCATGTAGAGCCTCTCCCTAAGCTCACTCTAGGCAAGTGGAAACCTAGAATAATTAGGGAGAGGAAGTGAAGAATGCTGAAAATAAGCAAATAGAAATGCAAACAAGATATACGAAGAAGGCAACTAGATAATTGATAAAGTGTTTAACAAAAATGCCTAGTAGAGGAATGCTTCTACTACTAGATAATTGAAGTAAAAGAAAACACAAATCCTCTAAATAGATGGTGAAGAAGAGGGCTTCTTGCTCCAAGGTTGGTGGCTCCCAAGCTTGAAAAGAATCCTTCAACTCCTTCCTTGCAGAACTCCGCCAAAGTGATGACCTCCAAGGCAAGCCCTAAGGGGGCGTGCCCTAAGTTTCTCTCCAAGGGTGGACGTCCACCCTAAGCTTTTCTCCTTTGCCTGGCCGTCCTCCTTGAAGTGGGAGAGTCCTCCTCCTTGGCGTGGCTCAAGTTGAAGAGAGTGGGGAGAAGAAGGCACCAAAAGGGCTGGTGATGTGCCCCTTTAATCTCCTTCTCTACTCCTTCTTCTTGGCCGTAGGTATAGGTGGTTTAGGTAGAAAATATACTAAGGGAGGATGCCTCAAAATGGTGGTAGGTGGTGGCCTTTTATAGAATAGGAGGGGGGCTATGGTGACCTTTGAAATGGATGGCTAGGATGGAAGGAGGGAGGTGGTTAAGGATCCAATGGCCAAGGGTGTTTGGCGCCACCTTAAGGGACACCTAAGGGGTGGTTATGTGTGTTGACACCCCTTGATATTGGCGCCAAAATGGCTTCTAGAAGAGGGTCTAAGTTGGCGCCAAGAAGGATTCTAGAAGGGGGGTTAGGTGGATGGCTAGGATGGCTTATGTGGGTAGGTGTAGGGTGGATTAAGGGGCTGAAAGTGGCGCCAATATAGAGGTGGTTAGGGGTGGTTTTTGGCGCCAACTTGAAGTGTCTTTTGGTGGAGATAATGGGGTGAAGGGATGGCTAGGAGGTGGTGCCAACTTGAGTAGGGTAGCTAGCTTAGGTAGGCTTGAGTTGGTGGAGCTAGCTAGGGTTGATTTTGGAGGTAATGAATGGCCAAGGAGCTGGTTGTTAGCTAAGCTAAGCTAAGCTAAGATAAGCTAAGCTAGCTTAGCTAAAGGTGGAGTAGAGGAGAAGGTGTTGGAGCTAGGGTTTGGAGCAAGGAGCTGAGGAGAAGAAGTCTGGAGCTGGAGCTGGAGCTGGCTGCTGCTGAAGAGGCTGGCATGGGGCTACTCTAGCTGGCTTAGCTTGCTAGTTCTTTGCTAGCTACTAAGCCAAGCTAAAGTGAGCTAGCTTCTACCAAAATGAGCTGAGGTGAGCTAGGTCTGGTGCTTCCGGGGAGAATCAAGCTGGTTGAGGCAGCTAAGGTAGCTTAGCTCAACTGAGTTGAGCTAAGCTGAGTCCCCGGGAGCTGGACTTGAGCTTCCTGAGCTGAGATGAATTCTTCTTCAGCTGGCTGGAGTTGAGTGGAGCTGGATGTAGCTGGATCTGAGCTGGGGTGAACTCCTGTCAACTCAGCTGAGCTAGCTAGAGCTCCCTGTGAACTAGTGGGAGCTGAGGTGAGCTAGACTCAGCTAAGTTGAGCTGGATCTGAGCTGACTTGAGCTAGGGTGAGCTAAGGTGAACTCTCTTGAGCTGCCATCCAGCTGTGATTAGCTGAATGGAGCTGGGATGAGCTAACCCTAGTTCAAGTAAGCTAGGTTCCAGCTGCGGTGAGCTAGATCAAGCTGAGGTGAGCTGGATCAAGCTGAGGTGAGCTGGATTAGGCTGAGTTCCAGCTAGTCTAGGCTTCTCCTTCACCAATTGCCTTCTTGAGTGCTAGGGTTTTAGGGATCTGTGCATCTGTACATCCCTAACACTCACAAAAACTTATTAAAATGACAATAAAAAATGCAATGCATGCCTATCCTAATTTATGCCTAAATGCAGCCCAAAAACCCGTTTGCAGAGTAAAATCCTAAGAGCTAGGTTAGTTTTAAAGCATAAAAATGATGATAAACTGGCGTTTATCACACCCCCATGCTTATCTTTTGCTAGTCTCTTAGCGAAACATTAATTTTTTTGGAAAACGGAATTTTTGGGAAATCTAATTTTTTTTTTTTTTTACTTTTGAGGAGAAAAAGAGATTAAGGGACCTTGGTAGATTAAAACACAGGAGATACGGGATTTGTTGAAGAGAAACATCAGGATTTGTTTTTGGATCCAACCATTAGATAGAACGGGATCAATATATCCTCAGAAAATTCACAAATTAACCCCTTGTTAATTCAGATGACTTGAAATGTTTGTTTTTAGGATTTTTCTGGCTCGTGAATCTGATTCGCAACTTGCAAATTCCTTTAAAACCTTGTGTCTGTGCTTGTGAAAAGCCAACCTTTATAAGGACGTGTTATTATTATTATTATATATATATATATATATATATATATATTTTTTTTTTTTTTTTTTTTTTTTTTTTTTTTTCTCTCCCCCGTGCTTATTTTTAGCTTAGTCTTACAACAGATGTGTCGGTATCATCATTCCCATTACCATTCCTCGAGGGGGCTCTGGCGCCAGTACTTCGGGATAGCACTGTCCATGACACCACCCAGGAGCTCACAACCCCAAAACACGATGCGGTGAAAAGGGGCGCTCCAAGCAAACTCAAGCTCTTGCTCCGACGCTATAGGTAGAGCACCGTCCAAGACACTTGAGCTGCTGAAATGCGCTTTAATGCTCCGTCTAAAGATATGAAATATAGATATAGAGCAGCGCCGAGGCGGTAACATGTTGACATCGCGTCCTCAAAGAAGGTTTTTTCCTTCTTCTCGACGGTGGGAACTCAAACCAATGATCTGCTTCAGACTTTTACTAAATCCAAACAAGGGAGTTTTTTCAAATTTTTAGTTGTTGGCTTGTGTGTTAAAATTGACACAAGAAGTTTCTCAAGAATCGCAGGTTTTTGAATCAAAAACTAAGTCAAATACTTTCCATATTACAAAATAGGATCAAGTCACCTGAACTATCATGAGTTCAGGTGGAATTTTAGAGAAGGATATCTGATCTAGTCTAAAATAGACCCTGGAATTCTAATGATCAGATCCATATCCTTATCCTTAGTTTGTTAAGGATTAAATCCCATTGTACCAGAAGTGAATTTTTCGACCTTAGTCCTGATTTCAAAATTTTTCCTCAAAAAGTTTTCAACAATTTTTTTTTTTTTTTTTTTTTTTTTTTTTTTTTTTTTTGGGTATGCAAGTAGGAAATAAATTAAAGAAAATTGCATGTTTTTAGGTTTTAAACATCCTAAATCGATCGTAAAAATTTAAAAACACCCCCCCCATGCTCAAGAAATGCCATGTCCTCATGCATTAGGAGGGAAAAGGAATCACCTTAGTGAAGAACGGTCAGGTTTAGGATGAATAAAACCTAGAAAAAGAAGAAAAAAGGAAAGCAAGAAAATGATGGGTTACCTCCCATCCAGTGCTATCTTTTACGCCATTCAGCCGGGCGTGAAGGTATGCACAGAAGACGGAAAATCATGTAAATAATTGGACACTTGAATGCCCGCAAAAAAGGTGTCTTCGTCTAGATCCCTAGAAAATTGATTAGAAATAATATTGGGATCAAAGTGAGATGGAAATTGATAAGTGTGGCCCGAGTCTGGCCATGGTTTTAATTCAGGTTGGGTGCCAAACTCGGGCGGGGTTGGTGGCAGGTCCGTAAGAAAGGGGTCGAGGAAGGAATGGTGAGTTAGTGTGGAAAAATTAGGTGCGTTAATAGTGGGTGGGTCAGGGGGGGTATCAGGAACAAATTTGGAGTCAAGACAAGTTTCCGGATCACAGATCTCGCCGACCACTGAGTTTGAATCAGAGTCCTCAAAAAAACTGTGGTCGGTAAGGGTATCTATTAACATTGTCTCCTCCACCATATTAGAAATTTCAGTATCTGAGTCCTCAAAGAAGTTATCATCATGGAATCTCCTGGAGGATTTAAAAATATCTAAGGTGATAGTTTGGCCTGCACAGTTGATATCCATTTTGCCTGTGTGGCAATTGATATTTGCCTTTGCAGTAGCCAAAAAGGGGCGTCCAAGGATTATCGGGGAGTCCAGTAATGATTCGGGTGCCTCAATGTCAAGAACCAGAAAGTCTGCAGGGAAGACACAATTCTGGACCTTGACTAATACATCCTCAACAATCCCACGAGGTTTGATTGTAGATCGGTCGGCTAATTGCAGGGTAACCTCGACGGGTTTTAATTCACCGATCTGAAATTCTTCGAATAAACTTGTGGGAATAATATTTACAGAGGCACCAAGATCAAGGAGGGCGCGATTAAATGTAGTGTCATCAATAATTACAGAAATTAAAGGCGCCCCCGGATCTTTCATCTTAGGAGGCAGCTTACTCTGTATGACAGAGCTTACTGTCTCTGAAAGATGCACCTGTCCTAGATTTTTAGCCTGCCTTTTAGGAGTACAAATATCCTTCAAAAATTTAGCATAGGCAGGTATATATTTGATGGCATCTAGGAGAGGGATATTGATATGAACTTGCCCAAATAGCTCCATGAGTTCTTCTGTAGTGGGCTCAGATTTCTTTCTTTTGTTGGTGGTAGGGTAGAGAGCTTGTGGGAAAGGGATAGGAATCTTGTCTTGAGATTGTTGTTGTTCTTTTTCTTCCTGATGGGGAGGTGGGGAGTCAACTTGCACATGTATCTTACCAGGTTCGTGCGAAGGCTCGGGGTCAGTGGTGGTTTTCCCACTCCTCAAGGTAACTGCATGTGCAGTCGGATTATTATTTGGAGGAGGTGGGGGGGCCTGTGATTGCAGGAACCTGGGCGGCTGCTGAGGTGGATTAGGAGGAGGTTGATTTGGATAATGTGGATTTCTACCCATATAATGGTTCCCTTGGTGATTGGGATTGGGTATGGGTTGGGACGGAAGATGTCCTACAGGTCTTTGCGTGGGAGCAACCCCAATCTGATTGTTCAGATTTGTGATGTTGCGGGTTACTTCCGTCATTTTTGTTTGCATATCCTGCAGGGTCCGTAGCATCTGGGCATTGATATCTTGTTGGGATGGCCCAGGATGGAAATTTGGATTCGACCCATACCCATTAAAATGATATGGTTGGGAGGAAACTTGATTATTCCAGGAGTAGTTCGGGTAATTTTTCCAATTGGAAGAATTTTTAAAGGGCTCCTGGATGGCAGAAATATTTTCGGTGGGGTTAAGATCTGGATAATTGAAATTCCCCAGTGAATCATGGGCAACCTCAGAATAATCAGCAGGAGTGGTGTTGAGATTGTGCAAATTTTCTCTTCGTGGAAAGTTAGGTTGGGTTAGATGTGGGTGTGGAGCTTGAGTTGAAGTGGCTAGTCTTTCCTCAATTTTCTTTTGATTAATATGCATCTGGTCGAGTTTTTGAGCAATCAATTGAAGATCGTCTTGGGTGACAGGGATAGATTGAGTGCCTATTTCATGAACACCGAACTGCGGGTTTTGGGTTCTGCAAAATGTGTTCATGGAAGCTTGATTAAATGAGTTTTCACTCATTTCTTCGAACAGGTCATAGGCACTTTCTGCATCTTTATTTAAAAAGTTGCCGCCACACGAGGCGTCGACAAACTGTCGGATTTGATCATCTAATTCATGATAGAAGATTTGCACGAGCTGCCATAAAGGAATCTCGTGGTGCGGGCAACTTCTTAAAAGGTCTTGAAATCTTTCCCAAGAATCATGGAAAGTTTCACCAGATTTTTGGTGAAAGGTCGTAATAGATCTTCGTAAGGAATTGGTACGACCTATGGGAAAGAATTTCTTGAGGAAGGCACTCTTGAGTTGAGGCCATGTTGTAATGGGTCGGCCAATAGTCCTGAACCAATAAGCGGCCTTATCTTTAAGAGATAATGGAAAAAGCCGCATCAGCCATATGTCTTCTTGCACATTTCGGGAACGGGTTGTCTGTGCAAGAAGAGTTAGCTCTTCAAGGTGGCTGAAAGGGTCTTCCCTAGGAAGGCCATGAAAGTGTTTAATCAGGTTCAGGACGGCTGGCTTGATCTCAAAGTCCCCCTCAGGTATGACCACCCCTGGTCGTTCCTCATAATAAGATGGATCATAGAAATCTTTTAGAGGAACAACAGGCTGCTGACGGGGTGGTGGGTTTGGCCTTGGATTGGCTAGGTTTTGGATGTTCCTAGTCAATGTTTGTTGATTGGAATTTAATTTATTAATTTGATCGGCCATCAATTTTAAAAGATCAGGTAGGGGGTCTTGATGTTGTGTGTGGGGCAACTCAAGATTGGGGAGCTCCAAGTGTGGAAAGTTACTGGTGGTTGGGTTTTGGGTGGAAGGGTTAGAATTAGGGTTAGAGGTGGGGTTAGAGGTAGACGTGGAAGGGTCAGTGGACCTATTTTGTTGTGTTTCCATTTTTTCAGGAGAAGACAGAAAAAGTTGTCTTTTTACGTGGGGGGCGAAATCAAATGGTCCTTCCAAGTGCGGATTTTGAGACCGTCGCCCGTGCATAAAATGGAAGAACGGGGAGGGGAGGAGAAGAGAAAGAGATGAGAGAAAGTGTGCAATTCAAACAAACAAAAACTAGACCTAACTTGATTGTGACTCCCTAATAATAACCTAAGACTTGGTCTATATAGGAAATAAGTAGTCAATAGTGAATACCCGTTCTATCAACAAATCTAGCCAGGTTGCTTAAGGGGAGGTTTGGGCCCAAACGTTTCCCAGGGAAAACCCCAGGTGCTTGTACAAACCCGCGCCTGGTCGTTTGACACGGCCCCTCAGCCTGAACACCAGATACAGATGACAGAATTGGTACTAACTAAAGAAAACTTAAAACCTAAATAGCAAGCCTAAGTTGATAAAGCCTTAGGGGTCAAGTTGCTACAAATTTTAATTAGGTCTAGGATTCTACAGTGCACACGGAATGTGGAGGGCGTTTATTGGGTTGTTGCCCTGTTATTTGATTTTTTTGTGTGTGTGCAGGAATTGGAGAGTGGCTCCAATGAAAATCAAGTTGTCACACAATTTTTTTTTTTTTTTTTTTTTTGTATTTTTGTCTTTTAGGATTTGATTTAATTGAATGTATTTTAGGGTTTCTTTAGTTAAGTTTTCAAACAAGTTTGAAAGTTCACAATCAAAGGAAAGACCAGTTGTATGTGTGATTGTATATTTCCTTTTAATTGAGTCTCTAAAGAGAAAGAAGAAACCCTAAGCCAATTATCCCTAAGACAGAAATTTAACTACCAATGAATTATTTTTAGCTTTCAGAATTAAGTAGTGGTCCAAACAAGTCAAACAACACCACTACTTTGAAGAAAATCAAACAAGGATTCCAGAAAAGATTTTTGTAAGATTTTAGGAATTTGTTTGATAATAGTTTTGAATTTTTAATTGTACTGGTGTCAAAGTCCAGAAATAATACCCGTGGGTATTATAGATTTTTCAGTATTACCACCGACCTCAGAAAATTTTTATTATTTTATATGATATGTAAAATTTCACAGGGATTCCAACAAGATAAATTTCACAAAAATTGGATGAGTATAAAAATTCTGAAAATTCGCGGACAGCAGCAAAACAGGAAGATTAGAGGGTGTGACCCCTCTGTAATCCACGAATTTTTAAAAATTAAATACAAATCCAATTGATCTGAAATTTGGAACAGATGTTTCAAACTTAATTGGAAATCACTCTATGAAAGTTTATGATTTTAGGAGGCCTGTGGTGTTAGGAATCAATTTTTTTCAAGTCTGGACAGAAATCTAGACCCGAAAAACAGAACACCAATACTTGCAATGGAATGGTGCTAAAGAAGCATACAAGCAAACAATGGATTTTAAAATGCACCACTTCACTTAATTTAAGTGTTTATGGTCCTGAAAGCCAAGTTTAATATATTTTTGGTAGTTTTAATTATTTATGTGACCAGAAAGAGGAACCAACCTGAATTTTCGCGGGAAAAAAAAAAAAGGATCTTTAAGCTCTCGCTTCCAGATTCCCGCTTTCCCGCTGTAGTTCCTGCACACACAAAAGAAAGAAAGAGAAGGGGATGAGATCGACTTCAAGCAAGAGAAAATGAGTTAATGCAAAGCCGTGCCTCCCCGGCAGCGGCGCCAAAAAGTGATAGCGAAATGCGCGTGATTTGTAAAAGCAGTTTTTTAACGTCGTTGTAACACGCGAATCCGCTTTCGCTTTTAAAATTTATATCCTAGATAGGGGAGTATCTAGGGTCGTCCAAGGAGGCCAAATGTTTGCAATAGTGATTCTCTTGCTTGGAATACAATCTCAACTTTCTTTTTGGTATTTTTCAATATATCATTTTTTTGTTTTAAATTAAGACAACATGCGGAATGGTGACGGGAAGGTGATTTACACTTCAATTTAAAATACTACTTCTAAGTGGCATGTAGAGCCTCTCCCTAAGCTCACTCTAGGCAAGTGGAAACCTAGAATAATTAGGGAGAGGAAGTGAAGAATGCTGAAAATAAGCAAATAGAAATGCAAATAAGATATACGAAGAAGGCAACTAGATAATTGATAAAGTGTTTAACAAAAATGCCTAGTAGAGGAATGCTTCTACTACTAGATAATTGAAGTAAAAGAAAACACAAATCCTCTAAATAGATGGTGAAGAAGAGGGCTTCTTGCTCCAAGGTTGGTGGCTCCCAAGCTTGAAAAGAATCCTTCAACTCCTTCCTTGCAGAACTCCGCCAAAGTGATGACCTCCAAGGCAAGCCCTAAGGGGGCGTGCCCTAAGTTTCTCTCCAAGGGTGGACGTCCACCCTAAGCTTTTCTCCTTTGCCTGGCCATCCTCCTTGAAGTGGGAGAGTCCTCCTCCTTGGCGTGGCTCAAGTTGAAGAGAGTGGGGAGAAGAAGGCACCAAAAGGGCTGGTGATGTGCCCCTTTAATCTCCTTCTCTACTCCTTCTTCTTGGCCGTAGGTATAGGTGGTTTAGGTAGAAAATATACTAAGGGAGGATGCCTCAAAATGGTGGTAGGTGGTGGCCTTTTATAGAATAGGAGGGGGGCTATGGTGACCTTTGAAATGGATGGCTAGGATGGAAGGAGGGAGGTGGTTAAGGATCCAATGGCCAAGGGTGTTTGGCGCCACCTTAAGGGACACCTAAGGGGTGGTTATGTGTGTTGACACCCCTTGATATTGGCGCCAAAATGGCTTCTAGAAGAGGGTCTAAGTTGGCGCCAAGAAGGATTCTAGAAGGG
Source organism: Thalassia testudinum (assembly GCA_037157565.1). NCBI lineage: Eukaryota > Viridiplantae > Streptophyta > Magnoliopsida > Alismatales > Hydrocharitaceae > Thalassia > Thalassia testudinum. Next base: position 35,127,844 of record JAZHRO010000049.1, read on the forward strand.
GGGTTAGGTGGATGGCTAGGATGGCTTATGTGGGTAGGTGTAGGGTGGATTAAGGGGCTGAAAGTGGCGCCAATATAGAGGTGGTTAGGGGTGGTTTTTGGCGCCAACTTGAAGTGTCTTTTGGTGGAGATAATGGGGTGAAGGGATGGCTAGGAGGTGGTGCCAACTTGAGTAGGGTAGCTAGCTTAGGTAGGCTTGAGTTGGTGGAGCTAGCTAGGGTTGATTTTGGAGGTAATGAATGGCCAAGGAGCTGGTTGTTAGCTAAGCTAAGCTAAGCTAAGATAAGCTAAGCTAGCTTAGCTAAAGGTGGAGTAGAGGAGAAGGTGTTGGAGCTAGGGTTTGGAGCAAGGAGCTGAGGAGAAGAAGTCTGGAGCTGGAGCTGGAGCTGGCTGCTGCTGAAGAGGCTGGCATGGGGCTACTCTAGCTGGCTTAGCTTGCTAGTTCTTTGCTAGCTACTAAGCCAAGCTAAAGTGAGCTAGCTTCTACCAAAATGAGCTGAGGTGAGCTAGGTCTGGTGCTTCCGGGGAGAATCAAGCTGGTTGAGGCAGCTAAGGTAGCTTAGCTCAACTGAGTTGAGCTAAGCTGAGTCCCCGGGAGCTGGACTTGAGCTTCCTGAGCTGAGATGAATTCTTCTTCAGCTGGCTGGAGTTGAGTGGAGCTGGATGTAGCTGGATCTGAGCTGGGGTGAACTCCTGTCAACTCAGCTGAGCTAGCTAGAGCTCCCTGTGAACTAGTGGGAGCTGAGGTGAGCTAGACTCATCTAAGTTGAGCTGGATCTGAGCTGACTTGAGCTAGGGTGAGCTAAGGTGAACTCTCTTGAGCTGCCATCCAGCTGTGATTAGCTGAATGGAGCTGGGATGAGCTAACCCTAGTTCAAGTAAGCTAGGTTCCAGCTGCGGTGAGCTAGATCAAGCTGAGGTGAGCTGGATCAAGCTGAGGTGAGCTGGATTAGGCTGAGTTCCAGCTAGTCTAGGCTTCTCCTTCACCAATTGCCTTCTTGAGTGCTAGGGTTTTAGGGATCTGTGCATCTGTACATCCCTAACACTCACAAAAACTTATTAAAATGACAATAAAAAATGCAATGCATGCCTATCCTAATTTATGCCTAAATGCAGCCCAAAAACCCGTTTGCAGAGTAAAATCCTAAGAGCTAGGTTAGTTTTAAAGCATAAAAATGATGATAAACTGGCGTTTATCATTGCTGTAGACAGCTTACCTCCACTCACGCCCTTAGCTGGCTCTGCTGTCTTGCAATGAAATAGTGATGGTTGTAAGCGTCACTCTAGGTCAGCCCAGCTGTCGCTGAAAGCTGGTGCCAACCACCCTTGTGCCCGCGTCGCACTGCCCCACTCGTCACGCGTGCTGACCGCGCACACCCTATTGTGGGCATGCTTGCGATGTGCTGGCGTGCGAGCTTGCCTTGCACTGTCATGCACATGTGCATGCGCTGCCTTGCACTGTTGCTGCCGCTCCATGCGCCTGCCCAGTTGTGAATTGGAGGGGCTGTGGGGATTCGAACCCGCACCCCCCTTTGCAAACCAGCGCTCCAACCATTGCGGCAAACCTTCCCTTGTGTCGTGTGGAGCGGCTTGGTGCAGCCGCTTCCCAACCGTTGGATCTTGATCCAACAGTTAGGATTGAAGGGCACGGATGAAGGAGTTAAGCGGTGTTGCTGGCCGATGTTTGGTGGCCTAGATGGCACCACGTGGTGCCATCTGGGCCGTCCTTCTTCTTCTTGTAGAGGGTGCTATGGTGCTCAGATCGAGATGATTCTCGCGATGCCAAACAACGATCATCACTCCGAATCCATCCGTAAAGTCAGATTTCCCATCTGAAACCCGTATGGATGTCGCATTGCCTCCCTTGCCATATAAATGAAGGAATTAATATACAAAATATATAACTATGTTAAATGCCATGCAATGGATGTTATGCAATATTTATAACATGACATGCAATGCTAAGCCTAGGAACTATCAAAAATAAGCAATTCATCATGAATTTATGTGTCTTCATCGTATCCCCATACTTTTTGCTAGTCCCTAGAAAAATTAACCTAAATGCTATGTATAAAAGTAGAATCAGGGTTCGAATAATTAGGAAAAATTCATTGATTGCTTTAGAAAATCTCAACCCCAAGATGTAATTACAAAAACTCAATAGTGCCGGGTGACTGCTGGAATAAAGACCATCTAAGCCCTCGCCTTATTTGAGAAGATAAATTTTTTTTTGTTTTTTTCTTCTTATCTAAATTTTTTGTACTTTTGGAGTTTGAGACTTACGGGATAACATTTTACGGCCACCCGACCTGCCCAAGACTCGGAAAGGACTCTAAGTGCTAGGCATCTTGTGAAAAATAGTGAAAGACTCACTAGATGGCCGTTAAAACGGACTTCGGATTTCTATGACCCTAGGTGACCTTGCCTAAAGGTTTATCTTTACGATCGATAGCTTTCTCCCAAATTTCTTTTATATGGCGTCAACACAAGGGCGAACCCAGTGTATATCTCCCCAGTTTATTCTACTTCCCCGCTTCTTCCCTAGGTGCTTTGGGAATTATTGTACATTTTTTTTTTGTTGTGAGCTGGATTCTACACAACCGGCTGATGAGCTGTTACCACCGACAACTTGCCAGCCATGCTCGTGCGGTGAAGTATGATTTTATTTGTTTTTTCATTTTCTCCTTTCTTTTCTTTCTTTTTTTTTTTAAGTAGGTCGCTTTCCTGATCTAAGATTTAACTAAAGGCAGTACAATGAAAATGATCTTGTGGCTGGGCCCTGGACAACCGACCGATGAGCTGTTACCACTGACAACTTGCCAGCCATATCACCCAAGTTGGTCCATTAGCAACCCAATTTCCGTAAAAATCGTCGAAAAGTGAGTTAGTGCAAAAAAAATTGTGTGTAGATGCTTAGGCTTAAGGTCCCCCAAATCAGAGGGTGGGTTGATAAGTCGCATACTTATCATCCCAAATTATTTGCCAAATTAAAATAAATTTTAATTGCCAAGGAATCGAGACTAAATCCACATTCGAGTGGACACCTGGGCTAATTAAGCTCGAAGACCTAAAGAGTCTAAGTATTCGGGTCTCAAAAAATCAATTCCTAAAGTTTACAGCTCGTAATGCCTAAGTTCTCATCTCCTAATTCTATATTTTCTTAATCTTTTCAAACTTTCATTTTTTTTATTTATTATTATTTATTATTATTTTTTAACAAGAATCAAATAACAGGAAATCACTGTTACAGTTGACAAAATGATTATGAAATATGTCCACCCCCCATGCTTAGCTATTACAATGTCCTTATTGTTAGAAAAAATGAGAGCATGCAAGAAAGTAGAAGTGGAAGAATAGCACCTGGTTTCCATGAGACTCTGGTTAGCTTGGAATACTCTTTACATGTGCAGAGTTTAGTGCCTTCAGCTAGGCGATGATCAGCCCACGGTGGTTATGGCAAGGTAAGAGCAACCTTATCTGAGACGGGTTCAGGGAGCATATGGTCAACAAAGGGTTTGAGACGCTATCCATTGAACTTGAAAATATTACCCATCTTTGGGTCAGAGATTTCGATGGCCCCATTAGGGAAAATCCACTCAATAACGAACGGGCCGCCCCACTTAGACCTGAGTTTACCGAGGAAAAGCTTCAATTGAGAATCGAAAAGCCAGATCTTCTGGTTTGGCTCAAAGCTCTTACGTGAAATCATCTGGTCATGGAGAGCTTTGGTCCTTGCCTTATAGATTCTGGCATTTTCATAAGCATCATTTTGAAGCTCCTTCAACTCAGATAGTTGGAGTTTCCTAGTTTTCCTGGCCAACTCGAGGTCCATATTACATTTCTTGATGGCCCAAAATGCTCGGTGTTCAAGTTCTATGGGTAAGGACATGCCTTCCCAAACACCAAACAGAACGGAGACATACCGATAGGCATTTTGTACGCCGTATGGTAAGCCCAAAGAGCATCATCTAGCTTTTGGGTCCAGTCCTTCCTATCACGCCTAACGATTTTCTGCAAAATGTTCTTGATCTCCCGATTGGAGATGTCGGCTGGTCCGTTCATCTGAGGGTGGTAAGGTGTGGAAATCCGATGGCTCACCGCGTATTTCCCCAATAAATTCTGAAACTGGGCATGAGTGAAATGTGTGCCACCATCACTAATAGTTACCCTAGGAACCCTGAATCGACTGAAGATATTTCTCTTCACAAAATCGATGCCACCTTATGGTCATTGGTCTGGGTGGGAATTGCCTCAATCCAGTTGGACACGTAATCAGCAGCGACTAGAATATACTGGTGTCCAAATGGAGGGAAGGGTCCCATAAAGCCAATGCCCCAAATGTCAAAAATTTTGACGGAAAGATTTGGGTTCAGGGGAATCATATCTCTCTTAGCCAGGTTCCCAAGTGTCTGGCATCAAGTGCATGACTTAGAGAATTCCTAGGCATCCATAAATAATCATGGCCAATAGAATCCAGATTGCAAAATTTTTGCGGCCATCTTTTTCCCAGAAAAGTGTCCACCACATGCAGATGTGTGACAGAACTCAAGTATGCTATGGAACTCGACTTCCGAGATGCATCGGTGAATAATCTGGTCTACGCCAATGCGGTATAGCTCAAGATCATCCCAAAAATAATATTTGGCCTCAGATACAACTCTATCCCATTGTTGTTTGGTCCAATCCTGGGGGATTTGACCAATGGCCAAATAATTGACAATATCCGCAAACCAGGGGGTTCGGATTCCCGAGACTGTGAGGATAGTTTCATCAGGAAAAGTATCAGAGATCGAAACATCCGGATGAGGAGAATCAATTAGGATTCTTGAGAGGTGATCCGCCACTACATTTTGTGCCCCGTCTTTATCCCTGATTTCAAGATCGAACTCTTGAAGCAGTTGAATCCAGCGAATAAGCTGGGGTTTGGCATCCTTTTTGGCCAAGAGATGTTTCAAGGCCAAGTGGTTGGTATAGATGATGACACGAGAACCTAACAAATAAGCCCTGAATTTTTCTAAAGCGAAAACTACGGCTAGCAATTCTTTTTCAATAACGATGTAGTTCCTCTGGGCCTCGTCAAGAGTTTTGCTAGCATAGTAAATCACAGCGGCCTTTTTCTCAATCTTTTAACCCAAGATAGCCCCGACGGCATAATCAGATGCATCAGCCATAATCTCAAATGGGGCTGTGTAGACCGGTGGTTGCAATATCGGGGCATAGGTGATAGCTGTTTTCAATAAATCAAATGCCTTACGACATGATTCATCAAACTCGAACGATGCATCTTTGGCCAAAAGGTTACTCAAGGGCCAAGCAACCTTCAAGAAATCCTTAATGAATCTTCTATAAAAACCCACATGCCTAAGGAAAGAGCGAATCTATTTTATGGATGTGGGTGGAGGAAGTCTAGAGATAGCATCCACCTTAGCTCTATCAACTTCAATTCCTTGATTAGAGACCACGTGACCCAGGATGATGCCCTCCTGAGTCATAAAGTGGCTCCTTTCCCAGCTAAGGACCAACCATGTTTTGATGCATCTCTGAAGGATCAATTCCAGGTTAGCCAGGCAAGACTCAAAAGAATCTCCGAAAATGGAGAAATCATCCATGAACACCCCAAGACAATCTCCCACCATGTCAGAAAAGATGGCCATCATGCACCCTTGAAAAGTTGCAGGCGCATTGCAAAGCCTGAACGGCATTCTACGGAATGCAAAGGTTCTGTAGGGACATTTGAAAGTTGTCTTTTCCTGGTCTTCGGGATGGAGAGGGACTTGGTTATATCCTGAATAACCGTCCAGGAAGAAAAAATATTTTTGCCCAGCTAACCTTTCGAGGATTTGATCAATGAATGGTATGGGAAAGTGATCCTTTTTAGTGGCAGTGTTTAGCTTCCTATAGTCAATACAGACTCTCCAAGCAGAAGCTGAACAAGTGGTGAAGGTTTCCCCCTTCTCATTAGTCGTAACGGTTATTATCATCTTCTTGGGTACAATCTGAACGGGGCTAACCCACGGACTATCTAAGATTGGGTAAATAATACTAGCATCAAACCACTTAATTATCTCCTTCCTGACCACTTCTCGCATATTCGAGTTTAGTCTCCTTTGCATTTTGCGAGAAGGGCGTGATCCATCTTCCATGAAAATACAATGATTACAATAAGATGGCTCGATCCCCCTAAGGTCATGGATGGTCCAATAAATTGCCTCCTTGTTGTTCTTAAGGACCTTAATCAACCTCAATTCTTGCTCCTTAGTCAAATCAGCACTAATAACCACAGGGAGCATGTTTTCAGGTCCTAAGAACTCATATTTCAAATTTTTGGGCAATGGTTTTAATTCCAGCTGGGGCCGATTTAGAATAGAAGGAAGGGGGGATGCTGATGAAGATTCATCACGACGATCCAGTGGAAGAGGCTGGGAATGAACAAAACCAATAGCCTCTTCAAGATGTGGTAGGTCTACCACGGAGGAGGGTTGTGGGTTGGGTTCGCTAAAGCTAATGGAGTCCTCGAGTGCATTGATTGTCATACACGTCTCAAGATCCTAATCCTCAAGTTCCTCAATGAATCCTCAATCTTCAAATCCTCTTATCACCTTAAAAATACCAAGAGTTAATTTATTATCCCCAAAGGCAATCTCCATACTACCGCTTTCACATTTTATGTTGGCCTTGGCGATAGCTAGGAGCAGATGCCCCAGAATGATGGGTGTGTTCCTCAACTCATTAGGTACATCCACGTCGAGGATGAGGAAATGTACAGGAAAATGGAAATCTTTGACCATGATAATTACATCCTCAATAAAGCCTCTCGGTGTGGTGATCGATTGGTCCGCTAATTGTAGCATTACTGAGGTTGGCCTAAGTTCACCTAACCGAAACTTCTCATAAATAGAAGTTGGGATTAGGCTGATGGATGCACCTAGGTCTAATAGTGCCTTATCAAAAGTGTATTCCCCAACAATGCATGAGATCAAGGGGGCACCTGGATCTTTCTTCTTTTGAGGAAGGTGATGCAGGATTACAGAACTTGCCTGCTCAAAGAGAATCACCTTCCTCGCAGGGGGTTCTCTTGGATTATGCTTTTGGGTACACAGTTCTTTCAAGAATATAGCGTAAGCCGGGATGTGCTTAATAGCATCGAGGAGCGGAATATTGATGTCTACACTCTTGAATAAATTCAAAAGCTCCTCATTGCTATCTAGGGTTTTCTTCTTCTTGTTTTTCAATAGGGCCTCAAGGAACGGGATATGGGTGGAATTTTCAATTTCCAGTCCTTGGGCCTTATTGTCTTTTTCAGCCTCCTCCTTCTCTTTCACAAGCTCCCTAGGATTTTGACTTCTAGAAGTTAATTCTAGGTTTTGGGTCTGCTTCCCACTTCTCAAGGTGACAGAGTTTGCAGAGGCATAAGGGTTTGGGTCTTGAGGTGGATTAGTGAAGATTGGAGGGCCTTGGTTAGTCATGTAACCAGAAGAAGAAGAGGGACCTTGCTCAACCACTTGAGCATGCACGTGTGGGTCCCTTTGATTCCTATACCCTTAGGCTCTATTGCCCTGATTTTGCACATTACGCGAGTTTGGTATGGGTTGAGATGGTAGGGATCCGAGTTGTCGGGTGTTTGCAATTAACTAAGATTACAAGTTATCCAAGGATGTCTTCATTTGTTGCATAAGCTGAAGCATGGACCCTTGCATTTCCACCATCTGCCGGTTCAAATCAGCCTACCCCACGGATTGTTGGCCATTCCAAGATGGCTAATTAACCGATCTCATGGGCAACTGGGTGTATACTTGAGATGCATAGTTGCTGGGTCGAGATTGGGTCTGTTGCCCCTGATTTTTCCAAGAGAAGTTAGGGTGGTTCCTCCATCCTGAGTTAAAAGTGTTGGAATACAGGTTGGACCTAACATTTTCCTGCATTACATATGCATCCTCATAAAACGAGGATGAAGAGAAGGAAGGATCTGAGAAACTGGGATCAAAGGCTCCAGTTTGGAACCCATATGGTTCTGAGAAATCCTGGCTCACATGTTGAGCCAAATCGAGTTGGTTCACAAATTCCCACCCTGTGGGAGCTCATGAGGAATGGAATCCTGAATTCTAGGATTGAGTGGGTAAAGAAGTGTTTACTGAATTCCTAGACATCCATTCTTCCATTTTCTTAACAACCAAGTCCATTTTATCCAGTTTATTACAAATTAATTCCATGTCAAATGAATGAGAATCCTGGATCTCATTAGCTCTTGACCTAGGTTGTTGGGACCGGTTGAACGCATCCATGGAGGCATGACTAATTAAGTTCTCGCTCATTTCCTCAAACAGGTCATATGTGCTATCTACATCCCTATTGAGAAAATTGCCTCTGCAGGAGGCGTCCACGTGATTACTGATGTAAACATATTTACACTACTTAAGATGTCTATTTATGCATGTTCTTATGCATAGGATTGCATTGCATGCTATAAATATTGCATAGCATGCATCATCTTGCATTTAGAGTAGCTTGAATAAAATGGAGGTTAAAAGTGTCCTTTTATGTGCTTGGACAGGGAAAACATTTTATCGAGGCCTCGGATCAAAGATCCAACCTTATGGATGTGATCAGGGCGATGATTGGAGTTCAACGACTCCAAGATCGCCCTAATCAGGCATCCGTAACATCAGATAGTGACTGAGGAACCCTAGAAGATCAAGGGCCAATATGGTGCAAATCCACACTTCAAATGACAAATATGACTGCACAGATGAATTTGGATCGATGATCGCAGCCTAACTACGAAAAAATCAAGTCAATTCGACATCCATGGCACAATTTACAACATCCAGAAGATGGACGGCCAAGATGGCGCCACGTGGTGCCACCTCGGTTGCCCAAACGCCCGCATGCAACCATTGAAGCCTCCACATCCGCCCTCTCTCTGCTGTTGGATCTCTATCCAATGGCTACGGACAACCACAGCTAAAAGTGTCCGCTCGACCATCCGTGCCCCGTAGCTCAGCTGTCGAAGGCGCTATCGCGAGCAGCGGCCGCGGGTTCGAACCGCAACGAAGGGGAGAAGGGTACGGGCGAGCAAGTGCGGGCATGCGTTGGATCATGATCGAGTGGCTCAGATCTTCCAATAGCAGCCACGTGCTATTTCACGCGAGGTGGGAACACGCTATCCCATGCACTAGGGCAGGCGCACAGTGAGCGGGGAAGGCGTAATCACAACCGTCCGATCTCGCGATCGGATGGCTGTGGATGGATGAACGTGCGGCGAGCGTTTAGAGTGGGCAGCTGAGGAGGCGCACATGGCGAGCGCCTACTACTCCCACGTTGGGGCTTTAGCGACGGCTTTATCCATCACTAAAGGCCCCTTATTTAATGTTTTAAAGATGTAATGATTAATTCGCCCCCACTCCTTGCAACTATAAAAGGAGACCCCCTCCACACGAAATTCTCATGCCTTCTCTTCTCTACCTCTCCAAAGCTCAAGAGAAGCTTGTCCCACACCCGGGATGCTTCTCGCAATATAAAGTCCAAATTTTCGTCCCCTTTCGGAAGTGGATCCTACGATGATGACGATATGCTGCTCCATTCCCGTTCTTCTGCTTCGTCCTCTTTCGTCCAGGCGTCATCCCATCCGACTCATCCTCCAAGTGACCATCGAGGAGGATATCCCTCTCCCTATTCTTTTTACTGCTTTCTAATATAGATTTACTGCTTTCTAGAGTAGTTCTGCTCATCCCCAAAGCGATCGTCGAGGAGGACATTTCTCCCTCCATTCTTTTAATGCTTTCTAGAGTAAATTTATTGCTTTCTAGTGTAATTGTTTTATGCTTTCTAGTTGTAATAGTGAAATGAACAATCTCTTTAATGATAAAATCCCTATTTATTCTACATCTCATTTTGATTTCTATGTGTAATATTCTCTCTCTCTTACTCTCTCTCTCTTCTATTTATTGTAAATAGTTAGATAGTTGTAAATTGAATTACTTCATGACAAATAAAAAGAAACGCGTAGTTTTTAAATCAAACATCCGCCTCCCTGTGTTCGACCCAGAATTTCCATTTCGGTATAAATTTTATTTGTTGAACACGAGTTCTTCACTTTCAAACTACAACGATAGATTTTCCAAAACCGAACACATTAGCGTAGCAATTCGTAGCGTTCAACATTTTGGCGCCATTGCAGGGGAGGCAACGCTCTTTGTTTTCTCTTCGCGTTTTCTAACTTACAAATCATTTACCTCACTTCTCTCCATTCTTATTTTGATTGCAGGTACTCTTTCAAGATAGGCAAAAGTGGTAGATCGGAGAAAAGTGATGTGAAAGGTTCTGTGAGTTATCCCCCACGTCCCGCCCATTAGATTTCATTTCACAACATAATAATTCAAACATCAATCAACTTAGGTGTTCTTATAAACTCTAAGGTTAGATTGTTTGTTGTTTGACACCCATACCCACCCCAACCCCCACATTAAAAAAAAAAAAAATTTAAAAAAATCTCACAGAGGTACACAACCTCATCTGATTTTCAAACTCAACCGGTAAACCGATCTTTGGAGTCAGTACACACATTCAAACACATAATTGAGTAGAAATCTGATTAGGTAATCATTTGTGTGCCTAATTAAGTGGTGCAATAGGCCAATTGTTTGAGTTGATTGGGCCGCACCACTTCAAATAAAATCAACTCATCAAGTAGCTGCCAATTAGGTTCAACTCTTAGGGATTTACCAGGCACTCCACATTCTTTTTAAGCTTCAAAGGAAAACATTTTCACCCGTGCTTTCAAAACCTGGTGTGTCAACGAAACTTGTTTGAAAATGCCTAAAGTTGAATCCTAAAAGCTACTAAGCAAGATTTGAACCTTAAAATTCACCACATCAAAAATAATCTTGCTTGAAAACCATTGCTTATGCACGCACACACAAATCAATCAATCCTTAAGGGCACAACCCATTTAAAGGGCCCATCATATTCCAAAGCACATTCACACCTAGCCCTAAATAAAATAGAGTAGACGTTGGCCTTAAGGATTGGACTCGCTCTTCAGAGCCCAGAATGAGATTATCTTCAATTAGTTTATTTCTACTATTCAATCTGATGTCTAGCTAGGGGAGCAGAATCAAACGATCGCGGCTGGGAGGTACACTAGGAACCAGAGGCGCAAGCTGAAGGAAGAACCTTCTCCCTAGTTCCTCCTTCTAACTGGTTGAATTGAATAGATAGAAGTAGATCAAATCGTTTCTCTATCTCAAGACGGGTTTTGGGAGTCTGGAGGTCTATAGGCTAACCTACTTAAGGACAGGTTTGATTGTTTGTATTGCAGGGCATCTTTCTTCCTCCCAGTTCTCATGAATCCTTCCACATATTACATGCATTCCTGCTCTTTCCCTCCTGTTGTGAATTATCCTCAACATGAGGATTATCCCAACTCGTATTGGAATCAACCATCAGTTAGTTGGGATAACTCGGATTGGGGATACAGTTCCGGACCTCCATGTTTAGGGTCTAACCCTAAACACTTTGATTCTGATTTCTATCCTTCTCAGAGCCACATCGGTTATAGATCGTCTTCCTTTCATGAACAACCTAATACGATATAGAATCAAGAAGGATACACTGATTCTTACCCATCCTCTGATTACATTGCCTTTAGGTCATCACCACCTTTTGAACAATTTGAAATGACCTATTACCAGGAAGGGTATAACGAATCCCAATTTGTTAATTCCTCTGCATTGACCCCAAACACGCCCAACCCTGAACCAACTCATTTGGTTCAGGGTAACTAGGTTCAAGATAAGGTTCTGGCTAACTTGAGGAATATCATACAATCTTTAGAAGTTCAGCCAATACCTTGCATTGAGAGATTGGAGCCCCTGATTGAAATGATCGATGATTTGAAAAAGTCATTGTTGGATTGTCTTTAGGATGCTAAGGACAAGAACCCGGGTGAGTTTCTACTTGGGAAATTAGCGAAATTGAGGATGAGATTTGTGGTTGCTTTGATTCAATCATGGAATGATTCCTAGGATGAACCCTCTATAGGAAAGCCAATGACAGAACCCGCTCAGGCACCTATTGCGGGGACACGTGTTACGAGGCTGACCAGATTGAATTAAAGCAACCAATTAAGGAAGATCTGATTTCTTCACCTGAGATCCCTGAGCCGGGGTATGAGGAAACGTATGTCTCCTTGGAACAGAAAGTGACAAATGATTTTGGGACATACATTGATACGGATCCTGATTTCTTTGATGGTGAAGATTCAAGTTGTGAAGTCTCACGCGAGTTTTCTGAACATGATTTCTGTAAGGCAATTGGGCGAGAGGAATCTGATAGATCATTTGATAGCCCAATAACTGAGGAAACTGATCTTATTAGGGCACATATTGTGGATCCAGAATCGCATTTTCTGGAGGGTTCAATTCAATGCCCTGATTGTCAGTTACACCCTGTTGAGCTTACCGATAATTCTGTTTCTGAGATAATTAGACCCAAGTCAATTCTGATTCTGCCACATCATTTAGACTTGGAGATTTCAAACGGGGTGATTAACATGCAAGAGGTCTCGGAATTTAACATTCTGAATGAGGAGGATAGGAACCCTTACGACATTTGTTTTGAGGATGTCAAACCCACGCATACATTCAACGATTATCCTTTTGAGCTTGAATTCTCTGTAACCCGACTTTTTGGTCTTGGGTTGCATCCTCATAAATCGTAGGCCCGACCCCGCTTACCTTCTGATTTTAGGTTTTGGGTAATTTTCATCCAGAAGCTAAGATATTCTCGATTATGGGGTATGGGTTTGCACCACAATCGAGTCCACATCTGTGGACATCTACTGACAGGTCGGAGGATTCTTCTGTTTATTCTAATTCTGATCTGCACTTGTGAATTCTTCATTTTTCTTCTTTGTATAGTTTGCCTAGCTGAAGGCACTAAACTCAGCACATATACAGTTCTTTTTAGTTTTCATCTCGGAGCAGACCTGACATTCACGCAATTCAGGTGCTTTCTACACTTTTCCACTCTATTTTATGTCTTTTTAATACAATGAGGACATTGCATTAGATAGGCATGGGGGGGTGGATATTCATCTCAGAATTCATTTGTCAGCTCCGTAGATTTATTTTATTTTCTTCTATTAAAAAAAATGGAATTAGGAAAGAGAACTTGGGTTTAAGAAAATTTTCAATCTTAGGAAATACTACATTATGATTTGAACACAAAGGCCCTTTAGGTCTTTAGACTTAATCAGCCCGTGTATCCACTAAAATGTGGATTTATTTTTCAAGTCCTCACCAACCTAAATTCTGTTTTAATTGGAGTAAATAAGTTTGGGTGATAAGTACATGACTTAAGCATCCACACACTTTCTTTGCACTGACTCGTTGTTCGACGATTTTAATGAAAATTGGGTAGCTAATGAACCTTCTAGGGTGATATGGCTGGCAAGTTATCGTGGGTAATAGTCCATAGGTAGGTTGTCCAAAGCCCAATCACTGGACCTTTCTCTTTTCGCTGCCCTTAGGTAAATCTTAGACCAGGGAAGCCACCTACTTAAAAAAAATCAAAAAGAAAAGGAGAAAAGAAAAAAAGAAATAAGCCACACTTCGCTGCACGAGTATGGCTGGCAGGTTGTCGGTGGTAACAGCTCATCGACCGGTTGTCCAGAACTCAGCTCAGTAAATGCACTGAAAATTCCCAAAACACTTAGGAAGAAGCGGAGAAGTAGAATAAACCGGGGAGATATACACTGGATTCACCCTTGTGTTGACCCCGTAAAAAAATAAAAGTAGGGAGAAAGCTACCGGTTGTAAGGATACACATTTAAGCAGAATTCTTTTTGAGGTCACCTAGAGACGTAGAAATCCGAAGTTCGTTTTAATTGCTAGTCAACGAGTCCATCACATTCACAATAAGAAGCTTAAAACTTAGGATTCTTATCAAATCTTGGGTGCGTTGAATGGCCGTAGAAAGCCACTCTTAAACCCTAAAATTTGAAAATCCAAAAAAAAAAATTAGAAAAGAGTAAAAAGAGAAAAAGAAACTTTTCTTTGAATAAGGCGAGGGTTTGAGACGGTCTGCATTTTGGCAGACACTCGGGCACTGTTGTGTCTTTGAAAGTTCAGATCCTAAGTAGACAATTTCTTAATAATTGAAAATAACTCATGCCCAAATAATCCAACCTACTTCTTTTATAAATAGCATATAGTTTTTGCTAGGGACTAGCAAAAGATAGGCATGGGGGTATGATGTAAACATATTTACACTACTTAAGATATCTATTATGCACGTTCTTAAGCATAGGATTGCATTGCATGCTATAAATATTACATAACATGCATCATCTTGCATTTAGAGTAGTTTGAATAAAATGGACGTTAATTGTCTCCTTTTATGTGCTTAGATAGGGCAAACTTTTTATTGGGGCCTCAGATCGAAGATCCAACCGTATGGATGTGATCAGAGCGATAATTGGAGTTCAACAACTCCAAGATTGCCCTAATCAGGCATCCGTACCATCAGATAGTGACCGGGAACCCTAGAAGATCAAGGGCCAGGATGGTGTAAATTCACACTTCAAATGACAAATCCAACCACACGGATGAATTTGGATCGACTATCGCAGCCTAACGACACAAAAATCAAGTCAATCCGACATCCGTGGCACCATCTACAACATCCAAAAGATGGATAGCCAAGATAGTGCCACGTGGTGCCATCTCGGCCTCCCAAACGCCTGCATGCAATCATTGAAGCCTCCGTATCTGCCCTCTCTCCACCGTTGGATCTCGATCCAACGACGGTGAATAGCCACGCCTAAAAGCGTTCGCTCGACCATCCGCGCCCCGTAGCGCAGCCGCGGGTTCGAGCTGCAGAGAATGGGAGAAAGGCGCAGGAGAGCAAGCGCGGGCATGCGTTGGATCATGATCGAGGGGCTCAGATCTTCCAATAGCGTCCACGAGCTATTTCACGCGAGGTAGGAACGCGCTATCGCACAAGCTGGGGCAGGTGCGCAGCGAGCGGGGAAGGCTCAATCACAGTTGTCCAATCTTGCGATCGGATGGTTGTGGATGGATGAACGTGCGGCGGGCATTGAGAGTGGACAGCTGAGGACGCGCGCGTGCGGAGCACCCACTACGCCCACATTGGGGCTTTAGTGACGATTTTATCCGTCACTAAAGACCCCTTATTTAATGTTTTAAAGATGTAATGACTAATTTGCCCCCACTCCTTGCAACTATAAAAGGAGACCCCCTCCACATGAAATTCTCATGCCTTCTCTTCTCTACCTCTCCAAAGCTCAAGAGAAGCTTGTCCCGCACCCGGGATGCTTCTTGCGAGATAAAGTCCAAATTTCCATCCCCATTCAGAAGTGGAGTCTGCAACAACAACGACATGCTGCTCCGTTCCTGTTCTTCTTCTTCGTCCTCCTTCGTCCTGCTTCATCCTCCTTCATCTAGGCGTCGTCCCGTCCGGCTCGTCCTCCAAGCGACCGTTGAGGAGGATATCCCTCTCCCTATTCTTTTTACTGCTTTCTAATATAGATTTACTGCTTTCTAGAGTAGTTCTGCTCGTCCTCCAAGGGAACATCGAGCAGGACATTTCTCCCTCCATTCTTTTAATGCTTTTTAGAGTAAATTTATTGCTTTCTAGTGTAATTGTTTCATGCTTTCTAGTTGTAATAGTGAAATGAACAATCTCCTTAATGATAAAATCCCTATTTATTCTACATCTCATTTTGATTTCTCTGTGTAATATTCTCTCTCTCTCTTCTATTTATTGTAAATAGTTAGATAGTTTTAAATTGAATTACTTCGTGAGAAATAAAAAGAAACGCGTAGTTTTTAAATCAAACGTCCGCCTCCCTGTGTTCGACCTGGAATTTTCATTTCGGTATAAATTTTATTTGTTGAACACAAGTTCTTCGCTTTCAAACTACAACGATAGGTTTTCCAAAACCGAACTTGTTAGTGTAGGAATTCGTAGCGTTCAACAATTACCGAGTTGCTCAACCAACCCGTGATAGAAAATCTGCACGAGTTGTCATTTTGGCACCTCGTAGTGTGGACACTTCCTCAAAAGTTCTTGGAATTGCTCCCAGGCACCATGAAACGGTTCCCCCAGCAGCTGGGCGAAATTGGTAGTCGCCCGTCGCAAGGCATTGGTCCTTCCGATAGGGGCGAATTTCTTCAAGAAAGCTGACTTAAGAGCAACCCAAGTTTCAATCGGCCTTCCTATAGTTCGATACCAATGTGCAACCTTATCCCTGAGAGAGTGTGGGAAAAGCCTCATGATCATTTGCTCTTCATTCACATTCCTTGCTCTGGTGGTTTGAACCGAAGTGGTCAGATCTTCCAGGTGCTGGAATAGGTCCTTCGAGCCAAGCCCATGGAAATTCTTAATCAAACTTAAGACTTAAGGCTTGATTTCAATGTCTCCGACGGGAATCATGACACCAGGACATTCCCCATAGTTTGAAGGATCGTAAAAATCCTTCAAGGGCTGAGCGCCCTGACCATGTATGCGTTGGAACCATTGCTACATCTACTACAATTCTTCCAACTGCCTCTGAATCAGCTCCTGCTGGTTCAGAGGCTGGGGAGGTAGTTGTTGATCAGCCATGGGATCTACTTGGCTATAGCTCAACCTCTGCCTCCTAGAATGGTCTAAAGGTCCGTCCAATCTAGGGTTCAATGACCTCCTCCCAAGCATACACTGGAAGGTAGTCCGAAGGACGAGGAAAAGAGGGAACCCTGCAGCACAAGAATACAAGTCTGTCCTTAGATGGGGTAGCCTAAGATTTACTGACTCTCAGAATCCATCTTAAGATTATGGATGATTTTCTCTACTTATGTCCAGGCAATTCAACCAGTAAGAAGGAGGGACTGGGGAGAAGGTTCTTCCTTTGGCTTGTGCCTCCAGTTCCTAGTGTACCCCCAGCCGTGGTCGTTTGATGCTACTCCCCTAGCTAGACATCAGATTAACTAGTATAAGTTGGTTAATCATGAACAATCTAAATCTGGATCCCGACGAGCGAATGAATCCTTAGGGCCAACGTCTAATTGATTTTAGTTAAGCTTGGGAAATTGGTGCTCTGGAATGTGATGGACCCTTAATGGGTTGTGCCAATAATGATTTGTTTGAGAACGTGTGAATGTGCACAACCAAGAGGTTTTCAAGCAAGATTATTAAGGATGAGGTGAGTTCTAGGATTCAAAGCTTGCTTAACAGCTTTTAGGATTTAAATATTAGGTGTTTTCAACCAAGTTTTGTGAGGCAAACCAAGTTTGTTGTTGAAAGCACATGTTCAAGTATTTTCCTTTAGAACTCAAGAAAAATATGGAGTGCCTGGCTTGAGCTAATTATTGAATCCTATGGGGCAACAAAAAAATGAACCTCTTTTAGATTAGGTGGTGTGGCCTAAACAATTCACTCATTTGGCTCAAATGCACCACCGATTAAGGCACACAAAAAGGTGGTTAACCTAATATGATTTCTACTCTTTTATGTGTTGAATTCGTGTACCAGGTCCACAGGTCCGAAGCCCAGCTGAGTAGATGAAAATCAAGTCCGATTATGTGCCCCAAATGTGGGTGTATAGATTGTGTAAATTGATTCATCCCACAGAAAATATCTTTTTATTTTTTTTCATATAAGATGTGGGTGAGATGGGTGAAGGTGGCAAACCAGACGAGCAAATTCTATCCTAGGGTTTATGCAAACATATAAGTAGATTAGGTCATGGTTATGATTGTGGCGAAATGAACTAGTGAGGGGGGAAATGGGGGACACTTACGTAGTACTCTACCCGCACTTTACTCCGATCTGCTAGGGTACCTGCAAGAAAGTAGATCAAAGACAAGTAGGGTTAGTGCTATGTAAATGCAAAGAAACACAATAAACAATAAAGTAAATTCCGTTGCCTCCCCAGCAACGGCGCCAAAATGGTCAGGCGTGTTTCACGTGTTAGAAATCGAGGTTACAAGTAACCTGTCATCATACTTGCAAAACACGGCAATTAGATAAAATTTATGTAGAAACTCCAAGGGAGTCCCAGGTCGAACACAGGGAGGCGATGTTTACTTTATTGAAAATCGTGCTTCGATTCGTTTCTTTTTGGTATTTTGAGGTTTTGTTATTTTTTTGTATTTTTGAAATAAAAGAAATCAAGCGAATATATCACAGATAGTAATGGAACAAATATGATATATATATCAATTCAATGTCAATTACAATGAACTATGAAAGCATAAAAAGAGAGGGAGGTGAAAGGAAATCTCTCGAATCGGTTGTTCGGCAAAACGATGGCGCCTGGCGGAAGCTCAAACGAAGGAGGTGAGGAGCAGGACAATGGAGGTGAGGTGCAGGGGGATGTCGAATTGAGGAAAGCTTCGGCGTGGCTCCGAAATGGAGGTGAGAAGAAGGAGGTTATCTGCTACCGGAATGGAGGTAGGAGGACGGCTTCAAGGTGACCTATGAAGGGAGATGGGAAGTTGGAGTATTTGGTGGGGCAGAAGTTCGCTACACTAATAGGCACATTGAGAGCTTGAGAACAAGCTCTAATTAAGTGTTGGTAGGCTTGCTAGAGCATGGGAGTAGGTGGGAGAAGAGTAGGTAGAGATGGCTTGGAAGGGAGGGGGTGTAGGTCCTTTTATAGTGGAGGAGAAGAGGCTAAAAATGGATAAAGGACCTTTAGCGACCTCCAGACCGTCACTAAAACCGTTGCTGTAGAAACTCACCTCCACTCATGCCCTTAGCTGGCTCTATTGGCTTCCAATGAAATAGCGACGGCTGTAAGCGTCGCTGTAGGTCATCCCAGCTATCGCTGAAAGCTAGCGCCAACCACCCTTGTGCCCGCGTCGTGCTGCCCCTCTCGTTACGCGCGCCCTATTGTGGGCGTGCTTGCGATGTGCTGGCGTATGTGCTTGCCATGCATTGTCGTGCAGTTGCGCGTGCACGCTACCTTGCACTGGCGCTACCGCTCCATGTGCCCACCCAATTGTGAATTGGAGGGGCTACGGGGATTTGAACCCGTGCCCCCCCTTTGCAAACCAACACTTCAACCATTGCAGCAAACCTTCCCTTGTGTCGTGTGGAGTGACTTGGTGCAACCGCTTCCCAGCCGTTGGATCTTTATCCAACATCTAGGATTGAAGGGCGCGGATGAAGAAGGAGTTGAGCGGTGCTGCTGGCCAGTGTTGGGTGGCCTGGATGGCGCAACATGGTGCCATCTTGGGCATCCATCTTCTTCCTGTAGAGGGTGCTACGGTGCTCAGATCAAGATGATTCCCGCGATGCCAAACTACGATCGTCGCTCCAGATCCATCCATATGGTCGAATTTTCCATCCAAAACCCGTATGGATGTCGCATTGCCCCCCTGGCCTTATAAAATGAAGGAATTAATATACAAAATATACAACTATCCTAAATGCCATGCATTGGATGTTATGGAATATTTATAACATGATATGCAATGCTAAGCCTAGGAACTATCAAAAATAAGCAATTTATCATTAATTTATGTGTGTTCATCATCATGGAGGTGTCATTAAAGATTTTTCTTCATAAATTGTTTCTTTAGTTTACAATCTAGTACATTTACTTCACTTGCACGTAGACTGGGTAATGGATCTTTGAAGAAAACCAAAAAGCATTTTTAGTCTACTGAACCCTTGGATAGTTAATAGTGAGTCAGGCATACGATCTTCTAGTAGATCCACCTCATATTTGTGAGAAGAAAGTAGAGATTACTGGTGCGCTAAGTCTAGTGAGATGGAACTTAAGTTTTGGACAATTAGATGATGATACCTTAGAGTTGGCATAGTTTTCACTCTATGTTTCTGTGTGCGTACATTGTGTGAACTCCTGAGAGTCACCAAATAAGGCAGATACACAAAGATTGAGTCTTAATAAAGCTATGACTATAGTGGATGGTTACGACCGTCCTTCATAGAGTCCTCGACTAAAGGAGGGAAATAGTGTCAAAGGTCAGAAATACTCTTGCCCTATCCATTCCTTCACGGTGCTAAGAGTAGACACTTCCACCAATTAAGCCACACAATATCCTCTTGACCATCATCATCCCAAATAATGCCTCATAAATAAAAGACTATGTCGTGTTATATTGATTTACAAGGAAAAAGAAAGGGAAAAAAAAAGAAGAAAAAGAAATAGAGAAACAATTATATTTAGAGAAAAAAAACAAAGAAAAGAGAGAGTGACAAGAAAAGGAAAAGTGTCCAAGTTTATAGTTTTATCATCTTGACGATGTTTCTGAGGCAGCAAAAACACCCATCGCGATCCAATAAATATGACCTATACCTACCTTTTAGTATTTCTGATCGCTCGAATAGTGGTTGAGGACTCTAACTTAGTTGTAAAGTTATTAGTACTTTACTTGAAGTGTGAAAGCCATGTGAGGCCACCAAACAGTGAGTACATTTACAAAATCCGGTGAGATTTGTGAATCTCAGAAAGAAAAGAAGGAAAAGAGTGAGCACAAAGAAACATCAAGAGAGCATAGTGCTTAGCCTCTCTCTGGGTTGACTCACTTCATAGTCTGGATATCTAGAGTCTATAGTACTAGACTACATGTAGCACCAGATGAGTCTGTGCCATCAAATACAAATCCATTCAACTCGATATCTCCTACCTAAGCTAAAAAGCCGGGGTCAAATTTACAGATTGTTTTCTGCTTTATCCTAGAGGGAAGTAGTTGCATATTCTGATAGAAATATTTACCAAGGGATAAGTATGAAATGCAAATGTAGTTTGGTTATTTTCACTTGGATCCATTACCTAGGATATTATCAGTTCACATTTATCTAGATCTCTAAATTTTTGAAATAAGAAAAGAAGAAACCTTCTGGTTACTTCTATTGTTTTTCACTTTTTGCTAGGGACTAGCAAAACTTAGGCATAGGGGCATTTGATAAGTCCACTTTTGTGGACTATTATTTATCCTAACTGCTATTTAATTATTTGTTCTTAGTTGTTAATTAATTAGGATTTATATGTTAATTACCTTGGCCTGCATTTAAATTTATGCACTAATTTTATATTTAATAGCACATGATATGATCTATTTGATGAATGCAGGCTAGGTACGAGAGTCAGACATCTATTGTTGCTTCTATAAGACATCCTGAATTGAGTTTGGACGTCCGAAGAATAGGGATCGTAGTACTGTCAACTTTTAAGACGTCCATAACTTATTCTGGATGTCTGATGATGCTCAAACTACAGCCACCTTTCCTCCGCCAACTATGCCTCATCTCTTCAACCACCGCAACCTCACGATGTTCACAGAGTGGTAGGAGAAATCAATGGCAGAAGAAAAACAAACTAGGGATGTTTAAAATGAAAGCTGGCATCTTCCTTAGGGATGAATCATCTTCCCCCTGGCGGGGACTCCCGCTCCATCTTCTTCACCGTGGAAAAAAAGCTTACACCGTGCAACATGCGAGCACTGTGGCCATCAAAAGAGAGCTTCAACACTGCCCCTCAGCCCGTGCACGCAGTGACAGTGCGTGTGTGCCACTTCTCCACCTTTAAATAGCACCACCATCACCATCCTTGATGTTGTTCCCCCAACACCTTCCTCTCTTATTCACCTTCTTCTTCCCCCAGAAGAACCCAACATCTTCTCCTTGCCGTAGACACACAAATCACCACCAAAACCCCCTTCAGCCAAAGAACCTCACCTACCGTAGGCCACCGCGTGCTACACCCTCATCACGTGCAGCCACACCACGCACCGCCTTGTAATCCCTTGCCTCCATCTTCTTCCTTCCAACCAACCATCCCTTTCTACTCCACAAAGAACCCAAAGAACCCAAACCTGTAGCACCTTCTTCGAGCCTCCTCCAACCGCTAAACTCGGCCTTAAGCTCAGTCCGACGATCCCAAGCACTACCGAGCATCCTCGTCGACCACCAGGACCTCACGCGACCACGTGCCGGCCACGCAAGCGGCCTCCACAGCAAGCCACCACGTCGACGTTGTCCGGCAACTCTGCCTCCATCCGACCGCTGCCGGTCGCCTCTCGCTGCCCCATCACCATCATCTTGAAGCCCTCCTCCTGGCCGACCTCTGCCCGACCAACCCTCCTGTCGTCGGGCCGCTCTCCGTGCGCAAAGAAAAAAGAGAAAAAAGCTCTGGTTCTTCTCTAATTAATAATTACGCATATTTCCATTTCCACTATTACTATTACTTTATTTAAGGAATTAATAAATTGAAAGAAAACTGCAAGAATATCCCTTTATTTTTTATTAATTGCTTATGACTGAATTCTCATGAAATTAAATAAGGGATATTATATATAGTGAATAGGATTTGTCTTGTAGGAAATTAATATTTACAGGATACCTGTATCAAAATCACTATTTTACCTGGTATTATATTGTGGCAATTTTGCATGTGCACCCTTACATTATTGATTAATTATTTAGAATAAGAACTTATGTCGAAAATAAGATACTTGAGTTAGCACGCACACCCATTAAGTTTCCCGAATAAGTGAGGCACCACTCACTAGTGCAATAGGCTACTTTCTCCCTGTGGAGATGACCTAACTATTTTCGTGGTTAGATTCTTTGAATTAAAATGTTTTGAAAAGCGATTTTCTACCATGCGATTAAATACGACACGTCATTTTATGTTAAAGATTTTAACGAAAGCGAAGATCGCTTTTTCAGGTGGCATGGAGCTACTCTAGCTTGCTTAGCTTGCTAGTTCTTTGCTAGTTGCTAAGCCAAGCTAAAGTGAGCTGGCTTCTACCATAATGAGCTGAGTTGAGCTGGGTCTGGTGCTCGAGGGGAAGATCAAGTCGGTTGAGGCAGCTAAGGTAGCTTAGCGCAACTGAGTTGAGCTAAGCAGAGTCCCCAGGAGCTGGACTTGAGCTTCCTGAGCTAGAATGAAGTCATTTTCAGTTGGCTGGAGTTGAGTGGAGCTAGATGTAGTTGGACCTGAGCTGGGGTAAACTTCAGTCAACTCAGCTGAGCTAGCTAGAGCTCCGTGTGGACTAATGGGAGCTGAGATGAGCTAGACTCAGCTAAGTTGAGCTAGATCTGAGCTGACCTGAGCTAGGGTGAGGTAAGAGGAGCTCCCTTGAGTTGCCATTCAGCTGAGATGAGCTGAATGGAGCTAGGATGTGCTAATTCTAGTCTAAGTGAGCTGGATTCCAGCCATGGCGAGCTAGATCAAGCTGAGTTCCAGCTTGTTTGAGCTTCTCTTTCACCTGTTGCCTTCCTAAGTGCTAGGGTTCTAGGGGTCTGTTAATCTGTTCATCCTTAACACTCACAAAAACACATTAAAAGGATAAGAAAAAAAAATGCAATGCATGCCTAACTCAATTTATGTCTAAATGCAACCCAAAAACCCATTTGTGAAGCAAAACCCTAAGAGGTAGGATTGTTTTACTACAAAAGAATGATGATAAAGTGGCATTTACCATGCCCCCATGCTTATCTTTTTGCTAGTCTCTTAGCAAAACTTTAATTTTTATAAAATGGAATTTTTGGGAAATCTAATTTTTTTGACTTTTGAGGAGAAAAAGATTAAGGGACCTTGGTTGATTTAAACACAGGAGGCACGGGTTTTGTTTAACATAAACATCGGGATTTATTTTCGGATCCAAAAATTAGACAAAAATGGGATCAATATATCCTTCAAAAAATTCACATATTAACCCCTTGTTAATTCAGATGACTTGAAATTTTTATTCTTTAGGATTTTTCTAGCTGTTGAATCTGATTCACAACTTGCAATAACCTTTAAAAGCTTGTGTCTGTGCTTGTGAAAAGCCAACATTTATAAGGGCGTGTTTTTGGTTTAAAATTTTTTTTTTTTTGCCCCCCATGCTTATTTCTAGCTTAGTCTTACAGCAGATGTGTCGGGATCATCATTCCCGTTACCAATCCTCGAGGGGGTTCTAGCGCCAATACTTTGGGATAGCACTATCCATGACACCACCCAGGAGCTCACAACCCCAAAACACAATGCAGTGTAAAGGGGTGCTCCAAGCAAACTCAAGCTCTTGCTCTGACACTATAGGTAGAGCTCCGTCCAAGACACTTGAGTTGCTAAAATGCTCTTTAACACTCCATCTAAAGATATGAAATATAGATATGGAGTAGCACCGAGGCGGTAACATGTTGACATTGCATCCTCATAGGAGGCATTTTCCTCCACAGCGGTGGGAACTCAAACCAACGATCTACTTCAGACTTTTACTAAGGCCAAACAAGGGTTTTTCTTATTTTTAGTAGTTTTTATTTGTTGGCTTGTGTGAAATTTGACACAGGAAGTTCCACAAGAAATGCAAGTTTTTGAATCAGAAACTAAGCCAGATACTTTCCATATTACAGAAGAGGACCAAGTCACCTGAGCTATCACGAGTTCAGGTGGAATTTTAGAGAAGGATATCTGATCTAGTCTAAAAATAGAACCTGAAATTCTAATGACTAAATCCATATCCTCATCCCTAGTTTGTTAAAGATTAAATCCCATTGTACCAAAAGTGAAATTTTCAACCTTAGTCTCGATTTGAAATTTTCCTCAAAAGGTTTTCAACATTTTTGTATTTTTGGGTATGCAAGTAGGAAAATAAAATGACTAAAGAAAAATGCATGTTTTTAGGTTTTGAAAATCCTAAATTGATCGTCAAAAATTTAAAAACACCCCCCCTTTCTTAAGATATGCAATGTCCTCATGCAATAGGAGGGAAAGAGGGATTATCGTAGTAAAAGGTGGTCGGATTTAGGATAGTCAAAACCTGGGGAAAAGAAAGAAAAAGAAGCAGAAAGAAAATGATGGGCTACCTCCCATCCAGTGCTATCTTTTACACCATTCAGCTGGGCGTAGTTTGCATTAGTGATCAACTATGGTTGGTTTAGTGAAATCCAAGGATTCAGACGAAAGATTCAGGGTATGATCAAAATAGGGCTTTAAACGTTGGCCGTTGACTTGAAATGTTGTGTTAGTTTTAGGATCGCAAAGATCAACAGCGTCGTATGAATAAGTTTTGAGGACAATAAAAGGGCCAGTCCATTTGGATTTTAATTTGACAGGAAAAAGACATAATCTAGCATCAAAAAGCAAAATGCATTGATTAACATCAAAGTGTTTCTGAACAATGTATTTATCATGAAATTTCTTTGCTCGGTCTTCATAAATCATCGCATTTTCATAGGAAAAATTACGCAATTCTTCCAATTCAGTTAATTGTAGTTTTCTATGTTTACCAGCGTTAGATAAATCCATGTTTAATTATTTTATTGCCCAGAAAGCCCTATATTCTAGTTCTACGGGGAGATGGCATGCCTTCCCAAAAAATCAGATAGAAGGGAGACATGCCAAGCGGGGTTTTAGAAGTGATACGGTAGGCCCATAAAGCGTCATCCAATTTGGTGGACCAGTCTTTAAGATCGGGCCTAACCGTCTTTTGTAAAATATTTTTGATTTCCCAATTAGAAACTTCTACCTGACCATTTGCTTGGGGGTGATAAGGTGTGGAAATTTTGTGATTAACCCTATATTTAGAAAGAAGGTGACAAAATTGTGAATGAGTGAAATGTGAGCCTCTGTCACTAATAATGGCTTTCGGAATGCTGAATCTTGAGAAAATATTCTTCCTAAGAAATTCGACAACCACACGGTGATAATTAGTGCAGGTGGGTATTGCTTCTATCCACTTAGAAACATAGTCGACTGTGACTAGCATATAAGAATACCCACTAGAGTTGATGAACGGTCCCATGAAGTCGATGCCCCAAACATCAAAAATTTCAACCTCTAAAATAGGATTAAGGGGCATCATATCCTTCCGAGTAATGTTGCCGATGCTCTGGCAATGCACACAAGATCGAACAAAATTATAAGCATCTTTGTGCAAGCTGGGCCAAAAGAATCCTGCATTAAGGATTTTAGCTGTGCTTTTCTTGCCCAAAAAATGTCCGCCACAAGCCATTGAATGACAATGTGTTAGAATATCATGCATTTCAAAATCAGGGACACATTGTCAAATGACATGATCGACACAAATGGGAAAAAGGTTGGGCTCCTCCTAAAAATAGTATTAAATGTCAGTAAAGAACTTATCCTGTTTTGTTTTCGGCTAATCAACGAGGATTTGTTCTAGTGTTAAATAGTTTGTGATGGGCACAAACCAATCAAGAGTGGTGGTAGCTAAAATGCCTTCATCAGGGAATTAATCAAGTAGGGTCATTATGTCATTTGTCATAAGACGAGAGAGATGGTCAGGCACTACATTTTGCGATCCTACCTTATCCTTGATTTCCAGGTCAAATTCCTAGAGTAGCAGAATCCAACGGATAAGGCGGGGTTTCGCATCTTTTTTTATCAGCAAATATTTAAGTGCTAAGTGGTCGGTATATACATTGACATGTGACCCCAAAAGATAAGATCTAAATTTTCCTTTGGCAAATACAATGGCAAGAAGTTCTTTTTCAGTAACCGTGTAATTCCGTTGTGTGTCATCAAGAGTTTTGCAAGCATAATAGATCACAACGGGCTTCTTGCCAATTCCTTGCCCTAGAACAGCCCCCACAACAAAATTTGATGCATCTATCATTCACTCAAAGGGACTATTCCAATCAGGTCCCTGCAAAATTGGTGTCTCAGTAACCTCCTTCTTTAATCTCAAAAAACTCTCCAGGCATTTATCATTAAAATCGATGGTTGGTCATTAGTAAGCAGCTAACTTAAGGGCTTGGAGATTTGGCAACAATTTTGTATGAATCTACGGTAGAAACCCACATCACCTAAAAAGGATCTGATCTGTCTGATAGTAGTGGGCAGTGGGAGCTTAGATATTGCATCTATTTTTGCTTTATCTATCGCGATTCCTTATTTTGAAATAACATGACCCAAGAGAATACCTTCCTGGACCATGAAATGACTTTTTCCCAACTGAGGACTGATTGACTTCTATGCATTTTTGAAGCATTCTTTCAAGGTTCTTGAGACAATGGTCAAAAGAATCTCCAAAAATAGAGAAGTCATCCATAAAGACTTCTAAGCATTCACTAACCAGGTCTGAAAATATTGCAAGCATACACCTTTGAAAAGTCACAGGTGTGTTGCAAAGATCGAAGGGCATTCTTTGGAAAGCAAAGGTTCGAAAGGGGCAAGTGAAAGTTGTTTTGTCCTAGTCCTCAGGATGAACTGCTACCTGATTATAGCCGAAATAACTATCCAAACAACAGCAAAAATCCCATCCGACTAATCGCTCCAAGATTTGATCAATAAAAGGGAGTGGAAAATGTTCCTTCTTGGTGGCAATGTTTAATTTTCTGTAATCAATACACATGTGCCAAGAAGAGGTGGTTCGATGGCTGTATTCTCCCCCTTGTAATTGGTGACAACTGTTAGTCCAGCCTTTTTGGGCACAACTTGTGTTGGGCTAACCTAGGAGCTATCAGAAATGGGGTAGATGATATTGGCATCAAGCCACTTAATAATCTCCTTTTTTACCACCTCCTACATATTAGGGTTCAAGCGTCTTTGTGGTTGGCAAGAGGGGCGAGAATCATCCTATAAATATATACAATGTGTACAATAGGACAGATGAATACCCGTAAGATCAGAAAGGGTCCAGCCAATAGCTTTTCTATATTTACTCAAAACCTAGAGAAGTTTGTGTTCTTGTGCCCTAGTAAGTCCAGAATTTATAATCAGGGGAAAGGTCCGATTTGGACCCAGGAAAACATATTTAAGGGAGTTGAGCAAGGGTTTCAATTCCAATTGTGGGCCCGACTCTGAAAGAATTTTTACTTTTTGTGTTAGTGGTGAAGTGAGAGTGAATGGGTCAGCTGGAGTGTTAGCCGCATGTGTGGTTAGGGTGGAAGTGTGGGAGGAAGTGGATTGTTCAAGAACCATGTTAATGGCAAAATAGGAACCTAAATGTGAAATATGCAAAGTTTCCTCCATGATATTTTCCATTTCTGAATCCGAGTCATCAAAGAAATCAGGTTCTTGGAACCTCCTAGAAGCTTGGAAAATATCTAGGGTTACAGATTCACCACCACACATGATCTTCATTTTACTAGAATCATAACCAATATTTGTGTGGGCGGTACCTAAGAAGGGTCTTCCAAGAATTATAGGGGCAAACTTCAATGCTTCTGGTACCTCTATGTCCAGAACTAAAAAGTGTACTGCAAATAGACAATTTTTGACCCAAACAAGGACATCCTCAACAATTCCCCTTGGTTTTATTGTAGATCGTTTGGCTAATTGAAGAGTAACCACAACAGGCTTTAATTCACTAATCATAAATTCCTCAAAAATAATTTTGGGGATAAGATTAATTGAGGCACTGAGATCCAACAAGGCACGATCAAAAGAAGTATCATTAATGATAACTTGAATCAAGGGGGCACCTAGATCTTTTCTCTTAAGAGGCAATCGACTCTGCACAATTGAGCTGACTGTCTCAGGAAGGATCACCTTTCCTAAATTTCTAGGCTGCCATTTTGGGGTACACAAATCTTTTAGAAAATTTACATAAGCAGGGATATATTTTATGGCATCTAGCAGAGGGATGTTAATTTCAACTTGCCCAAATAAATCCATTAATTCCTTATCAATGGGCTCAGATTTCTTCTTTTCTTATTTTTTGAAGAATGGAGGGCTTGTGGAAATGGTGCAAGGTTTTCCTATTTTGCATTATTAGGTTCCTGAACAATGTTAGAGGAAGATGGGGAAGAGTTGATAGGCTTTTCATTGAAATGAGTTTCTTTAACAGGCAGGGGGTCTTGAGTGGTTTTCCCATTCCTCAAAGTAACTGCATTGGTAGTCTGGTTGTGTCTAGGATGAGGACGGGAAGCCTGACTGTTATCGAAACCCAGGGGATGCTGAGGTGCTGGTTGAATGGGTTGACTGGGATATCCACCTTGGAACTGATTGGGAAGGTAAATTCCCAACAGGTCAATGATAAGGAGTAACCTTAACTTGGTGTTGCAAGTTGGTAATCATGCAGGTTACTTTTGTCATTTGATTTTGCATACCTTGCAGAGTTTTCATGACCTAAGTATTAATATCTTCCTAGGATGGTCCAGGTTGATATACAAGTTGCCCATAATTCCCAAAATGATTTTGTTTGAGAAAAGGAATCAGGTTCGGGTTTTTCAAAGAGTGATTCGGGTTGGTCCTCCAGTTTTGATTGTACGTGTTGGAGGGGTTTCTAAATTACTCCTGGAGAGCATAAATATTTTCCATGGTGGGATCAAAAATATTTTGATGAAAATTCCCAGTCAATTCTTGTGGGAAATCAGCTGGAAACTGTTGACCAGTAGGTGTGGCATCAATATTATGCAAATTTTCTCTTCAGAGAAGTTGTGGACTGTAAGTGTGTGGAGAGTTAAAGTGTGGAGCTTGTTTGTTTGTGAGCTTTTCTTCCTTTTTTTTCTGGTGAATTTGCATCTGGTCCAGTTATTGAACTAACATATATAGATCATTCTAAGTGACTAGAACAGAGGTGGATTTGGAGTCAATTTCATTAACTCCGTGTCTAGGGTTTTGTGTTCTACCAAAAGTGTCCATTGAAGTCATATTAAAAGGGTTTTCACTCATTTCTTCAAAGAGGAGATGGGCACTTTTGGCATCATTATTATGGAAATTGCCCCCACACGAGGCATCCACAAATCGCTTCAACTGATCATCTAATCCATGATAGAAGATCTGCACTAACTGCCATTGTGGAATTTCATGGTGGGGACAACTTCTTAAAAGTTCTTGGAATCTTTCCAAGGCTTCATAGAGGGGTTCACCAATTTTTTGTTGAAAGGTCATTATGGATTTTCTTAAAGTGTTAGTTCGACTGATCGGAAAAAATTTCTTTAGAAAAGCATTCTTTAATTGGTTTGTCGTGCTAGATCGGTATTTAAGAATATCATGTTGTAATATAGCCAAAAAGTGTTCAAAATAATATGCTTTTGTTACTCGAATTTTGAAGTATGAGGTCAAACATAGGAAGCAAATTGGTGCTTTAAAAATGAAGATCACAATTAAAAGAATATGCAATAATGTCAATGTCATAATGCAAAAATATAGGAGTAGATGTGTAGCACAAAATATTCAAGAACTCAATTATGAATAAAAAAAATTAGAATTTCTTCTCTTTCTCTCTGATTCTTTTCTTCTGATTTTGCCTTGGCGAGCTCTTTCTCTTTCTCTGTCTTTATTTTTCTATCCTCTCCTTCCTTCTTCTTCCTTTGGCTTTTCTCTTCTGATTTCTTTCTCTGGCCCGTTGCCTTTTCTTCTTCCTTTGCCTTGTTGCCTTCAGCTTCTTCCTTCTCTTCTTCCTTCTCTTTTCCTTCTCTGCCTTAGATTTTGCGGCCCTTTTCTTTCCTTCAGCTCCTTCTTCTGCATCAGCCCTAGCCTTCTCCTCCCTCTTCTTCAGCTTCGCTTCTCCTCTTCTTAGCCTGTAGAGCAAAACCTACCCCCAACCTATGCGAATTGTCCTCTCTCTTTTCTCTCTTAGGTTCTACTCTCCCAGAGCCACGCTTTTCTCGAGTAATCGAGTCTGGGACACCCCTGGGACCAGGACCACTGGCGTACGGTGGTGGGAGAGGTGTGCTAGTCGGGTCGGTTAACCAGGTCCGCGGGGAGTGGTTGCGGACGAGGCTATGAGATGGGGAGAGAGGGACCTCACCCCGTTAGTTGGAGGCGATAGGCCTCTAATAGAAATTCACTTTCTGCGGGTGCGGTGCTCCTTCCAGTTCTAAGGTGGGACTATCTTCCCACCTACCTCGCGTGCGCCTGCGATAGAGAAGCTCTCTTCTATTGCAGCAGTTACCACTGCCCTCGACACAAATTGAATGCCTAGCATTGTACGCAAAGACGTTTCACGTAGCCTAGGACACGAGCCTGGGGCTGTCACGGCTTGAAGCTTGCTTCAAGCTCTACGTCAATGGTGAAGGGCTCCTGGACCTGAAATCACCACAATAGTCTCGCGACCACGTTAAAACACTCAGTAAGCTTTGCCAAGGCACAACGAGTGCGTAGGGGTGGTCGACGTGGCATGGGAATGCCTGAGTGAGCGTACCTAGGGCACACTGTGGCCATGTAAGTGGGTGTGTTCGGGGGTGTGTTTGGGTGAGTGTTTAAGTGATATGGATGAGGGGTTATGATCAGGGGATCAAAGCGAAGATTATGGACCTGTCGGTGAGGAGGGAGGTGATCTGTGGAGGTGGACCGATCTCGCCGTAGTTGGTGGCCGGAGGTGAAGGAGATGATGGTGGTGGAGTGCGACAGTAGTCGGTTGAGGAAATAAAGAAGAGGAAAGATTGTAAAGGGTGAGAGGAACTTATCTAGGAGGTGAAGAGATGAAAGGGCAACGGAGATGGCATCTGGCTCGTATTGCCGATGGTGGAGACGAAGATGCTTAGGGAGGACAGTCGGCTAGGACGAAGGGGAGGCAGGGATGTTGGCAAGTGCTACGCGATGCGAATGAATGTGATGGAGAAGAACCTACCACCGGCATTGTGGTCAGGCGACGGAAAAAATCATGGAGGGTCACCAGAGCTTAAAGAGTGAGTCGACCAGAGGAGAAGAGACGAATTTAAGGGGAATTCTAGCCGATTTCAAGCTTAGGAGATGCGGTTGAACCTGGGGCATCTTAAATAGTCCTTTGGGGAAGGATTTGTGCTTGGAAGCCAGGCATCCAAGCAAGGTATGACAGCTGGAGATGGCAACTCGAAATAGACCCAAATCTCTCATGCATTCGCAAGAGAGATTTGGTACCAAGTAGGGCATTAAATTGGGTTCTCATTGGAGGGAATTTCTCAAGAATCTCCGTTCCAATTTTGAAGGGGATTCTCTGAGAAATCAGGGGGAAATTGCCTTCTCAAGCTCGCTAGAGTAGGATTCCTCCGCTATAATGGTGGAGGGACCTAATTGCAAATAATAATGAAGAAGTTAGGGGGTTAAATGCAAAGGTTTTTGAAAGATAGGGGTAGAAATGTAATCAGGTAGGACCTATTTGCAAAGTGGATCAAGATGAGTTCCCCTTCGATCCAAATTTTGGTACAAACTTAATTTAGACATAAGGAATCCAATGGTGAAGTTGGATTTTGGGTTTTACCACGTTTCACTGGGCAATTTGCGCAACAACCTAATTTAGGGCAAATATTTGTCTAAGACCCCATTTTAGGTCAAAATAGGTTCCAATGGCCAAATTGAAAGTTCTAAACCCTGGAGAATATTTTTCTATGATTTTTAGAGGATTTAGGTGAATTTTATCCTAACTAGAACCTTGCTTAATCAAGTGGGTTTATTTTAGAATTACTAGGAGTCATTTAATTCCGAGAACTCACACGAACCCTTTTCTGTCAAATTCAACCCACTTATTATCTTGTTAAGATCATTTGACCTGTGTTTAGCTCTTGGGAAAATCTGTTGTTGTACTGTAATGGTAAAATTGATATTTTTCCCCATTTTCTTTTTTTTTTCTTAGAAAGGTTATTTAGTGAATTAGGACCTCACGTTAATTATGTAGGAGCTTTTATTCTCTTCATTGGGTCAAAATGAGCTAGTTGGGGCTCATAATGGTGTTCCCACCATACCCCCATGCTTAGCTTTTGCTAGTCCCTTAACAAAATTTTAAGGTTTCAACTACGATTCTAGACCATGAGTTCCTTTGATGTTCAAAAACTATGATGTGTGCTTCTTTCTGTAGATTAGGTTAGAATGCCAATAGTAGGCCTAGAGGTGCTCAAGTACCAACCAAGATCCGAACATAACCAGCACTAGCCTTAGTCTGCCGTGAAGCTTTTTAAGGTCCACAGGAACTATCCTAAGGTTCGTTGGACTCTGTAGGTAAAGCAGCCATGCTTGTAACATATTTTAGCCTAGGAACAGTTTACAGTGCATTTTTGTAATAGAGAGGAATTTTCTTTGTTTGGAGAGTTTTCTCTCTCTTTTCTTTTTATTTCTAGCTACGAATTGGCTTCTCAACACGGTCTGTATCGAATTCCTAGTCCCCATCATCAATCCTAGAAGGGTCCCTAGCAATCGATGCATCAGGATAGCACTGCTTATGGTAACCCCCAGAACCCTAGCTTTCGAGATTTCGAGATAAACCCACCCATGGCATTCTGTAGTTAAATCCAAACCTTGGCAATCGACATTTTGTGATAATGCCGCCCATGGCATCTGAACTAGCACAGGGTGCTTACATGCCCCTGGTAGGATATGTAAATATCCTAGGAGACAAGCATTGAGGAGACGATATGTTATTGCGCATCTTCGTGGGGGATTTCCTGCCTCCCTACGCAGGGAAATCATCCAAATCAATTTGTGTTGATCGGTCGCTCCTAATCTAGGTGACTTTTTCATAACAACTTAAATGCATTTGCATGATTTTGATACTTACGTGCACTGAACCAGACTGTGTGTGGATTGAGGTGCTTAGCTTACCGAGTCCTGCAAACCAGAGGTCAGTTAACGAGGCCGAATACTCCCTAAGCCTTAGACCTAATACTGAAGCTTCGCATTTTCTCCAACCTCTTGAGGTCTATCCAGATATTAATGGATACATGAATTTTTAAGCCTAGGAGTATAGCCCAAGAGGCCTAAGATCAGCATTCCTACCATTCTCTTCCGTGCTTCATTAGCACTTTTTTCCTTTCATTTTCATGATCTTGATATGATCTAGAACTCAATTAATCCCATAATTTCTTACTAATGACTATCTCTTTTTCTTTTCAACATGTGCTCCTTTTTGACATTTTTCACTTTTCCCCTTTCTCCTCAAGATTTGTATGGCCTCAAAATTTTTCTCTCCCCTCAGAATTTTTTTGTTCTTTTCAAGAATTTTTTCATTTTTTTGGTATTGTTGGGATATGTGATTTTTTTGTTGAAACTTTTTCTTGTGAGATGATTTTCACAGCATTTTGCACTTTCATACCCCCCATGGCTATGATTTGCAATGTTCCCATTGTAAATTAGGTGGGTTCGAGTTCAGCTTAAATCATTCATTAGAACAGGTTCTGGGTGGGCGAACGGGTCTAGGTGACTGTTGTGGAAGATTTCAAAACTCTGGTACGAGTACCTGAGGTGGGGTCGGCTGTTCTTAATGGATGAACCCTAAAGTGCAATATGAATTCAGCATAGGAATGTCAAGAAAGGTTTCGAGTTTTTCAAAAATGATGGGTTACCTCCTGCTAAGCACTGAGTTTTATGCCATTGGCTAGGTGCAATGAGCTCAAGGAGAATGGAGGATAAAGGATGTCCCAGCCAAATTTGTATCGGTAGGGTTAATGAACGGTTTGAGTCTTTGACCGTTCATGACGAAAGGATCTGAATCGTGGCTGAGTGGACTGATCTCGATGGCTCCATTTCCGAAGATTCGTCGAACAAGGCAAGGTCCGATCCATTTCAATCTGAGTTTTCCTGGGAATAGTTTAAGCTTAACATCAAAGAGTAGGACTTTTTGACCAAGGTGAAAGATCTTTCTGGATATGTGCTTGTTGTGAAAGGCCTTAACCCAATCTTTGTAAATTCATGAGTTCTCATACGCATCATGGCGTAATTCATCGATCTCGCTCATTTGAAGCCTTCTGTAGGTTCCTGCCTTAGAAAGATCTAGGTTGCATGTCTGTACTTCCCAATAGCCTTTGTGCTCCAATTCGACGGGGAGGTTCCCGTACACCAATCTGAACGGAGACATACCTAATTGGGTTTTGTGGGTGGTCCTCTAAGCCGAAAAAGCTTCTGGAAGTCGGGATGACTTGTCTTTCCTGTCAGGTCGAACAGTAACTTGGAGGATTTTCTTGATCTCCGATTTGATAGCTCAACCAGACCATTAGTTTGGTGGTGGTAAGGAGTAGAGGTTCGGAGTGAAACCCCGTATTTGGTCATCAGTGACCTGAACAGAGCATTCATGAAATGGGTCCCTTCATCAGAGATTATAGCATGTGGAATCTCGAACCACAAAAAGATATTCTGATGAATGAACTTGATAACCACCATATGATCATTAGTTCGAGTTAGAATGGCTTCGATCCATTTGGACACGTAGTCAACAATGAGTAGAATGTACTCGAAGCCGTTCGACATAGGAAAGGGTCCCATAAAATCGATCCCCCATACATCGAAGATTTTGCATACAAGAATCAACTGTAAGGGCATCATATCACGGTGGCTCATGTTGCCTAAGATCTGGCAACGAGTGCACGCCCTATAGTGATTGTATGCATCTTTGAAAATTGTAGGCCAATAGAAGCCACACTGGAGGATTTTTGTTGCGGTTTTATGACCTGAGAAGTGTCCACCGCTTACCTAGTCATAGTAGAAGGACATGATGTCATGAATTTCCGCTCCAGCAACACAACATCAAATGATTTGATCAGCACTGATGTGGAAAAGATACTGGTCTTCTTAGAAGTGGTACTTGGCATCAGAAAGCAATTTGTCCTTCTTGGCCTTCGGCCAATCGGACGGGATCTGGTGTGATGCCAGGAAGTTTACTAGATCAGCAAACCATGGGAGCCCTATACTGATAGTCAGGAGGTGCTCATCAAGAAAATGTTCCATGATGGCTCCGGAAGGGTCGATGCTATCAGAAGGAAGGCAGGACAAGTGATCAGCTAGCACATTTTGTTTTCTCGCTTTGTTGCGAATCTCGAGTCAAACTCTTGCAACAGCAAGATCCAGTGGATTAATCGAGGTTTCGCATCCTTCTTCGTGAGGAGATGCCTCACAGCTGTGTGATTAAAGTAGATGATAACACGGGAACCCAGAAGATATGATCTGAACTTTTCCAGGGCAAATACTACGGCCAGCAGCTCTTTCTCAGTAACTATGTAGTTACGTGATTGCACAGCAAAAATACACCAACAAATATGCCATCTTGTGTTATTTCCTAGCACTGCCATTGCAAATTAGGTACCCAAAGTTGCATTTGTAAAATTGACACAGGCATGCATTTATTTGTGAAAGGAGGATAATGCAAATAATTGGCCATGTAAATAACAACTTCTTCAAGTGCTGCCTCGCAATTTCACCTTGTTTATTTTTTTATTTTGACTTTGAGTTTCTTCACCTTCACACAGCTCAGGGCATGGGCAT
This sequence comes from Thalassia testudinum, assembly GCA_037157565.1. Classification (NCBI taxonomy): domain Eukaryota; kingdom Viridiplantae; phylum Streptophyta; class Magnoliopsida; order Alismatales; family Hydrocharitaceae; genus Thalassia; species Thalassia testudinum. The sequence goes on from JAZHRO010000049.1 coordinate 35,163,940, forward strand.
GCACAACTTCGTGCCTTTCCTCCACCAACTGCATGGCAGAACTTGTTCTGCCAGAGCATGGCTATGGTAGGCTTCTCCTTCTTTAAAAAGCCCTGCCTTCTCCCTTGCGAAGGGAGTTGGGAACACACGTAGCAGCAGCCATCATCGTCTAGGCCATCTTTCTCCCCTCTTTCCCTCCATACGCAGTAGCTCTTCCACTGAAGAGACACACTACGGGCAGGAGTAGGCTCACAGTGGTCCCACGACCACCACTATGAGTCCCACCACCTCCCAGCTCCTCCGAGAGCAGGTGGGCGTGGTGGTTTCATTCTCTATTTCCATCGCTGAAGCCCTTCTCGCCATTGCTGAAGCTCCAAGCTCCAGATCTCCAATAGCAGCAGCACAGCACCAGCAACAGTAGCAGCAGCCCCGCGCGCACGCCAGCAACCTGCGAAGGCCCTTTCCGCGTGCATAGTCACCTTCCAGTACACCTGCGCATGCAGAGCCGACCGCAACCGGTTGGCCATCGCGCGTGGCACTATAGCTACTGTTCACGCCTCTCAGCGCGACACGGTAGCTACAATGCGGTGACCAGAGAGTTTCTCACTTATCCGTTCACCGTGTCCTCTCTTTCCTCGCCGCTACCGCCTCCAGCCAGTCACCCACACCAGCGTCAGCACCATCGCCCACTCCAGCACCCGCGCCAGCGTCTGCACCAACACCCGCTCCAGCCCGCAGGGCTGTGCGTTGCGCTGCTCTCCCGTACCAGCTTGCATGCGACGCAAAAACTGTGTGCTCCCTTCAACGCCCGCGCAGCCCTTGCGTGCCTACACCTGCACGTGCCCGCGCCTCCAGACGTCGCCTACCCTGACCAGACGCCTTAAACTCGCCCGCTCTCTCTCTCTCGCACACTCTCCAGCAGACACACACACTCGCACACACCACACTCATACACACACACACACTTGTACACACCTATACAAAGTTATATATATACATATATATACATATTAATACCTATACAACTAAATATAATTGTATATACATATATATATATGTACATATATATAGATATATATATATATATACATATATACATATATGCATATATATGTATAGATATAAATACATATATATATATATACACGTACATATATTACTATATATATATATATATACATATACCTACCTATATATATCTATATACATAGATACTTACACAAATATATCTATATACATATATTACTTTATATATATACATATATATGTAGTTAAATATTTATATATACATTTATATCTAGTTATAAATATAGATATATATATATATACTTATATATATATATAACTTCATATACATCTATACAGTTACAACCCTATCTATATATATACATATAAATATATATTTACATATATACTTATATATATATTTACATACACAATCACCTACCTGTATCCCTACGTACTAGTCACTCCACCATGCGTTATATCGCAGGAATATCTACACCAGTTGCTGATATTCCCCGATACCCGCGTAAAGAAAGCACCTCCGCACACACTCCCACATATCCATCCTACACTCTACGTGGCACTTCATCTTCTTGGTTGCATCTTACTAGACGTGGACCAACTCGACACTGTGCTACACACCATTTCCACCTCCACCCCCACCCCTATATATATAATATATATATATATCTATATATATAGACTATATTTATTTCTTTACAAGAAACCTACCTAGTTTTTATTTCTCTTTTGTTTCCTGCTATTAAAAAGATAAAAAAAAGTAAAAGAGAAAAGATAATACTTGTCTTGCAGGTACTTAATCTTGCGAATAGTAGGACCAGTTTTTGGATCCTTAATTTGGCTCAAAGACAAGAACAATTTGGCTCAAAGCCAAGGACCTGATTTTGAGGGTGTACCTTAAGAACAAAATTATCATTAAAAAAATCTTAAATAGAAAAAAACCGAAAACATAATAAACACACAGAAGAGATTCATTGTAGGAAAGGCGTAGAAACTTATTCGCCCTTAATCCCCGCCTCCTTGAGTTCGACCTTGGGCCTAAAAGTGACCAAGATAAAATTGAGTAGGCCAGGTTAGAAATTTTGTAAAAAGATGGTTAGGCTCAATTTAGGTTAACCACTATCTCACTTCAACGATAGTTTCACCATATTAACACAACCTGTTCGAGTCCTGACACACCTTTCTCTGGCGCCGTTGCTGGGGAGGTATGCATTGAGGGAAATTTCTACTCCATTCCTCTGATTTTCTCTTCTCACACCCTTCTCTTCACGGGTGTTTTTGTTTATTGCTGTGCAGGAAAACCAGTTGCAAGTTGGAGGCAAGTAGAGGAAGTCAGAGATGTGGGCAGATCCAAGGCGGGAATGAGAGCGTGAAGTCGTCGGCACCGCACTGGAGCTTCGCCCACGTTGCTGAAAATGTAGGTCTCTCTCTTAGCAACTTAGGTCAACTTGTCACCATAATAAAAAAAACCTAAAAAAAAAACTCCTTGGGATTTCTTGGGGCAAGTGGATTAAAAATCACTTGCTTGATTATTTGCCATCATTCCCACCACACCGGGATTTCCCGCCAAACTTCACATAGCAAAGATCCAAGAATCTTGATTCTTGAATCTTTCGTCGTGTGAAGTATTCTTTGAGGCAAGATTAAATAGATTGATTGCCATCCCTCCTTGCCTCATTTATTTGCAATTCCGGATCACATTTTTGGTGGGGAGACTTGGAATTGAGTTGATTCTAACCCCACCACGACCTTTCACTTACCTTAGATCTGATCCTGAATACTTCAACCCCAACACTTTGATTTTCTTTACATTATCTTGTGGTTGAGCCTTGTGTGTGGAACATTATTTTGGTGATTGGGAGCACTTGAATTGTAGTGCTTTGGCTCCCTATCACACTAACTTAAAATTGACTCATGCATCCACACATAGAAATTTCCACTTAGGGAAGCCCATTGCGTTTTTAGCATGCATTAACCAACTCACATTGAAGGAGGGTTTGTTGGGCATAGAAGAACTTGTATTTTCTCAAAAACCTGGAGATTGGTTGAATTGGTAACTCACCAAAATCTTAAAATCCATACTACTTAAGGCTGAAATTTTAAAAACCATTCACCAACTAAAACTTCAATTGGGAGATTTCCCCGTTGCATGCTTGGTTTACACACTTTCTAAAAATAACACACTTAGGCATTACCCGTAAACAACGCCCTTCACATTCCTGAAGCACTTGATCCTAAGCCTCTAATTAAAACTGGTAGCAACTTGACTCTTATTAAGGATTGGAGGTCTAACTATCTACGTGTAGCGCCTACATGCTGGTGCGGGTTCCCGCGTGCTATCGGGTGTGTAAGACTGGGGCAAACGGCATTTCAATCTGGCCCGGTGGTTCTGCGGTGCTCGCAATTTGTTCCATAGGTTGTGATAGTAGGTAACTTAGATCTTTAGGTCTAAGGGCACATTGTAGAGGTTAGGACTTTGATTGCCTTGATTTGTCATCAAGTGTACCTTTGCGGCATCATTTCTCTCATCCTCATTTCCCTTCTTATCCCCCAAATTCTTCCTACCGTAGTGCATGTTTGGGAGGAGGTCACAAAACCCTGAATTGTTTGAATTGTCTGATAATTCTAGAAGGAAAGAAATCGAATCGTCATCCTCCTCCACAAACATGGCTGCACGCCCACCCCCAAATCCCAAGGGAGGAAACCGCCCTCAAAACCCACCAGGTGGTGGAGCCATGGACCCCATAACCCACCTCCAAGCCCAAATGGAAATGTATAATGAGTAGATTGAAGCCATTTGGGAAACCTTAGAGGAAATGCAGAACCCTCCCAAACGGGAGGACCTAGGCCTCTTAGCTCTTATCAAAATCCCGCTGCTACAGAGACCATAGGACAAATTTGAGTCCCCATGGGTGGGGGCGATTTTGAATTGAAACCCAACATAATTGACCTGATTAATTTCCACTTCCATGGCCTTTCTAGTGAAGATCCTTTTCCCCATTTGGAAGACCTAACTCGATTAGTTGAAACGGTTAAACCAAGAAACATCAGGGTATCAATTGTCCTCATGAAAATGTTCCTGTTTTCGTTGTGGGATAAAGCGTCGCAATGGTTACGCACCCTTAGGAGAACCATTCATTCTTGGGAAGAGATGCGAACAGCATTTCTCAAGAAATTCTTCCCAATTGGGTGAACCAATGTGCTTCGCCGTGCTATAACTTCCTTTACGCAACAAAACGACGAATAGTTTCATGAGGCTTGGGAGAGGTATAATGACCTCCTCCGGAAGTGTCTGCATCACGGTTTGCCTAAGTGGCATATAGCCCAGATTTTCAATTATGGGCTAAATGAGACTTTGAAGCAGATTGCAGATGCTTCCTGCAGAGGGAATTTCATGAATAAAGATGAGAATGGAGCATTCGAATTATTTGAAAACATGAGTGAAAGCTCAATGAACAATGCCTCCATTGTCGCCTTTAATCATGCCAGCCTACCCCGTAATGTTCATAAAGTTGACACGGGACTCTCCCATTCGTCCACTGATCTTAGCCTTATTGCACAAAAATAGGATGAACTCTCCGTCGTGCATAAGAAGCTGGACGAGCTTCTGGCCAACCTTGCCCATTCTTTGGCAAACACCCCCACCTCACCACATCGTCACAATTCCAATCCTTCAAATGTCAGGCTTATCCCCAAAATCCCCGTGAGATCTTCCTTACCGAGTGTCTCGCCGAGCGATTCGGTAAGTCATGTGGATCTGGCTTTTGCATGCCAGTATTTTGACACAGAAGACTAGCCCTCCGTTTGCTCGGATGCATATTTACATGCGGACTCGTCTTCTGGCTTAGAAGATGCTTGCACCCTGGGGAATAACCCATTCTCTACAACTTATAACCCAGGGTGGCGAAATCATCTGAACTTCGCATGGTCCAGCAACCTGCAGTGCCAAAATCGTGGGGGGATGGGCCAATGCGACCGTCTGCACCCATCATCCCAAGGGCCCAATCTAATCCTGTGGCGAATCCGCCCTCGAGTCCTTGCATACCGCAAACAAAACACACATCAAGTCCTCTTGATAAACTGATGTCAATGATGACAGAAATGTCGAAGTGCCATGAAGAGAACATGACCTCTCTTCAGCACCAATTGGTGTAGCAGAATGCTGAGATCAGTCAACTATGCATGGCGACTCGATCTCAGGGTACTCTTCTAGCCCAACCTATTCCCAACCCATGAAATTTTGTACCTCGTGGTCCTCAACCATAGGTACAACCTTCTCAGGGGCAGGTTCATCAGATTATGCAAGCACCGAGCATTCCTCCGGGATTTCAGGCTAATCTCGCTGTAGCACCTCACCTTTATGTCCCTATTGTGAACCCTCCTTCGCCTTATGATCCCATTGGACCTGCGACGTCCAATGCGATTACTATGCAGAGCAGTAAGCAAACCGTCGATTCACCTCGACCTGACCCTGGCCCATCTTTTTCATCGCCCTCTCATTCGAGATGCGCACCACATTTGTGAGAGGACGATACACCCAAACTAGTGCCAGAATCAGTCCCATTCCCTGAGGCTCTACTGAGGGAGCCAAAACGTAAGAAAATGATACGTAGGCCTTTGATAACCTGCGTAATTTATTCAGGGATGTTGAAATCAAGGTACCCCTATTAGAGGCTATCGACCACATACCTACTGTCACTCGATTTTTCAAGGACTACACCACACCCAGGCAACAGTCAAAGAAAATAAAGAATCCGGTGATTCTCTCGCCTCATGCGAGTTGTGCTATACTGTCAAATCTACCACAGAAGCAGAAAGATCCGGGCACACCGCTTATTTCCTATAGCATCGAAGGCTGCAATTTTAACCGTGCCCTGCTTGATCTAGGATATTCCATCTATCTTATAGCAACCATCATGCTTGAGAAATTTTCCTTAGGAAATCTGAAACCCATCCCTGTCACATTACAGTTGGCAGATCGTACTATCAAAATACCAAAGGGTGTGGTGGAAGACGTGGTGGTTAGGGTCAACAGTCTCTGTTTTCCGGTTGACTTTCTTGTTTTGGATATGGAAGTTCCTAGCTTACTTTCTGATTGTCTGATCATCCTTGGACGACCTTTCTTGGCCACAGCTTGCACGCATATCGACTGCGAGTCGGGCTGTATTGAGATTGCCATTGGATCTGAGAAGCTCAAGCTTAGCATCTTCAAGGCAACCAAGAACTTTGATTGCGATTGCATCGAAAATGACACGTCTGGATAGGACATGGCCATCAGCGCATGTATCAGACTAATTGGGACCTATTCTGACTGCTGTGGATTGCCTTTAAACACTAATGATTGCCTGACCAACACATATTGTGACGTTCCCCCATCCCTCCCTTTTCCTGTACCTTTTCCTGACCGTACTTCCGACGAGGTTTTCTCCACTTCCCATACCTCGTGGTCTGAGTCATATTTGGGCTACTCACCGTCGGTTTGCACTCTTGAAGATCGGATTGCCCTTTCTTTCCCACCAAATCAGGCGGATTTGCAACTCCACACTGGGACCTTGAGCCCACGTACTACTCACTGTGGCTATCCCTTTTTGGATCCATCTATCCAAGATGCCCCACTTCTTGGCCAAACTGAGGGCCAACTTCTTCCTCCTGACTTGTTTTCTTCTGACCCCTTAGGACACTCTCATCCCAAGGAATGCCTGATCTCTCACCATCCACTCCCGAGCTGAAAGAGTTGCCTGATATGCTTAAGTATGTTTTCTTGGGTCCAAATGAAATGCTCCCCATAATCATTAGTTCAAAATTGACTAGGGAGCAAGAGTGCAAACTAATAAAGGTCCTTATGGAACACAAGGCAGCCATTGGATGGTCCTTATCAGACTTAACTGGCATTAGCCCTTCTACTGCACTCACCGTATATATACGGAGGAGGAGGCTCGACCTTCTCGCGAGACGTAGCGACGTCTCAACCCTAACATGCCGAAGGTCGTTAAAAAGGAAATTATTAAGTGGCTAGATGCAGGTATAATCTACCCGATCAGCGATAGCCCCTGGGTGAGTCCAATTCACGTCTTGCCCAAAAAGGCGGGACTCACTATCCGTGTCAATGACAGGGGCGAATCCATCCCTACATGCTCTCCTACATCTTGGAGAGTATGTGCAGATTATAGGTAACTGAATGCTGCAACTAAGAAAGATCACTTTCTGCTACCTTTCATTGACCAAATCCTAGAGCGATTAGCTGGAAATAAATTTTTCTGTTTCCTGGATGGATTCTCTGGATATAACCACGTGGCAATTGACCCCAGGGACCAAGAGAAAACCACATTTACCTACCCCTTCGGCACCTTTGCATTTAGAAGGATGTCATTCGGACTTTGTAACGTGCCAGCAACTTTCCAGAGATGTATGCTGCCGATATTCCATGACATGGTGGGTGACTTTCTCAAGGTTTTCATGGATGACTTTTCGATCTTTGGAGCCTCTTTTGATGACTGTCTTGCCAACCTGACCCGTATCCTTAGGGGATGTATTGATGTGAACCTTGTGCTTTCCTGGGAAAAAAGTCATTTTATGGTACTGATGAGAGCCTCATCATGAGCCATAACTAGCTCATTTTGACCCAATAAAGAAGATAAAAGCTCCTACATAACCTAGAAGAAGGCCTAACTGAAGGAACAAGTGCCCTGAGAAGAAAACATGAAATAAAGGTTAAAACTGCAATTTTACCATTGCAGTACGTAAACAGGATTTCTCAGAGGCAAAACATAGGTAAAATGGTCTAAATGAGATAAAAAGTGGGTTGAGTCAATCAGAAATGGGTTCATGTGCAATCTAAGAACTAAATGACACTTGGTAACCCTAAAACAGACCCGCTTAAATTAACAAGGTTCCGGTCAGAACAAAAAGAAATTAAACCATCTAAAAATCATGGAAAAACATCCTCTAGGGTTTGGAACACTTAATTTGGCCTTTGGAACCTAGTTTGACCTAGATTAGGGTCCTAGCTCTTCAATTAACCTAATTTGGGTTTTTACGCAAAATGTCCAGTCAAACGAGGTCAAACCTAAAATCCAACTTCACCATTGGATTCCTTAGGTCCAAATTAGGTTTGTACCAAAATTTGGACCTAAGGAGAGGTCATCTTGACCTACTTTGCAATTTAGTACACCCAAATCACAAATTGGTCCCTATCTTTTGAATACCGTTGCAGAGAACCCCCTAGGTTCTTCGCCTCCTTTGCAAACCGGTCCTGCCGCCATTGCTAGGGCAGAACCGAGCTCCGGCGAGGTTCGGAGAGGGATTGCTCTCTAATCCCTCAGAGATTCCCTCCCAGAAATGGAAGGAGGATTCTCTGAGGAATTCCCTTCCTTATAAATTCAATTACAATCGCTGGTGTGAACTCAATCTCTCGTGCGAACGCACGAGAGATTTGGGTATCCTAACTCCTTTCCATCTCCGGCGATCAACCTCAGGCAATTACGTGCCCTTCACGCCCTGCACACCCAGTCCAGCGCCTATATAAGAAGCCACAACTCCGGCCGAAGAGGCTAAGCTTGATTTTGACGGAGATCCCTTCCAAATTCTTCCCTCTCCCATCTCCGGCCAAACGACCCACAAGCTCCGGCGACCTCCTTCCCTCTTTCTCGTCGCTCTGCTGCCATACCAACAGCAGAGTCCTCTCCGCCGCTTCCTCCCGCGTCGCGCTGTACCCCGCGCGCGCGCTTCTGACCTCGTCTTCGTCGCCGCTTCCTCCCTCAGGGTCTTTCTTCCCCGACGACGGCAGTTACGAGCCGTCCTCTCCGCCGCCTCCCTTCCCTCCAGACAACCCCAGATACGTTCTCCATCCTCTCCTCTCTCTTTTCCCTCAACTATTTTACTTGATTACCCCTCGACAGTACCTAACCGCCTTCATCTTCCTCGCCTCCGACCGCACTCCGGCGAGCCACCCACACCACTTCGCCACTCCACACGGCTCGCAAACCACCTCGTGAGCTCCGCCTCACCACCAGGAACTCGCTCCACCACATAACTGCCACTCCAGACCTCCATAACCACCCCCCGAACAACCCACCATCTCCGGCCACAGGTTTACCTAGGCGCACACACCTAGGCCAACCGACAACCTGCAGCATCACCCACCGCCTTCGCCGTGCTATGGCGAAGGTTTCCAGCTATTCTGATTGGGCCAATAGGTCGTTTTGTGGAATCTCAGGTGAACGCCCCGACCGCCATTAATAGCCGAAGCAGCAGGAAGCTTGGAGCAGTAGCAGGCGTCAGGCTTCCCAGGCGGCAGGTGCAGCAGGCTCTCGCAAGTGTCGCGAGGTGACTGAGTTCAGCGAGGAGCACCAGCAGGGCCTTCAGCGTGGGCGATTGCACACGAGAGTCTGCAAGCGCGCGTGAGGGAAGGCCGAAACCTTTAGTCCCACATCGTGGGATTACAAACCTCAGGTACACTATAAATTTCTTTTGTGATATATTCTTATCGCCTCAGTAAGCACAGGGGTGAGGTCCCTCACTGACCCCACCTGCCTCGTCCGCGGCCTGACCACGCGGACTTGGCGGATTCGACCCGACCTAGACCTACGCACTCCTCGCGCATCACACCACCTTCAGGTGCGCCTGGTCCTGGGTACGATCCGACCCGATAATGCTTGTGGCTCTGGTAGAGCAGGTCAGAGTGAATTGCTTGAGAGAGAGAGACGCGCGGGTAGAGGGAGAAGGGTTAGGTTTTGCTCCTGTGCAGGCAGGCTGATCGCAGGAGAAGGACTTGGCCGCTGCAGAAGAAGGAAAAGCAAGCCGAAGAAGAAGACAGAAGAAGAAGAAAGAAGCCTTTGCAGGAGAAGGAAAGCAGAAAGATTAGAAGTCTTCGCAGAGAAGAAGAAGAAGGACAAGGGAAGATTGCAATGAGATCAGAACGGCAAATCAGAAGGAAAGATACAGAAGCAGAAAGGAGAAGAAGGAAGAAAGAAAGAAAGATCACATTTAAGACGTCTGATACATAAATCAGACGTCTAATTCTACTTTTTCTAAAAACTCTTTGAATCAATTATATTTGCATGTAACAGTTGTATTCTTGGGTTTTCCAAAGAACTGAGATTGCTCCCTGTGTTCGACCTCGGATACTCTGATTTTCGAGTAGTAAAAATCTTTATTTATTTTGAACGCTTTCGCGGCTATACTACAACGTGATATTATCTTTTAACAAATCGCACAAAAGCGTGACGAACATTTTGGCGCCGTTGTCGGGGAGCAACGGGCACTTTTAAAACTTTTGAGTACAACTTTTCTATCTAATATCCGACTTGACTTCTCTCTTTTGCTGTGTTCATTCAGGGAAAGCAAAACAAAAAGGAAAGAATAGCAACTGCACAACAGACTCTCCAAGGAACAGGTAATCTCCATAAGTCCTCTCTCTTAACCCTCTCACAATCTAAAAGAAGGAGGGAAATCAACTTAGGGCTACCTGTCTCATATTTAGTAACTCATCAAGTTGCCTGATTTTCATTTCAACATATTTTTATCTGTTCATCCAACTAAGGCAACTAGGGCTAAAACTTTCTTGATTGAGCCCTAGGTGCTAATTTCTACGGCAACTAAATTGGACCCACTAGAGCCAAGTTAGGGATTGCAAAGCTAGGGTTTTTAGAGACACATCTTCTCTAAAACAAAGAAACAAACTTTCCAAAAAGAGGTGTGCCTAAACTGTGTTTGAAAAGATTTATACAAGAGGAACCCTAAGCAAATCAGGCTGATAATCCATTTGAACCATAAAAGGAAGGACCTAAAAGCTCTCAAAGGAACAAGAGGTGAAGTTGATCCCTCGGGTCAACCAACCTTAATATTAGGTCACTTTTGCACTCAAAATACTTAAAAGTTCAAGTGGAACATTAATCACCTTGATCTTAAAATAAAAAAAAGTAGACTTAAGAGGTAAAGATCCCCATTCTGGTTTACCTGGAACCGCAGTGACAAGAGAGGTCGGGTGGGGGAAACCCTGTAACCCGTGGGGACGCTCTACCGTGTAGGGGTCTTTGCGGGACTCTCCCTCTCTGGCTGCCCAGGTATTTCTCAGGTGGACGATCTTCTGATCCAGGGGTCTATCTGCCGCGAACCTCTATAGTCACCCAACAATTCTTGGGTGTCTTGATTGGGTCCAGCACCTTCTGATCTCATCACATCTTTCGGTGCATGTTCGGTAGGAGGTCCCTAAGACCACCTTTAAGACCTCCCTTAGAAATTCATTCTCGTCGAGGCTAAGCCTCGACACCCTTGTTTGTGCAGCAACCCCGCCACATAAATCTTTCATCTGACTCAGACCCTGATTCTCCTTCTTCTCCCATCATGGCACAACCCATTGAAGAGGAGAATAATCTTGAACACCAACTTCAACGCTTGAACGATCTCTTTCAGAGCTTTGTAAACCCACCGCAGCGACCTATGATGCGAGATCACTATAATCCTGCTGCGGTGGCAATCGAACCCCGAGTACGAATCCCAATTGGAGGACCCGATTCTGATCTGAAGCCCAATATGATTCATGCCATACCGAAGTTCCATGGGCTTAACTCTGAGGATCCATTCCAACACATTAAACAACTCAAGCATTTGGCCCAGACCTTCGGGTCAGATGTACAAAACCGAGATATCCTACTCATGAAAATGTTTTCGTTCTCCCTCTTGGACAAGGCTGCACACTGGTATCAGACTCAGACCCGCCCGATCAACACATGGGAGGAATTACAGTCTGAATTTTTGAAAAAATTCTTCCTTGTTGGCCGGACAAATGCCTTGCGCCACCAGATCACTCATTTCACTCAACAACCGGGAGAACCTCTTCATGAAGCTTGGGATCGATTCCTAGATCTCATGCGAAAGTGCCCCCATCACGGAGTTCCTAAGTGGGAACAAGTCCAGTCTTTTTACCAGGGACTCCGTGAGGATATTCGTCTATTCGTCAACGCAACATGTGGAGGAAACATCATGGGCCAACACGAGGACACGGTATGGGAGATTCTCGAAAACATGTGCGAGAACTCCATAAACAATGACTCCTTGGGCTTATTCGACAGGACGAATGCCCGCACATCGACGAATCTAAGAGGGACACATGAGACGCAGGACCTGTCCACTTCTGTCGACCTGGAACTGATGCCCAGTCGGTTGGACAAGGTCTCTATCATAGAAAAGAAGGTGGACGAGCTAACTCGACATTTGCAGCAAGCCACCTCTGCACAAAATTCTTTTACACGACCTCCTCTGGCAAGGGAAACAGTGCAAAACATCTATCACCAACCTGCCAAGGGGATGGACCCATATCCACCCCCGTCTACCTCTCGGACCGGAGTGACCTCTGATCCCTTCTATTCGAGTTGGGGGAACTCTAAACCCTCGTATTCTGACTTTCCTGAGGTTCCTCAGAACTGCGAGGACCTCAACGCCATCCAGAATGACCCATACTCCAATACCTACAACCCTGGATGGCGAAATCATCCTAACTTTCAGTGGGCAGGAAATTCTCAAAAACCACCATATCAACCCCGCCCACAAGCTCCTCGTCCATATCAGCCGCCTCAGCCTCGGCCCAATCCCACCAACCAATCCGGGCAAAATCAGGATCAACTGACTCTTATCCTTCAAACACTGGCTGACATTCAAAAGACGAATGCGGCAATGCAAAAACAGCACAAGGACGAGATCATAGAGGTTCGCAACCAACTGGCCCAGATGGTAAATTCCCGCCAACCTGGCACCCTTCCTTCGCAACCTCTACCCAACCCAAATAACGTGCCGACCCAGAGGCGCGTTATGAATCCAAATCCAGGCCACGCACATTTGATTTATCAGGCCCCTGCTACTCCATCACCAGACGGGATGGAGGCGTCAACATCTTATGCAGGATTGCAGCAGCAGCCACCCCTCCTTCCTAACCCAAACCAAAGTCAGGCCGGATTAAACTCTGTAACAACACATAGTGGTAAAACAACACAAGACCCACACTATCCGAACCACTCCAAGCCTGATAATCGCCAAGACCCTAGGGTAGTCATCCAAGATACTACTGTCCCAGATCAAGAACCTGGACCTATCCTAGAGGAACCAGCTAGGATCCCATTTCCTGAGGCCTTGACCAAAGGAAAAAGGACAACCAAACCTGTGGCTCCTGAGGAGGATCTGGTCAAGCTCTTTGAACAGGTCCAGATAAACATCCCGTTGATGGATGCAATCCGCCACATACCGGCTTACGCAAGGTTCTTGAAAGACATATGTACACCTAAACGTAAGCCGCGAACCAAGGATGGGAACCCAATCGTACTATCAGAGCAAGCCAGCTCTGTCATCTTGAGCAAACTCCCACCTAAGGCTAAAGACCCAGGAACTCCCTTGATTTCTTGTAAAATTGGTGAAACCCAACTTGATAGAGCCCTACTAGACCTAGGTGCCTCCATAAATTTAATACCTACATCCCTCCTTGACCACCTTGAAGAATCTGAACTTAAACCCACCGAGGTGACATTGCAGTTAGCCGATCGATCCATCAAGTCACCCAAAGGAATACTCGAGGATGTCATTGTTAGGGTACGAGATTTTTATTTTCCAGTGGACTTCATAGTACTGGACATGGATGCACCTAAGAACCCAAGGGACACACCAATCATATTAGGGAGACCCTTTTTGGCCACTGCTAGGGCCAATATAAACTGCGAAGAGGGCCAGATAGAATTAAAATTTGGGAATCAAAATCTGAAGATAGACATTTTCAAGGCCCATCAAGGGATTAATTGCGGGGTGATAGAGGAAATTTGTGATGTCGAAGCCGTGGTTGATGAACTGCATATAGAGGACAATCTGATTATTCCTGATCAACCACTAGAGAAGCAAAAACCGCTAACAGAGGAGTGCGGACATGATCTAGACACACCTATGACTCCTACCATTGCTCCCGATACAAACCCCGAACCACCCGCTGCTGCTGACAATCCTGTCACGGAACTCAAGCCCCTTCCTGAACATCTAAAATACGTCTTTTTGGATTCAAATCAGACGTTTCCTGTGATTATCAATTCTCGACTCACACCTGACCAGGAACTCCGTTTGATTTCTATTCTCCAACAACATCGTAGAGCCATTGGATGGACTCTAGATGATTTGACTGGTATAAGCCCTTCATACTACACACATCGAATCTACACGGAAGAAGGCTCACGACCTTCAAGAGAAATGCAAAGATGCCTAAACCCTAACCTACAGGAGGTCGTGAAAAAGGAGATCATTAAGTGGTTAGATGCAGGGATCATCTACCCGATCTCCGACAGTCGTTGGGTGAGTCCAACACAAGTGGTACCTAAGAAGGCAGGACTTACCATCATCACGACTGAAACCGGGGAAGTCATTCCTACCCGAATAGCTAATTCGTGGAGAGTCTGCATTGATTACAGAAGACTAAATTCCTCCACGAAGAAGGATCATTTCCCACTACCATTTATTGATCAGATCCTCGAGAAACTAGCGGGAAATAAATTCTTCTGCTTTCTTGACGGGTACTCCGGTTACAATCAGGTGGCAATCCATCCAGAGGACCAAGAAAAGACCACATTCACCTGCCCCTTTGGGACGTACGCGTTCCGAAGGATGCCGTTCAGTCTCTACAATGCACCTGCAACTTTTCAGCGGTGCATGCTTGCCATATTCTCAGATATGGTAGGTGATTATCTGGAAGTCTTCATGGATGACTTTTCAGTTTTTGGACAATCATTTGACGATTGCCTCCAACACTTGGTCCATATACTCAGGCGGTGCATTGAGGTGAATTTGGTTCTTTCCTGGGAAAAGAGCCATTTCATGGTACATGAGGGAATTCTCCTGGGACATTTAATCTCAGAGAAAGGCATCCAAGTGGATCGAGCTAAGGTTAACCTGATTTCCAAGCTCCCTATGCCTAGCTCGATTAAGGACATCCGATCTTTTTTGGGGCACGTCGGTTTCTACCGTCGATTCATCCCTGATTTCTCCAAGATCGCGCGCCCCCTGACCAATCTTCTCTCCAAGGATGTGCCTTTCGAAATTTCCAAGGAATGCACCCAAGCATTTGAGATCCTACGTGACCGAGTCACCCAAGCCCCAATCCTACAGTCCCCTGATTGGTCTCAACCCTTTGAGATCATGTGCGATGCATCTGACTTTGCTGTAGGAGCGGTTTTGGGGCAGAAAATTGACGGGATACCTGTGGTCATTTACTACGCCAGCAAAACACTGGATGAGGCTCAGCGTAACTATACGGTTACTGAGAAAGAGCTGCTGGCCGTAGTATTTGCCCTGGAAAAATTCAGATCATACCTTCTGGGTTCCCGTATTATCGTATACTCGGATCACACAGCTGTAAGGCATCTCCTTGCCAAGAAGGACGCGAAACCTCGACTAATCCGCTGGATCTTGCTATTGCAAGAATTTGACCTCGAGATTCGCGACAAGGCGGGAAAGCACAATGTGGTAGCTGATCACTTGTCCCGCCTTCCTTCTGAAATTATTGATCCTTCCGGACCTATTACAGAACATTTCCTTGATGAGCACCTCCTGACTATCAGTACAAGTCTTCCATGGTTCGCCGATATTGTTAATTACCTGGCATCACATCAGATTCCGCCCGATTGGTCGAAGGCCAAAAAGGACAAATTGCGTTCCGATGCCAAGTATTACCTATGGGAAGACCCGTATCTTTTCCGCATTGGTGCTAAACAGATAATCTGACGGTGCATCACGGAAGTGGAAATCAAAGACATACTCTCATTCTGCCATGACCAGGCATGCGGTGGACATTTTTCTGGACATAAAACCGCATCGAAAGTCCTCCAGTGTAGCTTCTACTGGCCCACAATTTTCAAGGATGCATACGAACACTGTAAGGCATGTTCCCGCTGCCAGACTCTGGGCAACATGAGCTATAGAGACATGATGCCTCTACAGCCGATCTTGGTATGCGAAATTTTTGATATTTGGGGGATTGATTTCATGGGACCCTTTCCGACCTCGGATGGCTTCGAATACATCTTACTCGCAGTTGACTATGTGTCCAAGTGGATAGAAGCCATTCCGACCCGAACCAACAATCATAAAGTCGTTATAAAATTCCTCCATCAAAACATTTTCTCAAGGTTCGGGATTCCGCGTGCTATAATTTCCGACGGAGGGACCCATTTTACGAACGCTCAGTTCAGGTCACTGATGACCAAATACGGGGTGTCACACCGAATCTCTACTCCTTACCACCCCCAAACTAATGGTCTAGCTGAGCTATCTAACCGAGAGATCAAGAAGATCCTTCAGGTTACTGTTCGACCTGATAGAAAAGATTGGTCTTCTCGGCTTCCAGAAGCATTGTGGGCCTATAGGACCGCCCACAAGACCCAATTAGGAATGTCTCCCTTCAGACTAGTGTACGAGAAGGCATGTCACCTCCCCGTCGAATTGGAGCATAAAGCCTATTGGGCAGTACGGACCTGTAATCTCGACCTTTCTAAGGCTGGAACCCACAGAAGATTTCAAATGAGCGAGATCGGTGAATTACGCCACGATGCGTATGAGAACTCGCGAATTTACAAAGAACGGGTTAAAGCTTTTCACGACAAACACATTTCTAGAAAGGTCTTTCATCCTGGTCAAAAAGTTTTACTCTTTGATGCTCGACTCAAATTATTCCCAGGAAAGCTAAGATCCAAGTGGGTCGGACCCTACCTAGTCCGACAAATCTTCGGAAATGGAGCTATTGAAATCAGCCCACTCAGCCACGATTCTGAACCCTTTGTCGTGAACGGGCAGAGACTCAAGCCGTTCATTGACATGACCGATATAGATTTGAGTGAGTCATCCTTTACCCTCCATTCCTCTTGAGCTCATTGCGCCCAGCCGATGGCGTAAAACTCAGCGCTTAACGGGAGGCAACCCGTCATTCTTTGAAAAACCTGAAACCGTTTCTGACATCTCTATGCGGAACTCATATTGCACTTTAGGGTTCATCCATTAGAACAGTCGACTCCACCTCAGGTATACCTACCCGAGATTAGAAATCGTTCGCAACAAGTCGCTTCGACCCATTCACTCACCACACACCTATCCTAATACATGAACTAAGCTGAATTCGAACCCACCTAATTTACAATGGGGACATTGCAAATCTTAGGCATGGGGGGGTATGAAAGTGCAAAATGTCAGAAAATTCATATCAAGAAAGGGTTTCACAAAAAAAAAAGAGACTTGATAGAGGGGAGGAACAATTCAGGGTCATACAAATGAGAGGAGGAAAAGAAGAAAAAATGACAAAAAGGAGCACAAAACGAAAATGAAAAGAAATAGTCATTAGTAAAAGATTAAGGGGTTAACTGAAGTTCTAGACCGAATCAAGAAAAAGAAAAGAAAAGTGCCACGGAGATATAACAAGAGATTAGCGGGAACGCTGGTCTTAGGCTTTTTGGGCTAGTACCTTTAGCTTAAAAATTCACGTATCCATTAAAATCTGGATAATCCTCAAGAGGTTGAGGAAAATGCGAAGCTTGAGTATTAGGTCTAAGGCTTAGGAAGTATTCGACCTCGTTAACTGACCTCCGGTTTGCGGGATTCGGTAACCTAAGCACCCAAATTCACACACAGTCTGGTTCAGTGCGCATAAACATCCAAATCACGCGAAAAGCGTTTAATGTTCTGAAAAAGTCACCTAGATTAGGAGCGGTAAATCAACAGAAATTGATTTGGACGAGTTCCCACCGCGGAGAGGCAGGAAATTCCCCTCGAAGATGCGTAACAACATATCGTCTCCTCGGTGCTTGTCTCTTGGGATATTTAAATATCCCACCGGGGGCATGTAAGCACTCTGCTGGTTCAGATACCATGGGCGGCATTATCACGAAATGTCGATCGCCAGGGTCTGGATTCGGCCACGGAACGCCATGGGCGGGATTATCTCGAAATCTCGAAAGCCAGGGTTCCGGGGGTTGCCATGGGCGGGATTATCTCAAAATCTCGAAAGCCAGGGACCCTTGAGGATTGATGATGGGGACGAGGAATCCGATACAGACCGTGTTGAGAAGCTAATCCGAAGCTAGAAATAAAAAGAAAAGAGAGAGAAAAGCTCTCCAAACAAATAAATCTTCTATCTCTCTCTTACAAAAAAAAAACGCACTGCAAACTGAACTTAGGCTAAAAATATCTCAAGCACGGGTGCTTTAACCGCGGAGTCCAACAAACCCTAGGTTAGTTTCTGTGGGCCGTAGAAACCTTTGCAGAAGACTGAGGCTAAAGTGGAACAGGTCCGGATTTTGGTTGGTACTTGAGTACCTCTAGGCCTATTGTCGGCATTCCCACCTAGTCACAAAAGAAAAGGAGAAGCACTTATCATTGTTGACAGACACTCAGGGTCTAGAATGGAAGTTAAAACTTTGAAATTTTGCTAAGGGACTAGCAAAAGCTAGGCATGGGGGTATGATGAGAGCCTCATCATGAGCCATAACTAGCTCATTTTGACCCAATAAAGAAGATAAAAGCTCCTACATAACCTAGAAGAAGGCCTAACTGAAGGAACAAGTGCCCTGAGAAGAAAACATGAAATAAAGGTTAAAACTGCAATTTTACCATTGCAGTACGTAAACAGGATTTCTCAGAGGCAAAACATAGGTAAAATGGTCTAAATGAGATAAAAAGTGGGTTGAGTCAATCAGAAATGGGTTCATGTGCAATCTAAGAACTAAATGACACTTGGTAACCCTAAAACAGACCCGCTTAAATTAACAAGGTTCCGGTCAGAACAAAAAGCAATTAAACCATCTAAAAATCATGGAAAAACATCCTCTAGGGTTTGGAACACTTAATTTGGCCTTTGGAACCTAGTTTGACCTAGATTAGGGTCCTAGCTCTTCAATTAACCTAATTTGGGTTTTTACGCAAAATGTCCAGTCAAACGAGGTCAAACCTAAAATCCAACTTCACCATTGGATTCCTTAGGTCCAAATTAGGTTTGTACCAAAATTTGGACCTAAGGAGAGGTCATCTTGACCTACTTTGCAATTTAGTACACCCAAATCACAAATTGGTCCCTATCTTTTGAATACCGTTGCAGAGAACCCCCTAGGTTCTTCGCCTCCTTTGCAAACCGGTCCTGCCGCCATTGCTAGGGCAGAACCGAGCTCCGGCGAGGTTCGGAGAGGGATTGCTCTCTAATCCCTCAGAGATTCCCTCCCAGAAATGGAAGGAGGATTCTCTGAGGAATTCCCTTCCTTATAAAGTCAATTACAATCGCTGGTGTGAACTCAATCTCTCGTGCGAACGCACGAGAGATTTGGGTATCCTAACTCCTTTCCATCTCCGGCGATCAACCTCAGGCAATTACGTGCCCTTCACGCCCTGCACACCCAGTCCAGCGCCTATATAAGAAGCCACAACTCCGGCCGAAGAGGCTAAGTTTGATTTTGACGGAGATCCCTTCCAAATTCTTCCCTCTCCCATCTCCGGCCAAACGACCCACAAGCTCCGACGACCTCCTTCCCTCTTTCTCGTCGCTCTGCTGCCATACCAGCAGCAGAGTCCTCTCCGCCGCTTCCTCCCGCGTCGCGCTGTACCCCGCGCGCGCGCTTCTGACCACGTCTTCGTCGCCGCTTCCTCCCTCAGGGTCTTTCTTCCCCGACGACGGCAGTTACGAGCCGTCCTCTCCGCCGCCTCCCTTCCCTCCAGACAACCCCAGATACGTTCCCCATCCTCTCCTCTCTCTTTTCCCTCAACTATTTTACTTGATTACCCCTCGACAGTACCTAACCGCCTTCATCTTCCTCGCCTCCGACCGCACTCCGGCGAGCCGCCCACACCACTCCGCCACTCCACACGGCTCGCCAACCACCTCGTGAGCTCCGCCTCACCACCAGGAACTCGCTCCACCCCACAACTGCCACTCCAGACCTCCATAACCACCCCCCGAACAACCCACCATCTCCGGCCACAGGTTGACCTAGGCGCACACGCCTAGGCCGACCGACAACCTGCAGCATCACCCACCGCCTTCGCCGTGCTACGGCGAAGGTTTCCAGCTATTCTGATTGGGCCAATAGGCCATTCTGTGGAATCTCAGGTGAACGCCCCGGCCGCCATTAACAGCCGAAGCAGTAGGAAGCTTGGAGCAGCAGCAGGCGTCAGGCTTCCCAGGCGGCAGGTGCAGCAGGCTCTCGCAAGTGTCGCGAGGTGACTGAGTTCAGCGAGGAGCACCAGCAGGGCCTTCAGCGTGGGCGATTGCACACGAGAGTCTGCGGGCGCACGTGAGGGAAGGCCGAAACCTTTAGTCCCACATCGTGGGATTACAAACCTCAGGTACACTATAAATTTCTTTTGTGATATATTCTTATCACCTCAGTAAGCACAGGGGTGAGGTCCCTCACTGACCCCACCCGCCTCGTCCGCGGCCTGACCACGCGGACTTGGCGGATCCGACCCGACCTAGACCTACGCACTCCTCGCGCATCACACCACCTTCAGGTGTGCCTGGTCCCGGGTACGATCCGACCCGATAATGCTTGTGGCTCTGGGAGAGCAGGTCAGAGTGAGTTGCTTGAGAGAGAGAGACGCGCGGGTAGAGGGAGAAGGGTTAGGTTTTGCTCCTGTGCAGGCAGGCTGATCGCAGGAGAAGGACTTGGCCGCTGCAGAAGAATGAAAAGCAAGCCAAAGAAGAAGACAGAAGAAGAAGAAAGAAGCCTTTGCAGGAGAAGGAAAGCAGAAAGATTAGAAGTCTTCACAGAGAAGAAGAAGAAGGACAAGGGAAGATTGCAAAGAGATCAGAACGGCAAATCAGAAGGAAAGATACAGAAGTAGAAAGGAGAAGAAGGAAGAAAGAAAGAAAGATCACATTTAAGACGTCTGATACATAAATCAGACGTCTAATTCTACTTTTTCTAAAAACTCTTTGAATCAATTATATTTGCATGTAACAGTTGTATTCTTGGGTTTTCCAAAGTACTGAGATTGCTCCCTGTGTTCGACCTCGGATATTCCGGTTTTCGAGTAATAAAAATCTTTATTTGTTTTGAACGCTTTCGCGGCTATACTACAACGCGATATTATCTTTTAACAAACCGCACAAAAGCGTGACGAACAGGTACACGAGGGAATCGTTATTGGGCATATCATCTCCGATAGGGGTATCGAGGTTGACAGAGCTAAGCTTGATGTAATTGCTGATTTACTTTTGCCTGGCTCAGTCAAACAAATCCGCTCCTTCTTGGGACACGTCAGTTTCTATAGGAGATTCACCAAAGACTTCCCCAAGATTTCTCGACTTTTAACTCATCTCCTATCGACCGACGTACCCTTTGATATGGGCCCCGACTACATACGAGCATTCACGCAGCTGCGTGATGCTGTCACCAAGGACCCTGTTCTCCAGCCACCTGATTGGTCCCTCAACTTTGAACTCATGTTTGACGCTTCCGACCTTGCAGTCGGAGCCATCCTGGGACAAAGATGCGACAGACACCCCTTCGTGGTGCACTATGCCAGTAAGATGTTGGACGAGGCCCAGCATAATTATACTACCACTGAGAAAGAACTACTGGTGGTCATCTTTGGGCTGGAGAAATTCCGCTCTTACCTCCTGGGCTCGCATGTTATTGTTTTCACTAACCACGTGGCCATTCACCATCTCATGCACAAGAAGGATACCAAGCCTAGACTGATTCATTCGATCCTTCTGCTCCAAGAATTTGACATTGAGATCCACGATAAGGCTGGAGCCCAGAATGTTGTGGCCGATCATCTCTCTAGACTAGACCCTGCCGATTAATGAGATTTTTCCCAATGAGCACCTATTGCAATTAATGTGCCAAGTGGACCTTGGTGTGCCGACATTGCCAATTACCTTGCTTCTGGTTCCCTTCCACGTGGCTGGCCTAAAAACCAGCACGAGCGTCTCATTGCAGAAGCAAAGTATTATTTCTGGGATAATCCATTTCTTTTTCGAATAGGTGCTGATCAGATCATCCGTCGCTGTATTCCTGACAGCGAATTCCCCAGTGTGCTATCCTTCTGCCACTATCAGGGCTGCGGAGGCCATTTCTCTGGGAGGAAGACTACAGCCAAGGTGTTGCAGTGATGTTTCTTTCGGCCCTCCCTTCACCAGGATGCACACAATTATGCCAAAAATTGCACTAGGTGCTAGTCATTAGGGTCAATGTCACGCCGTGACATGATGCCTTACAACCCATCCTAGCTGCCGAAATCTTCGACATTTGGGGAATCGATTTCATGGGTCCCTTTCCTCCTTCCAACGACTTCGACTACATCCTCGTGGCTGTTGATTATATTTCGAAATGGATCGAGGCTATTCCCACACGCCATGATGACCATGTCATATCCACTCGATTTGTCAAAGACCACATTTTTGCATGCTTTGGGATCCCTCAAGCCATTATCTCGGATGGAGGAAGCCATTTTACCCATGCTTCTTTTCGGGCACTTCTGAGGAAATATGGAGTCCACCATCGTATCGTATCTCCGTATCATCCTCAGACGAACGGCAAGGCAGAGGTGATAAACCGACAAATCAAGCAAATTCTCCAGAAAATGGTTCGGCCTGACCGTAAGGATTGGTCCGACAAGTTGATTGACGCACTTTGGGCATATCGGACCGCCTTCAAGGCTCCCCTTGGTATGTCTCCT
Organism: Thalassia testudinum; assembly: GCA_037157565.1. Classification (NCBI taxonomy): domain Eukaryota; kingdom Viridiplantae; phylum Streptophyta; class Magnoliopsida; order Alismatales; family Hydrocharitaceae; genus Thalassia; species Thalassia testudinum. The sequence goes on from JAZHRO010000049.1 coordinate 35,186,629, forward strand.
TATAGAATCGTTTACGGGAAGCCTTGTCATTTGCCCGTGGAGCTGGAGCACCGCGCTTATTGGGCGGTTCGCCAATGTAACCTTGACCCAGACCTATGTGGTCGAGAAAGGAAACTCCAACTCCAAGAGCTGGAAGAGCTCCATCGTGAAGCCTATGATTCTGCCTTAACTTTCAAGCAACGCACTAAGGCTTTTCACGACAGCCGAATTCTGTGGAAGGAATTTGAGCCATCTCATCAAGTTTGGCTTTACAATGCCCGGCTCAAATTCTTTCTTGGGAAATTGAAGTCCAAACGGACTGGTCCCTTCTTGGTCTTGAGACCATTTCCCAACGGGGCCGTTGAAATTGAAGATCCCAAATCTAGGCATAAATTTACGGTCAATGGGCAGCGTTTAAAACCTTACCTTACTCATGAACATGCCTCCGTTGGAGAAACTGTTGCCCTGCTGGAGGGTAACTAATTTCGTGCCTCATTCTAAGTCCAACTGGGGACGTTAAATTCAGTGCTCGTTGGGAGGCACCCCAGCAGCACTCCTCCACTGTCACATGTACTTCACTTCGCACCTTTTCACTTCACCACCCACCATCCACCCACCCTACCACCCTACTATATACCTTGCACCTTAGCTCTAATTTCCCGATCTTTGGACCTTCCTCTACCCTACCCTGCATGCATATAAGGACATAGCATCATTTGGCATGCAGGGGTGGATAGGCATCCATAGGATCTGGGTATTATATGGTATCATGCAGCTTCCATCCATCTATAAATATGTACATAGTATTAAAGAAAAAAAAAGGGTGTTTAGTAATGATCTGAAGGCTGAAACAAAAATACAATAAGTGTTTATGGATATTCAACCACTGTTTTGAAGACTTTCCAGGCCACAGAAGCTTGATTTGCTCAGGCTCGGCTTAATTCACTTGAGCATTGACAAGATAGATCAGAATCTCTCCTAACTAAGGATGTATTCTTGTACCTGAGACATCAATACAGGATCCGTTGGTTTGCTTCTACTCGAAAGCCTAAGTAATCTTGGTTCACACTACACACATCAAGAAAGACCAGGTGAACATAAGATCCAACCTTAGTGTTCATTAGGGAAGGTGGAGTCCTTACCTATCCACGCAGGTAGACTTTTTATCCTAGGCTTTAGTCTTGTGTCTAGGAGAAACTCTTTCCACCAAAAAGGAACTCTCCCACCAAAAGAAAAGTGTGCTCCTCCAAATAAAGTTGTAAGAGATATACTAACACGTGTTTCAAAAAAAAGAAACTGTGCAAATAAGTTAGTATATCTTGCAAATGCCTATAAATTCTTCTCCCTCAAAATGTTTCAGGGTAAGTTACAAATACCCTATCTCCACCATATATTCTTTGAGCCACAAATATGATAAAATGGAAGTTGAGTTTTCCATCATCTTTTTAAAAGTCAATCCGAAAACACGAGCTGAAACTGGGACCAACCTGCAGTTAAAGATTCGTGAAACCCTAGGCTTGAGTATTAATGTTCATCTGGTCAGTATTGATCCCTCACTATGTGCAAGCCATAATCTCTTGAGCTCTCGAGTAAGGCAAAAACCACCAGAGTCCTGGAAATCATACTTAAGGTTTAAATATCGAGTCCAGGTTAGTCGAGAGATGGTCTATGTCACATAAGACTTAAAGTATTGGTCGTCTTCTCTGCAATTGGTTCTCACAACATCCAACAAATAAACACACCTGATAATAAGCGTGGGTTTGACCGGGTTGTGTTATATCGTTGTAGTAAAGCCGGTTGTTACCAACGTTTTCATATAAAATTTTTTACTCGGAAAAATAAAAGAGTTCCCGAGGTCGAACTCAGGGAGCAAGTTGTATTCTAGAGATATACAAGTTCTATTACAAAAATAAAGAGAGAGAGAGAGATGAAAATTTGGCTTCTTCTTCTTTTCTTCTTTCTTCCTCTTTGTCTTTGGTTCTTCCTGTTCTTCTTCTTCTTCTTCTTCTTCTTTTTCTTCTACTTTCTTCAGATCTTCCCCTCGTGCTCTTCTTCTTTTGTTCTTCCTTGTTTCCTTTCTTTCTTTTTCGTCAGATCGTCTTCTTCTTTTCTTGCTTCTTGCTTCTCTTCATTCCTTCTTCTTCTTTGTCTTCACCTGCCTTGACCTCTCTTTTTCTTCTTTCGCGATGGCCGTTGCTCTTCCTTCTTCTTCAGCGGGTCTTCTTCTTCTTTGGCTGCTGACCTTTCGTCGTCTGCCCCGGTGCTGAGACGACTTAACAATGCCTTCGCTACAGTGCAGCAGCTCCTTCTTCTTCAGCGGGTCTGCTTCTTCTTCTTTGGCCTGCACACTTCAGAGTTTATTCGTCAAGGCAAAAACCTACTCTACCCCCCTCCCCCGCGTATCTCTCTCTCTGAAATCACTCATCGGAAGCTCTCCCAGAGCGCTACCGGGTAATCGGGTTCGGGTCAGGCCCGGGTCCAGGCCCACCGGCGTGCGTGGTGGGCGAGGAGTGCAGGTCAGTCTAATCGGGTCGGGCCAGGTCCGCGGAGCGTGGTCACGGACGAGGCCGAGTCGGGTCGGGTCGGGTGAGAGGGACCTCACCCCGTGGTAACTGAGGCAAACAGCATAAGGCAGTTTTTGCCTTTATGCGTCCGCGCGCCTTCGAGAGGTTCCGAGGTGGGACTAAATGTCCCACCCCAATTCTCTCACGCCTGCAGCAGGGATGGTGCTTCCAATTGCATCAGCTGTTGAGGCGCACAGCTCCAATTGAGGGCCAGGGTGTGTGCGCGAGACTCTTTCGCGCTGGCCGTGGCTTTTCAACCTGGGATATCTCGGCTTGGAGCAACCTCGAGCAGGCTTCGAGCTTCCTCGCCAATGGCGGTCAAGGCCTGGAACCTGAAATCAATAGAACGGCCTCTCGGCCAAATCAGACAGGCGGGGGACCTTCGCCGTGGCACGGCGAAGGTGGTCAGGGGGTTTGCAGGGGGCGAGATGGAGCTGTCAGGTCGTCCTAGGTCAAACTGTGAGCGAGGGAGTGGGTGTGTTCGGTGGGTCTGCAGAGGGTGTTTGGTGGGAAGTGGAGGGGCGGAAGAGGATCAGGGTGAGGAGGCGGAGGTTCTGCGGTGGTCGGCGAGCCGTGTGGGTTGCTGAGGTGATGGGAGCGGCTCGCCGGAGGGTGGTCGGAGGCGGAGAGGATGAGGGTGAACAGGGTCGGTAGAGGGCTTAATTGACTAAATCGAAAGCGGGGAAAGAAAGAGGAGGAGAAGGGGAGTAAGTCTAACTTAACTGCAGGGACGAAGGGGGAGGAACAGGGCGACAGTCGTATCGACTGTCGCCGGAGAAGATGATGCTCAGAGAGAGGGGCGGCGGCGAGCAGAGGGCTGGAGAGGCGCCAGCTGGGTGCGGCGTGGCGTGGGAAGAGCAGGGGAGGAGGTCTCTGCTGCTGGTATTGCGGCAGAGCGAAGAGGTGGAGGGGGAGGAAGTCGCCGGAGCTAGTGAGCGTCTGCCGGAGAAAGAAGAGAAGAAAGCTGGGGGTTTTCTCCGTCAGATCCAGGCTGCCTTCGTTGGTGGAGCGGCGGGGGGGTATTTATAGGGTTGAAGCAGGGAGGAAGGCGGAGGGAGACGACGTGTCTCCCTCGCCGGAGAATGGTCGGAATACAAACCCATACCGTCCGTGCGTTCGCACGGCCGGTATGGGGGGCTACAATGACCATGGGGGTGCTCCTGCGACGGCTGACGACGCAGGGCACCCCCGGTACACTTGCCAGGTCCTCCACCTCACCCTGCGCGGCGCCATGCTCCGCGCAAGGTCGCCGGAGCATGGTGCTGGCAGGGTTTTGCAGGAGGGACCTGTTTGCAAAGAACGAAGGAGAGTTAGGGGCCAAAATGCGAGGGTTCAAAAGTTGAGGGCCAAAGAGTAAATATATGAGGACCAAAGTGTGAAGTCGGTCAAGGAGGTTTCTTCTTAGGCTCAAGTTTTTATACATGACTAATTAGGACCTAAGGAATCTGATGGTGAATTTTATTTTCATATTAAACCTTGTTTGACCGGTCAATTTGCGCAAAAACCCAAATTAAGTTATTAATTGGGCATGGTTCTCAATGTAGGTCAAAATGGGTTCTAAAGGCCAAATTGATGGTTCTAAACCCCAGAGATTATTTTTCTATGAATTTTAGAGGGTTTATTCTATTTTTATTTTGCCTCGAACCTTGTGAATTGAAGTGGGTTGTTTTAGGGTTACAGATTATCATTTGGTTCCTTGGAAGTGCTGTAGCCCTTGCTAGATCATCTCATCCCACTTTTATTCTTATTAAGCTGTTTTGACCTATGTTTGGGCCCTGAATTACCCTGTATGCAGATTATACTGGTAAAATTGTACTTTTAACCCTTATGACTTGTTTTCTTCTCAAACTCAGAATTCTCTGAGTTAAGCTTTTCCTTGAGATATGTAGGAGCTTTTATCCTTTGTATTGGGTCAAAATGAGCTAGTTATGGCTCATGATGAGGTTCTCATCATACCCCCATGCCTAGCTTTTGCTAGTCCCTTAGCAAAAAAAAAAACTTAAGGTTTCAACCCTTGTTCTAGACCATGAAGTTTTCAATGGTTTTAGATAAGTGCCTTTTTATTTGAGCATAGATTAGGTTAGAATGCTGACCATAGGCCTAAAAGATACTCTAGTACCAATCAAGATCCAAATCTGTCTAGCCTTAGCCTCAGTCTTTTAGCAAAGGTTTTTAAGGCCCACAAGAACTAACCTAAGGTTTATTGGACTTCGTGGTTAAAGCACCCGTGCTTGAAATGATTTTAGCCCTGGCTCAGTTCGCAGTGCGTTTTGTAAGAGAGAGATAGAAAGTTTTTTCTGTTTGGAGAGTTTTCTCTCTCTTTTTCTTTTTAGTTCTAGTCTAGGATTGGCTTTTCAACACGGTCTGTATCAGATTCCTTGCTCCCATCATCAATCCTCAAGGGTTCCTGGCGATCGATGCTTCGAGATAGCACCGCCCATGGCAACCCCCGGAACCCTGGCTATTGAGATTTCGAGATAATCCCATCCATGGTATTCCGTGGCCGAATCCAGACCCTGGCAATTGACACTTCGAGATAATGCCATCCATGGAATCTGAACCAGCAGAGTGCTTACATGCCCCCCGTAGGATATGTAAATATCCTAAGAGACAAGCACCGAGGAGATGATATTTTGTTACGCATCTTCGAGGGGATTTCCCGCCTCTCCGCGCTGGGAACTCGTCCAAATCAACTTGTGTTGATCGGCCATTCCTATTCTAGGTGTTCTTTTCAGATTTTTGCGACGCTTCTGCGTGATTCTGATTTTTATGCTTACTGAACCAGGCTGTGTGTGAGATTAGGGTGCTTAGGTTACTGAGTCCCGTAAACCAAAAATTAGTTAACGAGGCCGAATACTCCCTAAGCCTTAGACCTAATACTTCAGCTTTTCATTTTCCTCAACCTCTTGAGGAGTGTCCAGATCTTAATGGGTACTAAGAGTCTATTCAAGAATGCCTAAGGTTTGCATTCTTACTAATCTCATTTGCACTTTTCAGTTATTTTCTTGAATGAGGTCTAGAACTTAGGTTAATTCCTTAGTTCCTTACTAATGACTATCAACTTTTCTTATAATTTTGTGCTCCTTTTTCATTTTGTTTCTTCTCTCCTTCACAAAATTTTCTTCTCCTCTTTTCCTCTTATTCTTTTTCGAAAAATTTTTAATTTTTATGGTATTTTTGGCATATGTGAATTTTTTTGTTTGAAACCTTTTCTTACAAGTTTTTGCACTTTCCTACCCCCCCATGCCTAAGATTTGCAATGTCCTCATTGTAACCTAGGGGGTCTCAGTTCAGGGTGAACTTCGAGTGCTGAAAGGTGTCAGAACAAGTTTCAGGTTTTCAAAGAGAATGACGGGCTGCCTCCCGTTAAGCGCTGAGTTTTACGCCATCGGCTGGGCGCAATAAGCTCAAGGGGAAAGGAGGATATGAGATGCCTCAGCCAAATCAGTAGAAGTTACATCAATGAACGGCTTGAGTCTTTGACCATTCACGATGAAAGGTTCAGAATCGTGGCTGAGTGGACTGATTTCGATTGCTCCATTTCCAAAAACCTGTCGGACCAAATATGGTCCGACCCACTTAGATCTCAGTTTTCCTGGGAAGAGTTTGAGTCGGGCATCAAAGAGTAGGACCTTTTGACCAGGATGAAAGATCTTTCTCGAGATGTGTTTGTCGTGGAAGGCTTTAACCCGCTCCTTGTAGATTTGCGAGTTCTCGTACGCGTCTGTGCGTAATTCATCGATCTCGCTGATTTGGAGTTTTCTGTGGGTCCCAGCCTTGGAAAGATCTAGATTACAGTTCCGTACTGCCCAATAGGCTTTATGCTCCAGTTCGACGGGAAGGTGGCATGCCTTTCCGTACACCAATCTAAAGGGGGACATGCCCAATTGGGTCTTGTGGGCGGTCCTATAGGCCCACAATGCTTCCGGAAGTCGGGACGACCAGTCCTTCCTATCAGGTCGAACAGTGACCTGTAGGATTTTCTTGATCTCCCGATTCGACAGCTCAGCTAGACCATTAGTTTGGGGGTGGTAAGGAGTAGAGATTCGGTGAGACACCCCGTATTTGGTCATCAGTGACCTAAACTGAACATTTGTGAAATGGGTCCCCCCATCAGAGATTATTGCACGAGGAATCCCGAACCTTGAGAAAATGTGTTGATGAATGAATTTGAGAACGATTTTGTGATCACAGGTTCGGGTCGGTATGGCTTCGATCCATTTGGACACGTAGTCCACAGCCAACAGAATGTATTCGAAACCATCCGAAACAGGAAAGGGGCCCATAAAATCAATCCCCCAAACATCAAAGATTTCGCATACTAGAATCGGTTGCATAGGCATCATGTCGCGATGGCTCATGTTGCCCAAAGTCTGGCAACGACTGCATGCCTTGCAATGACTGTATGCGTCTTTGAACAGTGTGGGCCAGTAAAAGCCGCACTGGAGGACTTTTGATGCGGTTTTATGCCCGGCAAAATGGCCACCGCATGCCTGGTCATGGCAGAAAGAGAGGATATTGTTGACTTCCCCTTCCGGGATACATCTCCGGATGATCTGATCGGCACCTATGCGGAAGAGGTACGGGTCTTCCCAAATGTAATACTTGGCATCGGAGCGTAATTTGTCTTTCTTGGCCTTCGGCCAATCGGACGGGGTCTGATGAGATGCCAAGTAATTTACAATATTAGCAAACCATGGAAGGCTAGTACCAATAGTCAGCAGGTGCTCATCGGGAAAATGCTCAGTGATGGGTCCGGAAGGGTCTATCATTTCAGAAGGAAGACGGGACAAGTGATCAGCTACCACGTTTTGTTTTCCCGCTTTATCGCGAATCTCGAGGTCAAATTCTTGCAACAGCAAGATCCATCGGATCAATCGAGGTTTCGCGTCCTTCTTTGCAAGGAGATGCCTCACAGCCGTGTGATCCGAGTATATGATGACATGGGAACCCAGAAGGTATGATCTGAATTTCTCTAGGGCAAATACTACAGCTAGCAGCTCTTTCTCAGTAACTGTATAGTTACGCTGAGCCTCATCGAGTGTTTTGCTGGCGTAGTAAATGACCACAGGTTTCTTGTCATTTTTCTGCCCCAAAACCGCTCCTACAGCGAAGTCGGATGCATCACACATGATCTCAAAGGGTTGAGACCAATCAGGGGACTGTAGGATCGGGGCTTGGGTGACTCGGTCACGCAGGATTTCAAATGCTTGAGTGCATTCCTTGGAGATTTCGAAGGGAACATCCTTGGAGAGAAGAGTGGTCAGGGGGCGTGCGATTTTTGAAAAATCAGGGATAAATCGTCGATAAAAACCGACATGCCCTAAAAAGGATCGGATGTCCCTGATCGAGCTAGGCATAGGAAGGCGAGAAATCAGATTAACCTTAGCTCGATCCACTTGGATACCTTTCTCCGAAATTGAGTGTCCCAGGACAATTCCCTCAGGCACCATGAAATGGCTCTTTTCCCAGGAAAGAACCAAATTCACGTCGATGCACCGCCTGAGTATCTGGACCAAGTGCTGGAGGCAATCGTCGAATGATGCTCCGAAAACTGAAAAGTCATCCATGAAGACTTCCAGATAATCACCTACCATATCTGAGAATATGGCAAGAATGCATCGCTGAAAAGTAGCGGGTGCATTGCAAAGACCAAAAGGCATCCTTCGGAAAGCGTATGTTCCGAAGGGGCAGGTGAATGTGGTCTTTTCTTGGTCCTCAGGATGGATTGCCACCTGGTTATAACCGGAGTACCCGTCAAGAAAGCAGAAGAACCTATTTCCCGCTAGTTTTTCGAGAATTTGATCAATGAAGGGTAGTGGGAAATGATCCTTCTTCGTGGAGGAATTGAGTCGACGGTAATCTATACAGACTCTCCACGAGTTGGCTAATCGGGTAGGAATGATTTCTCCGGTCTCAGTCGTTATAGTGGTGAGTCCTGCCTTTTTAGGCACGACCTGAATCGGGCTCACCCAACGACTATCGGAGATCGGGTAGATGATCCCGGCATCTAACCACTTGATGATCTCCTTTTTCACGACCTCCTGCAGATTGGGGTTTAAGCGTCTCTGCATTTCACGAGAAGGTCGTGTGCCCTCTTCTGAATAGATATGATGAGTACAATAAGAGGGACTTATTCCAGTCAAATCATCGAGGGTCCATCCGATGGCTCTGCGATGTTGCTGGAGGACAACAATCAGACGGGATTCCTGTTCAGGATTGAGGTTGGAATTGATGATCACAGGAAGGGTCTGATTAGAACCCAAAAAGATGTATTTCAAATGAGCAGGAAGGGGTTTCAGTTCAAGGATGGGGTTTTCAGCAGCAGCGGGTGGTTCAGTATAGATGTGAGGTTCAAGGGTGGGAGTTACTGGGTTGTTCACATCCGGATTGGACTCCTCTATTTGCGGGTCAAGATCCTTCTGTGGTTGATGAGGAATACTCAAGTCATTCTGGAGGTGTGATTCATCAACCAAAGTCTTGATGTCACAAATTTGCTCGATGACGCCGCAATTAATTCCTTGTTGGGCCTTAAATATATCAATTTTCAGTGTTTGATCTCCAAACTTAAGCTCTATTTGGCCCTCCTCACAGCTGATGTTGGCTCTAGCAGTAGCCAAGAAAGGTCTCCCTAGAATGATTGGTGTATCCCTAGGGTTCTCAGGTGCATCCATGTCTAAGACTATAAAGTCCACTGGAAAATAAAAATCCCGCACTCTTACGATAACATCCTCGAGAATCCCTTTTGGTGACTTTATAGATCGATCTGCTAATTGTAATGTCACCTCAGTTGGTTTCAGCTCAGATTCTTCCAGATGGTCAAGTAAGGATGTGGGTATCAGATTTATAGATGCACCTAAGTCTAACAATGCTCTGTCCAATTGGGTACCACCTATCTTACAGGAGATCAGGGGAGTTCCAGGATCTTTTGCCTTGGGTGGGAGTCTACTAAGGATTACAGAGCTGGCTTGCTCTGACAGAACAATTGGGCTCCCTCCCTTGGTTCGCGGCTTACGCTGGGGTGTACATATATTCTTTAGAAATCGTGCGTAAGCTGGTACGTGGCGGATTGCATCCATCAAGGGGATGTTTATGTGGACCTGCTCAAAGAGCTTGACCAGGTCCTCCTCAGGGGCCACGGGTTTGGTGGTCTTCTTTCCCTTGGTCAGGGCTTCGGGAAACGGGATCTTGGTTGGTTCCTCTAGGATAGGTCCTGGTTGTGGGTCTGGAACAGCGGTACCTTGGATAACTATCCTAGGGTCATGATTATCAGGCTGGGAGTGGTTTGGATAACGCGGGTCCTGAGTTGTCTTACCACTACGTGTTGTTACAGAATTTAATCCGGCCTGATTTTGGTTTGGATTTGGTAGGAGGGGTGGCTGCTGCTGAAATCCCGTACGAGAAGTAGAGGCTTCCATCTCGTCTGGAGATGGAGCAGTGGGGGCCTGATAAATCCATTGAGCTTGGCCTAAATTTGGATTCATAACGCGCTTCTGGGTTGGCACGTTATTTGGGTTAGGAAGGGGTTGGGAAGGGAGTGTGCCTGGCTGGCGAGAATTTGCCAACTGGGCCAGCTGAGTTTTAACTTCAGTAAGCTCGTCCTTGTGCTGTTTTTGAATGGCCGTATTCGATTTTTGAATGTCAGCCAGAGTCTGAAGGATTAAGGACATTTGATCTTGATTTGGCCCTGATGGATAAGTAGGGTTGGGCCGAGGCTGAGGCGGCTGGTAGTGATGAGAGGGCTGTGGGCGGGAATGAAAAGGTGGTCTTTGGGTTTGAGAATTTCCCGCCCACTGAAAATTTGGATGGTTTCGCCATCCAGGGTTGTAAGTGTTGGAGAATGGGTCGTTCTGGATGGCGTTGAGGTCCTCGCAGGTCTGAGGAACCTCCTGAGAATCAGGGAAAGGGGGAATGGAGTTCCCCCGGCTGGTGAAGAAAGGATCGGATGATCTTCCAGTCCAAGAATCAGATGGGGATGGATATGGATCCATCCCAGGGGAGGATCGGTGTAGGATGTTTTGCACAGTCTCCTGTGTGGAAGGAGGTTGTGCAAAGGAGTTACGCGCAGAGGTGGCTCGCTGCAAGTGCTGAGTCAGCTCATCCACCTTCTTTTCAATAATTGAGACCTTGTCCAATCGACTGGCCATTAATTCCAGGTCGACTGATGCGGACAGGCCCTGCGTCTCATGTGCTCCCTTAAGATTCGTCGCTGCGCGGGTATTCGTCCTGTCGAATAATCCCATGGAGTCATTGTTGATGGAGTTCTCGCACATGTTTTCGAGAATCTCCCATACGGTGTCTTCATGTTGACCCATGATGTTTCCTCCGCAGGTTGCATTGACGAAAAGGCGGATGTCCTCACGGAGTCCCTGGTAAAAAGATTGGACTTGTTCCCATTTAGGAACTCCGTGATGGGGGCACTTCCTCATGAGATCCTGAAAACGATCCCATGCCTCATGGAGAGGTTCTCCTGATTGTTGAGTGAAGTGTGTAATCTGATGGCGCAAGGCGTTGGTCCGACCAACGGGAAAGAACTTTTTCAAAAACTCGGATTGAAGTTCTTCCCAAGTGTTGATCGGCCGGGTCTGAGTTTGATACCAATGGGCGGCCTTGTCCATAAGAGAAAAGGAGAACATCTTCATGAGAAGAATATCCCGATTTTGCGCATCTGATCCAAAAGTGTGGGCCAGATGCTTAAGCTGTTTGATGTGCTGGAAGGGATCTTCAGAATTAAGCCCATGGAATTTAGGTATAGCGTGAATCATGTTGGGCTTTAGTTCGGAATCAGGTCCTCCAATCGGGATTCTAACTCGAGGCTCAATTGCCACCGCAGCAGGATTGTAGTGGTCCCGCATCATAGGACGCTGTGGTGGGTGCACGAAGTTTTGGAAGAGGTCATTGAGTCGCTGGAGCTGGTGTTCCAGATTATTTTCTTCCTCAACTGGCTGAGCCATGATGGGGGAAGAAGAAGAACTTGGTTCTGAATCAGAAGAGAGAATAATGTGAGGGTGTTGCTGCACAAACACGGGCGTCGAGGCTTGGCCTTGACGAGAGTGAATTTCTAAAGGAGGTCTTAAGGGTGGTCTTAGAGACCTCCTTCCGTACATGCACAGTTGGGAGAGGTAAGTTTAGAAGGTGATGGACCCAATCAAGACACCCAAAAATGTGTTGGGTGACTATAGAGGTGCGGGGCAGATGGACCCCTTGATCAGAAAGATCGTCCACCTGAGAATTACCTGGGCAGCCAGAGAGGGAGAGTCCCGCGAAGACCCCTACACGGTAGAGCGTCCCCACGGGTTACAGGGTTTCCCCCACCCGACCTCTCTTGTCACTGCGGTTCCAGGTAGACCAGAATGGGGATCTTGACCTCTTAAGTCTACCAATTTTAAGATCAGGGTGCTTAAGGTTTCACTTGAACTTTAGTCTTTTTAAGTGCAAAGAGTGACCTAATTTAAGGTTGGTTAACCCAAGGGGTCAACTTTACCTATTGTTTTCTTTAAGAGCTTTTAGGTCCTGTCTTTTAGGGTTCAAGTGTTTAGAGAGAGCCAATTGTTTAGGATTTTTCTTGTTAATTATTTTCAATCAATGGCTTGGGCACACCTCTTTAGGATTTCCTCAATTCTTGATTAAGGGGTGTGTCTCTACTGAAATCCTAATGTTTGACCTTATGTTGGCTCTACTTGGTCCATTTAACTCTTTGTTGGGCAATTAGGGCTCAAGCAAGAATGTGTTAGCCCTTAAATACCCTTAATAGTGTGCAGGAGTGATGAGTTGAAAACATGCAACTTTTTATGGTTACTAAGTATGGAAGACAGGTTAGCCCTATATTGCTTTGTTCTTTTCTTTTCTTTCTCTTTAGAGTGTAGGGGTTAATAGTGAGAGAAAAGATTTACCTGTCTTCGGAGTGGTTGTCGTGTGGTTGCTTGTCTTCTTGAGTTCCTGTAGCTGCACAAAAGAGAGGAGATTATCAGAAATTAAAAGATACAGGAATGTTTACCTCTAGAATAGCCGTTGTTCCCCGGCAACGGCGCCAAAATGATAATAAGCGTGGGTTTGACCGGGTTGTGTTATATCGTTGTAGTAAAGCCGGTTGTTACCAACGTTTTCATATAAAATTTTTTACTCGGAAAAATAAAAGAGTTCCCGAGGTCGAACTCAGGGAGCAAGTTGTATTCTAGAGATATACAAGTTCTATTACAAAAATAAAGAGAGAGAGAGAGATGAAAATTTGGCTTCTTCTTCTTTTCTTCTTTCTTCCTCTTTGTCTTTGGTTCTTCCTGTTCTTCTTCTTCTTCTTCTTCTTCTTTTTCTTCTACTTTCTTCAGATCTTCCCCTCGTGCTCTTCTTCTTCTGTTCTTCCTTGTTTCCTTTCTTTCTTTTTCGTCAGATCGTCTTCTTCTTTTCTTGCTTCTTGCTTCTCTTCATTCCTTCTTCTTCTTTGTCTTCACCTGCCTTGACCTCTCTTTTTCTTCTTTCGCGATGGCCGTTGCTCTTCCTTCTTCTTCAGCGGGTCTTCTTCTTCTTTGGCTGCTGACCTTTCGTCGTCTGCCCCGGTGCTGAGACGACTTAACAATGCCTTCGCTACAGTGCAGCAGCTCCTTCTTCTTCAGCGGGTCTGCTTCTTCTTCTTTGGCCTGCACACTTCAGAGTTTATTCATCAAGGCAAAAACCTACTCTACCCCCCTCCCCCGCGTATCTCTCTCTCTGAAATCACTCATCGGAAGCTCTCCCAGAGCGCTACCGGGTAATCGGGTTCGGGTCAGGCCCGGGTCCAGGCCCACCGGCGTGCGTGGTGGGCGAGGAGTGCAGGTCAGTCTAATCGGGTCGGGCCAGGTCCGCGGAGCGTGGTCACGGACGAGGCCGAGTCGGGTCGGGTCGGGTGAGAGGGACCTCACCCCGTGGTAACTGAGGCAAACAGCATAAGGCAGTTTTTGCCTTTATGCGTCCGCGCGCCTTCGAGAGGTTCCGAGGTGGGACTAAATGTCCCACCCCAATTCTCTCACGCCTGCAGCAGGGATGGTGCTTCCAATTGCATCAGCTGTTGAGGTGCACAGCTCCAATTGAGGGCCAGGGTGTGTGCGCGAGACTCTTTCGCGCTGGCCGTGGCTTTTCAACCTGGGATATCTCGGCTTGGAGCAACCTCGAGCAGGCTTCGAGCTTCCTCGCCAATGGCGGTCAAGGCCTGGAACCTGAAATCAATAGAACGGCCTCTCGGCCAAATCAGACAGGCGGGGGACCTTCGCCGTGGCACGGCGAAGGTGGTCAGGGGGTTTGCAGGGGGCGAGATGGAGCTGTCAGGTCGTCCTAGGTCAAACTGTGAGCGAGGGAGTGGGTGTGTTCGGTGGGTCTGCAGAGGGTGTTTGGTGGGAAGTGGAGGGGCGGAAGAGGATCAGGGTGAGGAGGCGGAGGTTCTGCGGTGGTCGGCGAGCCGTGTGGGTCGCTGAGGTGATGGGAGCGGCTCGCCGGAGGGTGGTCGGAGGCGGAGAGGATGAGGGTGAACAGGGTCGGTAGAGGGCTTAATTGACTAAATCGAAAGCGGGGAAAGAAAGAGGAGGAGAAGGGGAGTAAGTCTAACTTAACTGCAGGGACGAAGGGGGAGGAACAGGGCGACAGTCGTATCGACTGTCGCCGGAGAAGATGATGCTCAGAGAGAGGGGCGGCGGCGAGCAGAGGGCTGGAGAGGCGCCAGCTGGGTGCGGCGTGGCGTGGGAAGAGCAGGGGAGGAGGTCTCTGCTGCTGGTATTGCGGCAGAGCGAAGAGGTGGAGGGGGAGGAAGTCGCCGGAGCTGGTGAGCGTCTGCCGGAGAAAGAAGAGAAGAAAGCTGGGGGTTTTCTCCGTCAGATCCAGGCTGCCTTCGTTGGTGGAGCGGCGGGGGGGTATTTATAGGGTTGAAGCAGGGAGGAAGGCGGAGGGAGACGACGTGTCTCCCTCGCCGGAGAATGGTCGGAATACAAACCCATACCGTCCGTGCGTTCGCACGGCCGGTATGGGGGGCTACAATGACCATGGGGGTGCTCCTGCGACGGCTGACGACGCAGGGCACCCCCGGTGCCAGGTCCTCCACCTCACCCTGCGCGGCGCCATGCTCCGCGCAAGGTCGCCGGAGCATGGTGCTGGCAGGGTTTTGCAGGAGGGACCTGTTTGCAAAGAACGAAGGAGAGTTAGGGGCCAAAATGCGAGGGTTCAAAAGTTGAGGGCCAAAGAGTAAATATATGAGGACCAAAGTGTGAAGTCGGTCAAGGAGGTTTCTTCTTAGGCTCAAGTTTTTATACATGACTAATTAGGACCTAAGGAATCTGATGGTGAATTTTATTTTCATATTAAACCTTGTTTGACCGGTCAATTTGCGCAAAAACCCAAATTAAGTTATTAATTGGGCATGGTTCTCAATGTAGGTCAAAATGGGTTCTAAAGGCCAAATTGATGGTTCTAAACCCCAGAGATTATTTTTCTATGAATTTTAGAGGGTTTATTCTATTTTTATTTTGCCTCGAACCTTGTGAATTGAAGTGGGTTGTTTTAGGGTTACAGATTATCATTTGGTTCCTTGGAAGTGCTGTAGCCCTTGCTAGATCATCTCATCCCACTTTTATTCTTATTAAGCTGTTTTGACCTATGTTTGGGCCCTGAATTACCCTGTATGCAGATTATACTGGTAAAATTGCACTTTTACCCCTTATGACTTGTTTTCTTCTCAAACTCAGAATTCTCTGAGTTAAGCTTTTCCTTGAGATATGTAGGAGCTTTTATCCTTTGTATTGGGTCAAAATGAGCTAGTTATGGCTCATGATGAGGTTCTCATCAACACCCACGTCACCTCAGAAGAAAATCGTCAGCTTAAGATCATTTCTAAATGCAATACAAAGTGTTTTGCTAGGGACTAGCAAAAGATAGGCAAGGAGGTATGATTGCACAGCAAAAATACAGCAACAAATATGAAATCTTGTGTTATTTCCTAGCACTACCATTGCATATTAGGTAGCCATAGTTGCATTTGTAAAATTGACACATGCATGCATTTATTTGAGAGGGGAGGATAATGCAAATAATTGGCCATGTGAATAAAAACTTCTTCAAGTGCTGCCTCGCAATTTCACCTTATTTATTTTTTTATTTTGACTTTGAGTTTCTTCTCCTTCGTATGGCTCAGGGCATGGGCATGCACAACTTCACACCTTTCCTCCACCAACTGCATGGCTGAACTTGTTCTACCAGAGCATGGCTGTGGCAGGTTTCTCCTTCTTTTAAAAGCCCTACCCTCTCCCTTGTGAAGGGAGCCAGGAACACACACACCAACAGCCACCTTCGTCCAGGCCATCTTTCTCCCCTCTTTCCCTCCATACACAGTAGCTCTTCCACTGAAGAGACAAACTGCGGGCAGGAGTAGGCTCACAGTGGTCCCACATCTACCATTGTGAGTCCCACCACCAGCCAGCTCCTCCGAGAGTAGGTGGGCGTGGTGGTTTCATTCTCTGTTTCCATCGCTGAAGCCCTTCCCGCCATTGCCGAAGGTCCAAGCTCAAGAGCTCTAGCAGCAGCAGCACAACACCAGTAGCAGCAACAGCCCCAAGCGCACGCCAGTGACCTCCGCAGGCCCTTTCCGTGTGCGTAGGTACCTTCCAGCATGCCCACACATGTAGAACTGGCCGCAATCGGTTGGCCATCACGCGCGGCACTGTAGCTACTTTTCACGCCCCTCAACGTGACACTGTAGATACAGTGTGTTGACCGGAGCGTTTCTCACTTATCCGGTCACCGCGCGCTCTCTCTCCTCGCCCCTACCTCCTCCAGCCAGTCACCCGCACCCGCGTCTGCACCCGCACATGCTCCAGCCCATAGCACTGTGCGCTACGCTCCCACACCAGCCTACGCGCAACGCAAGGACCGTGCGCTCCCTTCAGCACCCGCGCAGCCCTTGCGCGCCTGCACGTACGCGTGCCCACGCCTCCAGACATCACATGCCCCCACCAGATGCCTTAAACTCGCTGCTCTCTCTCGCACACTCTCCAGTAGACACACACACTCGCACACACCACACTCGTACACAAACACACACTTGTACATGCACACTCACTTGTACACACCTATACATACTTATATATATATACATATTAATACCTATACATCTAAATATAAGTATATATACATATATATATATACTTATACATATATACATACATATATACATATATATATATAGATATACATACATATATATATATACACATACATATATTACTATATATATATATATATATATATATATATATGCATATACCTATCAGTATATATCTATATACATAGATACTTATACAAATATATCTATATACATATATACATATATATATCTATATAGTTAAATATATATATACATTTATATCTAGTTATAAATATAGATATATATATACCTATATATATATTTACATATATATATATATATAACTACATATACACCTATATAGTTACAACCCTATCTATATTTATACATATGAATATATATTTACATATTTACATACATAATCACCTACCTGTATCCCTACGCACTAGTCACTCCACCACGAGTTATATCGCGAGAATATCTGCACCAGTTGCTGATATTCCCCGATACCCACGTAAAGAAAGCACCTCCGCACACACTCCCACACATCCATCCTACACTCTACGTGGCACTTCATTTTGTTGGTTGCATCTTACTAGACGTGGACCAACTTGACACTGTGCTACACGCCATTTCCACCTCCACCCCCGCCCCTATATATATAATATATATCTATATATATATAGACTATATTTATTTCTTTACAGGCAACCTATCAAGTTTTTATTTCTCTTTTGTTTCCTACTATTAAAAAGATAAAAGAAAGTAAAAGAGAAAAGATAATCCTTGTCTTGCAGGTACTCAATCTTGCGAATAGCAAGACCAGTTTTTGGAACCCTAATCTGGCTCAAAGCCAAGAACAATTTGGCTCAAAGACAAGGACCTGATTTTGACGGTGTACCTCAAGGACAAAATTATCAGCAAAAAAATCTTAAATAGAAAAAAACAAAAAACATAATAAATGCACGAAAGAGATTCGTTGTAGGAAAGCCGTAGAAACTTATTCGCCCTTAATCCCCACCTCCCTGAGTTCGACCCTGGGCCTAGAAGTGACCAAGATAAACTTAAGTAGGCCAGGTTAAAAATTTTGTAAAAAGATGGTTAGGCTCAATTTAGGTTAACCACTATACTCACTTCAATGATAATTTCACCATATTAACACAACCTGTTCGAGTCCTGACATTACGTTGAGCCTCGTCAAGTGTCTTGCTATTGTAGTAGATGACCATGGGTTTCCTGTCAATTTTTTGCCCAACTACCACACCTACAGTGAAGTCAGATGCATCGCACATGATCTCAAAGGGTTGAGACTAGTCAGGGGACCGTAGGATCGGAGCTTGGGTCACTCAACTATGGAGGATTTCGAATGCTTGAGTGCATTCCTTGGAGATTTCGAAAGGGACATCCTTAGATAGTAGAGTGGTCAGGGGGTACGTGATTTTTGAGAAATTAGGAATGAATCGACAGTAAAAATTGATGTGCCCTAGAAAAGATCGGATGTCCTTGATTGAGATAGGAGTAGGGAGTTGGGAAATCAGATTTACCTTGGCTTGATCGACCTGGATGCCTTTTTCTCATATGAGATGTCCCAGGATAATTCCTTTAGGCACCATGAAATGGCTCTTTTACCAAGAATGAACCAGATTCACGTCAATGCACCACCTGAGGATCTGAACCAAGTGCAGGAGGCAATCATCAAATGATTCTCCCAATACTGAAAAGTCATCCATGAAGACTTCCCGATAATCACCTACCATATTTGAGAATATTGCAAGCATGCACCGCTGAAAAGTAGGAGGTGCATTGCAGAGACCGAACGGTATCCTTAGGAATGCGTATGTCCCGAAGGGGCAAGTGAAAGTGGTCTTTTCGTGGTCCACAGGATGGATTGCCGCCTGGTTATTGATTAGCCCATATTTGTGGGCTAGTTAAGTATTTAAGTGCCTAGACATTAGGTTAATTCTACCATTTATTTAGCAAAAATTAGGATGTAAATAGATTAATTCATATTTCTAACTTAATTACATAATTCATGCATTGCATTCATATTTTAAATGCATTTAGAATTAACTTAGAATTGCATTCATTTAATTAGTTAACCAATTAGGTACATTGCATGCATTAATTTGAAGTTAACATAAAAGTTGAGGGTTTGTATATAAATAACCATTATATTTTAACAATATCTTTTATTCTTCTTTTTAGCAACGGCTCGGCTACTGCTGCGACACCTCCTGCCGCACTAAAGCCCACATTCATGGATTAGTAGAGAAGGTGGATCTGCTCCCGCCTCTCCATTCAAATTCATGTAGGTAGCTACAAAAAGAGGAGAGAGGCTACCGAGCAGAGTAGGCCTCCACCCCAACAATCCACATTATGTAGAGAGTTCATCTCTTCCATTCCACACTGCCGGCCTTAACCACGGCGACGAACCTCCACCACCGTGGGTGCGTGGTGTGACAGGCCACACCACCATCCGGAGATCGTCCGCATTACAGTGAGCACCTCGCTGTGCACCTCCCTCGCCGTCGTCACCAACAACCACCGTCGCAGCTACTGCAATTTCACTCCTCAGTCACTTAGGACGTCCAGGAAGTTTCCCGAACGTCTGAAGCTTGGACCCCCCCCACTCTAGCAGCAACCACCCTTAATGCACTTCACCTATAGCGCCAACCACCAGCCCTCGCCCACTTCACCTGCAGCACCAAGCTCGCACGCACTCACTTGAAGGGCCAAGCCCACACCCGCCAGTAACCTTCAGCATGCGCCCGCTCCAGCGTGCCTGCGCCTACCATCTGGAGCGCCGCCCCGCCGTTGTCTGCAGCGCCTCCACCAGAGTCGCACACCACCTGCAGCAGCACTCAACTCCCACGTGTCTGCAACAGTAGTGTGCACCCAGACCACCTGCAGTAGTGCTCAACTCCCACGTATAGCCGCCCCTCCAGCAGCTGCAACCATCATTGACAATCACCTTCGCCAGAGCATCATTCGGCTGACTCTGGCCACTGCATGACTCGCCGCTACCACTGCTGCGAAGCCCTCGGTCCAAAGAACTTCCTCCGAGCTTCACGCCTCTGGCCGTCCATTCCTCTTCACGCACAACCAAGGGGAATAAATCCCCTATTTTTCTACAATACTCATCCAATTAATAATTACATTTTCTGCCATTGTCATCTTTTAAATGATATTTTGTTGAATCTGCATTGCAAAAAATATCCTCTAGTTATTAAGAATTGCTATTTCGGCATGGTTTCTTGATTCAACCTTAATCTGAAGGCAAATTTGGCTTGTTTCTCGTCTAAACTAACTACGAACAAACATTTTTAACTGATGCGAATTTAAATACATCATTGCCTCCCTGTGGATACGACCCGCTCTTCTGCGAGTGGTTTTTTTTTTTTAAATATTGATTAGTCGATTTTTCCACCACATAAAACTACAAGCGACTTTTAAGCGAATAATCGACTCGTCAAAATGGCGTCGTTGCCAGGGAGGCAACCGACGCAATAATTTCACCTAATTTTACTTTGATTATTTCTCAATTGCATAGTGATTTGACCATTTATTATTTTTCTGTCCGAGAAATTTATGCAAGAATCAGCCATTGTGAGAGGCGACCCTTGACGTCACCAGAGGAGAATTGGTCAAGCTACTTTGAAAAGGAGGAGAAGGACGAGGACGTGATGGTCATCATTGTACATTTATTCTCTAATTTGATTAGAGTAGAATTAAGACTTTGGATTTAATTTTTCATTGCATTTGGTTTGAAACACTTGTTCTAGGGTATATTTTGAGGGGTTTGTTCCCTGATTGTGTTTTAGGCTCGTGTTGGGTAATTTTTGGGAGCCTGTTCCCCTTTCTTTAGATTTAGGTTTTTAGTTTATTGATTACTTTTATTTGCTTGTGCATAAGCATTTTATAAAAAATAAAAAAAATGAGCTGCCTACTAGAAGGTGCCTACCCTTAGGACGAACCATTTAGGTCTGTATGAGCAGCCTCTAGATTTATTTCTCTGCATTGCGTGCATTCTTGCATCGTTGATTGCTGGAAACAAGGTACGCATTCTCTTACTTTGCATCCTATTCTTAATAACACATTGCATTTGGACTTAATGCGAAGACCACCTAATCTATATTGAATAAATTAAACAAGTGGTCACATATTTTCTAGAAAAAGGACTAATTAAAGGAGGGACATTTTAAAAACCAAGGATTTCATTTTCAAACTTGGCGTGCGATTCAAAATTCAAAACCTTTTGCGGTGTATGCACACTTATTTCGCTTGCACCACAACACGCTTTCAGACACCCCTTAGGTTTGGAAATACTAAGACAAGAGCCCTCCTATCGTTGGATTCTGAAGTGTTTGGAACTTGAGGTCAAAGGTTTTGTAAATACAAAGAGGGGGATACCCTATCACTGATTTTTGGGGGTAGTTGAGAAGCACCGCGAAAGCATAGCTTCAAAGGAAGGCTCAGGCCTACTTGCATCCCTCGATCTTTCGTCTTTGGAGTTACTTTGCCATTTGAGATTTAGGGAAGAACACCTAAGCTCCAACTAGGTCTTCTTAGGTGAGCCGTAGGTCGACAGTAAGCGCGTAAATTGATTGGACAAATTATATTGTCACCTACAATCCGACTTAAATCAAAAGCCTAAATTGGGAAAGACCTAAAAAGTCCTTTTTGATTTGTGTTTTGCTTGGGGAATTCTAATTGAGGTGTGAGTTAGAATGGACCACATTGATTTTCATCCTTTCACATCTTGCCCGCACCCTCACCCCCACTCCGTAATCTTCGATCTCATACGCCGAGATGGTCCATCCTTTGATGGACATAATGACAATCATTGGGATCCGGTTTACTCCTATTATAGGAGTATTGGTCTGGTTAAGCCCCAAATCAGTGAGCAGAACCTAGGAGCAGGATTTGCTTTGCCCAATATCCCACACACCATAGAAATACCGAACCCACCCTCCATAAAAAATTATAATGGTTGGAGAGACACTCCTAGGTACTATAAGCCTGAGCCTTACTTCTCTCATGATAAAAATGACTTCTCTTTGAAGATGCAAATACAAAAAATGCAAAACGAAATTATTGAATTGTTAGGAGAATCTCCGAGAGCAGGCCAACAAGAAAGAGATGAAATTAGCCACCCAATCTACCCCATTGAGGATGATGTACACCCCTCTACAATAGATGCATCTCCCGTGGGAGAGCTACACTTTAAGTTGGAGGGAAATTTTAGGCAGAATAGCTACTTTCCGAGGTTCAATTTTGAAACCTCCCCATTAGATGACAGTTCCTTGAGAGATCCATGCCTTAAATGGGAGGAAGATACATATGAAAGTAGCTATGCATTGGATGAAGAAAGGTGGCTACCCGAGGAAGATGATGATAAGGTTGAGTATCCACCTGAATTATATTGGAGTCAAAAGAAGGGAATGATGGTACCATTGGAAGACCTCGACCCAGATGATAGTATTTTTGTGACATTTGATGAAGTGGGTCGAAGTCAAGTTGTTAATCCTACCCTCCCTTTTCATCACGACATGGAACTCAAACACACCCTTAGGGAACCTAACCCTGAACAAATTGACCTATCTGAGGAGTCTGATGTTGCCAGTGTAAACCATTTACCTCAGATGGAGCACCCTAGGGGATCTGCTGAGATATTAGATGATTCTAGGCCTCGGGTACATGATGAATTGTGTGATGAGGAGAAAGATGAATTACATGAGGAACCTACATTCAAGATTTGGAGTGACACTAAGGGTGATTATGTATTATTTGAAGAGTTAGCCCCTGAGGATGTCACAAATTTGACCAAATTAGGTTTCCTTAGCACAAACATTGATGATATTTCTCCTCATGATGAAATGATGGAAAATTTGGAAGCAACTTCTAAGATTTATGTGGATTCACATATAGACCCCAAAGAAGATTTGAGTAAAGAACAAAAACCTGGGGATGGCATTGATAGGATAATCCCTAGATCTATTGCTTCCAACCTACCTTCATTCATTTTGAAGTCACCCTCTGATTCGCTTATATTTGAAAGTGAAATTGTGAGTCTTGATGAAGAGCAGGAAGATACATGTGATGGTGCAAGGAATGCTAGGGATGCAATTGAGGATTTAGAAAGAGTGTTAGGGTTGGACACCGAGCTGATTAAACCCAACATAGATCTTATGGCCATCCCGCAACCTCGTAACTTGGACACCCTAGACGATCCTTGACTTAGAGAATTGCGCACTTTTGTTATGACTGGGGGGCTTAACAAACCAATATTTCCCGTAATGGAGTATCGGGTATGGATTGATGATTTCTTTAGTCAGTCATTACCCTGGGGGTTTATCTTTGCACCATTTCTTCCCCATTCTTTTTGGAGGATCCTTCTCATCCTCCCCCTACCCCTTTAGAGGTTGTTATACCTGTTTATCCTTTACAACCTCCTCTGGTGACCCGGGAAGATTTCATTCCCATCTTAGTTGGGCGAGCATTTGCTAACGGGATTCATCACCAACTCGCCAACATCCTAGGTTACCTATTTTCTAGGCCAACATTGCTTTTCTCATTTTTAGGGCCTATTTTTGCAATTCTTGAACCTGATTTGCAAGTTCTTTGGCTATGCAGCCCAGCTCTGACCCAGGTAATATCCTTCTATGCAATGAAGACATTGCATATTTTAGGCATGGGAGGTGTACTTGAGGATATACATAGCTTAGTGCATTCATTGCATACATTTGCATAAAAAAAAAGTTTTGAGCTTAACTGGCTAGATCTTGCAATCTTAAGCAAATCAGAACTCTAGGGTAGACTAAGTTAATTCTAGGGTCAAACTTTAGAAGATAAATGAGCTACTAGCTTTAGACCTTTAGGGTCCTTTGTGGACTTAAAACCTTAAGTAGGACTTAAGTTACGGACCATTCCTCAAGATGTTGAGGAAGGAAAGCTAGGGTTTGAGTTAAAAGGTGGGGTAGTACCTAAAGTCTTGTTCTACCTTTTGGTTTATGGGTCCTTGTAACCCAAGCATCCAAATTTCACACACTTGGTCTGGTAATTAACTTAATTTCTTTCTTTCTGAAAAGAGATTTGGTTCTCTTAGTTTTGACTTAGGAGAGGCTTGAAAACACATTTTGATTGGAAGAGTTCGCATCGCAGGAGAGGTGGAGTATATACTCACCTTGAGGATGCGATGATAACATATTACCTCCTCGGCGCTTGTCTCTTAGGATATCCATCCTAATGGGGGCATGTAAGCGCATTGTGTGATTCAGGTACCATGGGCGGCCCTATCTCGAAGTGCCGATTGCCATAGGCCTAAATTCGCTTAAGAAATCCATGGGCGATACTATCTCGAAGTGTCGATTGCCAGGAGTTCTTGGGGTCGTTATGGGCAGTACTATCTCGAAGCATCGAAAGCCAGGCACCCTTCGAGGTATGGTAATGGGGAGAATGAATCTGACACAGACCGTGTTGATAGCTGATCTTAGGTTAGACTTGGAAGAATCAAACAAATATATATATATATTATTAAAAAAAAAAATTTTCCTTAACTCAAATAACTCAGACCAATGCACAGGCACGGATGCTTTAATCTCAGGGATCAATAAACCTTAGGGTAGAGTTAGAAATTAGGGAAACTTGTGCCTGCAACTCGTCTTTAGCCGACCTAATCTGTAACTTAGCAACTAATTGGGAACCTTGGGTCTAGAGTCTAAACTTAATATGTTTCTGAAGGAAGACCAATTGGGTTACTTGGAGTGCTAGGTTTCGCTTAATTTTGCTAGGGCTAGCAAAAACTAGGCATGGGGGTATTTGATTAGACCATATTTGTGGGCTATTTAAGTATTTAAGTGCCAAGACATTAGGTTAATTCTAACATTTATTTAGCATAAATTAGGATGTAAATAGATTAATTCATATTTCTTACTTAATTACATAAATCATGCATTGCATTCATATTTCAAATGCATTTAGAATTAACTTAGAATTTCATTCATTTAATTAGTTAACCAATTAGGTACATTGCATGCATTAATTTTAAGTTAACATAAAAGTTGAGGGTTTCTATATAAATAACCATAATATTTTAATAATATCTTTTATTCTTCTTCTTTTCAGCAACGGCTCAGCAGTCGCTGCAACGCCTCCTGCCACACTAAAGCCTACACTCATGGTTTAGCGGAGAAGGTGGATCTGCTCCCGCCTCTCCATTCAAATTCGTGTAGGCAGCTACAAAAAGAGGAGAGAGGCTGCAGAGCGGAGTAGGCCTCCACCCCAACAATCCACATTGTGCAGAGAGTTCATCTCTTCCATTCCATACCGCCGGCCTCAGCTGCAGCAATGAACCTCCACCACCGTAGGCGTGTGGTGTGACAAGCCACACCGCCATCCGGAGATCGTCCGCATTACCGTAAACACCTCGTAGTGCAGCTCCCTCATTGTCGTCACCAACAATCACCGTCGCAGCTACTGCAATTTCACTCCTTAGTCACTTAAGATGTCCGGGAAGTTTCTCGGACGTCTGAAGCTTCGACCCCCCCACTCCAGTAGCAACCACCCTTGCTGCACTTCACCTCCAGCGCCAACCGCCAGCCCTTGCCCACTTCACTTGCAGCGCCAAGCCCGCACGCGCTCACCTGAAGCGCCAAGCCCACGCTAGCCAGCAAACTTCAGTGCGCGCCCACTCCAACGTGCCTGCGCCTATCATCTGCAGCGCCCCCCCTGCTGCCGTCTGTAGTGCCTCCACCAGAGCACGCACACCACCTGCAGCAGCGCTCAACTCCCAAGCGTCCGCAACAGCAGTGTGCGTGCACACCACCTGCAGCAATGCTCAACTCCCGCGCACAGTCACCCCTCCAGCAGCTGCAGCCATCGTTGACAGCCACCTTCACCGAAGCTTCGTCCGGCCGACTCCGGCCACCCCGCGACTCGCCGCTACCACCGTTGCGACGCCCTCGGTCCAAAGAACTTCCTCCGAGCTTCACGCCTCCGGTCGTCCATTCCTCTTCACGCATGGCCAAGGGGAATAAATCCCCTTTTTTGCTACAGTACTCATCCCATTAATAATTGCATTTTCTGCCATTGTCATCTTTTATATGATATTTTATTGAATCTGCATTACAAAAAATATCCTCTAGTTATTAAGAATTTCTATTTTAGCATGTTTTCTTGATTCAACCTTAATCTGAAGGCAAATTTGGCTTGATTCTCGTCTAAACTAACTACGAACAAACATTTTTAACTGGTGCGAATTTAAATACGTCATTGCCTCCCTGTGGATACGACCCGCTCTTCTGTGGGTGGTTTTTTTTTTTTTTAATTTTGATTAGTCGATTTTTCCACCACATAAAACTACAAATGACTTTAAAGCGAACAATCGACTCGTCAGTTATAACCGCCCTACCTGTCCAAAAAGTAGAAGAACCTATTTCCCACTAGCTTCTCAAGGATATGATCAATAAACGGTAGTGGGAAATGATCCTTCTTTGTGGAGGTATTGAGCCTTCTGTAATCAATGCAGACTCCACGAATTTGCCACACGGGTCGGTATGATTTCTTTGGTTTCAGTCATAATCAGGGTGAGTCCTGCCTTCTTAGGCACAACTTGGATTGGACTCACCCACCGACTGTAGGAGATCGGGTAGATGATCCCTGCATCTAACCACTTAATGATCTCCTTTTTCACAACCACCTGCAGATTAGGATTCAAACATCTCTGCATTTCACAGGAAGGTTGTGTGCCCTTTTCAGTGTAGATACGGTGTGTGTAGTAAGAGGGGATGATGCCAGTCAAATCATCGAGAGTCCATCCAATGGCTCTTTGATGTTGCTGGAGAACAGTAACCAGATGGGATTCCTAATCAGGTGTAAGTCTAGAGTTGATAATCACAGGAAATGTCTGATTGGAACCCATAAAGACGTACTTAAGATGGTCGAGAAGAGGCTTGAGTTCCAAGACAAGGTTATCAGTAGCAGTGGGTGGTTAAGGATGTGTATCAATAGAAAGGGAGGGAGTTATAGGTGTGTCTAGGTCAAGTTCAGACTCCTCTGATTGTGGGTTTTGATCCTCTTGTGGTTGATTAGAAATAGTCAGGTTTTCCTCAATATAAGGATCATCAACCACACCTCTGATATCACATATCTGTTCTATAAAACCACAATTAATCCCTTGTTGGGCCTTAAAGATGTCGATCTTTAATGTTTGGTTCCCAAATTTTAGTTCAATTTGGCCCTCCTCACAATTTATGTTGGCCTTAGCAGTGGCCAGAAAGGGTCACCCTAGTATAATTGGTGTATCCCTTGGATTTTTTGGGGCATCCATATCCAATACTACAAAGTTCACCAGGAAATAGAAATCCCGATCCCTAACAATGACATCCTTAAGAACTCCTTTAGCTGACTTAATAGATCGATCAGCTAAATGTAATGTCACCTCTATCGGTTTAAGCTCAGATTCCTCAAGGTGGTCAAGTAGGGATGTAGGTATTAGGTATATGGAGGCTCCTAGATCTAATAAATCTCTATCAAATTAGGTATCACCAATGGTACAGGAAATCAGGGGAGTACCTGGGTCTTTTGCCTTAGGTGGGAGTTTGCTCAAAATTACAGAGCTGGCTTGCTCTGACAATACGATCAGACTCTCACTTTCGGTTCGCGACTTACGCTTAGGTGTACACACATCTTTCAGGAATCAAGCGTAAGCCGATACGTGGCAGATTGCATCCATCAAGGGGATGTTTATATGGACATGTTCAAAGAGTTTGACCAGATCTTCCTCAGGTGCCACGGGTTTGTTTATCCTCTTTCCCTTGGTCAAGGCCTCGAGAAATGGAACCTTGGATGGTTCCTCTAGAAGAGGTCCAGGTTCTTTATCTGGGACAAGGGTGTCCTGGATAACTATCCTAGGGTGTGGGTTACTACCAGGCTGAAAGTGGCTTGGGTTAGGTGGGTCTTGTGTTGCTTTGCCACTACGGGTTGTTACTAAATTCTGTCCTACATGGTTTTGGTTCGGTGCCGGTAAAATAGGTGGCTGCTACTGAAATCCCGCATGTGATGTCGAAGCTTCCATCTCGTCGGGTGATGGAACAGAGGGGGCCTGATAAATTGTGTGGGCTTGGCCTGGATTTGGGTTCATACTGTGCCTCGGGTTGGGCACGTTATTCAGATTCAATAGAGGTAGCAAAGGGAGTGTGCCAGGTTGGCGGGAATAAGCCATCTAGGCAAGTTGATTGCGAACCTCTGTGATCTCATCTTTGTGCTATTTTTGCATAGTCGCTTTCATCTTCTGAATGTCAGCCAGAGCCTAAAGGATAAGAGTCATTTGATCTGTCTTAGTGGGCCCAGATTGATAGGTGGGGTTGGGACGAGGTTGAAGCGACTGATATGGATGAGGAGCTTGTGGACGGGGTTGATATGGTGGTCTTTGATTCTGATTATTTCCCGTCCACAAGAAATTAGGATGATTTCACCATCCAGGTTTATAGGTATTAGAGAATGGGTCATCTTGGATGGCATTGAGGTCCTCGCAGGTCTGAGAAACCTCAGAAAAGTCAGAGTACGAGGGTTTAGAGTTTCCCCAACTAGAGTAGGTAGGATCGGAGTTTCCTCCAGTCCTAGAGTCAAACAGGGGTGGATATAGGTCCATCCCCTGAGAAGATCGGTGATAGATGTTATGCACAGCTTCCCTCCCAGAGGACGGCTGTGCAAATGGGTTTTGCGCAGAGGTGGCTCGCTGCAGATGTCGAGTTAGCTCGTCCACCTTCTTCTCAATGATAGAGACCTTGTCCAACCGACTGGCCATCAATTCCAAGTCGACGGATGTGGACAGGCCCTACGTCTCGTGTGCTCCCCTTAGATTCGTCGATGCGTGGGCATTCGTCCGGTCGAATAAGCCAATGGAGTCATTATTGATGGAGTTCTCGCATATATTCTCGAGAATCTCCCACACAGTGTCTTCGTGTCGACCCATGATATTTCCTCCGCAGGTTGCATTGACGAATAAGCGGATATCTTCACGAAGTCCCTAGTAAAAGGATTGGACTTGTTCCCATTTAGGAACTCCGTGATGGGGGCACTTTCGCATGAGACCCAGGAAGTGGTCCCATCGTTCATGAAGTGGTTCTCCAGGAAGCTATGTGAAGTGCGTGATCTGGTGTCGTAAGGCATTTGTCCGACCAACTGGGAAGAACTTTTTAAGAAACTCAGATTGTAGTTCAACCCATGTGTTGATTGGATGCATTTGAGTCCGATACCAGTGAGCTGCTTTGTCCATGAAAGAGAAGGAGAACATCTCCATGAGAAGAATATCCCAATTTTGGACATCTGACCCGAAGGTCTGGGTCAGATGCTTGATTTGTTTGATGTGCTAGAAGGGATCCTCAGAATTAAGCCCATGAAACTTAGGAATAGCAAGAATCATGTTGGGCTTGAGTTCAGAATCAGGACCTCCAGCCGAGATTTGGACTCGAGGTTCAATCACCGCCGCAGCGGGATTATAGTGATCTCGCATCATAAGATGTTGCGGTGGGTTTACAAAGGTTTGAAATAAATCATTAAGGCACTGAAGTTGGTTCTCAATGTTATTCTCTTCTTCTACGGGTTGTGCCATGATGATAGAAGGAGAATTGGGTTCAGATGAATCAGAGGAGATGTCTATGTGGTGGGGTTGCTGCACAAACACGGAAGTCGAGGCCTGGCCTCGACGAGACTGAATCACTAAAGGAGGCCTCAAGGATGGTCTTAAGGACCACCTACCGAACATGCACCGATTGTCTAGATGAGAGTAGAATGTGATGTACCCAATCAAGACACCCAAAAATTTGGATGACTATAGAGGTTCGAGGCAGAAGATACCCCTTAGTCAGAAAGCCGTCCACTTGAGAAATACCAGGGCAAGAGTCGAAGAGTCCCGTGAAGACCCTACACAGTAGAGCACCCCCAAGAGTTACAGGATTTCCCCCACCCGACCTCTCTTGTCACTAATGTTCCAGGTAGACTATAATGGGGACTTTGACCTCTTAAGTCTACCAGTTTTATTAAAGAGCAAGGGTGCTTAAGATTTCATTTGAACTTTTGGACATATTGAGTGCAAAAAGTGACCTAATTTCAAGGTTGGTTGACCCAACGAGGTGGGTCAACTTCACCTACTTGTCCTTTGAGAAGTTTTAGGTCCCTTCTTTTAGGATTCAAGTGAGATTAAAAGCCTAATTTTTTAGGGTTTTCTTGAATAAATCGCTTCAACCAAGGCTTAGGCACACCTCTTTTTGGAGAGTTTAATTCTTGCTTATGAAAGTGTGTCTCTAAAACCCTAGATTGAAATCCTTAATTTGGCTCTAATCTTAGTCCAATTTAGTTTGTCAAAATGTGGTATCTAGTGCTCAATCAAGAATGTGGTAGCCTTAGTTACCGTAAATGGGTGCACAAATTAGTGTTGATGTTGAAATCAGATCAGGCAACTTGGAGAATTAGCTAGAAATGGAAAGAAAGTAGCCCTAATTGATTTTATCTTTTTCTTTCTTTTCAGAATGAGGGGCTTAAGAGAAAGAGATTAATTAGAAATTACCTGCCTTGATCATGTTTGATATGCGGCTGTCTTTCGTTGAATCTTCTCCATTGAAACAACCACAACAAAATAGATATAGCAAGTCAGTACCAAATCAGCAATTTGTAATCAAGATTTCTAAATTGCCTGTTGCACCCTGGTAATGGCGCCAAAATATTTATCGCACTGGAGCTGTATTTAAGAATATCGCGTTGTAATATAGCCGAAAAAGCTTTCAAAACAAATATGAGTTTATTACTTGAATTTTGAAGTCCGAGGTCGAACACAGGGAGCAAATTGGTGCTTTAAAAAATCAAGATCACAATTAAAAGAATTTGCAATAATGTCAATGTCACAATGCAAAAATATAGGAGTAGATGTGTAGCACAAAATATTCGAGAAATCAATTATGAATAAAAAAAATTAAAATTTCTTCTCTCTCTCTCTGATTCTCTTCTCCTTTTGATTTTTCCTTGGCAAGCTCTTTCTCTTTCTCTATCTTTCTTTTTCTGTATTCTCCTTCCTTCTTCTTCTTCCTATGGCTTTTCTCTTCTTTCTCTCACTCAACCAATTGCCTTTCCTTCTTCCTTTGCCTTGTTGCCTTCATCCTCTTCCTTCTCTTCTTTGTTCACTTTTCCTTCTCTGCCTTAGCTTCAGCAGCCCTTTTCTTTCCTTCAGCTCCTTCCTCTTATGCTTCAGCCCTTAGCCTTCTCCTTCCACTTCTTCAGCTTTGCTTCTGCTCTTCTTAGCTTGCAGAGCAAAACCTACACCCTACTCACGCGAACTCTCCTCTCGCTTTTCTCTCTTAGGTTCTACTCTCCCAGAGCCACGCTTTTCTCAGGTAATTAGGTCGGGTACGTGGCCGGGACCAGGCCCACCGACGTGTGGTTCTGGGTGTGGTGTGCTAGTCAAGTTGGGTCAACTAGGTCCACAGGGCATTGTCGTGGATGAGGCTGTGAGATGGGAAGAGAGGGACCTCACCCATTGAGTTGGAGGCGATAAGCCTCTGATAGAAATTCACTTTATGCGGGCGCGACGCTCCTTCCAATTTCGAGGTGGGACTATCTTCCCACCTTCCTCGTATGCCTGCGACAGAGAAACTCTCTTCGAATGCAGCAGCTGCCACTGCCCTCCACACCAATTGAATTCCTTGCGTTGTGCACGAAGACGTTCCACGCAGCCTGGGACACAAGCCTGTAGCTATCACGGCTTGAAGCTCGCTTCAAGCTTGCTTCAAGCTTTGCATCAATGGCGGAGGTTTCCTGGACCTGAAATCACCACAACGGCCTCGTGGCCATGTTAAAATGCTCAGGGAGCTTCTCCAAGGCACGAGTGTGTAGGGGTGGTCAATGTGGTGTGGGAACGCCTGAGTGAGTGTACCTAGGGCAAACTGTGGCCGTGTAAGTGGGTGTGTTCAGGGGTGTGTTTGGGTGATATGAATGAGGGGTTATGATCAGGGGGTCAAGGTGGAGCTTATGGACCTGTCGGCAAGGAGGGAGATGGTCTGTGGTGGTGGAGCGATCTTGCCGGAGTTAGTGGCTGAAGGTGAAGGAGATGATGGCGGTGGAGTGTGATGGTAGTCGGTTGAGGAAATAAAGAAGGGGAAAGATTGTAAAGGGTAAGAGGAACTTATCTTGGAGGTGAAGAGACGAAAGGGAGATGGAGATGCCATCTGGCTCGTATTGCCGACATTGGAGATGAAGATGCTCAGAGAAGATGATCGGCGAGGATGAAAGGGAGGCAGGGGCTACACGACGCGGACGAACGTGACGAAGCAGAACCTACCACCTGTATTGTGGTCAGGTGACGAAGAAGATCAGGGAGGGTCGCTGGAGCTTGATGAGTGAGTCGGCCGGAGGAGAAGAGATGAATTTTAGGGGAATTCCGACCAATTTCAAGCTTACGAGATGCCATTGAACCTAGGGCATCTTAAATAGGCCTCTGGGGAAGGATTTGTGCCTGGAACCCAAGCTTCCAAGCAAGGTATGATGGCTGGAGATGGCAATTCGAAAGTGACCCAAATCTTTCATGCATTCGCATGAGAGATTGGGTAGCAAGTAGGGCATAAAATTGGGTTCCCATTGGAGGGAATTTCTCATAGAATCTCCCTTCCAGTTTTGAAGGGGATTCTCTAAGAAATTAGGGAGAAATCGCCTTCTCAAGCTCATCGGAGTAGGATTCCTCTGCTATAATGGTAGAGGGACCTAATTGCTAAGAATGATGAAGAAGCAAGGGGGTCAAATGCAAGGGTTTTTGAAAGATAGGGGTAGAAATGTAATCAGGCTGGACCTATTTGCAAAGTGGCTCAAGATGAGTTCCCCTTGGGTCCAAATTTTGGTACAAACCTAATTTGTATCTAAGGAATCCAATGGTGAAGTTGGATTTTGGGTTTGACCATGTTTGACTAGGCAATTTATTCAAAAACCCAATTTATGGCTAATATTTATCTAAGACCCCACTCTTAGTCAAAATAGGTTCCAATGGCCAAATTGAAAGTTCTAAACCCTGGAGAATATTTTTCTATGATTTTTAGAGGGCTTAGGTGAATTTTATCCTGACTATAACCTTGTTTAAACAAGTGGGTCTATTTTAGGATTACTTGGAGTCATTTAATTCCCAGAACTCACACGAACCCTTTTCTGTCAAATTCAACCCACTTATTATCTTGTTATGACCATTTGGCCTGTGTTTAGCCCTTGAGAAAACCCGTTATTGTACTGCAATGGTAAAATTGTAGTTTTACCTCTTATTTCTTATTTTTCTCTTACAAATGTTATTTAGTGAATTAAGACCTCCTATTGGTTATGTAGGAGCTTTTATTCTCTTCATTGGGTCGAAATGAGCTAGTTAGGGCTCATGATGGTGTTCCCATCAGGCCAGGTGGCAATCTGGCACCCAACTGTTGTAAACCAATGTGAAGCTTTATCTTTAAGAGAGAGGGGAAAAAGTCTCATTAACCACATGACTTCCTGCACATTGCGGGAATGAGTGGTTTAAGCAAGGACAGTTAATTCCTCGAGATGACAAAAAGGGTCCTCTCTTGGACCATGAAAGTACCTGATAAGATTTAGAATGGCTGGTTTGATCTCAACATCCCCTTGTGGTATGACCCCCCAGGTCTTTCCTCATAATTGGAAGGATCATAGAAATCCTTAAGAGGAATGACAGGCTGTTGGTGGGGTGGTGGGTTTTGCCCTTGGTTAACTAGGTTCGTTACAGTCCTAGCCAAATCTTCTTGGTTTTGTTACAGCCAAACCAAATGGTCGACCATCAAGGCAAAGGGGTTTGTATTTTGAGTTAGGATTAGAGGGCCACCTGGCTCTGCAGGAATTTCTGGTTGCTCCAGATAAGGGAGGTGAGGGAGGGGGAAGTTAGCATGTGGGTCGGCTGACAGGTTAGAAGTGGAAGTAGAATTTTTTTGTCGATTTCCTGGGTTTTCCATTTTTTTGGAAGAGGAAGGAGAAGAAAACAAAGATTTTCTAGTGCGGGGGGCAAAATCAGATGGTCCCTCAAGATGTGGTTTTTGGGACCTTCACCCATGCTTGCTCTATTTTGGAAGAATTGGAGGGGAGGTGAAGAGAAAGAGATGAGAGAAAGTGTGCAATTCAAACAACAAATTCTAGTCCTAACTTAAGTGTGTCTCCCTAAAAAAATTAACCTAAGACATGGTCTACTTAGGAAATAAGTAATCAACAATGAATACTCGTTCTATCAACAAATCTAGCCAAGTTGCTTAAGGGAAGGATTGAGCCCAAGCATTTCCCAAGAAAATCCCTAGGTGCTTGTACAAACCCGCACCTGGCCGTTTAACACGGCCCCTCAGCCTGAACACCAGATATAGATGACAGAATTGGTATTAACTATAGAAAACTTAAGACCTATATAGCAAGCCTAAGTTGATGGAAACCTTAGGGGTTAAATTGCTACAAATTTTAATTAGGTCAGGATACTAGAGTGCACACAGAATGTGGAGGGCATTGATTGCGTTGTTGCCCTATTATTTCATTTTTTTTTTTTTGCTTGCTAGAATTGGAAAGTGGTTCCAATTTCAAACAGGTTGTCACATAATTTTTATATTCCTGTCTTTTAGGATTCAATTTAATTTAATGTATTTTAGGATTTCTCTTTTTAAATGTTCAAACAAGTTTGAATCTTACACAATCAAAGGAAAATAAGTTGTATTGGAGATGATGTGTTTCCTTTATGTTGTGGCACTAAAAAGAAAGAAAGAAACCCAATTTGGATTTGAACCCTAATATAGAAATTTAACTACCAATGAATCTTTTATAGGCTTCCTGATTAAGTAGTGGTCCAAACAATGCAAACAACACCACTACCTTATGTAAAATCAAACAAGGATTCCAGAAAAAGTTTTTTCAAGATTTTAAAAGTTTGTTTGACATTTGTTTTGAATTTTTATTTGTGCTAGTGTCAAAGTCCAGAAATAATACCCATGGGTATTTTGGATTTTTTTACTAGCCTCAGTAAATTTTCATGATTTTATGTGAGATGTAGAATTTTATAAGGATTCCAGAAAGCTAAATTTCACAAAAATTGGATGAGTATAAAAATTCTGAAAATTCACAGATAGTAGAAAAATAGTAAGATTAGAGGGTGTGACCTCTCGGCAGTCCATGAATTTTTAAAAATTAAATATAAACTCAATTAGTTTGAAATTTGGAACAGATGTTCCCAACTTGATTTGGCATCTTTGTGTGAAATATTATGATTTTAGGAGGCCTATGATGTCAACAATCGATTTTTCAAGTCCAGATAGAAATCTCAACTGGAAAAATAGAACACCAACACTTGGGTTGGAATGGTGTTTAATGAAGCATACAAGTAAACAATGAATTTTAATGGGCACCACTCCACTTAATTAAGTTGTTAGGGTCCTGAAAGCCAAGGTTAGTGTATTTTGGTAGCTTTTTAGGTTATGTGTGACAAGTAAGAAGAACCAACCTGAATGTTCATGGGAAGAGAAGGAACTTTGAGCTTTCACTTCCAAATTCCCGCTTTCTTCTTATAGTTCCAGCACACACAAGAGAAAAGAAACAGAGGGGGATGAGATCTACTTCAAGCAAGAGAAAAAAATGATAAAGCAAAGCCGTGCCTCCCCGGCAACGGCACCAAAAAGTGATGCGAAATTTCCTGTGATTTATAAAGGTAGGTTTCTAAAATGTTGTAACACGCGAAATCACATACGCTTTTAAAATTTATAACATAGATAGGGGAGTATATAGGGTCATCCATGGAGGCAATATGCTCGCAATCAAATCCCTTGCTTAGAAAATAAATCTCAACTTTCTTTTTGGTTTTTTTTCAATATATGATTTTTTTCTGTTTTGTATTTGAAATAACAAGGATTTCGAATTAATGAAAACTACTCCTAATAGTAACCCTAGGTGACAAGAGCTACCTTCCTTCTAAGCTCACCCTAGGCACGTGAAGGCCTAGGGTAATTATAGAGGGAGGGAAGTGAGTGCACAAAAGGGAAATTTAAATTGCAAACATGACAAACAAATCTAATGAAGGAAACTTGTATAAAATTGAGGAATTGTTTAATAAGAATCTAGTAGAAGAATGCTTAAACTACTAGAATTGAAAATGCATGCAATGAAAGCACAAAAATCCTCTAAAATGATGGTGAAGATGGCGAGGCTCTTGCTCCAATTGCTACTACTGCCACAATCTAAAGGAGCTCCTCCTCCTTGCAAAATTCTTCAAGGTGTAGCTTCCTTGGCAAACCTTGAAGTAGGGGACGTGCCAAGGCTTTCCTCCAAGGTGGCGTGGACCACCTCTAAGCTCTCCTCCAAGGATGGTTGTATACCACCCTTAAGACCTCCTCTAAAGGTCTTCCTTGCATGGCTTCTCCTTTGGCTGGCTTGGGCATAAGAGAGAAGGGAAGAAGGGAAGGCACCAAGGTGGTAGAGTGTCCCCTTAATCTTCTTCTTCTTCTCTCTTGGGCATGAGCTATAGGTAGAAGATAAGAGGTATTTTGCTCGCCAAGGATGGGTTGTAAGGTGGTGGGTGTTGGTCTTTCTATAGGGTAGGATGAGAGGGTTAAGGTGACTCTTAAGATCGATGGCTAAGATGGGAAGATGGGGGTGGTTAGGTGATCTTATGGTGGAGAATAGTTGGCACCAAGTAGGGGGGTGTGAAGGTGGTGGTTATGGTGTTGAAGGGACACCTAAAGGTGGCGCCAACCATGAGGGCTTCTAGAAGGGGGTTAGGTGGATGGTGGAGATGGGTTTAAGGGAAGATATGTGCTGGAGATGAAGGGGGTTTTGAAGGGAAAAAGTGGCACCAATTGGTGATCGGTGGCTTCCACTCAACTCAGTAATTAAGTTAATTTTACTTAATTAAGAGTAGAAAAAGTCACTTAGGTTAACTCGAAATTGTATCAGTTGTGTAGTATAGGGTCGAATTAACCTAACATTTTAGAAATTTTTACTGGTTGAGTTCAGGTCATTCGCTGGGAGGTATAATTTTTTTAAAATCACCAATTATCTTTTATTTTATTTATAAGTTTAGGAGGTATAACTAAGTTGATTTTAAGAACATGAATTTTGCCAAAATATTAATTAAAATGAAGTAATATGCAAAATCCCATAAGAGAACATATTTACTCAAAATGATCTACTTTATTAACAAGTAAACATGTTAGTTTTCCAATTTTATTTCAAAGAAATAAGGCAATAAGAGTTTTTTTTATTAAAACTTGCCTTTTTACAACATTTAAGAACAAAAGGTAATTAAAATGATGCAAGAAAAATAATTTCCTTTCTTTATTTCTTTAGCCTCTATCTTCTCTCTTTCTTTTTCTCTTTTCCTTTTATTCTCTATCTCAAGCTCTCCTTCTTACCTCCCTTCTTCTGCTTTGTTCCTGCCTTCTTCTCTTCCCTTAGTCTTCTTTAACACTCCTTAGCACCTGTTCTCCTCTAACACTCCTTAGCGCCTATTCTCCTCCTTTCTTTCCTTAGCCATCAGACTTAACCTTAACCTTCTACAATTAGACATCAGCTCCTCATTCCTTTGGACCATCAGTACTGGTGGGTTTTTTTCCATTTTAACAAAAAATTATTTTTATTTGTGGCAAGGTCCTTTCGAGGATACATAGCACCTTGAGACTAGGGTGGGACCAGACCCTACTCGGTCCTCGCCTGATTTCATTAGGTTCAATTTTAGTTTGTTTCATTTCGGTTCATACTTTTGAGCCACTCCAACTCAGCCCAGCCTCCAAGGCCTCGCCGTCCTAGGGCACACACACTCATGCCCACTCGGGCGCACACCCGCATGCACACATGCCCACACACACACATACATATACTCAGAATGCCAGATGAACAGATCGATAACCGGTGCGCCAAGCGCTGATGACTAAACAACCTATGCAACAAATCACTTTTGTTCCCATGCGTGCGCTCATGAATTACTGATGTGGGACTATGTTCCCCTCTCCAGACCCAACTTCAACCGATCATAACTCCCTACTAAGAGCTCCAAATCAAGTGATTTAAAGTTTGTTGAAAAGCTCTAAGTTTACTCTATAGGATTGTAGGGTCAATTTAAAGATAAGAGGATGTTTTCCTCTTCAATTTGAATAGTGAAATAAGGGGTTCCTATGGGTTATTTAATGCATAGAAAGTGGAAATTAATGTCTCAGAGTCCTCAGATGGACTTTCTTTCTTAACTAAAGGTCTGAACAGGTTCTACAGGTTATTTCGCATCTGCTAGAGTAGGTTCTAAGCTCAAAAGACCTTCAGGAACAACAAGGAAGCTCAAAGTTTCTCTGAAAGCTTTATAGATCAAAATTTCAGACTTGAAATAGGTAAATAGACACTTAAGAATATCTCTGATTAATTTAAACAAATTCTAAGGGTTGAAATAGATTGATCTATGTAGGATTTTATCTCAAATTTCATCAGAATGCTACTGCTATTAGTTTGGGTTAAAAAATAACCCAAATTGACAGAGTTTGAATTTTCACCAAAATACAGGTTTGAGCTCACTTAAATCTCTCTAATATCATTCATCAAGATCTCAAAAATAATTAAATCTCATAAATTCCACAGATTGAGCTCAAAACTCCTTAATTAAACTCACTTTGACTGTGAAGGCAGAAAAATTAGACCTTCTGTTAAAAGCTTCTCCACAGGTAATTAAAACCTAGAATCAAGTTCTTTCAACATCAGGATTTTGCTTAGCCTCTCAGATAGGTGTTTTGACTAATTTTCTTAGGGTTTCAGGCTTTCCGCCTGAGCTTCAAAATGAATTTGTTCGTCAAAGGATTCTAAGAGTTGTGACAGTGATTGGATCACAAAAATGAACCCAGGGATCAACAATGATGCTTCCAGACTTCTTAAACAGGACTAGAACCTACTCTACTGTTACCTGGACGTAGGGGTCAATAGGGTTCCACCGAAGTCTCATGGTGGACGACGAAATCAGAGGGTGAAAGAAGAATCTCCAGCGGGTGGATGTGAGCGGAAGCAAAGGACTCCTTGGGTCGACGCCTATGTCAGAGATGCAGCAGACCATGGCGAATCTCCTTGGCTGATCAAAATGGATGGAGGAAGTTAGAAAGTGAGATGGAAAGTTGCTGGAGTTGCAGACGAATAGCCTATTGGGTCGGCTCAGTGTTATAAGAGGGAAGGGAGCCAACTTGAGTGAAATCTGAGGGGTAAGGGGGTATTTATAGTGGTTGGCGACGAAGAGAATGGCGGGATCTGGCCGAAGAAGGAGCTTGAGGAGCTTAACCTCCAGCATCATCTCCGACGATGGTGAGGTTATCACCCACTAGAAAATAGGATTTCTGATTAATCCAGACGGGTGGATCAAGAGGAGGTGGTGAGCGCAAGCTGTAAGAGCTTGGACAATGAAGGGTGATGTCGACAGGGCTGTAATCGTGCAATGGCGTGAGTCTCCGTTGCTAGCCGTTCATTCGGCTGAAGAAGAAGGAGGAAAGGGACTTATATGTAATAAACCTTAAGGACCTGTGTGAGAAATAAGGACCTGATTGCAATAAATTTTAAGGACCAAAATGTAAACTCAGGTTTTGAAGGTTTATTTTAACTTAGATCTTTTTCAACTTTTTATATATGTTAGTAAATAAGGTAAATATTATGTTTTCACCTTGAATTTACATTTTTAACCTTTTTAGGTTAATTTATTAAATTAAGTAAAATTACTTAAGTAATTGTATACTTAGGTATACCTTATGTTTAAGTTAGTTAACTTATTAATTAAGGGAATGATTAATACGATTTCGAGTCCAATTATTATCTAGATTATTAAGAATGTTAATTGAATGATAAAATGAAATTTTTGACTTATTTTTAGAGGTCCTTTACTAAATATCCCTTATTCTATAATTAACCCTTATATGTTCATAACCTTAGCTAATTAACTAGGAAGGCTAGTTAATTAGGGGAATTAGAGATCATGATGAGTCTCTCATCAGTGGTTATGGAAGGTTTTGGCACAACTTTGTAGTATCTTTTGGACGTAGTGGGTAGGCTAGGTTGGCGCCAAGGTGAGGTGGAAGTAGGGTTAGCTTAAGTGGAGCTTTGGTGGAGCTAGTTGGTGGAGTTGTTAAGTAGGGTTTTTAGGTGGTAAAAGCCAAGGGAGTTGGAGCATAGCTAAGCTAGCTTAGCTAGTAGTGGAGTAGAGGAGGAGGTTTTGGAGCTAGGGTTTGAATAGAGGAGCTGAGGAGGAGAAGTCTGGAGCTTGAACTGGAGCTGGCAGCTGCTGAAGAGGGTGGCATGGAGCTACTCTAGCTGGCTTAGCTTGCTAGTTCTTTGCTAGCTACTAGGCCACGCTAAAGTGAGCTTGCTTCTACCATAATGGGTTGAGGTGAGCTAGGTCTAGTGCTCTTGGGGAGGATCAAGCTGGTTGAGGTAGCTAAGGTAGCTTAGCTCAACTGAGTTGAGCTAAGGTGAGTCCCCGGGAGCTGGACTTGAGCTTCCTGAGCTAGAATGAAGTCATCTTCAGCTGGCTGGAGTTGAGTGGAGCTGGATGTAGCTGGACCTGAGCTGGGGTAAACTCCAGTCAACTCAGCTGAGCTAGCTAGAGCTCCCTATGGACTAATGGGAGCTGAGATAAGCTAGACTTAGCAAGGTTGAGCTGGATCTAAGCTGACCCGAGCTAGGGTGAGCTGAGATGAGCACTCTTGAGTTGTGATTTAGCTGAGATGAGTTGAATGGAGCTAGGATGAGCTAACCCTAGTCCAAGTGAGCTAGATTCTAGCCATGGTGAGCTAGATCAGCTGAGTTCCTGCTAGTTTTAGCTTCTCCTTCACCTGTTGCCTTCCTGAGTGCTAGGGTTCTAGGGGTCTGTTAATATGTTCATCCCTAACACTCACAAAAACACATTAAAAAGTCAAGAAGAAAAAATGCAATGCATACCTAATCTAATTTATGA
Organism: Thalassia testudinum; assembly: GCA_037157565.1. Taxonomy (NCBI): domain Eukaryota; kingdom Viridiplantae; phylum Streptophyta; class Magnoliopsida; order Alismatales; family Hydrocharitaceae; genus Thalassia; species Thalassia testudinum. The sequence continues at coordinate 35,227,238 of JAZHRO010000049.1, forward strand.
CTAAATGCAACTCAAAAACCCATTTGCGAAGCAAAACCCTAAGAGGCAGCATTGTTTTAATGGAAAGGAATGATGATAAACTGGTGTTTATCAGTGAAGGTGACTTTATGCTTCACCTAATCCTTCCTCTTGTGCTGCTGAAATGGCCGACATATATCCTGACCCAGGGAACTGTGACTCGTATCAGTCAGCCCCTCAAGGGACCTCATCTTATAACCTAGGGTATGAACCTCATACTCCTGCATCTTACCCATGGAATATGGGTAGATATGATTCACCTCCTGAAACCCTTGAGGAACTACTAGTGTATATACGACCACATTATATATTACAGCGAGCTATAACTGGGATGAGAAATAGAGTCACATCCTATCTACAAGGAATCCAGGTTATCAATGATCCAGAAGAAGGACAAACCTGGATTCCACTCAAAGAAACTTTAATGGAAGCCCTTCAGGAAGTGGCATCAATAACAAGGGCACTTAAGCAGAATCGCACACATCAGGAGATGCTGCTTTTGCATTATCATGTGGAGAACAGCCTGAGCAATCCCGAAAAACTTGAATTGACCATGCCTGAAGATAATTCACAGGAACAGATACTCGAAAGAAATTCAGGGGATGAAGAACAAGAGCAGGAAAGTTCCCGAATGGATTCAGCTGGAAGCTCCATTCAAGAAAATGATGAGGAAAGGACTAATTACTCTAGACCTGGGTGACACATTATGGGTCAGACAACCTGCCTGAGACGAAGAATGAAGATCCATCCGAGGATATGGATCTGGAGGCGAGCATTCCATGTAACACCACCAATCAATTTATACCTGTTCTTGGTCTAGCATCAGCCGATTTGCACCCTTCTCCTTACACTTATCAAGGTGATGTTGGAATCTCTAAGACTACACCTTTTGATTTTGATACCCAAAGAACAGAGATAGCCAGGGATGTCTTGCCTGAAGAAATGGACACGACATCTAAAGCAAGAAGTAAAGGGGAGCCTACTGCATATGAGGGCGAAGCACTGAGCAGAAAGAATTGGGGACTTACCTACCATCCTAGTCGGACTAATGGATGGCTCGACTCAGAGCCTGAAGAGTCAACCTCTGATGAGTCAGAGATGAGTACTAATGACGATCAAGTGATTTTTGACAAGGATTTCAGTGATCTCCCAATTGATCTTTTACTTTCATGGATACCCCCATATGACCCAGAGGCTGGAGAGGGCATGATCTTTGGTGTCAATTATCATTATGAAGACCCCTATGACCTAGATTCTGGTCTTGAGATACATTTTGATCCACTCTGACGGAGGCGTGCTTCGTGAATTAAAAGTTGGGGTTCAGAGGACACATTGTCATAGCTCGCAAAACATGTCTATCAGATAAAATTTCTAATCGAAACTCAAAAATTGAGCCCCGGGTTGAACATGGGGAGGCAAACATTTGGTTTTATAAAAATTCATGCTTCGCTTTTATTTGTTTTTGGTTAGTTTTATCTTTTCTAATTTTTTTATATTTTTATCAAGCAAGAGATTAGGTCGATGAAAATTTTATCAACTTGCAAAAATATAAGAGAGGGAGGGAGAAAGAGAGAGAGAGAAATAACCATCTATTCATGAACAACTGTTTGTTACAACTACAAAAGCAGCAAAACTACACTACGAATGCGAAAAAGATACAAAGAGGTGAGAGAAATCCCCTCGATGGTTGCTTCGAGGATGACTCACTCTGACATTGCCTGAAGGAAGGTGTTGAGGAGTGGGACGAATGGGAACGGAGTCGAAGGATGGAGGATGGGGCAGGATGGCGTCGTGGTGAGGATCTTCTTGAATGGTGTTGAGAGGACAGCCACAGGATGCTCCACGAATGGGGTTGAGGGGAGGGAAAAGTATTTGGTTATCTACTCTAGAGGAGCATCCCGGGCTTAGGGCAAGCGCTCTCTAGAGCCTTGGAGGTGGTGAGAGGAAGAAAGGAAGAGATGAAGAAGAATGGAAGGGGTAGGGTTCCCTTTATAGTGGAGGAAGGATTTAGTGACAATTCGTATACAGGACATTTAGTGACGGTCATAAACGTTGCTGAAGATCCACCTTAAACATCGCTGAAGATACCGCACTAACCCTCGCCCAAGCTGGCACACGCATCATGCGCCCTTTGTCGTATGCGCATGCAGCAGTACTACTGTGCTCGTGCGGTGGCATGTGCGTGCAGTTGGGCGGCCTGGGTTGCACCATGTGGCACAACCTTGATCGTCATCTTCTTTCTATTGTAGGGGTTGCTATAGAGGTCTGATTGAGTCAATTTTTGTACCGTTGGGCTACGGTCGTCAATTCTATTCCATCTACACGGTCGGATTTGTCATCTTAAGCTTCGAATTACGTCACATAGTCCCTTGGCCGTTGATCTTCCTCGGACTGCATATTATGCTACAGGACTCCGATCAAGGTGATTGCAAAGGTGTTGGACTCCGATCATCATCCTGATCTGATCCATATGGTCGGATCATCAATCCGAGGCTCCAAAATAAATCTCCTTCTCTCTTGACCACAAAAAGGATGTAATTAACCTAAAATATACACAACTACTCTAAATGCAGAATGATGCATGCTATGCAATATTTATAATATGGAATGCAAATCAAAGTTGAGGAATATGCATAAATAGTCACTTTAACCTAAATGGATGTGTCTACATCATACCCCCATGCCTATCTTTTGCTAGTCCCTAGCAAAATTAAACTACATGCTATGTATAAAAATAGAATTAGGATCCGATCGCTTAAGCCTAAGTCGTTTATTAACAATAGAAAATTTCAACAAAGGTCTTAAACTACGAAAATTTAACAATACCCGAGTGTCTTCCAGAATGCAGACTGTCCAAGTCCTCGCCTTATTTGAAAATGGAAGATACATTTTTTTTGTTTTTCTTCTTTTCTAATTTGTTTGTTCTTTTGGAGTTTGATTGTTTCAAGACAACTTTTTACGGCTACCCGACCTACTCAAGACTTGAAAAGGATTCTAAATGCAAAGCATCTAGTGGAAAAAGTGAAAGACTCACAAGGTAGCCGTTAAAATGGACTTCTGGTTTCTGCAACCCAAGGTGACCTTGCCTAGAGGTTTATCTTTTCGAACGGTAGCTTTCTCCCTACCTCTTTTATATATTGGGTCAACACAAGAGCGAACCCAGTGTATATCTCCCTGGTTTATTCTACTTCCCTACCTCCTCCCTAAGTGTTTTGGGAATTATTATGTGTTGGTAGTCGTAGAGCACATTTTGATAGGAAAAGCATCGTAGTATAGTGCGCAATACGGTCAAAAAAAATATTTGTAAGAAGATAATGAGACTTGGAGTCCCGGTCGTTCATCTTTGTGAGGCATTTGTTTTAATTCTGAATCGATCTTTTATCGCTCTAATTTGTTTAAAATCGCAGTCCGATTTCTAATTTTCGAATTAAGATTTTGCCACTTCTATTATGGATTTTGATCACATGTGCATGCATTAAATAGATAACAAAGGTAAAAGTATGAGTTTCGATGTGCACGATTCTAGTGATGTGGTGATTGTTTATAGAAAATGCATCTATAGTTAGATTTTCTATATTTTCCAGAACTAACATGCTTGTTGCGAAATATATAAGTTAGTGAAAATAGGCAACTTGAATCACGTAGAAAAGATGGCAATCAATAAGCTCATGGTGATTTCAAAACATAGAGATATATATAAAAATGTATTTTTCATTCATTCATTTGGAGAAGTGGTTGCAGCATGAAATGTAGAGGAAAGTTTGTACAGGAATGCTTAAAAATGTAAATCTAGCTACCAGAAAATGATTGCTTGCAGGAATCTACAGGGGGATTTTGCATGAATCATTGGGGGAGAATAAGGACTACACTACTAAGCAGTAAATAGAAGTAGTAAATGTAAACTGCTAGCTACTAATCTTTCAGAAAGTGAGGCATTCGGAGGTGGGCTTCGATGGCCTTGGAGTGTTAGGGAGGAGAATGAGGGGCGGATAATGAAGCTTAGGCCAGCCCTTGGAGAGAGGTTGAAGGAGTGATCCAGCATCATGGCACGGAGATGGTATCCTTCATGGTGGTGCTCAGCTCATGGAGGTGGAGTGGAGATGGTAGTGGCTAGCCTTACTGGAGGTGGACATGAATGGAGCCATGCATGTATGGCTAAGAGTGGATTGAAGCCATGAATGTGGATGGGTGCAAATGGCCACCCCTTAGGTCTTTTTATAGACCTAAGGGAGTCTCTCTAGAGAAGTGTGTAACTCTCTAGAGAGAGATCCAGGAGTGACCGTCCAAGTGAGATAGAAGTTGTTCTTAGATCCACAAAAAGTGAATCTAAGAATTGAATGCCTCTTGGTTGCTAAATTTGGCAACCAAGAGTTGGCGCCAGTTCAAGAGAGTTCTAGAGAACTCTAAAGGAGTGTGTGTGCGTGAATGGGTGTGTGTGTCTGTGTGTGTCGTTGTACCCTAGGTGTCTAAGAGGTCTAAGTTAGGTCGTAAGGGGTTTAGGTAGGTGTATGCCTTGAATTAGGGTTGCAAACCCTAATTGCTAAGGGGAAATTGCAATTAAACTTAACCTAAGTTTAATTGAATGAGTGTGAACCTAATTGAGAGTGGAATAACTCAATTACGTTGGGCTTAGGTCAATTGGACTCTCACTAAGTCCAATTGGACTTGTGTGGGTTGAGATCTGAGCTTAATTGGACTCAATGAGTCCAATTGGCTTAGGTGATGGTAGTTGACTTTGGTCTAAGTCAATTGGGTTTGGTGAGGACCAAATTAGGTCATTAGGGAGGTCTAGAGGTGATGTACTAGGGTTAGGACCCCTTAATTTAGTTTCCTATGGGGTTGGGATTAGGTCTAGGGACCTAGAGATCCAAGATCAAGGCTTGAATCTCAAAACAAGGACTGGAGACCAGTTCCAGACGTCCAAAAATATGATCAGATGACTTATACTCAAAAATCAGAAGTCCAAACTTCCATTCTGGACGTCCAATCTGAGTTAGTGGGAATTCTAGGTTCTATTTTGGGTATTCTACAGAAATTGGACATCTGACAAAATGTCTGGACATCCAATAACACTACAAAAGTGGGTTTAAGGTGTGCATGAGATGTCTAAGGGTCCTGGATGTCCTATAACTTTCTTGGACATCTAGATAAGGGTTGGAACTAGGGTTTTAGGGCTTCCTAGGGTGTTGTGACATAATCTAATGGTGGCTAAGGCTTGGGGGAAGTCTCTAGGCTACCTTAGGGCTAGAATGGACCTAAGCTCTTCACATTTTATTGCTTTATTCCCACTTAATAGAATAGAAAACCTTAACTCCCTTACATCATTATTCCTACATCTAATCTAAGTCTTCTACTCCAGTCCTGTTGCAACACTCATTATTCCTGATCGAGCTTCAAATCCAGCTTATTACATGTATTTAACATAATGCACCTAATCAGCACATTATAGCATTATTTTATACATAGCTAAAAGAAAGGATAGTGCTTATGCACGCATGAATTTCCCTAACTTATGCTAAGTCCTAGCCTAATTTAGGTCAATTAAGACCTATGATTGCTGCGCAATCATTATGCATTTTTGTTAGCTGGGCTCTGGACAGTCGGCCAATGGTCTATTACCTACGGGAGCTTGCCAACCATACTCATGCGGTGAAGTGTGGTTTTATTTTATTTTTTTATTTTCTCCTTTTTTTCTTTTATTTTTTTATTTTTTTAGTAGGTGGATTCCTTGATCTAAGATTTAATGAAAGGCAGTACGAAGAAAGTGGTCTTGTGGCTGAGCTCTGGACAACCTGCCAATGGGCTATTACCCACGACAACATGCCAACCATACTACTCTAGCTAGTTCATTAGCTACCCAATTTTTGTAAAATCCGTCGGAAACTGAGTCAGTGCGAATAACGTGTAGATGCTTAGGCTTAAAGTCCACTCAAATTAGAGAGCGGGTTGATAAGTCGTGTACTTATCATCCCAATTTATTTACCAAATTAAAATGAAATTACTTGGCGAGGACTCGAGGCTATGTCCACATTCGAGTGGACATCTGAGCTATTTAATCTCGAAGACCTGAAGAGTCTAAGTGTTTAGGTCCTATCGTATGGCTTTCTAAAGTTAATAACTTCCAAAAGCCTGAGTTCTCTTCTCCTGATTCTATTTTTTTGAATTTTCAATTTTTTTTTAGAAAATAAAAGAAATTCTACAGTGCTAAAAAAATAATTTCAGGATTAAGTATCCACCCACCCATGCCTAAATGATGCAATGCCCTCATTGACAAAGACATGAAAAAGGTGGAGTAAATAGAATATCACCTAAATTTTGTGACAACTCGGTTAGCTCCGTAGAGAGAAGAGAGTATACACACGTGCTAAGTTTAATGCCTTCAGCTGGCATAATATATATACAAAGAAAAAAATTACAAATTCACAAGTGCAGGTCAGAATCAAAACAAAAATATTGATCATAGGACCTACCAGTAGGTGTCCACAAATGTGGACCAAATTATGATGCAGATCCATGGCCAAGGGTTGAGTGGTTTTAAGGTTCTAGATGAAAATCACCCAGAATCGAAGATTGTTGTATTTATGCGGCTGGGCCTGCGGTTTGGTGGTGAGCAACCTAAGACCTAGTGTCGAACAAAAGGTAGATTTGGTTCACTAGGATCAGATGTCCACTTAACGTTCAGCTCAGAAAAATAATCAGTTATTTCAAGCTTGGGTTGCACGTGAAATCTATCAAAAGAGTCCTGGTAGAAAGTAGGTGGTTTCAGGTCAATACGTACCCTTAGATCTAAAATCAAAGTTCACTCCTAATTAGCCTCACAAATTTTCATTTCAACAATTCTATCCTCCAACGTCAAGAGCTCTGGCTCTGGGACCTCTAGCATATCATTCACCCCATATGATTCACCCAAGTCTAGAAATCATGGCTGAATAAAGATTGGCTTGGGCACAATGATCTCAGAAGTCAGTTCTTCGGGGTGTGGATGAGGAATGGGGTCACTGGTTGAACAATCAAGATTTGGATCCTCCAAGTTAACCCCAACTGAATCAAATTCCTCTACTATCAGGTTATCAAATGGTTCTTCAGATTTCTCATGCCCGTTTGTCTCAATAAATCATTTTCCTTATGCTCAAGTGAGACTTCACCTAAAGATTCTTCACCCTCAGAGTCAAAGAATTGATGATCCTCATTTATATATGTCTCAAAATCATAAATCATTTCATGATCCAAGGAGACATAATTTTCTTCGTTTTTTGACTTGAGGATCTTAGGTGAATCAATCGGTTCATCCTCAAATGGTTGCTCTAAACCAATCTGGTCATCTCTAGTCTCAGAATATGTAAACCCCTCGACAGGCTCCTGAGTGGGTTCAGACATTGGCTCTCCTAAAGAGGGTACATCTTGAGAATCATCCCAAGATTTGACTAGTGCAACCACAAATTTCATCCTCAACCTCGACAACTTTCCTAGAAGGAACTCACCTAGGTCCCTTTCCCTAACCCTTTGGATCAAATCCAATAAAGTGCTATTCAACTCATCAATCATTTTGATCATACAGTCTAATGCTTTAATGCATGGTGTTGGCTGAGCTTCCAAAGATTGTATAGTGTTCCTCAAATTAGCCAACACCACATCCTAGATATGGTTCACCTGAACCGACTGGTTCTGTTCAACGTTTGGCGGGTTTGGGTTAAATCTAGTGGACTCAAGATATCGAGGTTCTCGGGTCCCTCCCTTATAGTAGGTCATTTCAAGTTGTTTAACGAATGGTGATGACCTATATTCAGCGTAATTCTGAGGAGGGCTGTAATTAGCATATCCTTCATGGTTGTAGATCTGGTTAGGTTGATCATCAAAGGGTGGAGATCTATAATCTTTGTAGCTCTAGGAAGGATAGTAATCATAGTCATATTGTCCAGGGTTAGGTCCAGGGCACTGAGGTCTGTAGGCATATCCCATTCAAAGTCATCTCATCTAGTGGATGGGTAATTACAAGTCAAGTCGGAATAGTAATCATTTTGTGGATAAGTGGTGGTAGGAGGATAGGATTGGAAATGTGTGAAAGATGTGGAAGGATACATTGTGGAGTAGGAGGGAAAACAGAAGAGAGAAAGGTGCCCTGTACTACAAGCAACCAAACCTGTCCTTATGTGGGTAGCCTAAAGACCTACAAACTCCTAGGACCCATCTTGAGATTACAAATGATTTAGTCTACTTTTATCTGGTCAATCCAACTAGTTAGAAGGAGGGACTAGGGAGAAGGTTCTTCCTTTGGCTTGGGCCTCCAGTTCCTAGTGTACCCCCCAATCGTGGTTGTTTGACGCAACTCCCCTAGCGATACATCATATGGACCAGCAAAAGCAGATTAATAAAAACAAATCTCAATCTAAGCCCTGAAGAGTGAATCAATACTTAAGGCCAACGTCTACTCAATTTTATTTAGGCTTGGGGTGATCGTGCTCTTGGAATGTGATGGGCATTTAAGATGGGTTGCACCCTTAATGTTCAGTTAAAATGTGTGTGTGTGCACAACCATGGTTTGCAAACAAGGTTATTTATTGTTGATGTGTCTATTAGGGTTTAACCCTGTTTAGCAGCTTTTAGGGTTTAATTCTTAGGTTGGTTCAATCAAGGTTTAGTAGAACACTCCATGTTTCGAAAACATGGGAGATGATATGTGATGAGTCCATTTTAATGGACTAATATTACGCCTAAGTAACTTTAATCATACCTTTTAGGTTTGTTAATAACTACATTAAGTTATAGAGTGTTTGCATGCATCATGATTTAAGTTTACATCTATTTTATAGTATTCTATAACTTAATATGTAATGATTTTATGTTTTTATGTGCAGGAAGAATATTTGGCAAAAGAACAAAGAGGGGAGGGTAAATTCCCCTTTCAAACAACCGACAGCATTTTTTTTCCCCCATCCTCCGGCCACTCTCAATAGCTGCTGGCCAAAAATAACAAAGGGATTTGAAAATCCCTTAACTCACGCATGTAGGGAGAGGAGATAAAGAGGTTGGGAAAAGTTGGATAGCGGGCATCATCTTCCTCCCCCCAACGGGGATCCACCTTCTCCCTAGCCACCACCAACACTGTGCTCAGAGCATACACCGTGAACCAAGCGCTGCGCCTGCCCTTGCAAGCCACACCATCACTGTGCCCCCCTCCAGCGCCATCACCTTCACGCTACTACACCAAGGCCACCACCAAACCCTTCCACCCTGCAGCTGCCCAACCCACACCTGCACTAGTGCCATCGCGCCCCGCAGGCGCAGTCCTCTCACTGCAGGCACACCCATACAGCACCACCACCTGCGCCCGCACCAGTGCCATCGTGCCCTGCAGGCGTAGTCCTCTCATTACAGGCGCACCCGCATAGCACCATCATAGCACCCTCCTCCAGTGCCTCCAGACAGCGCCCCTCCAGCACCCGCAGGCATTTCCCCCTCTCCAGCGCTAGCGTCCCATCTTACATTTGCCAGACCTGCCTCCAATGCCCGCAAGCGTTTCCCCCTCCCCAGTGCTTGGCGCGCCCTATGCAGTCGCTAAAGAATGATCGCGCGCCAGACCTGCCCCCAGTGCCTTCAGCCAGCACCCCTGCAGGTGCCCTCGCCACCACCTCTCTACAGGCGCGCACCCACGCACACCTATGCCAGTGCCCAGTGCGCGGCCGCGTGGCTGCAGTAGCGGCCATCCTCCTCCAATAGGCGGGCGGCCATCCTCCTTCGTCCGGCCACTGCGTCACCACCGTTGCAAAGTCCTCATCAAGGTGCACCTCCCCGCCGACTCTCGCGACCAACTGTGCACGGCCACACACGCGAGGAAGGGAGAGGAAAAATCCTCTATTTTCTTCCCATTAAAAGTTACATTTACTACCATTGCCACCAAAATCAATTTTAATTTATGATTATTTAATTATGGTGAAATTGTGATTGCATACTCATACGTTTTGATAATTGCACGTTATTGATATTCACATGTTTCAACATTGGTTTAGGGATTAACATGTGCATAAATTTTCTCTAATACATGTCAATTGAAAATTACATAAAATCATCACACATTTATTGAATATTTCAGTGAGGAGAAATTGCACATATACCCTTATATTTTTGAGCTATTGTGCATCTTCTTTCCATCGCATTTCATGTAGGATTTGATTAGGGATTTCGCACTTGATCGAAAGAATACGAAATAATTGAGTTTATCGCATCATTGCCTCCCTATGGACATGACCTGCTTTTCTGTGAGTGGTTGTTTTTATTGTTGATTAGTCGATTTTTCCACTACTTAAATACAACAACAACGCGTTATTTCATTTACGAAACTTAATCGAAAGCGGAAAAATGACTTGTCAAAATGGTGGCGTTGATGGGGAGGTCATAGACGCAATTGATTCACGTTATTAATTTGAGTATTCTGAGTTGCGTAATCATCTCATCATTTTTTGTTTATTATGCGAGGAATCTGACACAGAGAGAGGCACAGCAAAGCGACAACATTGAACCTGAACGATGCGCACCTGGAGGCTAGCAACAGGAACACGTGGGCCATGATCCCACACGCATAGACTTACAGAGGAGCCTATTTCTGATTTAGTCAGTAGATCAGAGTTAGATTTAGTTTAGATAGACATTAGAATTTAATTATTGTCTTTTGGACCTTTGTTGTGTATTTTTGGGAACGTGTTCCCCGTGCTCCTTGTTGGGAGATCGTAGATCATGTTTTTGATAAAAGCGTCGTAGTATAGTTGCGAAATACTATCCAACAAAGATATTGTTTTGTAAAAAAGTAATGAGACTTTGAGTCCCAGTCGTTCGTCTCTGGGAGGCGTTGTTTTTACTTTTGAAATCGATCTTTTTGCCGCTCTACTTTGTTTAGAATCACATGCCTATTCGTGATTATTACGTATTACGTACGACATGCTTAGTTGCAAGAATATCAAGAGTTAGAAACAGGCAACATTAATCACGCAAAAGATAATAGCAATCATTAAGCTCATGGTGATTTGAAATAGATAGAGATATATATATATATATATAAATGTGTTTTCATTCATTCATTTGGGAGTTGTTGCACAAGGAATCTAGAGGAAAGCTTGTACATAAATGCTTGAAAATTAAATCTAACTACCAGAAAATGATCGCATACAAGAATCAATGGGGGGATTTTGCATGCATCATTGGGGGAGAAGTAAGACTACACTAGTAAGCAGTAAATAAAAGCAGTAAATATATGAAGAGCATAATCTAAATCTAGCATAATGGAAGGGCATTCAGGGGTGGTCCCCGATGGCCTTTGAGTGGTTGAGAGAAGAAGGAGTGGCGGCCAATGGAACTTAGGCCAGCCCTTGGAGAGAGGTTGGGGAGCTGATCTAGCTTCCTGGCATGGAGATGGTGGCCTCCATGGTGGTGCTCTACTCGTGGAGGTGGAGTGGAGATGGAAGTGGCTAGCCTAAGTGGAATGAATGACAAGGAAGTGAATGGGTGCCAATGGCCACCCATGTGGTCTTTTTATAGACCCAATGGAAGCTCTCTAGAGAATTATGGAATTCTCTAGAGAGGCCTATGGTGGGAGCTCATGGGAGAGTGAGAGAGAGAGGGTGGATGGTTGTTTTTAGATCCACCAAATGTGGATCTAAAAATGGAATGGCTCTTGGTAGCTATTTTTGGCAACCAAAGCAACCACACATTGTAGAGAGTTCTAGAGAACTCTAGGCTAGATATTTTCGTGTGGATGGTGTGTGTGGGTGTGTGTGGGTCGAAACATAGGTGGCTAGGTTGATTAGGTCGGGTTCTAGTGGGTTTAGTCAAGGTAGGTCTCAAATTAGGGTTATAAACCCTAATTCCCTGAGGTAAAGTGCAATTAAACTTAATACAAGTTTAATTGGGTGTGTGGAAACTTAATTGAGAGTAAAACAACTCAATTAAGTCAGGTCTAGGTCAATTGGACTCTCACTGAGACCAATTGGACAGTGTGTGCTGAGATCAGGGCTCAAATGGACTCAATGAGTCCAATTGAATAGGCTGGTGGAATTGACTAAGATCCAAGTCAATTAGGTTTAGTGACGACCTAATTAGGTCCTTAGGGAGGTCTAGAGGTGATGTACTAGGGTTAGGACACCTTAATTTAGGTTCCTATGGGGTTGGAATTGGGTTTAGGGACCTAGAGATCCAAGATCAAGGCTTAAATCTCAAAACAGGAATTGGAGAGTAGTATCAGATGTCTAATTATAGAATAAGTCATCTTATACTCAAAAATCAGAAGTCCAGACTTGTTGTCTGGACGTCCAATCAGAGTCAGGAAGGGTTTCGGGTTCTGTTTTGGGTATTCTGCAGAAATTGGACGTCTGACAAAGTGTCTGGACGTCCAATAACACTGCAGAAGTGGGTTTGAAGTGTGTGGGAGTTGGCTAAGGGTCTTGGACGTCTTAAAACTTATCTGGACGTCCAGAGAAGGGTTGGAACTAGGGTTTTAGGGCTTCCTAAGGTGTTGTGACCTAATCTAAGGGTGGTTAAGGCTTGGGGAAGTCTCTAGGCTATCCTAGGGCTAGGATGGACCTATGCTCTTCACATTTTACTGCTTTATTTCTACTTAATAGAATAGAAAACCTTTAATCCCCTTACATTATTATTCCAACATCTAAACTAGGCCTTCTACTCCAGCTCTGCCACAACTCCCGTTATTTTAGATCCAGCTTCAGATCCTGCTCCAAATCCAACTCCAGATCTGCTTATTGCCTGCAATCGACATAATACACTTAATCAGCACATTATAACATTATTTTATGCATAGCTAAAGGAAATCAGTAAAGATGCAGATAATGCGTATGCATGCATGAATAACCCTAACTTATGCTAACTCTTAGCTTAATTTAGGTCAATTAAGACCTATGATTGCTGCGCAATCATATCCCCATGCCGAAATCTTGCTAGTCCCTAGCAAATGCAAAACTAAATTATTTACAGCAAGGGTCCCTAAGGGACTTGTTATTTTATCAAGTGTTTGCATAGAGATTTTTCTCCCTTTTGTTTTTATCCTATGCTCTAGAAATCCAGACAATCGTGAGGGTGCAGCTATGTAGCTTTTGCAACGGATTCAAGTTAAAACTAATACACCTCTAAAGCCTGTACTTGACCCCTAATAAAAATTCTAGCGGAATAGGCAGATTTCTTCCCTCAGGGTATTCAAGATATTTTATGAATTCCACCCTGGCTTTAGGCTTAGGTAGAGAATCTTTGAGGGAAAGGATTGTATATTTGGTGGCTCATTCTCATTTGGTGCTACATAGAGACTAGTACTACAGAATCCAGATTCCCGAATTACTAAGTAACTCAACTCAGAGAAAGACGAGAAAAACTATGCTCCCTTTTGACTCCCTTGTATTCATTCTCTCTTTCTCTTTTTCTTTCTTTTTCTTAGAGCTCACAACCTCACCAGATTCACACATACGATCTGTATTTGGTGGTCTCACTAGGCATTGACACTTTAATTGAGTTCTCATAACCCTAACACTAAGTCGGAATTCCTCAGCCATTATTCAAGCGATCAGAAACACAAGAAAAATAGGTTAAGGCCATATTTGGTGGAGCTCAATTTTGTTTGGTGGTATTGCCTCAATGCAAATGAAATAAATACTAAATATTCACAAACTCTTTTTCTTCTTCTTCCAAAAATTTTTTTTTTTCTTCTTTTTGTTTTTATTTTTTTCAATTTTTCTTCCCTTTCATCATTTCTTTTTTCAGCATAGCACAACTGGCATACATCCATGAACTTTATTAAGGAGGCATTATTAGGGATTGGTGGTACTCAAGAGACATTGGGTGTCTTATTTGGTGGAAGTGCCTACTCACGGCACCGGGAGAGACGGATAGGACGGTGTATTTCTGACCTCGACATCAATACCCTCCTTCAGCTGAGGATTCCGTAAAGAATGGTCATAACCATCCTCCTTAGCCCTAGTTTTATGAAAACTCACTTTTCGCACAAAAATGTATATGCGGGAACCAAGAGCGCCAACTATGTCTAAACTCAGAGTATCATTACCTAATTATCTAGGATTCCAGATTCCTTGCACTAATCTTAGAGCACAATGTACTCTACTCTCATCTCACACTATTTGGTGGATTTTTGGAAGAAAATCAGCCTGACTCCGAAAACACTATTCAAGGGTTCAGGAAAAGAAGCACTGCTTCTTCTCGACAAACTGAAGACGTTTATCAGCCTTCACCATGAATCCATTGCAAATTCTACGTGTGTGAAAAGTTGTACTGGATTCTAGATTACAGGAATCAACTAAAGGATAAAATCCCTAATACATTCTCTTAATAAAATAATCTTATTCATGAATGCAATATCTATATATGCTATAAACATGTAACCCCATATAATTTGTACTTCGTGAATTTCCCGTATCGGGTTACAATTAGCTTGACCCTAAATTTAGAACAAAAGGTGAGCAGGTGAGTTAGAAGTGGCTGTTGCGAACGATTTCTAGCTCCAATGCGAGCACTGGAGGTGGAGTCAGTTGTTCTTTTATTTAAGGTCCTAAAGTACATTTTACATGCAGCTCCGAGGTTTTCCTAAGTGTTGGCATAAAATTTTTTTTCAGTTTTTGCTGTATCTACCCCCCCATGCCTAAGTTCTTGCATGTCCTCATGCATGAATATAAAAGAAAATAACTCTAACAGAAGATGAGTGGGTAAAAGTCACCTGTAATTGCTCCTGAAATTATATTATTCATTCAACACCGGCCAACCTATTAACATGCAATATACAAAAGGGAAATATGCTAAAACAAAAATATGCTATGTATAAAAATGGTTATGTATAGATGTTGGTGAAATGGTATTTACATGTGCTGAGTTTAACGCCTCCAGCTGGGCGAAAGCTCAATGAGATGTATCAATTCTTGCATAGGAGCCGGTCAAAATTAAGAGAAAGATGTGCTTGTATGCTCCTAGAATCAGTGGTCCAGAGATGCGGACCAGCTGATTGTGCACCCCTACTCCAAAAAGTCTAGCTATAAGAAAGTGTGGAGTGGTGGTGGAAAATAGAGGATAATCAGAGGGGGGATCATGATGTTGATTCAGCTAATTTATCATGTCCCACAATTCAGCAGGAAGTTGCTGAGGGAGTAGATCAACATCTATCTCAGAACCAAAATCTGAGTCATAGGGATCCTTATAATGATAATTGACATCAAAGATCATGCCCTCTCCAGGCTCTGGGTCATATGGGGGTATCCGTGAAAGTAGAAGATCTGTGGGGAGGTCACTGAAATCCTTGTCAGAAATTACTTCATCCTCATCAGTACCCATCTTTGATTCATCAAAGGCTGACTCTTCAGGCTCAGAGTTGAGCCATCTATTAGATTGACTAGGATGATAGGTGCATCTCCAGCTCATTCTGCTCAAAGCTTTACCCTCATATGCATTGGGCTCCTCAGTAATTCCTACCTCAGGTAGAATATTTATTTCTTTGTTCGAGTTATCCATAGCTACTTCTGGTTTTCGGATGTCAGGATCAGGGATAGGAAGTGTCGTCTCAAAATCTCTAGCATCTGAATTAGGGACGTAGGTGAAAGAAGAAGAGTGCAGATCAAAAGATGTTGGCTCTAGTACAGGTTCACCTACAATGGGAAGTGGTCTAGACTGATCAGTAGTGTTGCATGTAATGTCTGCCTTAGGATCCATATCCTCAATTGGATCTACTTCCCTTGTCTCGATTGGGTCATCTGACCCAAAAGGTGTCTCCCAGGATTCAGGATAATCTGATTGCGGCTCAGTCCTAGTCCTTTCCTCCTCAATTTCAGATGAACCCATTCGGTATACTTCCTGCTCCTGTCTCATATCCATGCTAGATTCTTTTTCCCCTGAGTGATCTTCGGGTATCTACTCCCGAGAGTCTTCTGTGTGTTCTTCCGACGTAGTTGTTTCAGATTCTTCGAGGTCTTCAATGCTATTTTCCACTTGATATCTCAAAAGCAATAGTTCTTGAGTTTCCCGATTTTGTCCAATTTGCCTTGTTATCTCTGTTGTTTCCTGAAGGAGCTCCATCACGGCTTGTTGATGCGGAATTCGGCTTTGTCTTTGGTTCGGCTCAATGATAGCCTGGATTTTGCGTAGATAGGATGCGGACTTTTCCTTAGCGCTCGCTATAGCTCTCTGTATTCTATAATGTGGCCGCATATGCACCGATAGCTCTTCAGGGGTTCCAGGGGGTGAATCAGGTCTACCCATGTTCCATGGGTGAGAAGCAGGAGTATGAAATCCATATCCTGGGTTATAAGATGCGATCCTTTGAGGGACCAACTGGTATGGGTCATAATATCCAGGGTTAGGATATGGGTTAACCATTTCGGTAACCCAAGGAGAAGGATCAGGCGAAGCGAAAAGTCATCTTCGCTGCCTTGGGTTCTGATCCCAAGGTTGAGCTGATTCAGTGACCCGAGCTCTCAGATAAGCTCGTGGGTCTAGCTCTTATGGATCCTGATTAGGTCCAGATCCAATGTTAGCCATTGCGGCTCAGCAGATAGAAGAAATGGGGTGATAAGATGGTCCGTGCAAGGTGACTCGTCTCCTTGGGAGTGGCTCCCAAGGTCCAACCAAGTGAGGTCGAAGTGACCTCCTTCTGTGCATACACCGCCCAACCCCTGGGTTGGTGTAGCCACGCAAGACAAGGCTAAGGCCCTGTCAATCAAATGGTCCTTATAGATCAGGTGACCAGATTTTTCGTTAGGGATTTGAATTCCGGAAGATAAGTTAATCGTACAACCAACTGAAAGTGAATCCCGCCTCTCAAGCTAACCCAGCCAGTCTGGTTACGAGGGTACTAAGGGGAAGGTTCTTCCTTTGGCTTATGCCTCTGGTTCCGTTGAACCCCGAGCCACGGTCGTTTGACACTACCCCGCAGACTTAGTCACCAGGTTTGGCAAGAGAGATTAAACTCATCCAGTAGTACGACAACGAACTCGGGTTAATTTCGTGTTTTAAAATTAGTTTTTAACCGGTTTTCTTCAATGGGCTTTGTGATGAGTGGCCCACAAGGTGACCAAGCTCACCGGCTAACTAGACTTGATTAAGTCTAGGTTAGCCAAAAGTGTGGTCTCTATTTGTGACCCTAAAGGTTCAACCTAAGTTGCATGCACTTCTAGGGTTTTTTTTTTTATTTCAACAGACCACAAAAATAATGTAGATTCTCTGATAATAATTGGAATCCAATTAATTTGAAATTTTGCGAGTAGATTCCTATTTCAATTAGTTTTTCATGGAATATTTTTTTGGAATTTTCACAATTTCAACAGAATTTTTAGGGAATTTTAAATATCATGGGGTCAGATTTGGAACTTTGACCCCTAGATGGTTCTTCACCTTGAAACAATATCAAATAATCCTCTAAAATTCGGGAAAAATATGGAAAATAAAGCCAATTAGATCAGCTCTCAAACCCCACCATTTTTAGTTAGAACATATTCGCAGATTTCTCGAAATCGCTTTTTGAAATTTGAAAATTTTTGAATCTGGGTCAATCTGACCCTTGTGCACTTCGTGAAATTTTAAAAATTTTATATTTGTATTTTTTTCAAAGTAAGGGTGGAATTTTAAAGATGGTTTGAAATTGAAGGTTTTGCCCAAATTTTAGAATTTTTCGATAATAGATTTTTCGGAAATCGAATTTCAAGTGAGATTTGAAATTTGGCCGAAAATCAGAAGGTGGTGGAAAAGCTTTTGAAAAGTTTTGAATTTGAAATTCAAGCCTTCCACCAAAAATGCTTTTTTTTTTAAATCTTTTGCACTTTTTTTTATTTTTTTATTTTTTAAAAAAAAGAATTTTTCAAAAGATTCAAACGGAAATATCTCTTTTTTTTCTTTTTTTTTCTAACCTAGATTCAAAAGGAAACCTAAAGAGATTTTTTTTTCAAAATTTTTTATTTTTTTAATTTTTTTTCACAAAAATAAGAAAAATCTCTTTTTTTTTTTTCAAAAGAAATTGCAGGAAGTGGATCTAGTCCTAGGGTTCAGAAAATAAACCTACTCTAAGAGAATGTGATGTGCACCTGACTTTCTTCGCCGCGCTCGATGTGTGCGCAGATCCCGTTTTTCTTCCGTGTTCCTGCACATCAACAACGAAGTGGAGGCAGATTTGTCAATGATAAATAAAAGATCGAAATCAATAAAAATGACATTGCCTCCCCGGCAACGACGCAATTTTGTTGGGAGATCGTAGATCACGTTTTTGATAAAAGTGTCGTAGTATAGTTCCAAAATACTATCCAACAAAGATATTATTTTGTAAAAAAGTAACAAGACTTTGAGTCCCGGTCGTTCGTCTCTGGGAGGCGTTGTTTTTAATTTTGAAATGGATCTTTTTGCCGCTCTACTTTGTTTAGAATTGCATGCCGGTTAGTGATTATTACGTATTTACGTACGACATGCTTAGTTGCAAGAATATCAAGAGTTAGAAACAGGCAACATTAATCACGCAAAAGATAATAGCAATCATTAAGCTCATGGTGATTTGAAATAGATAGAGATATATATATATATATGTGTTTTCATTCATTCATTTGGGAGTTGCACAAGGAATCTAGAGGAAAGCTTGTACATAAATGCTTGAAAATTAAATCTAACTACCAGAAAATGATCGCATACAAGAATCGATGGGGGGATTTCGCACGCATCATTGGGGGAGAAGTAAGACTACACTAGTAAGCAGTAAATAAAAGCAGTAAATATATGAAGAGCATAATCTAAATCTAGCATAATGGAAGGGCACTCAAGGGTGGTCCTCGATGGCCTTTGAGTGGTTGAGAGAAGGAGTGGCAGCGAATGGAGCTTAGGCCGGCCCTTGGAGAGAGGTTGGGGAGCTGATCTAGCTTCCTGGCGTGGAGATGGTGGCCTCCATGGTGGTGCTCTACTCGTGGAGGTGAAGTGGAGATGGAAGTGGCGAGCCAAAGTGGAATGAATGCCACGGAAGTGAATGGGTGCTAATGGCCACCCATGGGGTCTTTTTATAGACCCAATGGAAGCTCTCTAGAGAATTATGGAATTCTCTAGAGAGGCCTAAGGTGGGAGCTCGTGGGAGAGTGAGAGAGAGAGGGTGGATGGTGGTTTTTAGATCCACCAAATGTGGATCTAAAAATTGAATGGCTCTTGGTTGCTATTTTTGGCAACCAAGGCAACCACACATGGTAGAGAGTTCTAGAGAACTCTAGGCTAGATATTTTCGTGTGGATGGTGTGTGTGGGTGTGTGTGGGTCAAAACTTAGGTGGCTAGGTTGATTAGGTTGGGTTCTAGTGGGTTTAGGTCAAGGTAGGTCTCAAATTAGGGTTATAAACCCTAATTCACTAAGGTAAAGTGCAATTAAACTTAATACAAGTTTAATTGGGTGTGTGGAAACTTAATTGAGAGTAAAACAACTCAATTAAGTCAGGTCTAGGTCAATTGGACTCTCACTGAGTCCAATTGGATGGTGTGTGCTGAGATCAGGGCTCAATTGGACTCAATGAGTCCAATTGAATAGGCTGATGGAATTGACTATGATCCAAGTCAATTAGGTTTAGTGACGACCTAATTAGGTCCTTAGGGAGGTCTAGAGGTGATGTACCAGGGTTAGGACACCTTAATTTAGGTTCCTATGGGGTTGGAATTAGGTTTAGGGACCTAGAGATCCAAGATCAAGGCTTAAATCTCAAAATAGGAATTGGAGAGCAGTATCAGACATCTAATTATAGAATAAGATGTCTTATACTCAAAGATCAGAAGTCCAGACTTGTTGTCTTGACGTCCAATCAGAGCAGGAAGGGTTTCGGGTTCTATTTTGGGTATTCTGCAGAAATTGGACGTCTGACAAAGTGTCTGGACGTCCAATAACACTGCAGAAGTGGGTTTGAAGTGTGCGGGAGTTGGCTAAGGGTCTTGGACGTCTTGAAACTTATCTGGACGTCCAGAGAAGGGTTGGAACTAGGGTTTTAGGGCTTCCTAGGGTGTTGTGACCTAATCTAAGGGTGGCTAAGGCTTGGGGAAGTCTCTAGGCTATCCTAGGGCTAGGATGGACTTAAGCTCTTCACATTTTACTGCTTTATTTCTACTTAATAGAATAGAAAACCTTTAACCCCCTTACATTATTATTCCTACATCTAAACTAGGCCTTCTGCTCCAACTCTGTCACAACTCCCGTTATTTTAGATCCAGCTTCAGATCCTGCTCCAGATCCAGCTCCAGATCAGCTTATTGCCTGCAATCGACATAATACACTTAATCAGCACATTATAACATTATTTTATGCATAGCTAAAGGAGAGCAGTAAAGATGCAGATAATGCGTATGCATGCATGAATAACCCTAACTTATGCTAAGTCTTAGCTTAATTTATTTCAATTAAGACCTATGCTTGCTGTGCAATCACTCCTTTTTTTCTTATCGCCCTTGTATGCGAGAGCGTATTTTCGGGGGCGTGTTCCCATTTATTTAGATTATAGGATTATCTGCATTGTTTGAACTACATTTCGGTTAGTTAGTAGATTAGGTCTGTTTGTTTATTATTTTTATTTAAAAAAAAAATAAATAAATATCAAACTGCCTGCTAGAAGCTGCATATCTATAGGATGACCATCTAGGACTGAATGAGCAGCATCTAGTTTATTTTTACTGCATTGCATACATTGCATGAAGAAAGCTGGAGTAAGGTACGTCTTCTCTTGAGTGTCAATTACCTGTCATGCATATCCATTGAACCTAAATCTAAGACCACTAAAGAGCTTGAATCAAATTAATTCAGTGGTCACTTTAAAAAATTGGGACTGCTAAGAGGTTAGACTTTAAAATCTATGACTGAAAATTATATGCAAAAGGATCCTGTTTGTGAAATTTCAAAAATCAAAACACGATCATATATTTGCACACGTGAGACACTGTACACCTCACACATAAGGTCACTAGATAAATTTCTACCTCTCATCTTTCGCACCACAAGGGAAGTTAGTCAGAAATCAACAAGCCTATCCACCAAGTTACTTCGGTTCCTCGCGTGTGGGCTCGATTTGAGACTTCCATCCCTTGCATGTAGGTTATAGGCACCAGTGAAGGTTGTCCTAGGAAGCGCAATTTTTTGCAAAACTTGTTTGGCCATCAACTGAACATATAATTCTAAGACCTACAATCTACTAAAAATAGATCCCATTGAATTTGCATTTGCTTTGACAGTAGAACTCTCTGGGAAGTTTCTGCTTGTATTCTGAATTCTTCTAAATCCTAAGAGAGTTAAAATTGTTTTGCTTAAAGAAATGGATCACCCTTACTCCTATCAGTTAGATTATCAGAGTCAATACTTCCCATCTTTTAATCAGGATCCCATGCCCCAAGCGTATCCATCCTTTGATGGGTACACTGATAATTCATGGGATCATTCTTATTCTTATCTTGGGAGTACTGGCTTAATAACTCCCACTTTTGAGCAGAGCCTAAGAGTAGGATTTTTCAACCCTGAAATCCCTACTTCCATGCAAACACCCAACCCTCCCACCCTTCATGATTTTCCGTATCAAGGTTGGACCGATACCCTTAGGCAACCAGAGCCTGAAATTGACTACCCTCCCCAACCTGATAATAGTAGCCTCTCCTCTTTTATGATATAAATGCAAAAACAACAAAAGGAAATGTTGGAATCAATGGGAGAGATGTTGAGGAATAGTCAACAGTTAAATGAAGAAATAAGACAGCTTAGCTACACACTTCCCAATAATTCTAATCCCTACCCACATGACCATGATCATGAAAATAATTCTGAGGAAACCATTGACAATAGGGATCCGATTTTATGTAGCTATCACTTAGACTCTCCCAATGAGACACGGCCACTAGAGGACAACGATCATAGTGATTGTCCACTCGAGCTTTATTGGAGTCAAAAGCAAGGGAAGATGGTACCTCTTGAAGACCTTGGCCCCAATGACAGTATTCTCCTTACCCCTACCAACCCAGGTCAAGGTTGTATTGTTCCTATCACTTCCGCTATTGATTATTTGGTAGAATCCCATTCTACCCTTAGTGAGCCTACTCCTGACCCTCCACTTAGGGAATCAACACCTACCATTCAATATCCTGAGGATTTAAATGCACCCAATGAAGGTGACCCTAAGGGAATGGAGGATGAATTAGATTAATTTTGGTCTCAGGGATATGAAGAGTCTATTTCAGAAAATGAGGATGCCCCAATAGAAGAACCTGGACTAAAAATATGGAGTGAATCACATGGGAATTATTTATTATTTGAGGATTTACCTCTAGAGGATATAAATAATATGGTGAAATCCAGATTCCTCCCTTCTTTTGAGAGTCATCCTCCATCAAAATAGGAGTTGCTATTAGAGGAGGAAAGACAAAATAGTGAGAAGTCTGTGGGAGACTCTCGGGGGCAAAACATGTCAATTGAGTATTTATACCCCAAGAAGAATAACAAATGCAGTAATATAGGCCTGCTCCAAAACATTAAGGCTGATCCTCCTTTAGGAATAATTAGGGTTACTAATCCAACTCCTAGTGAATCACATATACACCCTAACAAAAATTTGAGTGAACCAAACGAAACTAGGGATGAGCTGAATAATAATGATTCTGACATTTTTACCCTGCCATCAAAGAGTTGTAATTTGGAGTCAACCCTTGATTCAAATATGACTCCGATCATTAATGCTAGGCAAGGTAACTTGTTGTCTACAACTGTTAGAGAGTATACACAATCTGAATCATTGTTGGAATTAGACCTAACACCGACTAAGCCCTCATTGGACTTAACCATTACCTTCCAACACTACAAACAACCCTTATACTCCCTAACCGATCCTTAGCTCAGATCTCTGCTCATGTACATTATTTCTAGATAACATATCAGGCCAGTACATCCCTGGGTAGAATGGCGAGCGTGGATTGATGCCTGTACTTTTACTCTCTCCATTCAAGGGTTTGAACTAATAATGTGTATATCTCTTAAAAACCATCCTGCTCTGGAGGATCCTTGTTATCCTCCACTTATTCCGTTTCGGGAGGTCCCTTTTCATATTCCGTTTGTTATTCCTAGACCTCCCAAGGTAGCCAACGAGGTTCTTCGCTTTCATATCTTCTGGCGAGCATTTGGTATTACGTTGCATCATCCGCTTGCCAACATCCGTGGCTACCTGTTGGTGGTCGGGCCCGGATAGGTTGTTAATATGGTGATTTTATCGTTGAAGTGTGTATAGTGGTTAACCTAAATTGGACCTAACCATCTCTTTACAAAATTTTTAACCTGGCCTACTTGATTTTATCTTGGTGACTTTTAGGCCCAGGGTCGTACTCAGGGAAGTAGGGTTACAAGTCAAGTTTCTACGCCTTTCCCACAACGAATCTCTTTCGTTCGTTTATTGTGTTTTTGGTGTTTTTCTATTTAAGATCTTTTTTTCTGATAATCTTGGTCCTTGAGGAACACCCTCAAAATTAGGTTCTTGGCTTTGAGCCAAATCAGGGTTCCAAAACAGGTCTTGCTATTCGCAAGATGGAGTACCTATAAGTCAAGGATTATCTTTTCTCTTTTATATATTTTTTTATCTTTTTACTGGTATGCAAGAGAAATAGAAATAAAGTAAATATAGTATAGATACATGTGTATATACTATATATGTATAAAGGGGTGGGGGTGGTGGCAGAGATGGAGTGTAGCACGATGTCGAGTCGATCTTCGTCTATAAAGATGCAACCAACAGGATGAGGTGCTGCGTGGAGTGTAAGATGAATTGATGGAAGATGAGTGTAACCATGATTTTTGTACGCGTGTATCGGGGAATATCAGCAACTGGTGCAGATATTCCCGCGATACCACATATGGTAAGTAATGTGAAAAAATATATATATATGTTTATATGTAAATATATATATATATATGTATATATATATATGGTTATAAATATATAGGAATATATATATATATATGTAGTTATATATGTATATATATATGTGTATATATATATGTAGATATATATATATAAGTATATGTATAGATAGATATATGTATAGATATATATATATATATATATATATATATATAAGTATATGTGTATATATATGTATATATATATGTATACGTATATAAGTATTTATATGAAGATATATATATGTGTATATATATATGTGTGTATATATATACAAGTATATAGATATGTATATATATATGTGTATATATGCATATAAATATATGTATATATATCAATATATATATGTATACGTATATATATATGTATATAATAGTGTACAGGTGTGTGTGTGTGTATGAAAGTGTGAGTGTAGGTGTGTAAGTGTCGTAAAGAGAGTGAGAGAGTGCTGTGAGAGAGAGAGAGAGAGAGAGAGAGCGCACGCCTGCTGCGAAGAAGAGGTGCATATGCCCGCAGAGAGGAGCACGTTGGAGGGAGTGGGGCGGAGAGGATCGCAGCGCATAGCGTTGCCTGGAAGGGCTGGAGCGGGCGCTCGCAGGCGCACACGGGTGAAGGGAGCGGGCGACGCGGGTGCACGCAGACGCTCGAGCGGGCGCTGGAGCAAGCGCGTGGCTGAACGCGTTCACGGGTAGTGGCCGGTAGTGGTGCGCTAGGAGAGTGGATAAGTGAGAAACTCACCAGTCATCCCACTGTAGCCACAATGTTACGCAGACTGGCGTGAATAGTTCCTACAGTGTATGGTCGAGCCGAGCGACCGCCTGCTGTAGGTGCTGTCAGTGCAGACGGCTCGACGTGCACGGAAGAATGGCACCGTTGCTGGCTTGCAGCGAGGTGGTTCATGACAGAGCACGTGGAGAGGGCTGCTGCCGTGCGTGGTGGAGGGCGAGGGCGACCTACTACTTGCGCGGTGGCTTGTGGGTGTTGGCTAGGGTGCGCGGTGAGGCTTGGCCGACCGCTACAAGGGCGCGCAGTGGCCGGTTACGGGTGGGGAGATGAGTGTAGTGCGAATAAGCGGGAGGCGAGGCCGCCTGTAGGCGCGTGATGGAGGAGAGGGCGGCCTACAGGCATGCTCTGGAGGGGCTTTGCAACTGCTGCCGCCATGCTGCTGCTGCTACGGTGCTCGGTCGGCTGCTGTAGGGGCGTAAGGTGGCCGGTGGAGCTTCTCAGCTTGAAGCTTTGGTATTATGGCGGAAGGGCTTCAAACAGAAAAAAATAAGGAAAGAGCCACCACGCCCACCGGCTCATTGATGAGCTGGGCAGTGGTGGACTCATGATGGTGGTTGTGTACCACCGTGAGGTGCTCCTGTCCGCAAGGTGTCTCCCCTGAGGAGCAGGTCCTTTGTATGGAGGGATAGGGAGGAGATGGCCTGTTAGTGAGCTACTGTGTGGGGTTTTGGCATGGAGGACCAGGCTACCCTTCATTGAAGAAACCGTGCCCTTTTAAAGAAGAAGAAGGCATGCACAACCATTCCCTGGCTGTGCATGCCTCAGCATGGCTGTGCAGGGCAAGCTGCCACAGGGAGAGGGGGAGGAGGACATGGCGCGAAGAAGAGGTTGTTCCATGCAGCTGCAGGAAGACTTTCAAAAATCAAAAAGAAATAAAAAATGAAGATGGAAATTTTGTGAAGCAGCACTTAAGGAAAACGTGAATTGCTAGGCCATTTTATTCACTCTCCTCCCCTCTCAATTGAATGCATGCATGCGTGTATTTTTACAAATGCGACTATGAATACCTAATCTGCACTGGTAATGCTAGGAAATAGCACAAGACGCACAATTGCAGGTGTATTTTTGCGATGCAATCATACCCCCATTCCTATCTTTTGCTAGTCCCTAGCAAAACATTTTTGTAATGTCTTTAGAAATGATCTTTAAGTTGAAGATTTTCTTCTGAGGCAACATAGGTGTGTGTATTGTTGGATATTGTGAGAACCAATTGTAGAGAAGACTACCAGTGCTTTAAGTCTCACATGACATAGATCATCTCTCAACTAACCAGGACTCTTGATATCTAAACCTTAAGTACGATTTCCAAGACCTAGGAGGATTTTGCCGTACTCGAGAGCTCAAGAGGTTATGGCTTGTGCATAGTGAAGGATCAAGACTGACCAGATGAACATTAAGACTCAAGCCCTAGGTTTCACGAATTTTTAAGTAAAGGTTGGTCCCAGTTTTAGCTTGTGTCTTCGGATTGACTCTTAAAAAGATGACGGAAAACTCAACTCCCATTTTCTGACATTTGTGGCTCAAAGAAAACAAGGTATTTGTAACTTTCCCTGAAGAACTTCTTGTAGGCCGAAGACTTTACAGACATTTGTGAGATATACTGACTTATTTGTATTTTTTTTTTTAAAACACGTGTCAGTATATCTCTTACAACATTATTTGAAGGTGCACATTTTTCTTTTTGGTGGGAGAGTTTCTTTTTTGTGGAAAGAGTTTCTCCTAAACACAAGACTAAAACCTGGGATAAAAAGTCTACCTGCGCACACAGGTAAGGACTCCACCTTCCCTAATGAACACGAGGTTGGATCTTATGTTCACCTAGTCTTTCTTGATATGTGTAGTGTGAAGCGAGATTACTTAGTCTCTCAAGTAGAAGCAAACCAACTAATCCTGTACTGGTGTCTCAGGTATAAGAATACGTCCTTAGTTAGGAGAAATTCTGATCTATCTTGTCAATGCTCAAGTGAATTAAGCCGAGCCTGAGCGAATCAAGCTTCTACGGCCTAGAAAGTCTTCAAAACAGAGGTTGAATATCCACAAACACTTATTGTATTTTTGTTTCAACCTTCAGATAATTACTAAACACCCTTTCTCTTTTTTTTTTCTTCTTTATATATATATATATATAGATAGAAACTGCATGATACCATAAAATACCCAGATCCTAAGGATGCCTATCCTCCCCCCCTTGCCAAACGATGCTATGTCCTTATTTGCATGCAGGGAAGGGTAGAGAAAGGGCGAAAGATCAGGTAACCAAAGCTGAAGTGCAGGGTATACAGCAGGGTGGTAGGGTGGGTGGATGGTGAGTGGTGAAGTGAAAAGTGAAGTCAGCATGACAGTGAAGTGAAAAGTGATGGTGGATAGTGAGTGTTGTTCGGGTGCCTCCCAACGAGCATTGAATTTAACGTCCCCAGCTGGACTCAGAATGAGGCAAAAGATTAGTTACCCTCCAGTAGGGCAGCAGTTTCTCCAATGGGGCAGGTTCATGAGTAAGATAGGGTTTCAAACGCTACCCATTGACCGTAAATTTATGCCCAGATTTGGGATCTTCAATCTCGACGGCCTCGTTGGGAAATGGTCTTAAGACCAGAAAAGGACCAGTCCATTTGGACTTCAGTTTACAAGGAAAGAATTTGAGCCGGCCATTGTAGAGCCAAACTTGCTGAGATGGCTCAAATTCTTTCTACCGAATACAGCTGTCGTGAAAGGCCTTAGTGCGTTGTTTGAAAGTTAAAGCAGAATCATAGGCTTCAGGATGAAGCTCTTCCAGCTCTTGGGGTTGGAGTTTCCTTTCTCGACCACACAGGTCTGGGTCGAGGTTACATTGGCAAACCACCCAATAAGCATGGTGCTCCAACTCCACGGGAAAATGACAAGGCTTCCCATAAACGATTCTATATGAAGACATACCAAGGGGAGCCTTGAAGGCAGTCCAATACGCCCAAAGTGCATCAGTCAGCTTGTCGAACCAATCCTTACAGTTAGGTCAAACCATTTTCTGGAGAATCTGCTTGATTTGTTGATTCGACACTTCTGCCTGGCCGTTTGTCTGAGGATGATATGGGGATGCGATACGATGATGAACTTCGTATTTCCTCAGAAGTGCCCGAAAAGAAGCATGGGTAAAGTGGCCTCCTCCATCCGAGATAATGGCTCGAGGGATCCCAAAGTACGTAAAGATGTGGTCTTTGACAAAGCGAGTGGATATAATATGGTCAGCACGGCAAGTGGGAATAGCCTCGATCCACTTTGAAACATAGTCAACGGCCACGAGGATGAATTCGAAGCCGTTGGAAGGTGGAAAGGGACCCATGAAATGAATTCCCTAAATGTCGAAGATTTCTACACCTTGGATGGGTTGCAAGGGCATCATGTCACAACGTGACATTGACCCTAACGACTGGCACCTAGTGTAATGCTTGGCATAATTGTGTGCATCCTGGTGAAGGGAGGGCCAAAAGAAACCGCACTGCAACACCTTGGCTACAGTTTTCCTCCCAGAGAAATGGCCTCTGCAGGCCTGATCATGGCAGAAGGATAGCACACTGGGGAATTCGCTGTCAGGAATACAGCGACGGATGATCTGATCAGCACCTATTCGAAAAAGAAGTGGATTATCCCAGAAATAATACTTTGCTTCTGCCATGAGAAGCTCGCGCTGGTTTTTAGGTCAGCCATGTGGAATGGATCCAAAAGGAAGGTAATTGGCAATGTTGGCAAACCACGGTCCACTTGCCACATTTATTGCCAATAGGTGCTCATCAAGAAAAATTTCATTGATCAGCAGAATAAGTCCAATATGGTCAGGGTCCAGTCTGGAAAGGTGATCAGCCACAACATTCTGAGCTCCGACCTTATCGCGGAACTCAATGTCAAATTCCTGAAGCAGAAGGATCCAACGAATCAGTTTAGGCTTGGCATCCTTCTTGTGCATGAGATGGCGAATGGCCGCGTGATCAGTGAAAACAATAACGTGTGAGCCCAGAAGGTAAGAGAGGAATTTCTCCAGCCCAAAGACGACGACCAGTAGTTCTTTTTCAGTGGTAGTATAATTATGCTAGGTCTCGTCCAATGTCTTACCGGCGTAGTACTCCACGAAGGGGTGTCTATCGCGTCTTTGTTCTAGGATGGCTTCGACTGCAAGGTCGGAACCGTCACACATGAGTTCAAAGTCGAGGGACCAATCAGGTGGCTGGAGAATAGGGGCCTTGGTGACAGCATTACGCAGCTGCATGAATGCTCGTATGCAGTCGGGGCCCATATCGAAGGGTACGTCAGTTGATAGGAGATGAGTCATGGGTTGAGAAATCTTGGAGAAATCTTTGATAAATCTCCTATAGAAACTGACATGTCCTAGGAAGGAGCAGATTTGCTTAACAGAGCCAGGCACAGGTAAATCCACAATCACATCAAGCTTAGCTCTGTCAACCTCCATACCCCTATCGGAGATGATATGTCCGAGAATAATTCCCTCGTGCACCATAAAATGACTTTTTTCCCAGGAAAGCACAAGGTTTACATCAATACATCTCCTAAGGATATGGGTCAGGTTGGCAAGACAGTCATCGAAAGATAGTCCAAAGACCGAAAAGTCATCCATGAAGACCTTGAGAAAGTCACCTAACATGTCATGGAATATCACCAGCATACATCTCTGGAAAGTTGCTGGCGCGTTGCAAAGTTCGAACAGCATCCTTCTAAATGCAAAGGTGCCGAAGGGGTAGGTAAAAGTGGTTTTCTCTTGATCCCGGGGGTCAATTTCCACCTGGTTATATCCTTAGAATCCATCCCGGAAACAGAAAAATTTATTTCCCACTAACCGTTCCAGGATTTGGTCAATGAAAGGTAGCGGAAAGTGATCTTTCTTAGTTGCAACATTGAGTTTCCTATAATCTACACACACTCTCCAAGATGTAGGAGTGCATGTAGGGATGGATTCGCCCCTGTCATTGACACGGATGGTGAGTCCTGCCTTCTTGGGCACGACGTGAATCTGACTCACCCAGGGGCTATTGCTGATTAAGTAGATTATACCCGCATCCAGCCACTTAATGATTTCTTTCTTAACGACCTCCTGCATGTTAGGGTTGAGACATCGCTGCATCTTGCGGGAAGGTCGAGCCTCCTCCTCCGTATATATACGATGAGTGCAGTAGGAGGGGCTAATGCCAGATAAGTCTGATAAAGACCAACCAATGGCTACCTTGTATTCTATGAGGACCTTCGTTAGTTTGCACTCTTGCTCCCAAGTCAATTTTGAACTGATGATTACGGGGAGTGTTTCATTTGGTCCCAGGAAAACATACTTAAGTGTACTAGGTAGCTCTTTCAGCTCGAGAGTTGATGGTGAAAGATCTGGCATTTCTTCGGACGAGAGTGTCCCAGGTGGGTTGGAGAACAGGTCAGGAGGAAGAAATTGGCCTTCAGATTGGCCAAGAAGAGGGGCTTCTTAGATGGATCGATCCAAAAAGGAACAGCCCCAGTGAGAAGTATATGGGCTCAAGGTCCCAGTGTGGAGTTGCAAATCTTCCTGATTTGGCAGGAAAGAAAGGGCAATCCAGTCTTCAAGAATGTGGACCGGTGGTGAGTAGCCCGAATATGACTCAGACAACGAGGTATGGGAAGCGGAGAAAACCTCCTCAGAAGTTTGGTGAGGAGAAGGTACGAGAATACAAAGGGATGGGGGAATGTCACAATATGTGTTGGTCAGGTAGTCATTAGTGTTTATAGGTAATCCGCAGCAGTCAGAATAAGTCCCAATTAGTTAGATACACGCACTGACGGCCATGTTCTCGTCAGACATGTCATCCTCGATACAATCGCAATTAAAGTTCTTGGCTACCTTGAAGATGTTAAGCTTGAGCTTTTCAGATCCAACGGCAATCTCGATATAGCCTGACTCACAGTCGATATGGGCACGAGCTGTGGCCAAGAAAGGTCGACCAAGGATGATCGGACAATCAGAAAGTGAGCTAGGAACTTCCATATCTAAAACAAGAAAGTCAACAGGAAAATAGAGACTATTGACCCTAACCACTACGTCTTCCACCACACCCTTCGGGATTTTGACAGAATGATCTGCTAATTGTAACGTGACAGGGGTGGGTTTCAGATTTCCCAAGGAAAATTTTTTGAGCATGATGGCTGGTATAAGATTGATGGAAGATCCTAGATCAAGCAGGGCACGGTTAAAATTGTAGCCTTGGATGCTATAGGAAATGAGTGGTGTGCCTGGATCTTTCTGCTTCGGTGGTAGGTTTGATAGTATAGCACAACTCGCATGAGGCGAGAGAACCACCGGATTCTTAGTTTTCTTTGACTGTCGCCTGGGTGTTGTGTAGTCTTTGAAAAATCGGGTGACAGTAGGTATGTGATTGATAGCCTCGAGCAGGGGTACCTTGATTTCTACATCCCTTAACAAATTACGCAAGTTATCAAAGGCCTGCATATCTTTCTTCTTGCCTTTTGGCTCCCTCAGTAGAGCCTCAGGGAATGGGACTGATTCTAGCACCACTTTGGGTGTATTGTCCTCTCGTGAATGCGGTGCGCATCCCGAATGAGAGGGCGATGAAGAATACGGGCCAGGATCAGGTCGAGGAGGATTGACAGTCTACTTGCCGCTCCTCGTAGTGATAGCATTGGACGTTGCGGGTCCAGTGGGATCATACGGCGAAGGAGGGTTCACAATAGGGACGTAAGAGTGTGGTGCAGCACCTGGATTAGCCTGAAATCCAGGTGGAATGCTCGAAGCCTGCAGAATCTGATTAACCTGCCCCTAAGAAGGTCATACCTATGGTTGAGGACCACGGGGTACAAAATTTCGTCGGTTAGGAACAGGTTGGGCAAGAAGAGTACCTTGAGATTGAGTCGCCATGCGTAGTTGACTGATCTCAGCATTCTGATGCGCCAATTGGCGCTGAAGAGAGGTCATGTTCTCTTCATGGTGCTTTGACATTTTCGTCATCATTCGCATCAATTTATCAAGAGGACTTCATGCGTGTTTAGGTTGTGGTACGCAAGGGCCTGATGGTGGATTCACCATAGGATTAGACTGGGCCCTTGGGATGACGGGTGCGGATGGTTGTATTGGTCCACCCGCAGGGTTTTGGTGTTGCGGGTTGTTGGACCATGTGAAATTTGGATGATTACGCCACCCTGGGTTATAAGTGGCAGAGAACGGGTTGTTGCCCAGGGCGCAAGCATCTTCTATGCCAGAAGACGCATCCGCATGTAAATACGCATCCGAGCACATGGAGGCTTTGTCCTCTATGTCGAAATACTAGCTCGCAGAAGCCAGTTCCACATGATTTACTGAGTCGCTCGGCACGACACTCGGTAAGGAAGGTCTTACGGGGTTTCTCGAGATAAGCTTGGTGTTGGAAGAATTTGGATTGTGACGAAGTGGTGAGGTGGGGGTGTTTGCCATAAAACGGGCGGGGTTGGCCAGAAGCTCGTCCAGCTTCTTATGCATGACGGAGACTTCATCTAGTTTTTGTGCAATAAGGCTGAGATCAATGGATGAATGGGAGGGTCCCGTGTCAACTTCGTGGACATTTCGGGGCAGGCTGCTATGATTAAAGGCAACAATGGAAGCATTATTCATTGAGTTTTCACTCATATTTTCAAATAATTTGAATGCTCCATTCTCATCTTTATTCATAAAATTCCCTCCGCAGGAAGCATCTGCAATCTGCTTCAAAGTCTCATTTAGCCCATAATAGAAAATCTGGGCTATATGCCACTTAGGCAGACCGTGGTGCGGACACTTCCTGAGGAGGTCATTATATCTCTCCCATGCCTCATGAAATTGTTTGCCATTTTGTTGCGTAAACGAAGTGATAGCACGGCGAAGTGCATTGGTTCGCCCAATTGGGAAGAACTTCTTGAGAAATGCTGTTCGCATCTCTTCCCAAGAGTGGATGGTTCTCCCAAGGGTGCGTAACCACTGCGACGCTTTATCCTGCAATGAAAACGGGAACATTTTCACGAGGACTATAGGTAACCCGATATTTCTAGGTTTAAGAATTTCAGCTAATCGGGTTAGGTCTTCCAAGTGGAGAAAAGGATCTTCACTTGCAAAACCATGAAAGTGAAAATTTATCAAGCCAATTATGTTAGGTTTTAATTCAAAGTCGTCCCCGCCCATGGGGACCCGAATTTGTGCTACGGTCTCTGTAGCAGCAGGATTCTGATAGGAGCTAAGAGTCCTAAGCTCCTCCCGTTTGGGAGGGTTCTGCATTTCCTCCAATGTTTCCCTAATGGCTTCAATTTGTTCATTATACATTTCCATTTGGGCTTGGTGGCGGGTTATGGGATCTAAGGATCAACCACCTGGTGGGTTTTGAGGGCGGTTTCCTCCCTCGGGATTTGGGGGTGGGCGTGCAGCCATGTTTGTGGAGGAGGAGGATGATTCGACTTCTTTTCTAAAATTATCAAGCAATTCACACAGTTCAGGGTTTTGTGACCTCCTCCCAAACATGTACTACCGCAGGAAGAATTAGGGGGATACGAGGGGAAAAGAGATGAGAGAAATGATGCCGCAAAGGTACACTTGATGACAAATCAATATAATCAAATTCCTAACTTCTACAGTGTGCCCTTAGACCTAAAGATATAAGTTACCTACTATCACAGACTACGGAACCGAATGCGAGCACCGCGAAACCACCAGGCCAGATTGTAAGGCCGTTTGCTCCAGTCTTAGACACCCGATAGCACGCGGGAACCCTCACCAACACGTAGGTACTACACGCAGGTAGTTAGACCTCCAATCCTTAATAAGGGTCAAGTTACTACCAATTTTAGTTAGAAACTTAGGATCAAGTGCTTTTGAAATGTGAAGGGCGTGTTTTACAGGTAATGCCCAAGTGATTGATTTTTAGAGTGTGTAAAACAAGCATGCAATGGGGAAATCTCCCCGAATTGAAGTTTTTAATTGGTTAATGGTTTTTAGAGTTTATCCTTAACTAGTATGGATTTTAGGATTTCGTTGAATTACCAATTCAACCAATCTCCAAGTTTTTGAGAGAATACAAGTTTTCTTCTAAGCCCAACAAACCCTTCTTCAATGTCAGTTGGCTAATGCATGCTAAAATGCAATGGGCTTCCCTAAATGGAGATTTCTATATGTGGATGCACGAATCAATTTTCGATTAGTGTGAAAGGGAGCCAAAGCACTTCAATTCAAGTGCTCCCAATCACCGAAAAGATGTCCACACACAAGGCTCAACCAAAAGATAAGGAAAATCAAATTGTTGGGGTTGAAGTATTCGGGATCGAATCTTAGGCAAGTTGAAAAGTCGTGCTAGGGTTGGAATCAACTCAATTCCAAGTCTCCCCACCAAAAATGTGATCCTGAATTTGCAGATAAGTTAGGTAAAGAGGGGTGCAATCAATTTTTTTATTTTCCTCAAAGAATACTTCACACGACGAAGAATTCAAGAATCAAGATTCTTGGATTTTCGCTATGCGAAGTAGGGCGGGAAATCTCAGGGCAGTGGGAGTAAAGGCAATCAATCAAACAAGTGAATTTTAATCCACTCGCCCCAAGAGATCCCAAGAAATTTTTCTTGTTTTTTAGTTTTTTTTTTAATTTTTTTTTATTAAGGTTACAAGTTAACCTAGGTTGCTGAGAAAGAAAGACCTACTTGTGCAGCAACGTGTGCGGAGCTCCAGTGTGGTGTTGGCATCTTCACGGTCTCGTTCCTACCTTGGATCTGCCCATGTCTCCAACTTTGTCTACCTATCTTCTCTTTGCAATAGGCTTACCTGCACACCAAAAACAGAGACACTCGTGAAGAGAGAAGAGAAGAACGAAAGGAATGGAGTAAAAACTTACTTAAAGGCACACCACCCCGGCAACAGCACCAGAAAGGATGGTGGTCGGGCCTGGATAGGTTGTTAATATGGTGATTTTATCGTTGAAGTGTGTAGAGTGGTTAACCTAAATCGGACCTAACCATCTCTTTACAAAATTTTTAACCTGGCCTAC
Source organism: Thalassia testudinum (assembly GCA_037157565.1). Classification (NCBI taxonomy): domain Eukaryota; kingdom Viridiplantae; phylum Streptophyta; class Magnoliopsida; order Alismatales; family Hydrocharitaceae; genus Thalassia; species Thalassia testudinum. The sequence continues at coordinate 35,261,952 of JAZHRO010000049.1, forward strand.
TTGATTTTATCTTGGTCACTTTTAGGCCTAGGGTCGAACTCAGGGAAGTGGGGTTACAAGTCAAGTTTCTACGCCTTTCCTACAACGTATCTCTTCCATTCGTTTATTGTGTTTTTGGTATTTTTCTATTTAAGATTTTTTTTCCGATAATCTTGGTCCTTGAGGCACACCCACAAAATTAGGTTCTTGGCTTTGAGCCAAATCAGGGTTCCAAAACAGGTCTTGCTATTCGCAAGACGGAGTACCTGTAAGTCAAGGATTATCTTTTCTCTTTTATAAATTTTTTTATCTTTTTACTAGTATGCAAGAGAAATAGAAATAAAGTAAATATAGTATAGATATATATGTATATACTATATTTGTATAAAGGGGTGGGGGTGGAGGGGGAGATGGAGTGTAGCACGGTGTCGAGTCGGTCTTCGTCTAGAAAGACGCAACCAACAGGACGAGGTGCTACGTGGAGTGTAAGATGGATTGATGGAAGATGAGTGTAACCACGCGTTTCATATGTGTGTATCGGGGACTATCAGCAACTGGTGCAGATATTCCCGCGATACCACGTATGGTAAGTAATCTGAAAATATATATATATATTTATATATGTAACTATATCTATATGTATATATATATATATGGTTATAAATATATAGGTATATATATATGTAGTTATATATGTATATATATATGTGTATATATATATGTAGATATATATATATAAGTATATGAATAGATAGATATATGCATAGATATATATATATATGTATATGTATGTATATGATACTATATAGATGTACATATATCTATATGTGTATGTATATAGTAATATATGTATGTATAGATATATGTAGATAGATATGTATATATTTATATCGCTATGTATATATGTATGTATACTTACATATATATATATATATATATATAAGTATATGTGTATATATATGTATACGTATATAAGTATTTATATGTAGATATATATATGTGTATATATATATATATACATAAGTATATAGATATGTATATATATATGTGTATATATGTATATAAATATATGTATATATATCAATATATATGTATACGTATATATACATATATATGTATATAATAGTGTATAGGTGTGTGTGTGTGTATGAAGGTGTGAGTGTAGGTGTGTAAGTGTCAGTAAAGAGAGTGAGAGAGTGCTGTGAGAGAGAGAGACAGAGAATGCACCTGCTGTGAAGAAGAGGCGGGTTAAGCCGTCTAAGCTTCAGGGCCGACGTCTGAGGCTCCACACGCGCGTGCAGGTGCGTATGCGCGCAGAGGGGAATGCGATCGAGGGAGTGGCGCAGAGGGGACCGTAGCGCATAGCGCTGCAGTGAAGGGCTGGAGCGGGCGCTCGCAGGTGCACGCGGGCGAAGGGAGCGGGCGACACGGGTGGGTGCGGGCGACGCGGGCATACGCAGACGTGCGAGCGGGCGCTGGACAGGGCGCGGGGCTGAATGCGTGCCAGGTGACCGGATAAGTGAGAAACTCACCGATCACCCCACTGTAGCCACAGTGTCGCGCAGACTAGCGTGAACAGTGGCTACAGTGTATGGCCGAGCCACGCGACTACCTACTGTAGGTGCTGTCAGTGCGGACGGCTCGACGCGCGTGGAAGAGTGGCGCCACTGCTGGCTTGCTGCTAGGTGGCTCGCGATAGAGCGCGTGGAGAGGGTTGCTGGCGTGTGCGGTGGAGGGTGAGGGTGACCTGCTGCTTGCGCGATGGCTTGCGGGTGTTGGCTGGGGTGCGCGGTGAGGCTTAGCCCGCCGCTGCAGGGGCGTGCGGTGGCAGGTTGCGGGTGGAAAGATGAGTGCAGGGCAAAGAAGTAGAAGGCGAGGCCACCTGCAGACGCGTGCTGGAGGCGAGAGTGGCCTGTAGGCGTGTGCTGGAGGGGCTTTGTGGCTGCTGCCTCCTTGCTACTACTGCTGCGAAGCTCGGCAGGCTGCTGCAGGGGCATGCAGTGGCCGGTGGAGCTTCACAGCTTGAAGCTTTGGTGTAATGGCGGAAGGGCTTGAAACAGAAAAAAACAAGGAAAGAGCCACCACGCCCACTGGCTCTTTGATGAGCTGGGCGGTGGTGGACTCCCGGTGGTGGTTGTGCACCACCGTAAGGTGCTCCTGTCTTCAGGGTGTCTTCTCTGAGGAGGAGGTCCTGCGTATGGGGGGAGAGGGAGGAGATGGCCTAGAAGTGGGCTGCTGTGTGGGGTTTTGGCATGGAGGACCAAGCTGCCCTTCAAAGAAGAAACTATGCCCTTTTAATGAAGAAGAAGGCATGCACAGCCATGCCCTGGCTGTGCATGCCTCAGCATGGCTGTGCAGGGCAAGCTGCTGCAGGGAGAGGGGGAGAAGGACATGTCGTGAAGAAGAGGTTGTTCCATGCAGCCACGAGAAGAGTTTCAAAAATAAAAAGAAATAAAAAATGAAGATGGAAATTTTGCGAAGCAGCACTTAAGGAAAACGTGAATTGCGAGGCCATTTTATTCACTCTCCTCCCCTCTCAATTGAATGCATGCATGCGTGTTTTTTTACAAATGCGACTATGAATACCTAATATGCACTGGTAATGCTAGGAAATAGCACAAGACGGCACAATTGCAAGTGTATTTTTGCAGTGCAATAACCTGTTTTCTAGGCCTGCACTGTTACGCATATTTTTAGGGCCTAGCCTTGTCTGTTTGGAACCAGACTTATAGGTTCCTTCTAAGTCTGGCTGCTGATAGAAAATGCAGTGCTTGTTGGGAGGCAACCCAGCAGCTTGAATTACACCGTCATTAGGTGATTTCTTTCCTTTCTCCTCTTGTTTTAATTTTACAATGGGGACATTGTAGGATTTAGGCATGGGGAGTGCATTTTGCATTGTAGGAAGTATTCAAGTATTTTGGTTAGCATATAAAAGAAAAAACTCTCTTTTCTTGAGCTGAATGAGTTAGTCCCTAGTAGAATACCTTTGTCATTGGAGGTTTTTCTTCCCGAATTATTTGTTAAGTTTAGAGTCCAATGCATTTATTTCACGTGCACGTAGACTTGGTAATGGATCCTTAAGGAAAACCAATAAGCATTTGTAATCTACTGAATCCTTGGACAGTTCATAGGCATACTATCTTCTAGTAAATCCACCTCATATTCGTGAGAAGAAAGTAGAGAGATTACTGGTGCACTAAGTCTAGTGCAAGGACTTTTAACTTTTGGATAATTAGATGATGATAGCTCAGAGTTAGGCGTAGTTTTCACTCTCTGTTCCTGTGTGCGTACTTTATGTGAATTCCAGAGAGTCACCAAATAAGGCAGATACACAGAGATGGAATCTTAATAAAGCTATGACTATGGTGGATGGTTACGACCGACCTTCATAGAGTCCTTGGCTGAAGGAGGGTAATAGTGTCAAAGGTCAGAAATACCCCTGTCCTATCCATTCCTTCCCGGTGCCGAGAATAGGCACTTCCACCAAATAAGCTATATAATATCCTCTTGACCATCATCATCCCTAATAATGCCTCATAAATAAAAGTCTGTGTCGATTTATAAAAAATAAAAAAAAGGGGGAGAAAAGAAAAGAAGAAGAAAAAGAAGAAACAAAAAAAAAAGGAAAACAAAGAAAAGAAAAAGAGAAAAGAAGAAATAGTTATATTACAAAAAAAAGTCCAAGTTTATAATGTAACATTGTTTCTGAGGTAATAGAACACCTGTCGCGTTCCACCAAATATGACCCATACTTACCTTTCAGTATTTCTGATCGCCCGGATACTGGCTGAGGACTCTAACTTAGTTGTAGAGTTATTAGGACTTTAATTGAAGTGTGGATGCCATGTGAGGCCACCAAATAGTGAGTATAATTATTAAGTCTAGAGAGATTTGTGATCTCAGAAAGAAAAGAAAGAAAAGAGTAAGTGCCCAGGAACATCAAGAGAGCACTGTTGTTTAGCCTCTCTCTGAGTTGACTTATCTAATAGTCTACAAATCTAGAGTCTGTAGTACTAGACTACAAGTAGCACCAGATCAGTGTGTGCCACCAAATACAAATCCATTCAACTCTTATCTCCTACCTAAGCCAAATGTCGGGGTCAAATTACAGATTATCGTCTGCTTTATCCCCGAGGGAAGTAGTTGCCTATCCCGATAGAAATATTTACCAAGGGTGAAGTACAAACTCCTAATGCATATTGGCTTTTTCACTTGGATCTGTTACCTATGCTATCATCACTTAACATTTGTCTGGATCTCTAAAGTTTTGAAATAAGAAAAGAAGAAATCTTCTGATTACTTCTGTCATTTTTCATTTTTGCTAGGGACTAGCAAATCTTAGGCATGGGGATATTTGATGAGTTTATTTTAATGGACTAATATTACGCCTAAGTAACTTTAATCGTACCTTTTAGGTTTGTTAATAACTGCATTAAGTTATAGAATGTTTGCAGTCATCAAGTTTTATGTTTACATCTATTTTATAGTATTCTATAACTTAATATGAAATGATTTTATGTTTTTATGTGCAGGTAGAATATTTGGCAAAAGAACAAGGAGGGGAGGGTAAATTCCCCCTTCAAACAACCGGTGGCATTTTTTTTCCCCCATCCTCCGGCCACCCTCAACAGCTGCTAGCCAAAAATAGCAAAGGGATTTGAAAATCCCTTAACTTACGCATGCAGGGAGAGGAGATAAAGTGGATGGGAAAAGTTGGATAGCGGGCATCATCTTCCTCCCCCTTGCGGGGATCCACCTTCTCCCTAGCCACCACCAACACTGTGGTTAGAGCACACACCGTGAACCAAGCACAGCCAAGCACTCTGCATGTGTTGCGCCTGCCCATGCAAGCCACACCATCACCGCACCCCCCTCTAGCGCCATCACCTTCACGCTACTACACCAAGCACCACCACTGCACCCTTCCAGCCTGCAGCTACCCCACCTGCGCTCGCACCAGCGCCAGCGCGCCCCACAGGTGCAGTCGTCTCAATACAGGTGCACCCGCACAGCACCACCACCCACTCCTGCACCAACGCCATCGTGCCCTGCAGGTGCACCCACGCAGCACCACCACCCGCGCCTGCACCAGTGCCATCTCGCCCCACAGGCACAGTCCTCTCACTGCAGGTGCACCGGCACAACACCATCACAGCACCCGCCTCCAGCACCCCTCCAGCACCTGTAGGCGTTTCCCCCTCTCCAGCGCCAGCATCCCATCCTGCATCTGCTAGACCCGCCTCCAGCGCCAGTAGGCGTTTCCCCTCTCTAGCGCCTAGTGCGCCCACTGCAGGCACTGAAGAATGACCGCACGCCTGACCCGCCCCCAGCACCTCCAGCCAGCACCCCTGCAGGTGCCCTCACCACCAGCTCTCTGCAGGCACGCACCAGCACGCACCTACGCCAGCGCCCAGTGTGCGACAGCATGAGTGCAGCAGCGGCCATCCTCTTCCAACAGGTCGGTGGCCATCCTCCTCCGTCCGGCATCCGCCAGCCACCTTCGGCCATCGCGTCACCGCTATTCCGTAGCCCTCGTCGAGGCGCACCTCCCCACCGACTCTCGTGGCCAACCATGCATGGCCGCACACGTGAGGAAGCGAGAGGAGAAATCCACTGTTTCCTTCCCCATTAAAAATTACATTTACTGCCATTGCCACCAAAATCAATTTTAATTTATGATTATTTAATTATGGTGAAATTGTGATTGCATACTCATACTTTCTGATAATTGCACGTTATTGATATTCACATGTTTCAACATTGGTTTAAGGATTAACATGTGCACAAATTTTCTCTAATACATGTCAATTGAAAATTACATAAAATCATCACATATTTATTGAATTTTCAGTGAGGAAGAATTGCACATATACCCTTATGTTTTTGGGTTATTATGCATCTTCTTTCCATCACATTTCATGTAGGATTTGATTAGGGATTTCTCACTTGATCGAAAGAATACGAAATAATCGAGAGTTTATCGCATCATTGTCTCCCTATGGACACGACCTGCTCTTCTGTGAGTGGTTATTTTTATTGTTGATTAGTCAATTTTTCCACCACTTAAATACTACAACAACACATTATTTCTTTTGCGAAACTTAATCGAAATTGGGAAAATGACTTGTCAATATGTTCCTTTAAAAATAAAAAATAATGTGTAGTGCCTGGTTCATCCCTAAGAGTCAACCCTAACTGGCAAGCTACATGATGGATCAGTTTTAGATTGAGTGGTGTGGCCCAAATAGTTCAAGCAATTGGACTAACGCACCACTTGATTAAGGCACACAAAAAGTCTTAACCTAATCAAATTTCTACTCACTTATTTGTGTGTTGAGTTAAGTGTACCGGGTCCACAGGTCGTATCCCGATTAAGTGGTAGAATCGATGTGATTGTGCACCTTAGGGTGAGAAGTTGTGTGTGTTAAGTGTGTAGCTTTCAGAAAATCCCACAAGAGAGTAATTTTTTTTGCTTTTTCTTTATATATGCAGGGGTGAGACGAATGGAGGTGGCAAACAAACAACCAAATCTATCCAAGGGTTTATAAAAAAAACACCTAAGTTGATTTGGGTTTGAGTTATTAGAGTGGTGAAATGAACTAATGGGTGGGGGTGGTGGGGATAAACTTACAAAACCTTCATCCGCACTTTTCTCCAATCTAACCGCCCTTGCCCACCTCGGAAGAGTACTTGCAATCACAGTAAAATCAGAGAAAAAGTGAGATAAAAGTTAGGTAAGGTAGAAAAAATGAGAAAAGAAAAAAAAAGAGAGCATTGACTCCCCAGCAACAATGCCAAAATGATGGAGGCGTGCTTCACGAATTAAAAATCGGGGTTTAGAGGACCTATCGTCGTAGCTCGCAAAACACGTCTATCAAATAAAATTTATAACCGAAACTCAAAAAGTGAGTCTTGGGTAGAACATGGGGAGGCGAGCATTTGGTTTTAAAAAGATTCGCTCTTTGCTTCTGTTTGCTTTCAGTCATTTTTATCTTTTCTAATTTTTTTGTATTTTTATCAAGAAAAAGATTAGGTCAATGAAAACTTTATCTACTTGCAAAAATATAAGAGAGAGAGGGAGAAAAAGAGAGAGAAATAATCATCTATTTATGAACAACTATTTGTTACAACTACGAAAGCAGCAAAACTACACTACAAAAGCGAAAAAGATAGAAAGAGGTGAGAGAAATCCCCCACGACGGTCACTTGGAGGATAACTCGCTCTAACGTCTCCTGGAAGAAGGTGGTGAGGAGCGGGATGAATGGGGATGGAGCTAGAGGATGGAGGAATGGGAAAGGATGGCGTTGCAGCGAGGATCTTCTTCTGGAAGGGTGGTGAGAGGACGGCCATGAGATGCTCCATGAATAGGGGTGAGGGGAGGGAAAACTATTTGGTTATCTACTCTAGAGGAGCATCCCGGGCTTGGGATAAGCTCTTTCTAGAGCCTTAGAGGTTGTGAGAGGAAGAAAGGAAGAGATGAAGAAGAATGGGAGGGGTAGGGGTCCTTTTATAGTGGAGGAAAGAATCAAATTTGTATACAGGACATTTAGTGACAGTCATAAACGTTGCTAAAGATCCGCCGCAAGAGTCGTTGAAGATCCCACACCAACCCTCACCTCCACTGGTGCACACATCACGCACCCTTGTCATGCGCATGCTCGCACTGCGTTGGTGCTGTGCTTGCACAGGTGTGCCTCCATGTGCGCTCGTGCAGCCGCATTGCTGTGAGCGTGCGGTAGCACATGCGTGCACATGGATGGCCTGGGTTGCACCACGTGGCAAGACCTGGACCATCCATCTTCTTTCTGTTGTATGGCCTGCTACAGAGGTCGGATTGAGTCAATTTTTGTGGCGTTTGGATGAGATTGTCGACCCAAATCCATCCGCGCAATCGGATTTGTCATCTAAAGATCCAAATTATATCACCTATTCCCTTGGCCGTTGATCTTCCTCGAACTGCATATGGTGCTATAGAACTCCGATCAAGGAGATTTCAGAGGCATTGGACTCCGATCATAGTCCTGGTCTGATCCATACGGTCGGATCGTCAATCCAAGGCTCCGAAATAAATTTCCTTCTCTCCTAACCACAAAAAGGACGTAATTAACCTAAAATGTACATAACTACTCTAAATGTAGAATGATGCATGCTATGCAATATTTATAATATGGAATGTAAATCTAAAAGCCTAGGAACATGCATAAATAGGCATTTTAACCTGAATGGATGTGTCTACATCACACTCCCTTAACAACTTCCTGCTGAATTTTGGAACATGATAAATCAGCTGAATCAACATCATGATCCCCCCTCTGATTATTCTCTACCCTCCACCACTACCCCACACTCTATTATAGATAGACTTTTTGGAGTAGGGCTACATAATCAACTGGTTCACATTTGTGGATGACTGATTCTGGGAACAAAGAAACATTATGCAATCATTGATCCATCTGATTGAGTTTTCGCTTAGCTGGAGGTGTTAAACTCAGCATCTACCCACATTCTTCATTACCCTATACATACCATTCTTATACATAGCATAATTTTCTTTTAGCATATTTCCTTTTCGCATATTGCATAATGTCAGGTTGGCCGATGCTGAACGTTAAAATTCAGGAGCAATTCCAGGTGATCTCTACCCATTTACTCCCTACTATATTTATTTTCTTCTAATTCATACATGAGGACATGCAAGAACCTAGGCATGGGGGGATAGATGTATAGCAAAACTGAAAAATTTTTTTGCAAACACATACAAAACCTCGGAAAAGCATGCCAAACGTACTTTAGGATCCTAAATATAGGAACAACCAACTCCATCCCCAATGCCTGCATTGGAGCTAGAAACCAGCCATAACAGCCATTTTCGACTCACCCACTCACCCTTTTGTTCTAAATTTAGGACTAACCTGAATGTAACCTGATAAGGGAATTTATGAAGTACAAATGAAATAGGTTACTTGTTTATAGCATATATGCATAGTGCATTCATGAATAAGAATATTTTTTTTAATAGAATGCATTAGGGATTTTATCCTCTAATTGATTCTTGTAATCTGGAATCCAGTACAATCCTCTCACCCACACGTAGAATTTGCAATGGATTCACGGTGAAGACTGATATATGCCTTTAGTCTGTCGAGAAGTAGTGCTTCTTTTCCTGAACCCTTGGACAGTGTTTTGGGAGTCTGGCAAATTTTCTTCTAAAAATCCAACAAATAGTGTGAGACAAGAGTAGAGACTACTGGTGCTTTAAGATTAGTGTAAGGAATCTGAAATCCAAGATAATTAGGTAATGATACTCAGAGAATAGGCATAGTTTCCACTCTCGGTTCCTGCATATACATTTTGTGTGAAATATTGAGAGCCACCAATCAAAGCAAATACGTGGAACGCAAGTCTGATAAAACTAGGGCTAAGGTGGATGGTTATGACCATTCTTTACGGAATCCTTGGCTGAAGGAGGCTATTGATGTTAAGGTCAGAAATACACCGTCCTATCTGTCTTTCCCGGTGTTGTAAGTAGGCACTTCTACCAAATAAGCCACCCAATGTCTGTTGAGTACCACCAATCCCTAATAATGCCTCCTCAATAAAATTCATGAATGCTTTGTTAGATTGTGTTGTGTTAGAAAAATTATATGGAAAAAAAATGATAAAAATGAAAAGAAATGAGAAAAAGAAAAGAAAAAAGAGTGAGAAAAAAAAAGAGAAGAAGAAAAAAAAAATAGAAAAAGAGTTATGAGTATTTAGTGTTTATTTCATTTGCATTGAGGCAATACCAATATATAAAATTAAGATCCACCAAATATGGCCTTAACCCATGTTTTCTGTGTTTTTGACCAACCAAAATTGGCTGAGGAATTCTGACTTAGTGTTAGGGATATTGGAACTCGATTAAAGTGTTAATGCCATGTGTGACCACCAAATTTGGAATATATGTGTAAATCTGGTGAGATTGTGAGCTCAAGAAAAGAAAAAGAAAAGAAAAAAAAAAGAGAGAATGAATACACAGGAACCAAAAGTGATCATAGCTTTTCTTGTCTTTCTTCGAGTTGAGTTACCTAATAATTTGGAGAATCCAGATTCTGTAGTACTAATCTCTATGTAGCACCAAATGAGAGTGAGCCACCAAATTTCCCACAGATAATCTCTGCCCAAGCTTAAAGCCAAGGTGGAATTCATAGAATATCTTGAATACCTTGAGGGAAGAAATTTGTCTATCCCGCTAGAATTTTACTAGGGGTCAAGTAAAGTCTTTAGAGATAAATATGGTTTCTCACTCAAATCCGTTGCAAAAGCTACATAGCTACACTTTCATCATTGTCTGGATTTCTAGATTTTAGGATGAACACTGAAAGGAAAAGAATTCCTAGGCATATACTTGATAAAAACAATCAATCCCTAGGGACCCTTCTGTAAATAACATAGTTTTGCATTTGCCAAGGACAAGTAAGATTTAGGCATAGGGGTATGATTGCACAGCAATCATAGGTCTTAATTGACCTAAATTAGGCTAGAACTTAGTATAAGCTAGTGTAACTCATGCATGCATAATCATTACTTGCATCTTTACTGCTTTCCTTTAGCTATGCATGAAATAATGATATAATGTACTAATTAAGTGTATTATATAAATTGCAGGAAAAAAGAAGCTTAGAAGCTGGATCTAAAGCTGGATTAGAAGTTGGACCTGAAGCTAGTGCTGCATCAGAGCTGGAGAGGAAGATTAGAATAAAATGTAGTAGAGAAGTAATGTAAAGGGTTGAGGTATGCTATTCTATTGAGTAGAAGTAAAGTAGTTAAATTATGAAGAACTTAGGTTCAATCCTAGCCCTAGGATAGCCATAGAAGCCTTCCCAAGCCTTAGCCACCCTTAGATTAGGTCACCATAGCCTAAGAAGCCTTAAAACCCTAATTCTAGCCCTAATCTGGACGTCTAGGTAAGTTATTGGACGTCTAGGACCCTTAGCCACAACCTACACACCTTAAACCCATGTCTGCAGTGTTGTTGGACGTCCAGACAATTGGTTAAACACCCAATTTCCGTAGAATACCCAAGATAGAATCCTGAATCCCTCCTGACTTTGATTAGACGTCCAGACAACAAGTCTAGACTTCTGATTTTTGAGTATAAGTCGTCTGATACTATTATCAGACGTCTGGAACTGCTCTTCAATTTCTATTTTGGAATTCAAGCTTTGATCTGGAGTTCCTACTTCCCTAAACCCATTTCCAACCTCTTAGGAACCTAAATTAAGGTGCCCAAACCGTAGTACACCACCTCTAGACCTTCCTAAGAACCTAATTAGGTTCTCACTAAACCCAATTGACTTGGATCATAGTCAATTACCATTGCCTATTAAATTGGACTCATAGAGTCAAATTGAGCTCAGACCTCAACCCACACAAGTCCAATTTGACTCAGTAAGAGTCCAATTGACCTAAGCCCAACCTTATTGCATTATTTCACTCTCAATTAGGTTCAGACTCATTCTCTCCATAGCAAATTATGGTTTACAACCCTAATTTGAGACCTACCCTAACCTAGACCTCTTAGGACATGACCTAGGTCACATAGCCACCTAGGGTACGACCACACACACTCATTCACACACACACACCCATCTAGAGTTCTCTAGAACTCTCTTCAAGGTGGTGCCACTCTTGGTTGCTAAAATTAGCAACCAAGAGCCATTCAATTTTTAGATCACCACCTAGGGAATCTAGTTTTAGCATATCTCAACCCTCATTCCACATCCACTCCATGATCTCCCACCATGGTTCCACCACCTCCAGGACATGAATAGAGCACTCTCCCTCCACAACTCCAAGGGCTGGCCTACCCACCATTGGCCACCCCTCTTTCTCTTCTCATCCACTCAAAGGCCATCGGAGCCCACCTCCGAATGCCCATATTTCTGCAAGCTAAGTAGATAGTAGTTCTTTGTAGATTTACTGCTTTATTAAGGCTGAGTAGTGTAGCTCCAGATTTCTCCCGCAATGATGCATGCATAATCCCCCAATAGATTCGTGTGTGTAGTCATTTTCTGCTAGCGAGTAGTTTATGTTTCAAGCTTTCCTGTACCAAGCATTCCTCTAGCTATGTTTGGTAACTCTGATGCAATCAATGAAATCATCTTTTATATATCTCTATATCTATGTGTGAAAATCACCATGTGCAACTAGCATGTCGATGCCTGAAAACATTGAAGATCTAACCATTAATGCATTCCCTGTGAATAGCCATCATTTAACTAGGATCTTGCGTACTGAAACCCATACATTTACATTCGTTATCTACTTAACGCATGCGCATGTGATAAGGGTTAATCATGCGCATGTGATAAGGGTTAATCATGCAAATGGAAAAACAGTGATTCGAAGTTTAGAAACTGGCATGCGATTTTACGCAAGTAGAACGAGCAAGATCAAATTCATTTTGCATTTCCTAAACACCTCCTAGAGATGAGCGACAGGAACTCAAAGTCTTGTTATTTTAGAAATATTTTTGTTTTGATCGGATTTCGCATAATACTATGACGTAACGATAATTTTCATATTCGAAAATGTGAAAATCCTATCGAACATGTTGTCATTAATATTTTCCATTGGTTCCTGAAGCAACGACACATATATTTTTACCGTCGGTTACTTAAATAAGCAACGGGGAAGAGATGGTTAAAATTTGTGCCTAAAATTTGGGCGAGATTAGTGACATTTGCCGTCAGTTAGTGCAATAAGTGATGGGAAAAAGTAAGCCAAATTTCGTAGCCAAAATTTAGGCACGATCGAGAGAGGATTTAATTCATCTTTCGCCATCGATTGGTGATTAAACCGACGGCATATCTTGCTTCATCTATCGCTCCCGACGCTGACCTCCCATCACTGTTCATCTTTCCTAAAGCGAATGCAAAGCCCTCTTCGTCGCCTCTCCTCACCATCACAGGTGAGACCCTCCACCTCCGTTCCTCCTCCCCGCCCCCTCCGCCTCTCTTCCTCCTCGACCATTGTCCTCCCGACCCCTCCTGCCTCTTCCTCCTCATCCTCCCCCTCCGGCAGCCACCTCTCCACCTCCTTCTACGATCAGCCCCCTCCCCCTCCTATTTTTCCACTAGCACCCCCTGCTCCGCCCCGCCCCCTCTGCATCTCCTGCTTTTTGTCCTCCTCCTGTAGCTGCTACCTCCTCTCCTCGATCCTCCTGCAATCTACGGCCTCCCCATCGTCCTCCTCGGCTCGTCCCCCACCTCCTCCCTGGTTCCTCCCCCTCCTCCTCCTCCACTGTGCCCTCCTCCTCCTCCTCTTTGTCCCCTTCTGCAGGTAGTCGCCCTCCTTCTCCTCCGTCAGTGCCCTCCTCCTCCTCGCCTTGCCGACGCACTCCTCCTACTCCTCCTCTGCTGACGAGAACCTCATCATGAACCCTAACTAGCACAATCTAACCTTGATATGCAAGAAAAAGCTCATACATTACTCAAAGAAAGGCTTAACTCAGAGAATTCTGAGTTTGAGAGGAAGACAAGTCATAAGGGGTAAAAATGCAATTTCACCAACGCAATTTGCAAACAAGGTAATTAAGGGTCCAAACACAGGTCAAATAAACCTAATAAGAAGAAAAGTGGGATGATCTAATCTAACAAGGGCTACAGCAACTCCAAGAAATTAAATGACATTCTATAACCCTAAAACAAGCCCACTTAAATTCATGAGGTTCGAGGTAGGGTAAAAATCAACTAAACCCTCTAAAATTCATAGAAAAATAATCTTTAGGGTTTAGTACCTTCAATTTGGCCTTAGAAACCCATTTTGACCTACATTGAGAACCATGCATAATTAATGACTTAATTTGGGATTTTACGTAAATTGGCTGGTCAAACATAGTCTGACCTAGAAACAAAATTCACCATTAAAATCCTTAGGTCCAATTTAGTCATGCATAAAAGCTTGAGCCTAAGAAGAGACCTCCTTGATTGACTTTGCAATTTGGTCCTCATCATTTACTTTTTGACCCTCAACTTTCGAAACCCTTGCATTTTGGCCCCTAATTTCCTTATCATTCTTTACATTTTGGTCCCTCTTGCAAGTCTCTACGTAGCACCATGCTCTGGCAACTTTGCGCGGAGCATGGCACCGCACAGGGTGAGGGAGGTGTCTTGCAAAGTAAACACGAAGTTCCCTGCGACGTCTGCTGTCGCAAGGACTCGGCCATACCACCTGACGACGCCCACACCTTCCATGCAAATGCGTGGAAGGTATGGGTTTCGTCTCCAACCATACTCCGGCGAGGGACGCACGCCGTCTCCAGCCCTCCGTCACCGCCTTTATAAAGACCAGCATCGCCAGCCGGTTCTCCCAGCTTGGTCTTGACGAAGAATCCCTCATCCCTTCCTCTCTCCCCACTCCGACAGGAACCCACCAGCTCTGGCGGTTCTTCCTCCTCCTTCTTGTCGCTCTGCTGCAATACCAGCAGCAGAGCCACCTTCACTTGATCTCCCCGCGTCGCACCGCACCAAGCGCGCGCCTCCCTGCTCTCTTCCTGGCCGCCGCTCTCTCCCTCTGGGTGTTTCTTCTTCGGTGACAGTCGGTACGGTTGCCCGCCGCTCCGGCCCCCTTCGTCCCTATAGGTAAGTAACAGTTATTTCCCTTCCTCCCCTTTTTCTTTTCCACAACTTGTTTTTCTTGATCGCCCTACGACCACGCCTGACCACCCTCATCTTCCCCACCTCCGGCCACTCTCTGGCAAGTCGTTCCCGTCATCCCACAAACCCATACGACTCGCCAACTACACAAAAAGCTCTGCCTCACCTCACCAAACACCCTCTGCCCCTCCACTGCCACTCCACACCTCCACAACACTCCCTCGATCAAACCCATTTTTTCGGCCACAGAACGACCTAGGCACGCATGCCTAGGCTGTCCTGCGGCCTGCTGCAGCTCGCACTACCTTCGCCGTGCCACGGCGAAGGTTCCCCTGTGGTCTGATTAGGCCGAGAGGCCCTATTTGTGTTAGACAGACCTGCTACCCCGGCCGCCATTGGCGACGATGCAAGGAGCTTCCAAGTGAGCTCCAGGACTCAGAGCGTCAGATCTCCAGCTGATGCGAATTGGGGAGAATCGGGTGAAGGCAGGCAGCTAGCACGCGAGGGGAAACGAGGACGCAGCTGTTGAGGCAAGGTCGCGTTCTTCCTGCGGGTGCGCGCGAGAAGGAACAAAGTTTTGTCCCACATCGTAAGATTTCGAAGCGCCGCACCCATTTAAATTGATTTTGTGTTTTTACCTTAACGCCTTAGAACACGGGGTGAGGTCCCCTCGCCCACTCACCCGCCTCATCCGTGACCCACGCGATGCGGACCTGGCCAACCCGTTTACCCTACACTCCTCGTGCACCACCCACACCGGTGCACCTGGTCACAAGTACGCTACCCGACCTGATAACCCGGCTCTGGGAGAGCTTCCTATGAGCGGTTTACACTGAGAGAGAGAGACGTGCAAGTAGAGGGAAGGGCTAGGTTTTGCTGTGCTTATGCAAGAGTAGGGCGCAAAGGAGGAAGGCTCAACACTTAGCCGCAAGAAGAAGAAACTCTGAAGAAGTCTTGCAGTTGAGCAAGGCAGAAGACCAAGGAAGAAGCAGAGGAAGAAGAAGGTTCGCCAAGGAAGAGAAGAAGAAGAAGCAGCGAAGGAAGAAAAAGTGGGGAAGCAATGTAGCAGACTGCCGTTTAAGTCGTCTGACTGCGATATCAGACGACGGGTAAACCTTCAGAGGAGCTAAAGCAGAAGACCAAGGAAGAAGAAGAACAGAGAAGGTACCGCAGCAGAAAAGAAAGAAAAGAGAAGAAGAAAAAGAAGACTTTGCGTAAGATAAAGACAAGAAAAAGAAGAAGAACTGAAGAAGAAAAGAAATAGAAGACAAGCAAAAGAAGAGGAGGAATTGAAGGCAAACAGTGCCAAGGAAGAAGAAGACTCGTACAGAGAGATACTACAGGTGAAGAAAAGAGAAAGAAGAGAAGAAGACAGGAAGAGCAGCAGAAGAAAGAAGAGGGAAAGCACAAAGAGAAAGAAGTGAAGAAGAAGAAGCCAAGACAAAATCTCTCTCTCTCTCTCTTATTTTTGTAATAAAGAAACTTTGTACTTCTAGAATTCCAGTAGCTCCCTGAGTTCGACCTCGGGAAACTATTTCCGAGTAAATTTTGATAGTAACAACAACCGTAGTTGTCTTATTTTATACCACAATGACATTACTGTAATAAGCACTAAAACAAACAAAGACTAGCTGCAGTTGGGAGAAAAGCCGTCACTATTCTTGGCGTCGTTGTCGGGGAGCAACGGCTATTCTAGAAGTTTTGAACTCTTTATTTAAAAATTGCTAATCTTTTCCTCTCTTGTGTGTAGGTAAAGGAAAAGAATTGGAAGAGCAGTCGCACAACAAACACTCCAACAAGTAGGTAATCTTCATCAGCCCTCTCTTAAACCCCTTGAAATCTGAAAAGAAATGAAAAGAAGAATTAACTTAGGGCTACCTGTGTTATACTTAGTAATTCATCAAAGTTACCTAATTTTTCATTTCAACACATTCTAACTGTCCATCCATTTAAGGTAACTAGGGCTAAAACCTTCTTGATTGAGCCCTAGTTACTAAATTTTGAGGCAACTAAAATGGACCAACTAAAGCCAATTCAAGGATTGAAAAGCTACGATTTTTAGAGGCACACCTTCTATTAATAAAGAAAAGATCTTCCCAAAAAGAGGTGTGCCTAAACCTTGTTTGAAAAGATCTATACAAGAGGAACCCTAAGCAAATCAGGCTCTTAAATCCATTTGAACCTTAAAGGAAAGGACCCAAAAGCTCTCAAAAGGAACAAGAGGTGAAGTTGACCCCTTGGGTCAACCAGCCTTAAAATTAGGTCACTTTTTCACTCAAAATACTTAAAAGTTCAAGTGGAACCTTAAGCACCTTGATCTTAAAGTAAAAGAGGTAGACTTAAGAGGTCAAGGTCCCCATTCTGGTCTACCTGGAACCGCAGTGACAAGAGAGGTCGGGTGGGGGAAACCCTGTAACCCGTGGGGATGCTCTACCGTGTAGGGGTCTTTTCAGGACTCACCCTCTCTGGCTGCCCAGGTAATTCTCAGGTGGACGATCTTTTTGATCAAGGGGTCCATTTGCCCCGCACCTCTATAGTCACCCAACAATTTTTGGGTGTCTCGATTGGGTCCAGTACCTTCTAAACTCATCTATTCCAACAGTGCATGTACGGTAGGAGGTCCTTAAGACCACCCTTAAGACCTTTAGAAATTCACTCTCGTCAAGCCCAAGCCTCGACGCCCGTGTTTGTGCAGCAACCCCACCACATTATTCTCTCATCTGATTCAGAACCAAGCTCTTCTTCTTCCCCCATCATGGCTTAGCCAATTGAGGAAGAAAACAATCTGGAGCACCAGCTCCAACGACTCAATGACTTCTTCCAAAACATTGTGCACCCACCGCAGCATCCTATGATGCGGGACCATTATAATTCTGATGCGGTGGCCGTTGAGCCTCGAGTCAGAATCCCTGCTGGAGGACCTGATTCCGAATTAAAGCCCAATATGATTCATGCTATACCTAAATTCCATGGGCTTAATTCCGAAGATCCCTTCCAGCACATCAAACAGCTGAAGCATCTGGCCCAAACTTTTGTTCAGATTCACAAAATAGAGACATTCTCCTCATGAAGATGTTCTCCTTCTCTCCTATGGACAAGGCTACTCATTGGTATCAAACTTAGACCCGGCCGATCAACACTTGGGAGGAACTTCAGTCCGAATTTTTGAAGAAGTTCTTTCCCGTTGGTCGGACCAATGCCTTGCACCATCAGATTACTCACTTCACTCAGCAAACAGGGGAACCTCTCCACGAGGCATGGGATCGCTTTCAGGATCTCATGAGAAAGTGCCCCCATCACGGAGCTCCTAAATGGGAGCAAGTCCAGTCTTTTTACCAAGGACTCCATGAAGACATCCGTCTTTTCGTCAATGCAACCTGCGGAGGAAATATCATGGGTCAACATGAGGACACCGTGTGGGAGATTCTCGAAAACATGTGCGAGAACTCCATCAACAATGACTCCATGGGATTATTTGACAGGATGAATTCCCGTGCATCGACGAACCCTAGGGGAGCACATGAGATGTAGGGCCTGTCCGCATCAGTCGACCTGGAATTAATGGCCAGTCGATTGGACAAGGTCTCAATCATTGAAAAGAAGGTGGATGAGCTGACTCAGCACTTGCAGCAAGCCACCTCTGCATGTAACTCCTTTGCACAGCCTCCCTCCATACAGGAGACTGTGCAAAACATTCTCCACCGATCTTCCCCTGGGATGGATCCATATCCATCCCCATCTGATTCTCGGATCGGAGGGTCATTCGATCCTTTCTATACTAGCCCGGGGAATTCCATTCCCCCTTTCTCTAACTCTCTGGAGGTTCCTCAGACCTGCGAGGACCTCAACGCCATCCAGAATGACCCATTCTCCAACACCTACAACCCTGGAGGGCGAAACCATCCCAACTTTCAGTGGGCGGGAAATTCCCAAAGACCACCCTTTCAGCCCCGCCCACAGCCCCCTCATCCTTACCAGCCGCCTCAGCCTTGGCCCAACCCTACTTATCCATCAGGGCCAAATCAGGATCAAATGTCCCTTATCCTTCAGACTCTGGCTGACATTCAAAGAAAGAATGCGACTATCCAAAAACAACACAAGGACGAACTTACAGAGGTCAGAAATCAACTGGCCCAGTTGGCAAATTCTCGCCAGCCAGGCACACTTCCTTCCCAACCTCTTCCTAACCTGAATAACGTGCCAACACAGCGGCGTGTTATGAACCCAAACCCGGGCCAAGCCCACTTGATTTATCAGGCCCCCTCTGTTCCTTCACCCGACGGGATGGATGCTTCCACTTCTTTTGCGGGCTATCAGCAGCAACCCATCTTACCCAATCCTAACCAAAACCAGGCAGGACTTAATTCCGTGACAACCCGTAGTGGTAAGGAAACCCAGGATCAACCTTATCCAAACCACTCCAAGCCTGGTAGTGATCCCGAGCCTAGGACAGTAATCTAGGACATTCCTATCCTTGCCCCAGATCAAAGACCTGGACCTATCCTAGAAGAACCAACCAAGGTTCCGTTTCCCAAGGCCTTGACCAAGGGAAAGAAGACTACCAAGCCCGTGGCACCTGAGGAGGACCTGGTCAAGCTCTTTGAGCAGGTCCACATAAACATCCCCTTGATGGATGCAATCCACCACGTATCGGCTTACGCACGATTCCTAAGGAATGTGTGTACAGCCCAGCGTAAGCCGCGAACCAAGAGTGGGAGTCCAATTGTACTATCAGAGCAAGCCAGCTCTGTAATCCTAAGCAGACTCCCACCCAAGGCTAAAGATCCTGGTACTCCCCTGATTTCCTGCAAGATAGGTGATACCCAATTTGATAGAGCATTGCTAGACTTGGGTGCTTCCATAAATCTGATACCCACATCCTTATTTAGCCATCTAGAAGAATCTGAGCTAAAACTAACTGAGGTGACATTACAATTAGCAGATCGATCTATAAAGTCACCAAAAGGGATTCTCGAGGATGTTATTGTAAGAGTGCGGGATTTCTACTTTCCTATAGACTTTATAGTCTTAGACATGGACGCACCTGAAAGCCCTAGAGATACACTGATCATTCTAGGGAGACCTTTCTTGGCTACTACTAGAGCCAACATCAGCTGTGAGGAGGGCGAAATAGAGCTCAAATTTGGAAATCAAACCCTGAAAATTGATATATTTCAGGCCCAACAAGGAATCAATTGCGGTGTCATCAAACAAATTTGTGACATTAGGGCTTTGGTTGATGAAACACACTTTTAGAATGACCTGATTATACCTCATCAACCGCAGAAAGATCTTGACCCGCAAATAGAGGAGTCGAATCCAGATTTAGACAAACCAATAACTCCCACCCTTGAACCTCACATCTATTCTGATCCACCCGTTGCTGCTGATAATCCCGTCCTTGAACTAAAGCCCCTTCCTGATCACTTGAAATACATCTTTTTAGGTTCTAATCAGACCCTTCCTGTGATCATTAATTCCAAGCCCAATCCCGAACAGGAATCCCATCTGATTACTGTCCTCCAGCAACATCGTAGAGCCATCGGGTGGACTCTCGTTGATCTGACTGGAATAAGTCCCTCTTATTGCACGCATCATATTTATTCTGAAGAGGGCGCACGACCTTCTCGTGAAATGCAAAGACGCTTGAACCCAAATCTGTAGGAGGTCGTGAAAAAGGAGATCATCAAGTGGTTAGATGCCAGGATCATCTTCCCGATCTCCAATAGTCATTGGGTAAGCCCAATTCAGGTTGTGCCTAAAAAGGCAGGACTCACCACTATAACGACTGAAATCGGAGAAATCATTCCTACCCAATTAGCCAACTAGTGGAGAGTCTGCATAGATTACCACCGACTCAATTCCTCCACAAATAAGGATCATTTCCCACTACCTTCCATTGATCAGATTCTCGAGAAACTAGCGGGAAATAGGTTCTTCTGCTTTCTTGACGGGTACTCCGGTTACAACCAGGTGGCAATCCATCCAGAGGACCAAGAGAAGACCACGTTCACCTACCCCTTCGGAACATACGCATTCCTAAGGATGCCTTTCGATCTTTGCAATGCACCTGCGACTTTTCAGCGGTGCATGCTTGCCATATTCTCAGATATGGTAGGTGACTATCTAGAAGTCTTCATGGATGACTTTTCAGTTTTTGGAGCATCACTTGACGATTGCCTCCAACACTTGGTCCAAATACTCAGGTGGTGCATCGATGTGAATTTGGTTCTTTCCTGGGAAAAGAGCCATTTCATGGTGCCTGAGGGAATTGTCCTGGGACATTTAATCTCCGAGAAAGGCATCCAAGTGGATCGAGCTAAGGCTGATCTAATCTCTCACCTTCCTATTCCTAGCTCGATCAGGGACATCCGTTCTTTTCTGGGGCACGTCGATTTTTACCGTCATTTCATTCCTGATTTCTCGAAAATCACGTGCCCCTTGACTACTCTTCTCTCTAAGGATGTACCCTTTTAAATCTCCAAGGAATGCACACTAGCATTTGAAAACCTTCGTGACCGAGTCACCCAGGCACCTATCCTATAATCCCCTGACTGGTCTCAACCCTTTGAGATCATGTGCGATGCGTCTGATTTCGCAGTAGGAGCGGTCCTGGGGCATAAAACTGACAGGAAACCCGTGGTCATTTACTACGCTAGAAAGACACTTGACGAGACTCAGTGTAACTACACGGTTATGGAGAAAGAGCTGCTAGCCGTAGTACTTTCCCTTGAAAAATTCCGATCGTATCTCCTGGGTTCCCACGTCATTATCTACTTGGATCACACGGCTGTAAGGCATCTCCTTGCCAAGAAGGATGCAAAGCCCCGACTAATCCGATGGATCTTGCTGTTACAAGAATTCGATCTCGAGATTCGTGACAAGGCGGGAAGGCAGAATGTGGTAGCCGACCATTTGTCCCACCTTCCTTCTAAGATTATCAACCCTTCCGGACCCATCATGGAACATTTTCCTGATGAGCACCTGCTGACTATTGGTACTAGCCTTCCATGGTTTGCTGATATAGTAATCTACTTGGCATTTCATCAGATCCCGTCTGATTGGCCGAAGGTCAAGAAAGACAAATTGCACTCTGATGCCAAGTATTACATTTGGGAAGACCCGTACCTCTTCTGCATAGGTGCTGATAAAATCATCTGGAGATGTGCTCCGGAAGAGGAAGTCAATAATATTCTCTCTTTCTGCCATGACCAGGCATGCGGTGGCCATTTCTCTGGGCATAAAATCGCATCGTCCTCCAGTGTGGCTTTTACTAGCCCATACTGTTCAAAGACGCATACAGTCACCGCAAGGCAGGCAGTCGTTGCCAAACTTTGAGCAACATGAGCCATCACGACATGATGCCTTTGCAGCCGATTCTCGTATGCGAAATTTTTGATGTTTGGGGGATTGATTTTATGGGCCCCTTTCCTGTTTTGGATGGTTTCGAATACATTCTGCTGGCTGTGGACTACGTGTCCAAATGGATCGAAGCCATACCAACCCGAACCTGTGATCACAAAATCGTTCTCAAATTCATTCATCAAAACATTTTCTCAAGGTTCGAGATTCCTCGTGCTATAATCTCAGATGGGGGGACCCATTTCACAAATGCTCAATTTAGGTCACTAATGACCAAGTACGGGGTGTCTCACCGAATCTCTACTCCTTATCACCCCCAGACTAATGGTCTAGCTGAGCTATCAAATCGGGAGATCAAGAAAATCCTGCAGGCCACTGTTCGACTTGACAGGAAGGACTGGTCGGCCTGACTTCCGGAAGCCTTGTGGCCCTATAGGACCGCCCACAAAACCCAATTAGGCATGTCTCCCTTTAGACTGGTGTATGGGAAGGCCTGTCACCTTCCCGTTGAACTGGATCATAAAGCCTATTGGGCAGTACGGAACTGTAATCTAGATCTTTCGAAGGCTGGAACCCACAGAAAGCTTCAAATCAGTGAGATCGATGAATTACGCCTGAACGCGTATGAGAACTCGCGAATCTACAAGGAGCAGGTTAAAGCCTTCCATGACAGGCATATCTTGAGAAAGATCTTTCATCCTGGTCAGAAGGTCCTACTCTCTGATGCCCGACTCAAACTTTTCCCTGGAAAGTTGTGATCCAAGTGGGTCGGACCATACTTGGTCCAACAGGTTTTTGGAAATGGAGCCATCGAAATCAGTCCGCTCAGCCACGATTCCGAACCTTCTATCGTGAACGGTCAGAGACTGAAGCCGTTCATTGATATAACTTCTACTGATTCGGTTGAATCATCTTATATCCTCCATTCCCCTTGAGCTTATTGCGCCCAGCCGATGGCGTAAAACTCAGCACTTAACGGGAGGCAGCCCGTCATTTTCCTTGAAAACCTAAAACCTTTTTGACACCTTTGTGCACTTAAGGTTCACCCTTTAAGATAGCCAACTCCACCTCAGATGCTTGCATCTGGGATTAGAAATCATTCGCAACAATCACCCCGACCCATTCACTCACCAAAATACCTGTCCTAAGGAATGAACTAAGCTGAATAAAAATCCCCTAAGTCACAATGAGGACATTGCAAACCTTAGGCTTGGGGGGGTATGAAAGTGCAAAACTTGTAAGAAAAGGTTTTAAACAAAAAAATTCACATATGCCAAAAACACCATAAAAATTAAAAATTTTTTTTCGAAAAACAATAAGAGAATAAGAGGAGAAAGGAAATTTTGTGAGAGAAGGAAAAGAAACAAAATGAAAAAGGAGCATAAAAATATGAGAAAAGAGTAATAGTCATTAGTAAGAAACTAAGGAATTGACCTAAGTTCTAGACCTCATTCAAGAAAAGAAATGAAAAGTGCAAGGTGAGATTAGTAAGAACGCAAACCTTAGGCATTCTTGGATAGACTCTTAGTACCCATTAAGATCTGAACATGCCTCAAGAGGTTGAGGAAAATGAAAAGCTTAGGTATTAGGTCCAAGGCTTAGGGAGTATTTGGCCTCATTAACTAACTTTTGGTTTACGGGACTCAGTAACCTAAGCACCCTAACCTCACACACATCCTGGTTCAGTAAGCGTAAAAATCAAAATCATGCAAAAGTGTCGCAAAATTCTGAAAATCACACCTAGAGTAGGAGCGGCCGATCAACACAAGTTGATTTGGACGAGTTCCCAGCATGGAGAGGTGGGAAATTCCCCTCGAAGATGCGTAACAAAATATGTAACGACCCGATTCCCGAGTCCCTACGAGACAGAACAACCGGACCGACTCGACTAATCCCAAGACCTGGTCGTCCAACGAGGAAGTAACCAAGAGAGCAGTAAAATAACCCACATTCAGCATGAATATAACTAACAGTAAGAAAATACCGCAGTAAGGAAAGAAACCACTACAGTATATACCACCACAACAGTAGAACAACATTCATAACATAATGTGAAACTGCAGGTAAAGAAAAGTACAGCGGTAACAAGAACTGCTCACTACAGTGGAATCAAAAAGAGGTACAAGAGAACAGTGGTAACTCTACTGGACCCTACTCGGCCCAGCGTCCTCTGCAGCCGCTGACCCTGGCTGCTCAACACCTGGTCCTGAAAGGTAACGAGTGTAACACGTCAGCAAAACGCTGAGTAGAGTGGCAGCTAAACTAAAGAAACAGTAAAGTGTACAGTAGCTGTTTTAATTTTCTTCTTCCTTTATTTACGTCTTTCTATTGTTTCAAAATTTATCTATTTCTCAGATCCTTCACTTGATCTCGAATGTTCCTCGTGGGAACGATCTTGATTGCAGTCTTTTATGAACAGTAGAAGTAGCACATGGTGCTCTCCTGGCCAGGAGAGTCCCCCGTGGTGATCCTACTCTCAGTCAATCACCCCAAGGTCACGGACAGGCGTAACGGTGACTACGGCACGTGCGATAAACGCACAGGTAGCTAACCCGCACTGGCATGCGGTCAGTCGTTTCCGTTAACAGGTGCGCCCAAAGCACAGCACGGAACCAGTACAGGGCAGAGCCCTCTCAGTAACAGGGGTCCAACCCCTCCACTGTAACCAAATAGAGGCCTTGCCCCTCCACAGTCTGCGCACCCTCGCCTGACCACCCTGGTTTGCCCAGTGAGCCTAACAAGTTAGTGTAGGAGGCTAGTAGAACCCCGGGGCCCATGGGGTAGCTAGTACCTCCCTACACTAGTAGCTCTCCTCGGTACTACGTAGACGAGGGCCAGCAAGTCGGCACAAAGTGGCCAGTCCTGACCCCAGGTCCCTGGGGCGGCTGGCTCCGCTCTGCACTAAACAGGTACAGGTACTTCCCTTGGTACTACGTGCCCAAGAGACAGCACACTACCACATCTTTCTTTCTCAGTTCCATTCCTTTCTCTTTCCAGGAGTTCCACTCCTAATTCCCTGTAGGGTTCCAGTTCTTTTAACTCAGCACATTCAGGTTTCACCTTTCCAGTTTCACGTTCATACATCCCATATTCTCAGACATGCTCATTTATTCATAACAGGCAGCTGTTAAACCAATTTACAGGTAGCTATTATTTCCTTTCGACATTTTCCAAGACTGCAGTATTCATATATTCGACTAGTTCTTCCCATCCTAGGATTCATGCCATACCCTAGGATCTATCATACATTCTAGTTTTCCAGCCCTAGGATTCATGAAACACCCTAGGATCTACCATTCACTCTAGTTTCTCATTCCTAGGATTCATGCAATGTCCCAGGTTCTATTTATGGTTCCATAATTTAACAGATTATACTAATAAACTTAAAAGCCACTCTACCGGTTACAACAGGCGTACTGGGGGCATGGTCGGGAATCTCGCATACCTCCGCAACCCCCGAGACTGCAATGGAACGGGGTCCTATCACAAGGATCAAACACAAGGAGTTTCTCAAAATAGTATACAACTACTGTAGATGGGTAGAGGATTTAATTTCGAAATGCACGCAACTCGAAACGTGGAAAACGGACTTCGAACGGGACCTAAACGAGTTGAAAACGATGAAATAGTGCAAAATCAGATGTCTGGAACCTCTTCCAAACGTCTTAAAAAGTGGATCAGAGGTTACCTTTACTCTACGTGGTCTCTCAGACGTCCAGAAGCCTGCGAGGGCGTCTGGCCTAGTTCCCAGACGTCCGATGGTCACCCTGGACGTCTGGAAGTCGCTCCCGTCGTCTGGCACCACTGCCAGACGTCTGATTCGGGTTGGATAAAAATCTCAGAAACTACGCGTACCCATTCCTCGTGCCCAGTATGGACGGTCGAAGGAAAGAAGAAGGTACCAAAATAACTTACTTACCAGACGTCTGGACAGTCGTCCAGACGTCTTTCCCGTCGTCTAGTTGGAAGCCCAGACGTCTGATTCTGGAAAGATTTCCAGAACCAGGGTGCCACTCACCCTCCGCCCGCGACGCACGGCCACGCCGTGCCTCGTCCGCCTGCTGCTTGAGCTGCAGCAGACCTCTCGCGTCACTCTGCGCCCACTGTGACCCCGCCGGCCGGCTCCCGCTGCCCCGGCAGGCTCGAGCCCTCCCGGCTGACGCTTCCTCCCTCGCGCAGCACCTCCTCCCGCACTCACCGCGGCTGTCGCCATCGTCGCTCGCTCACGCTCGCACTCGCGCACCGGCTGGAAGGAGAAGAGGAAGGGAGCGGAGGTGATGAGAGTGAGGGAGAGGGCGTGGCTTTTTAAAGCCGCACGGGGAGAGAGAGAGAACGAGACGGAGGGGGCAGCGCCTGCGGAGGAGAGGGAAAAAGAGCATCTGCAGGTCTGCGCACACAGGCGCAGACGAAACCGCGTGTGCCGCCGAAACCGAATCCCAGACGTCTAGAAGGGGTTCCAGACGTCTGGTCTGACGTCTGGGTCACCACCTAGACGTCTTAAAAGACGTCTGAAGCTGCGCATTCGTAACAATATAACAAACTGGAAGGAAGTTTCATCCCCGAAACTTGCGCTAACTTGGGTGCGGGAAAAATGTCATAGTAACCATAACAAACTCAAGGAGGACCGAAGCCGATCCAAAAAGACGTACCCAAGAAGAGCTCCGGGTACCACTCCCGCATTGCCACCTTAGGCTCCCAGGTAGCTTCCTCGTACCGCTGGCTCCTCCACAAATCCTTTACCAGGGGTACTTGCTTTCTTCTCAGGCTGTGGACGGCTCGGTCTAGAATCTGCACTGGACGCTCGGGGTTGGTCAGGTTGTCATCCACCTCGATGCTCTCGTGACTCAGTACGTGACTGGAATCGGCTACGTACTTCCTGAGGTTGGACACGTGGAACACGTCGTGCACACTAGAAAGCTGGGGAGGGAGGGCAAGCCTATAAGCAACGGGTCCAACCCACTCCAGGACCTCAAAGGGCCCCACAAACCTCAGTACGAGCTTCCCTCTCACCCCAAACCGCTGCAGGCCCTTCATGGGCAAAACACGGAGAAAGACGTGGTCCCCAACCTCAAACTGCACCTCTCTACGTCTCTGATCCGCGTAGCTCTTTGTCTGCTCCTGATAGTGCGGAGTCGCCTGTGGATCTGCTCGACTTCCTCCTGACTCTGCCAGATCAACCTGGGGCTAACCTCCCACTTGGTCCCCACCTCAACCCAACTCAAGGGTGCCGTACACCTCCGTCCGTATAGAGCCTCGTAGGGAGCCATGCCGATGCTCGAGTGATAGCTGTTGTTGTATGCAAACTCCGCCAGGGGTAGGTGTTCCTCCTAAGAGCCCATCCAGTCCAGTACACAGGCACGCAAAAGGTCCTCAAGTGTCAGTATCGTGCGCTCAGACTATCCGTCTGTCTGGGGGTGGTAAGCTGTACTAAACCTCAACCGCATCCCCCTGGCCTGTTGAAACTCAGCCCAAAACTGGGATGTAAAGCGGGTATCCCGGTCGGATACGATCTCCCACGGAACTCCGTGTAGTCGTACCACATCGCGGATATACCTCTCTGCCAACTGTGCTGGTCCCAAAGTGACTCGGATCGGCAGGAATCGTGCCGTCTTCGTCAGTCTATCCACAATTACCCAGACAGCGTCGTGTCCTCACTAGGTAACAGGTAAGCCCACCACCAAGTCCATGGTGATGCTCTCCCACTTCCACTCTGGCACTGGAAGCGGCTGTAGCGGCCCTGCAGGCCTCTAATGCTCGGCTTTCACCTGCTGGCACACTAAGCACTGCTGCACGAATTCACCCACATCCCGCTTCATCCCCCTCCACCAAAACTTGTGTCTCAAGTCGTGGTACATCTTCGTGTTTCCGGGATGTATGGTGATTCTGGAACCGTGTGCCTCAGTCAGGAGCTCTCTCAACAGCTCCTCGTCTCTGGGAACGCACAACCATCCCCTCAGGCGCAGCACCTGGTCTGTGAAAGAGAAGTCCCCTGGGTCTCCTGATAGTACTCTGTCGTGCAAGGACTGCAAGTACGGATCGACCATCTGTCCTGTGATGATGCGGTCTATCAGCTCTGGCCTAGTCTGTCGTGTCACCGTCACTGCCCCACAGTGCCCCTGTAACTCCAGGGGTCGCCAACTTCCCACCTCCTCCAAAAGGCTCCAACTCTGTAACTATAAACTAGCCAAGTGTGCGGGCGCCTTATGGCTCAAGGCATCAGCCACCACATTAGCCTTTCCCGGGTGGTAGGAGATGCTGCAGTCGTAGTCCTTCAGGAGCTCCAACCAACGTCTCTGTCTCATGTTGAGCTCCTTCTAATCAAAAAGGTATCAGAGGCTCTTGTGATCTGTGAAAATTTCGAAGGTCTCACCGAACAAGTAGTGCCTCCAAGTCTTCAGCGTGAAGACAACAGCTGCCAACTATAGGTCGTGGGTAGGGTAGGTATGCTCATGGGGCTTCAGTTGCCACGAAGCGTAAGCGACAACGTGACCCTTCTGCATGAGCACACCCCCTAACCCCTGCAAGGAGGCGTCCGTGTACACAATGAACCCGCCACTACTGTCAGGGATGGTGAGCACGGGAGCCGAGGTCAACCTCTCATTCAGCTCCAGAAAACATGCCTCACAGGCGTCTGTCCAAGTGAAGGGCACGTCCTTCCAGGTCAACTGTGTCATAGGACGTGCAATCTGTGAAAAACCTCTGATGAATCATCTGTAGTAGCCTGCCAGTCCCAAGAAACTGCGAATCTTAGTGACTGAATGCGGTCTCTCCCACCTGAGTACTGCCTCGACCTTGGCTGGGTGCACCGCCAAGCCGTCTCCAGAGATCACATGACCTAAGAAGGTCACCTCCCTCAACCAGAACTCGCACTTGCTGTATTTGGCGTACAGCCTACGCCGTCTCAGAGTGTCCAGAACCATCCGCAAGTGCTGTCCATGCTGCGTCTGATCTCTAGAATAGATGAGTACATCATCTATGAAAACCACCATTAACTGGTCCAAGTACGGTCTAAACACTCGGTTCATCAGATCCATGAAAGCAGCGGGGGCATTGGTCAGCCCAAACGGCATGACCAAAAACTCGTAGTGTCCGTACCGGGTGCGAAAAGCTGTCTTGGAGACGTCGGTCTCCCTGATCCTCAACTGGTGGTATCCCGACCTCAAGTCGATCTTGGAGAACACCGTGGCACCCCGCAATTGGTCAAACAAGTCGTCGATCCTCGGCAGCGGATATCTGTTCTTGATGGTAACCCTATTCAGCTGTCGATAGTCCACACAAAGGAGTAGGGTACCATCCTTCTTCTTCACAAACAGTACCGGGGCTCCCCAGGGAGACACACTGGGCCTCACGAAACCCTTCTCCAAAAGGTCTTACAACTGAGACTTAAGCTCTCGTAGCTCAAGCGGTGCCATCCTGTATGGCGCGGTGGAGATCGGACTAGTCCCTGGTACTAGCGAGATCTCAAACTCGATCTTGTGCTCGGGCGGTAGTCCTGGTAACTCGTCTGGAAACACGTCAGGGTACTCTCTGACCACCGGGATGCTTTGGAAGTCTGCCACAGGGCTGGGCTCTGCCACCACACAAGCTAGGAAGCCCCCACACCCCTGGCTCAAAAGTCTCACCGCCCGAAGTGCTGAAATGCACCTAAAGCCTCCGTCCACTGGCTGTCCGTGAAACTCGAAAGAAGGCAACTTCGGCATGGAGAAGACAATCTTCCTCTCAAAATAGTGTACCAAGGCGTGTTAAGCGGACAGCCAGTCCATCCCCAGAATCAATCCAAAGTCCTCCATCTGTATCATAATCAGGTCAGCTGGCAAGCTATGTCCCCCAACGCTGACCTCGCAATCCGTGTACACCTCATCAGCTACACACAGCTGACCACTCGGACCTCTGATTACTAACAGATTTTCTAACAGTGTATAATCCTGGTCCAAGCTAACTGTGAAACTGGCTGCGACAAACGAGTGCGTAGCGCCGGAATAAAAAAGTGTGTAAATGAGTCTGTCGGAAACTGAAACCATACCTACCACTACAGAGCTCGAAGCTCTGGCATCCCTGTGTGTCAGGGCGTTGATACGCCCCTCAGCTCTACGTGCGGACGAAGCAGCCACACTCTGTGTCGGACGGGCAGGTGCTGGCCGGTACCCTCCTTGTGACTGCTGTCCTCCTCCTCGCGCCTGGTAACCGCGGCCTCCTGCGTGCCCTCTAGTGCTCTGCGCGGGAAGTATCTGCTGACCTCCTGCCCTAGACGGGCAGTCCCTCCTGATGTGCCCCGACTGGCCACACTGGTAACAGAGGGGAACCTGGCTCCCACCCTCAGTGGGTCCCTGCTGTCGACTGGGTGGGGGTCCGATGCTGGCGACTGGCCCTTGTCGAGGACCCCCAAAGGCCACTAATGGCCCTGTAAAACGTGACGGCTCTCCTGTGGACGCCACGTGTCTCCTCTCTCGCCGGTCCTGTGAAAAGTCTAGCTGAAAGGGCCTCTTCCCCCCGCCGTCAGTGTCTCGCGGGGACGGGTTGGTCTCCTCGTAAGTCATGGCTGCCTCCACCACCCTCAAAAACGTAGGTAGCTTCAGGGGTTTGACATACCCTCGAATCGCAGGCCGGAGCCCCTCGGTGAACCTCCAAAGGCGCTCCTCCTCAGTAGCTACCGCTGTCGCTGCAAAGCAGGACAGCTCCAGGAAACGCGTGCGGTACGCGCTCACGGTCATCGTCCCTTGGCGGAGAGTGTGGAACTCCCGCCTCCTCTGGTCCTGCCACGTCTGGGGAAAGTACTGCTCGCAGAAGAGGGCAACGAGCCAATCCCAGGTCGGCTCGTCCCTCTCCTGTCCCCGGACCGCCCTCCACCTGTGTGCCGCACTCTCCAGCTGGTATGTGGCAAAGGCCACGCAGCACTCCACCGGGAGCGAAGGGTGTCGAAAATCTTCTCTAGCTGCTCGAGCCAATCCTCTGCCTCAGTTGGGTCCTCATCCCCCTTGAAGGAGGGGGGCTTCAGCTTCCGGAACTGCCCGAAGAGCTCGGAGTGGCGCTGCAGTGGCGATGCTGGTAAACCTCCAGGCAACGGTGCCTCATGCACAGTAGTGTCGTAGGAAGGTGGGGGCTGCGGCAGCCCATCCCCTCCCCCGCGACCAACGCCACATCCATTGGGTGGTCCCACAGAGGACTCCCCCTCCGCAGCCCCAGGGGGAGGCACTCGGGACAGTGGGTGGAGCTCCTCTTGCACAATATCCCGTATCAGCTGGGCAATGTCCCGGGCTTGGACGCCCGGGAGTAGTGGCTGGTCCACCGAGGCGTTGGCAACGGCACGCCCACCTCGTCGACCTCGTCCTCGGTCGCGCCTGTGGCCCGCCTCACCAGTCCTGTGACGAGGCATCTCCTACAAGGAGACGCGAAACAAAATGGAACACGTCACTACGGAACGATACCGAACGGAAACGTCTAAGAGCTCATGTCAAAAGATATGTTGTGGTGGCTACTCTAGTTATAGACAAGTGAATTGGTTATTTTCCAGTCAGTTGATTCACTTCTCGGGACGACCTTGCTCTGATACCACCTTGTAACAACCCGATTCCCGAGTCCCTATGAGACACGAGAACCGGACAGACTCGACTAATCCCAAGACCTGGTCGTCCAATGAGGAAGTAACCAAAAGAGCAGTAAAATAACCCACATTCAGCATGAATATAACTAACAGTAAGAAAATATCGCAGTAAGGAAAGAAACCACTACAGTATATACCACCACAACAGTAGAACAACATTCATAACATAATATGAAACTGTAGGTAAAGAAAAGTACAGTGGTAACAAGAACTACTCACTACAGTGGAACCAAAAAGAGGTACAAGAGAACAGTGGTAACTCTACTGGACCCTACTTGGCCCAGCATCCTCTGCAGCCGCTGACCCTCGTTGCTCAACACCTGGTCCTGAAAGGTAACGAGTGTAACACATCAGCAAAACGCTGAGTAGAGTGGCAGATAAACTAAAGAAACAGTAAAGTGTACAGTAGCTGTTTTAATTTTCTTCTTCCTTTATTTACGTCTTTCTATTATTTCAAAATTTATCTATTTCTCAGATCCTTCACTTGATCTCGAATGTTCCTCGTGGGAACGATCTTGATTGCAGTCTTTTCCGAATAGTAGAAGTAGCACGTGGTGCTCTCCTGGCTGGGAGAGTCCCCTGTGGTGATCCTACTCTCAGTCAACCACCCCAAGGTCACGGACAGGCGTAATGGTGACTATGGCACGCGCGATAAACGCATAGGTAGCTAACCCGCACTGGCATGCGGTTAGTCATTTCCGTTAACGGGTGCGCCCAAAGCACAGCACGGAACCAGTACAGGGTAGAGCCCTCTCAGTAATAGGGGTCCAACCCCTCCACAGTAACCAAACAGGGGCCGTGCCCCTCCACAGTCCGCGCACCCTCGCCTGACTACCCTGGTTTGCCCAGTGAGCCTAACAAGTCGGTGTAGGAGGCTAGCAGAACCCCGGGGCCCGTGGGGTAGCTAGTACCTCCCTACACTAGTAGCCCTCCTCGGTACTACGTACACGAGGGCCAGCAAGTCAGTACAAAGTGGCCAATCCTGACCCCGGGTCCCTGGGGCGGCTGGCTCCGCTCTGCACTAAATAGGTACAGGTACTTCCCTTGGTACTACGTGCCCAAGAGACAGCACACAACCACTTCTTTCTTTCTCAGTTCCATTCCTTTCTCTTTCCAGGAGTTCCACTGCTAATTCCCCATAGGGTTCTAGTTCTTTTAACTCAGCACATTCAGGTTTCACCTTTCCAGTTTCACGTTAATAAATCCCATATTCTCAGACATGCTCATTTATTCGTAACAGGCAACTGTTAAACCAATTTACAGGTAGCTATTATTTCCTTTCCACATTTTCCAAGACTGCAGTATTCATATATTCCACTAGTTATTCCCATCCTAGGATTCATGCCATACCCTAGGACCTATTATACATTCTAGTTTTCCAGCCCTAGGATTCATGCAACACCCTAAGATCTACCATTCATTCTAGTTTCTCATTCCTAGGATTCACGCAATGTCCCGGGTTCTATTTATGGTTCCATAATTTAACAGATTATACTAATAAACTTAAAAGCCACTCTACCGGTTACAACAGGCGTACTGGGGGCGTGGTCGGGAATCCCGCGTACCTCCGCAACCCCCGAGACTGCAACGGAACGGGGTCCTATCACAGGGATCAAACACAAGGAGTTTCTTAAAATAGTATACAACTATTGTAGACGGGTAGAGGATTTAATTCCGAAAAGCACGCAACTCGAAACGTGGAAAACGGACTCCGAACGGGCCCTAAACGAGTCGAAAATGATGAAACAGTGCAAAATCAGATGTCTGGAACCTTTTCCAGACGTCTTAAAAAGTGGATCAGAGGTTACCTTTGCTCTGCGTGGTCTCTCAGACGTCCAGAAGCCTGCGGGGGAGTCTGGCCTAGTTCCCAGACGTCCGATGGTCACCCCGGACGTCTGGAAGTCGCTCCCGTCGTCTGGCACCATTGCCAGACGTCTGATTCGCGTTGGATGCGAATCTCAGAACCTGCGCGTACCCATTCCTCGTGCTCAGTACGGACGGTCGAAGGAAAGAAGAAGGTACCAAAATAACTTACTTACCAGACGTCTGGACAGTCCTCCAGACATCTTTCCCGTCGTCTGGTTGGAAGCCCAGACGTCTGATTCTGGAAAAATTTCCAGAACTGGGGTCCCACTCGCCCTCTGCCCGCGACGCACGGCCGCGCCGCGCCTCGTCCGCCTGCTGGTCGAGCTGCAGCAGGCCTCCAGCATCACTCCATGCCCGCTGCGCCCCCGCCGGCCGGCTCTCGCTGCCCCGGCAGGCTCGAGCCCTCCCGGCCGACACCTCCTCCCTCGCACAGCACCTCCTCCTGCACTCACCGCGGCTGTCGCCGCCGCCGCTCGCTTACGCTCTCACTCGCGCACCAGCTGGAAGGAGAAGAGGAGGGGAGCGGAGGTGATGAGTGTGAGGGAGAGGGCGTGGCTTTTTAAAGCCGCGTGGGGAGAGATAGAGAGAGAGTAAGACGGAGGGGGCAGTGCCTGCGGAGGAGAGGGAGAAAGAGCATCTGCAGGTCTGCGCGCACAGGCGCGCAGACGAAACCGCGCGTGCTGCCGAAACCGAATCCCAGACGTCTGGAAGGGGTTCCAGATGTCTGGTCCGACGTCTGGGTCACCTCCCAGACGTCTTAAAAGACGTCTGAAGCCGTGCGTTCGTAACAAAATATCATCTCCTCGGTGCTTGTCTCTTAGGATATTTACATATCCTACTGGGGGCATGTAAGCACTCTGCTGGTTCATATTCCATGGATGGCATTATCACGAAGTGTCAATTGCCAGGGTCTGGATTCGGCCATGGAACACCATGGATGGGATTATCTCGAAATCTCAATAGCCAGGGTTGCGGGGGTTACCATGGGCGGTGCTATCCCGAAGCATCGATTGCCAAGAACCCTTGAGGATTGATGATGGGAACAAGGAATCTGAAACAGGCCGTGTTGAAAAGCCAATCCTAAGCTAGAATTAAAAAGAAAAAGAGAGAAAACTCTCCAAACAGATAAATCTTCTATCTCGCTTTCTTACAAAGCGCACTACGAACTGAGCCAGGGCTAAAATTATTTCAAGCACGGGTGCTTTAACCACAAAGTCCAATAGACCTTAGGTTTGTTCTTGTGGGCCTTAAAAACCTTTGCTAAGGACTGAGGCTGAGGCTGGACAAATCTAGATCTTGGTTGGTACTAGAGTACCTTGTAGACCTATGGTTAGCATTCTAACCTAGTCTAGGTTTCAAATGAAAAAGAACTTATCTGAAACCATTAAGAACTTCATGGTCTAGAATAAAGGTTTAAACCTTAAGTTTTTGCTAAGGGACTAGCAAAAGCTATGCATGGGGGTATGATGAGAACCTCATCATGAACCCTAACTAGCACAATCTAACCATGATATGCAAGAAAAAGCTCCTACATTACTCAAAGAAAGGCTTAACTCAGAGAATTCTGAGTTTGAGAAGAAGACAAGTCATAAGAGGTAGAAATGCAATTTCACCAACACAATTTGCAAACAGGGTAATTAAGGGTCCAAACACAGGTCAAATAAACCTAATAAGAAGGAAAGTGGGATGATCTGATCTAACAAGGGCAACAGCAACTCCAAGAAATTAAATGACATTCTGTAACACTAAAAAAAACCCACTTCAATTCACGAGGTTCAAGGTAGCGTAAAAAACAACTAAACCCTCTAAAATTCATAGAAAAATAATCTCTACGGTTTAGAACCTTCAATTTGGCCTTAGAAACCCATTTTGACCTACATTGAGAACCATATCCAATTAATGACTTAATTTGGGCTTTTACGTAAATTGGCTGGTCAAACATGGTCTGACCTAGAAACAAAATTCACCATTAAAATCCTTAGCTCCAATTTAGTCATGCATAAAAACTTGAGCCTAAGAAAAGACCTCCTTGACCGACTTTGCAATTTGGTCCTCATCATTTACTTTTTGACCCTCAACTTTCGAAACCCATGCATTTTGGCTCCTAATTTCCTCGTCGCTCTTTGCATTTTGGTCCCTCCTGCAAGTCTCTGTGATGCACCATGCTCCGGCGACTTTGCACGGAGCATGGCACCGCGCAAGGTGAGGGAGGTGTCCTGCAAAGTAAACGCGAAGTTCCCTGTGACGTCTGCTATCGCAGGGACTCGGCCATGCCACCTGATGATGCCCACACCTTCCATGAGAACGCGCGGAAGGTATGGGTCTCGTCTCCGACCATACTCCGACGAGGGACGCACGCCGCCTCCCTGCGTCTGACCCTCTGCCACTGCCTTTATAAAGACCTACATCGCCAGCCGGTTCTCCCAACTTGGTCTTGACAGAGAATCCCTCATCCCTTCCTCTCTCCCCACTCCGACAGGAACCCACCAGCTCTGGCGGCTCCTCCTCCTCCTTCTCGTCGCTCTGCTGCAATACCAGCAGCAGAGCCACCTTCACCCGATCTCCCCACGTCGCGCCGCACCAAGCACGCGCCTCCCAGCCCTCTTCCTCGTCGCCGCTCTCTCCCTCTGGGTGTTTCTTCTCCGGCGACAGTCGATGCGGGTGCCCGCCGCTCCGGCCCCCTTCGTCCCTGTAGGTAAGTAACAGTTATTTCCCTTCCTCCCCTTTTTCTTTTCCCCAACTTGTTTTGCTTGATCGCCCTACGACCACGCCTGACCACCCTCATCTTCGCCACCTCCGGCCACTCTCCGACGAGTCATTCCCGTCATCCCACAGCCCCATACGACTC
Organism: Thalassia testudinum; assembly: GCA_037157565.1. NCBI lineage: Eukaryota > Viridiplantae > Streptophyta > Magnoliopsida > Alismatales > Hydrocharitaceae > Thalassia > Thalassia testudinum. The sequence continues at coordinate 35,298,248 of JAZHRO010000049.1, forward strand.
GCCAACTGCACCAAAAGCTCCACCTCACCTTACCAAACACCCTCCACCCCTCCATTGCCACTCCACACCTCCACAACACTCCCCCGATCAAACCCATTTTTTCGGCCACAGAACGACCTAGGAACGCACACCTAGGTCATCCTGCGGCCTGCTGCACCTCGCACCACCTTCTCCATGCCACGGAGAAGGTTCCCCTGTGGTCTGATTAGGTCGAGAGGCCCTATTTGTGTTAGACAGACCTGCTGCCTCGGCCGCCATTGGCGACGACGCAAGGAGCTTCCAAGCGAGCTCCAGGCCTCAGAGCGTCAGATCTCCAGCTGATGCGAATTGGGGAGAATCGAGTGAAGGCAGGCAGTTAGCACGGGAGGGGAAACGGGGATGCAGCTGCTGAGGCGAGGTTGCGTTCTTCCTGCTGGTGCGTGCGAGAAGGAACAAAGTTTAGTCCCACATCGTAAGATTTCGAAGCGCCGCACCCATTTAAATTGATTTTGTGTTTTTACCTTAACTCCTCAGAACACGGGGTGAGGTCCCCTCGCCAACTCGCCCGCCTCGTCCGCAACCCACGCCACGCGGACCTGGCTGACCCGTTTACCCTACACTCCTCGCGTACCACCCACGCCGGTGCGCCTGGTCATGGGTACGCTATCCGACCCGATAACCCGGCTCTGGGAGAGCTTCCTATGAGCGGTTTACAGAGAGAAAGAGTGACGTGCGGGTAGAGGGAAGGGCTAGGTTTTGCTGTGCCTTGTGTAGGAACAGGGCGCGAAGGAGGAAGGCTCAACACTTAGCCACAAGAAGAAGAGGAGCAGAAGAAGAAGAAACTCTGAAGAAGTCTTGCAGTTGAGCAAGGCAGAAGACCAAGGAAGAAGAAGCTGAGGAAGAAGAAGGCTCGCCGAAGAATAGAAGAAGAAGAAGCAGCGAAGGAAGAAAAAGAAGGGAAGCACTGTAGCAGACCGCTGTTTAAGTCGTCTGACTGCGATATCAGACGACGGATAAACCTTCAGAGTAGCTAAAGCAGAAGACCAAGGAAGAAGAGGAAGAAAAGAGAAGGCTCCACAGCAGAAAAGAAAGAAAAAAGAAGGAAGAAAAAGAAGACTTTGCAGAAGATAAAGACAAGAAAAAGAAGAAGAACTGAAGAAGAAAAGAAATAGAAGACAAGCAGAAGAAGAAGTGGAATTGAAGGCAAACAGAGCCAAGGAAGAAGAAGACTCGTACAGAGAGATACTACAGCTGAAGAAAAGGGAAAGAAGAGAAGAAGAAGATAGGAAGAGCAGCAGATGAAAGAAGAGGGAAAGCACAAAGAGAAAGAAGAGAAGAAGAAACCAAGACAAAATATCTCTCTCTCTCTCTCTCTTATTTTTGTAATAAAGAAACTTTGTACTTCTAGAATTCCAGTAGCTCCCTGAGTTCGACCTCGCGAAACTATTTCCAAGTAAATTTTGATAGTAATGACAACCGTAGCTGTCTTATTTTATACCACAACGACAATACTGTAATAAGCACTAAAACGAACAAAGACTAGCAGCAGTTGGAAGAAAACCTGTCACTACCTGCTCCTCCCCATCCTCCTTGTCCTACCTACCCCCTCCTCCTCCCTATCCTACCGCCCCCTTCCTCCTCCTCCTCCCTATCTTGTTGCCCTACTCTTCCTCCTATTGTCGACCTCGTCCTCTTCCTCCTTGTCCTACTGCCCCCTCCTCATCCTCCTCATCCCACCCTCCTCCTCATCCTATTATCGCTGCTGCCACCTTTATTCCATAATTTCTAATTTGTTGAATAACATGATAATATGTTTTTTAATTAATTGTGTTTATGAAATTACAGGTTATCGGTGATGACCATTCTCGGAAGTTGTAGTTGTTCGAGGTATAATTTTAATGTTTCTAATTTATTGTAATGATATTTTAGGCTTTTGTTGGATGTAGGGTGTGCACACATACTATCGTTAATTTCATTGAATGGATGTATGATTTATTGTGAATGTGGGGTGTGCCCACTTTTATGATGAGTATTATTTTGCTTTGTAGGTTTATAGAAAACTTCAAAATATAAGGGGAAACTCTGCTAAATTTTTTTTAAAATTATTTTAATGTTTAGAATTTAGGCAGCAAACCTGGAACATTGTGCTCCGTAGGTTTAGTTGGGTTTAATATATGTTGCTTAGGTTTGGTATTTGGTTGTGTATATGGTGCTTGGACTAGGGTTTTGGGACCTGAGTTGGGGGAGGGTTAGGTTGGTTGTTGATATAGACACATCTATTTAGGTTAAAATGACTATTTATGCATATTTCATGGCTTAGATTTGCATTCCATATTATAAATATTGCATAGCATGCATCATTCTACATTTAGAGTAGTGTATATTTTAGGATAATTGCATTCTTTTTGTGGACAGGAGAGAAGAAAATTTATTTCGAAGCCTTCGATTGACAATCCAACCATACGGATCTGATCAAGATGACGATCGAAGTCTAATGCCTCCAAAATCGCCTTGATCGGTGTCCTGTAACACCATATGTAGTCTGAGGAAGATCAATGGCCAAGGGACAAGGTGACATAATTTGGAGCTTCAAATGACAAATCCGACTCCGTGGATGGATTTGGGTCAACGATTGCAGCCCAACGACGTGAAAATCGACCCAATCCAACCTCTGTAGCAACCCCTACAACAGAAAGAAGATGGACAGCATGCACACGCATGAGCCACCACACGTGCACACCAGCGCGGGAGCATGCACGCACAGCAGCAGCACACACGGGTGTGCACGTGCTGGCGCACGACATGGGCGTGCGGAGCGCGTGCCAACGCAGCGGTGGGTGGGTGTGTGGGCTATCTTCAGCGACGTTTGCAGTGGATCTTTAGCGACGTTTATGACCGTCACTAAATGTCCTGTATACGAATTTGATTCTTTCCTCCACTATAAAAGGTCTCCATCCCTCCCATTTTTCTTCATTTGTTCCTTTCTTCCTCTCACCACCTCCAAGGCTCTAGAGAGAGCTTGTCCCAAGCCTAGGATGCTCATCTAGAGTAGAAAAGAAAATAGTTTTCCCACCTCTCATCCCCGTTCATAGAGCATCTCGTGGCCATTCTCTCACTGCCCTTCGAGAAGAAGATCCTCATCGCAACGCCATCGTGCCTCATCCTCCGTCCTCCAACTCCGTCCCCATTTGTCCTACTCCTCACCACCTTCCTCCAGGCGACGACAGAGTGAGTTGTCCTCCGAGGAACCGTCAAGGGGGATTCTCTCACCTCTTTCTACCTTTTTCGCTTTCGTAGTGTAGTTTTTCCACTTTTGTTGTTGTAACAAACACTTATTCATAAATAGATGGTTGTTCTTCTTTCTCTCTCTCTCTCTCTCTCTCTTTTTATTTTGCAAGTAGATTAGCTAGATTTCAACGACTTGATCTCTTGCTTGCAAAAAATGCCAAAAAAAAAAGTAGAAAAAAAATGACCAAAAACAAATAAAAGCGAAACACAGATTTTTCAAAACCAAATGCTCGCCTCCCCATGTTCGACTTGTGACTCATCTCGAGTTTCGGTTATAAATTTTATCTGATAGACACATTTTGCGAGCTACGAGGATGGGTCCTCTGAACCCCAATTTGAATTCACGAAACACACCTCGATCATTTTGGCACCGTTTCCAGGGAGGCAATGCTCTTTGGTTTTTCTCATTTTTTTTCCACCTTACCTAACTTTTATCTCACTTTTTCTCTAATCTTATTGTGATTGCAGGTACTCTTCTGAGGTGGGCCAAAGTTGTTAGATCGGAGAAAAGTGTGGATGAAGGTTTTGTAAGTTTTGCCCCACCACCCCTACCCACTAGTTCATTTCACCACATTAATAACTCAAACCCAAATCAGCTTAGGTGCTTTTTATAAACCCTAGGATAGATTTGGTTATTTGTTTGCCACCTCCACTCGTCTCAACCTTGCATAAATAATAAAAAAGGAAAAAAATATACTCTTCTCATGTGGGATTTTTTGAAAGCTACACACTTAACACCCACAACTTCTCACCCTAAGGTGCATAGTCACATCGATTCAACAACTTAGCCGAGATATGACCTGTGGACCCTGTACACTTAACTTAGCACACAAACAAGTGAGTAGAAATCTGATTAGGATAAGACCTTTTGTGTGCCTTAATCAAGTGGTGCAATAGGCCAATTGATTGAACTATTTGGGCCAGACCACTGAATCTAAAATTGATCCATCAAGTAGCTTGCCACTTAGGGCTGATGATGAGTCGATTGTTTGCTTTAAAGTCGTTTGTAGTTTTATGTGTTGGAAAAATCGACTAATCAATATTTAAAAAGAAATAACCACTCGCAGAAGAGCGGGTCGTATCCATAGGGAGGCAATGAGGCAATAATATCTCAACTATTTTGTATTCGTTCAGTCTCGTGAGAAATCCGTAGTTAAATCTGACATGAAAAGCGACAGAAAGAAGATGCACAATATCTTGAAAATATAAGGGGAGATGTGTACTTTTTCTCACTGAAATATTGAATAAACATGTGATGATTTTATACAATTTTCCATTGAAATGTATTAAAGAAAATTTGTGCACATTTAATTTCCAAAATCAATGTCAAACAATGTTAATTACAAAAGCTATGAAATTATAAACGAACTTGAGTATAAAGTTGTAAATTTTACCACAATAAAATATTCATAAACAAAAATTCTTTTTCTTGGCAATGGCATGAAATGTAATAACTAATTAACTCAATAACAGAGCATTTTACCTCTCTCCTCCTCACGATCGGGAGAGAGGTTCAATCGAGGAGAGGTTTGCACAGGCAGGTGGATGAAGCGAGGCTGTCGCGATGGTGGCAGCCGCATGTCGAGTGGTGCTCGGAGTCGGCCGGGCGGAGCTTCGGCGAAGGTGGCTACAGCCGATGCTGTAGCTGCTGTTGGCGGTGACTACTGTTGTGCGCTGGCTGGAGGGCGAGGGAGCGCGCGCGGCCTGTTGGCGGTGAGGACTGCTGCACGCTGGCTGGAGGGCGTGGGAGCGCGCATGGCCTATTGGCGGTGAGCACGGTTGAAGTTGCAGGCGTGGGTGTGCGCGGGCGGGTGGTCGCGAAGGTTGGAGGGTGCGAGTGAAGTACTGCAGGCGTGCGGGTGAGCGGGGGAGTGTGGTTGTGCGGGTGCGGCTACAGGCGGAAGGTGAGTAGGCATGAGCGGTGAGGCACTGCAGGCTGTGCACGCCTTGCGTGTGGCTGGAGGCGATGCGCGTCCTAGAGTGGATGCATGAGTGAGCCGATGAGGTTGCGGTTCAGGTGCTGCAGGTGAAGTGGCCGGACAGTGGTTGCTGCTGGAGTGGGTAGGTGGCTTCAGACGTTTGGGAAATTTCCTGGACATCTTAAGTGACTGAGAAGATGATTGCAGCGACGGTGGTTGTTGTTGACCATGGCGGAAGGTGCACGGCGAGGTGCTCACGGTAATGCAAACGACCTTCGAATGGTAGTGTGGCCTATCACACCACACGGCCACGGTAGTGGAGGGTCGTCGCTGTGGTTGAGGCCGGCAGTGTGGAATGGAAGAGAGAAGCACTCTCTACACAGTGGTGGGTCGGTGGTGGAGGCCTAGTGAGCTCGGCTGCCTCCTCCTCTCTTTTGAAATCAGCTGCCCGACCAGATCCAACACATCCGCTCCTCCTTCAATGGGTTCTTCACTGCGGCAGCTGCAGCCGTTGCATGTAGAAGAAGAATAAAAAAATAATGATAAAATATTATGGTTATTTATATACAAACCCTCAACTTTTTTGTTAACCTAAATTAATGCATGCAATGTACCTAATTAGTTAACTAATGCAATTCTAAGTTAATTCTTAATGCATTTAAATATGAATAAGATGCATGAATTATGTAAATGAATTAGAAATATGAATTAGTCTATTTACATCCTATTTTATGCTAAATAAATGTTAGAATTAACCTAATGTCTAGGCACTTAAATACTTAAATAGCTCACAACTATGGGCTAATCAAATACCCCCATGCCTAGTTTTTGCTAGTCCCTAGCAAAATTAAGCGAAACCTAGCACTCCAAGTAGACTAGTTAACTAACTTAGTCTTCCTTCAGAAGCATATAAAATTCAGACTCTAGACCCAAGGTTCCTAAGTAGTTGCCAAGTTACAGACTAGGTCGGCTAAAGACAAGTTGTAGGCACAAGTTTCCCTAATTTCTGACTCTACCCTAAAGTTTATTGATCCCTGAGATTAAAGCTTTCGTGCCTGTGCATTGGTCTGAGTTATTTGAGTTGAAGGAATTTATATATATATATATTTTTTTTTGTTTGTTTGATTCTTCTAAGTCTAACCTCAGATCAGCTATCAACACGGTCTGTGTCGGATTCATTGTCCCCATTACCATACCTCGAAGGGTGCCTGGCTTTCGATACTTCAAGATAGCACCGCCCATAATGACCCCAAGAACTCCTGGCAATCGACACTTCGAGATAGTATCGCCCATGGATTTCTTAAGCGAATTCAGGCTTATGGCAATAGGCACTTCAAGATTGGGCCGCCCATGGTTCCTAAACCGTACAATGCCCTTACATGCCCCCTGTAGGATGGATATCCTAAGAGACAAGCACCGAGGAGGTAATATGTTATCATCGCATCCTCAAGGTGAGTATATACTCCCCTCTCCTGCGGCGGGAACTCTTCCAATCAAAATGTGTTTTCAGGCCTCTCCTAAGTCAAAACAAAGAGAACCAAATCTCTTTTCAGAAAGAAAGAAATTAAGTTAATTACCAGACCAAGTGTGTGAAATTTGGATGCTTGGGTTACAAGGACCCGTAAACCAAAAGGTAGAATAAGACTCCAGGTACTACCCCACCTTTTAACTCAAACCCTAGCTTTCCTTCCTCAACCTCTTGAGGAATGGTATGCAACTTAACTCCTCCTTAAGTTTTTAAGCCCACAAAGGACCCTAAAGGTCTAAAGCTAGTAGCTCATTTAGCTTCTAAAGTTTGACCCTAGGATTAACTTAGTCTACCCTAGAGTTCTGATTTGCTTAAGACTGCGAGATCTAGCTAGTTAAGCTCAAAACTCTTTTTTTTTTTTTAATGCAAATGTATGCAATGAATGCACTAAGCTATGTATATCCCCAAGTAAACCCCCCCATGACTAAATTCTACAATGTCCTCATTTCATAGAAGGATATTACCAGGGTCAGAGTTGGGCTGAATAGCCAAAGAACCTGCAAATCAGTTTCAAGAATTACAGAAATAGGCCCTAAAAATGAGCAAAGCAATGTTGGCCTAGAAAATAGGTAACCTAGGATGTTGGCGAGCTGATGATGAATCCCGATAGCAAATGCTTGCCCAACTAAAATGGGAATGAAATCTTCCCAGGTCACCAGAAGAGGTTCTAAAGGATAAACAGGTATAACAACCTCCAAAGGGGTAGGGGGAGGATGACAAGGATCCTCGAAAAGGTATGGGGAAGGAATGGTGCAAAGATAAACCCCCAGGGTAATGGACTGACTACAGAAATCATCAATCCATACCCGATACTCCATTACGGGAAATATTGGTCTGTTAAGCCCCCTGGTCATAACAAAAGTGAGTAATTCTCTAAGGCAAGGATCGTCTAGGGTGTCCAAGTTACGAGGTTGCGGGATGGCCATAAGATCTAGGTTGGGTTTAATCAGCTTGGTGTCCATCCCAAACACTCTTTCTAAATCCTCAATTTCATCCCTAGCATTCCTTGCACCATCACATGTATCTTCCTTCTATTCATCAGGAGTCACAATTTTGCTTTCAGATATAAGCGAATCAGAGGGTAATTTTGACATGAATGAAGGTAGGTTGGAAGCAACAGATCTAGGGATTATCCTATCAATGTCATCCCTGGGTTTTTGTTCCTTACTCAAATCTTCCCCAGAGTCTATATGTAAATCCACATAAATCTTAGAAATTGCTTCCAAATTTTCCATCATTTCATCATGAGGAGAAATATCATCAATGGGTGTGCTAAGGAAACCTAATTTGGTCAAATTTGTGACATCCTCAGGGGCTAACTCTTCAAATAAGACATAATCACCCTTAGTGTCACTCCAAATCTTGAATGTAAGTTCCTCAAATAATTCGTCTTTCTCCTCATAACACAATTCATCATGTACCCGAGGTCAGGAATCATTTAATATCGCAGCAGATACCCTAGGGTGCTCTATCTGAGGTAAATGATTTACACTGGTAACATCAGACTCCTCAGATAGGTCAATTTCTTTAGGGTTAGGTTCCCTAAGTGTGGGCTTGAGTTCCATATCGTGATTAGAAGGGAGGGTAGGATTAACAATTTGACTTTGACCCACTTCATCAAATGTCACGAAAATACTATCATCTGGGTCGAGGTCTTCCAATGGTACCATCATTCCCTTCTTTTGACTCCAATATAATTCAGGTGGATACTCAACCTTATCATCATCTTCCTCGGGTTGCCACCTTTCTTCATGCAATGCATAGCTACTTTCATGTGTATCTTCCTCCCACCTAAGGTGTGGATCTTTCAAGGAAGTGTCATCTAATGGGGAGGTTTCAAAATTGATCCTCGAAAAGTAACTATTCTCCCTAGAATTTCCCTCCAACTTAAAGTGTAGCTCTCCCACGGGAGATGCATCTATTGTAGAGGGGTATACGTCATCCTCAGTGGGGTAGATTAGGTGGCTAATTTCATCTCTTTCTTGTTGGCCTGCTCTCTAAGATTCTCCGAACAATTCAATCATTTCATTTTGCATTTTCTGCATTTCCATCTTCAAAGAGGAGAGGTCATTACTATAATGAGAGAAGTCAGGCTTAGGCTTATAGTACCTAGGAGTGTCTGTCCAACCATAATAAATTTTCAGGGAGGGTGGGTTGGGTATTTCTATGGTGTGTGGGATATTGGGTAGAGTAAATCCCGCTCCTAGGTTCTGCTCACTGATTTGGGGCTTAACTAGACCAATACTCCTATAATAGGAGTAAAACGAATCCCAATGATTGTCATTATGTCCATCAAGGGATGGACCATCTCGGCGTCTGGGATCGAAGGATGCAGAGTGGGGGTGAGGGTGTGGGCAAGATGTGAAAGGATGAAAATCAATGTGGTCCATTCTAACTCACACCTCAATCAGAATTCCCCAAGCAAAACACAATTCAAAACGAACCTTTTAGGTCTTTCCCAATTTAGGCTTTTGATTTTAAGTCAGATTGTAGGTGACAATACAATTTGTTCAATCAATTTACGCGCCTATTGTCGACCTACGGCTCGCCTAAGAAAACCTAGTTGGAGCTTAGGTGTTCTTCCCTAAATCTAAAATGGTCAAGTAAATCCAAAGATGGAAGATCGAGGGATGCAAGTAGGCCTAAGACTTCCTTTGAAGCTATGCTTTCACGGTGCTTCTCAACTACCCCCAAAAATCCGTGACAGGGTATCCCCCTCTTTGGATTTACAAAACCTTTGATCTCAAGTTTCGAACACTTCAGAATCTAACGATAGCAGGGCTCTTGTCCTAGTATTTCCAAACCTAAGGAGTGTCTAGAAGCGTGTCGTGGTGCAAGTGAAATAGTGTGCATTCACAGCAAAAGATTTTGAATTTTGAATCGGATGCCAAGTTTGAAAATCAAATCCTTGGTTTAAAATGTCCCTCCTTTAATTAGTCCTTTTTCTAGAAAATATGTGACCACTTGTTAGATTTATTCAATACAGATTAGGTGGTCTTTGCATTAAGTCCTAATGCAATGCATGATCAAGAATAGGATGCAAAGTAAGAAAATGCGTACCTTGCTTCTAGCAATCAACAATGCAAGAATGCACGCAATGCAGAGAAATAAATCTTGAGGCTGCTTATACAAACCTAAATGGTTCATCCTAGGGCAGGTAGCTTCTAGCAGGCAGCTCATTTTTTATTTTTGTAATTTTTAAATTACTTATGCAAAAGCAAATAAAAGTAATTAATAAACTAAAAACCTAAATCTAAAGAAAAGGGAACAGGCTCCCAAAAATTACCCACGGGCCCAAAACAAAATCGGGGAACAAACCCCTCAAAATATACCCCAGAACAAGGGTTTCAAACCTAATGCAATGAAAAATTAAATCTAAAGTCTTAATTCTATTCTAATCTGGTTGGCAAGTAAATAAACAATGATGACCGTCGCATCCTCGTCCTTCTCCTTTTTAAAATAGCACATCCAATTCTCCTCTGGCGACGTCAAGGGTCGCCTCTCACAATGGCTGATTCTTGCACAAATTTCCTACACAGAAAAGAAAATAATAAATGGTCAAATCACTGTGCAATTGACAAATAATCAAAATAAAATCATGTGAAATTATTGCATTTGTTGCCTCCCCGGCAATGGCGCCATTTGACGAGTCGATTGTTTGCTTTAAAGTCGTTTGTAGTTTTATGTGGTGGAAAAAATGACTAATCAATATTTAAAAAGAACTAACCACTCGCAGAAGAGCGGGTCATATCCACAGGGAGGCAATGAGGCAATAATATCTTAATTATTTCGTATTCGTTCAGTCTCATGAGAAATCCGTAGTTAAATCTGACATGAAATGCGACAGAAAGAAGATGTACAATATCTTGAAAACATAAGGATAGATGTGCAATTTTTCCTCACTATAATATTCAATAAACATGTGATGATTTTATGCAATTTTCCATTGACATGTATTAAATAAAATTTGTGCACATTTAAATTCCAAAATCAATGTCAAACAATGTTAATTACAAAAGCTATGTAATTGTAAAAGAACTTGAGTACAAAGTTGTAAATTTTATGATAATAAAATATTCATAAACAAAAATTATTTTTCCTGGCAATGGCATGAAATGTAATAACTAATTAACTCAATAACAGAGCATTTTACCTCTCTCCTCCTCGCGATCGGGAGAGCGGTTCAATCGAGGAGAGGTTTGCACAGGTGGGTGGATGAAGCGAGGCCGTCGCGATGGTGGCAGCCACATGTCAAGCGGTGGTCGGAGTCGGCCGGGCGGAGCTCCGACGAAGGTGGCTGTAGCCGATGCTGCAGCTACTGTTGGCGGTGAGGACTGCTGCGCGCTGGCTGGAGGGCGCGGGAGCATGCGTGGCCTGTTGGCGGTGAGCACGGTTGAAGTTGCAGGCGTGGGTGTGCGCGGGCGGGTGGTCGCGAAGGTTGGAGGGCACAAGTGAAGTACTGCAGGCGTGCGGGTGAGCGAGGGAGTGTGGTTGTGCGAGTGCGGCTGCAGGCGGAAGGTGAGCAGGCATGAGCGGTGAGGCACTGCAGGCTGTGCAAGCCTTGCGTGTGGCTGGAAGCGATGCTCGGCCTGGAGTGGATGCGGGAGTGAGCTGGTGAGGTTGCGGTTCAAGTGCTGCAGGTGAAGTGGGCGGACGGTGGTTGCTACTGGAGTGGGGAGGTGGCTTCAGACGTCCGGGAAATTTCCCGGACGTCTTAAGTGACTGAGAAGATGATTGCAGTGACGGTGGTTGTTGATGACGATGGCGGAAGGTGCACGGCGAGGTGCTCACGGTAATGCGAACGATCTCCGGATTGCGGTGTGGCCTGTCACACCACATGCGCGCGGTGGTGGAGGGTCGTCGCTGCGGTCGAGGCCGGCGATGTGGAATGGAAGAGAGAAGCACTCTCTACACAGTGGTGGGTCGGTGGTGGAGGCCTAGTGAGCTCGGTTGCCTCCTCCTCTCTTTTGAAATCAATTGTCCAACCAGATCCAACACATCTGCTCCTCCTTGAATGGGTTCTTCACTGCAGCAGCTGCAGCCATTGTACGTAGAAGAATAAAAAAAATAATGATAAAATATTATGGTTATTTATATACAAACCCTTAACTTTTATGTTAACCTAAATTAATGCATGCAATGTACCTAATTAGTTAACTAATGCAATTCTAAGTTAATTCTAAATGCAATTAAAAATGAATAAGATGCATGAATTATGTAATTGAATTAGAAATATGAATTAATCTATTTTCATCCTATTTTATTCTAAATAAATGTTAGAATTAACCTAATGTCTAGGAACTTAAATACTTAAATAGCCCACAACTATGGGCTAATCAGTTGATGCTTAGGGCTGAACCAGGCAGTTCGCATTATTTTTTATTATTAAGGGAACATATCATCACCCATGTTTTCAAAACTTGCAGTGTTCTATTGAACCTTGATTAAACCAACCTAAGAATTAAACCCTAAAAGATACTAAACAAGGTTAAACCCTAAAAGACACATCATCAAATAACCTTGTTTGCAAACCTTGGTTGTGCTCGCACACACATTTTAACTAATCATTAAGGGCACAACCGATCTTAAGGGCCCATCACATTACAAGAGCACAATCATCCCAAGCTCAATTAAAACTTAGTAGACGTTGGCCTTAAGGATTGATTCACTCTTTGGGGCTCAGACTAAGATTTTTTTCAATTAATCTACTTCTGCTGGTCCATTTGATGTCTAGCTAGGGAAATAGTGTCAAACGACCGCGGCTGGGGGGTACACTAGGAATCGGTGGCGCAAGCCAAAGGAAGAACCTTCTCCCCAGTCCCTCCTTACAACTTAAATTGACCAAATAAAAGTAGGCCAAATCGTTTATAATCTTAAGACGGGTCCCTAGAGTTTGTAGGTCATTAGGCTAACTCACCTAAGGACAGGGTTGATTGCTTGTACTGCAGGGCTCCTTTCTCTCTTCTGATTTCCCTCTTACTCCACACTGTATCCTTTCACATCTTTCACTCATTGCCCATCCTATCCTCCTACCACCACTTATCCCCAAGATTATTACTATTCTGACTTGACTTGTAATTACCCATCCACTAGCCGGGATGACTTTGATTGGCGATTTGAATATGGACCTCAGTGTCCAAGGCCTAACCCTGGACAACAAGACTATGATTGCTATCCTTCCAAGAGCTACAATGATTATAGATCTTCATCCTTTGATCACTAAACCATCCTGATCTACAATCAGGAAGGATATAATGATTACAACACCTACTCTCCCCAGTATTCCATTGAATATAGGTCTCCACCATCCTTTAAACAACCTGAAATGACCAACTATCAGTGAGGGACTTGAGAACCTCGATATCCTGACTCCACTAGATTAACTCAAACCCACCCAAACCTGAACCGAACCATTCGATTCAGGTGAACCAAATCCAAGACAAGGTGCTGGCTAACTTAAGGAACACTATGCAATCTTTAAAAGCTCAACCAACATCATGCACTGAAGCATTAGAGCCTATGATCAAAATGATCGATGAACTTAATGGTTCTCTATTGGATTTATTCCAAAGTGTTAGGGATAGGAACCTGGGTGAGTTTCTTCTTGTGAAATTGTAGAGGTTGAGAATGAAATTTGTTGTTACCCTAGTCAAATCTTGGGATGATTCTCAAGATGAACCCCCTTCTGGAGAGCCAATGTCTGAACCCGCTCAGGTGCCTGTCAGGGGGGATACATATTCTGAGATTGCAGATGACTAGATTGGTCTAGAGCAACCCTTCGAGGATAAACCGATTGATTCATCTGAGATCCACGGGCCAGGGAGAGAGGAAATATGTCTCCTTGAACCAGGAAATGACAATCAATTTTGAGACAAATGTAAATGAGGATTATGAATTCTTTGACTCTGAGAGTGAAGAATCTCTTAGTGAAGCCTCACTTAAGCATAAGGATGATGATTTTAGTGAGACAAACGGGTTTGAAAAATCTGACGAACCATTTGATAGCCCAATTATTGGAGATTTGGATTCAGCTAGAGCTAACTTGGAGGATTTAAATCCTCATTTACCAGAAGATTCAATCAATAGCCCTATTCGTCAACCACACCTGAAAGGAATTGATTTTGATTTGGAAATCATTGTATCCAAGTCAATTCTAAGTCAACCACAATTTCTAGACTTGGGTAAATTATATGGGGTGAATGATATGCTAGAGGTCCTGGAACCCGAACAGTTGATGTCGGAGGATAGAAATGTGGAAATGAAAATTTGGGAAGCTAATTTTGAGGGAACTACAATTTTGGATTTAAGGGTACCTATTGACCTGAAACCACTTATTTTCTATTAAGACCCTTATGATATCTTTCACGTGCGACCCAAGCTTGGAATAATTGACTATCTTCCTAACCTGAACTATAAGTGGACACCCAATTTTAATGAATCAGATCAACCCATTGTCTGACACTGGTCTTGGGTTGCACACCACAAAATCATAGGCCTGGCCGCACAAAATTAACAACCTTCGATTCTGGTTGATTTTCATCCAGAACCTGAGAACCACTCGACCTTGGGGCATGGGTCTGCACCATAATCTGGTCCACATTTATGGACACCTACTGGTAGGTCCTGTGGCCAATATTTTTACTTTGATTTTGACCTGCACTTGTGAATTCTCAATTTCTTCCTTGTATGTATTTTATGCCTAGCTGAAGACATTAAATTTAGCACGTGTTTATATTTCACATTCTCTGCAGAGCTGACCGGATTTCTCAAGATGTTCTGGTGATATTCTGTTTACTCCACCCTTTTCGTGTCTTTATTTTTACAATGAGGACATTGCATCATTTAGGCATGGGGGGGTAGATAATCAATTCCTGAGATCATTTTGTTAACTCATTAGAATTTCTTTTAGTTTCTTATAAAAAAAATTTTGAAAATTTGAAAAAAGATAAAAAAAAAGAAGAATTAGGAAGGAGAACTTAGACATTTGGAAGTTATTAATTTAGGAAATGATACGAGAGGACTTAAACACTTAGACTCTTCAAGTCTTTGGGCTTAATTAGCCTGGGTGTGTACTCGAATGTGGACTTAGTCTCGAGTCCTCGCCAAGTCAATCTTATTTTAATTCGGTGAATAAATTGGGGTGATAAGTATACGACTTATTAACCCGCCCTCTGATTTGAGGGAACTTTAAGACTAAGCATCTACACTCTTTTTGTACTGACTAACTTTTCAGCAGTTTCTTCGGAAATTGGGTAGCTAATGAACTATCTAGGGTGGTTGATTAGCCCAAAGTTGTGGGCTATTTAAGTATTTAAGTGCCTACACATTAGGTTAATTCTAACATTTATTTAGTATAAATTAGGATATAAATAGATTAATTCATAGTTTTAATCTAATTACATAATCCATACATTGCATTCATATCTTAAGTGCATTTAGAATTAGCTTAGAATAGCATTCATCTAATTAGATAACCAATTAGGTACATTGTTTTCATTAACATAGAAGTTGAGGGTCTGTACATAAATAACCCTAATATTTTAACATTATTTTCTTTATTCTTCTTCTTTCAGAACGGCTGGCTGCCGCTCCAACGCCCGGTTGCTGCAGTGAAGAAGCCATTCAAGGGGGAGCGGATGTGGTGGATTTGGTCGGGCGGCTGATTTCAAACTTGTGCAAGCCACTACAAAAGGAGGAGGGAGGCAGCCGAGCTCAAGAGGCCTCCGCCACCGACCCACCACTGTGCAGAGAGAACCTCTCTCTTCCACTCCACACTGCCGACCTCTACTGTGGCGACGAGTCTCCATCACCGTGGGCGTGTGGTGTGACAGGCCACACCGCCATCCGGAGCTCGCCGCATCACCGTGAGCACCTTAGCGTGCATCCCCCTCGCCGTCATCGCCGACCACCATCACCGAGCTACTGATTCAGCCACCCTCTTAGTAACTTAAGATGTCTGGAGAATTTCCCAGACGTCTGAACTTACCCGCTCACTTCCACCGCACACGCCTGGAGTCACCTGCAGACCCCTTCCCACACCTGCAGAACCTTCAGCGCACCCACGTCCGTCAACCTTCAGCTCAAACGCGCCTCAACTCTCCAACAGCCACGCCTCCGCCCGCGCCTGCAGACCACCACAACCATCTTCCACGTGCCTGCAGACCACCACAACGCTTCCACGCGCCTGAAGACCAACGCTTCACCGCGCCTGCAGACTAGCGCCCACCGTCTCCAACCGCACCTGCAGAGCCCATCTCCACGCGCCTGCAGCATCCTTCGCCCGCGCTTGCAGAAGCGCCCACAGCTTGCGCGCACACGCCAGCCGCCCGCAGCGCCCTCCACCCACGCACAACAGCCTATGTGCCCTCATCAGCTGCAGCCGCATCCGCTCAACCGCCTGCAGCCGCCACCAGCAGCACCTCCGCCGGAGCTCATTCGGCCACCTCCGGCCGCCGTGCGACCCGCTGCCACCACCGATTCGAAGCTCTTGGTCCAAGGGACCTCCTCCGAGCTTCTCGCGCCCGGCCATCGGCTCCTCGTCGCGCAAGACAAACGGGAAAAATTCCCCTATTTTCCTACAGTAAACCGTCAATTAAAATTTACATTTTCTGCCTTTGCCACTTTTTAATCATATTTTATTGATTCTGCATTACGGAAAATATCCTCTAGTTTCTCATAATTGTCATTTCAGCATTGTTTCTTGCTTAAACCTTAATCTAAAGGCAATCTTGGCTTGGTTCTTGTCCAAACTGACTACGAACAAACGTTTTTAAGTGGTGCGAATTTTAATATGTCATTGCCTCCCTGTGGATACGACCCACTCCTCTGCGAGTGGTTATTTCTTGTTAAAAATTGATTAGTCGATTTTTCCACCACATTGAACTACAAATGACTTAAAAGCGAAAGATCGACCAGTCAAATGGCGCCGTTGCCGGGGAGGCAACAGACTCAATAATTTCGCCTAATTTTATTTTGATTATTTGTCAATTGCACAGAGGTTTGACCATCTATTATTTTCTTTTCTGTGCTAGAAATTTTGTGCAAGAATCAGCCTATGTGAGAGGCGACCCTTGACGTCGCTAGACGAGAAGTGGACAAGCAATTTTGAAAGGAGGAGAAGGACGAGGAAGCGACGGACACCATTGTATTTTTTCGCTAATTTAATTAGAATAGAATTAAGGCTGTAGACTTAATTTTTCATTGCAGATAGTTGGAAACCCTTGTTCTGGGGCGTATTTTGAGGGGTTTGTTCCCCACTTTTGTTTTGGGCCCGTGATGGGTAATTTTTGGGAGTTTGTTCCCTTTTCTTTAGATTTAGGTTTATTTTTTTTATTATTACTTTTATTTGATTATGCATAAGTAGTTCTAAGAAAAATAGAAAAAGAAAAAAACGAGCTGCCTGCCCTAAGACGAACCATTTAGGTCTATATGAGCAGCCACTAGATTTACTTTTCTGCATTGCGTGCATTTTTACATTGAAGATCGCTGGAGGCAAGGTACGTATTCTCTTACTTTGCATCCTATTTTTGATAACGCATTGCATTTGGGATTTAATGCGAAGACCACCTAACCTGTATTGAATAAATCTAACAAGTGGTCACATTTTTTTTAGAAAAAAGGACTACTTAAAGGAAGGACATTTTAAAAACCAAGGATTTGATTTTCAAACTTGGCGTGCGATTCAAAGTTCAAAATCTTTGACGGTGTATGCACACTTATTTCACTTGCACCACGGCACTCTTCTAGACACTCCTTAGGTTTGGAAATACTAGGACAAGAGCCCTCCTTTCATTGGATTCTGAAGTGTTCGGAACTTGAGATCAAAGGTTTTGTAAATCCAAAGAGGGGGATACCCTGTCACGGATTTTTGGGGGTAGTTGAGGAGAACCGCTAAAGCACAGCTTCAATGGAAGGCTTAGGCTTACTTGCATCCCTCGATCTTCCGTCTTTGGATTTACTTGACCATTTGAAATTTAGGGAAGAACACCTAAGCTCCAACTAGGTCTTCTTAGGCGAACCGTAGGTTCGCAATAGGCGCGTAAATTGACTGAACAAATTGTATTGTCACCTGCAATCTGACTTAAAATCAAAAGCCTAAATTGGGAAAGACCTAAAAGGTCCTTTTTGAATTGTGTCTTGCTTGGGGAATTCTGATTGAAGTGTGAGTTAGAATGGACCACACTGATTTTCATCCTTTCACATCTTGCCCACACCCTCACCCCCACTCTGCATCCTTCGATCCCAGACGCCGAGATGGTCCATTCCTTGATGGACATAATGACAATCATTGGGATCTGTTTTACTCCTATTATAGGAGTATTGGCCTAGTTAAGCCCCAAATTAGTGAGCAGAACTCAGGAGCGGGATTTGCTTTTCCCAATATCCCACATACCAAAGAAATACCCAACCCACCCTCCCTGAAAACTTATAATGGTTGGACAAACACTCCTGGTACTATAAGCCTGTGCCTGACTTCTCTTATGATAGAAATGACCTCTCCTCTTTGAAGATGGAAATACAGAAAATGCAAAATGAAATGAGTGAATTGTTAGGAGAATCTTTGAGAGCAGGCCAACAAGAAAGAGATGAAATTAGCCACCCAATCTACCCTATTGACGATGACGTAGACCCCTCTACAATAGATGCATCTCCCATGGGAAAGCTACACTTTAAGTTGGAGGGAAATTCTGGGGAGAATAGCTACTTTTCGAGGATCGATTTTGAAACCTCCCAATTAGATGACACTTCCTTGAGAGATCTAGACTTTAGGTGGGAGGAAAATACACATGAAAGTAGCTATGCATTGGATGAAGAAAGGTGGCAACCCGAGGAAGATGATGATAAGGTTGAGTATCCACCTGAATTATATTGGAGTCAAAAAAAGGGAATGATGGTACCATTGGAAGACCTCGACCCAGATGATAGTATTTTCGTGACATTTGATGAAGTGGGTCAAAGTCAAATTGTTAATCCTACCCTCCTTCTGATCACGATATGGAACTCAAGCCCACACTTAGGGAACCTAACCCTAAAGAAATTGACCTATCTAAGGAGTCTGATGTTACCAGTGTAAATCATTTACCTCAGATAGAGCACCCTAGGGTATCAGCTGCGATATTAAATGATTCTAGACCTTGGGTACATGATGAATTGTGTGATGAGGAGGAGGACGAATTATATGAGGAACCTACATTCAAGATTTGGAGTGACACTAAGGGTGATTATGTCTTGTTTGAAGAGTTAGCCCTGAGGATGTCACAAATTTGACCAAATTAGGTTTCCTTAGCACACCCATTGATGATATTTCTCCTCATGATGAAATGATGGAAAATTTGGAAGCAATTTCTAAGATTTATGTGGATTTACATATAGACTCTGGGGAAGATTTGAGTAAGGAACAAAAACCCAGGGATGACATTGATAGGATAATCCCTAGATCTGTTGCTTCCAACCTGCCTTCATTCACTTCGAAGTCACCCTCTGATTCGCTTATATCTGAAAGCGAAATTGTGACTCCTGATGAAGAGCAGGAAGATCCACGTGATGGTGCAAGGAATGCTAGGGATGAAATTGAGGATTTAGAAAGAGTGTTTGGGATGGACACCAAGCTGATTAAACCCAACCTAGATCTTATGGCCATCCCACAACCTCGTAACTTGGACACCCTAGACGATCCTTGCCTTAGAGAATTGCTCATTTTTGTTCTGACTAGGGGGCTTAATAGACCAATATTTTCTGTAATGGAGTATCGGGTATGGATTGATGATTTCTTTAGTCAGTCCATTACCCTGGGGGTTTATCTCTATACCATTCCTTCCCCATTCTTTTTGGAGGATCCTTGTCATCATCCCCCTACCCCTTTGGAGGTTATTTTACCTGTTTATCCTTTAGAACCTCTTCTGGTGACTTGGGATGATTTCATTCCCATTTTAGTTGGGCGAGCATTTGCTATCGGGATTCATCATCAGCTCGCCAACATCCTAGGTTGCCTATTTTCTAGGCCAACTTTGCTTTGCTCATTTTTAGGGCCTATTTCTGCAATTCTTGAACCTGATTTACAGGTTCTTCAGCTATTCAGCCCAGCTCTGAGCCAGGTAATATCCTTCTATGCAATGAGGACATTGCAGATTTTAGGCATGGGGGGGTGTACTTGGGGATATACATAGCATAATTGCATACATTTGTACACATAAAAAAAAAAAGTTTTGAGCTTAACTGGCTAAGTCCTGCATTCTTAAGCAAATCAGAACTCTAGCATAGACTAAATTAATTCTAGGGTCAAACTTTAGAAGCTAAATAAGCTACTAGCTTTAGACCTTTAGGGTCCTTTGTGGACTTAAAAACTTAAGTAGGAGCTAAGTTGTGGACCATTCTTCAAGAGGTTGAGGAAGGGAAGCTAGGGTTTGAGTTAAAAGGTGGGGTAGTACCTGGAGTCTTATTCTAACTTTTGGTTTACGGGTCCTTGTAACCCAAGCATCCAAATTTCATATACTTGGTCTAGTAATTAACTTAATTTCTGAAAGGAGATTTGGTTCTCTTAGTTTTGACTTAAGAAAGGCTTGAAAACACATTTTGATTGGAAGAGTTCCCGCCGTAGGAGAGGTGGAGTATATACTCACCTTGAGGATGCGATGGTAACATATTACCTCCTCGGCGCTTGTCTCTTAGGATATCCATCCTACTGGGGGCATGTAAGCGCATTGCGCGGTTCAGGTACCATGGGCGGCCCTATCTCGAAGTGCCGATTGCCATAGGCCTGAATTCGCTTAAGAAATCCATGGGCGATACTATCTCGAAGTGTCGATTGCCAGGAGTTCTTGGGGTCGTTATGGGCGGTGCAATCTCGAAGCATCGAAAGCCAGGCACCCTTCGAGGTATGGTAATGGGGACAATGAATCCGACACAGACCATGTTGATAGCTGATCTGAGGTTAGACTTAGAAGAATCAAAAAAAAAAAAAAGAAAAATTTCCTTTAACTCAAATAACTCGGACCAATGCACAAGCACGGATGCTTTAATCTCAGGGATCAATAAACTTTAGGGTAGATTCAGAAATCAAGGAAACTTGTGCCTGCAACTCGTCTTTAGCCGACCTAATCTGTAACTTAGCAACTACTTAGGAACCTTGGGTCTAGAACCTGAACTTAATATGCTTCTGAAGGAAGACTAAGTGAGTTGACTAGTCTACTTGGAGTGCTAGGTTTCGCTTAATTTTGCTAGGGACTAGCAAAAACTAGGCATAGGGGTATTTGATTAGCCCATGTTGTGGGCTATTTAAGTATTTAAGTGCCTACACATTAGGTTAATTATAACATTTATTTAGTATAAATTAGGATGTAAATAGATTAATTCAGAGTTTTAATCTAATTACATAATCCATACATTGCATTCATATCTTAAGTGCATTTAGAATTAGCTTAGAATAGCATTCATCTAATTAGATAACCAATTAGGTACATTATTTTCATTAACATAGAAGTTGAGGGTCTGTACATAAATAACCCTAATATTTTAACATTATTTTCTTTATTCTTCTTCTTTCAGAATAGCTGGCTGCCGAACAACGCCCGGCTGCTGCAGTGAAGAAGCCATTCAAGGGGGAGCGGATGTGGTGGATCTGGTCGGGCAGCTGATTTCAAACTTGTGCAGGCCACTACACAAGGAGGAGGGAGGCAGTCGAGCTCAGGAGGCCTCCGCCACCGACCCACCACTGTGCAGAGAGAACCTCTCTCTTCCACTCCACACTGCCAGCCTCTACTGTGGCGACGAGTCTCCATCACTGTGGGCATGTGGTGTGACAGGCCACACCGCCATCCGGAGCTCGCCGCATCACCATGAGCACCTTAGCGTGCATCCCCCTCGTCGTCATCGCCGACCACAATCACCAAGCTACTGATTCAGCCACCCTCTTAGTAACTTAAGACGTCTGGGGAATTTCCCAGACGTCTGAAGTTACCCGCTCACTTCCACCGCACACGCCTGAAGTCGCCTGCAGACCCCTTCCCGCACCTGCAGAACCTTCAGCGCACCCACGTCCGTCAACCTTCAGCACAAACGCGCCTCAACTCTCCAACAGCCACGCCTCCGCCCGCGCCTGCAGACCACCGCAACCATCTTCCACATGCCTGCAGACCACCACAACACTTCCAAGCGGCTGCAGACCAACGCTTCACCGTGCCTGCAGACTAGCGCCCACCGTCTCCAACCGCGCATGCAGACCACCGCCACGCCTCCGCCCGCGCCTACAGAGCCTATCTCCACGCGCCTGCAGCATCCTCCACCCACGCTTGCAGAAGCGCCCGCAACTTGCGCGCACACGCCAGCCGCCCGCAGCACCCTCCGCCCACGCACAACAGCCTACGTGCCCACATCAGCTGCAGCCGCGTCCGCTCAACCGCCTGCAGCCGCCACCAGCAGCACCTCCGCCGGAGCTCGTCCGGCCACCTCCGGCCGCCGTGCGACTGCCGCCACCACCGATTCGAAGCTCTTGGTCCAAGGGACCTCCTCCGAGCTTCCCGCGCTCGGCCATCGGCTCCTCGTCGCGCAAGACAAAGGGGAAAAATTCCCCTGTTTTGCTACAGTAAATCATCAATTAAAATTTACATTTTCTGCCATTGCCACTTTTTAATCATATTTTATTGATTCTGCATTGCGGAAAATATCCTCTAGTTTCTCATAATTGTCATTTCAGCATTGTTTCTTGCTTAAACCTTAATCTAAAGGCAATCTTGGCTTGGTTCTTGTCCAAACTGACTACGAACAAACGTTTTTAAGTGGTGCGAATTTTAATACGTCATTGCCTCCCTGTGGATACGACCCGCTCCTCTACGAGTGGTTATTTCTTGTTAAAAATTGATTAATCGATTTTTCCACCACATTGAACTACAAACGACTTAAAAGTGAAAGATCGACCAGTCAGTGGTATGGCTAGCAACTTGTCGATGGTAACAGCTCATCGGCTGGTTGTCCAGAGCCCAACCACAAGATCATTTTCATTGTACTACCTTTAGGTAAATCTTAGAGTAGGGAAGCCACCTACTTAAAAAAAAAGAAAAAGAAAAAAAATAGAAAAAGGAGAAAAAGAAAAAATAAATAAAACCACACTTCACCGTACGAGTATGGCTGACAAGTTGTCGTGGGCAATAGCCCATTGGTCGATTGTCCAGAGCCTAGCTCACAAAAATGCACAATAATTCCCAAAACACTTAGGGAAGAAGAGGGGAAGTCGAATAAATTAGGGAGATATACACTGGGTTCGCCCCTGTGTTGACCCCATAAATAAAAAAAAGTAGGGAGAAAGCTACCATTCAAAAAGATAAACCTCTAGGCAAGGTCACCTAGGTCGTAGAAACCCAAAGTGCATTTTAACGGCCGTTTAGTGAGTCTTTCATTCTTTTCACCAGATGCTTAGCACTTAGAGTCCTTTTCAAGTCTTGGGCGGGTTAGGCAGCCGTAAAAAGTTATCGCAACACTCTCAAACTCCAAAAGTCCAAAACAATAACAAAAGAAAAAAATATATATCTCTCCTTTTCAAACAATGTGACTTGGGCGGTCTGCATTCAGGCAGACACCTGGGTACTGTTGAGTCATAGTTATTTAGGACATTAGTTGAAATTTTCTATTGTTAATAAACAACTTAGGCCTAAGCGATCTAATCCTAATTTTGATTTTATACATAGCATGTAGTTTAATTTTGCTAGGGACTAGCAAAAGATAGGCATGGGGGTATGATATAGACACATCTATTTAGGTTAAAATGCCTATTTATGCATGTTCCTAGGCTTAGATTTGCATTCCATATTATAAATATTGCATAACAGGCAGTATTCTGCATTTAGAGTAGTTGTGTATATTTTAGGTTAATTACATCCTTTTTGTTGCCAGGAGAGGAGATTTATTTTGAAGACTAGGATTGACGATCTGACCATACAGATCTGATCAGGACGACGATCGAAGTTCAACGCCTCCGAAATTCCCTTGATCGAAGTCCCGTAGCATCATATGCAGTTTGAGGAAAATCAATGACCAAGGGACTAGGTGACATAATTTGGAGCTTCAAACGACAAATCCAACCACGCGGATGGATTTGGGTCAATGATCGCAACCTAACTACGTGAAAATTGACTCAATCTGACCTCTATAGCAACCCCTACAACAGAAAGAAGATGGACGGCCCTGGTCGCTCCACATGACGCAGCCCAGTCTACCCATGCACACACACATGCCACCGCATGCAGACTGCAGTGCAGGTGCACGCACGAGGGCAGAGGCACACATGTGCAGCAGCAGCTTACGCAGGCACGCACGTAGTGGCGCTCGACACGGGTGAGCAGAGCACGTCCCAACGTAGCAGTGGGTGAGCATGTGGGCTGTCTTCAGTGACTTTTGTGGTGGATCTTCAGCGACATTTATCACCGTCGCTCAATGTCCTGTATACCAATTTGATTCTTTCCTCCACTATAAAAGGACCCTTACCCCACCCATTTTTCTTTATCTCTTCCTTTCTTCCACTCGCCACCTCCAAGTCTCTAAAGAGAGCTTGTCCCAAGCCTAGGATGCTCCTCTAGAGTAGAAAAGAAAATATTTTTCCCACCTCTCATCCCCATTATTGGAGCATCCCGTGGCCATCCTGTCGCCACCCTTCGGGAGGAAGATCCTCGCCATGCGCCGTCCTGCCCCATCCTCCGTCCTCTGGCTCTATCCTTGTTCATCCTGCTCCTCACCACCTTCCCCCAGGCAACATCAGAGTGAGTCATCCTCCAAGCAACCGTTGAGGAGGATTCTCTCACCTCTTTCTATCTTTTTCACTTTCGTAGTGTAGTTTTCCCGCTTTCATAGTTGTAACAAACACTTATTCATAAATAGATGACTATTCTTCTCTATCTCTCTGTGTCACTCTCTGTTTATTTTGCAAGTAGATTAGCTATATTTCATCGACCTAATCTCTTGCTTGCTGAAAATGCCAAAAAAATTAGAAAAAATAAAAATGACCAAAAACAAATAAAAGTGAAATGCGAATTTTTCAAAACTAAATGTTTGCCTCCCCGTGTTCGACCTGGGACTCATCTTGAGTTTCGATTATAAATTTTATCTGATAGATGCATTTTGTGAGCTACAACGATGGGTCCTCCGAACCCGAACTTGAATTTGCAAAACATGCCTCGATCAATTGGGTTGGGCTAAGGTTTGGTTGGTTGGTATGGGTTAGGGCTTAGGGTTTAGGATTTGACTTGGGTTGTTGTTTTCATGTTTGGTTTGGGTTAGGGTTTAGGATATGGTTGTGTTTGGTTGGTTCGGGTTGTGCTATGGTTGTTAAATCATTCTTAAATTATCCTTTTATCTTCCATTTAAGCATAGCCTTCATGGTCTGACTCCCAAGTTGCAGGTCTAGAATTAAGGGGAACAACTTGCAACCTAATTACAAGTATGATTCTTAGGAGGAAAATTGACCAAAGCCCTTCTTTATTGAGCTCTTTCGGGTTTGTGGATAGGGGAAAGGTTCGCTCAAAAGAAAAAATAATCACACATTGGATAAGGATTTGGTGCTTTGATTTCACCTAAATGGATGTGCATTTGGGGAGAATATATATGATCACCTATAAATCTTTACCAAGTCCTTAGAATGAGAATGTATTTGTTATTAACATTTATGATTATAATATGTTATTTAATTAATTTTGATTTTGAAATTGCAGGTTATCAGTGTCAGGTACACTCGGAGGCTTGAGTAGTTAAAGGTATGTATACATTCAATTTTTTATTTTAATTAAATGATATTTTAGTTTTTTGTTGAATTTCTTTAATGTTCAAATTACATATTATTTAGATGCATATACTTGCTAAAAGAGATATATGCATGCGAGGCCAAACATTAGGTATTGTAACCCCTAGGGTAAAAGTCCTTTGAGTCAAATTGTGTCCAAATTACTCGCTCGTCGAGAGTTATGATCATGTTATATGAATAGTGTAGGAAGTCTATGTATACCTCACTTACATGCATGATGTATTATCTTTGTAGCATGCCATAAGACTCAATCAACTTTAGTTCAGTGACTTACCGAACTAAAGAAGGTCCTTAAAGATTTGATAACAACTTAGTTTTGCTCATTACATGTAACCTTGTGCAGTGAAATTTCGGTTGCTTCGTCCTGCTCTTCTCTGGTATACCAACTAATCTTATCTATTTTCTTGCGGTGCCCTTAATTGGGTCTTTAAGGAAATTTATCTAAGGTTACTATTGGAGGGTATACTGGAGAAGTGCAGGGAGATGCTATCGAAATTTCATCGCAGTATGGTTTCATGTAATGAGCAAACCTAAGTTGTGATCAAATCTTTGAGTATGGACCATAAAGTGAAAATCTTAATTAGGATACACATCATTCAGTCGTTTCTCTTCCTAATAAGTGATTTGTTTACATTAAAATTTTGGTTACAATGGATAAATCTTGGATTGGATTACAGAGTTTAAATTACACCAGATATAAGGATGGAGTAATGTCATTCTTGGATTGGGCCTTTGATGACGATAGGAAGATATTTTGGTGAGGAGGTGAATTTGATTGTATCTTCTGCCAATGCAAAAGATGTTTGAATGGTTCCTTGCATGATTGTAATATTATGCTCGAGCACTTGATTTGTAATGGGTGGTGGTAGCATTACACTACTTGGGTAGCTCATGGAGAGGAGTTGACTGAGAAAGTCATAAACAATGAGAATACTGTTGACGAAGAGATCGACGAGGAAATTGTTGATAGTAGAGGTGAAGAAATACAAGAAATGTTGAACGAGATGAGAGCAGGGGAGGATATAAATACAAATGAGGAAGATTCATTCAGTTGTGATCCGTTCTATGATACTGTTAAGGCAGCTGAGGATCCTATTGCTCCTGATGTTACAAAAATATCAAAGTTGTCATTTTTGTTGAAGATATTTCAACTAAACATTATGAATAGAGGTACTGATAAATACATGTTAGAAATACTTTAGTTTATTGCTGAGCTGTTGAATAACCCTAATGGTTTCCAACTTCATTGTATGAGGAAAGGAAATAGATTCGTACACTTGGTTTGGACTATCAGAAGATCAATGCATGTTCGAATGACTACATTCTTTTCAGGAATGAATTCGAAAACTTAAGTAACTATCCTAACTGTGGACTTGAGAGATATAAGGAAGTTAAAAATCAAAGTAAGAGGAAACAACATCAGAAGGTTCTTCGTTATTTCCCACTGACACCTAGGCTTCAACACATTTGTATATCAACTAAAACTGCATGGTGGATGGCATGGCACCAGGATTGTGAATCTCAAGATGGAAGAATAGGACATCCTATTGATTTAGAGCAGTGGAAGAGATTTGACGAAAGAAATAATTCATTCGCTTTAGAAGTAAGGAACTTGTGATTGTGTCATGCAAGTGATGAATTCAATCCATTTAAGAGTATGTAATCATCGTACTCTATATGGCCAGTGGTAATGGTCACTTATAACTTACCTCCTTGGTTGTGTATGAGATCGTCATTCATGATGCTGACCCTTTTAATCCCCAATCCAAAACAACTAGGAAATGCAATAGATGTTTATCTCCAGCCATTAATCGATGAACTAAAATAATTGTGGTACGCATGCATGAAGGCGTATGATGCAGAAAAGAAAGAATTTTAAACTATGTATGCAACATTATTGTGGACCATAAACCCAGTGTACGCAAATCTGTTAGGTTGGAGTACTAAAGGAAAGCTTGCTTTCCTAGTCTGTATGGAAGACACTCATCACCTAACTGCCAAAAAGTAAGAAATTTTGTTACTTAGGGCATCGCAGATTTGTACTTATTGAACATAGATGGCGAACGTCACGGTTTAGGAGTAAATTTGATGGCAGGAAGTGTCTGTATTAAAGAAAAATCCAAAAAATAAACTTAGTATATATTTTATCTGGTTACTAGGTCAGGTTATAATGGAGAGATTACAAGAAATGGGCAAGATACGGTTGGGTTGACTATTCAAACAAGACCAGACAACCTCAAGGAATTCTAGATTTCAAAAGGAAAGCATTTTCTTTATGAAGCTGCCACACTAGAAAGATCTTACAATATGTCATAACTTAGATATTATGCACATCGAAAAGAATATGATTGATAACATCTTAGACATATTAAATATGTCCGATGATCCAAAGGACATGGTGAAAATAAGGAAAGACATGAAGAGTTTAGGAATACGTCCAGAGCTGCATATTCATGAAGTTGATGGCTACTTCCCACCTGCTGTTTACAGCTTAAATCAGGACCAGAAGAGTAGACTACTCTCCTTCTTAAAGGAAATTCAAGTGCCAGATGGGTTTTCCTCGCATCTTTCCCGTTGTGTAAATGAAGTGCAAAAAAAGATATCTAGCTTGAAAAGTCATGACTCACACACTTATATGGAAGTATTGTTTCCACTGACAATATGGGGGATACTGCCAGAGCCAGTTGTTTATTCATTCACAGAGATGAGCACATTTTCAAAGTTGTTTGTTCGAAGAAGTTACAAAATGATACGTTGGATTACTAGGATAAATAAATAATCATTACTCTCTGTAAGATGGAACAGATTCTTCCCTCAGCATTCTTCGATGTAATGGTTCATCTCACACTGCATCTTGCAAATGAAGCGATAATTGGTGGACCTATACAATTCAAATGGATGTATCCTGTGGAGCTATTTTTGAAAAAGGTTAAAGACTATGTTTTGAACAAGGAAAAGCTGGAAGGATCAATTGTAAAAGCTATTTCTTGGAGGAGTGTATAAATTTTACATCCATGTACATGAATGAAATAGATAATCGCTTTAATAAACTTCAAAAGAATTATAAAGGGGAATACAATGACTGTGATGAAGAATGTTTGTCAATTTTTGATATCAGAGGAAGGTCGATACTTCATATAGAGCACAGGGCTATTTCAGAAAATG
Source organism: Thalassia testudinum (assembly GCA_037157565.1). Taxonomy (NCBI): domain Eukaryota; kingdom Viridiplantae; phylum Streptophyta; class Magnoliopsida; order Alismatales; family Hydrocharitaceae; genus Thalassia; species Thalassia testudinum. The sequence goes on from JAZHRO010000049.1 coordinate 35,326,911, forward strand.
ACAGGAGTTGCACACATTTATATATTTTAAAACAAATTCCTTAAATTGATCCATTTTATGAGGAATTCAAACAATTACCTCTTCAAGGACAACCAAATTTGGCTTCTTAGATGGGTTTAATGATCAAGTTCATCAATTGAAAGAGGATAATGACCCACGAAGGGTACCATATTTTGATGTAATTGTCGATTCACCATTACACTATGACATTACCACTCTGGGTATATAATAAGTGGGTTTAGATTTAGAATAAAAGAAATTGATGATAGAAAGGTTACACAACAGGGCAAAGTTGTTGATTCAAATCTTTCCACCGGTCTAGATGGATACTATAGTAAAATCAAAGAAATTATGGAGATCAGCCTCAGCTATGATCGCAGAGTTGTCCTATTAAAATGTCATTGGTTTGATGTTTTTAAAGAGGGCACTGGTTTTAAAATTGGCAAGAAGCACAATTTCTTGAGTTTAAATCCTAATCATCAAATTCCCCAGTCTGATGAACCATTCACATTGGCATGTCAAGCAGCACAAGTTTTCTACGTCCTCGATAATTGCCAAACGGGATGGCTTATACCAATAAGAACAGTACCACGCAATCATTTTGATGCACAATCCGAAGCATACCAATAATTAATAGAAGAAGTTCATATAGATTCAAATGGAGTAGATGTGGACATCTAAGGTTAATAACAATTTCTTTACCTTATTTCATTTCTGTTTATATCAAATTCATATTCAAATTTAAGAAACCTAAGCTACAACTGGCATTTTTTATACATTATAAATACCTAAACTTAAACCAATCACACACATGTTTAAAATTTGTTACTCATGCTCCACTGGCATTTTAATTACTTTTGTTTTTCAAATTACAGGTTATCGGTGACGGGCATACTCAAAGGTTGTTGTACTTAGAGGTATAATTTCAATGTCTTAAATTTAATTGGATGAAATTATATGTTTTTACTAGATGTGGGGTGTACCCACATATTATTTTTTATTTTATTAAATAGATGTTGGGTGTACACACTTGTGTTGCATGTTTTATTTGAATGGATGTAGGGTGTACCCACTTGTGGTTCGTCTTAGCACTTTTTTTTATGTAGGGTGTGCCCACTTTAATTTTAATATGCAGGCTTATAGAGAAACCTCCAAATTTAAGGGAAAATTTGTCGAAATTTCTAAATATTTCTTTTCTATTTTGCAAACTTCTTTCATTGATGATTTATACATTAATGATTTTCAACTGTATTAATTATTGCATTTTATACTTGTTATAGATGAAGTTGTTTAAGAAAAATCCCAAAAGAAAGCATCCTCCTGAGATGCAACCATCGACAAAGCCCAATTCGTCTCCTCAGGCTTAGCCACCCCCCTTGACAGTAGGCTCCTCCTAGTCACATTTCGTACATCTTAAGGAAATGGCACGATTACTACAAGCGAGTGGGAAGGGAAAGGTGAAGGAGATTGCTCAAACCTTGCCAGAGCGAGTAGAGGATGATCTAGATTATGGAGCATCAGATGAGGAGGAGGGAGAGAAGGTGGGAGAGGAGGAGGGGAGGAGGCAGGAGAGGACATGGGGTAAGAGGAAAAGGATGAGATGGTGGGGAGTACGTCCCCAGTTCATGCGGATCACTTTCTGACGGGCACAAGTTTGGGTAAGAACTCATATACCTTTAAGTTTAAAATTACTTATATATTTAAAAGTTTATTATAACTTTAGAAAAATATAATAAATATGATTAATGTTTACGTAGGTAAAGTGAGAAGAGGACAGGAGAAGATAAAGAATCTTGACCTCCAACATGTCCCTAAGGGCCTAAGAATAACAATCAGGATTAGAACAACAAGGGAGATGGAGAATTACCCAGGCTTCATCAGTCGAGAGGGCACAATTGTTAAGTCCATTGTGCCCATTTGCTACTTTGACTGTAGGAAGGTGCCTGCAGAGCTTAAGAGGCAGTTCCTTCATCAGTTGGAGGTAATTTCATTTATCAAAATTATTTCTTTTATAACTTTATCTTAAAATTATCATAAATTAAGATTGACATAGTTTTTAAAAAAAATTAACATAGGAAAATTATGATTAGGGTACTGACCCCAATGCCTCTTGATATATTCTTAAACTTGTCGCCAAAATCCACAGAGATTAGAGGACGGAGATCAAGAGAAATGTAATATTTTTTAAACATTTACATATTTATTATACAGATAATTTCATATAATATTTCTAACAATTTATATTTGGTATTTAGTTTTTTCCGAACTGCAGTTCACCCAAGGAGGCAATGGAGAATTATCCTCCTGATGTCATGCCTGACGATTGGAAGAATGCATGCAAGCATTGGCTATATCTGAAGACAAAGGTTAGTAAATGATTAAATTTTATTTTATTAATTTCATATATCTTAAATTTATAAAAAATATTATTGTATGTGTCTATAGGAGCAAGCAAAAAAAAATAAGGCCAATAAGGCTAAAGCTCCACCATTGACCCATTATTTGGGTCGAAGGATCATCGAGACGATTAGGAGTCATTATGTAAGTATTAAAATTAATTTTAAATTAAATATTATTTATTTTTTAAGTTATTTTAATATAAATGCATCATTTTTATATTTTCAATTCACTACACATGATGGGATGGAAATGACTAAGATGGATATCTACGAGGTCACCCACAGTAAGGCTGCAGCTGAAGGTGATCGTAAGTAGATTCATGAGTCATACTTAGAGAAACGCATAAGTTTCCTAAGCTCAAAAAATTTATAACTTTGCATATATATTATAATAATATTTCTTAATGCATTTAGGACCAAATGGTATAATTAGTACATCCCTCCACTGACAAGACCTCCGACAGCGGCCAGTAACCTTTGGATGCAGAGGAGTCATCTAGGAAAGTGATGCTACTAGAACACGGTGGTTTCATTCGTAGTGTGGAGAGGCCATACACGTTATCCACTTGGTATGGAAGGAAAGGTGCTGCCTCATCTAGTGTCATCGATCAACTGCATCAAAGGATTGACATGCTACAGAGATAAGAGGAGGAGGAGAAGAGAGAGGTAGACATGAAGAATATGATGAATGCCATAGATGATAAGCTTCAGATGCTTATAACCCTTCCGCAGAAGAAGCGTTAGTCAGAGCATCCCTCTTCAATAGATCCCAGCCTCTACAGACGAGACAATGACGACTCCATGAGTAGTGTAGGTGGAGCTGGTGGCATCGGTGCAACTGCATTTTGATTTCTATCCATTTTCTTTTCTTATGCTTTTCATGTTACCTTCTTTATGTAAATATTTCATTTTCAAACTTTTAACGTACTAGATTTTATATTTATGAAATATAAATTTCTCTTCATTTTCATTGCTTATTTTTCTATAAAAGCAAGACTTTTAAGTAGGTTTAGTAGGTAGTTTCCATCATTTCGTAATTAAAAAGAAAAACCCATACATTTGCCGTCACTTATTCAACTAAGCAATGACATATATGTGATGGTAAAAATATTTTTATCGTCGTTTATCTAATAACTGACGGCATAGAAGGTTCGAAAGAATCACAATTCCCATTTTATGCCATCGCTTCTTAGGATAAGCGATGGAAAAAATATTTTTCCCTTTACATATGTGTCATTGCTTAGTTGAATAAGCGATGGCAAAAATCTTTTTGTAGTCACATCTATGCCATCAATTTTAATACAAATGTCAGTAAAAAAAAATTTTGCCGTTGCTTATAGAAGCGACGGTAAAGTTACTTAAATGACGAGGAAAATAAAAAAAGGGCACGTAAAGGCAGGAAAAAGTGAATTACATATACCGTCCCATGTGAAAGAACTGACGGCAAAAGCAATTCCCATTGATTTTGAAACGACGTCGAAATATCCAATCCATCCAATGGTCAAACATTATTTTGGTCTTGGATTAGCCCTTTAACCGATGGCAAAGCAAAATAGTGATGGCAATAACAGTGTCATTGAGTTTGTCAGTGATTTTAGATTTGCCATCAATTTTTAACTGACGGCAAAAATAAGGCATGTTGTAGTGTACCTTTGCAAACTCTTGGCATATCAAATCATTAGTAGCACAGAAAATGATAACATCAATATAAATTTGAATTATTAAGAGGTCCTTTTCTTTTCTTTTTGTGAATAAGGTTGGATCTATTTTGCCAATTTTAAATTCATTTTCAATTAGATAAGTTTTTAATTTGTTGTACCAAGCTCATGGAGCTTATTTTAGACCACATAATTCTTTATTTAATTTGTATACATATTCTGGATGTTTAGCATCTTCAAAGTCGAAGGTTGTTTAACGTTGACTTCCTCCTTGATAAATCCATTTAGAAAGTCACTTTTTTCGTCCATCTAAAAAAGTTTAAATTCCATATGGGCAAAAAAATCTACCATCATTCTAATGGATTCTATGCGAGCTACAGGTGCATATGTTTCATCAAAATCTATTCCTTCTTCTTGATTATACCCTTAGGCCACAGGTTTAGCTTTATCTCTTGCTACTTCTCCTGATTCATTAAGTTTATTCCTAAAGACCCATTTGGTTCCTATAATGGTCTGAGAGTCTGGTTTTGGAACAAGTTCCCATACTTGATTTCTCTTGAATTGATTCAGCTCATCTTCCATTGCAATAATCCAACAATTGTCAGAAATGTCTTCCTTAAGGTTTTTAGGTTCTAATTAAGAAACGAAGGCTGTGAAAGCTAAGGTGTTGATGGAAGATCTAGTCTGTACTCCTTTGGATAGTTCCCCTACCACCAATTCCTTTGGATGATCTTTCATATAGATATATCTTTGTGTAGTTCATCCGAAATGTTCTCTTCTGATATGTTTGACGGGTCATCTATTAGGTCATCATCATCATTTACAGAAGATTGAGGATGAGTTGGTGTTTCATTGAGTGACACATGCATAGTGTCCTCAACAACAAAATTCTTCTTGTTAAAAGCTTTATAGGCTTTGCTTCTGGTTGAATAACCTAAGAAGATTCCTTCCGAGCTCTTAGCATTAAATTTATCAAGATTATAATTGGTGTTGAGTATAAAACATCTAGAACTAAATATCTTAAAGTAGGAAATTCTAGGTGTTCTTCCGTGAAAAAGATTGAAAAGTGTTTTGTTTAGGATTGGTCTAATTAGGGATCTATTTTTGATGTATCAAGTAGTTTTTATAGCCTCCCTGCCCAAAAATATCGAGGCAACTTTGACTCGCATAGTATTGTATCGGCACACTCTTGCAGTGTCCTATTTTTCCTTTCAACTACACTATTCTGAGGTGTGGCTTTAGGGAAAGCAAATTCATGTTTTATCCCATATTGATCACAAAAATTAGAAAAAGATTCATTCCCAAATTCTCCGTCGTGATCACTTCTAATCCTAATCGCTTCAGATCCTTTTTCATTTTGTAGTCTTCTTACAAGCTTACTAAAGATATCAATAGTTAGATCCTTACTTTTTAAGAAAGATACCCAGGTAAATCTAGAAAAATCATCGATTATGACTAAACAATACCTACACCCGCTTAAGCTTTCGGATTGTGTTGGTCCGAATAAGTTTAAGTGAAGTAGCTCCAAGGGTTGAAAGGTGCTAACCATCTTTTTTGGTTTAAAAGGATTTTCGATTTATTTGCCAACTTCACAGGAATCGCAGACTTTGCTTTTCTTGAAGTTGATCTTTGGCAGACCTTTGACAAGTACATGTTTCGCAAGTCTACTGATGTTTCTCATGTGAACATGACCTAATCGTCTGTGTCAAATTACTACCTCTTCGTCAGATGTGACATGACATTCAAGATTGCCACATTTGTCGAAGTTGATAGTATAGATATCTTTATGTCTGCTTCCTTGAATGAGAACTTGTTTTGATTCCTTATCCCTTATTTTAAAACTATTTGATGTGAAAGTGATTTTATATCCTTTATCATATGTTTGACTTACACTAAGAAGATTTGGTTTTAATCCACTAACTAGATGCACATTATCAAAAGATGTGGAGTTACCAATTTGGGTAGTACCAATAATACGACTCTTATGGTTGTTCCCAAACGTGACCATACCACCTTCTTGGAGGTGTTGTAGGAATAGGTCTTCATCTCCAGTCATATGCTTGGAACATCCGCTGTCCACGATCCACCTTTTTCTTCTTGATCCTATCATTGGTTTGCATTTGTGAGGTCTTGGTTTGATTGATCTATAGAGTGGCTTTAGATTTCCATTTATTTCTCGATATGTCAACCTTTTATAGTCTACTTGACCTACAAAACAAGATTGCAAAAGTGCTTTTGGTACCCATTTTTGTTTGGATACATGGTGGTTAGCTGGTGCTTCCTGTTTAGACAAGTTACCTTTCTTCATGCTTTGGCTATAACTAGATGCTTCATGATCAATTTTAAGCATGTAACCTAACCCAAACTTTTTAGTGCTTTGGGTTTGTGTTCCTAAGAGTTTATGCAAATTTTTACTACCTTTAGTAAATTTATCTAGATCATTTAAGAGAATAACAGAATTCTCATTTAGCTTATCTATATCTACCTTTAGATTGTCTATTGTGATTTTAGTGAAGTAATTTCAGTAGATAATTCTTTATTTTTAATGTAAGCATATGTTTTTGTGCTCTTTCTTTTCCTAATGATTTTGCTATGTTTTTATTCTCTACTTTTAGTGATTTAGCTATGTCATGCATCTCAAAAAATACTTATAACAATTCATATTGTAAAAAGGAGGTTACCTCATCTTCTAGAGCCATAGTCTTAGAAGAGCTTCTTCTCCGAAGGTTTCTTCTTCTTTTGAACTAGAATCTGATTCATCGCATGTTGTTGTAAAGGTCATTCTCTTCCCATCTTTTCTAGGAAATCTCTTTTTCTTTTCTCTTCTTGAGAAGTGGACAATCCTTCTTGATGTGTCCTTTTTTGTTGCAATTTTAATAGATAATGGTGTTTGCTTTGGATTCTTCTTTCTTCTTTCTCCAGTACCTCTTATTTTTGAGGAACTTTCTGAACTTTCTGGAGAGGAGGGCTATGTCTTCCTCTTTGTCTTCGCTTGAGGAATCATCAGATTGTTGATTGGCTTTGAGGGCTACGGTCTTCTTCTTGACTCCATCTTCCTGCTCCTTTATGTGTTGGAGCTGAACCTCATAGGCCATTAAACTTCCAATAAGATCATCTAGTTTCAAAGTAGACAGATCTTTTGAGTCTTCTATGGTTGTAGTCCTAGTCTCCTAATCACTAGTGAGCAATCGAAGGATCTTCCTCACTAAGGCTTCGTTCTTGATTTCCTAGTCTAGATTCCTTAGGGAGTTTATGATGTCCATGAATCTCGTGAACATCTTTTGGATTGATTCTCCCTTTTTCATCCTGAAAAGCTCACAATTTTGTGTCATTAATTTGACCCTACTTTCTTTTACCTTAGACGTCCTCTCGTGGGTGACTTCGAGGATGCTCCAGATCTCGTAAGCTATCTTGAAAGCAAAGATGCAATTGAATTCTGCTCTAGAAAGCCTACAGAAGATTGCGTTCATGGCCTTTGCATTATGTGTTGCCATCTTCTTCTGATATGGTGTTGCTACCACTCCCTCCTTAATCTCGGGGCGATGTACTTGGAGGCAATGATATCCCACAACTCAAAATCTATAGACTCTAGGAAGATCAGCATCCTAGTCTTCTAGTAATTGCAGTTTGTTCCACCGAATAATGGAGGTCGAATTGTCGATTATATCTCTGCATATGTGTCAACAGTTGACTTTTACATCTTCTGAACAACTATGCACTGATACCAAATGAGAGTTGTCTGTGGATCGAAACAGTATACTAGAGGGGAGGGGTGAACAGTATTGCTCTAAAAGAAATTTGAATAAAAAATAAATTCACAATAGAATCAAGTGCATATTACACTTGATTTATAGTGGAAACTCAAATCGGGTGAAAACCACTATCTAGGCCTCTCATCTTAGGATTTAGCCAACTAGTTGTTGCTAGCCAATCCACTATCATATCACTTGAACGAGGGTGGCACAACCTCTTTACAAACCACTTCTCTTGACAACCTGAAGAGAAGCACAACAACAACAACAACAACGGATCTTCCCCAACAACTTAGGTTCCGTTAATCAAAAGCAAAAATAAACCTCAGTAAAAGTCAAACCAGAATTTCAGTGAAGGTTTGAAATGACGTGGTTTGAAAGGCATGAAAATCGAAGCGAATAAGCACTTGAAGAAGAATAAGAAGCTCTTTGCTTTTGAGAGGATTTTTCTAATTAGGAGTGTGTGTACAAAGCACTATGTACGACCCCCATTTATATTGGAAAATTGACCTGAAAAGGAAGTCAATTTGGTTGATCAATTAATATAGATTGGTCGATCAAAATGAGGTTTGGTCGATTAATCTAGTTATTTGATTGATCACTGTTTGGTTAATTAATTAACCTAATTGGTCGATCAGAAGTGTATTAATCAACTTCCTAAAATGGGCTAGTTTGATCGATTAACTAAGTTGGTTGGTTGATCAATTAATCTTATTTGGTCAATTAATATCCCTAAAAGCTTGATTTTAGCAGGAGGCATGAAAATCCATTTGAGACTTATTTCGAGGTTCCTTACAAAAATATTCTAGGCTCAATAAAGATAAAAGACACTAAGACATAGATCAACATTCTTCTAGCTAGGTCCATGAGAGAAGCTTTGATCCGTGAGAGTCCTAAAATATTAGTCTTACAAGAAGCATAATTTTGGCGCATCAAAACAGAGGTACTTACAGTCTGTAGCATCAACGTAGATGCTGATGCAAAGGCGCACCCACCAGAACCACCTAAGTTGGCATGGACTAGAACTTGTTTGTGGAGACTATGTGGAGGTAGGAAATTCTAATTAGGAGATGTATAGGAAATAGGGGCATCCTATTGGTTCATCTAGAGTGCCTAAGATCACTAAATTGTAGGGTTAGGATTAATTAGGTTAGGAATTAAAGGCTAGGATTGAGGGCAAGGTGACAAGATAGGTTAGGTTTTTCTTGGGAATAAATCAAGGGTTTAGATTAAATAGGTTGGGTAATGGAAGATTAGGATTTATTATAGGATTGAAAAAAAAAATAATTGAAGGGATAAATGGGAAATGAGGGCCAATTGGGTTGTTTTTGGTGATAAGGATGTAGAATTGGGTTGGATTTAATGTGGAGATGCATGGGATTTTGGGTGTATGTTTGATAGGTTGTTTAGTAATGTAAGGGATATAAGTGGGCTTATAGGAAGTTGTATGTGATTTATAGGAAGTACATAGGAAGTTGTATGTGATTTCAATGGGGAGTGGATAGAGAGGTTGTTGTCGTGGTTTGCATGGGATAGTGGGTGGGATTAGGTTGTTGGTTGATAGGAGATCAGATGTGGAGATAGATTTAGTGGGATTTGTTATGTTGGAGTTTTAGAATTTACGTGGAAGTACATGTGATAGATTAAGTAGGTGGGTTATTTGGTGGGTTCCGATCATGCATTTGTGAGGCGATGTTCAATAGAGTGCATGGGAGGTTGATGGGTTATGTAGGGGATAGGTGTGGGGATGTGGATGAATAGGTGTTTAGCTAAGGGATTATTTGGAGGAGAACATGAGTATGGGATATTTAGGATGAGTGTTTAAGGGTAGGTAAATGAGTTACTAAATAAGTTAGGGTCAGGTCTAATTGAGTCTCCAAATAAGTCCACCAACTTGACTTAACCTTCTTCAAGTGAGCTCATTTCTAAAACTCCCCTTAACTATGCTCCAATTAGTTTGAAACCTGGTACCTACACACATATAAACAGATACATTAAGGCACTAGCTATAGTTAATGGAAAAATTGCGTAAAAGGTTGTAAGTATGCATTATTTACAAAATGTCCTAAAATGCCTAATCTAACCCAAATTACCTATACACTAACATTAATTAGTCGTTAATTAACATAAATGAATATTGAAATATCAAGAACTTTCTTGTCTTCTTTCTCTCTGTCTACATTTTAAGAAGTGGACAATCCTTTCGAATGTGCCCCTTCCATTTACAGCTGTACCAAATGAGAGCTTCTTCCTTTGAGTCTTCCTTCTGTCTCCAATTCCTCTTGTTCTTGAGGAACTTTCTAAACTTTTGTGATAGAAGGGTAATGTCATCTTCTTCACTGGAGGTTTCATCTTAGTGGCCGTTGGCTTCAAGCACTATGTTGTTCTTCTTCATTCCTTCATTCTCATTATCCTTCATGTGCTGATTCTGTACTTCATACACCATAAGACTTCCAATTAGATCATCCAGTTGTAAGGTTGTCAGATCCTTTGACTCCTGGATAGCAGCAGTCATCATTTCCCAATTGCTGGTGAGAGACTAAGAATCTTCCTCAGCAAGGTTTTATTTTTGATCGCTTGATCCAAGTTTCTTACAGAGTTTAGGATGTTTCTAAATCTTATAAACATCATTTTGATAGAATCCCCCTTCATCATGAGAAACTCATATTTATGGGTTAATAAATTAACTCGAGTTTCCTTTACCTTGGAGGTATCTTCATGGGTGACTTCCAAGGTGCTCCAGATCTCATGAGCTCTATTTTGCAAGCGAACACTTGGTTGAATTCTTCCTTCGAGAGTCCACAAAAGGTTGCATTCATCGCTTTGGCATTGTAGGTTGCCAAATTCTTTTGATCTGGAGTTACAGCAACTCCTTCCTTGCTTTCGGGGCATGTGTACTTTGAAGCAATGACGTCCTAAATTTCAAAATCCATGGATTCTAGGAAGATCTACATCTTGGTCTTCTTGTATCTGTAGTTAGTATCGTCGAACAGTGGAGGATGAACTATGGATTGTCCCTCAGCATAAATGTCAGTGGAGGACTTTGACATCTTTTGTACGGTTATGGTTCTGATACCAAATGAAGGTTTAGTGGATCTAAATCGATGTACTAGAAGGGAGGGGTGAATAGTATCACTGGCAATTTAAAAATTTAACTGCAAAACAAATAAGTACAAGCCACAAAAATTCATACATGATTACAATTGAATTTATAGTGGAAACCCCCTCGGGTAGAAACCACTACCTAAGCCTCCCAGCTTTGGATTTTCCCGACTAGTCAAGCTAGTCAATCCACAACGCACCACTTGAAATGAGGGTTACACAACCTCTTAACAAATTCCCTTCTCTTAACAACCTGAAGAGAAGCACAACTTCCCAAAACAACTTAGGAACTAAGTCAAAGCAGTATAAAACTAAAGACAATGTAATCCTATGGAACCTCAATGGAAAATCAAACCAATATTTTTGTAGAGGCTTTTTAATCGGAATGCTTTTGAGAGCATAGAAGCAGAACTGCAAAAGCACAACAGAAATGAATGCATGAGAGCACTTTTTCTAAAGATTTTGCTTATGGACAGTGTATTTGAAAAAGGCCACCAAGGTCCTTTATTTATACTAGAAAATTGACCTCTAAAGGAAGTTTTTCGAACCCTTTTGGTCAATCAATTAAGGTAGTTTGGTTGATCAAAATGGATTTTAGTTGGTCAAACTTATTATTTCATCAATCACCTATTGGTCAATTAATTAAGCTATTTGGTTTATTAAAGCTATTTTAATGAGCTCCCTAATTTGAATACTTTCGATCAATTAAAGGTTTTTTAATGAACTCCATAATTTGAATACTTTTGATAGATTAACTAAGTTGAATGGTCGATCATTTTATTAATTGGTCAATCAATTAACCTAAAAACTTGAATTTAGAAATTTGCGTTTAGTGCAAAAATCATTTAAGGATCTGAGCAAATAATTTAGACTCAAGGAAAATATAAAAGATCCAATGGACGATAGCGAAGAGCTTTGCTTCCTTTCCATGAGTCAGTGAAAGAGTCCGAAAGATTAGTCTTGGTAGATAACATAATTTTGGTTCATGAAAACAAACGTACTAAAACAAGGTGTAGGCCTAGGTAGCTCCCAAGAGGCCTGACTCTTCTGACTGAGGTCAACAATGTTCTCAGTACATTGAGGATGGGTAAGCCTTTCTTGAGTATCAACTGAGTTGCTAGCCTCCCCCTTGGCTAAGGCGGGACTATCAGGATGGAATCCAAAGGAAACGATTCATCTCAATCTCCTCTGGTAGAGAGGGTTGATTCCCAAAATATAATCACTAAGGTGAGTGAGAGAATAAATTATAATATAAAATAATTAGGTAATAGGGCAAGATGATTAATGGATTTTGTACCACAGTAGTTTGTATGTTTTAGCCAGGTTAGGAGTTGGAACATGGGGCTTTGGGTGTGGGCTATGGATCTAGCTGACTAGTGAAATTATGCACTACCATGTGTTTTTGTTTGTGATATAGTGCTTGTTTGTTCCCTACTAAGCTGATTGGCTCATCTCTACCTTGTGACCTAATTTCATGTTGTTACCGTCGTACGTCATCAACGCACGGGATTTGTTGCTACGCAGGTTTTTTGGCATGACTTTTGGCAGGTAACTTTTATGCTTTGGTTTTACAGTGAATTTCCATTTTACATACTTACTGGGTGCTTGGTTAGCTTATGCTATACATTATCATTTATGTGTCATTCTCCTAATATTTTCTTCAATTTTCTTACTGAGTGGAACTCTTTGGTGGCTTCACTAAGTTGGTACAACTTTAATTAAATAGGCTAGCACCTCTTCTGCTGCCAATCCATGGAAACTATAACCCTCGTTGGGGGCCTGGGCTTTGGGTCATGACATCCTTTGTTGGTATCAGAGCATGCACTTCATTGGAACTGTGCATGTTGTGCTTGGTATAAGGTTGCAACAAGATCTAGTTGTGGTCGGGCGATTGAAAGTGAAAATACATGATTTGTTAATTAGGGTTTTGGAAATCATTGTAACGCGTAAATTCATTTCGCTTTTGAAATTTACAACCTAGATTGTGGAGTATCTAGGGTCATCCAAAGAGGCAATTGTTGCAATTATAAATCCCTTACTTGAAAACATGGAAATCACCTTTCTTTTTGGTGTTTTTCAATATATGTTTTTTTTAGGGTTTTTGACTTAACAAGGCAATACAACGGTTGGTAGTAGAAAGACTAAACCTATCTTAGCACTAGGTGGCAAGCATGCCTTCTTCCCAAGCTCACCCTAAGCAAGTGAGGGCCTAAGATAATAGGGAAGAAGGTGTGAAAATGTAAAACAAAATTAAAGTGAGAAGAAGATGCTCCAAATTTAAAAAGGCAATTTTATAGAAAATGGATTCTTGTTTACACTTGTAGAGGAAAGCATCTAAAAAAAATAATTGAAACTAAAGGCAAATGAAACAAAAATCCTGATTATGTTGGTGAAGAGATGCTCTTGCTCCAACTACGGCTACTCCCGTAGTTAGAAAGGGCTCCTTCCTTTTCCTTCTCTTTGCTACAGGCTCCGCCTAGTAGATGTCCTCCAAGGCAAACCCTAAGGGGGGCGTGCCTTAAACTTCTCCAAAGGGTGGGTGTGCACCACCCTTTCTCCTCCAATGCCTAGCCATCCTCCTTGATGTGGAATGCTCCTCCTTCCTGGCATGGTACAGGGTGAAGGAAAGGGGAGAAGAAGGCAATAAAGGAGTGGGTGATGTGCCCCCTTAATCTTCTTCTCTACTCCTTCTTCTTGGCTGTAGGTATGAGGTGGGTATATGGTAGACTAAACTAAAATGGAGGATGATTTTTTGGGTGGTAGGTGATGGGTTTTTATAGAGGTGGAAGGTGGTGGTTGGAGTGGAGATGATGGAGGGCTAGGATTAGGATTTGGGGGGTGGTTAGGGATCCTAGGGCTAGGAGGGGTTGGCGCCACCTTAAGGGATGTGGTGGTGGTGGTTATGGTGGTGGAGAGGCACCATAGGTTGGCGCCACCATGGACAGGTGCCATGGTTTTGGCGCCTACTATGCGAGGATTCTAAAAGGTGGGTAGGTGTAGCATGGCGATGGCTTGAACGGGTAGGTGTAGGGTGGATATGCGAGGTGAAGTTGGCATAAAAAAGGGAGGTTGTTATGGTGGTTTTGGCACCAACTTTTTGGTACCCTTTGGTCGTGGTTGAGGGGTTAAAGGTGGTGATGGTGGTGGCACCAACTTGGAGTGGATGTGGAGCTAGCTTTGGTGGTCTTAGGTGGGCTTAGTTGGTGAAGCAACCTAGGTGGAGTATTAAAGTAGTGGATTGCCAAGGGAGCTGGAGCAAAGCAAAGCTAAGCAACTTAAGCTAGCTTAGCTAGTAGTAGAGTAGAGGAGGAGGCAGTAGAAGCTCGGGTTTGAGGGGAGGAGTTGGATAGAAGAAGTTTGGAGTTGAACTGGAGCTGGTAGCTGCTGAAGTGGGTGGCATGGAGCTACTTTAGCAAGCTTAGCTTGCTAGTTCTTTGCTAGCTGCTAAGGCAAGCTAAACTAAGCTGGCTTCTACTAAACAAAGCTAAGGTGAGCTGGGTCTGGTTCTCCCGGGGAGGACCTAGCTAGTTGAGTTAGCTTTGGTAGCTTAGCTCAACTGAGTTGAGCTAAGCTAAGTCCCCGGGAGCTAGACTTGACCTTCTTGTGCTAAGATAAAGTCATCTTCAGCTGGTTGGAGTTGAGTGGAGCTAGATGTAGCTGGTCTTGAGCTGTGGTGAACTCCAGTCAACTCAGCTGAGCTAGTTAGAGCTCCCAGTGAACTGATGGGAGTTAAGATTAGCTAGACTCAACTAAGTTGAGCTAGATTTGAGCTGACTTGAGCTAAGGTGAGGTAGGATGAGCTCTCTTGAGTTGCCATTCAGCTGAGATGAGTTCAATGGAGTTGGGATGAGCTAACCCTAGCTCAAGTGAGCTGGATTCCAACTATGGTGAGCTGGATCAAGCTGAGTTACAGCTGGGTTGGGCTTCTACTTCACCAATTGCCTTCCTGAGTGCTAGGGTTCTAGGGATTTGACAAGCTGTTTATCCCCAACACTCACAAAAGCATATCAAAAAGACAATAAAAAGTAAAATGCATGCCTATCCTAATTTATGCCTAATTGTAGCCCAAAAACCCATTTGCGGAGCAAAATCCTAAGGGTTAGGTTTGTTTTAATGCATAAGAATATGATAAACTGGTGTTTATCACACCCTCATGCTTACCTCTTGCTAGTCTCTTAGCAAAACTTTAATTTTTACAAAATGAAATTTTTGGGAAATCTAATTTTATTGACTTTTGAGGAGAAGGAGATTATAGGACATGGGATGATCCAAACACAGGGGGTACGGGATTTGTTAAGGATAAACATTGGGATTTGTTTTCGGATCCAAAAATTAGATAGAAACGGGGTCAATATGTCCAAAAAATTCATAGATTAACCCCTTGTTAATTCATATGACTTGAAATTTTTGTTTTTAGGATTTTTCTGGCTCTTGAATCTGATTCGCAACTTGCAATAACCTTTAAAACTTTGTGTCTGTGCTTGTGAAAAGCCAACATTTATAAGGGCGTGTTTGTCGTTTAAGGCTTTTTTTTCCCTTCCCTCATGCTTATTTTTAGCTTAATCTTACAATAGATGTGTCAGGATCATCATTCCCATTACCAATCCTCGAGGGGGCTTTGGCACTAGTATTTCGAGATAGCACTGTCCATGACACCACCCGGGAGCTCACAACCCCAAAACACAATGCGGTGTAAAGGGGTGATCCAAGCAAACTCAAGCTCTTGCTCCGACACTATAGGTAGAGCACCATCCAAGACACTTGAGCTGCAACAATGCGCTTTAATGCTCCATCTAAAGATTTGAAATATAGATATAGAGCAGCATCGAGGCAGTAAAATGTTGACAACGCATCCTCAAAGGAGGCATTTTCCTCCTTCTTGGTGGTGGGAACTCAAACCAATGATCTGCTTTAGACTTCTACTAAGGCCAAATAAGGGGGTTTTTCTAACTTTTAGTTGTCTTCAGGTGTTGGCTTGTGTGTGAAATTTGACACAAGAAGTTTTGCATGAAATGCAAGTTTTTGAATAAGAAACTAAGCTAAATACTTTCCATAATACAAAAGAGGATCAAGTCTCCTGAACTATCATGAGTTCAAGTGGAATTTTTGAGAAGGATATCTGATCTTGTCTAACAATAGACCTTGAAATTCTAATGATCAGATCCGTATCCTTATCTCTAGTTTGTTAAAGATTAAATCCCATTGTACCGAAAGTGAGTTCGATTTCAAAATTTTCCTCAAAAAGTTTCAATATTTTTATTTTTTTGTGTATGCAAGTAGAAAAATAAAACAAAAATGACTAAAGAAAAATGCATGTTTGTAGGTTTTGAAAATCCTAAATCGATCGTCAAAATTTAAAAACACTCTCCCATGCTTAAGATATGCAATGTCCTCCTGCATTAGGAGGGAGAAGGGATCACCTTAGTGAAAGGCAGTCGGGTTTAGGATGGTCAAAACCTAGAAAAAGAAAGGAAAAAGAAAGCAGGAAAAATGATGGGTTACCTCCATCTAGTGCTATCTTTAATGCCATCCAGCTGGGCATGAAGTTATGCACAGAAGATGGACAATCATTTAAATAGTTGGACACTTGAATGTCCTCAAGAAATGTGTCTTCCTTAAAATCTGAAAAAAGATGATTGGTAGAGAAATAAGGATTAAAATAAAATGGAAAAATGGAAAAATGACCTGAGTCTGGCCATGGTTTAAGTTCATGTAAAATGCCAGGTTGGGTGGGTTGGGTGGTAGGTCCAATGGAAAGGGAGGGAGAAAGTAGTCAGTGAGATGTTGGGTGGGTGAATTTAGTGTGGATGGTTTTGGTGAAAAATCAGGAAGATTAAAAGAGTAAAAGTGAAACCCTAGTTGATCTGAAAAGATTTGGATCACATAATCATTAATAAAATCTAGATCCATGGTGGTCAGAGATGAGTAGGATTTGATCAACATCGACTTCTCAAATGATGCTTCCATTGTATTATTAGTGTCCTAAAAAATGTCATGATCAATGGACCTCTTGGAAGCTTGAAATAAATCTAATGAGAAAATCTGGTTACCGCAACTTCTATTCATTTTCCCAAAATGAGAGTTGATATTAGCTGTAGCGGTAATCAGAAAGGGTCTTCCAAGAATGAATTAATGAGAACCTCAGGTACCTTTATGTCAAGGGCCAGAAAATTCACAGAAAATAGATAATTCTGGATCTTAACCATGCTATCCTCAAAAATTCCCCGCGGTTGAGTGATAGATAGGTCTTCCAATTGAAATTGAACCTTAATAGTTTCAAAATCACTGAATTGAGATTCATTGAATAAGATCGGGGAAATGATATTAATGGAGGTACCTAAGTCGAGAGGGGCACGAAAAAAAGTGGTGTCATTTATGACAACCGAGATGGGTGATGCACTCGGGTCCTTTTTTGTGAAAGGCATCTTACTTTGAAAAACTGAGCTGGCTGTCTTTAGAAGGACCATCTGTCCTAGATTTTGAGCCTACCCTTTTGGAGTAAACCTTTCCTTCAAATATTTAGCAAAGGCAAGGGTGGCATCTAGGAGGGGAACATTCTTCTCGACTTGACTAAATAAGTCTGAAAGATCTTGGTGAGAGGGCTTTGATTTTTTATTACAAAGATTGGATTGCAGTGTTTGAGGGTGAGAAGTGGGATTTTAATCAAGTGCTTTTGGGATTTCTTTTTCTTCTTCCTGAGTGGGGTTAGGAGAGTTGATTTGTATAGGCTGAGAGTGGGTTTCATCAATTTGATTTGAAGGCCCTAAATCAATGGTGGTGTTCCCACACCTCAACGTATTTGTATATGCATTTTGGTTATCACTAGCAGGAGGTGGGGGGTCTTCTGTTGATAGAAACTACGTTGGTACTGAATGATCAGGTTAATAGGAGGTTGAACAGCGTGGTTCTGATGTTGGTGTCCACCTGGATGTTGGTTCCTATGATTGACAATGTTTGGTTTGTGCTGGGATGGTGAGTGTCCTACAGTTCTTTGGTTTGAAATGACCCTAAATTGATCATTGAGATTATTAATAGCACAGGTTATTTTTGTTGTTTCTCTTTGCATCTTCTGCTAGGTTTTCAACATCTGGGCATTGATGTCTTCTTGAGATGGCCCAGAATGATAAGTTGATTTTGAACCATACCCTCCAAATAGGTTTTG
This sequence comes from Thalassia testudinum, assembly GCA_037157565.1. Lineage (NCBI taxonomy): Eukaryota > Viridiplantae > Streptophyta > Magnoliopsida > Alismatales > Hydrocharitaceae > Thalassia > Thalassia testudinum. Next base: position 35,344,984 of record JAZHRO010000049.1, read on the forward strand.
TTGTTGGTAAGGAATCGGATTGGTCCATGAGTGAGTCGGATAATTCCTCCAATTAGAGGAATTTTGCAATTGCTCCTAGAAGGTGGAGATATTTTAAGTGGCGTAATGATTTGGATAAGTATAATTCCCTATCAAACCATAGAAAGCCTCGGAATAGTAATTACACTTAACATGGGAGTTATGCAGATCTTCTCTCTTTGGTGTGCTAAAAGGGGTGAAATGTGGAATGTGTGGAGCTTGGGTAGGTGTGGCAAGACTCCCTTGGTATGCAAGGTTTGTTAAATCCTTATGCAACTATTGTTGCTTAACTTGTAGCTGAGCCATTATGGAGTAGAAATTATCTGGGGGGGCCTGATTAAGAAGCTCCTGGGTGGAAAGATTGGGGAAGGAATAATTAGCATGTAGGTTAGAGGACCAATTTTGATTTTTCATTTTTAAAGAAGAGGAAAACTGCATGAAAAGTCTTTTTGGGGTGGCAAAATCAAGTGGTCCCTCCAAGTGTGGAGTTTTGGACTACCGCTCGTGCAAAATGGAAGAAATGGTAGGGGAGAAGAAGCGACGGAGATGAGAGAAAGTGTGCACACAAGCAATCAAAATTATAGACCTAACCTAAATGTGACTCCCAAAAAATTAATCTAAGACTTGATCAACCTACAAAATAAGAAATCAATAGTGAATACCCATTCTATCAAAAAATCTGGCCAAGTTGCATAAGGGGAGGTTTCGGCCCAAGCATTTCCTAGGAAAATCCCTAGGGGCTTATGCAAACCCGTGCTTGGTCATTTGACACTGCCCCTCAACCTGACACCAAATATAGATAACAGAATTGATATTAACTAAAGAAGACTTAAGACCTAGATAGCAAGCCTAAGTTGATGAAATCTTAGGGATCAAGTTGCTACGGATTTTAGTTAGGTTTAGGATACTATAGTGCACACGGAATGTGGAGGCCATTGATTTTGGGTAATGCCCTGTTATTTCAATTTTTTATGTGTGTACAAGAATTGGAAAGTTGATTCCAATAAAAAGCAAGTTGTCACACAATTTTATGTATTTTAGTCTTTTAAGATTTGCTTTAAATTAGTGCATTTTAGGGTTTCCTTCCTTAAGACTTCAAACAAGTTTTGAGATCCACAAACAAGAGGTGAGGATATGTTTCCTTTATGTTGTAGGACTAAAAAGAAGGAAAGAAACCCTAATCCAATTAGCCCTAAGATAGAAAATTACTACTCATGAATCTTTTTTAGGTTTTCTGTATTAAGTAGTGGTCCAAAAAAATCAAACAACACCACCAATTTGAAGAAAATCATACAATGATTTCAGAAAATATTTTTTTAAGATTTTAGGAATTTGTTTAGTATTTTTAAAAAAAATTTCTTTGTACTGATGTCAAAGTCTAGAATTAATACCTGTGGGTATTTTGTACTTTCCAATACCACCACTGGCCTCAGAAAATTTTGATGATTTTATGTGACATGTAGAATTTCACAAGAATTCCAGAAAGTTAAATTTCACAAAGATTGGATGAGCATAAAAATTCTAAAAATTCTCGGACAGTAGCAAAATAGAAAGGTTAGAGGGTGTAACCCCTCTGTAGTCAACAAATTTTTAAAAATTAAATTCAAGGCCAATTAGTTTGAACTTTGGAACAAATGTTCCCAACTTGATTTAGAATCTATGTGAAATCTCAAGATTTTAGGAGACCTATGGTGTTTGGAATTGAGTTTTCAAATTCAGATAGAAGTCTAGATCCGAAAAATAGAACACCCGCACTTAAGGTAGAGTGGTGTTTAATGGGGCAATCAATCAAAAAATGGGTTTTAAAGGTACCACTACCAAAATTTGGTGTTTAAGATCCTGAAATCCATGTTTAGTTTATTTTAGTAGTCTTTTAGGCTAAGTGACACAAGAAAGAAGAAACCAACCTAGAATCTGGGAAGAAAAGCAACTTTAAGCTCTCGCTTCCAAATTCCCGCTTTCTTCCTGTAGTTCCTGCACACACAAGAAAGAAGAGAGGCAAGGGGATGAGATCCACTTCAAGAAAGAGAAAAACATTTTGCAAAGCCATGCCTCCCTGGCAACAACGCTAAAAAGTGAAAGCAAAAATATGCAATTTGTTATTTAGGGTTTTGGAAATCGTTGTAACACGTAAATCCATTTCGCTTTTAAAATTTATAACCTAGATAGTGGAGTATCAAGGGTCGTCCAAAGAGACAATTGTTACAATTATAAATCCCTTTCTTGAAAACTTGGAAATCGCCTTTCTTTTTGGTGTTTTTCAATTTATGCTTTTTTTAGGGTTTTTGACTTAACAAGGCAATACAAAGGTTGGTAGCAGAAAAGACTAAACCAATCTTAGCACTAGGTGCTAAGAATGCCTTCTTCCCAAGCTCACCCTAGGCAAGTGAGTGACAGAGAGCGTTCTAGTGCATTTGAAAGTCATTGGAAATCGTAGTATAGTCACGCAAAAACGTTTGTCAAAAATTAAGTTTGTAAAAATTACGAGACTTTGAGTCCCGGTCGTTCGTCTCTAGGAGGCATTGCTTTCACTTTTGAAATTGATCTTTTTACTACTATACTTCATTTAAAGACGCACACCGGTTTCCAATCTCCTAACAAAAACTTCAGTTTTATTATTAACTCGGATCACATGCGCATGCGTCAAGTAAATTACGAAAGTGAACGTGTGAGCTTCTGTGCGCACGATTCTAGTGAGGTGGGGACTAGTTATGAAGAAAGCATCTATTGTTAGATTTTCAATATCCTCAGGAAACGACGTGCTGATGCATAATAGACAGTTAAAGAGCAGGCACTTAAATCACGCAAATATGATAATCATTTAACTCGTGGTGATTTCAAACACATAAAGAGATATATATATATATAAAAAGGTGTTTTCATTCATTCATTGGGGAGTTGTTTGCACAAGGAATCTAGAGGAAAGCCTGTACATAAATGCTTGAAATTAAACCTAGCTACCAGAAAATGATCGCATACAAGAATCGATGGGGGAATTTCGCATGCATCATTGGGGAGAAATAAGACTACACTACTAAGTAGTAAATAAAAGTAATAAAATTATAAAGAGCATGAATTAAATCTAGAAGAATAGAGGGCATTCAGGGGTGGTCCCCAATGGCCTTGGAGTGGTCAGGAGGAGAATGAGGGGCAGCCAATGTAGCTTAGGCCGACACTTGGAGAGAGGGAGGAGTGATCCAGCATCCTAGCATGACGTCCTCCATGGTGGTGGTAGTGAGCTCGTGGAGGTGGAGTAGCTAGCTAAGTGGAGGTGGCGTGAATGACAACAATGGAGTGAATTTGCCAAGGAAGTGAATGGAGCCAAGGGATGTGAATGGGTGCAATGGCCACCACTTAGGTCTTTTTATAGACCTAACGGAAGCTCCCTAGAGAATTATGGAATTCTCTAGAGAGGCCTATGGTAGGAGCTCATGGGAGAGTGAGAGAGAGTGGATGGATGGTGGTTTTTAGATCCACCAAATGTGGATCTAAAAATTGAATGGCTCTTGGTTGCTAATTTTGGCAACCAAGGCAACCACACATGGTAGAGAGTTCTAGAGAACTCTAGGCTAGGTATTTTTGTGTGGGTGGTGTGTGTGGGTGTGATTGGGTCAAAACTTAGGTGGCTAGGATGATTAGGTTAGGTTCTACTGGGTTTATGTCAAGGTATGTCTCAAATTAGGGTTATAAACCCTAATTCACTAACTTAAAGTGCAATTAAACTTAATACAAGTTTAATTGGGTGTGTGGAAACTTAATTGAGAGTAAAACAACTCAATTAATTTAGGTCTAGGTCAATTGGACTCTCACTGAGTCCTATTGTATAGTGTGTGTTGAGATCAGGAGTCAATTGTTCTCAATGAGTCCAATTGAATAGGCTAATGGAATTGATTAAGATCCAAGTCAATTAGGTTTAGTGAGGACCTAATTAGGTCCTTAGGGAGGTCTAGAGGTGATGTACTGGGGTTAGGGCACCTTAATTTAGGTTCCTATGGGGTTGGTATTGGGTTTAGGGACCTAGAGATCCAAGATCAAGGCTTAAATCTCAAAATAGGAATTGGAGAGTAGTATCAGATGTCTAGTAATAGTGTCAGATGTCTTATACTCAAAAATCAAAAGTCCAGACTTGTTGTCGAGACATCCAATCAGAGTCAGGAGGGATTTTGGGTTCTGTTTTGGGTATTCTACAGAAATTGGACGTCTGACAAAGTGTCTGGACATCCAATAACACTGCAGAAGTGAGTTTGAGGTGTGCGGGAGATGGCTAAGTGTCCTAGACGTCCAGATAAGGGCTAGAACTTTGGTTTTAAGGCTTCCTAGGGTGTTGTGACCTAATCTAAGGGTGGCTAAGGCTTGGGGAAGTCTCTAGAGTATCCTAGGGCTAGGATGGACCTATGCTCTTCACATTTTACTACTTTATTTCTACTTAGTAGAATAGAACACCTTTAACCCCCTTACATTATTGTTCCTATATCTAAACTAAGACTTCTGCTCCAGCTCTGCAGCAACTCCCGTTATTCTAGATCCAGCTTCAAATCAAGCTCCTGATCAGCTTATTCCTGCAATTGACATAATATATTTAATCAGCACAATATAACATTATTTTATGCATAGCTAAAGGAAAGCAGTAAAGATGCAGATAATGCGTATGCATGCATGAATAACCCTAACTTATGCTAAGTCCTACCTTAATCTAGGTCAATTAAGACCTTTGATTGCTGCGCAATCATACCCCGATGCCTAAATCTTACTAGTCCCTAGCAACTGCAAGACTAAATTATTTATAACAAAGGTTCTTAAGGGACTGATTATTTTATCAATTGTATTCCTAGATATTTTTCTCCTTTTTATTTTCATCCTATGCTCTAGAAATCTAGAGAATCGTGAAGGTGCGGCTATGTAGCTTTTGCAACGTTTTCTAGTGAAAACTAATACACCTCTAAAGCCTATACTTGATCCCTACTAAAAATTCTAGTGGGATAGGCAGACTTCTTCCCTCAGGGTATTCAAGATATTCTATGAATTCCACCCTGGCTTTAGGCTTAGGTAGAGAATCTTTGAGGTCTAAGATTATATATTTGGTGGCTTACTCTCACTTGGTACTACATAGGGACTAGTACTACAGAATCTAGATTCTCGGATTACTAAGTAACTCAACTCAGAGAAAGACGAGAAAAACTGTGCTCTCTTTTGATTCCTTTGTATCTATTCTCTCTTACTCTTTTTCTTTTCCTTTTCTTTTCTTTCTTAGAGCTCACAACTTCACCAGATTTACGTATATGACCTGTATTTGGTGGTCTCACTAGGCATTAACACTTTAATTGAGTTCTCGTAACCCTAACACTAAGTCAAAATTCCTCAGCCAGTATTTGGGCTGTCAGAAACACAAGAAAGATAGGTTAAGGCCATATTTGGTGGATCTCAATTTTATTTGGTGGTATTGCCTCGATGAAATAAACACTAAATATTCATTCTTTTCTTTGCTTTTTCTTCTTTTTCTATTTTTTTTTCAATTTTTCTTTCTTTTCATCATTTTTTTTTCTTTTTTTTTTTTCAACATAACTCAACTAGCACACATCTATGAACTTTATTGAGGAGGCACTATCAGGGATTGGTGGTACTCAAGAGACATTGGGTGGCTTATTTGGTGGAAGTGCCTCTCATCGCAGTAGGAGAGATGGATAAGATGGTGTACTTCTAACCTTGACATCAATACCCTCCTTCAGCTGAGGATTTCGTAAAGAATGGTCGTAACCATCCACCTTAGCCCTAGTTTTATGAAAATTCGCTCTCCACGTATTTGCCTTATTTGGTGGCTCTCAAATTCACTCAAAAATGTATATGCGGGAACCGAGAGAGAAAACTATATCTAATCTCAGAGTATCATCACCTAATTTTCTAGGATTCCAGATTCCTTGAACTAATCTTAGAGCACCAATACACTCTACTCTCTCACACTATTTGGTGGATTTTTGGAGGAAAATCTGTCGGACTCCCAAAACATTGTCTAGGGGTTCAGGAAAAGAAGCACTACTTCTCGACGGACTGAAGATGTTTATTAGCCTTCATCGCGAATCCATTGCAAATTCTACGTGTGTGTGAAAAGTTGTACTAGATTCTAGATTACAGGAATCAACTAGATGATAAAATCTCTAATGCATTCTCTTCATAAAATAATCTTATTCATGAATGAAATATGTATATATGCCATAAACATGTAACCTCATATAATTTGTACTTCGTGAATTTCCCGTTTTGGGTTACAATCAGCTTGAACCTAAATTTAGAACAAAAGGTGAGCGGGTGAGTCGGAAGTGGCTGTTGTGAACGATTTCTAGCTCCAATGCGAGCATTAGAGGTGGAGTCGGTTGTTCTTTTATTTAAGGTCCTAAAGTACGTTTTACATGCAGCTCCAAGGTTTTCCTAAGTATTGGCATAAAAATTTTTTAGTTTTTCTGTATCTACCCCCCATGCCTAAGTTCTTGCATGTCCTCATGCATGAATGTAAAAGAAAATAAATACTAGAGAGGGACAATGGGTAGAAATCACCTATAATTGCTCCTGAAATTATATTCAGCATCGGCCAACCAGTTAACATGCAATATACAAAAGGGAAATATGATAAAAGAAATGCTATGTATAAAAATGGTTATATATAAATGATGGTGGAATGTGGAGTGAATGGTGTCTATATGTGCTAAGTTTAACACCTCTAGCTGGGCGAGCACTTAATCAGATGTGTCATTTCTAGCATAGGAGCTGGCTAAGATTAAGAGAAAGATATGCTCGTATGCTCCCAGAATTAGCAGTCTGGAGATGCAAACCAGCTGATTATGAACCCCTACTCCAAAAAGTCTAGCTATGAAAAAGTGTGGAGTGGTGGTGGACAATAGAGGATAATTAGAGGGGGGATCATGACGTTGATTCAGCTGATTTATCATGTCCCACAATTCAGCAGGAAGTTGCTGAGGGAGTAGATCAAAATGTATCTCAGAACCAGAATCTGAGTCATAGGGATCCTCATAATGATAATTGACATCAAAGATCATGCCCTGTCCAGGCTCTGGGTCATATGGGGGTATTCGTGAAAGTAGAAGATCTGTGGGGACGTCACTAAAATCCTCATCATAAATTACTTCATCCTCATCACTACCCATCTCTGATTCATCAAAGGCTGTCTCCTCAGGCTCAGAGTCGACCCATCTATTAGATTGACTAGGATGATAGGTGCGTCCCCAGCTCCTGCTCAAAGCTTCACCCTTATATGCATTGGGTTCCTCAGTAATTTGAGCATCCATAGCTATTTCTGGTCTTCAGATGTCATGCTTGGGGATAGAAAGTGTCATCTCAAAATCTCTAGCATCCGAAATAGGGATGTAGGTGAAAGAAGAAGAGTGCAGATCAAAAGATGTTGGCTCCAGCATAGGTTCACCTCCAATGGGAAGTGGCTTAAGCTGATCAGTAGTGTCTCATGTAATGCTTGCCTCAAGATCCATATCCTCAATTGGATCTACTTCCCTTGTCTTGATTGGGTTATCTAACCCGAGAGGTGTCTCCTAGGATTCAAGATAATCTGATTGCAGCTCAGTCCTTGAGATATTAGCCCTTTCCTGCTCAATTTCAGATGAACCCATCCGGCATACTTCCTGCTCCTGTCTCATATCCACGCTAGATTCTTTTCCCCCTAAGTGATCTTCCAGTATCTACTCTCGAGAATATTCTATGTGTCCTTCCGACATAATCGTTTCGGATTCCTCGAGGTCTTCAAGGCTATTTTCTACTTGATAGCTTAAAAGTAGTAGTTCTTGAGTTTCACGATTTTGTCTCATTAGCCTTGTTATCTCTGCTGTTTCCTGAAGAAGCTCCATCACAACTTGTTGATGCGGAATCCTGCTTTGTCTTTGGTTCATCTCAATAATAGCCTGGATTTCGTGTAGATAGGATGCGGCCTTTTCCTTAGTACTCGCTATAGCTCTCTATATTCTATAATGCGGCCGCATATGCATTGGTAGCTCTTCAAGGGTTCCAAGGGGTGAATCAGGTCTACCCATGTTCCATGGGTGAGAAGTAGGTGTATGAAATCCATATCCTAGGTTATAAGATGCGATCCTTTGAGGGACCGACTGGTATGGGTCATAATATCCAGGGTTAGGATATGGGTTAACCATTTCAGTAACCCAAGGAGAAGGATCAGGCAAAGCGAAAGGTCATCTTTGCCAGCTTGGGTTCTGATCCCAAGGTTGAGCTGATTCAGTGACCTGAGCTCTTAGATAAGCTTGTGGGTTCAGCTCTTCTGGATCCTAATTAGGTCCAAATCCAAGGTTAGCCATTGCAGCTAAGCAGATAGAAGAAATGGCTCACCTCCTTGGGAGCAGCTCCCAAAGTTCAACCAAGTGAGGTCGAAGTGACCTCCTTCCATCCATACATCGCCCAACCCCTGGGTTGGTGTAGCCATGCAGGACAAGGCTAAGGCCCTGTCAATCAAATGGTCCTTATAGATCAGGTGACTAGATTTTTTGTTAGAAGTTTGAATTCCTGAAGATAAGTTCGTCGTTCAACCGACTGAAGGTGATTCCCGCCTCTCGAGCTAACCTAGCTAGTCTGGTTATAGGGGGACTAAGGGGAAGGTTCTTCCTTTGGCTTACGCCTCCGGTTCCATTGACCCCCGAGTCGTGGTCGTTTGACACTACCCCGCAGACTTAGTCACCAGGTTTGGCAAAAGTGATTAAAAACACCAAGTAGTACGACAATGAACTCGGGTTGATTTCGTGTTTTAAAATTAGTTTTAACCCATTTTCTTCAGTAGGGTTTGAGGTGAGTGGCCCACAAGGTGACCAAGCTCACCGGCTAACTAGACTTGATTAAGTCTTAGTTAGCCCAAAGTGTGGTCTCTAGTTGTAACCCTAAAGATTCAACCTAGTTGCATGCACTTCTAGGTTTTTTTCTATTTCAGCAGATCACAAAAGTAATGTTGGTTCTCTAATAATAATTGGTATCCAATTAATTTGAAATTTTTTGTATAGATTCTTTTTTCAAGTAGTTTTTCAGAGAATATTTTTTGGAATGTTTACTATTTCAACTGAATTTTTAGGGAATTTTGAATATCAGGGGGTCAGATCTGGAACTTTGACCCCTAGTCGATTTTCTGCTTTGAAACAGTATCAAATGACCCTCCAAAATTTAGAAAAAATCTGTAAAATAAAGCCAATGAAATCAGAGTTCAAACCCCACCATTTTTAGCCAAAAAAGATTCATGGATTACTCAAAATCGCTTTTTGAAATTTGAAAAATTTTGAATCTAGGTCAGTTTGACCCCCATGCACTTCACGAATTTTCAAAAATTGTATGCTTGGAATTTTTTCAAAATAATGGTGGCGTTTGAAAGATGGTTTGAAAATGAAAGTTTATCCAGAATTTCAAAACTTTTCGCTTACTATTTTTTTGGCAATCGAATTTTTAAGTTAGACTTGAAGTCTTGCCGAAAATTAGAAGATGGTTGAAAAGCTCTTTAAAGAGGTTTGAATTTGAAATCTAAACTTTCCACCAAAAATGTTTTTCTTTTCAAAACTTTTGCACTCTTTCTTTTTTTCAGAGAGAATTTTTCAAAAGATTCAAAGAAAATATCTTTTTTTTTTTCAAACTAACCTAGATTAGAAAGGAAACCTAATCAAGATTTTTTTCAAAATTTTTCCTTTTTTGATTTTTTTATTTTTTCACTAAAATGAGTAAAATAAATATTTTTTTTTCAAAGAATTTCTCAAAGGAAAGTGCAGAAAGTAAATCTACTCCTAGGGTTCAGAAAAGGAAACCTAATCTAAGGAGAGATGATGTGCACTTATTTTTTTCCTTGCCACGCTCGTTGTGTGCACAGATCCCGTTCTTTTATGTTTTTCTTGCACATCAAAAAAATAAAGTAGAGAGAGATTTGTCAGTGATAGTTTCAAGATCGAAATCATAGAAAATGACGTTGCCTCCTTGGCAACGACGCCATTTGATAGAGAGTGTTCTTGTGCATTTGAAAGTCATCGGAAATCATAGTATAGTTGCGCAAAAACGTTCGTCAAAAATTAAGTTTGTAAAAATTATGAGACATTGAGTCCCGGTTGTTCTTCTCTGGGAGGCTTTGCTTTAACTTTTGAAATCGATCTTTTTACTACTCTACTTCGTTTAAAGACGCACACCAATTTCCAATCTCATAACAAAAACTTCACCACTTTTATTATTAACTCGGATCACATGCGCATGCGTGAAGTAAATTATGAAAGTGAATGTGTGAGTTTCTGTGTGCACGATTCTAGTGTGGTGGTGACTAGTTATGGAGAAAGCATCAATTGTTAGATTTTCAATATCCTCAGAAAATGACATGCTTGTGCGTAATAGATAGACAGTTAAAGAGTAGGCACTTAAACCATGCAAATACGATAATTATTCAGCTCGTGGTGATTTCAAACACATAAAGAGATATATATATATAAAAGTGTTTTCATTCATTCATTGGGGAGTTGTTTGCATAAGGAATCTAGAGGAAAGCTTGTACATAAATGCTTGAAATTAAACCTTGCTACCAGAAAATGATCTCATACAAGAATCGATGGGGGGATTTCGCATGCATCATTGGGGGAGAAATAAGACTACACTACTAAGTAGTAAATAAAAGCAATAAAATTATAAAGAGCATGAACTAAATCTAGAAGAATAGAGGACATTCAGGGGTGGTCCCCGATGGCCTTTGAGTGGTCTAGAGGAGAATGAGGGGCGGCCAATGTAGCTTAGGCCGACCCTTGGAGAGAGGGAGGAGTGATCCAGCATCCCAGCATGACGTCCTCCATGGTGGTGGTAGTGAGCTCGTGGAGGTGGAGTAGCTAGCTAAGTGGAGGTGGCGTGAATGACAGCAATGGAGTGAATTTGCCAAGGAAGTGAATGGAGCCAAGGGATGTGAATGGGTGCAATGGCCACCACTTAGGTCTTTTTATAGACCTAACGGAAGCTCCCTAGAGAATTATGGAATTCTCTAGAGAGGCCTATGGTAGGAGCTCATGGGAGAGTGAGAGAGAGTGGATGGATGGTGGTTTTTAGATCCACCAAATGTGGATCTAAAAATTGAATGGCTCTTGGTTGCTAATTTTGGCAACCAAGGCAACCACACATGGTAGAGAGTTCTAGAGAACTCTAGGCTAGGTATTTTTGTGTGGGTGGTGTGTGTGGGTGTGTGTGGGTTGAAACTTAGGTGGCTAGGTTGATTAGGTTAGGTTCTAGTGGGTTCAGGTCAAGGTATGTCTCAAATTAGGGTTATAAACCCTAATTCACTAAAGTAAAGTGCAATTAAACTTAATACAAGTTTAATTGGGTGCGTGGAAACTTAATTGAGAGTAAAACAACTCAATTAATTTAGGTCTAGGTCAATTGAACTCTCACCGTGTCCAATTGGACAGTGTGTGCTGAGATTAGGGCTCAATTGGACTTAATGAGCCTAATTGAATAGGCTGATGGAATTGACTAAGATCCAAGTCAATTAGGTTTAGTGAGAACCTAATTAGGTCCTTAGGGAGGTCTAGTGGAGATGTACTAGGGTTATGGCACCTTAATTTAGGTTCCTATGGGGTTGGAATTGGGTTTAGGAACCTAGAGATCCAAGATCAAGGCTTAAATCTCAAAACAGGAATTGGAGAGCAGTATCAGACGTCTAATAATAGTGTCAGATGTCTGATACTCAAAACTCAGAAGTCCAAACTTATTGTCTGGTCGTCCAATCAGAGTCAGGAGGGATTTTGGGTTCTATTTTGGGTATTCTGCAGAAATTGGACTCCTGATAAAGTGTCTGGACATCCAATAACACTGCAGAAGTGGGTTTGAGGTGTGCGGGAGATGGCTAAGGGTCCTAGACGTCCTATAACTTATCTGGATGTCTAGATAAGGGTTGGAACTAGGGTTTTAAGGCTTCCTAGGGTGCTGTGACCTAATCTAAGGGTGGCTAAGGCTTGGGGAAGTCTCTAGGCTATCCTAGGGCTAGGATGGACCTATGCTCTTCACATTTTACTGCTTTATTTCTACTTAGTAGAATAGAACACCTTTAACCCCCTTACATTATTGTTCCTATATCTAAACTAAGCCTTCTGCTCCAGCTCTGCTGCAACTCCTGTTATTCTACATCCAGCTTCATATCAAGCTCCTGATCAGCTTATTCCCTGCAATTGACAAAATATATTTAATCAGAACATTATAGCATTAGTTTATGCATAGCTAAAGGAAAGCAGTAAAGATACAGATAATGCATATGCATGCATGAATAACCATAACTTATGCTAAGTCCTAGCTTAATCTAGGTCAATTAAGACCTATGATTACTGGACAATCAGTGAGGACCTAGGACAATTGGGAAGAAGGTGTGAAAATGCTAAAACAAAATTAAAGTGAGAAGAAGATGTACCAAATTTAAATAGTCAATTTTATAGAAAATGGATTCCTATTTACACTTGTAGAGGAAAGCTTCCATAAAAAATAATTGAAACTAAAGATAATTGAAACAAAAATCCTAATTATGTTGGTGAAGGAGAGATGCTCTTGCTCCAACTATGGCAGCTCCCATAGTTAGAAAGGGCTCCTTCCTTTTCCTTCTCTTTGCTACAGGCTCCTCCTAGTAGATGTCCTCCAAGTTAAACCCTAAAGGGGGCATCCCTTAAACTTCTCCCAAGGGTGGGCATGCACCACCTTTCTCCTCCAATGCCTGGCCGTCCTCATTGATGTGGAATGCTCCTCCTTCTTGGCATGGCACAAGGTGAAGGAATGGGGAGAAGAAGGGACTAAAGGGATGGGTGATGTGCCCCCTTAATCTTCTTCTCTACTCCTTCTTCAAGGCTGTAGGTATGAGGTGGGTATATGGTAGACTAAACTAAAATGGAGGATGATTTTTTGGGTGGTAGGTGATGGGTTTTTATAGAGGTGGAAGGTGGTGGTTGGAGTGGAGATGATGGAGGGCTAGGATTAGGATTTGGGGGGTGGTTAGGGATCCTAGGGCTAGGAGGGGTTGGCGCCACCTTAAGGGATGTGGTGGTGGTGGTTACGGTGGTGGAGAGGCCCTATAGGTTGGCACCACCAAGGACACTTGCCATGGTTTTGTCACCAACTATGGGAGGCTTCTAGAAGGTGGGTAGGTGTAGGGTGGAGATGGCTTGAAAGGATAGGTGTAGGGTGGATATGGGAGGTGAAGTTGGCGCCAAAAAGGGGGGTAGTTAGGGTGGTTTTGGTGCCAACTTTTTGGTACCCTTTGGTGGTGGTTGAGGGGTGAAAGGTGGTGATGGTGGTGGCGCCAACTTGGAGTGGAGGTGGAGCTAGCTTAGGTGGTCTTAGGTGGGCTTAATTGGTGGAGCTACTTAGGTAGGGTATTGAAGTAGTGGATTGCTAAGGGAGCTGGAGAAAGGCAAAGCTAACCAAGCTAAGCTTGCTTAGCTAGTAGTAGAGTAGAGGAGGAGGCAATGGGAGCTAGGGTTTGCGGAGAGGAGCTAGAGAGATGAAGTTTGGAGTTGAACTGGAGTTGGCAGCTACTGAAGAGGGTGGAATGGAGCAACTTTAGCTGGCTTAGCTTGATAGTTCTTTGCTAGCTACTAAGCCAAGCTAAAGTAAGCTAGCTTCTGCTAAAGGAAGCGGAGGTGAGCTGGGTCTGGTGCTCCTAGGGAGGACCTAGCTAGTTGAGGTAGCTAAGGTAGCTTACTTCAACTAAGTTGAGCTAAGCTGAGTCCCCAGGAGCTAGACTTGAGCTTCCTGAGCTAAGATGAAGTCATCTTCAACTGGCTGAAGTTGAGTGGAGAAGGATGTAGTTGGTCCTGAGTTGAGGTGAACTCCAGTCAACTCAGCTTAGCTAGCTAGAGCTCCTAGTGAACTGAATGGAGCAGAGATGAGCTAGACTCAACTATGTTGAGCTGAATCTGAGCTGACTTGAGCTAAGGTGAGATAGGATGAGCTCTCTTGAGCTGCCATTCAGTTGAGATGAGCTGAATGGTGCTGGGATGAGCTAACCCTAGCTTCCATTTGCTAGATTCCAGCTATGGTGAGCTGGATCAACCTGAGTTCCTACTGGTTTGTGCTTCTCCTTCACAAATTATCTTCCCGAGTTTTAGGGTTCTAGGGATCTGACAAGCTGTTTATCCCTAACACTCACAAAAACATATCAAAAAGATAATAAAAAGGAAAATGCATGCCTATCCTAATTTATGCCTAAATGCAACCCAAAAACTATTTACAGAGCATAATCCTAAGAGCTAGGTTTGTTTTAATGCATAAAAATGATGATAAACAGGCATTTATTAGTGATGGTGGCACATTTCGTTTCTTTAGTATGTTGTACGATACCTCCGAGAAGAGAGCATTCCCATTGTGGTAAGCGGATCCCTACAGTTCTTGCTGCAGCTAGAAGCCCACTACAAGGCATGATGAGACAGATGTAAGGGATGATGCAAAGCTTGCTGAAGGCCATGAGTAGAATAGGATCAATTAAGTGAAGGAATAGAACCAGCAAACTGGAGGAGGATAGGACAATCCCCCACCTACGGTTGGAAGTGGTCAGGATCAACTGGATTCCTCAACTGTAATGAAGAACGCGTAGTTTGAATAGTTTTGAAAGTTGAAGCAACCTACCTTTTCGAGAGTTGGTGATCCATCTATGGCAAAGGATTAGATCTTGAAAATTGAGAAGATTTTTGGTGCTCTCTAGATGGGAGAAGAACACATGGTGTGATTGGCTACATTCCAACTTGAAGGTATTGCAGAGTGATGGTGAGCCATAGTATAGGTTTCAAAGCCATCACCAGTGACTTGGGACAGGTTTCTAAAGTTGTTTAATGATCAATTCTATTTGCAAGAGTGGGAGGAGCAGAAAAGGGATGAATTTATGAATCTCCAATAGGCCAGATGACAGTAACAGAGTACAGGGTCAAGTTCATGGAACTACTTCATTTAGTTGGAAAGGCCATCATTAATGAAGAGAACAAGTTCAGAGATTTACCTAGGGTCAAAGGGATGACCTAGGAATGCAATTAGCAAGGATGCCAACGATAGGTTTGATCAAGATAGTTGAGCTAGCTATGGCAGTCCAAAGGATGATGACAACGATCAAACAACGAAACAAACCTGCCAGTCACTTCTTGGGTCAAGAGGACCTACTCGCAGGTGCACCCACCAGTCTTAGTGATACAACTCGATGATGAAAGACTCTCAGACAGTAGAGCATGGGCAAGTGCAGAGCTTTGGCATGGATAGCACCACATATACTTTGAGTTAGCTTTCTAAGAGGAGGGGTTCTTCCAATTGTGGAAGGAATCATTCTGGACCATTCAGTGCTCTAAAGTTGAGCTACAGGCATAGACAAGCTAGAAATTTAAAGAAGGATTGTCCAATGATGAAGCAAGTGGCGCCTTGACTACAGGGCATCAAGGTAGAGACGATGCTAGGAACCTTTGCGCTGAATGCACAAGAGATTCACCCAACTTTTGTGGATCAGGATAAGGGACCTATTGTGACTAAAGGAAAGGAGGTGATGGGTGCACCTATGATGGATGATGAGCTTGATGTTTAAACCTGGTTGGTAGGTAATAATAAATAACGGTGGCAATGCTTGTGTGATGTGTTCGTTGTAATGTTGCACTAAGAGTGTCAAAGTGGTGAGTTAGGGTGAGTACCAATCATTACAACCATTATTATTATTTACTTACCTAATTTTTACTGGTTTTGTTCCAGGCCGTTCACTGGGAGGCAATTTATTGAATTACATCGGTCACTCTTTGATCTCAAAATTATCCTTTAACAAAAAAGAAACTTTACATCTTATTAAAGAATGAATGAATATAAAAATGGTTTGCCTACTTACTAAAAGTTAATTGTAATGCTTGTAAAAATTAACTAACTAAAAACAAGCACCAAACAATTTATTACTATACTAAAAACTATGTATTTACAAGTTATACTATTAATACTAACATGATAGTACCTAATACACTAGGATGCCATAGTGTAAAAACTTATATTACTAGTCTGTTATCTACAGTAACATATACAGCAGTTTTAATAACAGACATAAGCGTCGCTAAATCTCATAAAACACTATATACAACCTAAGAGGGAAAACTGAGGTCTTTAGTGACGTTTATGGTGTCATTTTATTCTGTTAGTAATTATATAAGTTTACTTATACAAATGTAATGGGCTATACTATGTGTACATATGTATATCTTTTTCTGTTATATACACTTAAGTCGTCATTAGCTTTTATTAAGCAGTTGAAAATGTGTTTAATTTGGGGACGCGCCATTCGAGGGATACACAGCACCGAGAGGGTGGGACTAGACCTCTACTAGGCGTGCCCTAATCTTGATTAGGTGGCTTAATTACACTTTCAGACTCGACGCAGGACCTTAGCCCCACGCCGCACGCACACTCGGGCCCCCGGCCCCACACACAATGTACAGACAGAATGCTCAAATGGTAACCGGATTGTGCATATGCTGTGTTTTGGGTGCCCAGCGCCCGTGATGACTGGCTAAAATGGAGCAAAAATTCTTATTATAGCGCTGCGTTTGATTTGCAGCACACGATGTGGTGCTATTCCAACGCCACATCTGTGCTGGAAATCGGGCGCAGCTGCATCTGAATGCGAATTTGGCCCTCGATTTGAGGGTCATAAATTATTAAAAAAATAAATAAAATATGGAAAATAAAGTATTTACATAAAACTACATAATTGTTTAATTAATTTTGAATTTTAATTAGGTTTACTATACAAATAAAATAATTAAAGTAGGCTATATGTACAGGCTAATTTAGGTGCTTAATTGGTTAATTACTTATAAATTAGTTAGTAAATGGTCTAATTGACCTTATATAGATTTAAATTACATACTTAAGTATTTTATACATATTTTTATTATATTTTTATGAATTAATTTATGTTTTATTTATATTAGAGTAGTAGCTTGTGGCTGTTTAACTTATAAAGTAAATAACAGTAATATAAAATAGGTAAAAATATACTTTACTAGCTTAAATTACTTAATATATATTAACCTAAGTATACATATTCAATTAACTTAATTATACCCCTAAATTACTAATTTATCTAATTTATATGTATATATACTGTTCAAGAGGTGATTAATTATGTACACTTACATTTCAGTAGATATATACATACTTTACACAGTTATTATGTACATTATAGTTATAGTTAGTTGTATATATATATATACAGTATTAGATTTAAGTATGTACAATTAGATTTCAGTAGGAGGTTAGGAATGAAGAATTGATTAAGTTTCATTTCATTTTGTTTTCAACAGCAGCTCCAGCCACTGTCAGAGAAGGTGAAGAAGAGGAGAACATGTTGGAATTCAGTACTTCTTTAGCAGTGGCTTAAGCCACTGTCAAATGGGCTAACTGCTGCTGCAGTTAGTCCATTTGAAGAGGAGGATGAGTTCTACAGATGAGGAGGGAATTTAGAGAAGAGGTGAATTTAGAGAAGAGGGGAATAATGTAGCTGCCAGATGCAGCACTTTACTGAGTAATTGGGATTAAAAACAATCAAAACCAACTAAAAAAAATAGCTAGGTGAATCCCAAATCTGACAAGGGTTTAAATCTCACGAAAATCGCACAATATCTCAATTCAAATACCCACAAAGAAGCCCTCATCAAAAACATCATTTCAGATTAAAACCAAAAATAACACTGAATTAGCTCTTCCTAATGCTATAGACAGCATGAAGGAAGACTTAATTCAGTATCTTAAAACCATTAAATCCAATCCCAGTTTCTTGCAACCTTAAGGAGTATGGAGAACTCCTTAGGTTAGGAAATCACCATACTAAAGTAGTTATCAAAACAGATGGTGTATGGCAATTCTGAAGTGTCAAAACAGGACTGAGAATGCATTAAGGGAATTCACAGTAACTTGTAAATGCATTCAAATCAAAGCAAAACAGATTCAATGATGTCTCTTCTGAGTTGTTCTCTGTCACCAGAAAACCTCTCAGAGTCCTTGCCAACAAGAAATCCCAATCCTCTTCAATCTATAGATCTGGCAATGCAATTCAGAAAGCAAAAATTCCTCAAAATCCATGTTGAAAATAAATCTGACAAACTGAAGAATTCAACCCAAAATCAAGGGGCTTTTGTGAACAAATATGGGGTGAGTGAGAAGCCCCAAAGGTGCTTGTGATGCCAATTTCAGATCTGAGGTTGTACACCACCAGATCTGAAATTGGATCAGGGTATGTGGGTGAAGGATGAGAAAAATTGTCGTTAAAAAGTTAAATCAGAATTGGATTGTGAAAAAACATGGAGAGGGAGATAATTTGAAAAATGATTAGATGAATTCTTCCCCTCTGATCTGGACTGATCAAAGGAGGTGCAGGAAGGGAATTAATGCTAATTCTACTCCTAAGGCTACTTTAACTACAGCTAACATTAAACACTAACAATTAAAGCTAATTCTACTCTAAACTACTTTAAACTACAGCTAACACTAATTATGCAGAATTAAAAACCTAATCTAACAGGAAGAATGGGACCTATGGGTCCTTAACCGGTGGCTAAGGAGGAAGAAAGGAGGAAGGTGACTCCAGCGGAGGGAAGAGTCTGCTAGTGAGACTCCAAGGTCGTCCTTAGGTGCTACGAAGTCCTTAGCAACAAGGAGTGTCGAGAGCAGGCGATGATTTCATAGCTGGTGGCTGTGAAATCAGAGGTTGGATGGGGGGAGAGACTGAAGTGGACGAATTGATCGCTACGAGGTGTAGGAGAGAGCGATCCCTTGCGCGCGACACCACTGAGGTGCTTAAGTAGCAGCTCAGTGGTTGAGATCACCGCGCAGGTGAGAATAAACAACATGCAACCGGCGGCGAGGATGTGAGGGGCGGAGCGCACGGTGAGCTGAGCACAAGATCTGACCTTCAGATGAGATCTGGGGAGAGAGGTGAACGCACGCACGAAATTGCGTGAAAGTTCCAATAGAATCCAACCGCAGATCAAGATCTAAAGAGTGACGGACGACTGAGATTGGCCATGTTCTTCGCACACTACAGTGCGCGTGAAGAGTAGCAAGCTTCTCTCTGAAATGAGGGAAAAATTGCAGGAAGACCCTTGAACGAAGGGGTAGAGGAATAGCGTGCAGGCCCATAAGTGAAAAGAACTATAACAGGAAGGGCCCTGCAGGTTTTCAAAAGGGTCCCTGCGGCTTACAAGCAGGTCCAAAAATGAGTTTTTAAGGGTCAAAGTGTAATGCATGAAGGATCGAAGTGTCAACTATCTATTTCATAACCTAAATGATGTCCAATTGCCTTCAAATTTTTATATGTGCTTAATTGAACATTTAAGACATTGATTATACATTTGATTTCGCTTTTCATACTAATTTATGTGTTCAATTGATGCATGGATCATCATTTGTATTTTGTTTTTAGAAAATCTCATTTTGTGACCTAATTAGGAGGTTTTAACACAAAGTAAAAGTTTTAGGTCTTTTTCTTTAATTCCCACACTTAACTCTTTTTATCTGTTAATTTGATATTATTTTGCCTAGTGTCTAGCTTAATTTCAGCTTTTTAGCCATGATGACTAGCCACTCATCATACCCCCATGCTTAAATTTTGCTAGTCCCTTGGCAATCAGTTGGTTGAAATATAAGGTAATTTAAGTATCAGCAAGGTAAGTGTGTCGAGATATCTTTTTCTTCTTTCAAAAAATTTTTAAGTGTTTGATGATGATCTTCAGGCTGAAAGATTTTTCAATAAACCAACTGTGTTTTTGGACATTGTGAGAACCTTATTACTGAGGATAACCAACCAGAACTCGAGGCTTAAATGACATAGACCATCTCTCAACCAACAAGGACTCTTGATATTTAAACGTTAAGTCGAATTCCAGGACTCAGGGGGTTTTACAGTGACTCAGAATGCTATGAGGTTATAGTTGTGCTTTGTGATAAGTTAGGACTAACTAAGTGAATTCTAAAGCTCACTCCCGGGGTTTCACTTCTTTCTAAGTCCAGGTTGGTCCTAACTTCAGCTCATGTTTTCGGATGACTCTCAAGAATTGATGCTATTCAAACCCAACCCTTATTGTGTTTGTGGCTCAGAGAAGAATTTTTTTTGGTGGACAAACAAGGTATTTGTTTTGAACCTCGAAAACATTTTTGGTGGAACAATTGTTTTTTTCAGATTTTTGGAGAACATACTTGACTTCTTCTTGCAAGAACTGTTTTTTGTTTTTGAACAGTATGTCTCCGAAACTTATTTGGTAGAGCGCACAGTATTTGGTAGGTGAATTTATTTGTGGAAAGAGTTTCTCCTAGACACAAGACTAAAGATTAGGACAAAGAGTCTACCTGCATGCACAGGTAAGGACTCCACCTTCCCTAATGAACACAAGGGTTGAGGTTTAGGTTCAAGTGGTCTTTCCTGACATTGTGTAGTGTAAGCCAAGGTTACTTAGACTCCTAAGTCAAAGCAAACCAACGAATCCTGTACTGGTGACTCAGGTACAAGAATATGTCCTAAAGTTAGGAGAGACTGTGGTCTATCTTGTCAAGGCTCGAAGTGTATTAAGCCCAAGCTTGTCTCAAGCTCTTTTGGCCCGGCAGGTTAAACTAGTAACGGTTGAATGTCCATAGACACTTATTCAAATTTTTGTTTTCAGCTAGAAGATCATAGTTAAACACTTATCTTCTATCTTTTTCTCTCTCCCTTCTCGAAATTAATGTCCTTCCTTGACAATAGAGTACATGTCCCTTATTGTATTTTTGGAATTTTTTTGATTTGTTATTTTTTTGTATTTTTAGCTTTGTAATTTTTTTAAAAATTTTTCAAAATTTTTCAATTTTTTAAGTATATATATATTTTTTGATAATACTATATGTACTATAGGTGTGTTTACAATTGCATTTTGGTTTAAATGGTTTACCATTTACACCCCCCCATGCTTAAATGTTGCAATGTCCTCATTGAATGAATAGGGTGGATGCAAATGCATGCTCTGCTTTTCACTATCATAAACTGGGTGATGGAAGGAAGTCGGAATGAGGAGAAAAAATCTCTGTGCGGACGATTTTAAGTCTGATCTAGGATCAGAGTGAACAGTCGGGCTAAGAAGTGAAATGCATGACATGTGCGTCAATAAAAGTATGCTCAAAATGCAAGGGTGGACACTATATACAAATAAAGGAAAGAGTAAGAAAGGTGAAAAGCAGCTATGTACAAGGATAGGTTTTGCTAAGTTTAACGCCTTCAGTTAGGCGAAAACTTAGTTGGTAGTTCAAAATATAGGAGCGAAATGGTGGAATTGACAAGTCTGAGATCATGCGGCTCAATGAAAGGTTTCAGTCTTTGACCATTTATAGTAAAAGGTTCAGATTTGTCAATTTCAGTAATCTCAACGGCTCCATTGTCAAATAATCTCAAGATTTTGAAAAGGTCCAGTCCATTTTGATCTTAGTTTGAGTCAGTGAAGAATTCAGTGTTGTGCAAAGGTTGTGAAATGACATGTGCTTGGTCTTGCATTGTTGGTCTAGGTCAGACATACCTTTGAGCAGGTATGTTCCTAGGGTTGGGTTGTGCTTGAGATGGGAGTGAATGTGGTTGACGGGACTCCATCATGTGTGATAGCTGGCCTCTCATCTCAGCTAAGGCCGCGTCTTGTTTCTGCTGCATAGCAATTTCTGTTGTTGCATATCAGCAAGAGCTTTCATGATAGACCCCAACTGGTCATCTCGTGTAGGCCCAGATTGAGAGTATTGGGTGGGCCTGGGTTGGGGTTGCTGGTAGGCACGCGGTGGATAACCGTGTGATTGTGGAGGTGGTGTTCGGATCTGGTTGTGTAGTGGTGGTGCAGAAGGTTGTCGAAAAGGAGGTCTCTATGAATTTCCCGACCAGGAGAAATTTGGTTGATTGCGCCATCCAGGGTTGTAGGTTTGTGCGAAAGGGTCATTGTGAATGGCATGGAGCTCCTCCGAAGCTCCAGAAGGTGCAGGGAAGTCAGTGTAGGGAGGAACAAAGGTTCCTCCAACCGGTGAAGGATATGGAAATGGAAAATCCGGTAATGCAGTTTGTGTCACAGAAAGGTTATTCACAGTTTCCCTCCCTGTGGGAAACTGAGAAGAAATGTTTTGTGCTGGTGACTGAGAAGAAGAAGATGATGGTTTTGAGAGAAATTTCCATACTTCATCTACTTTCTTCTCGATTAAGCCCACTTTATCCAGTTGACTAGCCACTATCTCTAAGTCTTTGCTACTGGATTGGGCTTCATGTACCCCAGTGTGTGAGTGGGAATGTGAGGATTTTCTATTAAACACGCTCATTGAAGCATTATTAATAGAGTTTTCGGCCATGCCTTCAAAGAGCTCAAAGGCTGAGTCCTCATCCAGACACAGGAAATTGCCTCCACAAGCGGCATCTACGAAATTTCGTGTGTCATCATGGAGCCCATGGTAGAAGATCTGGACCTATTGCCAGCGTGGGACACCATGGTGGGGACATTTTCTCAGAAGCTCGTGGAATCTCTTCCAAGCCTCGTGCATAGGTTCTCCTGAATTCTGGGTGAATGTGGTGATGGCACGCCTTAAGGCATTAGTGCGGCCTACAGGAAAGTACTTCTTTAAGAACTCATGTTCTAAGGAAGCCCAGGAATCTATAGGTGTAGTCCGTGCAAGTGTTCGAAACCAAAAGGCTGCCTTATCTTTGAATGAAAAGGAGAACATTTTCATCAAAAGCGTGTGCTGATCATGTCCTTGCGGACCCAAAGTTTGGGCAAGATTCTTCAGCTCCTCTAAATGCTGAAAAGGGTCCTCAGAAGCAAGTCCATGGAAGTGAGGAATGAGTTCTATAATGTTCGGCTTCAATTCAGCAGCACGACCCCCATTGGGATAACATACCACAGGCATTGATTGGGCAACTGCGGGATTATAATAATCCCGTAGTTGAGGTCTACGGGGTTGGGGTGGTGCCTGGGGATTTCTAGGTTGAAGTGGTTGTGGTTGGGGGTTAGCTAAAAGATTAATAGCTTGAGCAAGCTGTTGCACCTGTTGGGTTAAGGTATTCATTTGTAGTTGTGTATTGAAAAGGTGCTGAAGATGAGGCATAGGTCCTCTCTCTGGTGGTGGATTAGGATAATTAAGACAAGGTGGAGGTTGGAACCTAGGGATAGGTGGTTGCTGTGGTGGAGGATGTGCAACTAAGTCTAGAGGAAGTTCTTCAAAATCCTCAAATTGTGACGACTCAAGATCATCCTCTTGGTGAATGGGATTGTGAATAGGATTTTGAGACTTGGGAGGTAAAGGATTAGAAGTGGAGGGCAAAGAGAAAGATGTAGTAGCTTGGGTAGCAGTATCCAAGGGGAGTACAAGTTCTGGGTTTTGGGATCTCCTACCTTCCATTGAGTTATTTTTTGAAATCATGTTTACTACAACTCGTTCCAACTCAATGGGAAAAATTTTAACCACGTTCACAGAAAGCAGAAAAATCCCAATTAAATCTTAATTCATTCAGAAGACCAATCAAGTGAGATAAATCAAAAAAAAATTTTTCCTAGAGGCTGCTACGCAAAATTATGCTGTACGCAAGCAATTGTTTCAAACAATTGCACGTATCCTAAGATAAACCTAGCGATGTGCAGACCTCTAAAATCCATTGGGAATTTGGATAAGACTTAGCATGCGGATCCAGATCCTGTGGTTGCAGAAAGAGATGAGGTAGAAACCCGTGTGTTGTGGCCTTAAGTGATCGTGCTGTGTGCACGATAACATTCAACACAAGGCGATGAAAATCTCAAACATGGTTTCACCCAAATTTAATATCTCCATTTTGACTTAATTGAAGTGATTAAGATATAATTTCTATGCTGCTCATTTCACTTTTTAGTCAGTTCAGTACAAGAGATGGTCTTCTTAATTTTAAGTCAAATGCAATTATGACAGGAGTTAGAGTAAGGTAAGAAATGCGTACCTGACTCCAGCAATCTTCTAAATGTAGATTTGACTTGAATTAAAATCTAGCAGAAAAGTGTGCAACCTAAGGTGGATGCCTAAGGTTATGCTGCTGCTAGATAAGTATGAGATTTTTTTGATTTTTGATTTATTTTTTATATGCAACAAGCTAAAACAAGGAAAGAAATCGATTCGGAAAATCACAATCGAAAAATCATATCGATGAGGGAGAAGTAGAAAATAAAAGTCCAGACAGTCCAAAATTATTACAATGAATGTGTGAGAACAGGCTCCCACAACTTATGACTAATACATTATCCTAATTAATATACCTAAAACTATCAAAACTAAACTGCTACTACTACTAATCCAACAGCTACTCCGAGGCGAACTCCACCAGGAAGACGGGTCAGGAGCGCAGCAACTCCACCAGGAAGACAACCTCTACCTGGATGATGATACTACTTCTCCTCCTCCTCAAGTGCTGTGGAAAAATAAATGATTAGTAAAAGAATAAAGGAATGTATACACAAATAAATCAATGGAAGAAAGCAATTACAATCAATGAATGAAATGAAATGAAGAATTTCTATATACAAATGAATTAAAGGGTAATTTTGGCGTAAAGAGCGTTGCCTCCCTGGCAACGGCGCCAAAAATAATAATAAATAACGGTGGCAATGCTTGTGTGATGTGTTCGTTGTAGTAATGTTGCACTAAGAGTGTCAAAGTGGTGAGTTAGGGTGAGTACCAGTCATTACAACCATTATTATTATTTACTTATCTAATTTTTACTGGTTTTGTTCCAGGTCGTTCACTGGGAGGCAATTTATTGAATTACATCGGTCACTCTTTGATCTCAAAATTATCCTCTAATTCCAAAAAGAAACTTTATATCTTATTAAAGAATGAATGAATATAAAAATGGTTTGCCTACTTACTAAAAGTTAATTGTAATGCTTGTAAAAATTAACTAACTAAAAGCAAGCACCAAACAATTTATTACTATACTAAAAACTATGTATTTACAAGTTATAGTATTAATACTAACATGATAGTACCTAATACACTAGGATGCCATAGTGTAAAAACTTATATTACTAGTCTGTTATCTACAGTAACATATACAGTAGTTTTAATAACAGACATAAGCGTCGCTAAATCTCAGAAAACACTATATAGAACCTAAGGAGGGAAAACTGAGGTCTATAGCGACGTTTATGGTGTCATTTTATTCTGTTAGTAATTATATAAGTTTACTTATACAAATGTAATGGGCTATACTATGTGTACATATGTATATCTTTTTCTGTTATATACACTTAAGTCGTCATTAGCTTTTATTAAGCGGTTGAAAACGTGTTTAATTTGCGGGCGCGCCATTCGAGGGATACACAGCACCGAGAGGGTGGGACCAGACCTCTACTAAGCGCGCCCTAATCTTGATTAGGTGGCATAATTACGCTTTCAGGCTCGACGCAGGACCTTAGCCCCACGTCGCACGCACACTCGGGCCCCCGACCCCACACACAATGTACAGACAGGATGCTCAGATGGTAACCGGATCGTGCATATGCTGTGTTTCAGGCGCCCGACGCCCGTGACGACTGGCTAAAAAGGAGCACAAGTTATTATTATAGCACTGCGCTCGATTTGCGGCGGACGACGTGGTGCTATTCCAGTACCACATCTGCGCTGGAAATCGGGCGCAGCTGCATTTGAACGCGAATTTGGCCCTCGATTTGAGGGCCATAAATTATTAAAAAAAATAAAATAAAATATGGACAATAAAGTTTTTACATAAAACTACAAAATTTTTTAACTAATTTTGAATTTTAATTAGGTTTACTATACAAATAAATTAATTAAAGTAGGCTGTTTGTACAAGCTAATTTAGGTGCTTAATTAGTTAATTACTTATCAATTAGTTAGTAAATGGTCTAATTGACCTTATACAGATTTAAATTACATACTTAAGTATTTTATACATATTTTTATTATATTTTTATGAATTAATTTATGTTTTATTTATATTAGAGTAGTAGCTTGTGGCTGTTTAACTTATAAAGTAAATAACAGTAATATAAAATAGGTAAAAATATACTTTACTAGCTTAAATTACTTAATATATATTAACCTAAGTATACATATTCAATTAACTTAATTATACCCCTAAATTACTAATTTATCTAATTTATATGTATATATACTGTTCAAGAGGTGATTAATTATGTACACTTACATTTCAGTAGATATATACATACTTTACACAGTTATTATGTACATTATAGTTATAGTTAGTTGTATATATATATATACAGTATTAGATTTAAGCATGTACAATTAGATTTCAGTAGGAGGTTAGGAATGAAGAATTGATTAAGTTTCATTTCATTTTGTTTTCAACAGCAGCTCCAGCCACTGTCAGAGAAGGTGAAGAAGAGGAGAACATGTTGGAATTCAGTACTTCTTTAGCAGTGGCTTAAGCCACTGTCAAATGGGCTAATTGCTGCTGCAGTTAGTCCATTTGAAGAGGAGGATGAGTTCTACAGATGAGAAGGAGGGAATTTATAGAAGAGGGGAATTTAGAGAAGAGGGGAATAATGTAGCTGCCAGATGCAGCACTTTACGGAGTAACTGGGATTAAAAACAATCAAAACCAACTAAAAAAAATAGCTAGGCGAATCCCAAATCTGACAAGGGTTTAAATCTCACGAAAATCACGCAATATCTCAATTCAAATACCCAAAAAAGAAGCCCTCATCAAAAACATCATTTCAGATTAAAATCAAAAATAACACTGAATTAGCTCTTCCTAATGCTATAGACAGCATGAAGGAAGACTTAATTTAGTATCTTAAAACCATTAAATCCAATCCCAGTTTCTTGCAACCTTAAGGAGTGTGGAGAACTCCTTTGGTTAGGAAATCACCATACTAAAGTAGTTATCAAAACAGATGGTGTATGGCAATTCTGAAGTGTCAAAACAGGACTGACAATGCATTAAGGGAATTCAAAGTAACTTGAAATGCATTCAAATCAAAGCAAAACAAATTCAAGGATGGCTCTTCTGAGTTGTTCTCTGTCACCAGAAAACCTCTCAGAGTCCTTGCCAACAAGAAATCCCAAACCTCTTCAATCTGTCAGATCTGGCAATGCAATTCAGAAAGCAAAAATTCCTCAAAATCCATGTTGAAAATAAATCTAACAAACTGACGAATTCAACCCAAAATCAAGGGGCTTTTGTGAACAAATATGGGGTGAGTGAGAAGCCCCAAAGGTGCTTGTGACGCCAATTTCAGATCTGAGGTTGTACACCACCAGATCTGAAATTGGATCAGGGTGTGTGGGTGAAGGATGAGAAAAATTGTCGTTAAAGAGATAAATCAGAATTGGATTGTGAAAAAACATGGAGAGGGAGATAATTTGAAAAATGATTAGATGAATTCTTCCCCTCTGATCTGGACTGATCAGAGGAGGTGAGGGAAGGGAATTAATGCTAATTCTACTCCTAAGGCTACTTTAACTACAGCTAACATTAAACACTAACAATTAAAGCTAATTCTACTCTAAACTACTTTAAACTACAGCTAACACTAATTATGCAGAATTAAAAACCTAATCTAATAGGAAGAATGGGACCTATGGGTCCTTAGCCGGTGGCTAAGGAGGAAGAAAGGAGGAAGGTGACTCCAGCGAAGGGAAGAGTCTGCTAGTGAGACTCCAAGGTCGTCCTCAGGTGCTACGAAGTCCTTAGCGACGAGGAGTGTCGAGAGAAGGCGATGATTTCACAGCTGGTGGCTATGAAATCAGAGGTTGGATGGGGAGGAGAGACTGGAGTGGACGAATTGATCGCTACGAGGTGTACGAGGGAGCGATCCCTTGCGCGCGACACCACTGAGGTGCTGAAGTAGCAACTCAGTGGTTGAGATCACCGCACAGGTGAGAATAAACAAGATGCAACTTGCGGCGAGGATGTGAGGGGCGGAGCGCGCGGTGAGCTGAGCACAAGATCTGACCGTCAGATGAGATCTGGGGAGAGAGGTGAACGCACGCACCGAATTACGTGAAAGTTCCAATAGAATCCAACCGTAGATCAAGATCTAAAGAGCGACGGACGGTTGAGATTGGCCATGTTCTTCGCGCGCTACAGGTCGCGTAAAGAGCAGCAGGCTTCTCTCTGAAATGAGGGAAAAATTGCAGGAAGACCCTTGAATGAAGGGGTAGAAGAATAGCGTGCATGCCCATAAGTGAAAAGAACTATAACTGGAAGGGCCCTGCAGGTTTTCAAAAGGGTCACTGCGACTTACAAGCAGGTCCAAAAATGAGTTTTTAAGGGTCAAAGTGTAATGCATGAAGGACCTAAGTGTCAACTATAAATTTCATAACCTAAATGATGTCCAATTGCCTTCAAATTTTCATATGTGCTTAATTGAACATTTAAGACATTGATTATACATCTGATTTGGTTTTTCATACTAATTTATGTGTTCAATTGACGCATGGATCATCATTTGTATTTTGTTTTTAGAAAATCTCATTTTGTGACCTAATTAGGAGGTTTTAACACAAAGTAAAAGTTTTAGGTCTTTTTCTTTAATTCCCACACTTAACCCTTTTTATCTGTTAATTTGATATTGTTTTGCTTAGTGTCTAGCTTAATTTTAGCTTTTTAGCCATGATGAGTAGCCACTCATCAATAGGCTTAGGATAGCTTTAGTCTTTTGATGTACTACTTTGATGTGAACTCCCTCTTTTGTGTCCTTCTTTAACCTAAGGGAGGGTCCCTGATATGCTGTAATTGTTATGGCTATACATAAAGAATGTTATGTGGCATTGATATTATGCCTTATTTTATCTTATGCTGGCATGGGAATAGTTTTGATTGGTTGCTTTGGAATCGATCATAATCGTCTGAGTTTACACTCGACTACCTTAGCCAACTTCGAGGACGAAATCCTTTATAAGGAGGGTAGGGCGTAAGGGCCTAGATTTTTAAGGCAGTTGAGGCATTTTTGCTAAAAATATGATAATCGATGAATCTAAGTGTCATCACGTAGTAGAAATCATGGTGGAAAAATAATTGAATCAACAGATAATCAAATACGCACGTAACAAATATGTAATCAACTCAAATATGTGTCTCATCATCCATATAAAAATCAAATCAATAATGAACCAAGGAAAAATATGTCATCTACACAGGGAGGCAATAATACGCAGCTAGGTTCAATATTCAAAAATAAAAATAACAAATGTCAATCCTGATAACAAGAGTAATGAATGGACTATAATAAGAAATCAGACTTTGTAACTAGGAACCAAGGTGTAGTTGCGGTGATACAGAGAATATGCGGTGGTGGAGCAATTGATGATGAAGGCAAGAAGTGGGCTAAGCATACTGTCACTGCGCTTCCCCATGAGAAAACATGGTGGTGATCATCACGATCGGCGAAGATAGTGCGGAGTCACAATGGTGGCTATCAAGAGAGATATAGAGGCATAATGAGGTCGAGCAGAGTTAGTGTTGTCACCACCGACCACGATGATGGCGATGGCAGTGGTGGTTCTTGATGATGTTGTGGACACGGTGGCAAGGAGATGTGTTGAGGGCAAGCACAGGGGTGGTTGCTGTTGGCATAATGGTCGCACAGAGAGCATGCTGCTCGTCAGGAGTGGCAGTTGAGGAAAACACGATATTAGAGAGTTGGTCCACGTACTGTCACCACATGGACCAGTGAAAGCGAGGGTGGTGTTCGAGATGAAGGTGCGGTCAGTGATACATGGTGTTGGCATCGACAAGGAAGTTCACAGTGCAAGGTGTTGAGTAGGTCGAGGTCAGGACTATGCTGCCAAGTAGAGAGGCTGATAAGGAGGCTGCTCGCAGTCATGGAGAGATGGGCGTTGAGGTAGGGTGGTGGTTGTTGAGGTCATGGTGGTGGCTATTGACAGCATAATCATGTTGTCCTCGTGAAGGAAAAGAGTCAGGTGACGAGCAGAATTTCTTGTGGAAAATAAGTTCAGGGTTTCCGAAAATAGAAACCCATGTTGGGTTGTAGAATTCCGCTATCAAATAATATTTATAATAGAAACTTGAGGTAAGCAGTGGGTCAAACACAGGAAGGTGAAGGTTTGATTTAAAAGCCGCATTTGAATTCATTTTCGTAAGTAGAGTAGTTGGTGGAAATTAATCTACGTGAGCTATTCTACTTAAAGAATAAATAATAGAAGATAGAGAGAGAATGATTATTTCACAAAATGGAGAAATGTCTATTACAACTAATCTCAAAATCTAAAACTACACTAGAAGGCGACAAAAAGATAGAATGAGATGAGGAAATCCCGCTTGATGGCTGCTTAAGGATCACTTGCTTTGATGGTGCCTGGACGAAGGTGGTGAGATGCTAGATGTAGAAGAACGGAGCTGGAGGAAAGAGGCTAGGGCAGGACGGTGCCGTGGCATGGATTTGCTTCCTAAACGTGGTGGGAAGACAGCCATGGGATGTGATGGGTCCACTTTAGTTGACTAATTTAGTGCTTAAGTACATTATTATTTTGATGAGACTAATTTAAAGCGTGGATGTTATTGACAAAATCATGTGAATGCTAGATTTATCATTTCATGTATTAATTGCATGAGTCTTTATATGGGAGGATTAATTATTCACTTTAAAAGGCAAGGGCATCACATCAAAGTGAGCGGAGATATGTGGGATTTTGTCTAGGTAAAATATAGTAAGAGAATAAATTTTAGAGGTTTCCGTGTATACCTCTCAAATTTGTTCCAACACATTTCCTTATATCTCTCACGAATCTCTCTCTCTTCCTAAAATTTCTATTCGCTATTTGGTAACTTAAAAAATCTGCTCTCTCTCTCTCCTTATTTAACAGGAAGGGACGGGTAACGGGGAAAGCATCTTCTTCCTCCCTCGAGAGGGAACACAACCTCCACCTCTCTACTCTCACCATGCGCCCATCCACCACTGTGTGCCTCTGCACCGACTGAAGCCACCATCGCCGTGTGCCTCCTTCATCCGCCACTACGTGCCTCCACGAACCCACTAATGGAACCACGTGCCTCCTCCCCTTGTATTCTTCCAGGGGTTTTCCCAACCATGCATCTGCAGCCCACCAAAGACAGTGGCAAGTTAGACCAACTGGGAGGGCTGCCCGACGTCCAAGCGAGCATCTTCGCGAATGTGACTTCCCGCACTGCAAGCCGACAGCATCCACCCTCTCAACCACTACAGCCACCGACCACAACTGCCACCTTTTCAAGTCCA
This sequence comes from Thalassia testudinum, assembly GCA_037157565.1. Classification (NCBI taxonomy): domain Eukaryota; kingdom Viridiplantae; phylum Streptophyta; class Magnoliopsida; order Alismatales; family Hydrocharitaceae; genus Thalassia; species Thalassia testudinum. Next base: position 35,376,240 of record JAZHRO010000049.1, read on the forward strand.
CAACAGCAAGCCCCCTCCACAACGCACACAACCAGGCACTGCACTCGCCATCGCCCTCATCCTCAACACCACATCCACAACCACAGAGTAGGACCCCCCACTGTGTGCAACAAGCATGCACGGCCAGCAAGCCAACGCCCAAGTGCACCGCCTTATTCTTCTTCATCTCCACCGGCTGCAACTACACCCATCGAAAAGAACCCAACGCCATCAACACGCAACTGCCAACTCAAGCTGCCAAACTCACCGACAACATCGTCATTTTGCTTACCACACCTCACAACACCTTTCCCCTCATCCTCGACTACCAACATCGACCGCACGACCGCCGGTGGAGCTCCGCGTCACTGGCTAACCTCCTCTCCGACTGACAACCGCTGACCATCTCTTATCAGGCTACTACCCTTAACATGAAAAGCCTAGTCTGCCTCAACCTTCCTCGAGCTCCTCGGCCCTCGCCATCGACTCCTCGATGCGCACGACAGAGAGAAGCACTTCCTCTGCTTTAGGTTCTATTAGAATTTACCAAAAATACCATTGAGGAATACTATTCTAATATTTAGCTAGATTAAATTATTATGGTAAAATTGTGACATTCTACTTATTCCTTCGCATATTTAATTGGCTCCTGTTATGCACATCAATTCTCATTGAAATAGGATTCAAATTTACATGCAACTAAATATTACATACTCTGCCACTACACATGGATCATTTACATATTTTTGAGAGCTTGATTTATGATGCAAAATTTACGCTAAAAGCCCTCAACTTCTCATGAAATTAAAAGTTACACTCTGGGCTGCATATTTTATTGAGTTGATTTCGTGACCATTTCTGTGAACATGATGGCTCTATATTCGTGAATCTATTGATCTATTCCTCCCTGTGGACACGACCTAATCCATCGTGGTTAGCTTTACTGATAATTTTGTTTGAGATTTTCCACCATGTGATTTCATTACGACAACATACTTTTCTGAAACATTATTTCTGCAAGTGAAAAATGCCCGATCAAATGGCGGCGTTGCCAGGGAGGCAACAGAAGTAATAGATTCACTTAATTTTTATTTCTGATTATTTTGAGTTGTGCATTTATCTGAGCATTCTATATCTTTCTGTGAGAGGAATCTGATGAGACTATAGGCATAGCAGAGCACCAACATCGACCTTGAGTGACGTCCACATGAGGAGGAGACTTAGGAGACCTGGATCCTGCTCTCACAAGGGATTCTCCTTCGTCGTAATTTTATTTTTGTCTTATCGCCCTTGTAGTAATTGGGGCTTATTTTTGGGGGTCTGTCCCCACATTCTTTGGAGGCTAGGGGCTATATTTTTCTACGTGTGAGAATTATATTTCTGCTTGTTTGCACCTAAAACAAACAAAAGAAATTATCGAGCTACCTGTTTAGGACTTGCATGCCCTTAGGTGCACACATTTAGGGGTGATTGAGTAGAATACTAGATCTCTTCTCTGCATTATGTACACATTTGCATGGAGATTGCTGGAGACAGGTATACCTTTTTATCTTTGCGTCCAGCTCCTGTTCACGCATTTGCATTTGGATTAAAATTCTAGAGCACCAAACTGATTGAATTGACCTAATTCAGTGGTTGCGTAACTGCAATTGGGATTGATAATTAGATTCGACCTTAAAACCAAATCACACTTGATCTGATTTAAAGGGACTTGTCTACATTTTAAAAAGTCAAAAATGATTTGTTGTGTGATGCGCACTTCTGACATTGAGCACGCACATTAGGCACTGCACTAAGGCTCGATCCCTTAACGCTATAGGCACTAATCTCTTTATCGATGCAAACCCTCCTATCTTGCTTTGTGGTGGTGGTACTATCTTTTGACTGAGTGTTTTGATACTTCACGAAGGGGGACACCCCTTAAAGGAACAAAAGGGTAGTTAAGAGGCATCGCTTACGCATTGCCTCAAAGGAAGGGTTTGCCCTACTTGCATACTTTTGTTCATCCTTGGAGTAACTTCTCACTTGATCACCTGAGAGTATTATCTAAGCAAGGTGTAAGTTCTAGGGCACACGAAGATTGACTTAGGGCCCGTAATTGATTGTGAAAATTCTGTGGTCACCAAGAAAGAATGTAAACGACCTCTATTCTTCTCCAAAGAGCTTGTCAAGGATCTCAAGTCATAGCTCCCTCTTATACCACTAAAGTGGGAACGGATGGGTGCAAACTTGACCCCATTTGACAACTTTAAGGAGTAGGTTGGTGGTTAGCTCAACTCTACTCTAAGAAAGAAAAGAGAGTCCCATTGCCTTGGGTTTGATTAGGATGTTTTTTTCAATTCGTGTTTCAAATGGATTACAATAACTACTTCACTACTTCTCACCCCAGAATACCCAATCCCAATCCCATGACCTGCAGTTAATCCTCATATGATGAACAATGGGATCCTTTCTACTCTTACTATAGGAACATTGGTCTGATTATTCCCCAATCCTGTGATCATGAGTAGAACCTAGAAGAAGGATACACCATCCCTAACCCATCCATGACTATGCCCAACCCACCCACCCGTGATGATTCTTACATTCCTAGTTGGATAGAAACTCCTAGGTATTATAACCCTAAGTTTGACTTCCCTCCTGAAATAAATGATAGCCTCTCCACTTTCAAAAGAGAAATGCAAAAACAACAAATTAAAATGATGGAATCTTTAGGAGAGTCTTTGAGGACAAGTCAACAATTAAAAGAGGAAATTGATCACTTGATTTACTCCCTTGAGGTTGATCATAACCCCTCCATGTTAGATACATCTCCCATGAGAGAGACTTACCACAAGATGGGATGGGACATTTGGGAGTATAGCTACCCTTTTGAGGATATGTAGACCCCTCCAGACTTAATAACTCCTGTTTGAGAAGTCCTGACATTAAGGAGGATGGAGGCTACTTGGATACAATGGGAATTGAAAGGGGTTTCCAGACATGGAATTGTGATACAGAATGGTGGCAGCCAGTAGAGGACTCCTCAGATTTTCCACTTGAGCTTTATTGGAGCCAATCAAAGGGGAAGATGGTACCATTAGGTGAACTCAACCCGAATGATAGTATCTTCGTTACATTTGATGAAATGGGTCATAGTCAAATAGTCAACCCCACTCCCAGTCTGAATCTTGAGGTGGAATATGTACCCCATCCTAGGGATCCTGAACATATACTTTACGCTTCTGAGGACCGTGCACCTCAGTTAGAGCTCCTTGAGGATTGTGATTTAGAAGTTAACAAATTCTAGGAGTCTTGGATGCTAGAGGAAATAATACTAGAAGGAAGTGATAATAACCACACTCCTCTATCAATGGGACCAACACCTGTCATTGAATATTTTGAGGATTTACAAGTCCCCAACCCAAATGACCATGAGAAACTTGAGACGGAATTGGAAGAATTACATCAATATTGGTCTCAGGGACACAAAGAGTAGATTTTTGAGTAAGCATTTGATCCTGATATGAAAGTTTGCCTTGAGGCTTAGAGTCAAGAGGGACAAAATGTAGAAGAGGATGATGATGACTTTGAGGGGCCCAGATTCAGAGTATGGAGTGACTCTAGGGGTGATTATGTTTTGTTCAAGGACCTATCCTCTGACGACCTGACTGAATTAGAAAAATCTGGATTCTTACATACCTTTGACTATCAATATCATCCTGTCAAATGGTCAAAAGAAATGGAAGCAATTGCTACTCTTAAGGAAAGAATCTATACACCCCAGGAGCAGGATCTTAGCATTGAACAAGAACCTAGGGATGCCATTATTGGGGACACTCACAACTTTATTGCTTCCAACCCACTTCTACATGATAGTGAAATGAGTGACACCCTTGAACAGTTCAATTTGGATGACGAACATTTGGGCCCATTCCTGGACACACACACCAACGATATGTACCATGAAAGGCAATCAGTAACTAAGGCTGCTTCTGATAACATTCAAGAACTAGAAATGGATATCGAGGATGAATGTCGAACTGCTCACACCCTCTTTAACCCTCTTCCCTACCCTGCACCTGAGAGACTTCAGCTCACATAGTACCAGTTTCCTAAAATCTCTACTCACACTTTTGATTAATGGGGGAATATCCAGACCAATACACCCTGTCGTAGAGTGGTGAGTTTGGATCGACGCTCTTCCTTGTCAGCCCAGTAGTCTTAGGGTATCGTTCTTCACACCCTCTATTGCAGACACATATTTGCTTAAGGAGCCTTTGCCTTCTCATCGCACACTCCCTGAGGTCACTACTCAGGTGTATTATGTAAAACCTCCACAAATAGCTTAGGAGTACCCTCTTTTCACCTACTTCTAACGAGTATTTGGCCTCACTATCCATCACTAGCTTGCCAACATCTTAGGTTACTTACCCGTCAGGCCAGGTTTGTTACATATCTTCTTTGGGTCTCCTTCTATTTCCTTCCAGAACTTGATTTACGAGCTATCCCAACTCCACCTCAGCTAATATCTTTGTTTGCTTTTGCTTTTCAATGAGGACATTGTCATATTTAGGCATGGAGGGTATACCTGAGGTTGTTCATAGCATTTATACATATTCTGCATGTAATTAGGCATCTATCTTGCATAAAAAAATAGAAACAAAATAAAAAAAAGAAAAGAAAAAAAGAAGAGAGAGAAAGTGAGGGATGAAATCTTTTGAGTTGAATTTCAAATATATTAAGGAGAGACACAGAGACAAAATGTGTAAAAATTGTGCTAGTCCTAACAGTTGATTATGGAAGAGTTACCTAAGTTCTAGGCCAAAATCAACGATAAAAAAAGTTCCGAAGTGCTAGAGAAAAGGAGATAAGTGAGGGATATCGATTTTAGGCCTCTTGGGTCAATTTTAGGGCTTAAACACTCACGTACTTATTAAGATCTGGACTATACCTTAAGAGGTTAAGGGAGTTACGAGGCAGATGTATTAAGTCTAGGGCTTCAAAAGTATTTGGCTGTGTTGCCTGCCCTTCGTTCGCAGAACTTGGTAACCTGAGCAACCAAAAATCACACACTGGTCTAGTTCAGTGCGCATAGCAATGAATAATGCAAAAAAAGTGTCTATTCTGAAACTGTTTTCCCGAAAAGTTGACTTAGGAGCGGCTTGAAGGCACAAGTTGATTGGATGAGTTCTCAGTGCGGAGAGGAGGAATAAACCCCTCGAAGATGCATTATAACATATCATCTCCTAGATGCTTGTTTCCTAGGATATCTAAATATCCTACCGGGGGCACGGAAGCATCTCGTGCTGGTTCAAATGCCGTGGGTAGCATTATCTTGAAATGTCGATTGCCAAGGTTAGAATTTAGCTACAGAACGCCATGGGTGGCACTATCCTGAAGTGTCGAAAGCCAAGGTTCTGGGGTTTGCCATGGGTGGTGCTATCTCAACGCATCAATTGCCAGGGACCCTACGAGGATTGATGGTGGGGCCAAGGAATCTGATACAGATTTTGTTTAGGGCCAATCCAATGTTGAGTCTAAGGGAATATAAAAAGAAAGAGGGAAAACTCTCAAAATAAAAAATTTCCCTCTCTCTCTCTTACTAAAAATGCTCTGGCAAACTGAACCTAACCTTTCTGCACATATGCACGGGTGTTTCAACCGCTGGGGTCAATGAGCCTCTAGGCAGTTTCTGCATACCTTAGAAACCTTTGCGGTGGATCCAAGAGTAAGGCTAGTCAGGTCCGTATCTTGGCTGGTACCTGAGTACCTATAGGCCTATAGATGGTATTTCAATCTAATTTCTAGAGTATGGTACGATAAGGCATCCTGACAGTAAAATCTGGCCTATGATGAGACACTCATCATGATCTCTAATTACACCTAATTAACTAGTCTTCCTAGTTAATTAGCTAAGGTTATGAACATATAAGGGTTAATTATAGAATAAGGGATATTTAGTAAAGGACCTTAAAATAAGTTTAAATGACATTTTATCATTCAATTAACATTATTAACAATTTAATTAATAATTGGACTCGAAATCTTATTAATCATTTCCTTAATTAGTAAGTTAAGTAACTTGAACTTAATATATACATAAGTATATAATAACTTAAGTGATTTTATTAATCTAATAAATTAACCTAAAAAGGTCAAAAATGTAAATTCAAGGTGAAAACATAATATTTACCTTATTTACTAACATATTTAAAAAGTTGAAAATGATCAAAATTAAAATAAGCCTTCAAAACCTAAGTTTACAATTTGGTCCTTAAAATTCATTACAATCGGGTCCTTATTTCTCACAGGTCCTTAAGTTTTATTTCATTTAAGTCCCTTTCCTTCTTCTTCTTGTTCTTCTTCAGCCAAATGAACGGCTGGCGATGGAGAGTCATGCCACCGCATGATCACTACCCTACCGACATCACTCTTCTTTGTCCAAGCTCTTGCAGCTTGCACTCACCACCTCCTCTTCATCCACCGGTCTGGATTAATCGAAAATCCTAATTTCTAGTGGGAGATAACCTCACCGTCATCAGAGATGACGTCGGAGATTAAGCTCCTCAAGCTCCTTCTTCGGCCAGACCCCGCCATTCTCTTCGCCGCCAACTACTATAAATACCCCCTCACCCCTTAGATTTCACTGAAGTTGGCTCCCTTCCCTCTTCTAACACTGAGTCAACCCAATAGGCTATTCGTCTACAACTCCGACGACTTTCCATCTCACTTTCTGACTTCCTCCATCTATTCTGATCAGCCGAGGAGATCCGCCGTGGTCAACTGCATCTCTGACACAGGCGTCGACCCAAGGAATCCTCTGCTTCCACTCACATCCGCCCGGCAGAGATTCTTCTTTTCACCCTCTGATTTTGTCGTCTGCTATGAACCTTCGGTAGAACCCTATTGACCCCTTCGTCCAGGTAATAGTAGATTAGGAGTAGGAGTAGGAGTAGGTTAGTTTAGTTAGTTAGTTTAGGTAGTTAGATTAGAGTACTTTTAGAATTTCAATGTCATCTTCTCCAACTCCAGCGAGCTCCTTGAGCTGGCCAGAGCCTTAATTTCATCTTTTGAGATCGTTGTCCACCTTCCTTTATCATCCATGACCATTTCTAATTCACTTAATCATTTAATTGATCACCTAATCGCCTAGTTCATCTTCCACCTCCACCTACTACTGTCACTATCCATGGCGACACTTATCGAGCTAATTGCACCTCCACTGGGTCTATCATCATCTACCCACCACATGAGAACCCTAATCGACACTATAATACATAGAAATAACATATATAGCCTAAACGCCCGAATTTAATTAAGCTCCTTAGCTCACTGTCAATGGTGGCCCAGGAGTAGTTCAAATCATTAATTAAATATATATTTAGTATCACAGACATCTGTTGACTTGTCTCAACCACTCAATTCAGTGGGAGATCAAGTCTTGTGCCTCAACCAACTCAATTTTCATTCAAAAAAAATTCACTATCAAATCTTAATTCTAATGGACAAATGAAGAATTAAATGTGTTCTGAGGTTCCTTGCAACCTCAGGATCCTTTTTAGATTAAAAATGGCAAATTTAACTAATCTGTACACAGTTTACAGCTTTAGTCTCTAGAATTTGTTGAGAAGCTCTAGATCAATGATTTACTGATCACTGTTTAATTTGCAGGTGTTTAATTGTGGATTTAGCCACTAGAGCTGTAGATAGATCTTCATCTTCTCCAACTCCGACAGAGTTGGAGACGAGTGACAGATAGGTTTTAGTCCTGTTTAAGAAGTCTGGAAGCATCATTGTTGATCCCTGGGTTCATTTCTGTGATCCAATCACTGTCACAACTCTTAGATCTTTCTGACGAACAAACACTTTTTGGAGCTCAGGTGGCAAGCTTGTAACCCTAGAAATCTTGGTTAGAACACTTATCTGAAGATCTAAATAAGTTCCCGAGGTTGAGAAGACTCTATTTGAGGCTTTAATTACCTGTGGAGAAGCTTTTAACAGAAAGTCAAATTTTTGTGTCTTCACAGTCAAACTGAGTTTGATTATGGAGTTCTGAGCTCAATCTGAGGAATTGATGAGATTAAATGGATTCTGAGATCTTGTTGAATGATATGCGAGAGAATAAAGTGAGCTTAGACCAAAATTCAAACTCTGTCAATTTGGGTTATTTTTTAACCCAAACTAATAGCAGTGATATTTTGTTGAGTTTTAAACTTGAATCCTACCCAGATCAGTTAGTTTTAATCCTTCGAATTTGTTGAAATTGATTTGCAATGTCCTTAAGTGTCTGTTGAACATATCAGAATTAGAAATTGCTTTCTCTGAAGCTTTCAAAGAAGTGTAGAGCTTTCATGCTGTTCCTGAAGGTCTCGAGAGCTTAGAACTTACTCTAGTAACTGCGAAAAAACCTGTAGAACCTATTCAGACCATTAAATGTGAGAGAAAAGTCCATCTGAGGACTCTGTGAAGTTACTTCCATTTCCAGGCAATAATAACCCATGGGAACCCCCTATTTCACTCTTTAAATTGAAGACAAAAATATCCTCTTATCCTTAAATTGACCCTGCAATCCTATAGAGTAACCTTAAAGCTTTCCAACAAACTTTAAATCACTTGATTTGGAGCTCTGAGCAGGAAGTTATGATCATTTGAAGTTGGGTCTGGAAGGGGTTAAGATAGTCCCACATCGGCAGTTTTTGAGCGGTTGCCTGGGAATAAAACTGATTTGTTACCTCGGCTATTCAGTCTTCAACGCTCGATGCACCGGTTATCGATCTGAGCATTCTAAACCTATTTGAGAATATGTGTGTGTGTGCTGGCTTGTGTGCCTACGGGTGTGTGCCCGAGTGAGCGTGAGCGAGTGTGGCCCTGGGAGGCTGGGTTGAGCCGGATTGGCTCGAAACTATGAACCGAAATGAAATAAACCGAAATCAAACCTAATTGAAATCAGGAGAGGACAGAGTAGGGTCTGGTCCCACCCTAGTGTCAAGATGCTGTGTATCCTCGAAAGGACCTCACCGCAAATAAAATAATTTTTGGTTAAAATGAAAAAAAATCTAATTCGACTAAAGGATTAAAGGAAAAGAAAAGAGAAGCAGAGAAGCTGATGGCTAGGTGCTGAAGGGTAAGATTAAGTGTTGAGCAAAAGGCTAAGGAAGCAAAGGAAAGAAAGGAAAACAGGCACTACTAAGGCACTAAGGAAGAAGAAGACTAAGGGAAGAGAAGAAAAAGGCAAGAGCAGAAGAGAAGTAAAGAGCTCGAGAGAATAAAAATAAAGGAAAAGAAGAGAAAGAAATAGAGAAGAAGAGAGAGGCTGAAGAAATACAGGAAAATTTATTTTTCTTGCATCATTTTAATTACTTTTTATTCTTAAATGTTGTAATAAGGCATGTTTTAATAAAAGAACTCTTATTGCCTTAATTTCTTTTCAAAAAAAAATTGGAAAACTAACATGTTTACTTGTTAATAAAGTTGATCATTTTGAGTAAATATGTTCTCTTATGGGATTTTGCATATTGCTTCATTTTAATTAATATTTTGTCAAAATACATGTTTTAAAATCAACTAAGTTATACCGCCTAAACTTATAAAGAAAATAAAAGATAATTGGTGAATTTAGAAAAAAATTATACCTCCCAGCAAATGACCTGGACTCAACCAGGAAAACAATTTCTAAAATGCTAGGCTAATTCGATCCTATAATACACAACTAACACAACTTCGAGTTAACCTAAGTGACTTTTTCTACTCTTAATTAAGTGAAATTAACTTAATTACTGAGTTGAGTGGAAGTTACGCATCATTTTAATGGCGCCAATGCCGGGGAGGTAATCCCTTAATTCACTAGAATTTAAAAGGTTTAATTGTCTAATTAGGTGGTATTTTGCAAATATATTTTTGTTTTTAATAACTTTTGTTCTAATTAGTTGTATTTTGTTTTGTTTTTGTTTATTTTTGTTTTTATTTTCCATCTTCTTTTCAGGTTTACCTTTGAGGGTAATCTCAGGAGAAGGCGGGAAATTATTTTCGCATGTTGCTATTTTTGTTTTGTTGCATTTAAAAAATTAAAAAAAATACAAAAGTACATCTTTATCTGACTAGCAGCAGCATATCATAGGCATACATTCATAGGAGTACATATATTCTGCTAGTAATTTGTGCGAATCTGACTTGGGAATTTTTAACTCTTTGTCTCGCATCAGCGGGAAAAAATGAGAAAACATGCGTAGATCCCTGTCCTCTGAGATTTAAAAAGGCCATATATTTGTTTGGAAAGATATAAAAAGTGGCTATTGTAGTTTAGATTAATTTATTTTTGAAAAAGATTAACTAAAAAGAGGAAGTAAAAATTGTGACTTAAATCTGATTGCAGAATGCATGCGGGTTTTATATCACTATGGTTTGTTGCATGCTATCGCGTACACAGCGTGATCACTAGAGTCACACGAGTCTATTTTTTTGTCTCTCCTCTTTGCACCTCTTAGGGCTTTGGTCAAAGATCAACAAGTCTGTCTCACTATTAGAGCCCCGAGGAGCCAGTAGTGAGTGGTCTCGATCCTAGACCTTAGACCTTTGAGATTTAAGGTACACACCTGCGTAGACACAGATTAGGACACGTATTTTGATACTATTACTCTATTTGTTTGCGTCAAATTACTTTGCGTATCTTAGGAATCTCTTCTTTCCTTTGATAGAAGAGCAAAGCCTACATCTTTTGCGTTGTTTTGCAGGTTTTTGTGCCGCTATTTTATCGGTGGTGTGCATGTGCCTTTGCACATTATTTTCCATTTATGGATGGGAGGCAATCCTTGCATCCACCTCTTGTACCACCGTTGACAGGTGATCCTAGGTCGGTTGCAAATAAGAAACCAATGGTTTTCCTATCTAATCCATCTACTTCTATGGATCAAATGCAAAATCTAAATCTCGAGATCCCTTCTTCTGGTCAGGGGGAGATGCTGCCTTTTGATGTTAATGAGGTGCTCCTAAACCAGAATCTTAGATGCTAGAGCAAACAAGACAAATTAATCTTTTAGCAGCAGCCTTAAATAATTTACAGACTCTTCAAACCCGTCCTCCACCTTGACCTAAGGTGGTTTTTGAAATCCCTGATTTACCGATCAATTGTCCAAGGCCTCTACTTAGAGATTATTATAACCCATCTAATGCACAAGTAGAGCCTAATGTTAGGATTCCTATTGTGGAGAATGATCCTGAATTAAAGCCAAATATCATAGGTTTAATCCCCCACTTTTATGGATTTGCATCCGAGGATCCATTTCAACTTATTGAAGATCTTAAAAATCTTTCCCAAACTCTTGGTCCTCAAAATCAAAATAGGGAAATCCTACTAATGAAAATGTTCTCTTTTAGCCTTAAAGACAAAGCAGCATATTGGTATAGAACTATAGCAAGACCAATCTCAACTTAGGTTGAATTTGAATCCGCATTTTTGAAGAAATTCTTTCCTATTGGTCGAACCAATGCTTTAAGGCGAGCTATTACTATTTTCAATCAAAATCAAGGAGAACCATTTCATGAAGGGTGGGAACATTTTCATGAATTGCAAAGGAAATGACCACATCATGATATCCCTCATTGGCAACTCATGCATATCTTTTACTATGGTTTACAAGAGGGCATTCACAATTTGGTCGATGACTCTTGTGGAGGGAATTTTCTAAATTTTTTTTTGCGACGCAAAATCCGCTTCAGAATTATTTGAAGAGATGGGGAAAAACTCGATCAATAATGCATCAATGTCGCAATTCACGTGGGATGCAAATACGAATCATCAAAATCCACATAAGGGCATTCATAAGATCGGTAATCCATCCAGTTCAAAGAATTTAGAGATAATTGCAGAAAAACTGGACAAAGTCGATATCGTAGCAAAGCATCTCGACGTGGTTAGAAACACAATGAAGGCACTTATGCCTCTACTTGCTAAGAATCCCTCGTATTCACCTGTTTCGTAAATTCCCGTGGGGAGGGAATTTGTGAATAATCTGGATTCTAGAGATCCATCTTCCTCGGGTTTTCTATCTACTCCTTCACCAACCCAAGGAGGGACCTTTGTCCCACAATCTTACCCACCCTTTTCCCCACCCTTTCCTGTTTCAGAAAACATGCCATATCTTTTAGGTTTACATGCCATCCAGGAAAACACTCCAAGACCAAACCCTTATTTAAATTCCAATAATCCTGGATGGAGAAGCCACCCAAATTTTTCTTGGGCTGATCCAAATCAAAATCAAAGACCAAATTATCCAAATCAAACCCATTTTAACCCACCTCCATTGCCTCCTCAGCAATCAAATTTAAGGCCTAACCCGATGAGTATGCAGAATTACTCTAGGCCTGTAAGAGATACATAGCTAGACTAGATTTTAAGAGCTATGTCAGAGAGTCAACGACAAAATGCTGAAGCTCTCACTGAGATTCATAGGCAATGTAAGGTAGAGTTGGCTGATTTACGAAATCAAATCACGCTTTTGGCTGAGTCTCGTCAGCTAGGTACTCTTCCATCTCAGCAAATTCTGAATCCTAGGAATCTGCCAAATCCTAGGCAAAATCAAGGCCAAGTCCATTTCCTTAATCAGGCCTTTGATTCTAATCATAACCCGTCCTCCATATTACCTGAAAATAATCCATCAAACCCGCATCAGTAACCTATTTTGTATCAAAATGATCCACCTATTATTGAGAATCAAAACTAACTTTGCTGATCTTCTGAACTTGGTGGAAACATTTCATAAATTGCCTTAATCTTTAACATTCTACATCTTAACCTAAATCAGATCTATTCTTCACAAAATTCACTCTGATCTTTCTAAGATTTTCATAAGAATCTGATTTTTGGTTCTGCGATATCTATTCTAGGCAATTTTAGGACGAGTTTTGATTCGGTGGTTTTAATCTATTTTGTTGAATCAATTCTTTCATAACTCCTCTGTTTTTACCATATACCTATTCTTTTTAGGAGTTCTTTATTAGGGTTTACGACTAGTTGAAGGCATAAAACTTAGCACTTGTACATAACTATTTACTGTTTTTACCTTTTATATTTTCTTCTACACTTACTTTAAAATTTCACTTCATATTATATTGATTACCTTCATTTAGTCCGATTGACCACTCAGACCTTTGGTCAGACTTGAAATCGTCCGCACAGAGATTTTTAATCTCCTCTATTCGACTCCTTCCATCGCCCTATACTAAATGAAGTGTAATATATTTTCACCCTTCTTACAATGAGGACATTGTAAAATTTTGGCTTGAGGGGGTATTGAAGTGAAATTTTCACTTTAAGTGTGTGTTAAAAAATAAAAATACATAAAATTTTAATATTCACGAAATTTAAAAAAAATAGAAAATCTAAAAATGATAATAATGTTAGAAAAGTTAAAAATTTCATAAAAATTTGAAAAATTAAAAAAAATCATAAAAATTGGAAATTCTTATATACATAAAAATAAAATATCTAAATACAAAAATTTGAAAAGAAAATTCATAAAAATAAGAAAAGGGGTATATTCATTTATAAAGAAGAAAATAAGAAGAGTATATATATATATTATAATTAAGAGCTTAATTTTCTTTGAGGTCAGAAGTTTAAAATATATATAAAATATATATAAAGTATTTAAGAGCATTCAATTCTTAATTAGATTTTTACTTTAAATATTTTCTAAAAATGCACTTTTGTGTTTAAATTTCTAAACGAAGATTTTATTTGAACTAGGAATCTTTTAAATCTTTTAAAGATTTGTTTTTCTATTCTTACTTGAATTAAGAGACTAAGTGTGTTAAGATTTAAACTTAAGTGTTTGAATTAAATTATAACTTTCTAATCAATTAGATTAAGTAATCCTTTTGCTTTTTGAAAATTTGATTTTATCATAAAGTTAAGTAAAAAGGCTAGATATTTAGAGTTAATTAAATAGAAAGTTGGCAGAATTTTAGTTTACAAAACTTACAAGATAGAGATAAATAAGTAGACTTGGTAAATTTTGTCTTGACGAATCCTATACGAGGAAACTAAGAATTTGAAGAACCTAAGAGTGAAAGGCTTTGTTGTCGAAGCTTTGGTTTGAGAGCTAAGTAACCTGAACGTCTAAATTCACACACATAGAATTGTCAAGTAGCATTTGAGACCGTGAAAACACAGAGGTTAAGAGATCAGTTCTGAATCCTCTGTAGTCCAAGGATTTCCGCGGGGCGGTTCTTGAAAGGGTGAAGGATGTGCCACTCACCTAGAAAAAGGGTTTAGAGAATAAAGTTAGTAAGAAAAATGAGAAGGGGGAAAAGAAAAAGAAAAAATAAATAAATAAATAAAACACCCTGTGGTTAAGTGCCTCGTTATAAATGGGTGCTTATGCAATTTTTCCACAAATAAATAAAAGCATCTCATTACAAATGGATCCTACCCTTCCTTCCATACAAATGGGTGTTCTAACCTACAGAAAAAATGAAGAAAAAATATGGAGAAAAAAAAATTAGGAATAAGAGACCAAGTGGTCCACCGGGGAGATATACACAAAAAAATTATTGACCTTGGGATAGAAAAATGGTGAGGAGAAAGCAACCAAACCTGAGTAAGGCCAAGCCAAAGGCTTGAATTGGAATAATTGGGATTGGAAAATGATGTCTTAAGATCAGGATTTTTGCAACATTGGATGACTTTAGGATAATTTTCTTCACTAAGCACAGATGTTTTAAAATCATAGCTACTGAACCATGGTATTGGGCAGTGAAGCCTAAGAAATTGAGTTTTGAAGATTTTAAGTTGAGACCTAAGGGAGAAGAATTGTTCTTTAGTGTTGTAGGGTAGTAAATTAGAGCTCTACTCTAAGTTTGATTAATAATGAGTATCTGGTTAATTTGCTTGAACTTATATTGATAAAAGTCAAATATCATAAACAAACGATCAACTTAATTCTATTGAGTTTTTGAGTTAAAATTTAGTTCTCAATCCTTAAGTTTTGTTTCCTTAAAACACTTTGTATTCTAATTTGAGTTAAGAATAGTTACAAAGATTAGGAGATTTTTGAAGAATTCTAATTTTGAATAAAATTCTTGTTAACAAATTATTTTAAGTGTGTTTTGAAAATCTTATAAGTATAAGTCTAAGTAAGAAGATTTTCACAAATGCTCTGTACATTAATCATTTATATTAAAGTTAAAAATTTCTGACCTAAGCTTTTCTCTACATAGTTACTATTTATAATAATTTAAAGCCAAGTGCTTTAAATCATCATAATCTTATTTAATTTTGCTACGGACTAGAAAAACTTTGGCTTGAGGGTATGATGAGACACTAATCATGATCTCTAATTACCCTTAATTAACTAGTCTTCCTAGTTAATTAGCTAAGGTTATGAACATATAAGGGTTAATTATAGAATAAGGGATATTTAGTAAAGGACCTTAAAATAAGTTAAAAATGACATTTTATCATTCAATTAACATTATTAACAATTTAGTTAATAATTGGACTCGAAATCTTATTAATCATTTCCTTAATTAATAAGTTAAGTAACTTAAACTTACAGTATACATAAATATATAATAACTTAAGAGATTTTACTAATCTAATAAATTAACCAGAAAAGGTCAAAAATGTAAATTCAAGGTGAAAACATAATATTTACCTTATTTACTAACATATTTAAAAAGTTGAAAATGATCTAAATTAAAATAAACCTTCAAAATCTTAGTTTACATTTTGGTCCTTAACATTCTTTACAATCGGGTCCTTATTTCTCACATAGGTCCTTAAGTTTTATTTCATTTAAGTCCCTTTCCTTCTTCTTCTTCTTCAGCCGAATGAACGGCTGGTGACGAAGAGTCACGCCACCGCATGATCACCACCCTACCGACATCACTCTTCTTTGTCCAAGCTCTTGCAGCATGCGCTCACCACCTCCTCTTCATCTACCGGTCTGGATTAACTGGAAATCCTAATTTCCAGTGGGAGATAACCTCACCGTCGTCGGAGATGACGTCGGAGGTTAAGCTCCTCAAGCTCCTTCTTCGGCCAGACCCTGCCATTCTCTTCACCGCCAACTACTATAAATACCCCCTCACCCCTCAAATTTCACTGAAGTTGGCTCCCTTCCCTCTTCTAACACTGAGCCGACCCAATAGGCTATTCGTCTGCAACTCCAGCGACTTTCCATTTCACTTTCCGACTTCCTCCATCCATTCTAATCAGCCGAGGAGATCCACCATGGTCAACCGCGTCTCTGACATAGGTGCCGACCCAAGGAATCCTCTGCTTCCACTCACATCCATTCGGCGGAGATTCTTCTTTTCACCCTCTGATTTCGTCGTCCACTATGAACCTTCGGCGGAACCCTATTGACCCCTTCATCCAGGTAACAGTAGATTAGGAGTAGGAGTAGGTTAGTTTAGTTAGTTAGCTAGATTAGAGTAATTTTAGAATTTCAGTGTCATCTTCTCCAACTCCGGTGAGCTCCTTGAGCTTGCCAGAGCCTTATTTCATCTTTTGAGATTGTTGTCCACCTTCCTTTATCTTCCATGACCATTTCTAATTCACTTAATCATTTAATTGATCACCTAATCGCCTAATTCATCTTCCACCTCCAGCTACTACAGTCACTATCCATAGCGACAGTAGTCGAGCCAATTCCACCTCGACTAGGTCTATCATCATCTATCCACAACTTTAGAACCCTAATCAACACTACAATACATAGAAATATCATATATAACCTAAACACCCAAATTTAATTAAGCTCCTGAGCTCAATGTCAATGGCAGCTAAGGAGTAGTACAAATCATTAATTAAATATATATTTAGCATCATAGACATCTGTTGACTTGTCTCAACCACTCAATTCAGTGGGAGATCAAGTCCCGTGCCTCAACCAACTCAATTTTCATTCAAAATAAATTCACTGTCAAATCTTAATTCTAATGGACAAATGAAGAATTAAATGTGATTATGAGGTTCCTTGCAACCTCAGGATCCTTTTAGATTAAAAACGGCAAGTTTAAACAATCTTTACACAGTTTACATATTTTCTGGACTCACCGGAGCTCTGGCGAGGCATTCTTGAGCTTCAACCTCTAGAATTTGTTGAGAAGCTCCAAATCAATGATTTAATGATCACCGATTAATTTATAGATGTTTAATTGAGGATTTCACCACTGGAGCTATAGATAGATCTTCATCTTCTCCAACTTTGGCAAAGTTGGAGATGAGTGAAAGATAGGTTTTAGTCTGTTTAAGAAGTATGGAAGCATCATTGTTGATCCCTGGGTTCATTTCTATGATCCAATCACTGTCACAACTCTTAGATCTTTCTGACGAACAAACACTTTCTGGAGCTCAGGCGGCAAGGTTGTAACCCTAGAAATCTTGGTTAGAACACTTATCTGAAGATCCAAATAAGTTCCTGAGGTTGAGAAGACTCTATTTGAGGTTTTAATTACCTGTGGAGAAGCTTTTAATAGAAAGTCAAATTTTTGTGTCTTCACAGTCAAACTGAGTTTGATTATGGAGTTCTGAGCTCAATCTGAGGAATTGATGAGATTAAATGGATTCTGAGATCTTGTTGAATGATCTGAGAGAGAATAAAGTGAGCTCAGGCCTGTATTTTGGTGAAAATTCGAACTCTATCAATTTGGGTTATTTTTGAACCCAAACTAACAACAGTGATATTTTGTTGAGTTTTAAACTTGAATCCTACCCAAATCAGCTGGTTTTAATACTTGGAACTTGTTGAAATTGATTAGCAATGTCCTTAAGTGTCTGTTGAACATATCAGAATTAGAAATTGCTTTCTCTGATGCTTTTAGAGAAGTATAGAGATTTCATTCTATTCCTGAAGGTTTTGAGAGCTTAGAACTTATTCTAGTAACTGCGGAATAACCTGTAGAACCTATCCAGACCTTTAAATGAGAGAGAAAAGTCCATCTGAGGACTCTGTGAAGTTAATTCCATTTCCAAGCAATAATAACCCATAGGAACCCCTTATTTCACTCTTTAAATTGAAGAGGAAAATATCCTCTTATCCTTAAATTGACCCTGCAATCCTATAGAGTAACCTTAAAGCTTTCCAACAAACTTTAAATCACTTGATTTGGTGCTTTGAGCAGGACGTTATGATCATTTGAAGTTGGGTTTGGAAGGGGTTAAGATAGTCCCACATCGGCAGTTTTTGAGCGGTTGCCTGGGAATAAAACTGATTTGTTACCCCGGCTCTTCAGTCATCAGTGCTCGGCACACCGGTTACTGATCTGAGGATTCTAAACCTATTTGAGCATATGTGTGTGCGTGTGCAAGCTTGTGTGCCTGCAGGTGTGTGCTTGAGTGAGCGTGAGCGAGTGCGACCTTGGGAGGGTGAGGCCTGGGAGGCTGGGTTGAACCGGATTGGCTCGAAACTATGAACTGAAATGAAATAAACCAAAATCAAACCTAATTGAAATCAAGCAAGGACTGAGTAGGGTCTGGTCCCACCTTGGTCTCAGGGTGCTATGTATCCTCGAATGGACCTCGCCGCAAATAAAATAACTTTTGGTTAAAAAGAAAAAAAATTCGGTTCAACTGAATGATTAAAGGAAAAGAAAAGAGAAGTAGAGAAGCTGATGGCTAATTGCTGAAGGCTAAGATTAAGTGTTGAGCTGAAGGCTAAGGAAGCAGAGGAAAGAAAGGAGAATAGTCACTACTAAGGCACTAATGAGTCCATTTTAATGGAGTAATATTATGCCTAAGTAACTTTAATCCTGCCATTTAAGTGTGTTAATAACTGCAATTAAGTTGTAGAATATTTGTATGCATCATGATTTAAGTTTATAACATTCTATAACTTAATATGTAATGATTTTGTTGTTTTCATGATTGCAGGAATAATATTTAGAAAGAACAAGGGTGGGGGGATAAATTTCCCCAACACATATCTGATAACGGCAACAACTCCCCCCGCACATTGGGTTAATCTTTCGTCGCCCTTCCTCAACAAATGAGTCCAGAATTAGTTAAGGGATTTGAAAATCCCTTAACTCACGCACACGTAAAGGAGAGGAGTTAAAGAGAGGAGGCGAAAAAAGGAGAGGATAGCCATCTTCCCCCTGGCGGGGAAAAACTCCATCGCATGCATTGTGCCCATGCCCGCTCCTTCACCACCAGGCACCCATCTTCAGCACCAAGCGCGCCAAACCCCTCCTGCAGGTGCAAGCACCGCTCGCGCCCTCACCTCTCCCTATTTCAGCCGCTCCAACTCTCCAACACCACTACCAAAGCCTCCTCCCTACGCACCCAAAGGCATCGCCTCACCTTGCGCGCACTTGCAGCCACATGCACCAAGCCAACACCATCTCAAGTGCCCATCTCCATGCAGGCGCACCTCTCTGCAGCCTGCGAACACTGCCCTCACCTCACCCACTCCAATAGGGCATGCCCCTCTCCAGCGCCTGCCTTCACAACCTCACGCCAGCCGCGCTTGAAGGCACTGCACATCTTCACCCTGCCAGGCCGCGCCCACAGACGCTTAACAGACGTAGCACCACTCGCAAGCACGCGCCCAACTCCTTCTCCGTGGCCCATCTCCACCCTATTCAGATCCTCCCCGCAGGCGCTGCATGACCGCTCCGCTCAACTGCACCCCTTCACGTAGGTTCACGCACCTCAACAAGCAGCCGCCTCATCCGCCTTCGCCACCCGCACCCGCTAGCACTGACGCCACCCATCTACAGTGCCTCTACTCGCAAGCGCGTGCATGCCCATCGGCAGGCTCCGCACTGCCACCCGCGCCTGCAAGCACGCACCGCAACTGCCAGCACCTTCACAGCAGGCACGTGGCTACAGCAACAGCCTTCTTTGGTACTCTTCTCCTCCATCAACTGGCGCCTCCGGCCATCTTCGTCGACGCCGCCGCCTCCATCAGATAGCCATCATCCTCGCCAACATCCCTTGCTCGCGACAGCCCCGCCGGTGCTCTCTCTCTCGCAAGAGAGAGAGCAAATGCTCTGTTTTGGTTGGGATTAAAAATTACAACAAATGCCATTGTGAGGTTTACTATTCATTTATTTTAGGCATTACATTATTGTGGTGAAATTGCATAGTCCTCCTTCTACTTCATCTGAATTATTTACATATATATATCATATGAATGATTGAATGCATGGATTATGGAGAACAAGTTATGTTTTAGAAATTAGTATTTATGGTGCTTACCAGTATAGAGATCACTATTTTACATGATATTATATTATGGTGAATTTGCATCATAACAACTACATTCTTGATTAATTGGTTAAAACGAGCATTTATGTGAGAAAAAGAAAAGCACGAAGTAGCATGCATATCCATTGAGTTTCTCGAATAAACGAGACACTATTTATTAATTTAAATAGGCTAATTCATCCCTGTGGAGACGACCTAACTATTCGCGGTTAGATTCTAACAATTAAAATGTTTTGAAAAGCGATTTTCTACCACGCGATTAAATACAACGACACATCATTTTATGTTAAAGTTTTCAACGAAAACGAAGATCGCTCTTTTAGGCACTAAGGAAGAAGAAGACTAAGGGAAGAGAAGAAGAAGAAGGCAGGAGCAGAAGAGAAGTAAAGAGCTCTAGAGAATAAAAATAATGGAAAAGAAGAGAAAGAAAGAGAGAAGAGAGAGGCTGAAGAAATAAAGAAAAATTTATTTTTCTTGCATCATTTTAATTACTTTTTATTCTTAAATGTTGTAATAAGGCATGTTTTAATAAAAGAACTCTTATTGCCTTAATTTCTTTTGAAATAAAATTGGAAAACTAACATGTTTACTTGTTAATAAAGTAGATCATTTTGAGTAAATATGTTCTCCTATGGGATTTTGCATATTGCTTCATTTTAATTAATATTTTGTCAAAATTCATGTTTTAAAATCAACTTAGTTATACCTCCTAAACTTATAAAGAAAATAAAAGATAATTGGTGAATTTAGAAAAAAATTATACCTCCCAGCAAATGACCTGGACACAACCAGGAAAACAATTTCTAAAATGCTAGGCTAATTCGATCCTATAATACACAACTAACACAACTTTGAGTTAACCTAAGTGACTTTTTCTACTCTTAATTAAGTGAAATTAACTTAATTACTGAGTTGAGTGGAAGTTATGCATCATTTTAATGGCGCCATTGCCGGGGAGGAAATCCCTTAATTCACTAGAATTTAAAAGGTTTAGTTGTCTAATTAGGTGGTATTTTGTAAATATATTTTTGTTTTTAATAAATTTTGTTCTAATTAGTTGTATTTTTTTTTGTTTTTATTTTATTTTTGTTTTTATTTTCTATCTTCTTTTCAGGTTTACCTTTGCAGGTAATCTCAGGAGAAGGCGGGAAATTATTTTCACGTGTTGCTATTTTTGTTTTTATGAGTATTTCTTAGTCTTTTGTTTTGTTGCATTTAAAAAATTAAAAAGAATACAAAAATACATCTTTATCTGACTAGCAGCAGCATATCATAGGCATACACTCATAGGAGTACATATATTCTGTTAGTAATTAATGCGAATCTGACTCAGGAATTTTTAACTCTTTTTCTCGCATCAGTCGGAGAAAATGAGAAAACATGTATAGATCCCTGTCCTCTGAGATTTAAGAAGGCCATATATTTGTTTGGAAAGATATAAAAAGCGACTATTGTAGTTAGATTAATTTATTTTTAAAAAAGATTAACTAAAAAGAGGAAGTAAAAATTGTGACTTAAATCTGATTGCAGAATGCATGCGGGTTTTTATATCACTATGGTTTGTTCCATGCTATCGCGCACACAGCGTGATCGCTAGAGTCACACGAGTCTATTTTTCTATCTCTTCTCTTTGCACCTCTTAGGGCTTTGGTCAAAGATTAACAAGTCTGTCTCACTACTAGAGCCCCGAGGAGCCAGTAGTGAGCGGTCTCGATCCTAGACCTTAGACCTTTGAGCTTTAAGGTACGCACCTGCATAGACATAGATTAGGACGCGTATTTTGATACTGTTACTCTATTTGTTTGCGTCAAATTACTTTGCGTATCTTAGGAATCTCTTCTTTCCTTTGAAAGAAGAGCACAACCTATGTCTTTTGTGCTGTTTTGCAGGTTTTTGTGCCGCTATTTTTTCGGTGGTGTGCGTGTGCCTTTGCACATTATTTTTCGTTTATGGATGGGAGGCAATCCTTGCATCCGCCTCTTGCACCACCGTTGACAGGTGATCCCAGGCCGGTTGCAGATAAGCAACCAATGGTTTTCCTGTCTGATCCATCTACTTCTATGGATCAAATGTAGAATCTAAATCCCGAGATCCCTTCTTCTGGTTAGGGGGAGATGCCGCCTTTTGATGTTCATGAGGTGCTCCTGAACCAGAATCTTAGGATGCTAGAGGAAACAGGACATTAATCTTTTAACAGCAGCCATAAATAATTTACAGACTCTTCAAACTCGTCCTCCACCTCGACCTGAGGCGGTTTTTGAAATCCCTGATTTACCGATCAATTGTCCAAGGCCTCTACTTAGAGATTATTATAACCCATCTAATGCACAAGTAGAGCCTAATGTTAGGATTCCTATTGGGGAGAACGATCTTGAATTAAAGCCAAATATCATAGGTTTAATCCCCCACTTTTACGGATTTGCATCCAAGGATCCATTTCAACTTATTGAAGATCTTAAAAATCTTTCCCAAACTCTTGGTCCTCGAAATCAAAATAGGAAAATCCTACTAATGAAAATGTTCTCTTTTAGCCTTAAAGACAAAGCAGCATATTGGTATAGAACTATAGCAAGACCAATCTCAACTTAGGCTGAACTTGAATCCTCATTTTTGAAGAAATTCTTTCCTATTAGTCGAACCAATGCTTTAAGACGAGCTATTACTATTTTCAATCAAAATCAAGGAGAACCAATTTATGAAGGGTGAGAACGTTTTCATGAATTGCAAATTATACCTCCTAGCAAACGACCTGGACTCAACCAGTAAAAAAATTTATAAAATGTTAGGTTAATTCGACCCTATATTACACAACTAACACAACTTCGAGTTAACCTAAGTGACTTTTTCTACTCTTAATTAAGTGAAATTAACTTAATTACTGAGTTGAGTGGAAGTTACGCATCAAGACCTGGTCTGTTTCATATGATTTTGCTCAGGACTAGCAAAACTTAGGCATGGGGGTATTTGATGGGTCCACTTTCGTGGACTAATTTAGTGCTTAAGTGCATTATTATTTTGATGATAGACTAATTTAAAACATGGATATTATTGACAAAATCAAGTGAATGCTAGATTTATAATTTCATGTATTAATTGCATTAGTCCTCATATGGGAGGATTGATTATTCATCTTTATAAGGCAGAGGCATCACATGAAAGTGAGTGGAGATATGTGAGATTTTGTCTAGGCAAAATATAGTAAGAGAATAAATTTTAGAGGTTTCCTTGTATACCTCTAAAATTTGTTCCAACACATTTCCTTATCTCTCTCACGAATCTCTCTCTTCCTAAAATTTCTATTTGCTATTTGGTAACTTAAAAAGTCTAACTCTCTCTCTTTCTCTTTAGAGGAAAGCAACTTCTTCCTCCCTCAAGAGGGAACACGCCCTCCATCTCTCTACCCTCACCATGCGCCCATCCACCACCACGAGCCTCTACACCGACTGAAGCCACCACCATCATGTGCCTCGTTCATCCGCCACTGCATGCCTCCATGAACCCGCCAATAGAATCGCGTGCCTCCTCCCCTTGTCTTCTTCCAGGGGATTTCCCAACCATGCATCTTCATCCCACCAAAGATGGTGGCAAGTTAAGCCATCTGGGAGGGCTGCTCGATGTCCAGGCGGGCATCTTCTCGACTATGACTTCCCACACTGCGAGTCGACGGCATCCACCCTCTCGACCACCACAGCCACCGACCGCAACTGCCACCTTTTCTCATCCACAACCGCAAGCCCCCTCCACGATGCACACAACCAGCCACTGCACTCGCCCTCGCCCTTGTCCTCAACCACCACGTCCACGACCACACAACAGAACCCCCCAACGTGTGCAACAGGCATGCATGGCCAGCAAACCAACGCCCAAGTGCATCACCTTCTTCTTCTTCATCTCCACCGACTGCAACTAAACCCACCGAACAAGAACCCAATGCCATCAACACGCAGCCGCCAACTCGAGCCACCAAGCTCCCCGACAACATCGTTATTTTGCTCTCCACACCTCACAACGCCATTCCCCTCATCCACGACTGCTGACATTGACCACACGACTGCCGGTGGAGCTCCACGTTGCTGGCTAACCTCCTCTCCAGTCGACGACTGCCAACCATCTCTCGTCAGGCTACCACCCTCGACGCAAAGCCCTCGTCCGCCTCAACCTTCCTCAAGCTCCTTGGTCCTCGCCATCGACTCCTCGATGCGCACGGCAAAGAGAAGCACTTCCTCTGTTTTGGGTTATATTAGAATTTACCAAAAATGCCATTACATAATATGATTCAAATATTTTGCTAGATTAAATTATTATGGTAAAATTGTGACATTATACTTATTACTTCACATATTTAATTGGCTCCTATTATGCACATCAATTGTCCTTGAAATAGGATTCAGATTTACATGCAACTAAAAATTACATACTCTGCCACTACACATGAATCGTTTACATATTTTTGAGAGCTTGATTTTTGATGAAAAATTTAATTTAAAAGCCCTCAACTTCTCATGAAATTAAAAGTTACACTATGAGCTGCATATTCATTGAGTTGATTTCGTGAGTGTTTCTATTAACTTGATGGCTCTATAATCGTGAATCTATTGATCTATTCCTCCCTGTGGATACCACCTAATCCATCGTGGTTAGTTTTACTGATAATTTTGTTCAGGATTTTTCCACCACATGATTTCACTGCGACGACATATTTTTTTGAAACATTATTTCTACAAGCGAAAAATGCTCGATCAGGATGCTCCACAAATGGGGATGAGAATGCGGGGAAATTTTATTTTTATAACTCTGGAGGAGCATACCGGGCTTGGGACAAGCTGCTTAGAGCTTTAGAGGAGGCGAGGAAAAGGTAGGAAGAGATGAAGAACAAGAATGGGAGGGATGGTGGCCCTTTTATAATGGAGGAAAGGAGCAGAAATGGGTATGAGTCAACAGTGACATTTAAAACATCGCTGAAGACCCACTACTATCGTTACTGAAGGTTCGCTTGCTCTCGTACATGCATGTCTGTTGCGATGTTAGAGGAATCATGGTCGTAGGATCGAAGATGAACGGCTAAGATTGTGCGGAGATTGTGCTCACAAGAGCGCATCTCGAATGCGCGTTAGATAACGCGTCAGATGTCACATAAAATCGCATGTATCCACTATTGGTGACGTGGCTTGCATCTCCATTTCCCATCTCACATCATGTGGTCAAATTTAGCGCTTGCTTACGCTAAGGGGTGTTGCTCCATAGGACTCGAACGAGTGCCCGCTTCTTACGAGTCATGTGTGTTGCCACTACAATACGCCTGCTTGAGTGATGATCTGCGTCGTTGGTCTTCTCGCAATGAGATTTAATCTCCGCAGTTGGATGATGATCCAATGACGGAGATCAAATGTCGGGTGGCCCTTTAAAAATGCAAAGACTAGCTACGGGTGGCTCGGACGGTCTGGATGGTGTCACGTGGCACCATCTAGACCATTCATCTTTAGATGCTTGTAGGTGATGCCACAAATGTCAAATTGGACCATCTTCCATGCAGTTGGACTGTGATCGTTGATTCGGATCCATCTATGTGATTGGATTTGCTGAGGTATAGATTTGCATCACCTTGCCCCTTGGTTGTTGATCTTCCTCGAACTTCATATGGTTCTATGGGACTCCAATTGAGGCAAGTTCGGAGGCACTGGACTCCAATTGTCATCCTAATTAAATCCGTATGGTTGGACTTTTAATTCAAGGCCCCAAAATAAATCTCCTCTCTTGGCCAACAAAAGAAGCGAATTAACCTATAATTTATACAATCCATCCTAAATGCAGAATGAGGGAAGATATGGAATTTTTATAATATGGAATGTATCTATAATCTTAGGAACATGCATCAATAGGCATTTTAACGTAAATAAATGTGTATACATCATTAGTGTGCGATGGTTATGGCTACAAGCATCGTAGAGGTCATTGTGGTAAGGGTAGGGGCAGTGTGCCTCCATTGTGAAAGGAAGAGACTGAAGTTGTTATCACGGTGGTTGTTGCTCTCAAGAGGAAGAGCATGCCAAGTCAAAGAGAGGATCGAGTGCTGTTGAGAGGGAGATCAATGTCTATGCTGATGAGGGAGATGAGCACAGAGGGGGGCCAAGGAAGATGAGCAGTATTCGATCTGCATGGGAGTGCTGGGGGGCCTTCATGCATGGTGGTCCTTCGGTCGACGTTGGCATAGGCAGAGAGCGTAGGATAAGAAGGGGTCAACACTGTGCGTGGGCGTGAGAAAGAGAATGATGACAGTGTTTTAGCGAGAGGGAGTAGGAGAGAGAACACTGTGATGGGTTAGGATGAAGAGGTCAGGGGGTGTGTTTTCACTGCGAGAAAAGCCAGTGGTATTTTATTTTTGAAGAAAGAGAGAGAGAGAAAGGAATGCGGGTGGAAATTAGATATTTAAAGGGGACTTGTACTGTGATTGAAGGATTATTGATGTGGAGGGGTATGTGATTGAAGAGAAATAAAAGGTTGCATTTCTCTAATTTTTTTTGGGATTGAGTGCTATTTAGAGAGAACTTAATTCGTTCCTTTCAAGAATTCTTTCCTAAGTTGTGATGAGAAATACATTTGCCAAAATTGTATTCCCAATAATGACCTTACATAAAAATGAGTAATTAATCAAACTATGTAACAAAGTACATAAAAAATGAAATGCACAAAATGATAATTTTATGGCTTAATTAATTTTATCATCGTAATGCATGCTTTCACAATAAATTACCATTCCAGCAATATTGTACTTAGGCTCTGATTTGGTCTACTAACATGTACCTATCAGAAAGGTTAAGTAATAAAAACATGAGGGGCTATCTTCATGAAAATAGTGTTGGAAGCCTTTCTTGGAACTCAAGAAAGCAAGTGGAGGAGCCTTGGGTGTAAAGTTTTCAGCCCTTATATAAGGTGAGACCAATTAAAAATAAACAAAGGAGCCCATTCTTATTTCATTGCAAGCTTCCCTCTCAAGCCACTTCTCTTCACCGTCGATGGAGAGATCCTCCTCCACTTCTCCAACCACCCTCGTCCACCCTCCTTGCCGGGTGTCGTCGCTGCCGCTGTCCTTGACGTTGCTACCGGAGTTGTTGTTGTGACTCATGCTTCTGTTGGTGCTACTGTCGTTGTGGTTGCAGTTGCTACTGCTGAGGTTGTTACTATAGTTGTTGCCACTCCAGTAGTTGTTGTCGTAGCTCCCACTGCTTCTATGGTGTTATTGTCGTTGCTGCAGCTGTTGTTGTTGCTGAGATGAGAAGAAGAGAAGAAAGGAGAAGCTTCATCTAAAGGTACGGGTTTCCCCATCTTGTTAAGCTTGCTCTTGATTTCATGCTATTATGGATGGTAGAGGAAGGGTTGTGGGTCTGCGGGTTAGTACATGCATGTGGTTTTGAGTTGTAGAGGAACCAGCTTTTTCATTTCTTGATCTCATCCATTTAAGAAGTTTATCTTGCGATTAAGGGATTTAAAGGAATGGAAGGGTGTTTGCCTTGATGTTTCCCTTGTTGCTTGGAATCTTTTCACGCTTGTAAATAAATAGAATGGTGTTTTTACTACATGGTGTTAAGTGGTAAACATGGTTAATCAAGTGGGTGATTGCGCAGTAATCATAAACCCTAATTCGCCTGAATTAAGGTAGAACCTAGCTTAACATGGGCATTCTGCATGCATACACATCGTACTTTGCATCTTAGACAATTTATATGTTTTATACATAATAATGTGCTATTTGGGAGATATTAATAATTGCAGGTAATCTAGGGCTGCGGATGATCAATCCAACCTTATGGATCTGTTCAGAATAATGGCGGGAGTCCAACACTTCCAAGAGTGCATCAATCAGACTCCCATAGAACCCTAGGGATTCTGCAGAAGAAGCAGGAGCCAAGGGGCAAATTGAAGAATATCCGAACCTCAAATGACAAATTCAACCACATGGATAGATCCAGATTGATTTCGCAATCCCACAATGCAGAAATCAACTTAATCAGAGGCCTACATCATCAGATACTAGGAGAAGATAGATGGCCATGATGATGCCATCGCAGCTGCCCCTCATCGCCCCCTAATCTGGAAAGGAGAATCGCAGGCCGTTGGATCATCATCCAACGGCCGCGATGCAGCCACGTCACCGCCTCTAGCTACCTCATCACGCACGGGCAAAGATCTTGACCATTGGATTCCCATCTAATGATCGAGGGCAGCCGTGTAGGAAATGGAAAGCAAGACCATCTGCATGTGTAGCGTAACAGAGAGGTCGCTTAACAAAAATTGGGCAATGTGGGATCGAAGTGCAATTAGGAGATGCGTGCCTGCAGATGAAATTCAACCACCAGATTTCTATCAGGCGACTCCGGAGCAGATGCGTGGCAGGTGTAGAGGCACTGGATCAAAAACGAGCATAATGATGCCTGCAGAGACGCACATGTGAGCGCTTTAGGATTCAAAGGTGCGATTGAGCGTGCGTTTAAGCCGTCTGATCGTAAGATCGAATAGTTGATGATCGAGTGGGTTTTGAAGGTGAGCGGCGAAGCAAGAAATGAAGCAGCGGGCACACGACCGAGCTGAGCCTTCTGATCTTGATTAGAGGGTGCACAGGCTACCGTGTGGTAGCATCTGAATGAGCCAAGGATAAAAGAAGGATTTAAAAGGCTTAATCAGGGTCGTTGATCTCCCAATCAATGGATTAGATTAATCTGAAGCCTTTGAACGGATTTAAGGGGCCAAATACCTTAAATGCCTTCACTAAAGCTATAAAAGGAGGCTTAAGGGCCCCCTTTGAAAGGCATTCTCTTATTTTTCGTCTTCTTCCTCCTTCGACCTCTCTCTCTCTTCTTCTTCTTCCCGTCTTCTCTACATCCGTCTCTGCACCTTTGTCTGAAGCATCCGTTGGGCCACCCGGATGGATCGTTTCTGCTCTTCCCAACTTTCCAAAAGGCCACCATGAACCACCCATGGTGCCCTCATTTTGCAACATAAGTAGTTACATTTATGTTAGAATTTGTCTACTTCTATGTATACAATTCATGTTTAAACTCTTTTGATTTTTATATATATTGTGTCTATACTTTTTAGCATTTATATTTGGAACAACATATGAAATCAAAAGTGCTTTCTGCCTCCCTATGATCAATCGGGAGTCACATGTTCTGTTAATTATTTGCTCGAGACATATTTTGCGCTATACTACAACGTGCTACTTTTCTATGTGATCTACGCCATGAACAATTTGGCACCGTTGCCGGAGAGGCACAGTGACTTTTGATTTTATCTCTAATATAGTATTTTTGTGTGCAGGAACAACGACACAAAGCGGCGAATGAGGAAAATCGGGAGTCGTGGAAATCTGGTGCACACATTATTATTAGAAATTCGGTAAGAAAGAAAGCCTCAACTTTAGAATTCAATAGCCATGTTTCTGATGCTCCAAAAATCCTGAAATTTAGACTGGAACTAGATATTTAAATTATCTTTCTAGCACCACATTTTCCAAAAAGAAATTCTTTCTATGGAATTTTTAAAAATTAATGGAGTACCTACTGGTCAGATTACTTGAAAATAGAACTTTTATGAACTTTAGAAATCAATTCTGACCAACATACAAATTAGATTTACTCAAGATTTGTGGGGTTTGAAAAATAATCAAAATATCTTTCAATACCATATTTTTACAAAATTTTTGGAGCTTATTTGGTATTGTTTCCAATAGAGAAACCAATACGGGGTCTAAATCTCATATTTGACCCCTGGTTTGTTAAAAATTCATAACTAATTTTTGGAAATAGTAAAAATTTTGAAAAAATACTCTCTAAAAATATTATTGAAAAAGAAATCTTCTTCCCAAGTTTCAAATCATTTGGATTCCATCTTGCATTAGAGTATACTTTTGAATTGTGGTCTTCAATTTGAAAAAGAACTTATAAGTGCATGAGCCAATAGTACCACATAGACTAAGTTGGACTCCGACGAGCCCAAGAATTAGTCAGTAAGGCAAGTCACCACAAGGATCGCCCACCATCTACTAAATTGAAGAAACAAGTTGAAAATTCACGAAAATACATCAAATAACCAGCATTTGGCTTGAAACTACTGGGTGGATCCAACCTCTCTTGCAAAACATAGGGGCTAAGCCTGCAGGGTAGTGTCAAACGACTACAGCTGCAGGGTTACGGAATCGAAGGTGAAAGCCGAAGGAAGAACCTTCCTCATAGTCCTCTCGTAACCAGACTGGCCGTGTTAGCCTGAGAGGCAGGAATTCCTTGCTGTCGATCTCTCGCCAAATTCTTTTAATAACACAAACTTAAATGAAAAAAATCTGGTCATCTGATCTAAAGGACCACTATGATTAACAAGGCCTTAACCTTGCTCTGCTTCACTACACCAACCCTTTGAGTTGGTGTATGCAAGGAAGAAGGTCGTTAAGACCTGAACTTGCGGGACCTTGGGAGACAAACCCAAGGCGGCAAAGGCAATTTTCGTCCAACCTCTCTTCTCAACCTTCTTCCACCAGACTAGCTGAGATGGCTAATCCCAGTCCTCGAGTTCGTCAAGACCCTGAGAAATAGGACCCAGTGGCTTATCTGGAATCTAGGGTCGAGGAAACGGAACACAAATATGAGTAGAGCATCGATCGGATTCTCACAACACTCGACAGAATGCAGCATCCACCATGCGGAGAACAACTGTGGGACTGCTACGATCCAACAACAACCATCATAGCACCGCAGGTCAGGACTCCTACAAGCGGAGATGCATTCGAGTTGAAGCCGAATATCATAAGTCTGATTTAGACTCATTTTCATGGAAACTCGAATGAGGATCCCTTCTAGCACATCGAAGACCTGAGTCAGATTGCAAAGTCAGTTCGACCCAGGAATATAGATATTGGAATTGTTCTCATGAAGCTTTTTCCTTTTTCTCTCAAGGATAAAGCTGCTTATTGGTTCAAGACCATCGGGAGGCCAATTGGAACCTGGGAGGAATTACGTCTCAAATTCCTCCAAAAGTTCTTGATCGGTTGAACAAATGCTATGAGGCGCATGATCATGACCTTTGCCCAAGGCCTTGGAGAGAAGCTGCATGACACCTAGGACAGATTCCATGATCTTCTCAAGAAATGCCCACACCATCATGTACCTAAATGGCACCTCGCTCAAGTTTTTTACCGTGGGCTAGATGACACACATCGGTACCTAGTCGATGCATGTAGCAGTGGAAATTTCCTCATGAAGGATGAGAACAGCACATTTGAATTGTTCGAGTCCTTAGTAGAGAACTTGATGAATGCCACCTCAATGAACTAGTTCTAGCAACCTGCACAGCAATGAGTTAATGTCCATGAAGCTTAAGCCGAGTCTGCCCGAGCCAACATGGACATTATCACCAAAAAGCTGGAGAAGATGGATCTACTTGAGAAGAAGCTCAATGAATTAATGCGAGCAAGATCTGGATGTTTTCTCCATCTTACTCCCCTCAAGCATCCCAAGCCCCCTCTGCTCGTACATATCCATTCACTCAGGATGTTTTCTCTCCATCTCCCCAAGATCCTACAGACCAAGAACCCATGAACAATGTGGATCTGACATCGTACAATTAGGGTTATGCACCACATGAAGATGCAAGTGCGTATTCTTTTGATGAATTTGCATCTGAGACGTCTTCAGCTTACGAAGATGTCAATGCCATTCAGGGTTACAGGTGTAAAACTCGTATTCTAAAACATATAACCCTGATTGGTGCCAACATCCCAATTTCTCCTGGTTTGGTAACCCACAGAGATCGAGTCAAGCTCCACACTTCCAGACCAGACAATACGGGAATGTGTAGAACACGTATTCTAGGCAGCAGCCATTCCCATCTCAGTAGCAACTACCCTCTAAACCAGGCCAACCCTTTGGAGTCTTTGAAGGAGGAATTGCAGGCATCAATTCAGAAATCTACTCAAGACAACCTGCAAATAATGAAGGCAATGGCTGACCAAATATAGAGTGTATAAAACATGCAAAACCAGATGATGCAAGAGCAAAGGTCACAGGGAGCTTTGCCCTCTTAACCTGTCCCAAACTCAAGATATGTGCAGAATCAGGGTGCCCTGCCAAGATTCCAAGCACCACAAGGGCAGGCACACGCTGTTATGCAAGCAGCTTTCGCACCACCTGGTTATGGGCTTTGTCAGCCATCTCTGTTGCCAAACCCTGTGTATCCAGACCAACCCAGTCCTCTACCCCTTCATGGACAGCACGCCGATGCAAAAGCTATCACCTTAAGGAGCAGAAAGACTACATAGGACCCGCTACCTAGGCGAGTGGGTAATGATTTTTCCTACGCTCTACCACGAGATGGCTCACAACCCTCTTCCTCTCACAATCCATCTTCATTAGATAAAGGAAAGATGCCCCTAGACCCTGAAATTCCTGTCCTTTTCCTGCGGATCTGACGCGAGATTCAGCACGAAAAAAGGATATACAGAATTTTGAGGACCTGAAATTATGTTCAAGGAAGTTCACATTCAATTCCCTCCCCTTGAAGCAATAGATCACATCCCTATTGTTGCTAGGTTCTTCAAGGACCACTGTACTCCAAAGTGACAGCAGAGAATTAAACGACAGGCAGTGTTATCTGAAGAAGCTAGTGCAATTATCTTAGCTAACTTTCCACCCAAAAAGAAAGACCCGGGCACACCACTAATTTCCTGCTTTTTGCCGGATTCCCCTTTTGATAGGGCCCTTCTTTATTTGGGGTCGTCCATCAACCTAACCCTACCACAGTATTGGATCAATTTCGATTTGGGGAGTTAATGCCCACCTCGGTTACCATACAGTTGGCTGACCGATCGGTGAAAACACCAAGGGGGGTGGTTGAAAATGTGATTGTAAAAGTCCAAGGATTCTGCTTTCCAGCAGACTTTTTTGTTCTTGATATGGAGGTTCCTCCTAATCTCCATGACTCACCGATTATTTTAGGTCGCCCATTTTTGGCAACCACCCACACAAACATCGACTATGCATCAGGATGCATGGAGGTTGCCCTGGGGAACGAAAAGCTTAGATTGGACATTTTCAGGGCATCAAAGAGCTTTGATTGCGATTTGATCAAGGAGGATAGTGAAGATAAAGGTTCAGCTTTCTGTGGGAACATTGGGCTCCTCTGTAGTGACCCAATGCACAATCATCTTCACTATCAAGGGTCTTAGATCACGATCCACTTGGGACTGAGACTAATGACATGCACATTTCGTCCCATGGATCTGGTTGTCATGGGTGTTCATCTACTCCTAACACCCTTGATCCTGACTATCCTGTCTTATCCAGCATTGATATCTTAATGTAGGATTACATGACCACTGCAGGCGGATTCTTCATTAGTCAGGATCAGTAAATTTCCACTGTTGCTTCCTCTCCTCCCTTGCATAAACCCCCTCTCCACCCTCTACTATTAAAGTTATAGCCCTTACCTGATTCGTTCAAGTACATGTCTTTGGGAGAAAGTGAGTCATATCCCATGAATATCAATGCTCACTTAACTCCAGATCAGGAACACCAGTTGATCTCCGTTCTGCAAGCACATAGGGTTGCTATCGGGTAGGGCATTGCTGATCTCCACAAAATTCACCCCTCATATTGCACTCACCATATCTACACTGATGAAGGGGTGCTACCATCGAGACAACCTCAGAGATGCGTAAATCCAAATATGTTGGAATTTGTCAAGAAGGAGATCAATAAATAGTTGGACGTGGATATTATCTATCCAATTTTCGACAGCCAGCGGGTGAGTCCCATTTAGATTGTGCCTAAAAAGGCGAGACTCACCGTAATAAAAAATGAATTGGATGATTCCATCCCCACCTGCACCACGACTTCTTGGTGGGTCAGCATTGATTACAGGAAGCTAAACTCATCCACCAAAAAGGATCATTTTCCTTTACCCTCTATTGATCAGATTCTAGAATAGCTGGCTGGGCGTAGTTTCTTCTGCTTTCTAGATGGATACTCTGGGTACAATCAAGTAGCAATCGACTTGGAAGATCAAGACAAGATGACTTTTACATGTCCCTTTGGAACATTTGCTTTTAAGCGGATGCCTTTCAGCCTCTATAATGCAATAGCTACCTTTCAGCGATGCATGGTGGCCATCTTTTCAGACATGATCAGGGACTACATGGAAGTGTTCGTGGATGACTTCTCCATGTTTGGAGACGATTTCTCATCTTGTCTTGATAACCACATGAAGATTTTGAGGGGATGCATAAAGGTTAACCTAGTACTTTCATGGGAAAAAAGCCATTTTATGGTAAGGGATGGCATCATACTGGGTCATAGGACCTCCTCTAATGAACTCGAGATCGACTGAGCTAAGTCTGAAATCATTTCGCGATTACCTTCGCATAGCTTGGTTAGGCAAACCATATCATTCTTAGGGCATGTTGGATTTTAACGAAGATTCATTCAAGATTTCTCCAAAATTGCTCATCCATTAACGAATCTTCTGGTAATCGACACTCCCTTTGATTTTGACTCCTCGTGTCTCAGTGCTTTCAAGACCTTGCAAAGCGCTGTATCCAGTGCACCTATTCTTTAACCCGCTGACTGGTTGCTCAACTTCGAGATGATGTGTGACACCTCCGACTTTGCTGTTGGAGCCGTTCTTGGCCAGCAATGAGAGCACCATCCATTTGTATTAGACTACGCTAGCAAAATGCTGAACGAGGCTCAGCATAACTATATAGTCACTAAGAAAGAATTGCTAGCCATGGTATTCAAGTTGGACAAATTTAGGTCATACTTACTCAGGTCCAAAGTTATCATCTACGCTAACCATTCCACCCTCTGGCATTTGTTGGCAAAGAAGGATGCCAAACCCCACCTTATTAGGTGGATCGTTCTTTTGCAAGAGTTCGATGTCGAAATCCACGGCAAAGCCCGAGCACATAATGTTGTGGCATATCACTTTTCTTGGCTAGACCCAGACTACATTTCGTACACTCCGTCAATATCAGATCGATTTTCGAATGAGTCCCTACTATCCATCAACTCTATTGAGTTTCCTTGGTATGTTGATATAGCAAACTATCTCGTTGCAGGCAGGCTACCTGCGAGATTATCTAACGATCAAAAACTCAAATTTATATCAGAGGCTAAATTCTATTTTTGGGATGACCCACTGCTCTTTCGCATTGGGGCTAATTAGATCATCCATATATGCATCCCTGATTTAGAAATCTCCAGTGTGCTATCCTTCTGCCATAGCAATGCTTATGGAGGTCATTTCTCGAGCAGAAAGACCACTGCAATGATTTTGCAGCTGGGTTTTTTCTGAACAACCATTTTCAGAGATACACACGAGTTTGCCAAGTGCTGTAAGCGATGCCAGGCGGTCAGTTCTATGACCCAGAGAGATATGATGCCTCTCCAATCCATTCTGGTCGTAGAAGTGTTCGATGTTTGGGGCACCAACTTTATGGGCCCCTTCCCGAACTCACATGGCATTGAGTACGTACTCCTTGCAGTAGACTATGTCTCAAAGTGGGTAGAAGCTATCCTGGCAAGATGAGCTCATCATAAGACTGTTATGTCCTTCATTTGGGAATTCACTTTTGTGAGATTCGAAGTTCCCCACGCCCTGATAAGAGATGGGGGAAGCCACTTCAACCATGCCCATTTTTTGTCATTATTGAAGAAATACGGGGTGCAGCACTGCATTGCTACCCCATATCACCCACAGACGAACGAGTAGGCTGAAGTATCAAACAGTCAAATCAAGCTTATCCTTCAAAAGATGGTTAGACTTGATAGGAAGGATTGGTCAGATCGGTTGATTGATGCACTATGGGCATATTGGATCACATACAAGGCCCCACTAGGAATGTCGCCATACTGCATGGTGTATGGAAAGGCCTGTCACCTTCCTATGGAGCTGGAGCACCGTGCCTTTTGGGCGGTGAAGAACTATAATTTTAACCTCGAGGCTAGAGGTTATGAAAGGAAGCTCCAGCTTAATGAGTTAGAAGAGATTAGGTGGGAAGCCTACGAAAATGCAAAAATATACAAAGGCAAGACAAAAGCTTTCCATGATCAACACATCCAGAGGAAGTTCGCACCTAATTAGCAAGTTTGGTTATTTGACACTCAACTCAAATTCTTTGTAGGAAAGATCAAGTCCAAGTGGACTGGGCCATTCCTGGTGGTCCACCCGTATCCTAACAGGGCAGTCCAAATTAGGGACCTAAAATCTGGGCATGTGTTCATGGTTAATGGCCAGCGCCTCAAACCATTCTTTGCCCAGGAACCTCCTCCTGCTGATGAAACGATACATCTTCTTGAGGACGTGTGACTGATGAGTGGCCCAGTGATGAGAAGCTCATCATGGTCTCCAATTATCCCTAATTAACTAGTCTTCCTAGTTAATTTGCTAGGAATATGTAAATATATGGGTTAATTATTAAATAAGGGATAAAATAGTAAAGGACCTTAAAATATGTTAAAAATGCTATATTATTATCCAATTAATATTATTAATAATTTAATTAATAAATGTACTCGAAATATCATCAATAATTTTTCTAATTAATGTGTTAACTAACCTAAGAAAAATTTATACTTAAGTATGTAATAACTTAAATAACCTTACTTAATTAAATAAATTAAGATAAAAAGGTAAAAAATGTAAATCCAAGGTTAAAATATAATAATTGTCTTATTTATAATCATATATAAAAGGTTGAAAAAGATTTAAATTAAAATAAACTTTGAAAACCTTAGTTTACATTTTAATCCTTACGTTTTATTTCAATCGAGTCCTTATTCTTCACCTAGGTCCTCAGTTTTCATTACAGGTAAGTCCCTGAAAACTTCTTATTTCCTTCTTCAGCCTCTTTGACAGCTGATGACAGGAGGTGCTTACACCCACCAATCACTGCGAATCCGACGTCCTCCTGGAGCTTATGCTCACCATCCTCTTTTCATCCATCGGTCTGGATGAAGCTGCAATCCTATTTTAGGGTTGAAGTTAACCTCACCGACATCGGAGAAGACGCCGGTGGTTACTCCACTCCTAGACCTTTCTCCGTCCAGATACATCCTCCTCCTCAGCCACTGTAACCTATAAATACACTCCACACCCTCGATTTCAGCAATTAGCTCCCTTCCCTCTTCTCCCACTGAGCTAACAGATAGGCTATTCACTCCAAAATCTGATGACTTTCGCCCGCTTCCTCCGTCTTCCTCCGTTCATCTTTGCTAGCTCTAGATCTCTGCCAACGTCTGCTGAGTATTTTGATGCAGTGTCGACGTTGGATTTCCTCTGTTGCACTCCACCTACACCCGCCGAACTTCTTTCCTCGCCCCTCTAATTTCCTCCTTTGTTAAGGACCTTTGATAGAGATCTTCTGCCCCCTTCATCCAGGTAACAATAGGATAGGTAAGTAGTTTAATTAGAGTAGTTAGTTAGGTAGATTATTCAGACTTAATGTCAGATTTTTAGTCATCTTCCTCAGCTCCGGCGACCTCGTTGAGCTTGACTGGAGCACTCTTTTGTCTTTTTATATCATTGATCACCTTTCTTAATCTCCCATGACCATTTCTAACATCTTAATTCCCTGATTTGATCACCTATTCGCTTAATCTGCCTCCACCTTCACCAGCTGCTTCCACTATCCATGGCGAAAGTATCTAA
Organism: Thalassia testudinum; assembly: GCA_037157565.1. Taxonomy (NCBI): domain Eukaryota; kingdom Viridiplantae; phylum Streptophyta; class Magnoliopsida; order Alismatales; family Hydrocharitaceae; genus Thalassia; species Thalassia testudinum. The sequence goes on from JAZHRO010000049.1 coordinate 35,414,104, forward strand.
GGGTAATTCACCTCCACTGGGGCCCTCCACCACTTAATCATCACTTAAGGGCCCCTATCTTCACTTTAATTTGATTAATAATCACTTATTTAACAAACACCAAAATTTCATACACTTTCCTAAGCTTGTTATCAATGGTGGCTCAAGAGTTCCTATAGCTAATTAACCACCTATATTTCCCCGCCACCTCCTACTGACTTGTTTACTCCACTCAATTGAGTAAGAAAATATGTCCTGGGCTCAATTGAACTCGGATTCTGATCAATGCCAATTGATTGCATATCTTCCAGTTTATTTGTTAATTGAATGAATTACTAATTTCTTGAGGTTCCTTGAGACCTCAGGAGACCTTTCAGATATCCCTTGGCTTGTTTTGACAATTTTTGCACTTATTTATACTTTTTTTGGACTCACCGGAGCTCCAGTGAGCTCCACCAAGTCAAAAACACCCTTCAACCTAAGGAACTTCTTGAGAAGCTCCAGATTGCTTACTTGAGGACTAGGGATTCTATCTTGATGGCCATTTAAGTGATTGGAAGTCTGGAGCTAGATTTAGACTGTTGTCTTCTCCAACTCCGATGGAGTTGGAGAGGTGTCTCCGTTAGGGTTTAAGAAGTTTTGAAAGGTTCAGAAGCAAGAGTGAGAATCATAGAATTCATCTTAACCTTCTGATTTCTTAGAAAGTCTTTAGTTTGTTCTATCGAACAAACCCATTTTAGATCTCACGCGACAGACCTAAAACCCTAGGTTTCTTGGGTGAAATTCCTCTTTGATACCTGATGAGAGCCTCATCATGAGCCCTAACTAGCTCATTTTGACCTAAGAAAGAGAATAAGAGCTCCTACATAACCTAGAGAAGGGCTTAATTCAAGGAATAAGTGTTCTGAGAAGAAAACATGAAATAAAGGTTAAAACTGTAATTTTACCATTGTAGTACATAAATGGGATTTCTCAGAGGCAAAACATAGGTCAAATGGTCTGAATAAGATAAAGAGTAGGTTTGTTCAGTCAGAAATGGGTTATTGCGTAATCCAAGAATTAAATGACATTCTGTAACCCTAAAACAGACTCGCTTAATTCAACAAGGATATGGTCAGGATAAAATCAACTAAACCCTCTAAAATTCATGGGAAAATATCCCCAAGGGTTTATAAACTTCAAATTGGCCTTTGGAACCTATTTCGACCTAGATTGAGGTCTTAGCTCATTAATTGACCTAATTTGGGTTTTTATGCAAAATTTCCAATCTAACATGGCCAAAACTAAAATCCAACTTTTCCATTGGATTCCTTAGGACCAAATTATGTTTGTACCAAAATTTGGACCTTAGGGGAGGTCATTTTGACCTACTTTGCAAAATAGTACACCCAATTACATTTTAGGCACTATCTTTTGAAAATCATTGCACAGACACCCCTAACTTCCTCGACATTCTTACAAACAGGTCCCTCCACCATTAATGGGGAGAAATCCTACTCTGGCGAGGAATGGAGGGTGAGTACTCCTTGATTCCTCAGAGATCTCCTCCCAGATTTGGAAGGGAGATTCTCTGAGGAATTCCCTTCCATCTGAGCACGATTGTAATCTCTGATTTGCACCCAATCTCTCATGCAAACGCATGAGAGATTTGGGTCTCCAACTGATTCATTCTTTGGAGTGGACTCGCACGCTTGGAAGCTTGTCTTCCAAGCATAAGAGCCCCTGCCAGCATCTATAAAAGGATCCTCAACCCCGGCCGCATCCCTTTAGCTCGACTTGGCCAGAGACCCATCCCAATTTCATCTTCTTCTCCTCTAGTCAAGAAGTCCAGCGAGCTCTAGTGAGCCTCCCTCCTCTTTCTCGTCGCTCTGCCACCATACCAGTGGCATAGCTACCCTCACCATCATCCTCCGCATCGTGCAACAACTGCACGAGCACCTCTAGCCCCGTCGTCGTCGCAGTCTCCCTCCACTGGACACCATCTTCTCCGGCGACAGTAGGTATAGCCAGCTGCCAACTCTCCCCCTTCATCCACTTAGGTAGGTTAGACTTACTCCTGTCTATCCCCTCTTCAATTCCACTATGTCTATTTTCCCTTTTGACCCCTCACAACCACTGTCCACCGCCATCTTCTCCATCTCCAGCCATCCACCAGTGAGGTGCCTCCACCACTCCACACCTCCACACACCTCGGCAAACACCTCACCACCTCCGCCACAGTCCACTGATCACCTTCCGCCCATCCATCGACCACCATCACCTCCTTAAACGACCCCCGACCAAACCCATAAGCACGGCCCCTGAGGCCTGAAAACTACCGTCCCACCTTCGCCTTGACACAGCGAAGCTTCCCATGCATTTTAATGGGGCCGTAAGGTCGTGTTTATGTGTGTCAGATCTGAGCACCTACCGCCATTGATGCACACAGCAAGAAGGTCGCGAGCTTCATCCCAGGTTGCTGTGGTCCAGGCAAACCAGCCCAGGTGATGTGCGATGTGGGCGTGCACGTCTCCAGCCAAGTCAGTGGCTCTGTAAGGAGCCTTGCTACCCCAATTAGGCGAGGAACTTCCTGCGGCCATGAGTGCAGAAGCGAGTGAAACATTAGTCCCACCTCGTGAATGCAAGAGTGCAACGCATAGGATAAATTGATTTTGTGCTTTCTTCTCGTTGCCTCCACTACACAAGGGTGAGGTCCCTCGCCCTCTCACTCCTCGTCCGCGAGCTTCCCCCGCGGACCTGGTACCCGACCAGATTACCTAGCCTAGCACTCCTCGCACATCACACCCACGCTGGTGCACCTGGACCTAGGCGTGCTCCCAATCCGATTCCCCAACTCTAGGAGAGCGTACCAAAGAGAGAAATAGAGAGAGAGATGCGGGGAGGGTAGGGGATAGGTTTTGCTTCTGTGTGTGCATGCATAGGGAAGAAGTAGAGAAGAAGGAAGAGGAAGGAAAGGCCAAAGAGAAAGTCAGAGGAGAGCTAAGGTTGAAGGAAATCAAGGAAGAAGAAGAGAAGATGGAAGAGGGAAGGTACAGGTAAGGTGAAGAAGGAAAAACACTTAGCCATAGGAAGGAAGAAGTCGGGGAGGAAGGCCAAAGAGAAGAAGCAAAAGAGGAGAGCTAAGGAAAAGGTCGAAGAAGAAGAAAGGCAAAAGCAGAAGACAGAGGAGAAAGAAAGAAGAAGAAAGACAGCAGAAAAGAGAAGACTTAAGAAGGAGAAGGAAATAAAATCTTAAAGAGAAATATCTTTTTAAGACGTCAGATTATAGAATAAGACATCCAATTCTACTTTTTTGTTATATTTCAATTCTTAAATTCTTGCATTTATATTCTGAATTAAGGTTTGAGTAACTCTAAGTGTTCAATTACATTATTGAGATTAGTGAATAAATTTCATTTGCTCCCTATGTTCGACCTCAGATACTTAGGTTTTCGAGTAATAAATTCTTATTTGTTATCAATGCTTGGTCACCTATACTACAACACAATTGACTTAAAAGCCCAACAAAGTGTTGCAACATTTTGGCTCCGTTGCTGGGGAGCAATGCACAATTTTTCACTAGTCTCTACATTCTTTTTGACTATATTGAATACTAACTTGCCCTATTTATTTTATTGTGATCTTGCTAGGTGTTTCAAGAGAAGAAATCTCCCACGCAAGTCAACCCTTCTAGGGCAGGTAGCCTCTCTTCTTCTCTAAAATCCATCGCCTAATCCTTGAAAGACAAAAGGAAGAAATCAACTTAGGAATCAATTGCCTTCTTTCTATAGTAATTACCATATTTAAGGCAAAAGTTTCCTGATTTTGTGAAAATTTTTAAAAGCTTATTGAAGTGGAAGCGATTTCTTAGAGATCCTATCCCACAAAATTCCTGTGCCTAGTAGAAATCACGCTTAATCACTGTGGACAACACACATCTTGTTTTTGAGTCCAAAGAGAATCTTTGTGGAAAAGAGGATTGGAAATAGTACTAAATTAGGGTTTCAACAGTAAGGTCTTTGGAGTGCTAGTCACACATGCCTGTATAAAAGGAAATGAACCCTCCTGCATCAGTGTGCTACCCAAGCGCTTGATTGAAGAGATCTAAACAAGACAAACCCTAAAAGTTGAGCCCTAAAATCACTTGAATCTTAAAATCTTGGACCTAATAAATTGGGAGTCAAATCAGGGTGGTCTCTAGGTCCCATGCCTAGAATCATTCTGCCATCTTTAGGACAGGTCAGGTAAAGTTGACCCCTTGGGTCAACCAACGTCCAAATTAGGTTACAACATCAAAACATCTAAAGTTCAAGTGAAAACCCTAAAGCACCTTTGAAATAAAAGTGGTAGACATAAGAGGTCAAGGTCCCCATTCTGGTCTACCTGGAATCTCAGTGACAAGAGAGGTCGAGTGGGGGAAACCCTGCAACCTGTGGGGATGCTCTACCATGTAGGGATCTTTGCAGGACTCTCTCTCTCTGGCTACTGATGAGAACCTCATCATGAGCCATAACTAGCTTATTTTGACCTAATACAGAGGATAAAAGCTCCTACATAACTCAAGGAAAGGCTTAACTCAGAGAATTCTGAGTCTAAGAAGAAAACAAGTCATAAGAGGTAAAAATGCAATTTTACCAGCACAATCTGCAAACAGGGTAACTCAGGGTCCAAACATAGGTCAAACTAACCTAATAAGAAGGAAAGTGGGATGATCTGATCTGATAAGAGCTACAGCAACTCCAAGGAATTAAATGACAATTTGTAACCTAAAACAAACCCACTTCAATTCACGAGGTTCGAGGCAAAGCAAAAATCTACTAAACCCTCTAAAATTCATATAAAAATAATCTCTAGGGTTTAGAACCTTCAATTTGGCCTTAGGAACCCATTTGACCTACATTGAGAACCATGCCTAATTAATGATTTAATTTGGATTTTTATGTAAATTGGCTGGTCAAACAAGGTCTGACCTAGAAATAAAATTCACCATTAGAATCCTTAGGTCCCATTTAGTCATGCATAAAAACTTGATCCTAAGAAGAGACCTTCTTGACCGACTTTGCATTATGGTCCTCATCCATTACTTTTTGACCCTCAACTTTTGAAACCCTTGCATTTTGGCCCCTAATTCTTCATCATTTTTCCATTTGGGTCCTCCCTACAAAACCCTGAGCAACGCCATGCTCCGGCGAGGCATGGCTCCGCGCAGGGTGAGGCGACCCCCTGCCAAGACAACGGGGTGTTCCCTGCGACGTCTACTGTCGCAGGGATGCCAACACGATCTCTGCCATCGCCCACACCTTCTGTGCGAATGCGTGGAAGGTATGGGTCGCAATCCGGCCATCCTCCGGCGAGGGAGGCACGTCGTCTCCCTCCGCCCTCCTCTCTGATTTCGCCTCTATAAAAACCGCCACCGTCTGCCGCATTCAGTAGCTCGGATCTAACGGAGAAACACCCCCCTCCTTCCTCTCTTCCCACTCCAGCAGAAGCTCTCCAGCTCCGGTGGTTCTCCCTCCTCCTCCTCGTCGCTCTACCGCAATACGAGCAGCAGAGCTACCTTCTCCCACTCTTCCTGTGTCGCGCCGTACCCAGCACGCGCTCTTCCGCTCTCTCCTCGCCGCCGCCCCCTCTCTCTGAGCACCTTCTTCTCCGGCAACAGTCGATACGATTGTCGCCCCACTCCGGCCTCCTTCGCCCCTATAAGTAGGTAACAGTTACTTCTCTTCCTCCCCTCTTTCTTTTCCCTATTTTAATTTGTTCAATTAGACCCTCGACCGACCCAACCACCTTCACCTTCCACGCCTCCGGCCCACCTCCGGCGAGTCGCTCCCATTATTCCGCCACTCCACACGACTCGCCGACCGACCCAAAACCTCCGCCTCATCCCACTGAACCGTTTTCGCCCCTTCACTGCCACTCCTCACCTCCACATCACTCCCCCGAACAAACCCATTCCCCCGGCCACAGCCCGACCTAGGGCAGCCCCTACACGCCGCCCCACGCCTCGCCACCACCCGCACAAGCTTCGCCGCACTCCGGCGAAGCTCCCTGCACCTTCTGACTAGGCCGAGAGGCCGTATCTCTGTGAACAGGTTACCCGTCCTTCGCCGCCATTGCCGAACAGGTGAAGCTCCTTCGTTCTGCTGCTATAGCTTCGCTTCCGCCCAGGCCTGCGCTCCAGGATGAGCGGATTGCAACCACGCAGCTGCCCAAGACATCGGCTGAGGAGAAGACCTCGCAACAGCCATGATTGCCTGCATCTTTCTCAGCTGCAGGCGACAAATTGGGGTGGGACATTTAGTCCCACCTCGGAAGATCCTGAAGCAGCACACCAGTTTAAATTGTAAAAGTAAAATAGCCTTATCGCCTCCGAATGCACCGGGGTGAGGTCCCGCACCCACACCCGCCCGGTCCGCGAGCTCACCACGTGGATCCGGCGGATCTGACCCAAACCCATCCTGAGAACACCTCGCGCATCACCCACCTGCCGGTGCACCTGGTCCCGGGTGCTTAGCCTGACCCGATTACCCGATGGCTCTGGGAGAGCTATCCTGTGTGCGAAGTCTGAGAAAGTGAGAGACGTTCGGGTAGAGGGAAAGGGGTAGGTTTTGCGTTGGCTGTGGTGTGTGCAGGAACAGGATGAGGCAGAGAAGAAGAAGAGAGCAGGGTGCAGAGAAGAAGAAGCTCTGAAGAAGAAACGACCGAGGAAGAAAGACTGAAGGAAGAAGAAGGAGGAGCACCAAGCAGCACTGTAGCAGCGGCGATTTAAGTCGTCTGATTGGAAAATCAGACGACGCTCTGCAGAGGAAGAAAGAAAGAAGATAAAGAGAAGAAGACGAGAAGCTCTGGAGAAGAAAAGAAAGAAGCAGAACAAGAACTGAAGGCAGAAAAGAAGAAGAAGATGAGCTAAGAGAGAGAAGAGAAGCCACAAGACTCAGATTTATTTCTCCCTCTCTCTCTCTCTTATTTTTGTAATGGAAATATTGTACTTCTAAAATACAACTTGCTCCTTGAGTTCGACCTCGGGAACTCTTTTTCCGAGTAACAAATTGTATTAAACTGGTAACCACTTCTCTATACTATACTACAACGAAATAATAAAAACTATAGGGGAGTCGCGTTCGCCAGTTTTTGGTGCCGTTGCTGGGGAATAACGGCTATTCTAGAAGCTTTAGATTTCTTTCAAGAGATTGCTAATCTTTTTCTCTCTCTTGTGTGCAGGAAAAAATTGGAAGAGCAGCCGCACAACAAACACTCCAACAAACAGGTAATCTTCATTAGCCCTCTCTTAAACTCCCTTAAAATCTAAAAAGGAAGAAAAAGAAAAATCAACTTAGGGCAACCTGCATCATACATAGTAATTCCTAAAAGTTGCCTAAATTTTTCATTTCAACACATTTTAACTATCCATCTAGCTAAGGTAACTAGGGCTAAAACCTTCTTGATTGAGCCCTAGATACTACATTTTGGAGGCAACTAAAATGGACCAACTAGAGCCAACTCAGGAATTGAAAAGCTAGGTTTTTTTTTTAGAGACACCTTCTATTAACAAAGAAAAGATCTTCCCAAAAAGAGGTGTACCTAAACCTTGCTTGAAAAAATCTATACAAGAGAAACCCTAAGCAATTGGCTCTCTAAACACTTGAACCCTAAAAAGAAAGGACCCAAAAGCTCTCAAAAGAATAAGAGGTGAAGTTGACCCCTTGGGTCAACCAACCTTAAAATTAGGTCACTTCTTCACTCAAAAATACCTAAAAGTTCAAGTGAAACCTTAAGCACCCTGATCTTAAACTAAAATTGGTAGACTTAAGAGGTCAAGATCCCCATTCTGGTCTACCTGGAACCGTAGTGACAAGAGAGGTCGGGTGGGGGAAACCCTGTAACCCGTGGGGACGGTCTACTGTGTAGGGGTCTTTGCGGGACTCACCCTCTCTGGCTGCCCAGGTAATTCTCAGGTGGACGATCTTTTTGATCAAGGGGTCCATCTGCCTCGCACCTCTATAGTCACCCAACAATTTTTGGGTGTCTCGATTGGGTCCAGCACCTTCTAAACTCATCTATTCCAACAGTGCATGTACGGTAGGAGGTCCTTAAGACCACCCTTAAGACCTCCTTTAGAAATTCACTCTCGTCTAGGCCAAGCCTCGACGCCCGTGTGTGTTAAGCAACCCCACCACATTATTCTCTCCTCTGATTCAAAACCAAGCTCTTCTTCTTCCCCCATCATGGCTCAGCCAGTTGAGGAAGAAAATAATCTGGAGAATCAGCTCCAGCGACTCAATGACCTCTTCCAAAACTTCGTGCACCCACCACAGCGTCCTATGATGCGGGACCATTACAATCCTGCTGCAGTGGCCATTGAGCCTCGAGTCAGAATCCCGACTGGAGGACCTGATTCCGAATTGAAGCCCAACATGATTCATGCTATACCTAAATTCCATGGGCTTAATTCCGAAGATCCCTTCCAGCACATCAAACAGGTAAAGTATCTGGCCCAAACTTTTGTTTCAGACGCGCAAAATCAGGATATTCTTCTCATGAAGATGTTCTCCTTTTCTCTTATGGACAAGGCCGCTCATTGGTATCAAACTCAGACCCGGCCAATCAACACTTAGGAAGAACTTCAGTCTGAGTTCTTCAAAAAATTCTTCCCCGTTGGTCGGACCAACGCTTTGCGCCATCAGATTACGCACTTCACTCAACAAATAGGGGAACCTCTCCATGAGGCATGGGATCGTTTTCAGGATCTCATGAGGAAGTGCCCCCATCACGGAGTTCCTAAATGGGAACAGGTCCAATCTTTTTACCAGGGACTCCGTGAGGACATCCGTCTTTTCGTCAATGCAACTTGCGGAGGAAATATCATGGGTCAACATGAAGACACCGTGTGGGAGATTCTCGAAAACATGTGCGAGAACTCCATCAACAATGACTCCATGGGATTATTCGACAGGACGAATACCCACGCATCGACGAATCTTAGGGGAGCACATGAGACGCAGGGCCTGTCCACATCAGTCGACTTGGAGTTAATGGCCAGTCGATTGGACAAGGTCTCAATCATTGAGAAGAAGGTGGATGAGCTGACTCAGCACTTGCAGCGAGCCACCTCTGCGCGTAACTCCTTTGCACAACCTCCATCCACACGGGAGACTATGCAAAACATTCTCCACCGATCTTCCCCTAGGATGGGTTCATATCCATCCCCATCTGATTCTCGAATCGGAGGGTCATCCGATCCTTTCTACACCAGCCCGGGGAATTCCATTCCCCCTTTCTCTGATTCTCTAGAGGTTCCTCAGACCTGCGAGGACCTCAACGCCATCCAGAACGACCCATTCTCCAACACCTACAACCCTGGATGACGAAACCATCTCAATTTTCAGTGGGCAGGAAATTCCCAAACCCAAAGACCACCCTTTCAGTCCCGCCCACAGCCCCCTAGTCATTACCAGTCGCCTCAGCCTCGGCCCAACCCTACTTATCCATCAGGGCCAAATCAGGATCAAATGTCCCTTATCCTTCAGACTTTGGCTGACATTCAAAGAACGAATGCGGCTATCCAAAAACAACACAAGGATGAACTTACAGAGGTTAGAACTCAACTGGCCCAGTTGGCAAATTCTCGCCAGCTAGGCACACTTCCTTCCCAGCCTCTTCCTAATCCATATAACATGCCAACCCAGCGGCGCGTTATGAACCCGAACCTGGGCCATGCCCATATGATTTATCAGGCCCCCTCTGTTCCTTCACCTGACGGGATAGAGGCCTCCACTTCTTTTGCAGGTTACCAGCAGCAACCTATCTTACCCAACCAAAATCAGGCCGGATTAAATTCTGTAACAACACGTAGTGGTAAAACAACTCAAGACCCGGATTATCCAAACCACTCCAAGCCTGATAACCAAGACCCTAGGATAGTTATCCAAGATACCACTGTCCTAGATCAAGAACCTGGACCTATCCTAGAAGAACCAACCAAGGTCCCATTTCCCAAAGCCTTAACCAAAGGAAAGAGAATAACCAAGCCCGTGGCACCTGAGGAGGACCTGGTCAAGCTCTTTGAGTAGGTCCACATAAACATCCCTTTGATGGATGCAATCTGCCACGTACCAGCTTACGCACGATTCTTAAAGAATGTGTGTACACCCCAGCGTAAGCCGCGAACCAAGAGTGGGAGTCCAATTGTTCTGTCAGATCAAGCCAGCTCTGTAATCTTAAGCAGACTCCCACCCAAGGCTAAAGATCCTGGTACTCCCCTGATTTCCTGCAAGATAGGTGATACACAATTTGATAGAGCATTGCTAGACTTGGGTGCTTCCATAAATCTGATACCCACATCCTTACTTAACCATCTAGAAGAATCTGAGCTGAAACCAACTGAGGTGACATTACAATTAGCAGATCGATCTATAAAGTCACCAAAAGGGATTCTCGAGGATGTTATTGTAAGAGTGTGGGATTTCTACTTTCCTGTAGACTTTACAGTCTTGACATGGATGCACTTGAGAACCCTAGGGATACACCAATCATTTTAGGGAGACCTTTCTTGGCTACTGCTAGAGCCAACATTAGCTGTGAGGATGGCCAAATAGAGCTCAAATTTGGGAATCAAACCCTGAAAATTGATATATTTAAGGCCCAACAAGGAATCAATTGTGGTGTCATCGAGCAGATTTGTGACATTAGGGCTTTGGTTGATGAAACACACTTCCAGAATGACTTGATTATACCTCATCAACCGCAGAAAGATCTTGACCCGCAAACTAAGGAGTTGAATCCAGATACGAACAACCCAGTAACTCCTACCCTTGAACCTCACGTCAATACTGAACCACCCGCTACTGCTGATAACCCCATCCTCGAACTGAAGCCCCTTCCTGCTCACTTGAAATACATCTTTTTGGGTTCTAATCAGACCCTTCCTGTGATTATCAATTTCAACCTCAATCCTGAACAGGAATCCCGTCTGATTGCTGTCCTCCAGCAACATCGCAGAGCGATCGGGTGGACTCTCGATGATTTGATTGGAATAAGTCCCTCTTATTGTACTCATCATATCTATTCAAAAGAGGGCGCACGACCTTCTCGTGAAATGCAGAGACGCTTGAACCCCAATCTGTAGGAGGTCGTGAAAAAGGAGATCAGCAAGTGGTTAGATGCCGGGATCATCTACCCGATCTCCGATAGTCGTTGGGTGAGCCCAATTCAGGTCGTGCCCAAGAAGGCAAGACTCACCACTATAACGAATGAGACCGGAGAAATCATTCCTACCCGATTAGCCAACTAGTGGAGAGTCTGTATAGATTACCGCCGACTCAATTCCTCCACAAAGAAGGATCATTTCCCATTACCTTTCATTGATCAGATTCTCGAGAAACTAGCGGGAAATAGGTTCTTCTGCTTTCTTGACGGGTACTCCGGTTACAACCAGGTGGCAATCCATCCTGAAGACCAAGAAAAGACCATGTTCACCTGCCCCTTCAGAACATACGCTTTCTGAAGGATGCCTTTCGGTCTTTGCAATGCACCCGCTACTTTTCAGCGGTGCATGCTTGCCATATTCTCAGATATGGTAGGTGATTATCTGGAAGTCTTCATGGATGAATTTTCAGTTTTTGGAGCATCATTCGACGATTGCCTCCAACACTTGGTCCAGATACTCAGGCGGTGCATTGATGTGAATTTGGTTCTTTCCTGGGAAAAGAGCCATTTCATGGTGCCTGAGGGAATTGTCCTGGGACACTTAATTTCGGAACAAGGCATCCAAGTAGATCGAGCTAAGATTGATCTGATCTCTCACCTTCCTATGCCTAGCTCGATCAAGGACATGCGATCTTTTTTGGGGCACGTCAGTTTTTACCGTCGATTTATCCCTAATTTTTCAAAAATCGCGCGCTCCCTGACCACTCTTCTCTCCAAGGATGTACCTTTCAAATTTTCCAAGGAATGCACTCAAGCATTTGAGATCCTACGTGACCAAGTTACCCGAGCCCTGATCCTACAGTCCCCTGATTGGTCTCAACCCTTTGAGATAATGTGCGATGCATCTGACTTCGCTGTAGGAGTAGTTTTGGGGCAAAAAATTGATGGGAAACCTGTAGTCATTTACTACGCTAGCAAAACACTGGATGAGGCTCAACGTAACTATACGATTACTGAGAAAGAGCTGCTAGCTGTAGTATTTGCCCTAGAAAAATTTACATCATACCTTCTGGGTTCCCGTGTCATCATATACTCAGATCACACAGCTGTGAGGCATCTCCTTGCAAAGAAGGACACGAAACCTCGATTAATCCGATGGATCTTGTTGTTGCAAGAATTTGACCTTGAGATTCACGACAAAGCGGGAAAGCAAAATGTGGTAGCTGATCACTTGTCCCGTCTTCCTTCTGAAATAATTGACCCTTCCGGACCCATCACTGAGCATTTTCCCTGTGAAAACCTGCTGACTATCGATACTAGCCTTCCATGGTTTGCTAATATAGTAAATTACTTGGCATCTCATCAGATCCCGTCTGATTGGCCGAAAGCCAAGAAAGATAAATTGCGCTCTGATGCCAAGTATTACATTTGGGAAGACCCGTACCTCTTCCGCATAGGTGCTAATCAAATCATCCGGAGATGTGTCCTGGAAGAGGAATTCAACAATATCCTCTCTTTCTGCCATGACCAGGCATGCGGTGGCCATTTCTCTGGGCATAAAACTGCATCAAAAGTCCTCCAGTGTGGATTTTACTGGCCCACACTGTTCAAAGACACATACAGTCACTGCAAGGCATGCAGTCGTTGCCAAACTTTGGGCAACATGAGCCATTGCGACATAATGCCTATGCAGTCGATTCTCGTATGCGAAATCTTTGATGTTTGGGGGATTGATTTTATGGGCCCCTTTCCTGTTTCGGATGGTTTCGAATACATTCTGCTGGCTGTGGACTATGTGTCCAAATGGATCGAAGCCATACCGACCCGAACCTGTGATCACAAAATCGTTCTCAAATTCATTCATCAAAACATTTTCTCAAGGTTCGGGATTCCTCGTGCTATAATCTCTGATGGGGGGACCCATTTCACAAACGCTCAGTTTAGGTCACTGATGACCAAATACGGGGTGTCTCACCGAATCTCTACTCCTTACCACCCCCAAACTAATGGTCTAGTTGAGTTGTCAAATCGGGAGATCAAGAAAATCCTGCAAGTCACTGTTCGGCCTGATAGGAAGGACTGGTCGTCCCGACTTCTGGAAGCATTGTGGGCCTATAGGACCGCCCACAAAACCCAATTAGACATGTCTCCCTTTAGACTGGTGTACGGGAAGGCGTGTCACCTTCCCGTAGAACTGGAGCATAAAGCCTATTAGGCAGTACGGAACTGTAATCTAGATTTTTCGAAGGCTGGAACCCACAGAAAACTTCAAATCAGCGAGATCGATGAATTACGCCTAGACGTGTATGAGAGCTCGCGAATCTACAAGGAGCGGGTTAAAGCCTTCCATGACAAGCATATCTCAAGAAAAATCTTTCATCCTGGTCAGAAGGTCCTACTCTTTGATGCCCGACTCAAACTTTTCTCGGGAAAGCTGCGATCCAAGTGGGTCGGACCATATTTAGTCCGACAGGTTTTTGGAAATGGAGCTATCGAAATTAGCCCGCTCAGCCACGATTCCGAACCTTTCATTGTGAATGGTCAGAGACTCAAGCCGTTCATTGATGTGACTTCTACTGATTTGGCTGAATCATCTTATATCCTCCATTCCCCTTGAGTTTATTGCACCCAGCCGATGGCGTAAAACTCAGCGCTTAACGGGAGGCAACCCGTCATTTTCCTAAAAATCCAAAACCTTTTTCACACTTTTGTGCACTTAACGCTCACGCTTATAGACAGCCGACCCCACCTCAGATGCTTGCATCTGGGATTAGAAATCGTCCGCAAAATTCATCCTGACCCATTCACTCATCCAAATTTCTGTCTTAAGGAATGAACTAAGTAAATAAAAAACCCCCTAAGTCACAATGAGGACATTGCAAACCTTAGGCATGGGGGGGGTATAAAAGTGCAAAACTTGTAAGAAAAGGTTTTAAACAAAAAAGTTCACATATGCCAAAAACACCATAAAAAATAAAAAAATTTTCAAAAAAGAAAAAAAAGGAGAAAGGAAATTTTGTGGGAGGAGAAAAAGAAACAAAATGAAAAAGGAGCACAAAATTATGAGAAAAAAGTAGTCATTAGTAAGAAACTAAGGAATTAACCTAAGTTCTAGACCCCATTCAAGAAAAGAACTGAAAAGTGTATAATGGGATTAGTAAGAATGCAAACCTTAGGCATTCTTGGATAGACTCTTAGTACTGATTAAGATCTGGACACTCCTCAAGAGGTTGAGGAAAATGAAAAGCTGAAGTATTAGGTCTAAGGCTTAGGGAGTATTCAACCTCATTAACTAACTTTTGGTCTACCGGACTCAGTAACCTAGAGTAGGAGCGACCGATCAACACAAGTTGATTTGGATGAGTTCCCAGTGCGGAGAGGTGGGAAATCTCCTCGAAGATGCGTAACAAAATATCATCTCCTCGATGCTTGTCTCTTAGGATATTTACATATCCTACTGGGGGCATGTAAGCACTCTGCTGGTTCAGATTCCATGGATGGCATTATCACGAAGTGTCAATTGCCAGGGTCTGGATTCGGCCACGGAACACCATGGATGGGATTATCCCGAAATCTCAATAGCCAGGGTTCTGGGGGTTGCCATGGGCGGTGCTATCTCGAAGCATCGATTGCCAGGAACCCTTGAGGATTGATGATGGGAGCAAGGAATCTGATACAGACCGTGTTGAAAAGCCAATCCTAAGCTAGAATTAAAAAGAAAAAGAGAGAGAAAACTCTCCAAACAGAAAAATTTTCTATCTCTCTCTCTCTTACAAAACACACTGCGAGCTGAGCCAGGGCTAAAATCATTCCAAGCACGGATGCTTTAACCACAAAGTCCAATAGACCTTAGGTTAGTTCTTGTAAGCCTTAAAAACCTTTACTAAGGATTGAGGCTAAGGCTAGACAGATCTGGATCTTGATTGGTACTAGAGTACCTTTTAGGCCTAGGGTCAGCATTCTAACCTAATCTAAGCTCAAATGAAAAAGCACTTATCTGAAGCTATTAAGAACTTCATGGTCTAGAACAAAGGCTGAAACCTTAAGTTTTTGCTAAGGGACTAGCAAAAGCTAGGCATGGGGGTATGATGAGAACCTCATCATGAGCCATAACTAGCTCATTTTGGCCTAATACAGAGGATAAAAGCTCTTACAAAACTCAAGGAAAGGCTTAACTCAGAGAATTCTGAGTTTAAGAAGAAAATAAGTCATAAGGGGTAAAAATGCAATTTTACCAGCACAATCTGCAAACAGGGTAACTCAGAATCCAAACATAGGTCAAACTAACCTAATAAGAAGGAAAGTGGGATGATCTGATCTGATAAGGGCTACAGCAACTCCAAGGAATTAAATGACCATCTGTAACCCTAAAACAAACCCACTTCAATTCACGAGGTTCGAGACAAGGCAAAAATCTACTAAGCCCTCTAAAATTCATATAAAAATAATCTCTAGGGTTTAGGACCTTCAGTTTGGCCTTAGGAACCCATTTTGACCTACATTGAGAACCATGCCCAATTAATGATTTAATTTAGGTTTTTACGTAAATTGGTCAGTCAAACAAGGTCTGACCTAGAAATAAAATTCACCATTAGAATCCTTAGGTCCCATTTAGTCATGCATAAAAACATGAGCCTAAGAAGAGACCTTCTTGACTGACTTTGCATTTTGGTCCTCATCCATTACTTTTTGACCCTAAACTTCTGAAACCCTAGCATTTTGGCTCCTAATTCTTCAACATTTTTGCATTTGGGTCCTCCATGCAAAACCCTGAGCAGCGCCATTCTCCGATGAGGCATGGTGCCGCGCAGGGTGAGGGCGACCCCCTACCAAGACAACGGGGAGTTCCCTGCGACGTCTGCTGTCGCAGGGACACCTCCACGATCTTTGCCATCGCCCACACCTTTCGTGTGAACGCGCGGAAGGTATGGGTCACGATCTGGCCATCCTCCGGCGAGGGAGGCACGTCGTCTCCCTCCGCCCTCCACTCTGATTTCGCCTCTATAAAAATCGCCACCGTCTGCCGCATTTAGTAGCTCGGATCTGACGGAGAAACACCCCCTCCTTCCTCTCTTCCCACTCCGGCAGAAGCTCTCCAGCTTCGGCGGTTCTTCCTCCTCCTCCTCGTCGCTCTGTCGCAATACGAGCAGCAGAGCCACCTTCGCCTGCTCTTCCCGCGTCGCGCCGTACGCAGCGCGCGCTCTTCCACTCTCTCCTCGACGCCGCCCCCTCTCTCTGGGCACCTTCTTCTCTAGCGACAGTCGATACGACTGTCGCCCCACTCCAGGCTCCTTCGCCCCTATAAGTAGCTAACAGTTACTTCTCTTCCTCCCCTCTTTCTTTTCCCTATTTTAATTTGTTCAATTAGACCCTCGACCGACCCGACCACCTTCACCTTCCACGCCTCCGGCCCACCTCTGGCGAGTCGCTCCCATTATTCCGCCACTCCACACGACTCGCCGACCGACCCAAAACCTCCGCCTCATCCCACTGAACCGTTTCCGCCCCTTCACTGCCACTCCTCACTTCCACATCACTCCCCCGAACAAACCCATTCTCCCGGCCACAGTCCGACCTAGGGCAACGCCTACACGTCGCCCCACGCATCGCCACCACCCGCACGAGCTTCGCCGCACTCTGGCGAAGCTCCCTGCACCTTCTGACTAGGCCGAGAGGCCGTATCTCTGTGAACAGGTTACCCGTCCTTCGCCGCCATTGCCGAACAGGTGAAGCTCCTTCGTTCTGCAACTGCAGCTTCTCTTCCGCCCAGGCCTACGCTCCAGGATGCACGGATTGCAACCACGCAGCTGCCCAGGCCTTCAGCTGAAGAGAAGACCTCGTAACAGCCACAATTGCCTGCAGCTTTCTCAGCTGCAGGCGCCAAATTGGGGTGGGACATTTAGTCCCACCTCGGAAGATCCTGAAGCCGCACACCGGTTTAAATTGTAAAAGTAAAATGGCCTTATTGCCTCCGAACGCACTGGGGTGAGGTCCCGCGCCCACACCCGCCCCGTCCGCGAGCTCACCATGTGGATCCAGCAGATCTGACCCAAACCCATCCTGAGCACACGTCGCGCATCACCCACCTGCCGGTGCGCCTGGTCCCGGGTGCTTAGCCTGACCCAATTACCCAGCGGCTTTGGGAGAGCTATCCTATGTGCGAAGTTTGAGAAAGTGAGAGACGTTCAGGTAGAGGGAAAGGGGTAGGTTTTGCGTTGGCTGTGGTGTGTGCAGGAACAGGCCGAGGCAGAGAAGAAGAAGAGGGCAGGGCGCAAAGAAGAAGAAGCTCTGAAGAAGAAACGACCGAGGAAGAAAGACTGAAGGAAGAAGAAGGAGGAGCACCAAGCAGCACTGTAGCAGTGGCGATTTAAGTCGTATGATTGGAAAATCAGGCGACGCTCTACAGAGGAAGAAAAGAAGAAGAAAGAAGATAAAGAGAAGAAGACGAGAAGCTCTGGAGAAGAAAAGAAAGAAGCAGAAGAAGAACTGAAGGCAAAAAAGAGGAAGAAGATGAGCTAAGAGAGAGAAGAGAAGCCACAAGACTCAGATTTATTTCTCCCTCTCTCTCTCTCATATTTTTGTAATAGAAATATTGTACTTCTAGAATACAACTTGCTCCCTGAGTTCGACCTCGGGAACTCTTTTTCCGAGTAACAAATTGTATTAAACTAGTAACCACTTTTCTATACTATACTACGACGAAATAATAAAAACTATAGGGGAGTCGTGTTCGCCAGCTACCCAGGTAATTCTCAGGTGGATGACCTTCTGATCTAGGGGTATCATCCACCCCGAACCTCCATAGTCATCCAAACGTCTTTGGGTGCCTTGATTGGGTCAAAAACATCTCCAGTCCCTCATCTTCTCTTTAGAGCACACACATACATTTTTAGTGGGTCTCTTTATTCATATTTAATTGCTTCATAACTTGATTCTACATCTTTATTCCACCAACTGATCCAAATATGCAGCCAAACCACTTAGGACTACCATTCAAGAAACCTGAATATCGAAGATCCATGAGAGATAGGATGATTGAGGATGCCCTGAAATTCTATAAAAAGGAAGATAAAACCTCAACACCAGTAGAAAACATTTAAGTTGATGTTCCAACAACCACAACCTTCACCATAACTTGTGCCCAAGTGCTATTGGCAGAAGCCACAAAAGGATCAACCCGAGACATGCTCATCACAGGATACATTGAGATAAGAAAAATTGCATAATCTTGAATACCTTCAATGCATGACAAATCCTATACTTTGGGAGCAACACCAAGATGATCTTGAAAAATGGGAAGAGATAATGAGATTATTAAAACAAATTATCGACTAGAAATACCTATATATGCCACAAACAGAGGATGAACCATCTTGGGATAACATCGAGGATCAATCTGATCTCGGGTTTGAGGCACAAAATGGTTGTGAATTCCCAACCCAGATGGAGTACAATGGGCCTGATATTGAAGAAGGTTGGGAAGTTCCAATTGCAGGAGAATACAATGTTGAGCCAACTCTAAACCATGAATCACCAGGCATAGAATCCCAAAACTCTAGCAATAATGAGAGTAGAACTGAACCTCTCGAGGGTCTAAATTCCACCCCTTATTCTGATAAGGTGACCCTTGAAGGTTATTCGGACCTAGATTCTAGTGATTCAACCCACATCCTAAGCCCAGAATCTAGATCTAAAACCTATTGGGAAGATTTCGAGGTCCCAAATTAGGAAGATCAATTTTTCAATGAAGAATATGATTTTGGGCCTCTATTTGATGAATATCCCTCACCAACATCCTCAGAGAAACCAATCGATTTTTGGGAAGTTATGCCAATTTATGATATAGAAACCGAGGAGTTGGACGAGTGGGGTTTGTCCTACCAGCTTGGAACTTGAGCCTCTACCAAATAAGGACACCTTTTTAAGCTCAAAATTGACATCTAGGCTAGACACCAGTCAGGCTGCTGAATCTACAACATATGATTTATTCTGTGGTGGAACTCATGATCTTGAATCTCATTCAGATTTTGATTTTCGCAAACTCTCCAATGATTTCGAATCTGACCATAACATCGGAGAAAATCTACTTCTTGATTATAACAAGCCAATCTACAACCTCAGCTCACATGACTCATTCTCTAACTCCGATTCTGAGGTCTCAGTTCCCAACATCACTGATTTCAGTTCAGGTTCCAGTAACATGGAATCATTTCTTTTCGATCCTTAGGAATCAGAACTAGCAAATGCCGAGAGTAATTGCGACCTAGAATACGAGTCTTTTCTCGACTCTGATTTCCAGTATCCCATAGACACTGTCCAGGCATTCGCTTTTGATTTTTAAAGTTACTATGAGGACTCTCTACATGAGACCACATGTCATTCTTTTCTAGAAGAGCCCTCATACACAACTCTCATTAAAGCTACCTCTTCCACACATATAGAACTGATCAAAACCCGTTCTCTACCCCAACCCACAACCAGACTCAATTTCTATTCTGATTCACCTATCACTGAGCCATTTGCAGATGATTCAACTCCACATCTATGCCGGGCAGCATGTATCGATCAGACTGAAAAACATGATTCATCATTCTCTGATCACCCCTATAGGGTTTCCACACCATGCACTGATTATTTTTCAGAACCCTGCTCTGACCAGGCTGATTCGACTCAGCCTAAACCAGAGTTTTCACTTCCATATCCATCCTAGCCACATTGCATATGGTGGGTTCCGCATCTGTTGATCTACATCTATCAACCCACCAGATTGATTGGGTTTGGGTTGCATCATCAGCCCACTGATCTTAACAAGCACCTGGTTGGACCAACCAGGCTCTTAATCAAGGTACTTGTTTTACATAATTCCGCTAAGTTGACCACTCCCTCTCCACCCCATGTTCCGCTCGGTTGAAGGCATTGAATTTAGCACTTAACAGGAGGCAACCCATCATTCCAAAAATAGAGACCCATTTGATTATCTGTCTGTACTCCACGTCCATTGCACCTTGAGTTCAGCCTTACGCAATTGATCCCACCTCTGGTACACGTACCAAAGCTTGAAATTGTCTGCATCAATCATTTCCAACCCATTCACCCGCCTGATGTATCCTATTCTATGTCCCTGACCTCAACACTATTTCACACCCTTCGTTTACAATGAGGACATTGTGAAACTTAGGCATGGGGGGTGGTAAAGTGCATACATATAGAACCAAGAAAAAGTTAGAAGGATTCTCACAAAAAATTTTCACATATGTCAAAAACACAAAAAATTTGAAAAATTATGAAAAGGAACAAAAAATGGAGGGAGGAAATTTTGTGAGCCACATAATCATAAGGAGGAGAAAAAGAGCAAAATGACAAAAAGGAGCACAAAATGGAAAAGAAAAAGAGATAGTCACTAGTAAGAGATTAAGGAATTAACCGAAGTTCTAGACCACATTAAGAAAAGAGAAAAATGAAAGAAAAGTTCTAAGGAGACACAAAAAGAGATTAGCAGGAACGTTGATCTTAGGCCTTCTGGCCTAGACTCTTAGGCTTAAAAATTCACATACCCACTAAGATCTAGATAATCCTCAAGAGGTTGGGGAAAATGCGAAGCTTAAGTATTAGGTCTAAGGCTTAGGAAGTATTCGACCTCATTAATTGACCTTTGGTTTGTGGGATTCGGTAACCTAAGCACCCGAATCCACACATAGTCTGGTTCAGTGCGCATAACTATCAAAATCATTCAAAAAGCACTTTAATGCTCTGAAAAAGTTGCCTAGAGCGGCCAATCAACACAAGATGATTTGAACAAGTTCCCGACGCAGAGAGGCAGGAAATTCCCCTCGAAGATGCGTAACAACATATCGTCTCCTCGGTGCTTGTCTCTTAAGATATTTAAATATCCTACCAGGGGCATGTAAGCACTCTGCTGGTTCAGATACCATGGGCGGCATTATCATGAAATGTCAATTGCTAGGGTTTGGATTTAGCCACGGAATGCCATGGGTAGGATTATCTCAAAATCTCGAAAGCCACGGTTCTGAGGGTTTCCATGGGCAGTGCTATCACGAAGCATCGATTTCTAGAGACCTTTAAGGATTAATGATGGGAACAAGGAATCCGATACAGACCGTGTTGAGAAGCCAATTCAAAGCTAGAAATAAAAAGAAAAAAGAGCGAAAACTCTGCAAACAAATAAATCCTGTCTCTCTCTTACAAAAACGTATGGCAATTTGAACCTAGGCTAAAAATGTCTCAAGCACAGGTGCTTTACCCGCGGAGTCCAATGAACCGTCGGATAGTTTCTACGGCCTTAAAAACCTTTGCGGAGGATTGAGGCTAAAGTGGGACAGGTTCAGATTTTGGTTGATACCTGAGTTCCTCTAGGCCTATTGTCAACATTCTTAACCTAATCGAAAGAAGAAAAGCACTTATCATAACTGGTGACAGAAACTCAAGGTCTAGAACAGAAGTTAAAACCTTAAAATTTGCTAAGGGACTAGCAAAAGTAAGGCATGGGGTTATGATGAGAGCCTCATCATGAGCTCTAACTAGCTCATTTTGACCTAAGAAAGAGAATAAGAGCTCCTACATAACCTAGAGAAGGGCTTAATTCAAGGAATAAGTGTTCTGAGAAGAAAACATGACATAAAGGTTAAAACTACAATTTTACCATTGTAGTACATAAACGGGATTTCTCAGAGGCAAAACATAGGTCAAATGGTTTGAGTAAGATAAAGAGTAGGTTGGTTCAATCAGAAATAGGTTATTGTGCAATCCAAGAATTAAATGACCTTCTGTAACCCTAAAATAGACCCGCTTAATTCAACAAGGTTCTGGTCAGGATAAAAATCAACTAAACCCTCTAAAATTCATGGAAAAATATTCCCAAGGGTTTAGAACCTTCAAATTGCCCTTTGGAACCTGTTTTGACCTAGATTGGGGTCCAAGCTCATTAATTGACTTAATTTAAGTTTTTGTGTAAAATGTCTAAACAAACGTGGTCAAACCTAAAATCCAACTTCACCATTGAATTCCCTAGGTCCAAATTAGGTTTGTACCAAAATTTTGGCCTAAGGGGAGGTCATCTTGACCTACTTTGCAAAATAGTACACTCAATTACATTTTGGCCCCTATCTTTTGAAAATCATTGCACAGACCCCCCTAACTTCCTTGCCACTCTTACAAACAAGTCCCTCCACCATTAATGGAGAGAAATCCTACTCTGGCAAGGAATGGAGGGGGAGTACTCCCTAATTCCTCAGAGATCTCCTCCTAGATTTGGAAGGGAGATTCTCTAAGGAATTCCCTTCCATCTGAGATTGATTGCAATCTTTGATTTGCACCCAACCTCTCGTGTGAACACATGAGAGATTTGGGTCTCCAACTGATTCCTTCTCCAGGGAGGACTCGTGCGCTTGGAAGCTTATCTTCCAAGCACAAGAGCCCCTGCCAACATCTATAAAAGGATCCTCAACCCTAGCCACATCTCATTAGCTCGACTTGGCCAGAGATCCACCCCAATTTCATCTTCTTCTCCCCCGGTCAAGAAGTCTAGTGAGCCCTGGCAAGCCTCTCTCCTCTTTCTCTTCACTCTGCCACCATAATAGTGGCAGAGCCACCCTCACCATCTTCCTCCGCATCGCGCAACACCCGCGTGAGCACCTCTAGCCCCATCGTCATCGCCGTCTCCCTCCACTAGACACCGTCTTCTCCAGCGACAGCAGGTACAGCCAACTGCCAACTCTTCCCCTTCATCCACTTAGTTAGGTTAGACTTACTCCTCTCTATCTGCTCTTCAATTCCCCTCTGTCTATTTTCCCTTTCCGACCCCTTGTAGCCACTGTCCACCGCCATCTTCTCCATCTCCAGCCACCCACAGGCGAGGTGCCTCCACTGCTCCACACCTCCACACGCCTCGCCAAACACCTCACCACCTCCGCCACAGTCCACTGATCACCTTCCGCCCATCCATCGACCACCATCACTCCCTAAATGACCCCCAACCAAACCCATAAGCACGGCCACAGGGTGACCTAGGCATGCATGCTTAGGCTGTCCTATGGCCTACCACCTACCGTCCCACCTTTGCCTTGACATGGAAAATCTTCCCATGCATTTTAATGGGGCTACAAGGCCGTGTCTGTGTGTGTCAGATCTAAGCACCTGCTGCCATTGAAGCACACAGCAAGAAGGTCGCGAGCTTCATCCCAGGTTGCTGCGTTCCAGGCAAACCAACCCAGGAGATGCGTGATGTGGGCGTGCATGTCTCCAGCCAAGTGAGTGGCTCTGTAAGGAGCCTTGCTGCCCAATTAGGAGAGAAACTTCCTGCGGGCGTGACCGCAGAAGCGGGTGGGACATTAATCCCACCTCATGAATGCAAGAGCGCGACGCGTAGGATAAAATGATTTTGTTCTTTCTTCTCGTTGCCTCCAGTACATAGGGGTGAGGTCCCTCGTCCTCTCACGCCTCGTCCGTGACCTTCCCCCACGGACCTGGCACCCAACCCAATTACCTAACCTAGCACTCCTCGCGCATGACACCCACGCTGGTGCACCTAGACACAGGCGTGCACCTGACCCGATTACCTGGCTCTGAGAGAGCATACCAAAGAGAGAAATAGAGAGAGAGATAGACGTGGGGAGGGTCGGGGATAGGTTTTGCTTCTTTGTGTGCATGCGTAGGGAAGAAGCAGAGAAGAAGGAAGAGGAAGGAAAGGCCAAAGAGAAAGTCAGAGGGGAGCTAAGCTTGAAGGAAATCAAGGCAGAAGCCAAGGAAGGAAAAGGAAGAAGAAGAAGAGAAGAAGGAAGAGGGAAAGCACAACTGAGGCGAAGAAGGGAGAACGCTTAGTTGTAGAAAGGAAGAACCAGGGGAGGAAGGCCAAAGAGAAGAAGAAAAAGAGGAGAGCTAAGGAAAAGGCTGAAGAAGAAAGGCAAAAGCAGAAGACAGAGGAGAAAGAAAGAAGAAGAAAGACAATAGGAAAGAGAAGACTTAAGAAGGAGAAGGAAATAAAAGCTTAAAGAGAAATATCTTTTTAAGACGTCAGATTATAGAATCAGACATCTAATTCTACTTTTTTGTTATATTTCAATTCTTACATTCTTGCATTTATATTCTGAATTAAGTTTTGAGTAACTCTAAGTGTTCAATTACATTATTGAGATTAGTGAATAAATTCTATTTTCTCCCTGTGTTCGACCTCTAATACTTAGGTTTTCGAGTAGTAAATTCATATTTGTTATCAATGGTTGGTCACCTATACTACAACACGACTGACTTGAAAAGCTCGACAAAGAGTTGCAACAATACCTTGAACATATTTCTAATGTTAAACAGGAATGATTTGAAGTGTTTAATTCATCTGATAATGTTCAATTTAGAAAGTCAAATCTCAAGGTTTAGTGGTCAACCATAGGTCTGATCTCTGGATTTAGAATTCAGTTAGAGGAATTAATGAGTTCAATTTATTCTTGGGATGATTTTAAATAGATCAAATTCAATTTGGATGAATTCTGATCAATTTTGTAGAAGAATTAGATTGCTGTACAATTTGGGTTGCTTTTGAACCCAAACTGACATCAGTGTGTTTCTAATGAATTTCAAATGAAAAATCCAGATATATAGATCCTTAACAACCTTTAGAGTTTGTTCGAGTTGATGAAATTGATCTTTAGCTGTCTGTTAGGTTAAATAGAGTGAGAAATGGAGCTCTGAAGCTCCTTAGCGATGATCTCGAGCTTCTTTGCCTCCTTGAAGCTCTTAAGAGACTTATCTTCCTCAGTAGGTGTGGAAACACCCACTGAACTGTTCAGCACCTCATCTGAGGTCAAAGAACTACCCTGCAGGTCCTCTGACCTGAAGAACTACTCTGCAGGCTACAATGACCATGGTGATCCTAACTTTTGCCCTTTAAATCAAAGAGCAAGACCTTCCCTGAGTTTCAAATTGATACTGTAATCATGTAGAGTATCATTAGAGCTCTCCAGTGAGCCTTTATTTGCTCGATTTGGAGCTCTGATGCGACCAAAGTCTTCAGTTGAGTCTTATCCTCGAAGGGATAAAGATAGTCCCACATCGGCAAAGGAGGAGCACGCACCTGTAAATAAAACTAAAATGTGTATGCGCTTTATCGGTCGTCAGCACTGGGCACACAATGAGCATGTGTGTGTGTGTGGGTGCATGCGGTGCACGTGCCCGGGTGTGTGTGCGCTTGTGGGCGTGCGAGCATGGGCCCGTAAGCGAGCGTGTGCATGTGTGCCTGGGAGGCCGTGGGCCGGAGAGGCTGGAGACTATGCTGAACCAGAAATAAACCAAACTTAATACAAACTAGGCTCGGACCCAGTAGGGCCTGGTCCCACCCTAAGAGGGGTGCCGTGTATCCCCGACCGGTCTGAGACGCCAAAAATAAAACCAAATTTTTGGTCTAGATCTTGGGTTCAAATATGTTCGGTTTATCTTAATTGCAAAGGAAAAGGAGAAGAAGAGGAGAGCTCGTAGGGCTGAATAAAAAAAAAACAGAGAAGCAAAGGAAAGGTAAATAGGCAAAAGAAATGAAAATGATAAGAAGAAAGAAAAGAAAGAGAAGAAGAGATGTTAAAGAAGTAAGCTCAAGACAGAAAGGTAGAGAGAAAGGAAGAGAGAGAGAGAAGGTAGAATAAGATGAAGGCTAAAGACAGAGAAGAAGGAATATTACCGAAGACGTCTGATATCTTTTTATGATGTCTAATTTTTGTATTTTACTCTAATTCAATTTCTTTCAAGCATAAATAATGTAATAAGGAACATATTCATTTGAATTTCTATTTTCTTGCCTTAATCTCTTGTAAATAAGAAGAAATTAAAGAAATAAACATGTTTACTTGTTTGTAATAGCAAATCATATGTGTAAATATGTTTTCCTTATAGAATTTTGCATGTTTTTCAATTGGAAATCCTTAAGCAAGATTCATATTCTTAAAGTAAATTTAATTATAATTCTCATTAATAAAATAAGTAGCTTAGGATTTAATGGTGAATTTAAGTTAAGTTATGCCTCCCAATGAACGACCTGGACTCAACCAGTTAAAAAGAACTAAAATCTAAAATGTTAGGTTAGATTGACCCTATACTAAATTAACATGAATTCAAGTTGACCTTAGTTAGTTTCTTTTGCACATAATTAAGCATAATTAACTTAATTAACTGTGTTGAGAAAGTTAACAATCGTTTTAATGGCACCGTTGCCGGGGAGGTAACTGTAGATTATATTCGCCATTACTGCTTTTTAGTTGTTTTGTTTTGTACTAATTAGTCTTGTTTTGTTTTGTTTTCTGTCTTCTTTTCAAGTTTACCTCTGCAGGTATTCTCAGGAAAGGAGGCGGGTTTTCTATTTCTGTTTTGTTTTTCGACCATTATACAAACCATTGTGAGTATTTCTTTCTTAGTCTCTACTATAGTTTGTATTGTTGCATTTAGCTAGTTAAAAATTTAAGAAAATACAAAAATAAGCAGACTACTTGACTAGCAGCAGCATGTTCTAGGCATACACTCTTAGGAGTGCATATATCTGCTAATTTTTCAGTGATCTGACTCAGGAAAATTCTTCTTCTGTTTTTCTCGCATCAGAGGGAAAACACGTGCAAAACCTGCGTAGATCCCTGTCTTGGAATTAATAACAAGACCATATGTTTGACTGAAAATACTTAAAAAGCAGTCACTTTACTTCTTTCTTTCATTTTTATGGAAAAGATTAAGTAAAAAGAAAGGATAATAAAATTTGTGACTTAAATCTATTTGCACAATGCATGCGTGTTTTATCGCTATCGTCTGTTGCATGCTATCGCGCACACAGCGCGATCACTAGAGTCACATGAGTCTAATTTTTCTATCTCTCCTCTTTGCACCTCTTAGGGCTTTGGTCAAAGATCAAAAAGTCTGTCTCACTGCTAGAGCCCCGAGGAGCCAGTAGTAAGCAATATCGATCCTAGACCTTAGGCCTTTGAGTTTTAAGGATACGCAATTGCGTAGACACAGGTTTACGATGCATACTTTGATACTAATATTATACTTGTTTGCATCCAAATTATTTTGCGTATTCTAGGACTCTTTTCTTTCCTTTGAAAGAATAGAAAAACCTGCTTTTTTGCATTGTTTTGCAGGTCGTGTTGCCATTGTTTTAGTGGCATGAGTGTGCCTTTGCACATTTTTCTTGTTTTATGCACGGGAGGCGATCCTTGAAACCGCCTCTTGTAACTTTGCTAACAGGTATTCGTAAACCGGTTGCACCTAAGCAACGAATAAATTTCCCATCTGATTCATCTATTTTTTCTGCATTTAATTCTATGGGTCAATTACAGAACCAAAATCCCAAGATCCCTTCTTCTGGTCAGGGGGAGATGCCGCCTTTTGATATTCATGAAGCACTCCTGAACCAAAATCTTTGAATGCTTGAGCAGAATTGCCAAATTAATCTATTGACAACTGCTCTTAATAATCTACAGAATCTACAAGCCTGTCTTCCACCTCAACCTGAGGCAGGTTTTGATATCCCTGATTTAACGATCCCCCATCCTAGGCCTCTACTCCGAGATTATTATAATCCATCTAATGCATAAGTAGAGACTAATGTTAGGATTCCCATTGGGGAAAATGACCCAGAATTAATGTCAAATATTATAGGTCTAATCCCACATTTTCATGGATTTGCATCTGAGGATCCATTTCATATTGAATATCTTAAAAATATATCTCAAACTCTTGGACCTCGAAATCAGAATAGGGAAATCCTACTAGTGAAAATGTTCCCTTTTAGCCTTAAAAATAAAGTTGCATATTGGTATAGAACTATTGCAAGACCAATCTCAACTTGGGCTGAACTTGAATCTACATTTTTGAAGAAATTCTTTCCTATTGGTTGCACCAATGCTTTAAGGAGAGCTATCATGACTTTTACTCAAAATCAAGGAGAACCAATTCATGAAGCATGGGAACGCTTTCATGAATTACAAAGGAAATTCCCACATCACAACATCCCTCGTTGGCAACTAATGCACATCTTTTATTATGGATTGCAAGAAGGAATTCGTAATCTAGTTGATGCCTCTTGTGATGGGAATTTTATAAATCACGACGCAAAATCTACTTCAGAATTATTTGAAGGGATGGTGGAAAACTCGATCAATAATGCATCTACGTCGCAATTCACGTGGGGCACTAATACATCACATCGAAATCCACATGAGGGCATTCATGAGATTAGTAATCTATCCAGTTCCAAGGATTTATAGATTATAGTAGAAAAATTTGACAAAGTCAACATCGTAGCAAAGCATCTTGATTAGGTCCGAAACAAAGTGAAAACTCTTACGCCTCTACTTGCTATGCAAAATCCCGTGCATTTACCTGTTTCGCAAATTCCCACGGGGAGGGAATTTGTGAATAATCTGGATTCTAGATGTTACGAACGCGTGCCCCGGACGTATTTTAAGACGTCTGGGAGGTGGCCCAGACGTCTGACCAGACGTCTGGGATCACATCCAGACGTCTTGCCAGACGTCTGGGATGGTTTACAGACATCTGAAAAACCGTTATCTTCCACACGCATGAGTCGTCTACGCGCCTGCGCGCGCAGACCGCATATTCGCCTTTCCTCCCTCTGCAGCTGCAGATTCCCCTGCCGCGAATCCTTCTCTCTCCTCTATGCACGACCTTAAAAAGGGCACGCCTCCCCTCCCGTCTCCACTGTCTCCTTCCTCTTCTCCTTCCTGTGCGCGAGAGCGAGCGAGCGCGAGGGCTGCAGCGGCGGCCGCAGTGAGCGCGGAGGAGGTGCGGCGTGCGAGGGCGGAGCTCTGCCGTGAGGGCGAGCTCGCCGGAGCGGCTTGGCCGGCCGGCGGAGGGCGCAGGGGGCGCGGAACGACGCGGAGAGGTACCTGCTGCGGTCTGAGCAGCAGACGCGCGAGGTACGACGCGGGCGGCGTCGCGAGCAGAGTCCGGGTCGCGCCCTGATTCTGGAAAAATTTCCAGAATTAGACGTCTGGGTTGATAGGCAGACAGCGAGGACGACGTCTGGTAGCTCCTACAGACGTCTGAAAGGTGAGCATTCCATTTTCTTCTTCCTTCCTGTCGACTGACCGTACTGAGGGAGGGAGTTGGCTGTGCGCAGGCTCGCTGATTCGCCATCCTTTGCGAATCAGACGTCTGGAAGTTGTACCAGATGGCTTGAGTGACCTCCAGACGTCCGGGGTGACCATCGGACGTCTGGGAGATAGGCCAGACGTTCCCGCAGACTTCTGGATGTCTGGGAAACCACGCTGAATAGGTAATTCTCTGATCCACTTTTTAAGACGTCTGGAAGAAGTTCCAGACGTCTGATTTTGCACAGTATCGTCTTTTTCGACCCGTTTAGGGCTTGTTCGGGCTCCGTTTTCCGCGATTCGAGTTGCGTTCTTTTCAGAATTAATTCCTCTACCCGTCTACAGTAGCTATACACTATTTTGAGACACTCATGTGTGTTTGATCCTTGTGATAGGACCTCGCTCAGTTGCAGTCTTGGGAGTCGCGGAGGCACGCGGGATTCCCGATCACGCCCCCATTACTCCTGTTGTACCTGGTAGAGTGCCTTAAGTTTATTATTAAAAATCTGTTAAAGTATGGAACCATAACTAGAATCTAGGACATTGCATGAATCCTAGGAATGAGAAATTCATGGAATGATAGCTCCTAGGTGATGCATGAATCCTAGGGCTGGAAAACTAGTTGTATGCTAGATCCTAGGATGTGGCATGAATCCTAGGATGGAAAAACTAGTGGAATGTATAATACTACAGTCTTGGAAAAATGGAAAGGAATATAAAGCTGCCTGTAAATCAAATTAACAGCTGCCTGTTGTGAATAGATAACGTGGTTGAGAACATGGATTGTAAGAATGTGAAACTGGAAAGTGAAACCTGGATGTTTGAGTAAAAAGGATGGAACCCTACGGGGAAGTAGGAGTAGAACTCCAGGAAGGTGAATGGAATAGTTTTGGGGAAGTGAGCTGGCCCTTGAGTACGGAGTACCAAGGAGAGCGACTGTCCCCCTGTTTAGTGCAGAGCGGAGCTAGCCGCCCCAGGGACCCGAGGTTAGGACTGGCCACTCTGTACCGACTTGTTGGCCCTCATGTACGTAGTACCGAGGAGAGCTAGTAGTGTTAGGAGAGTACTAGCTACCCCACGGGCCCCGGGGTTCTGCTAGCCTCCTTCACCGACTTGTTAGTTCCACTAGGGCAAACCAGGGTAGTCAGGTGAGGGTGCGTGGACTGTGGAGGGGCAAGGCTCCGGTTTGGTTACTGTGGAGGGGTTGGACCCCTGTTATTGAGAGGGCTCTGCCCTGGTTCCGTGTTGTGCTTTGGGCGCACCCGTTAACGGAAACGACTGACCGCGTGCCAGTGCGGGCTAGCTACCTGTGCGTTTATCACGCGTGCCGTAGTCACCGTTACGTCTGTCAGTGACCTTGGGGTGGTTGACTGAGGGTAGGAT
The DNA here is from genome assembly GCA_037157565.1 of Thalassia testudinum. Classification (NCBI taxonomy): domain Eukaryota; kingdom Viridiplantae; phylum Streptophyta; class Magnoliopsida; order Alismatales; family Hydrocharitaceae; genus Thalassia; species Thalassia testudinum. The sequence goes on from JAZHRO010000049.1 coordinate 35,444,688, forward strand.
CACAACGGGGGACTCTCCCGGCCAGGAGAGCGCCACGTGCTACTTCTACTTTTGGAAAAGACTGCAATCAAGATCGTTCCCACGAGGACATTCGAGATCAAGTAAAGGATCTGAGAAATAAATGAAATAGTGAGAAAATTGAAAGATGTGAATAAAGGAAGTAATAGAACATAACAGCTACTGTACACTCTGCTGTTGTCTTTAGTTAGTTTGCCACTCTACTCAGCGTTTTGCTGACGTGTTACACTCGTTACCGTTTTCAGGACCAGGTGTGGAGCAGCCAGGGTCAGCGGCTGCAGAGGACGCTGGGCCGAGTAGGGTCCAGTAGAGTTTACCTCAGCCTTTTGTACTCCTTTTGTTTCTGTTATAGTGAGTAGTTTTGTTTCCGCTGTACTTTCTTTACCTACAGTTCTTATTATATGATAAATGTTGTTCTACTGTTGTGGTGGTACCTACTATAGTAGTTTCTTTCCTTACTGCTGTACTTTCTTACTGTTAGTTATATTCATGCTGAATGTGGTTTATTTTTCTGCTCTTTTGGTTACTTCCTCGTTGGACGACTAGGTCTTGGGATTAGTCGAGTCGGTCCAGTTCTCGTGTCTCGTAGGGACTCGGGAACTGGGTCGTTACAAGATGGTATCAGAGCAAGGTCGTCCCGAGAAGTGAATCAACTGACTGGAAAATAACCAATTCACATGTTTATAGCTAGAGTAGCCACCACAACATATCTCTTGACATGAGCTCTTAGAAGTTTTGTTAGGTACCGTCTGTTTTGACGTTTTCGTTTTGTTCGCGTCTCCTTGCAGGAGATGCCTCGTCACGAGACTGGCCACGGGCGCGGCTGAGGGCGAGGTCGGCGAGATGGACGTGCTATTGTTGACGTCTCGGTGGACCAGCCACCACTCCCTGGCATCCAGGCCCAGGACCTCGCCAGACTGATACGAGATATTGTATGAGAGGAGCTCCACCCACCGCCCCGAGCGCCTCCTCCTGGGGCTGCAGAGGGGGAGTCCTCTGTGGGACCACGCGACGGACATGGCGCTGGACACGAGGGAGGGTATGGGCCCCTGCCACCCCCACCTCCCTCCGACACTTCTGTACATGAGGCACCTACACTTGGAGGTGCATCAGCACCTCCCCTACAGCGCCACTTCGAGCTTTTCGGACAGTTCTGGAAGCTGAAGCCCCCCTCCTTCAAGGGGGATGAGGACCCGACCGAGGCAGAAGACTGGCTTGAGCAGCTGGAGAAGATCTTCGACACCCTTCGCCCCACGGCGGAGTGCCGCGTGGCCTTTGCCACATACCAGCTGGAGAGTGCGGCACACCGGTGGTGGAGGGCGGTCCGGGGACAGGAGAGGGACGAGCCAACGTGGGACCAGTTCGTCACCCTCTTCTGCGAGCAGTACTTTCCCCAGACGTGGCAGGACCAGAGGAGGCGGGAGTTCCACACTCTCCGCCAAGGGACGATGACTGTGAGCACGTACCGCACGCGTTTCTTGGAGCTATCCCGCTTTGCAGCGACAACGGTAGCCACTGAGGAGGAGCGCCTTTGGAGGTTCACCGAGGGGCTCCGGCCTGCGATCTGGGGCTATGTCAAACCCCTGAAGCTGCCTACGTTTTTGAGGGTGGTAGAGGCAGCTATGACTTACGAGGAGACCAACCCATCTGCGCGAGAGACCGACGGCGGGCGGAAGAGGCCCTTTCAGCCAGACTTCTCACAGGGCTGGCAAGAACAGAGACACGTGGCGTCCGCAGGAGAGCCGTAACGTTGTGCAGGGCCATCAGTGGCCTTTGGGGGCCCTCGACAGGGGCCAGTCGCCAGCACCGGACCCCCGCCTAGTCGACAGCAGGGACTCACTGAGGGCGGGAGTCGGGTTCCCCTCTGCTACCAGTGTGGCCAGCCGGGCCACGTCAGGAGGTCAGCAGATACTTCCTGTGCAGAGCACTGGAGGGCGCGCAGGAGGCCGCGGTTCCCAGGCACGAGGAGGAGGATAGTAGTCGTGAGGAGGGTACCGGCCAGCACCTACCCGTCCGACGCAGAGTGTGGCTGCTTCGTCCGCACCTAGAGCTGAGGGGCGTATCAACGCCCTAACACACAGGGACGCCAGAGCTTCGGGATCCGTGGTAGCAGGTATGGTTTCAGTTTCTGGCAGACTCATTTACACCCTTTTCTATTCCGGCACTACGCACTCGTTTGTCGCAGCCAGTTTCGCAGTTAGTTTGGACCAGGATTATACACTGTTAGAGAATCCGTTCGTAATCAGAGGTCCGAGTGGTCAGCTGTTTGTAGCTGAAGAGGTGTACACGGATTGCGGGGTCAGCGTCGGGGGACATAGCCTACCAGCTGACCTGATTATGATCCAGATGGAGGACATTGGAGTGATTCTGGGGATGGATTGGCTGTCTGCTTACCACGCCTTGGTGGACTGTTTTGAGAGGAAGATTGTCTTCTCCATTCCGGAGTTGCCTTCTTTCGAGTTTCACGGACAGCCAGTGGACGGAGGTTTCAGGTGCATTTCGGCACTTCGGGGGGCGAGACTTTTGAGCCAGGGGTGTGAGGGCTTCCTAGCCTGTGTGGTGGCAGAGCCCAGCCCTGTGGCAGACTTCCAGAGCATCCCGGTGGTCAGAGCGTACCCCGATGTGTTTCCAGACGAGTTACCAGGACTACCGCCGGAGAGCGAGATCGAGTTTGAGATCTCACTAGTACCAGGGACCAGCCCCATCTCCACCGCGCCATACAGAATGGCACCGCTTGAGCTGCGAGAGCTCAAGTCTCAGTTGCAGGACCTTCTGGAGAAAGGTTTCGTGAGGCCCAGTGCGTCTCCCTGGGGAGCCCCGGTACTGTTTGTGAAGAAGAAGGATGGGACCCTACGCCTTTGTGTGGACTACCGACAGCTGAATAGGGTCACCATCAAGAACAGATATCCGCTGCCAAGGATCGACGATTTGTTTGACCAGTTGCGGGGTGCCACAGTGTTTTCCAAAATAGACTTGAGGTCGGGATACCACCAGTTGAGGATCAGGGAGACCGACGTCTCCAAGACAGCTTTCCGCACCCGGTACGGACACTACGAGTTTTTGGTCATGCCGTTTGGGCTGACCAATGCCCCCGCTGCTTTCATGGACCTGATGAACCGGGTGTTTAGACCGTACTTGGACCAGTTTGTGGTGGTTTTCATAGATGATGTACTCATCTATTCTAGAGATCGGACGCAGCGCGGACAGCACTTGCGGATGCTTCTGGACACTCTGAGATGACGCAGGCTGTACGCCAAATACAGCAAGTGCGAGTTCTGGTTGAGGGAGGTGACCTTCTTGGGTCATGTGATCTCTGGAGACGGCCTGGCGGTGGACCCCGCCAAGGTCGAGGCAGTGCTCAGGTGGGAGAGACCGCGTTCAGTCACTGAGATTCGCAGTTTCCTGGGACTGGCAGGTTACTACAGACGGTTCATCAGGGGGTTTTCGTAGATTGCGCGTCCTGTGACACAGTTGACCTGGAAGGACGTGCCTTTCGTTTGGACAGACGCCTGTGAGGCGTGTTTTCTGGAGCTGAAGGAGAGGTTGACCTCGGCTCCCGTGCTCACCATCCCTGACAGTAGTGGCGGGTTCGTTGTGTACACGGACGCTTCCTTGCAGGGGTTAGGAGGTGTGCTGATGCAGAGGGGTCACGTTGTCGCTTATGCTTCACGGAAACTGAAGCCCCATGAGCATACCTACCCTACCCACGACCTAGAGTTGGCAGCTGTTGTCTTCGCGCTGAAGACTTGGAGGCACTACTTGTATGGTGAGACCTTCGAGATTTTTACAGATCACAAGAGCCTCAGATACCTTTTTGATCAGAAGGAGCTCAACATGAGAGAGAGACGTTGGTTGGAGCTCCTGAAGGACTACGATTACAGCATCTCCTACCACCCGGGGAAGGCCAATGTGGTGGCTGACGCCTTGAGCCGTAAGGCGCCCGCACGCTTGGCCAGCCTACAGTTACAGAGTTGGAGCCTTTTGGAGGAGGTGGGAAGTTGGCAACCTCTAGAGTTACGAGGGTACTGTGTGGCAGTGACGGTGACACGGCAGACCAGGCTAGAGCTGATAGACCGTATCATCATAGGACAGATGGCCGATCCGTACTTGCAGTCTTTGAGCGACAAAGTACTATCAGGAGACCCAGGGGACTTCTCTTTCACAGACCAGGTGCTACATTTGAGGGGACGGCTGTGCATTCCCAGAGACGAGGAGCTGTTGAGAGAGCTCCTGACTGAGGCACACGGTTCCAGATTCACCATACATCCCGGGAACACGAAAATGTACCATGACTTGAGACGCGAGTTTTGGTGGAGAGGGATGAAGCGGGATGTGGGTGAATTCGTGCAGCAGTGCTTAGTGTGCCAGCAGGTGAAAGCCGATCATCAGAGGCCTGTAGGGCCGCTTCAGCCGCTTCCAGTGCCAGAGTGGAAGTGGGAGAGCATCACCATGGACTTGGTGGTGGGCTTGCCTGTTACCCAGCAGGGACACGACACAGTCTGGGTAATAGTGGATAGACTGATGAAGACGGCACGTTTCTTGCCGATCCGAGTCACTTTGGGACTGGCACAGTTGGCAGAGAGGTATATCCGTGATGTGGTACGATTACACAGAGTTCCGCGGGAGATCGTATCCGACCGGGATACCCGCTTTACGTCCCATTTTTGGGCTAAGTTTCAGCAGGCCTTGGGGATGCGGTTGAGGTTTAGCACAGCTTACCACCCCCAGACGGACGGACAGTCTGAGCGCACGATACAGACACTTGAGGAACTTTTGCATGCCTGTGTACTGGACTGGAGGGGCTCTTGGGAGGAGCACCTACCCCTGGCGGAGTTTGCATACAACAACAGTTATCACTCGAGCATCGGCATGGCTCCCTACGAGGCTTTGTACGGACGGAGGTGTACGACACCCTTGAGTTGGGTTGAGGTGGGGACCAAGTGGGAGGTTGGCCCCAGGTTGATCCGGCAGAGTCAGGAGGTAGTTGAGCAGATCCACAGACGACTCCGCACTGTCAGGAGCAGACAGAAGAGCTACGCGGATCGGAGACGCAGAGAGGTACAGTTTGAGGTTGGGGACCACGTCTTTCTTCGTGTTTCGCCCATGAAGGGCCTGCAGCGGTTTGGGGTGAGAGGGAAGCTCGCGCCGAGGTTCGTGGGGCCCTTTGAGGTCCTGGAGCAGGTTGGACTCGTTGCTTACCGACTTGCCCTCCCACCGCAGTTTTCTGGTGTGCACGACGTGTTCCACTTGTCCAACCTCAGGAAGTACGTAGCCGATTCCAGTCACGTACTGAGTCATGAGAGCGTCGAGGTGAGCGACAACCTGACCTACCCTGAGCGGCCAGTGCAGATCCTAGACCGAGCCGTCCGCAGTTTGAGACGAAAGCAAGTACCCCTGGTAAAGGTTTTGTGGAGGAGCCAGCGGTACGAGGAGGCTACCTGGGAGCCTGAGGCGGCAATGCGGGAGCGGTACCCGGAGCTTTTCGCGGGCACGTCTTTTCGGACCGGTTTCGGTCCTCTTTGAGTTTGTTATGGTTAATTGGACGTCTTTTCCCGCACCCTAGTTGGCGCAAGTTTCGGGGACGAAACTTGCTTTGAGTTTGTTATATTGTTACGAACGCGTGCCCCGGACGTATTTTAAGACGTCTGGGAGGTGGCCCAGACGTCTGACCAGACGTCTGGGATCACATCCGGACGTCTTTCCAGACGTCTGGGATGGTTTACAGACGTCTGAAAAATCGTTATCTTCCACACGTGCGAGTCGTCTGCGCGCCTGCGTGCACAAACCGCATATTCGCCTTTCCTCCCTCCGCGGCTGCAGATTCCCCTGCCGCGAATCCTTCTCTCTCCTCTCCGCGCGGCCATAAAAAGGGCACGCCTCCCCTCCCGTCTCCACCGTCTCCTTCCTCTTCTCCTTCCTGTGCACGAGAGCGAGCGAGCGCGAGGGCTGCAGCGGCGGCCGCAGTGAGCGCGGAGGAGGTGCGGCATGCGAGGGCGGAGCTCTACCGTGAGGGCGAGCTTGCCGGAGCAGCTTGGCCGGCCGGCGGAGGGCGCAGGGGGAGTGGAACGACGCAGAGAGGGACCTGCTGCAGTCTGAGTAGCAGACGCGCGAGGTACGACACGGGCGGCGTCGCGAGCAGAGTCCGGGTCGCGCCCTGATTCTGGAAAAATTTCCAGAATCAGACGTCTGGGTTGATAGGCAGACGGCGAGGACGATGTCTGGTAGCTCCTACAGACGTCTGAAAGGTGAGCATTCCGTTTTCTTCTTCCTTCCTGTCGACTGACCGTACTGAGGGAGGGAGTTGGTTGTACGCAGGCTCGCTGATTCACCATCCTTTGCGAATCAAACATCTGGAAGTTGTACCAGACGGCTTGAGTGACCTCCAGACGTCCGGGGTGACCATCGGACGTCTGGGAGATAGGCCAGACGTTCCCGCAGACTTCTGGACGTCTGGGAAACCCTGCTGAACAGGTAATTCTCTGTTCCACTTTTTAAGACGTCTGGAAGAAGTTCCAGACGTCTGATTTTGCACAGTATCGACTTTTTCGACCCGTTTAGGGCCTGTTCGGGCTCCGTTTTCCGCGGTTCGAGTTGCGTTCTTTTCAGAATTAATTCCTCTACCCGTCTACAGTAGCTATACACTATTTTGAGACACTCCTTGTGTTTGATCATTGTGATAGGACCTCGTTCAGTTGCAATCTTGGGAGTCGCGAAGGCACGCAGGATTCCCGATCACGCCCCCATTACTCCCGTTGTACCTGGTAGAGTGGCTTAAGTTTAATATTAAAAATATGTTAAAGTATGGAACCATAACTAGAATCTAGGACATTGCATGAATCCTAGGAATGAGAAATGCATGGAATGGTAGCTCCTAGGTGATGCATGAATCCTAGGGCTGGAAAACTAGTTGTATGCTAGATCCTAGGTTGTGGAATGAATCCTAGGATGGAAAAACTAGTAGAATGTATAATACTGCAGTCTTGGAAAAATGGAAAGGAATATAAAGCTGCCTGTAAATCGAATTAACAGCTGCCTGTTGTGAATAGATAACGTGGTTGAGAACATGGATTGTAAGAATGTGAAACTGGAAAGTGAAACCTGGATGTTTGAGTAAAAAGGATGGAACCCTACGGGGAAGTAGGAGTAGAACTCCAGGAAGGTGATTGGAATAGTTTTGGGGAAGTGAGCTGGCCCTTGAGTACGGAGTACCAAGGAGAGCAACTGTCCCCCTGTTTAGTGCAGAGCGGAGCTAGCCGCCCCAGGGACCCGGGGTTAGGACTGGCCACTCTGTACCGACTTGTTGGCCCTCATGTACGTAGTACCGAGGAGAGCTACTAGTGTTAGGAGAGTGCTAGCTACCCCACGGGCCCCGGGGTTCTGCTAGCCTCCTTCACCGACATGTTAGTTCCACTAGGGCAAACCAGGGTAGTCAGGCGAGGGTGCGCGGATTGTGGAGGGGCAAGGCTCCGGTTTGGTTACTGTGGAGGGGTTGGACCCCTGTTACTGAGAGGGCTCTGCCCTGGTTCCGTGCTGTGCTTTGGGCGCACCCGTTAATGGAAACGACTGACCGCGTGCCAGTGCGGGCTAGCTACCTGTGCGTTTATCACACGTGCCGTAGTCACCGTTACGTCTGTCAGTGACCTTGGGGTGGTTGACTGAGGGTAGGATCACCACGGGAGACTCTCCCGGCCAGGAGAGCACCACGTGCTACTTCTACTTTTGGAAAAGACTGCAATCAAGATCGTTCCCACGAGGACATTCGAGATCAAGTAAAGGATCTGAGAAATAAATGAAATAGTGAGAAAATTGAAAGATGTGAATAAAGGAAGTAATAGAACATAACAGCTACTGTACACTCTACTGTTGTCTTTAGTTAGTTTGCCACTCTACTCAGCGTTTTGCTGACGTGTTACACTCGTTACCGTTTTCAGGACCAGGTGTGGAGCAGCCAGGGTCAGCGGCTGCAGAGGACGCTGGGCCGAGTAGGGTCCAGTAGAGTTTACCTTAGCCTTTTGTACTCCTTTTGTTTCTGTTATAGTGAGTAGTTTTGTTTCCACTGTACTTTCTTTACCTACAGTTCTTGTTATATGATAAATGTTGTTCTACTGTTGTGGTGGTACCTACTATAGTAGTTTCTTTCCTTACTGCTGTACTTTCTTACTGTTAGTTATATTCATGCTGAATGTGGTTTATTTTACTGCTCTTTTGGTTACTTCCTCGTTGGACGACTAGGTCTTGGGATTAGTCGAGTCGGTCCGGTTCTCGTGTCTCGTAGGGACTCGGGAACCGGGTTGTTACACTAGAGATCCATCTTCCTTGGGTTTTTTATCTACTCCTGCACCAACCCAAGGAGGGACCTTTGTCCCATAATCTTTCCCACCTCTTTCCCCACTTCCTATTTTTGTGGAAAACATGCCTTATCCTTTAGATTTAAACGCTATTCAGGGATATACAATAAGATCAAACCCATTTTCTAACTCCTATAATCTTGGATGGCATAATCATCCTAATTTCTCTTGGTCTGACCATTAACAAAGACCATCATATCAAACTCAGACCAGGCAAAACCCACCTACATTGCCGCTTCAGCAACCTAATGCGAGGCCATTTTACAAGGGCTCGTAGAACCTCGCAGGGCCAAATAGAGATTCACAGCTCGACCATATTTTGCGAGCTGTAACTGAGAGCCAGCGATAGAATGCTGAGGCTCTTGCTAAAGTCCAAAGACAATGTTCGGTAGAATTGGTTGATCTTATGGGTTAGATCACATAATTAGTTGAATCTTATCAGCTAGGGGCCCTTCCATCCCAGTCAATTCCAAACCCTGGGAATATCCAGTAGAGACAACACCCGGGAGTTCAAAATCCGAATCAGGGACATGTCCATTTCCTTAATCAATTACCCCTGAATCAAAATCTGAATCAAAATCCGAATCCACCCTCTGCTAATCATGATTATGAGTATCTTAATCAACAGCAATCATTTTCAAATCAACCTTTAATCTCTAATTCATCTTTCCAGAATCAACAAGCATCTTTTTCATTAGCTTCCTCTTCACATGCAAGTATTAACTCTATCACAACCTACCTTCGAACTTGCACTAGGGGTCTAGTTTATCCAAGGAACCTATACCAAGACCCTAGTACATCTAGAATAACCCCTATTTCTACACCTGTAAGAGGTGCAGAACCCGATCCCACAATTCCCACTAATTCACGAGATCCAGGAAATACCTTAGTAGAATAGGAAATCCATGTCCCATTTCGTGAAGCTTTGAAGAAGACTAGGAAACAAAAATAACTTGTTATATTAGATGAGGATTTAAATAAAATTTTTGAATAGGTACACATTAATATTCCACTCCTAGATGCTATCAAACACAATCCGACTTACGCAAGATTTCTTAAGGAGTTGTGTACTCCTAAGCTTAAGCCGAAGAAAGGAAGCACTATGGTACTTTCATAGCATGTGAGCTCTATCATTTCAAGTACACTTCTTTTGAAAAAGAAAGATCCAGGATCTCTGTTTATTTCCTGTATAATTGGGGATCATTTCTTTGATAGAGTCCTCCAAGATTTAGGAGCATTTATTAACCTCATTCCTTCATCTTTGGTAAAACATTTCCAAATAGAAAACCTTAAGTCTACTAATGTGAGTTTACAATTAGCCGATAGATCTATCAAGTCACCTAAAGGAATGTTGGAGGATGTAATTGTAAGAGTTAGGGATTTTTATTTTCCAGTGGATTTTATTGTACTTGATTTGGAAGTACCTGAACACATTAGAGATACCCCAATAATTTTAGGGAGACCCTTTTTGGCCACTGCAAAGGCTAACATACATTGTGAATCTGGAAAGATTGAGTTGAAATTTGGGAAGAAGACAATTAAATTGGATATATTTAGAGCTTCTAGAGGATTGGATTGCAATTGGATTGAGGAAATCAGATCTATTGTAGTTTTTGTCGATGACCTTAGTTCCTTAGAACTAGATAGCACACCTTTTGATATCTCGTACCCTGAAAATGAAACCCTATTATCAGAATCTATACTCAATCCTGAATCTGAATCTCATGACTGATTTAATTCACTTTTTGCAGTCAAAAATCCTGCCCCAAATCCTCTTGTTGATTCTACTCCTGTATTAGAATTGAAACCATTGCCTAATAACCTTAAATATGTTTATTTCGAATCTGATCAAACATATCCTGTAATTATCAACTCTCATCTTTTTGAATCACAAGAATCAAAATTGATCAAGGTTCTACGAGATCACAAGAAGGCTATTGGATGGACTCTACATGATCTCACCGAGATTAGCCCCAATTTTTGTACTCATCACATCTATATCGAAGAAGGGGCACGACCTTCAAGAGAAGCTCAAAGATGTCTAAATCTAAATTTAAAGGAGGTCGTAAAGAAAAAAATAATCAAGTGGCTAGATGCTGATATTATATATCCCATATCCAATAGCCCTTGGGTGAGTCCAATTCAAGTGGTACCTAAAAAGGTAGGACTCACCATAATTAAGACTAAATTTGGAGAAACCATTCCCTCACGAATTGTGAATTTGTGGTTGGTTTGTATTGACTATCACAAGCTTAACACAGTTACAAAGAAAGACCATTTTCCTTTGACATTCATTGATCAAATCCTTGGGAGATTAGCTGGTAATAGGTTCTTTTGCTTTTTAGATGGTTACTCCGGATATAATCAAGTAGCAATCTATCTCAAAGATCAAGAGAAAATAACTTTTACCTACCCCTTCAAAACCTTTGCTTTCCGAAGAATGCCATTTGGGCTTTGCAATGCACCCGTGACTTTTCAGCGTTGCATGTTACCCATCTTTTCCGAAATGGTGGGTGAATATATGGAGGCTTTTATGGATGATTTTTCAACCTTTAGGGAAACATTTGATATTTGTCTAGATAATTTGTTAAAGATTCTTAAGAGATGTATAGAAGTGAACCTTGTCCCCAGTTGGGAGAAGAGCCATTTTATCATTCTAGAGGGCATTGTACTTGGCCACCTTATGTCTGAGCGAGGTATCCAAGTAGATCAAGCTAAGATCAATCAAATTGAAAATCTTCCAATTCTTGACTCGATCAAAGGTATTAGATCTTTTCTCGGGCATGGAGGATTTTATAGAAGATTTATACTTGATTTTTCAAAGATTGCCCGATCACTCACAAACCTCCTAATAAAGGATACTACTTTTGAGATGACTGAGGAGTGTATTTTTGCATTTGAAACATTGAGAGACAAAGTTACATTGGCTCCGATCTTGCAACCACCTAATTGGGATTTACCATTTGAAATCATGTGTGATGCATCAGATTATGCAATTGGAGCTATTTTGGGACAGAAAATTGAGAAGAATCCGGTAGTAATTTACTATTCTCGTAAAACTTTGAATGAGACACAAAGGAATTACACAGTTACAGAGAAGGAATTACTAGTAATATTATTTTGAATTAGAAAAATTCCGATCTTATATACTCGAATCTCGAATCATTGTGTACTATGATCACTCAGCTATCCGACACCTTCTATCCAAAAAGGACATGAAACCTAGGTTGATTAGATGGATCTTGCTTTTGCACGAGTTTGACCTAGAAATTCATGATAAGGTGGGATGACAGAATGTTGTTGTCGATCACCTTTCCTGCCTTCCTTCTAGTACTATCGAATCATCTCCTCCAATTACTAAACACTTTCCTGATGAACATCTTTTGACTATATCTTCAGATCTCCCTTGGTATGTAGATATTGTTAACTATTTGGTTACACATCAATTCCCACCAGACTGGGATGGGAATCGCAAATCATGACTCAAATCAGAAGCCAAATACTATTTCTGGGAAGATCCGTATCTTTTCTGACTTTGTAATGATCAAATCATCAGGCGTTGTGTTACTTCTTCTGAGATTGATTCTATCCTCTCTTTTTGTCATGAATAGGCTTGTGGTGGTCATTTTTCTGGTCGAAAGACCGCTGCAAAAATTAAGCAATGTAGGTTTTATTGGCCCAACTTTATTTGCATATTCATAAACATATTGTAAGGCATGTAGTCGCTGCCAAACTCTTGATGGCATGTCACGTAAAGACATGATGCCTCTGAATCCGATTGTTGTCTGTGAAATCTTTGATATCTGGGGCATAGACTTTATGGGTCTGTTTCCATCCTCTTTTGGCTTCAAATATATTTTACTTGTTGATTATGTTTCTCGTTGGATTGAAGCCATACACACATGCACAAATGATCATTGAGTTGTCATTCTTTTTATATAGAGTCATATTATCACTCATTTTGGGGTACCTCGCGCCATCATTTCTGACGGTGATTCCCATTTTAATAATGCCTAGTTTAGAAATTTACTTAGAAAATATGGGGTTACACATCATATCATCCCTAGACTAATGGGCAAACTAAGGTCTCTAATCGGGAGATCAAAAAGATGCTTCAAATGATAATTCGACCCGATAGGAAGGATTGGTTTTCCCATTTAGATGAGGCTTTGTGGGCTTATAGGACTACCCACAAATCACCAATAGGCATGTCACCATATAGACTTGTTTACGGGAAACCCTGCCATCTTCTCGTAGAAATTGAACACAAGGCCTATTGGGCAACTAAAGTCTGTAATTTAGACCTCGCGAAGGCTGGTGATCATCGTAGGTTGCAGCTTAGTGAACTTGAGGAATTGCATCATGATTCCTATGACAGTTCAAAGCTGTATAAGGAAAAACTCAAAGCCTTCCATGATAGATACATTTCCCGCAAATCTTTTACACTTGGTCAGAAGGTGTTACTTTTTGATGCCCATATGAAGCTCTTCCCTAGGAAACATAGGTCTAAATGGCAAGGACCATTTATTGTTGTTAGAGTCTTCGATAATGGAGCTATCGAAATCACTGAACACAACAAGGATCAACCCTTTAAAGTTAATGGTCAACATTTAAAACCTTTCTTGGAATCACATGCTTTGGGTCTTGTTGGAGACTGTTACACACTCCATTAGGGTTTGTTAACTTTTCATCCACATCTTGTATATAGCTGTTTCCTATTTTCTACACTTTTCTCTTCCTATACACTTGAATTTGTATCTGATTTTTCACTTCATACTACATTGATTACCTTTATTTAGTTTGACTGTCCACTTTGAGCTTTGGTTAGAATAGAAATTGTCCACACAGAGATCTTTGATCTCCTCTATTCGACTCCTTCCGTCACCCTACACTAATTGAAGTGTAATATCTTTTCACCCTTCTTACAATGAGAACATTGTAAAATCTTGGCTTGGGGTGTGTGAAGTGAAATTTTCACTTCAAGTGTACTTGCAGAGAAAATATAAAAACACATAAAAATTAAATACCCACGAAATTTTAAAAAAATGGAAATACCAAAAAATTAAAAATTTTAAAATAAAAAATATCATAAAAATTTGAAAAATTTTGAAAAAAATTCATAAAGACTGGAAAATTTTATAAAACATAAAAATAAAAAAAAATAAATACAAAAATTTGAAAATTGCAAAATTGTAAAAATAATAAATGGGGTTTTACTTCTAGAATAAGGAAAAGAAGAAGAAAGAAAAAAAATATCAATAATTAAGAGTTTAATTTTTCTTTTAGTTTAGAAACCAAAATAATAAAAAAATATAGAATATATATAGTACAAGAGCATTAAATCCTTATTTAGCTTTTTACTTATAACATTTTGTAAGAACACACTTTTGCTTGAGAAATTTTAAAATGGGATTTTATTTAAGTTAGAATCTTTAAACCTTAAGGATTTGTTTTTCTATTCTTACCCTGAAATTAAGTAACTAAGGTGAATTAAGTTCAAAACTTAAGTTTTGGAATTAAATTGTAACTTTAAAAAAGAAAAGAAAATCAATTAGATTAAGTAATCCTTTTGCTTTTTGAATATTTGTTTTTATCATCAAGTTAAGTAAAAAGGCCAGATATTTTGAGTTAATTAAGTAAAGAGTTAATAGAATCTTAGTCTTCAAGTCTATCAGGCTATAGTTAGCTTAATCAACTAAAGGACATTTGGCTAGACTTGGCGAGTTTTTGTCTTGACAAATCCTGTAGGAGGAAACTAAAAGTTTAAAGGACCTGAGAGTGTATGGCTTTGTTGTCTAAGCTCTGGTTTGAGAGCTAAGTAACCTAAGCATCAAAAATCACACGCATAGAGTTGTCTTGATGGCAACTGAGACTGCGAAAACATAGAGGTTAAGAGATCGATTCTAAATCCTTTTTAGTCCAAGGATTTCCATGGGGTAGTTCTTGAAAGGGTGAAGGATGTGCCACTCACCTAGAAAAATAATTTCGAGTATAATGATAGTAAGAAAAATTAGAAGGGGGAGAAAAAATAAAAAATAAAAAAATAAAATAAAACACCCTGCTGTTAAGTACCTCGCTACAAATGGGTACTTATGGAGTTTTTCCACAAAAATAAGGCATCTCGGTATAAATGGATGCTACCCTTCCATAAAATAAAAGAATACCTCACTATATATGGGTGTTCTAACCTATAAAAAAAGTTGAAAAAAAATATGGAGATAAAAATTAGGAATAAGAGACTCAGTGGTCCACAAAGGAGCTATACACAAAAAGTGTTAACCTCGGGATAGAAAACTGGTGAGGAGAAAGCAACCAAACCTAGGTAAGGCCAAGCCAAAGGCTTGAACTGGAATAATCTGGATTGGAAATTGATGTCTCAAGATCTGGATTTTTGCAAATTTGGATGCCTTTAGGACAATTCTCTTCACAAGCACGGATGTTTTAAAATCATAGCTACTGAACCTTTGTATTAGGCAGTGAAGCCTAAGAAATCAGGTTTTGAGGACTTGCAGTTAAGACGTAAAGGAGAAGGATTGACAAAATCCTAGGTCAAGAAGTCTGTCCTTAGTACTATAGGCTGGCAGATTAAAGTTTTACTACTCTAAGTTTGATTAATTATGACTATCTGCCTAATTTGCTAAAACATTGATTGATAGAAATCAAATTTCATAAAAAGACGACTAACTTAAGTCTATTGAATTTTTGAGTTAAAATTTAATTTCCAACTCTTTGGTTTTGTTTTCTTAAAACATTTCGAATTCCGAGATTTTAGAGTTAAGAATGATTACAAAGAATAAGTGATTTTTTAGATTCTAATTTTTGATAAAATTCTCGTTAAAAAAAGAAACTCTATTTTTAATAAAGTGTGTTTTGAAGATGTTTAAGTTATAAATCTAAGTAAGGAAATTTTTACAGAATGCTCTATGTATTGGGTACTTATTTATATATATATATAATCTAAAAAAGAATTAATTAAATATTTAAAATTCTGACCTAAGCATTCCTCTACATAGTTCTTATTTATATTAATTTAAACCGTAGTGTTTTAAATCACCATAATTCTAGTTAATTTTGCTAGGGACTAGCAAAACTTTATCTTGGGGGTATGATGAGAAGCTCATCATGGTCTCTAATTACCCTAATTAACTAGTCTTCCTAGTTAATAAGCTAGGAATATGTAAATATATGGGTTAATTATGAAATAAGGGATAAAATAGTAAATGACCTTAAAATAAGTTTAAAATGCTATATTATTATCCAATTAATATTATTAATAATTTAATTAATAAGTGGACTCGAAATATCATCAATAATTTATCTAATTAATGTGTTAACTAACTTAAGAATAATTTATGCTTAAGTATGTAATAACTTAAGTAACCTTACATAATTAAATAACTTAAGCTAAAAAGGTCAAAAATGTAAATCCAAGGTTTAAATATAATAATTTTCTTATTTACAATCATATATAAAACGTTGAAAAAGATTTAAATTAAAATAAACCTTAGTTTACATTTTAGTCCTTACGTTTTATTTCAATCGAGTCGTTATTCTTCACCTAGGTCCTTAGTTTTCATTACAGGTAAGTCCCTGAAGACTTCTTCTTCTTTCCTTCTTCAGCATCTTCGACAGCTGATGACAGGAGGTGCTTACACCCACCGATCACCACGAATCCGACGTCCTCCCTTCCTTTCCAAGCTCCTGGAGCTTGTGCTCACCATCTTCTTTTCATCTATCGGTCTAGATGAAGCTGCAATCCTATTTGAAGATTGAAGTTAAACTCATCAGCATTAGAGAAGACGCTGATGGCTACTTCACTCCTAGACCTTTCTCCATCTAGATACATCCTCCTAATCAATTCTACAACCTATGAATACCCCTCCACACCCTCGATTTCAGCAGTTAGCTCCCTTCCCTCTTCTCCCACTGAGCTAAAAGATAGGCTATTCACTCCAAAATTTGGCGACCTTCCTCTGCTTCCTCTATCTTCCTCCATTCACCTTTGCTAGCTTTGGATCTCCGTCGACGTCTGCTGAGTCTTTTGATGTAGTGCTGACGTTGGATTTCCTCTGCTACACTCCGCCTACACCTGCTGGACTTCTTTCCTCGCTCCTTTGATTTCCTCCTCGGTTAAGGACCTTCGACGGAGATCTTCTGCCCCCTTCATCCAGGTAGCAATAACATAGGTAAGTAGTTTAATTAGAGTAGTGAGTTAGGTAGATTAGTCAGACTTAATGTCATATTTTTAGTCATCTTCCTCAGCTCCGGCGAGCTCCTTGAGCTTGACTGGAGCACTCTTTTGTCTTTTTATATCATTGATCACCTTTCTTAATCTCCCATGATCATTTCTAACATCTTAATTCCCTGATTTGAACACCTATTTGCCTAATCTACCTCCACATTCACCAACTGCTTCTGCTATCCATGGCGGAAGTATTTGAGGGTAATTCACCTCCACTGGGGCCCTCCACCACTTAATCATCACTTAAGGGCCCCTATCTTCACTTTAATTTGAATAATGATCACTTATTTATCAAACGCCTAAATTTCATACACTCTCCTGAGCTTGATGTCAATGGCGGCTCAGGAGGAGTTCCTATAGCTAATTAACCACCTGTATTTCACCGCCACCTCCTACTGACTTGTTTTCTCCACTAAATTGAGTGAGAAAAAGTGTCCTAAGCTCAATAGAACTCGAATTCTAATCAATGCCAATTCATTGCATATCTTCCAGTTTAATTGTTAATTGAATGAATTACTGATTTCTTCAGGTTCCTTGAGACCTTAGGAGACCTTTCAGATATCCCTTGGCTTGTTTTGACAACTTTTGCTCTTATTTAGCCTTTTTCTAGACTCACTGGAGCTCCAGTGAGCTCCGACGAGTCAAAAACACTCTTCAGCCTAAGGAACTTCTTGAGAAGCTCCAGATTGCTTATTTGAGGACTAGGGATTCTATCTTGATGGTTATTTTAGTGATTGGAAGTCTGGAGCTAGACTTAGACTATTATCTTCTCCAACTCTGGTGGAGTTGGAGAGGTGTCTCCATTAGGGTTTAGGAAGTTTTGAGAGGTTTAGAAGCAAGAGTGAGGATCATAGAATTCATCCTAACCTTTTGATTTCTTGAAAAATCTTTAGTTTGTTCTATCGAACAAACTGATTTTAGATCTCAGGCGGCAGACCTGAAACCCTAGGTTTCTTGGGTGAAATTCCTCTTTGATACCCTGAACGTATTTCTAAGGTTAAACAGGAATGATTTGAAGTGTTTAATTCATCTGATAATGTTTAATTTAGAAAGTCAAATCTCAAGGTTTAGTGGTCAACCATAGGCCTGATCTATGGATTTAGAATTTAGTTAGAGGAATTAATGAGTTCAATTTGTTCCTGGGATGATTTTAAATAGATCAAATTCAATTTGGATGAATTCTGAACAGTTTTGTAGAAGAATTAGATCACTGTACCGTTTTGGTTGTTTTTGAAACCAAACTGACGTCAGTGTGTTTCTGATGAATTTCAAATGAAAACTCTGGATAGATAGATCCTTAACATCCTTTAGAGATTGTTTGAGTTGATAAAATTGATCTTTAGCTATCTGTTAGGGTAAACAGAGTGAGAAATGGAGCTCTGAAGCTCCTTAAAGAAGATCATGAGCTTCTTTGCCTTCCTGAAGCTCTTAAGAGTCTTTTCTCTTCCTCAATAGGTTCGGAAACACCTACTGAACTATTCAGCACCTCATCTGAGGTCAAAGAACTTCCTTGCCGGTCCTCTGACCTGAAGAATTGCTCTGCAGGCCAGAATGGCCATGGTGATCTTGACTTTTCACCCTTCAAATCGAAGAGCAAGACCTCCCCAAAGTATCAAATTGATACTGTAATCATGTAGAGTATCATTAGAGCTTTCCAGCTAGCCTTTATTTGTTCGATTTGGAGCTCTGTTGTGGCTAGAGTCTTCAGTTGAGTCTTAGCCTGGAAGGGAACAAAATAGTCCCACATCGGCAAAGGAGCGCATGCCTGTGAATAAGAATAAAATGTGTATGCGCTTTATCAGTCGTCAACGCTGGGCGCACAATGAGCTTATGTGTGTGTGTGGGTGTATGCTGTGAGCGTGCCCGGGTGTGTGTGCGCTTGTGGGCGTGCGAGCATGGGCCTGTGAGCGGGCATGTGCATGTGTGCCTGGGAGGTCGTGGGCCGGAGAGGCTAGAGACTATGCTGAACTGAAAATAAACCAAACTTAATACGAACTAGGCTAGGACCCAATAGGGTCTGGTCCCACCCTGAGAGGGGTGATGTGTATCACCGACTGGTCCGAGTCGCCAACCATAAAACCAAATTTTTCGTTCAAATCTGTTCGGTTCAGCTCAGTTGCGAAGGAAAAGGAGAGGAAGAGGAGAGCTCGTAGGGCTGAATAAAAAAAAAAAGAGAAGCAAAGGAAAGGTAAATAGGCAAAAGAAATGAAAATGATAAGAAGAAAGAAAAGAAAGAGAAGAAGAGTTGTTAAAGAAGAAGTAAGGTTGAGACAGAAAGGTAAAGAGAAAGGAAGAGAGAGAGAGAGAAGGTAGAATAAGATGAAGGTTGAAGACAGAGAAGAGGGAATATTACTAAAGAAGTTTGATATCTTTTTAAGACATCTAATTTTTGTATTTTACGCTAATTCAATTTCTTTTAAGCATAAATAATGTAATAAGGCACATATTCATTTGAATTTCTCTTTTCATGCCTTAATCTCTTGAAATAAGAAGAAATTAAAGAAATAAACATGTTTACTTGCTTGTAATAGCAAATCATATATGTAAATATGTTTTCCTTATTGAATTTTGCATGCTTTTCAATTGGAAATCCTTAAGCACGATTCATATTCTTAAAGTAAATTTAATTATAATTCTCATCAATAAAATAAGTAGCTTAGGATTTAATGGTGAATTTAAGTTAAGTTATGCCTCCCTGTGAACTACCTAGAGTCAACTAGTTAAGAAGAACTAAATCTAAAATGTTAGGTTAACTTGACCCTATACTACTCAATTAACATGAATTCAAGTTTACCTAAGTTATTTTATTTTGCACATAATTAAGCATAATTAACTTAATTAACTGTGTTGAGAAAGTTAACGATTACCCAGCTGGAGGCATTAAACTCAGCACGTATACATATATACATGCCATATATACATAGCATATTTCATTTTTGCATATTGGTTTGCATATTGTATATTGCATTGTAGTTATGGCATGAGCTCAACGACAACTCAGAACAAGTTTCAGGTGATTTCTATCCACATACACCCTGCCTTATTTCTTTTATTCATGCATGAGGACATGCAAACACTTAGGCATGGGGGGGGTAGTCCATAAAAAACTGAAAATTTTCTGCCAACAAGTAGGGGATTAGATCATTTTATCAAGAGGTTTTATTAAAGATTTATTCTTTAATAGATTTGTAAGCTTAGAATCCAGTATAACCTTACATCTGCTTGTAGAATTTGCAATGGATCCACTATGAAAACCGATAGAAATCTCTAGTTTGTCGAGAAGAAGCATTGCTCCTCCTAATCCCTTGGACACAAATCAGGGAGTCAGGTGTACCATATTCTAATAGATCCACCAAAACATACGTGAGATGAGAGTAGAGATTCTACTAGTGCTCTAAGGCTAGTGTAAGGAATCTTTAATCTTTAATAATTGAATAATGACACCTGGAGATGGGCATAGTTTTCATTCTTAGTTCTTGCGTACTAATTCTGTGAGAAATTCCATACGAGAGCCACCAAATAAGGTAAAAGCATAGAGAGCAAGTTCTGATAAAACTAGGACTGAGGTGGATGGTCACGACTATCCTCTATGGAATCCTCGGCTGAAGGAGGGTACTAATGCCAAGGTCATAATTACGTCATCCTATCATTTCCCTACCCGGTGCCGAGAGTAGGCACTTCTACCAAATAAGCCACCTGAGATCCCCTTGATCATCCTCAAAAATCCCAAATAATGCCTCATGAATAAAAGTATGTATGTCATGTTGAATTATTGCGTTATGTTATGTTGGTAACGGCATTGTGCCTGTAGATATATATATATATATTGATAAAAAAAATACAAAAGAGATAATTGCTTTTGAAAAGAAAAAAAAAGTGTTATGTTAAGAAGTTTGAGTTATGTAAGACAAAATTTTTTGAGGCAAAAGCACCTACCATCCCCACAAACCACCAAATACAGCCTTAACCTTTTTTCTTTTGTATTTCTGATCGCCTGAATATAAGCTGAGTCTGACTTAGTCATAGGGTTATTAGAACCTAATTAAAGTGTAATGCCATGTAAGACCACCAAATACAGTGCAAATCTGGTAAGATGTGAGCTCAAGAAGACAAGGAAAAAGAAAAAGAGAAAGAGGGAAAAGATAAAGTACAAAAGATTAAAGAAAGCACAGTTTTCCAGCCCTTATCTAAGTTAAGTTATTCAATAATCTAATAATCTAGATTCTAAAATAATAGTCTCTATGTAGGACCAAAAGGGAGTGAGCCACCAAATACAAATCTAGTTAACTTAGATATCTGCTACCTAAGGCAAAAGCTAGGGTTAAAATCTGCGAATAGTTCATATCCTCGAGAGAAGAGGATTGCCTATCCCAACAGAATTTTACTAGGGGTCAAGTACAAGCTTTAAATGTATATTGACTCTTTGCTTGGATCTATTGCAAAAGCTACAACATTATATATTCATGGTTAACTGGATTCTGAATTTTTGGATGAAACAAAAAGAAATAAACCTTTAGTAAACTCTTGATAAAATACATTTAGTCTTGCACTTGCGAGGGACTAATAAGATTTAGGCATGGGGGTATGATTGCGCAGCAATTATAAACCCTAATTCGCTTGAAATAAGGTAGAACCTAGCTTAACATGGGCATTCTGCATGCATACACATCAAACTTTGCATCTTAGATAATTTATATGTCTTATACATAATAATATGCTATTTGGGAGGTATTAATAATTGCAAGAAATCTAGAGCTATGGATGATCAATCCAACCTTATGGATCAGTTCGGAATAACAGCGGGAGTCCAACGCTTCTAAGAGCGCATCAATCAAACTCCCATAGCACCCTAGGGAGTCCATAGAAGAAGCAGGAGCCAAGGGATAAATTGAAGAATATCTAGACCTCAGATGACAAATCCATTCGCATGGATGGATCTAGATCGATGTTCGTAGTCCAATGGCACAGAAATCAACTTAATCAGAGGCCTACAACATCAGATACAAAGAGAACAAGATGGATGGCCATGATGGCGCCACGTGGTGCCATCTAGTCACATCTCACTGTGCCCTAATCTAGAAAGGAGAATCGCGGGGCGTTGGATCATCATCTAATGGCCGCGATGCAGCCACGTTGCTGCCTCCAGCCACCTCATCATGCACGAGCGATGATCTCAACCATTGGACTCCCATCCAACGACCGAGGGCAGCTGCACAAGAAATGGAAAGTGCGACCATCCGTGCACGTAGCGTAGCGGAGAAAGTGCTTAACCAATAGTGGGTGACACGGAATCGAAGCGCGATTAGGAGACACGCCTGCAGATGAAATTCAAACGTCAGAACTCCATCGGGCGACTCGGCAGCAGACACATGGCGAGTGCAGAGGCGCTGGATCAGGAACGAATGCGATGACGTGTGTGGAGACCTGCATGCGAGTGCTTTAGGATTCAAAGATGGATTGAGTGTGCATTTAAGCTGTCCGATCATAAGATCAAAAGGCTGACGATCGGGCAGGTTTTGAAGGTGAGCGACGAAGCGAGAAATGAAGTAGCAGGTGCGCGGGCGAGCTGAGCCATCTGATCTTGATCCGAGGGTGCATAGGTTGCCACGTGGCAGCATCAGAGCGAATCGAGGATAAAATAAGGATTTGAAAGGCTTAATCAGGGCCATTGATTTCCCGATCAACAGATATGATTAATCTGAAGCCATTACACGAATTTAAGGGACCAAATACCTTAAATGCCCTTCACTAAAGCTATAAAAAAAGGCTTAAGGGCCCCCATTGAAAGGCATTCTCTTATTTTTCTTCTTCTTCCTCCTTCGACCTCTCTCTCTTCTTCTTCTTCCTGTCTTCTCTGCATCCATCTCTGTACCTCCATCTGAAGCATCCATTGGGCCACCCTGACGAATCGTTGCTGCTCTTTCCGACCTCTCCAAAAGGCCACCATGGACCACCCGTGGTGCCCTCATTCTGTTACATAAGTAGTTACATTTATGTTAGAATTTGTCTAGTTCTATGTATACAATTCATGTTTAAGCTCTTTTGATTGTTATATATATTGTGTCTATACTTTTTAGCATTTATATTTGGAACAACGTATGAAATCAAAAGTGCTTTTTTCCTCCCTATGATCGACCGGGACTCACCAATTCTGTTAGTTATTTGCTCGAGACATATTTCGCGCTATACTACAACGTGCTACTTTTCTATGCATCTACACCACGAACAGTGGGTGTTTTGAAGTTTGGAACTAGGTGTTGGAGACACCTCATAATCGTACGGGTGACCAGTATTTTTACAAGTTGGTTGAGCATAGGCTAAAATAGGCTTTAAGTTTGGTTCTAAAGGCACCCAATATTGGTACTGGTAACTAGTACCAGTACTAGAAGAGTTTAGTGGTCATTACAGTAGGTGCCCAATATCGGTACTAGTGCTCAGTATTAGTGTTTGCTAGGTTACTTGGCAAGGTGTGGTACGGGCCTAGTACCACTACTAGCGTTTAGTACCAATGCTAGCTAGTGTTGTGGCAATTGTTTTGGAGTTTCCCAGTATCGATACTAAAGTGTAGTACTGATATTGGCTGGCCTAGTTGATGCTGTGCAGTGGGTACCCAATACCGGTGCTAGAGCTCACTGCTAGTACTGGCACACCAAGGCCTGGTGGGAATAATGGCTATCTAGCACCAGTACCTAAGACTAGGATCAGTACTGGTGTACTTGTTCCACCCTGCTTCAGCTTTAATAAGATGATTAAAAGTTTCTTTAATCTGACTAAGTAAAGGATTGAATCCAAAATGTTAAACCTCTTAACGACTCGATCAGAGTCTAATAAATGGAATGCTTAGGTCCTAAGGTATTGGATAAGACCCCAGGTGATCTACTAGGTCATTAGGGGTACCTGATTTGATACCAACTAGGGAAAAAAGAACTGAGAAATGTTTAGGTCAAATAGGTAGGCTAGTAAGGCTGCATCCTTTGACTTGATAAACCATGGGTTCACTGCTCGAGTAGGGGGACCCATGGCATTGTGGTAGATGGAGGCTACCAAAGGAATTTGTTGTGGAACTTGGAGGGTTCCCGGGTTCGATGATAGGCCTTAGGTTGTCATCGGTATTAGGTACTTGGATGTACCTGAATTTCACTCGATGCGGAGGTACTCGTGGCTCTAGGTTTTGTAGGTGCCCACATGTACAACAAGGGAGACATTGGGGTTCTTGGTACTCATTGCTAGAAGCTCACTTTGCACCCATCTATATGGAAGTCACCTTGGTACTGTGATGGGTTTGTTGAGATCCCGTCCGATCAAAGATTGGGAGGGCACACCTAAAGACTATGCTCCTACTGAGATTATTGGCGTGGATCGACAATTTTGGCCAACTCTACTAGATGATCTGGTTCCACCTATGATTGGTCCTTGTTGGACATGAATCGAGCTTATTCTTTGTGGTCATGTAGGCCTGGATATCTCCCAAGAGCCTGACACTTTTGATTGAGGTCAATAGCGTTCTTGATACATCGAGGACTGGCATGCCTTTTCCAAGGATCAACATACTTGCTAGCCTCTCCCTTGGCCGGAGCAGGACTATCAAGCTGGAATCCAAAGGAAATGATGCATCTCAGCCTCCTCTAGTAGGGAGGGATGATTCCAAGAATCTAATCACTATGGTGATGGTAACACCATCATGGGCCCTCACTATCCACAATTAGTCGAGTTCAAATGGTAAATGCTCCTACTTAATTATCTGAGGGTCACAACTCCGAAATGTTTTGATTTGAGGAGAAAAGAAGGAAATAAGGTTAATTCTATAGTTTAGCAACACATCACAAATACAAATTAACCATAGGGTCACTCATAGGTTAGTTAAAGGTCAATTAAGCATAAAAATCTAAAAGGTGTGTCCATACTGACTGAAATAGGGTTTCATGTATTTCGAGGGCAAAAATAGTACCAAAAACCCCAATTATAAACCCCACTTAAATTGAACAAGTTCTGGTCAAGATGAAATTAATCTAAACCTCCTAAAATTCATAGAAAAATATTTTAAGATGTTTGGTACCTTTTTTTTGACCATCTAAACTCATTTTGACCTAAAATAATTTAAGACGAGAATTTACTTAGTCAAACGTGCTCAAAACTCAAATCCAAGTTCACCATTAGATTTCCTAGGTCCAAATTAGGTTAAGACCAAAATTTAGGCTCAATCAGAGTCCATCCTGACCAAGTTTGCATTATACCCTTAAAAACTCTATTTCTCTCACTTAAACCCCTATTTGTCAATTTTATTGCAAATAAGTCCCTAACTTTGTCATCGTTCTTGTAATTGGGTCCCTATTACCATTAAAGGTGAGGAAACACCTTCAATCGAGATTCGAGAGTGGAAATCTCTCTTAAATCAGATGCAAATCCCTCTAAAATTGGAAGGACTGATCTTGAGGAGATACCCGATCATTTGAGCCATCTCTGGAACTAAATCAGATCTTAGAGCTTAGTGGGCTCGAGGATTTTGGGAAACCTTCTCCCCTAAAACCGCGGATCAATCAGGCTTTTTTTCTTGATTTAGAGCTAGGATTTGAGCTCTATATAAAACTCCCATGTTTCTAGCATCTTTCGAGAGCCAAGAAATGACCAGGAACAACTCTTCTCTTCCTCCTCTGGCCACCGTCTTCTTAAGCTCCGGTGACCTCCATCTTCCACCTCCAGTCGATCAACAACCAAATTGAAAGACCTGCCTTCTTCCCCTCTTCATCGCGCATCTTGCCAGCCAAAGAAAGAGCCTTTCTTGCCTCGTCCTCATCACCGTCTCCTCGCCGAACTTCACCTTCGTCTTCATGTTTAGTCGGCCAATGCCGGACACATCTTGATCCCTTTAACCTCGCTATGTCCCCTACTCTCTCCCACTGCTCCTCTAAAACATTTCTACCTAGTTAGATTCCACTTTTGACCACTGACCACCACACTCCCCTATCGCCTTCCCCACATCTGTCACGAGCTCCGGTGAGCTCGTACCAGCACCATAGACCCTCAAACATCTTATCACCAAGCCCGGAAGCATCACCTCACCTCCCTCATCAAAACCCCTCAACCAATTTCACCACACACTCACTCAATCCCCCCACCAGACAACCAACCACAGCACCTCCTTCTCCAACTTCACCACATTGCCACACACACGCTCACACCAAATCATGACCACTACTCCACTCACTGTGATTCGAAGAAGCTTTTAGTAAGTTTGATGGGACTGTAAGGCCATATGCTTATCGCAGGAACATTACCGGTGCTTCACTGCCATGCCTATCTTCACCTATGACAACTGCCGTTGTTCGCTGATCTCCGACGTTGTTAATACTCCAACTAGCTACGAACCCATCTAGTGAAGCTACCTACATCCTCAATTAGGCAACACCACAACAGTAGTAGCCTCAATCGATGAAGATTTCATCTGCAATTGTACACAGAGGGAAGCAACCATTTTATTCCCACATCTTGGACTCAAAAGCGTGCGAAGGCAGATAAAAGGAATCTCGCTCGATACCCCTTTACCCAATACACAGGGGGTTGGGTCCCCCAAGCTTGTGGCTCGTGCAACCTCGCCTGTCTCCACACCGGTGGGCCATGACCCTGGATTTATTTACCCAATACTGTTCATTCGAGTTTGAAATTGAGTGAGAGAAAGAGAAATCTAAGGAGGAGGGGGGGTTTTGCACTGTAGAGCATTGGGATTCATGCCCCCCCTCGCTCAATAGTTAGCTGTTGCTATGCTTGTTACCTATGCTTGTGCCATGTGCTTCTGAGGCTTTGGGATGATTAAGTCATCTAGCTCTTGTGCTGACATCTGATTGGCTAATCATTGTGAAGATATTCACTTGGCTCTGACATGCATTAGTAATTACTGCTAAGTTATTTGAGGGCTGAATATTGTGGGGATTAGTGCTTAATTTCTAGGGTTAATTTGGTGGTTTCAACTGCCATTTTTAGCTCTTTCTTTTTACAATTTTATCTCAGACTTTTGAGATGCAATACTGCTTTATTATTGGATATCACTTTGATTACTGATGTCACCTTCTTTATTACTCTTGATTACTTTGATTAGTGAATTGATTTGCCATATTTTCTCCCTATGAACAACCTCAGACTCACATTTGTTTTTCGAGCTTATAAATTTAAATGTCGATTCACTTTTGTTGACTAAACTAGGACACATATTTTTAAACTCGATGCAAGCACTAAAACATTTTGACACCATTTCCGGGGAGGAACATGCATTTCATTCACTGATTATAATTCTGATCTGGTTCTAACTTACTTTATCTAATTTGCTATTATTTTGCGAGGTGAATCTACTGATCAACCACACGAGCAACCACACCAGGGGTAGGTAATCTCATTCCCTTCTTTAAGCCCCTTAATTGAGTTCCTTGATTTGATTTGATTTGATTTTAGATCCCTATCCTGATACTTGCACCTATTGACTTAAGGTGCCTTAGGCTATTCACCTTCTTGAGTGAGCCCTAGGTACCAACTTTTGAAAGAATTGGACCTAGAAAATAAAGCCAATCTACGGTTTCCAAATTAGGATCTTAAGAATACACACTTGCCTGATTTAAAGAGAACATATTTCCCACATCGTGTGTTACTTATGCCCTAGTTGAATTGATCTAAACAAGTGAACCATAAAATCACGGCTATAACAATCACTTGAATCACTAAAACTTGGGACCTAATAACCTGTTTGCAAACAACTATAGGGCGATTTGGGTTTTTGATCCAACCCATCCTCAACCTTAGGGCAGGTCAGGTGAAGTTGGTCCACTTGGTGGGTCAACCAACCTCTAAATTGGGTCACAAATCAAATCAACTTTAAAGTTCAAGTGAAATTCAAGGCACATACTCTAGATTAAAATTGGTAGACTTAGGAGTCAAGCTTGCTCATTTCGATCTACTTGGATTCTTAGTGACAAGGAAGGTCAAGTGGGGGAAACCCTGTAACCCATGGGGATGCTCTACTATGTCAGGGTCATGGTGGGACTCTCCCTTCCTAGCTACCCAAGTAATTCATGAGTGAGTGAGTTTCCGATCAAGAGGTATCATCCACCTCAAACCTCCTTAGTCATCCAAAATTTTTGGGTGCCTCAATTGGGTCCATTACACATTTTGTCCCTCATCTGGTTCCCAAGTGAATGTTTAGGAGGAGGTCCTTAAGACCGAACATGATGCCTCCATTAGCGGTTCATTCTCATTGAGGCCAAGCCTCGACCAACTTGTTTGTGCTCCTACTAATCAAATTGAGATTTCTTCTTACACTTCCACATCTGAGCCTAGCTTTCCATCATCTGCATCCATGGAGAATCCAGAAGAAGAAGAGCCCAATGTTTAGAATCAATGCAGTGCCTCACCGATCTATTCTATGCATTCGTGAACCCTCCACTGTGGCCACAAATGCGAGATCACTACAATCCCACTGTGGTGGCGATCGAACCCAGGGCGCAAATCCCAGCTGGAGGACCTGATACTGAATTGAAGCCAAATCTGATTAATGTGATCCCCAAATTCCACGGCTTAAACTCCAAAGATCCCTTCTAGCACATCAAACAGTTGAAACATCTGACCTAGACCTTTGGACCACCTGTTCAGAATCGGGACATCCTGCTCATTAAGATGTTCTCCTTCGCCCATATGGATAAGGCTACCAATTGGTATTAGACTTTGACTCATCCGATCAACACATGGGAGGAACTCCAATCTGAATTCCTAAAGAAATTCCTCCCAATTGGTCGCACCAACGCCTTAAGGAACCAAATCATGCATTTTACGCAAAATGCTAGAGAACCACTTCATGAGGCATGGGACTGCTTTTTGGATTTCATGCGAAAATGCCCCTATCACGAAGTTCCTAAATGGGAAGAAGTCCAGTCATTTTTACTAGGGACTCCGTGAGGATACAAGATTATTTGTCAATGCAACCTGTGGTGCCAACATCATGGGTTAGCATGAAGATACCGTTTGGGAGATTCTCATGAACATGTGCGATAACTCCATAAACAATGAATCTATGGGTGTGTTCGACCGAATGACCACCCACGCATTGACAAACACACAAGGGGAGCATGAGACTCGAGACCTATCTGCATCCGTCGACCTGGGGTTGGTAGCCAGTCGCCTGGATAAGGTCTCCATCATTGAAAAGGTGGACGAATTGACCCGACATCTACAAAGAGCTACCACTGCACAACAGAGTACATATGCGTAGCTGCCCTCAGGTAGGGAGGCCGTGCATGACATTCACCACCACTCTTATCAGAGGATGGACCTGTGTCCACCCCCATTTAAACTAGGTTTCGGAGGAAACTCCGGACCATCCTACTCCAGTTGGAGGAACTCTGAACCCTTGTACTCTTATTACTCCGAAGTTCCTAAGACTTGCGAGGATCTCCATACCATCTAGAATGATCCACTCTCCAACACCTACAACCTTGGATGGCGCAATCATCCCAACTTTGCATGGTCAGGAAATAATCAGAACACGAGACCGCAATTCCAACCCTGACTACAAGCTCTGTGACCATATGATCCTGCTAGGCCCAATTCAAACCACCTAATTGGGCCTTTAAGGGAAGATTAAATAAACTTGATTTTGCAAGCCCTGGCTGACATCCAAAATACCAATGCGGCTATGCAAAAATAGCACAAAGAAGAGATAAGAGAGGTTCAAAATCAACTTTTACAAATGGCTAGGTCTCACCAGCCTGGTGCACTCCTTCCCAACCTCTGCCGAATCTAAATAACATGCCAAACTAGAAGCACATTATGAACTCCAATTAGGGCCAAGCTCACTACGTTTATCAGGCCCCTTCTGCTCCATCACCTGACAGGATGGAGGCTTCCACATCCTATTCGAGATATCAGCTACAACCACCACTTTTGCTGACTCCAAACCAAAACCAGGATGGCCTACATGCTGTTACTACACGTAGTGGCAAATCAACTCAGGACCCACCTTATCCTAGCCACTCTAGACCTGGTAGATCAAAGATTAACCCAAGGATGGTCATCCAAGACACACCTAGCCTAAATCAAGAGCTTAAGCCAATCCTAGAGGAACCTACAAAGGTTCCATTTCTCGAGGCCTTGACTAGAGGAAAGAGGAAACCCAAACCCGTGATACTTGAGGAAGATTTGGTTAAGCTCTTTGAGCAAGTCCAAATAAACATCCTCTTGATGGATGCGATCCACCACTTACTGGCTTACGCATGATTTCTGAAGGACTTACGTACACCGAAGTGTAAGCTATGAAACAAAGATGGTAGTCTAATCGTATTATATAAGCAAGCCAACTCTATCATCTTGAGTAAACTCCTGCAAAAAGTGAAAGATCCTAGCACCCCTCTGATCTCCTATAAGATCAGCAACCTAGAATTTGATCGAGCTTTATTGGGTTTAGGAGCCTCCATTAACCTGATCCCTACATCCCTACTAGATCATTTCGAGGAACTGAGCTCAAACCGACTGAGGTGACCCTACAGCTAGCTGAAAGATCAATTAAGTCATCAAGAGGAGTTCTTGAGGATGTTCTAGTTAGGATACGAGATTTCTACTTCCCAGTGAACTTCATTGTATTAGACATGGATACTCCTGAAAATCTGTGGGATACAAAGATCATCTTAGGGAGACCATTCCTAACCATAGCTATGGCGAATATCAATTGCGAAGAGGGCCAGGTCAAGATGAAATTCAGGAAGACATTAAGGATTGATGTCTTTAAGGCCTAGAAAGGAATAAACTATGGGGTAATCGAAGAAGCATGAGACATTAGTTCTTTGGTTGAGGACCTGATTACAGAGGAAAACTCGATTCTCCTAGAGCCTATGATGTGAGACTCATCATGGCTCTTAATTACCCCTAATTAACTAATTTCCCTAGTTAATTAGCTAAGAATATACTAAATACAAGGTTAATTATACTATAGGGGATTAAATAAGGAGCTTCAAAATAAGTTAAAAACATTAAATTAATATCAATTGCTCTTAATAATAATTTAATTAATAATTTGGACTCAAATATTAAATACTTAGCTACTTATTTTATATTTAAACTAAGTTAATTTTATGATCTAAGTACTTAATTAACTTAAGTAAATTAATCAGTTAATTAAATATAGCTAAAAAGAGAAAAAAATGTAAATCCAAGGCAGAATATAATATTTACCTAATTTATAATTACATATAAAAAGTTGAAAAAGAAATAAATTAAACTAAGCTTAAAAACCAACTATTTAGATTTTGGTCCTTAGCTTTTATGTCAATTGAGTCCTTTTCCTACAATTAGATCGCTAACTTTTATTGCATAGAGGTCCCTATTTGCATAGCTTTCTTCATCTTCTTCTTCCTCAGCCTTGGACGGTCGAGGAGGTTCGGTGACAATACCATTCGATCACCTTCTATCCCACATCTGAACTCCTCCACCACAGTTGCCAACCTTCCGCTCACCTCCTCCTCTTCACCCGATGGCTCGGATTTCCTCCTAATCCTATTTACGACTAGCAAAGAAGCTCACCAGCATCTGAAATGATGCTAGTGAGTTAGTATGTACCCAGTCATATTTTCGTCCAAGTTCTTCCCCCTTAACCACCTCCACCCCTATAAATAGCCATGGCCACCTCTAATTTTAGGGGTCAGCTCCCTACCCTCTTCCCCCAACTGAGACTGATGATAGGCAATTCTCTCCCCTCCGGCAACCTCTCACCTTTCCCTCAGAGCACTTCTAGTGGAGGCATTCGTCTCCCTCACCTCCTCTTCCTCTTCGGCCGAGCGCCGCATCTTCTTATCTTCTCCGTTTCCTTTCTCACCGAAGCTTGATCCAGATTCATCGGATTTTGTCCTCTGTTACGATCCATCAACGGAGATCCCTTCCTCTTCGTCCAGGTAATTGTAGAGTAGCGTAGTTCTTAGTCTATAGTAGAATTAGATAGTTAGATTAGCTTTATCTTAGATGTAAGCTTCTTCTTTCCTGACTTCGGTGAGGCCAACTCTGGCCTCACAGGACTTCGATTTACACTTTTGACCACCTAATCACCATCTTTATCCTTCCACAATCCATTCACCTTCTTCTTTCCTAAATTTGATCACCTACTCGATTAATCTGCTTCACCTTCAACTATGATTCTCTATTACCTATGGCAGAGACCTTAGAGCTATTCCACAGCCATTTAGAGGTCCTCCACTTTTTCATCCCACAAGGACCCCATTCTATCCCTCAATTAGTCCTATTAACACATATATCACAAATGCCTAATTGCACTTCAACCTCCTGAGCTCACTGTCAATGGCGGCTCAGGAGGGGTTCTTTCACCTAATTAAATTGTCTCACACCATCGCCTAACCCTAATTAGTAGTTCCCCTCACTTAATTTGGAGGGAGATAAGTTCTTGAGTTCATGCAAACTCAAGATTTGTTTTCACTAAGATTCTTGTTATTTCATGGATCTGATTATTTATGGCATTAATTGAGATGTTTCTGAGGTTTCCTGTGACCTCAGGAACTAGTTGAGACCATTCTTGGTCCATTTCATTGAGAAATTATCTCTAGCAAATCTTAACGGTGTTCACCAGAGCTTCGGCGAGCTCCGATGACTCCAAATTGAGCCTTAGCCTTTGGTTTGATCTGAGAAGCTCCAAATCAATACCTTGTGATCTCCGGATCATGAATCACATAATACATATGTGCATAAGTATTTAATTATCTCCATTGAACTTCATCTTCTCCAACTCCGACAGAGTTGGAGAGATGATTCCACTAGGGTTTAGGTTCTGGGAATCAGTTCTGAAGCTTGAGGAGCTCACTTAGAACCTAATTAAAATTTCAGTTAGGATCAAAACCCTCTTGTCTCATCCAACGAACACAGCCACTTTGGATCTTAGGCAACAATGCCTAAGAACACCTTAGAGTTCCCAAAACTTGGTTTTAAGATATGGAATCACTTCCTAAGGACGAATTTGGTCAGAATAGGTCATTGATTTGATCAGAGAAGCTTTAATATGGACAGGCAACTCTTAACTTGAGTTGGTCAGACCTGAGTCCAAACTGAGGGTTAAAGGCTCAAATCTCTAACTGAGTGGATTATTTGAGTTCCTGAATCAAGTATGAATCATTTTAAATTGAATTGATCAGATTTTATTAAGATTTATGGAGGATTTGATCTTCTGTGTTGTTTGGGTTCCAAAAGGAACCCAGCATTATTCTTAGAGCCTCTGAAGACTTTCAAGATCAATTTTTTACCAGATCAATTCTTCTTGGCTTCTTAATGTGATTCAAATCCGTTCTTGATAGTTTGATCTTTCTGTTAAGCTAATTTAAGCTTAAATCTAAGCTCTGAGTTTCCAATCCGAAACTCTGAAGCTTCTAGAGCTTCCGAAGTCCTTCCCAAGCTTAAAGCCTCTCTAAATTAGTGTAGAATACTCCATTGAAGCATTCCAGATCCCTCATTTGAGAGGTATTGCCTCTCTACAGGTCAAAAGACCTAAGATTGCACCTTTTGAACACATTACAACATGACAAAATTGCCATGTTTCTCCATCAAATCATTGGACCAATCATGATCCAAAGCCTAAATTGAGGCTTAAATTGGGTTCCTGACATTAAGGGCTTTAGATCATGGCCTTGGTTGCTCGATTTTGTCCAGTCGATTGATTGGAATCGATCTTTGATGATTGCTTTGAAGCTGTAGCACGTGAAGGGGAGAATTGTTGAATAGTCCAACCTTAGGAGTTGAAGGTGTGACACCTTGGTATAATATGAAAAGGTGTTGAGGGCAATTCAGTCATCAGTGCAGGGAACAACTTATCCGAACATTTGATCTGATTAGAGTGCGCGTGCATGCATGTGCATGTGTGTGTGCATAGGCATGTGCCTATGTACATGGGGGTAGGTGGGTGAGCGAGTGTATGGGCCTGAATGGGCCTAAGACTATGCATTGAGAAATTTTGATAAAAATCCACCACAAAAATTAGGTTGGGCCTCGAGTAGGGCTTGGTCCCACCCCTACGGGGTGCTACGTATCCCGGTGGGGAAAAGCCTGATCACCCATTAACAAATTTTTGTTAAAGTTAAAATTGGGTTTGAGAGAAATCGGTTAAGTGTGGATTTATGCACAGTAAAGGGAAAAGGTTGAGTGTTAAGTTGACTAGGTAAATGAGCTAAGGAAAAGAACTTAAAGGAGAGAGAGATTAACGGATGAAGAGAAGAGTTAAAATACAAAGAGAGAATAAAGTCTAATTTCTATTTTTAACTCATCTAGCCATTTAAGCTGACATATGGTGAAGAAGTCCAATTAAAGGCTGAGAGAAGAACATTTTAGTGCTTAGTTTTTATTTATATTCATGTATACACTTTCTTATGCCTTCTAATGTTGTAAAAATTGTACCAATCATTCCTCTATTTTGGTATTCATTGTAAATCATTCATGTATGTTTGTTCTTTATAATGGAATAATTGCATGCTTTAAATTATCTAACTCTTTTGTGCAAATATTCATGTGCTTAACATATATTATAATTATCACAGTAATTAGTTAATCATTAATTTAACTAATAAAAATGATGAATTAGAATTACAATTATGCCTCCCAGTGAACGACCTAGACTCAACCTGTTGGAAAGAACTTAAACCAAAATGTTAGGTAAACTTGACCTTACACGACCTAAATGAAAACTATTTGAATTAACCTAAGTCATTTCTTACACGATTATTTAAATCTTTTAATCTTAATTAACTGTGTTGAGAAATTACACATCACTCAACCATAAGAAGATCTTGATCCACAAATAGAGAAGCTTGGAGTTGATCTAGACCTACCCATATCTTCCACCTTGTCTTTTAAGGCCCATCCCAAACCCCCACCCATTGCTAATAACCCAGTACTTAAATTGAAACCTCTCCCACATCATCTGAAGTACATATTCTTGGGTTAAAATCAAACATTTCCTGTGATTATCAATTCCCAACTCTCTCCTGATCAGGAAACAAAGCTGATTTTTGTCCTCCAATATCATTGAAGAGCCATCAGATGGACTCTTGATGAGCTGACTAGAATAATTCCATCTTATTACACACATAGTATCTATACCGACGAGGGCTCACAACCATTGACAGAGGGCAATTCTTGCACGTGTTCTGAAAATAGAGATCTCATCGTAGTATAGTGCGCAAAAAAGCTCGTCAAAAATAATTTATAAAATAACAACACATGAGTCCCAGTCATTCGTCTCTGGGAGGCATTTAGAAAATGTAGATTTGAATTTAATCTAGCTCTCTCTACATATTCAGAAATGCATGCCAGTTTACAATAATTCATATTGATGCACTACATGCTTAGTTGTAAAAGAATACAAATTTCGCTCATGCAACTTTAATCACAAGGAAATATGGCAATCAGCACATGGTGATTTTCACACATAGACATAGAGATATATAAAATATGATTTCATTGATTGCATCATAGTGTCTACAGAGTGAAGCTCGCAGAAAGCTTGTACAGGAAAGATTGAAAGCAATAAACTAACTAACAGAAAATGCCTGCATACATAAATCTATGGGGACATTATGCATGCTTCATTGGGGGAGAATATGGAGCTACACTACTAAGCAATAGTAAAGTGGTAAATCTACGAAGAACTATTCTACTTAGCTAACAGAAATAAGGGCATTCGAAGGTGGCTCCGATGGCCTTTGACTTGGCTGAGAGGAGGAGGGGTGGCCAATGGTGCTTAGGCCGGCCCTAGGAGAGAGGTTGGAGGTGATCTAGGCCTGGCATGGAGGTGATGGGGATGCCATAGTGTGCTTGTGGAGATGGAGGTGGAGTAATGGAGGTGGAATGAAGCTAAAACTAGATGGAAGGCTAGATGGGTGCAAATGGCCACCCAAAGGTCCTTTAAGTAGTCCCGAGGGAGCATCTCTAGAGAAGTGTGGAACTCTCTAGTGAGGCCTAAGGTAGGAGCTCATGGGAGAGTGAGAGAGAGGATGGATGGGTGGCTTTTAGATACACATTTGATGGATCTAAAAATTGAATGCATCTTGGTTGCTATTTTTAGCAAACAAGGCAGCAACACATGGTAGAGAGTTCTAGAGAACTCTAGGCTAGGTATTTTCATGTAGATGGTGTGTGTAGGTGTGTGTGGGTCGAAACCTAGGTGGATAGGTTGATTAGGCTAGGTTCTAGTGGGTTTAGGTCAAGGTTGGTCTCAAATTAGGGTTGTAAACCCTAATTCATTAGGGTAAAATGCAATTAAACTTGATAGAATTTTAATTGGATGTGTGAAACCCTAATTAAGAGTAAAACTACTCAATTAAGGTAGGTCTAGGTCAATTGGACTCTAACTAAGTCCAATTTGACAATGTGTGTTGAGATTAGGGCTCAATTGGACTCAATGAGTCTAATTGAATAGGATGATGGAATTGACTAGGATACAAGTCAATTAGGTTTAGTGTGGACTTAATTAGGTCCTTAGGGAGGTCTAGAGGTGATGTACTAAGGTTAGGGTACCTTAATTTAGGTTCCTATGGGGTTGGAATTGGGTTTAGAGACCTAGGAATTCAAGATCCAAGCTTCAATTCAAAAACAGGAACTAGAGAGTAGTTCCAGACGTCTGACAATAGTGTCAGATGTCTTAAAATGAAAGGTTAGACATCTAGAATTGTTGTCTGGATGTCCAAACAGAGGTAGGGAAGAATTAAGGTTCTATCTGTAGAAATTGGTCATCCAGACCAAGTGTCTGGATGCCTTAAAATGCTACAGAAGCGCGTTTTTGTTGCGTGGGTTGTGGCAAAGGGTTCCGGACGTCCTGTAACTCATCTGGACATCCAACTAGAGGCTGGAAATAGGGTTTTAGGGCTTCTTAAGGTACAGTGACCTAATCTAAGGCTGGCTAAGGCTTGGGGAAGCTCCTAGGATGGACCTAAGTTCTTCATAATTTACTGCTTTATTCCTACTTAACAAAATAGCATGCCTCAACCCTCTATATTATTGTCTACTGCATCATATTCTTGGTCTTCTGCTCCAGCTCTACTGCAACTCTGGCTTCAGGTCCAGCTTTAGATTTAGCTCTTGAGCTTCTTATTTCTTGCAATTTATTTAATGCACCTAATTACTATATTATAGCATTATTCTATGCATTGCTATAGGAGGAACAGTAAAGATGCAAATAATGCTTATGCATGCATGAACTACCCTAATTTATGTTAAGTCCTAGCCTAATTCTGGAAAATTAAGACCTATGATTATTGTGTAATCATACTACCATGCCTAAATCTTGCTAGTCCCTAGAAAATGTGAAAATAAATTATTCACAGAAGGGTCCCTAAGGTATTGATTATTTTATCAAGTGTATGCCTAGGGATTTTTCTCCTTTTTGTTTTCATCCTTTATTCTAGAAATCCAAACAAATGTGAAAGTGCAGCTATGTAGCTTTTGCGACGGATTCGAGTGAAAGACCTGAATCACCTCTAAAGCCTGTACTTGACCCCTAGAAAAATTCTAGTGGGATAGGCAGACTTCTTCCCTCAAGGTATTCAAGATATTCTATAAATTCCACCCCAACTTTAATCTTGGGTAGAGGATGTCTGAGGGATGCGGGTGTTTATTTGGTGGCTCACTCACACTTAGTGCCACATAGAAATTAGTACTTCAGAATTTGGATTCCCAGATTATCAGGTAACTCAACTCAGCGAAAGACGAGAAAAACTATGTTCTTTTCTGGTTCCTTTGTATTCATTCTCTCTTAGTCTCTCTGTTTGTTTTTTCTTAGAGCTCACAATCTCCCCAGATTCTTATGTATGATCTGTATTTGGTGGTCTCACTTGGCATTAACACTTTAGTTGAGTTCCATAATTGTAACGACACGATTCCCGAGTCCCAACGAGACACGAGAACCGGACCGACTCGACTAATCCCAAGACCTAGTCGTCGAACGAGGAAGTAACCAAAAGAGCAGTAAAATAAACCACATTCAGCATGAATATAACTAGCAGTAACAAAAACACAGCAGTAAGAAGATGAACTACTACAGCATGTACCACCACAACAGTAGAACAACATTTATAACATAAATGAACTACAAGTAAAGAAAAGCATAGAGAGTAACAAGAACTCCTCAGTGCAGTGGAACAAAAAGGGCACAAAAGAACAGCGGTAACTCTACTGGACCCTACTCGGCCCAGCATCCTCTGCAGCCGCTGACCCTGGCGGCTCAACACCTGGTCCTGAAATGTAACGAGTGTAACACGTCAGCGAAACGCTGAGTAGAGTGGCAGCTAAACTAAGGAAGCAGT
Source organism: Thalassia testudinum (assembly GCA_037157565.1). NCBI lineage: Eukaryota > Viridiplantae > Streptophyta > Magnoliopsida > Alismatales > Hydrocharitaceae > Thalassia > Thalassia testudinum. The sequence goes on from JAZHRO010000049.1 coordinate 35,482,616, forward strand.
AAAGTGTACAGTAGCTATTTTATTTTCTTTCTTCCTTTATTTACGTCTTTCTATTGTTTCACAATTTATCTATTTCTCAGATCCTTCACTTGATCTCGAATGTTCCTCGTGGGAACGATCTTGATTGCAGTCTTTTCCGAAGAGTAGAAGTAACACGTGGTGCTCTCCTGGCCGGGAGAGTCCCCCGTGGTGATCCTACTCTCAGTCAACAATCCTAAGGTCACTGACAGACGTAACGATGACTACGGCACGCGCGGTAAACGCACGGGTAGCTACCCTGCACTGGCACGCGGTCAGTCATTTCCGTTAACGGGTACGCCCAAAGCACAGCACGGAACCAGTATAGGGCAGAGCCCTCTCAATAGCAGGGGTCCAACCCCTCCACAGTAACCAAACAGGGGCCTTGCCGCTCCACAATCCGCGTACCCTCGCCTGACTACCCTGGTTTGCCCAGTGGGCCTAACAAGTCGGTGTAGGTGAGCTAACAGAACCCCGGGGCCTGTGGGGTAGCTAGTACTCGCTCTACACTAGTAGCTCTCCTCGGTACTGTGTACACGAGGGCCAACAAGTTGGTACAAACTGGCCAGACCTAACCCTGGGTCCCTGGGGCGGCTGGCTCCGCTCTACACTAAGCAGGTACCAGGTGCTTTCCCTGGCACTACGTACCCAATAGACAACACACCTCCACATCTTTCCTTCTCAGTTCCATTTCATTCTCTTTCTAGGAGTTCTACTCCTAACTCCCCGTAGGGTTCCAGCTCTTTTAACTCATCACGTTTAGGTTTCACCCTTTCAGTTTCACGTTCATACAACCCATATTCTCAATCATGTTCATTTATTCATAACAGGCAGCTGTTAAATCAATTTACAGGTAGCTATTATTTCCTTTCCACAATTTCCACGACTGCAATATCTATATTCATTTCACTAGTTTTGCAGTCCTAGGATTCATGCCGTACCCTAGGATCTATCATTCAATCTAGTTTTCCAGCCCTAGGATTCATGCAATACCCTAGGATCTATCATTCAATCTGGTTTCTCAATCCTATGATTCATGAAATGCCCTAAGTTCTATTAATTGTTCCATAGTTGTAACAAATTATGTTAATAATTTCTAAAGCCACTCTACCAGCTACAACGGGAGTATTGGGGGCGTGGTTGGAAATCTCGCGCGCCTCCGCAATCCCCAAGATTGAAACGGAACGGGGTCCTATCACAAGGATCAAACACAAGGAGTTTCTCAGAACAGTATATAATTATTGTAAACGGGTAGAGGATCTTATTCCGAAAAGAACGCAACTCAAAACGTGCAAAACGGATTCCAAACGGGCCTAAAACGGGTCGAAAACGGCGAAACAGTCCAAAATCAGATGTCTGGAACCTCTTCCAGATGTCTTAAAATGTGGGTCAGATGGTACCTTTGTTCTGCGTAGTCTCTCAGATGTCCAGAAGCCTGCGGGGGCGTCTGGCCTAGTTCCCAGACGTCTGATGGCCACCCCGGACGTCTGGAAGTCCTTCCCATCATCTGGCACTGCGGCCAGACGTCTGATTCGCGTTGGATGGCGAATCTCAGAACCTGCACGTACCCACTCCTCGTGCTCAGTACGAACGGTCGCAGAAAAGGAGGAAGGACGAAAAAAACTTACTTGCCAGACGTCTGGATAGTCCTCCAGACGTCTACATCGTCGTCTGGTTGGAAGCCCAGACGTCTGATTTTGGAAAAATTTCCAGAATCAGAGCTCGACTCGCCCTCCGCCTGCGACGCACGGCCACGCCGCGCCTCGTTCGCCTGCTGCTCGAGCTGCAGCAGCCCTCCAGTGATGCTCCACGCCCGCGGCTCCCCTGTTGGACGGCTCTAGCTGCCCCGGTGAGCTCGAGCCCTCACGGTCGGGCATCTCCTCCCTCGCGCAACACCTCCTCCCGCAACCCGCTGCGGCTGCCGCCGCTCGCTTGCGCTCGCACTCTCGCACTGGCTGGAAGAAGAAGAAGGGAGCGGAGGATATGAGAGTGAGGGAGAGGGCGAGGGCCTTATAAGGCCGCACGAGGAGAGAGAGAGAGGGAGCACAGTCTGTGCCTGCAGGAGGAGAGAGGGAAAAAGAGGGCGTTCGCAGGTCTGCAAGTGCAGGTGCGAAGACGCAATCCTGCGTGCCGCAAAAAATAAATCCCAGACGTTTGGAAGGGGTTCCAGACGTCTGGTCAGACACTTGGGCCACCTCCCAAACGTCTTAAAAAGATGTCTTGAAATCGCATTCGTAACAATATAACAAACTCAAAGGAGGCTTCGTCCCTGAAACTTGCGCTAACTAGGGTGCGGGAAAAACATCATATAAAAACATAACAAACTCAAAGAGGACCGAAGCCGTTCCGAAAGACGTACCTGCGAAGAGCTTCGGGTACCGCTCCCGCATTGCTGCCTCAGGCTCTCTGGTAGCCTCCTCGTACCTCTGGCTCCTCCACAAAACCTTCACCAGGGGTACTTGCTTTCGTCTCCAACTGCGGATGGCTCGGTCAAGAATCTCCACTGGCCGCTCGGGGTAGGTCATGTCGTCGCCCACCTCGACACTCTCGTAACTCAGTACGTGACTGGGATCGGCTACGTACTTCCTGAGGTTGGACACGTGGAACACATCGTGTACACCAGAAAGTGTGGAGGGAGGGCAAGTCTGTAAGCAACGGGTCTAACCCGCTCCACGACCTCAAAGGGCCCCACGAACCTCGACGCGAGCTTCCCTCTCACCCCAAACCGCTGTAGGCCCTTCATGGGCGAAACACGAAGAAAGACATGGTCCCCAACATCGAACTGCACCTCTCTGCATCTCCGATCCACGTAGCTCTTCTGTCTGCTCCTGACAGTGCGGAGTTGCCTGTGGATCTGCTCGACTACCTCCTGACTCTGTCAGATCAACCTGGGGCCAACCTCCCACTTGGTCCCCACCTCAGCCCAACTCAAGGGTGCCGTACACCTCCGTCCGTATAGAGCCTCGTAGGGAGCCATGCCGATGCTCGAGTGATAGCTGTTGTTGTATGCAAACTCCGCCAGGGGCAGGTGCTCCTCCCAAGAGCCCCTCCAGTCCAGTACACAGGCACGCAAAAGGTCCTCAAGTGTCTGTATCGTGCGCTCAAACTGTCCGTCCGTCTGGGGGTGGTAAGCAGTACTAAACCTCAACCGCGTCCCCAGGGCCTGCTGAAACTTAGCCCAAAACTGGGATGTAAAGCGGGTATCCCGGTCGGATACGATTTCCCGCAGAACTCCGTGTAGTCATACCACATCGCGGATATACCTCTACGCCAACTGTGCTGGTCCCAAAGTGACTCGGATCGGCAAGAATCGTGCCGTCTTCGTCAGTCTATCCACAATTACCTAGACTGCGTCGTGTCCTAGCTGGGTAACAGGTAAACCCACCACCAAATCCATGGTGATGCTCTCCTACTTCCACTCTGGCACTGGAAGCGGCTGTAGCGGCCCTGCAGGCCTATGATGCTCGGCTTTCACCTGCTGACACACAAAGCACTGCTGCACGAATTCACCCACATCCCGCTTCATCCCCCTCCACCAAAACTCGCATCTCAAGTCGTGGTACATCTTCATGTTTCCGGGATGTATGGTGAATCTGGAACCGTGTGCCTCAATCAGGAGCTCTCTCAACAGCTCCTCATCCCTGGGAACGCACAACCGTCCCCTCAAGCGTAGCACCTGGTCTGTGAAAGAGAAGTCCCCTGGGTCTCCTGACAGTACTTTGTCGTGCAAGGACTGCAAGTACGGATCGGCCATCTGTCCTGTGATGATACGGTCTATCAGCTCTGGCCTAGTTTGTCGTGTCACAGTCACTGCCCCACAGTGCCCCCGTAACTCTAGGGGTCGCCAGCTGCCCACCTCCTCCAAGAGGCTCCAACTCTGTAACTGTAAGCTGGCCAAGTGTGCGGACGCCTTCCGGCTTAAGGCGTCAGCCACCACATTGGCCTTGCTCGGGTGATAGGAAATGCTGCAGTCGTAGTCCTTCAGGAGCTCCAACCAACGTCTCTGTCTCATGTTGAGCTCCTTCTGATCAAAAAGGTATCTGAGGCTCTTGTGATTTGTGAAAATCTCGAAGGTCTCACCATACAAGTAGTGCCTCCAGGTCTTCAGTGCGAAGACGACAGCTGCCAACTCCAGGTCGTGGGTAGGGTAGGTATGCTCATGGGGCTTCAGTTGCCGCGAAGCGTAAGCAACAACGTGACCCCTCTGCATGAGCACACCTCCTAACCCCTGCAAGGAGGCATCCGTGTACACAACGAACCCGCCACTACTGTGAGGGATGGTGAGCACGGGAGCCGAAGTCAACCTCTCCTTCAGCTCCTGAAGACACGCATCACAGGCATCTGTCCAAGTGAAGGGCACGTCCTTCTGGGTCAACTATGTCATGGGACGCGCAATCTATGAAAAGCATCTGATGAATTGTCTATAGTAGCCTGCCACTCCCAGGAAACTGCGAATCTCAGTGACTGAACGCGGTCTCTCCCACATGAGCACTGCCTCGACCTTGGTTGGGTCCACCGCCAAGCCTTCTCCAGAGATCACATGACCTAGGAAGGTCACCTCCCTCAACCAGAACTCGCACTTGCTGTATTTGGCATACAGCCTACTTTGTCTCAGTGTGTCCAGAACCATCCACAAGTGCTGTCCGTGCTGCGTCCGATCTCGAGAATAGATGAGTATATCATCAATGAATACCACCACGAACTGGTCCAAGTACGGTCTAAACACCTGGTTCATCAGGTCCATGAAAGCAGCGGGGGCATTGGTCAACCGAAACGGCATGACCAAAAACTCGTAGTGTCCGTACCGGTTGCGAAAAGCTGTCTTGGAGACGTCGGTCTCCCTAATCCTCAACTGGTGGTATCCAGACCTCAAGTCGATCTTGGAGAACACCGTGGCACCCCACAACTGGTCAAACAAGTCGTCGATCCTCAGCAGCGGATATCTGTTCTTGATGGTGACCCTATTCAGCTATCGGTAGTCCACACAAAGGCGTAGGGTACCATCCTTCTTCACAAACAGTACCAGGGCTCCCCAGGGAGACGCACTGGGCCTCACGAAACCCTTCTCCAAAAGGTCCTACAACTGAGACTTGAGCTCTCGTAGCTCAAGCGGTGCCATCCTATATGGCGTGGTGGAGATGGGGCTGGTCCCTGGTACTAGTGAGATCTCAAACTCAATCTCACGCTCGGGCGGTAGTCCTGGTAACTCGTCTGGGAACACGTCAAGGTACTCTCTGACCACCGGGATGCTCTGGAAGTCTGCCACAGGGCTGGGCTCTGCCACCACACAAGCTAGGAAGCCCTCACACCCCTAGCTCAAAAGTCTCGCCGCCCGAAGTGCCGAAATGCACCTGAAGCCTCCGTCCACTGGCTGTCCGTGAAACTCGAAAGAAGGCAACTCTGGCATGGAGAAGAAAATCTTCCTCTCAAAATAGTCTACCAAGGCGTGGTAAGTAGACAGCCAGTCCATCCCCAGAATTACGCTAAGGTCCTCCATCTGTATCATAATCAGGTCAGCTGGCAGGCTATGTCCCCCGATGCTGACCTCGCAATCCGTGTACACCTCCTCAGCTACAAACAGCTGACCACTCGGACCTCTGATTACTAACGGATTCTCTAACAACATATAATCCTGGCCCAAACTAACTGCGAAACTGGCTGCGACAAATGAGTGCGTAGTGCCAGAATTGAAAAGTGTGTAAACGAGTCTGCCGGAAACTGAAACCATACCTGCCACCACAGAACCCGAAGCTCTGGCATCCCTGTGTGTCAGGGCGTTGATACGCCCCTCAGCTCTAGGTGCGAACGAAGCAGCCACACTCTGCGTCGGACAGGCAGGTGCTGGTCGGTACCCTCCACGTGACTACTGTCCTCCTCCTCGCGCCTGGGAACCGCGGCCTCCTGCGCGCCCTCCAGTGCTCTGCGCGGGAACTGTCTGCTGACCTCCTGCCCTAGACGTGCAGTCCCTCCTAATGTGGCCCGGCTGGCCACACTGGTAACAGAGGGGAACCCGACTCCTGCTCTCAGTGGGTCCTTGCTGTCGGCTAGGCGGGGGTCCGGTGCTGGCGACTGCCCCCTGTCGAGGGCCCCCAAAGGCCACAGGTGGCCCTGCAAAATGTGACGACTCTCCTGCGGATGCCACGTGTCTCCTCTCTCGCCAGCCTTGTGAAAAGTCTGGCTGAAAGGGCCTCTTCCGCCTGCCGTCAGTGTCTCAAGGGGACGGGTTGGTTTCCTCGTAAGTCATGGCTGCCTCCACCACCCTCGAAAACATAGGCAGCTTCAGGTGTTTGACATACCCCCGAATCACAGGTCGGAGCCCCTCGGTGAACCTCCAAAGGAGCTCCTCCTCAGTGGCTACCGCTGTCGCTGCAAAGCGGGACAGCTCCAGAAAAAGCGTGCGGTACACGCTCACGGTCATCGTCCCTTGGTGGAGAGTGTGGAACTCCTGCCTCCTCTGGTCCTGCCACATCTGGGGAAAGTACCACTTGCAGAAGATGGTGACGAATCGATCCCAGGTCGGCTCGTCCCTCTCCTATCCCCTGACCGCCCTCCACCACCTGTGTGCCGCACTCTCCAACTGGTACGTGGCAAAGGCCACGCGGCACTCCACCGGGGGGCAAAGGGTGTCGAAAATCTTCTCCAGCTGCTCGAGCCAGTCCTCTGCCTCGGTCGGGTCCTCATCCCCCTTGAAGGAGGGGGGCTTCAGCTTCCAGAACTGCTCGAAGAGCTCGGAGTGGCACTACAGTGGGGATGCTTGTGCACCTCCAGGCAAAGGTGCCTCGTGCACAGAAGTGTCGGAGGAAGGTGGGGGCGGCGGCAGCCCATCCCCTCCCCCGTGTCCAGCGCCGCGTCCGTCGTGTGGTCCCACAGAGGACTCCCCCTCCGCAGCCCCAGGGTGAGGCGCTCAGGGCAGTGAGTGGAGCTCCGCTCGCACAATATCCCGTACCAGCTGGGCGAGGTCCTAGGCCTGGACGCCCGGGAGTACTGGTTGGTCCACTGAGGCGTCGGCAACAGCACACCCACCTCGCTGCCCTCATCCTCGGACGTGCCCGCGGCCTGCCTCACCAGTCCCGCGACGAGGCATCTCCTGCAAGGAGACGCGAAACAAAACGAAACACGTCAATATGGAACGAAACCTAACGGAAACGTCTAAGAGCTCATGTCAAAAGATATGTTGTGGTGGCTACTCTAGTTATAGACATGTGAATTGGTTATTTTCCAGTCAGTTGATTCACTTCTCGGGCTGACCTTGCTATGATACCATCTTGTAACGACCCGATTCCCGAGTCCCTACGAGACACGAGAACCGGACCGACTCGACTAATCCTAAGACCTAGTCGTCCAACGAGGAAGTAACCAAAAGAGCAATAAAATAAACCACATTCAGCATGAATATAACTAGCACTAACAAAAATACAACAGTAAGAAAAGGAACTACTACAGCATGTACCACCACAACAGTAGAACAACATTTATAACATACATGAACTACAAGTAAAGAAAAATACAGAGAGTAACAAGAACTACTCACTACAATGGAACAAAAAGGGCACAAAAGAATAGTGGTAACTCTACTGGACCCTACTCGGACCAGCATCCTCTGCAGCCGCTAACCTTGGCTGCTCAACACCTGGTCCTGAAAAGTAACGAGTGTAACACGTCAGCGAAACGCTGACTAGAGTGCCAGCTAAACTAAAGAAGTAGTAAAGTGTACAGTAGCTGTTTTATTTTATTTCTTCCTTTATTTACATCTTTCTATTGTTTCACAATTTATCTATTTCTCAGATCCTTCACTTGATCTCGAATGTTCCTCGTGGGAATGATCTTGATTGCAGTCTTTTCCGAAGAGTAGAAGTAACACGTGGTTCTCTCCTGGCTGGGAGAGTCCCCCGTGGTGATCCTACTCTCAGTCAACCATCCCAAGGTCACTGACAGACGTAACGGTGACTACGGCACATGCGGTAAACGCACGGGTAGCTACCTTGCACTGGCACACGGTCAGTCATTTCCGTTAACGGGCACGCCAAAAGCACAGCACGGAACCAGTATAGGGCAGAGCCCCCTCAATAGCAGGGGTCCAACCCCTCCACAGTAACCAAACAGGGGCCTTGCCCCTCCACAGTCCGCGCACCCTCGCCTAACTACCCTGGTTTGCCCAGTGGGCCTAACAAGTCAGTGTAGGTGAGCTAGCAGAACCTCGAGGCCCGTGGGGTAGCTAGTACTCGCTCTACACTAGTAGCTCTCTTCGGTACTGTGTACACGACGGCCAACAAGTTGGTACAAAGTGGCCAGACCTAACCCTGGGTCCCTGGGGCTGCTGGCTCCGCTCTTCACTAAGCAGGTAACAGGTGCTTCCCCTGGCACTACGTACCCAAGAGACAACACACCTCCACATCTTTCCTTCTCAGTTCCATTTCATTCTCTTTCCAGGAGTTCTACTCCTAACTTCCCCTAGGGTTCCAGCTCTTTTAACTCAGCACGTTCAGGTTTCACCCTTTCAGTTTCACGTTCATACAACCCATATTCTCAATCATGTTCATTTATTCATAACAACCAGCTGTTAAATCAATTTACAGGCAGCTATTATTTCCTTTCCACAATTTCCAAGACTGCAATATCTATATTCATTTCGCTAGTTTTCTAGTCCTAGGAATCATGCCGTACCCTAGGATCTATCATTCAATCTAGTTTTCCAGCCCTAGGATTCATGCAATACCCTAGGATCTATCATTCGATCTGGTTTCTCATTCCTAGGATTCATGCAATGCCCTAGGTTCTATTAATTGTTCCATAATTATAACAAATTATGTTAATAATTTCTAAAGCCACTCTACCAGCTACAATGGGAGTACTGGGGGCGTGGTTGGAAATCCTGCCGCCTCCTCAATCCCCAAGACTGAAATGGAATGGGGTCCTATCACAAGGATCAAACACAAGGAGTTTCTCAGAACAATATATAATTACTGTAAACGGGTAGAGGATCTTATTCCGAAAAGAACGCAACTCGAAACGTGGAAAACAGACTCCGAACGGGCCCAAAACGGGTCGAAAATGATGAAACAGTCCAAAATCAGACGTCTGGAACCTCTTCCAGATGTCTGAAAATGTGGGTCAGATGGTACCTTTGTTCTACGTAGTCTCTCAGATGTCCAGAAGCTTGCAGGGGTGTCTGACCTAGTTCCCAAACGTCCGATGGTCACCCCGGACGTCTGGAAGTCCTTCCCATCGTCTGGCACTGCGGCCAGACGTCTGATTCGCGTTGGATGGAGAATCTCAGAACCTGCACGTACCCACTCCTCGTGCTCAGTACGAACGGTCGTAGAAAAGGAAGAAGGACGAAAAAAACTTACTTGCCAGACGTCTGGACAGTCCTCCAGACGTCTTCACCGTCGTCTGGTTGGAAGCCCAGACGTCTGATTCTGGAAAAATTTCCAAAATCAGAGCTCGACTCGCCCTCCGCCCGCGATGCACGGCTGCTTTGAGCCTTGTCTGCCTGCTGCTCGAGCTGCAACAGCCCTCCAGCGACGCTCCACGCCCACGGCTCCCCCGCCGGTCGGATCTACCTGCCCCGGCGAGCTCGAGCCCTCACGGTCGGGTGTCTCCTCCCTCACGCAACACCTCCTCCACAACCCGCCGCGGTTGCCGCTGCCGACGCTCACTCGTGCTCGCACTCTCACACCGGCTGAAAGAAGAAGGGAGCGGAGGAGATGAGAGTGGCGGAGAGGGCGAGGGCCTTATAAGGCCGCGCGGGGAGAGAGAGAGAAAGGGAGCACAGTCTGTGCCTGCAGGAGGAGAGAGGGAAAAAGAGGGCGTTTGCAGGTCTGCGCGCAGGTGCGCAGACGCAATCCTGCGTGCCGCAGAAAATAAATCCCAGACGTCTGGAAGGGGTTCCAGACGTCTGGTCAGACGTCTGGGCCACCTCCCAGACGTCTTAAAAAGATGTCTTGAAACCACGTTCGTAACAATAACCCTAACACTATGTCAGAATTCCTCAGCCAGTATTTGGCCGATCAGAAACACAGAAACATAAGTTAAGGCCTTATTTGGTGGATCTCAAATTTATTTGGTGGTATTTCCTCAATGAAACTGAAATAAACACTAAATATTCACACCCTCTTTTTCCTTGCTTTTTCTTCTTTTTTATTTTTTCCTTTTTCAATTTTTCTTTTTTTTTTCATTTTTCCCCTTTTTTTACTATGTATAATTTTTTTTTCAACACAACACAAGCTAGCATACATTAATGAACTTTATTAAAGCATTATTAGGGATTGGTGGTACTCAAGAGAATTGCGTGGCTTATTTGGTGGAAATGCCTACTCAAGGCACCGGGAGAGACGGATAGGACAGTGTATTTCTGACCTTGACATCAATACCCTCCTTCAGCCAAGGATTCCGTAAGGAATGGTCGTAACCATCCACCTTAGCCCTAGTTTTATGAAAACTCGCTCTCCGCATAATTGCCTTATTTGGTGGCTCTCAAAATTTCGCACAAAAATTTATATGCAGGAACCGAGAGCGAAAACTATGACTAATCTTTGAGTATCATCACCTAATTATCTAGGATTCCAAATTCCTTGCACTAATCTTAGATCACCAGTACTCTCTATTCTTATATCACCCTATTTAGTGGATTTTTGGAAGAAAAACTGCCTAACTCCCAAAACACTGTCCAAGGGTTCAAGAAAAGAAGCACTGCTTCTTCTCAATAGACTAAAGCCATTTATCAGCCTTCACCGTGAATCCATTGCAAATTCCACATGTGTGTGAAAAATTGTACTAGATTCCATATTATAGGAATCAATTAGGGGATAAAATTTCTAATGCATTCTCTTAATAAAATAATCTTATTCACGAATGCACTATGTATATATGCTATAAACAAGTAACCTCTTATATTCGTACTTCATGAAATTTTCCTTTCAGGTTACATTCAGCTTGACCCTAAATTTAGAACAAAAGGTGAGCAGGTGAGTCGGAAGTGGCTGTTGCGGATGATTTTTAGCTCCAATGCGAGCATTGGAGGTGGAGTTGGTTGTTCTTTCACTTAGGGCCCTAAAGTACATTTGACAAGCAACTCTGAGGTTTTCCTTAATGTTGGCATAAAAATTTTCAGTTTTGTCGTATCTACCCCCCAATGCTTAAGTTCTTGCAGGTCCTCATGCATGAATATAAAAGAAGATAAATACAACAGGTAGTAAATGGGTAGAAATCACTTGGAATTGCTCCTGAAGTTTAACGTTCAGCAACGGCCAACCTGACAATATGCAATATGCAAAAAGGAAATATGCTAAAAGAAAAATATCCTACGTATAAAGCGAGTATGTATAGGGTGATGGTAGAATGTGGGGTAGATGCTGAGTTTAACACCTCCAGCTGGGTAAACTCAATCAGATGTTTCAGTTCTAGCATAGGAGCGGGTCAAGATTAAGAGAAAGATGTGCTTGTCTGCTCCTAGAATCAGTGGTTTGGAGATGCGTACTAACTGATTGTGCACCCCTACTCCAAAAAGTCTACCTATAAGAAAGTGTGGAGTGGTGGTGGAAAATAGAGATAATCAAAGGGGGGTCATGATGTTGATTCAGCTAATTTATCATGTCCCACAATTCAGTAGGAAGTTGCTGAGTGAGTAGATCAACATGTATCTTAAAACCAAAATCTGAGTCATAAGGATCCTTATAACGATAATTGACATCAAAGATCATGCCCTCTCCAGGCTCTGGATCATATGGGGGTATTCGTGAAAGTAGAAGATCTATGCGGTGGTCACTGAAATCCTTGTCAGAAATTACTTCAACCTCATTAGTACTCATCTCTGATTCATCGGAGGATGATTCTTTAGGCTCAGAGTTGAGCCATCCATTAGATTCACTAGGATGGTAGGTGCATCCCCAGCTCATTCTGCTCAAAGCTTCACCCTCTTATGCATTGGGCTCCTCAGTAATTCCTGCTTCAAGTAGCATATTTATTTCTTCAGTCAAGTCATCCATAGCTACCACTGGTCTTCGAATGTCAGGATTAGTGATAGAAAGTGTCATCTCAGAATCTCTAGCATCCGCATTAGGGATGTAGGTGAAAGAAAAAGAGTGCAGATTAAAAGATGTTGGCCCTAGCACAGGTTCACCTACAATGGGAAGTGGCCTAGACTGATCAGTAGTGTCACATGTAATGTTTGCATCAAGATCCATATCCTCAAATGGATCTACTTCCCTTATCACGGTTGGGTTATCTAACCCAAAAGGTATCTCCCAAGATTTAGGATAATCCAATTATGGCTCAGTACTGGAGATATCAATCCTTTCCTCCTTAGTTTCCTTAAGGGAGTTCTCAGACGAACCCATTTGGCATACAACCTACTCCTGTCTCATATCCAAGCTAGATTTTTCTTCCCCTAATCAATTTCGAGTGTCTGCTCCCGAGAATCTCCTGTGTCTACTTCAAGTGTAGTCATTTCAGATTCTTCGAGGTCTTCAAGGCTATTTTCCACTTCATATCTCAAAAGTAGTAGTTATTGAGGTTCTTGATTTTGTCCAATTAGCCTTATTATTGTTGCTGTTCCCTGAAGGAGCTCCATCAAAGCTACTTGACACGGAATCCAGCTTTGTCTTTGGTTCGAATCAGTGATAGCTTGGATTTCGTAAAGATAAGATGTGGCCTTTTCCTTAGCACTAGCTATAGCTCTCTATATTATGTAATGTGGTCGCATATGCATTGGTAGTTCTTCAGGGGTTCTAGTGGGTGAATTAGGCCTACTCATATTCAATGGGTGAGAAGCAGGAGTATGAAATCCATATCCTGGGTTATAAGAGGTGGTCCTTTGAGGAATCAACTGGTATGGGTCATAATATGCAGGGTTAGGATATGGGTTAACCATTTCGGTAACTTGAGGAGAAGGATCAGGTGAAGTGAAAAGTCATCTTCGCCACCTTGGGTTCTGATCCCAAGGTTGAGCTGATTCAGTGACCAGGGCTCTCAGATAAGCTCATGGGTCCAGCTCTTCTGGATCCTGATTAGGTCTAGATTCAGAGTTAGCCATCATGGCTAAGCGAGAGGAAGAAAACGGTGGGGGAGAAGATGGTCCGAGCGAAGTGACGAATCACCTCCTCCTCCTTGGGATCGACTCCCAAGATCCAACCAGTCAAGGTCTAAGTGATCTCCATCCTTGCATATACCAACCAACCCTAGGTTGGTGCAGCCAACCAGACAAGGCTAATGCCCTATTAATTAGATGGTCCTTATGATCAAATGACTAGATTTTTTGTTTAAAATTCTAATTCCTGAAGAGAAAATTCATTATTCAACCGACAGAAAGTAATTCCCGCTTCTCAAGCTAACCCATCCAGTTTGGTTACGAGGGGACAAAGGGGAAGGTTCTTCCTTTGGCTTACGCCTCTGGTTTCGTTGACCCCCAAGCTGTGGTCGTTTGACACTACCATGTAGACTTAGTCACCAGGTTTGGCAAGAGCAGTTGAAACCACCTAGTAGTACCACAACGAATTCGGATTTACTTTGTGTTTTACAATTTATTTTAACTCTTTTTTCTTCTTCAATGGGGTTTATGTTGGGTGGTCCATAAGGTGACTAAGCTCACTAGCTAAACACTAGACTTGACTAAGTCTAGGTTAGCCCAAATGTATGGTCTCTAGAGTGTAACCCTAAAGGTGTAACCAAGGGTTCATGCAATTCTAGGGTTTTTTTTGCAGACCATGAAATAAGAACAATTCTCTGATAAAAATTGGAATCAGAATAAGTTGAAATTTTGCAAGTAGATTCCTTTTTCAATTATATTTTCAAAGATTTTTTTTTTAATTTTTACTATTTCAACTGAATTTATAGAGATTTTTAAACGTCAAGGGGTCAAATCTGGAATTTTGACCCCTGGTCGATTTTCTACTTTGAAATAGTACGAAATGATCTTCAAAAATTTGGGAAAATACGTAAATTAAAGTCAATCAAATAAACTTTCAAACTCCATCATTTTTAGTCAAAACAGATATGCAGATTGCTCGGAATTGATTTTTGAATTTTGAAAATTTTTAAATCTTGTTCAGTTTAATCCCATGCACTTTGAGAATTTTTAAAATTGTCCACTTTATATTTTTTCAAATAAATGGTGTCGTTTGAAAGATTGTTTGAAAATGAAGGTATAGCCGAAATTTCAGAATTTTTTGCTCAATAATTTTTCAGCAATTGAATTATTAAGTCAGAATTTGAAATCTGGCTGAAAATCAGAGAATGGTGGGAAAGCTTTTAAAAGGTGTTTGAATTCAAAATTCAAACTTTCCACCAAAATAATTTTTTTTAGTTTCAAAATTTTCTTTTTTGTCAAAAACTTTTGAAATTTTTTTGAAGGGAAAAGCTCTTTTTCAAACTTTTTTTTTTCTTTTTTATTTCAAGCAAACTAACCTAGGATTCAAATGGAGACCTATTCTAACTACCTAGACTTTTTTTTTATTTTTTTTCATGAAAGTAAATAGACTTTTTTTTTTTCAAATGAAATTGCTAGAAGGAAATCTAAGCTAGGGTTTGAAAAGGGAAATCCTAATCTAAGAGGAGACGCACACCTGATGATTTTTCTGTGCCTGAGGTGTGTGCAGATCCCATTTTTTCTGCTTTCCTGCACATCCAACAAACAAGCAGAGGAATATTTGTCACTAAAAGCTCAAAATATTGAAATCAATTCCGTTGCCTCACTTACAGCAGTGCCATTTGACAGAGGCAGATTCTCACACGTGTTTTGAAAACAAAGATCTCGTCGTGGTATAGTGCGCGAAAACGCTCGTAAAAAATAATTTATAAAATAATGACTTGAGTCTCGGTCATTCGTCTCTAGGAGGCGTTTAGAAAATGTTGATTTGAATTCGATCTATTTTGCTCTACATATTCAGAAATGCATGCCAGTTTACAATAATTCGTATTGATGCAGGACATGCATAGTTGCAAAAGAATACAAATTTCGTGCATGCAACTTTAATCACAAGGAAATATGGCAATTAGCTCATGTTAATTTTCACACATAGACATAGAGATATATAAAAGATGATTTCATTGATTTCATCATGGTGGCTATAGAGTGAAGCTCGCAGAAAGCTTGTAGAGGAAAGCTTGAAAGCAATAAACTAGCTAACAGAAAATGACTACATACATGAATCTATGGGGGGATTATGCATGATCATTGGGGGAGAATATGGAGCTACACTACTAAGCAATAGTTAAGCAATAAATCTATGAAGAACTATTCTACTTAGCTAACAGAAATAAGGGCATTCGGATGTGGCTCCGATGGCCTTTGACTTGGTTGAGAGGAGAAGGAGGGGCGGCCAATGGTGCTTAGGTCGACCCTTGGAGAGAGGTTGGAGGTGATCTAGGCCTGGCATGGAGGTGATGGGGATGCCATAGTGAGCTCGTGGAAATGGAGGTGGAGTAATGGAGGTGGAATGAAGCTAAAACTTGATGGAAGGCTAGATGGGTGCAAATGGCCACCCAAATGTCCTTTAAGTAGACTCGAGGGAGCCTCTCTAGAGAAGTGTGGAACTCTCTAGAGAGGCCTATGGTGGGAGCTCGTGGGAGAGTGAGAGAGAGGATGGATGGGTGGTTTTTAGATCCACCTTTGGTTGATCTAAAAATTGAATGCATCTTGGTTGCTATTTTTAGCAACCAAGGCAGCAACACATGGTAGAGAGTTATAGAGAACTCTAGGCTAAGTATTTTCATGTAGATGGTGTGTGTAGGCGTGTGTGGGTTGAAACCTAGGTGGCTAGGTTGATTAGGTTAGGTTCTAGTGGGTTTAGGTCAAGGTTGGTCTCAAATTAGGGTTGTAAACCCTAATTCATTAGGTTAAAATGGAATTAAACTTGATACAAGTTTAATTGGATGTTTGAAACCCTAATTTAGAGTAAAACTACTCAATTAAGGTAGGTCTAGGTCAATTGGACTGTAACTGAGTCCAATTGTACAGTGTGTGCTGAGATCAGGGCTTAATTGGACTCAATGAGTCCAATTGAATAGGCTGATGGAATTGACTAAGATCCAAGTCAATTAGGTTTAGTGAGGACTTAATTAGGTCATTAGGGAGGTCTAGAGGTGATGTAATAGGGTTAGGGTACCTTAATTTAGGTTCCTTTGGGGTTGGAATTGGGTTTAGGGACCTAGGAATTCAAGATCGAAGCGTCAATTCAGAAATAGGAACCAGAGAGAAATTCCAGATGTCTGAAAATAGTGTCAGATGTCTTAAATTGAAATGTTAGATGTCCAAAATTGTTTTCTAAACGTCGAAATAGAGGCAAGGAAGAATTAAGGTTCTATCTGCAGAAATTGGATGTCTGGACCCTTAAAAGGTTGTAGAAATGGGTTTTAGGTGCGCGGGTTGTGGCTAAGGGTTCTGGACATCGTGTAACTCATTTGGTCATCCAGATAGAGGCTGGAAATAGGATTTTAGGGCTTCCTAGGGTATAGTGACCTAATCTAACTGTGGATAAGGCTTGGGGAGGCTTCTTGGCTGTCCTAGGGCTAGGATGGACCTAAGTTCTTCATAGTTTACTGCTTTATTGCTACTTAATAGAACAGCTTACCTCAACCCATTACATTATTGTCTACTACATCTTATTCTTGGTCTTCTACGCCAGCTCTGCTACAACTTTGGCTTCAAGTCCAACTTCAGATCCAGTCTCAGATCCAGCTCCTGAGCTTCTTATTTCCAGCAATTTATATAATGCACCTAATTAGTATATTATAGCATTATTCTATGCATAGCTATAGGAGGAACAATAAAGATGCAAATAATGCTTATGCATGCATGAACTACCCTAACTTATGCTAAGTCCTAGCCTAATTCTGGACAACTAAGACCTACGATTGCTGTGCAATCAGCCATCTCAAGAAATGCAGAGATGACTAAATCCAAATCTTGAAGAGGTCGTGAAAAAGGAGATCATCAAGTGGCAGGACATTGGAATCATCTACCCAATCTCTGACAGCCACTTGGTGAGTCCCATCCATATTTCAACTAAGAAGGCAGGGCTCACTATGATTACAATCGAATATGGAGAAACCATCTCAACTCGTATTGTGAACTCGTGGAGAGTCTGCAAAGACTATCGGAAATTAAATACCCCCACGAAGAAAGATCATTTCTCGCTCCCGTTCATTGATGAGATTCCTGAGAAAGTTGTGGGAAATTGATTTTTCTATTTCTTGGATGGATACTCTGGAAATAATCAAGTGGCAATTCATCCCGAAAATCAAGAAAAGACCAACTTTACCTGCCTCTATGGTACGTACATGTTCTGTAGGATGCTATTTGGGCTTTGCAATGCACCCATTACCTTTCAACAGTGCATGCTACCTTGAGGTCTTCATGGACAACTTCTCGGTATTTGGTGAATCTTTTAATTTTTTCCTCTTGCACGTGGTCCAGATACTTCAAAGATGCATCGAAGTGAACCTGGTTCTCTCCTGGGAAAAGAGACACTTCATGGTTCTTGAGGGCATCATGCTTGGACACCTTGTTTTCGAGAGAGGTTTCCAAGTTTACCAAGCTAAGGTAAATCTAATTTTCAAATTACCTATGCCTACCTCGATCAAAGACATCAGATCATTTTTGGGGCATGTAGTATTTTATCACTGATTCATATATGATTTTTCCAAGATTGCGCACCCCTTGATGAATCTTCTCTCAAAGGCACACCTTTCGAGATGAGAAGTGAGTGCATTCAAGCATTTGAAATCCTATGTGATCGAGTCAACCAAACACCAAACCTGCAATCTCCTGACTAGTCTCAACCCTTCGAGATCATGTGCGATGAGACTAACTACGTAGCAAGAGTGGTGCCGGGTCAAAAAATCAACAAGAAACCGGTAGATATATTATTACGAGCACGTGCCCCAGACGTCGAACCAGACATCTGGGATCGTTTCCAGACATCTGGAAATCATTTATTTTCGACACGCGCTGGTCGTCTACGCGCCTGAGCGCGCAGACCGCATATTCGCTTATTCTTCTATCTGCGACTGCAGACGCCGCTGCCGTGCTCTCTCTCTCCTCCTCGCGCGGCCTTGAAAGGACCACGCCTCCCCTCGCTTCCGTCGCCTCCACCCCTTTCCTCTTCTTCTTCCAGTGAGCGAGCACGAGAGCGGGCGCGGGGTTGCTGCGGTGGCGACGGCCGCAGTGAGCGCGGAAGGGGTGCTGCATGCGAGAGCGGTGCTCAGCGGTGAGGTCGAGCTCGCCGGGGCTGCCAAGGCCGGCCGACGGGGAGCGCAGTGGGTGCGGAACGACGC
Source organism: Thalassia testudinum (assembly GCA_037157565.1). Lineage (NCBI taxonomy): Eukaryota > Viridiplantae > Streptophyta > Magnoliopsida > Alismatales > Hydrocharitaceae > Thalassia > Thalassia testudinum. The sequence continues at coordinate 35,500,907 of JAZHRO010000049.1, forward strand.
AGGAGGCCTACTGCGGCTCGAGCAGCAGGCGCACGAGGTGGGACGAGGCACGGCATCGCGAGCGGAGGGCTAGTCGTGCCCTGGTTCTAGAAAAATTTCCAGAATCAGACGTCTGTGCTGATAGCCAGATGGCGGGGTCGACGTCTGAAAGGTGAGTTTTCCGTCTTCCTCTTCCTTCCTGTTGACTGACCGTACTGAGGGAGAGAGATGGGTGTGCACAGGCTCGGTGATTCGCCATCCAACGCGAATCAGACGTCTGGCTATAGTACCAGACGGCGGGAGCGACCTCCAGACGTCTAGGGTGACCATCGGATGTCTGGGAGCTAGGCCAGACGTCCCCGCAGACTTCTGGATGTCTGGGAAACCACGCTGAACAAGGTAATTCTCTGATCCACTTTTTAAGACGTCTGGAAGAAGTTCCAGACGTCTGATTTTACACAGTTTCGTCGTTTTCGACCCGTTTAGGGCCCGTTCGGGTTCCGTTTTCTGCGTTTCGAGTTGCGTTCTTTCCGGAATTAAATCCTCTACCCGTCTACAGTAGCTATACACTGTTTTGAGACACTCCTTGTGTTTGATCCTTGTGATAGGACCTTGTTCCGTTGCAGTCTTGGGGGTCGCGAGGCACGCGGGATTCCCGATCACGCCCCCCATTACTCCCGTCGTACCTGGTAGAGTGGCTTTAAGTTATTAATAAAATCTGTTAAATTATGGAACCATAAATAGAACCTAGGGCATTGCATGAATCCTAGGAATGAGAAATAGATGGAATGATAGCTCCTAGGTGTTGCATGAATCCTAGGGCTGGAAAACTAGATTGTATGATAGATCCTAGGATATGGCATGAATCCTAGGATGGGAAAACTAGTGGAATGTATAATACTGCAGTCTTGGAAAATGGAAAGAGATATAAAGCTGCCTGTAACTTGAATTAACAGCTGCCTGTTGTGAATAAATAATGTGGTTGAGAACATGGATTGTAAGAATGTGAAACTGGAAAGTGAAACCTGGATGTTTGAGTAAAAAGGATGGAACCCTACGGGGGAATTAGGAGTGGAACTCCTGGAAAGAGAAAGGAATGGAACTGAGATGTAGTTGTGTACTGTCTCTTGGGTACGTAGTACCAAGGGAAGTACCTGTACCTGTTTAGTGCAGAGCGGAGCCAGCCGCCCCAGGGACCCGGGGTTAGGACTGGCCACTCTGTACCGACTTGCTCGCCCTCACGTACGTAGTACCGAGGGGAGCTACTAGTGTTAGGAGGGCACTAGCTACCCCACGAGCCCCGGGGTTCTGCTAGCCTCCTACACCGACTTGTTTAGGCCCACTGGGGCAAACCAGGGTAGTCAGGCGAGGGTGCGCGGACTGTGGAGGGGCAAGGCCCCAGTTTGGTTACTGTGGAGGGATTGGACCCCTGTTACTGAGAGGGCTCTACCCTGGACTAGTTCCGTGCTGTGCTTTGGGCGCACCCGTTAACGGAAACGACTGACCGCGTGCCAGTACGGGTTAGCTACCTGTACGTTTATCGCGTGTGCCGTAGTCACCGTTACGTCTGTCAGTGACCTTGGGGTGGTTGACTGAGGGTAGGATCACCACGGGGGACTCTCCCAGCCAGGAGAGCACCACGTGCTACTTCTACTTTTTGGAAAAGACTGCAATCAAGATCGTTCCCACGAGGAACATTCGAGATCAAGAAAAAGATCTGAGGAATAAATGAAATAGTGAGACAATTGAAAGATGTGAATAAAGAAAGTAATCGAACATAACAACTACTGTACACTCTACTGTTGTCTTTAGTTTAGTTGCCACTCTACTCAGCGTTTTGCTGATGTGTTACACTCGTTACCTTTTTCAGGACCAGGTGTTGAGCAGCCAGGGTCAGCGGCTGCAGAGGACGCTGAGCCGAGTAGGGTCCAGTAGTGTTACCACTGTCTCTTGTACCTCTTTTTGTTACGTTGTAGTGAGTAGTTCTTGTTTCCGCTGTACTTTCTTTACCTGCAGTTCAAATTATATTATGAATGTTGTTCTACTATTGTGGTGGTACATACTGTGGTAGTTTCTTTCCTTACTGCTGTACTTTCTTACTGTTAGTTATATTCATGCTGAATGTGGTTTATTTTACTGCTCTTTTGGTTACTTCCTCGTTGGACGACTAGGTCTTGGGATTAGTTGAGTCGGTCAAGTTCTCGTGTCTCGTAGGGACTCGGGAATCGGGCCGTTACATATATATTACGCCAGCAAGATACTGGATATGGCTCAATGTAATTACACAATTACAGAGAAAGTTGCTGGTTGTAATATTTGGTTTGGATAAATTCAAATCATACCTCCTAGGATCCCATGTCATCATTTTCTCAGATCACACTACAGTAAAGCACTTGCTTACGAAGAAGGATGTGAAACCTAGATTAATTCACTGGATCTTGTTGTTGCAAGAATTCGATCTCAAAATTTGTGACAAAGCAGGAAAGCCGAATGAGGTAGTTGACCATTTGTCCCGCCTTCCTTCTTTGATCATTGACTCATCCGAACCTACCACCGAGCATTTTCCGGATGAACATCTCCTGGTCATTAATGGACTTCCCTAGTTCGCTGATATCGTGAATTACTTGGTTACGAGGAAAGACCTGCCAGATTGGATGACTTCCGAGCAAGACAAGCTGATTTTTGATGCCAAGTACTATGTCTAGGAAGATCCATATCTTTTCCACATCAATAATGACCAAGTGATCTGGAGATGCATTCTCAACAACGAGGTCAGTGATGTCATCTCGTTCTGCCATGAACAAGCCTGCGATGGCCATTATTTTGGGTGTAAAATCGCAGTGAAGATCCTCCAGTGTGGGTTCTTTTGGCCCATAATGTTCAAAGATGCACAATCCTATTATAGGACATGTGCCCATTGTCTAACTGTCAGCAACATTGGCCAGTGCGATATGATGCCTTTGAATCCAATCATTGTGTGAGAAATCTTTGACATCTAGAGAATTGATTTCATGGGACCCTTTCCAGGATCTAACGACTTCGAGTACATCTTACATGTAGTTGATTATTCCCTATTAATCCAATTGGCTCATCCCTTCCATGTGACCTAATTTCTGGTTATTGCCATCATACGTCATCAACGCATAGGGTTGTCGTTGCGTAGGTCTTTTGTTGAGACTTTTTGCAAGTAAGTTTTATGGTTTTTTCTTCTAGTGGATTTCTATTTTATATAGTTGTTGAGTGCATGCTTAGTTTGTGTTGTACATTATCATTTATGTGCCATTCCCATGATATTTTCTTTTATTTCTTCTTAAATGATACCCTTTTGTAGCTCTATTTAGTTGGTACAACCTGAATAAAATAGACTAGCACCTCTTCGTGTGCCATTCCCTGAAAGCTTTGACCCTTGTTGGGGGCCTAAGTTTTGAGGTGTGACACATACTCCATCTAATGGCCAACATACTTTGCTATTTTTAGATTCCAAAGAACCTTCATGGCCGCCCACCATGTCTTCCTTAACAATCCACATGGTCGGTCACATAAGCCTAATCCTAGCCACCCATTTGCAATCCTAAGACCCCCCATTTGGGCTACCAAAACCCTATCCCTCCAACCTTCATAGTCTGCCAAAGGAAGCTTCCTAAAGCATTTTATATGCCCGACCACATCGTCCCTTAAACCCCTCAACCAACGACCAACCACTTAAACCTAATCCTAGCCATCCAACACATGATTAAGGGCCCTACTCCTATCATCTTTGCTAGCCAATATATCTTCCTCAAGACTCCATATGGCCATCCATTGTATACTGTAATCCCTCCACTCCATCTTCCATCTAAGGGCCCATTTCAAACCTTGATTAGTAACCACTTTAGGCCACATCATCCCACTTCATCTAAACCTAACATCACCAATCCAAAGGCTCCCATTAATCCTCTATCATGGCCAGGGCCCCTTGCTCCTTTCACCACCATTAGATGCACATCTAAGGATTTCACGTTTAATTCTACTTCAACATTTGATTCTATATTAAAAAATATACAAAAAAATTAGGACTTAGGAAAGCGTAAGTATCTGATTGCCTCCCCATGAGATGACTCGAACTCTGACTTGTGAACATTAATTTTCATATCTTTGAGTTTGGTATGAACATTCTTATAAAGAATCTACGAAATTTTACACTACAACGAACACCTTTTGCACACTTATATTTGCATTAAATTAGTGTGTGTGACAAATTGTAGGACTTAGCTTGCTCCACGTATATTGGTAAATGACAATTACACATGTGGTCATGGTACCCTAATTAGATTCAATGCAAGAGAAGAAGATAGACCTTTGGGAAAGATTTGGAGCTTCATTGTCGTTCCAATAATACAATGAGATGTTGAAAATAATATTATCCGAGGAATGACAACAATCTAATAATGTTAGATCAGGATAATATTATCCTTCATGTTTGAGGGATTCATGAGTTTCTGGAATACTTGTGGGGGCATAGTGCCAAACATCTAAGAATCCTAAAGCTTTGTTATTGGAGTGATGAAACCAATAATGATTTTGTTGGGTTCCTACTTGAAGATTAAGTCAATTGTAATTTAAAGAGTTAAATTACATTTGATTTGATGATTAATTGCACCTAATATCCTTAGGTAGAAAATCTGTGGGTTTAATTGCAATTAATTTATGTTTGGATAGTTGATTTAAACATCCCATAATAGGGGTTAATCATGTAGATTTCATGTAGGATTTGATCCCTACCATTGGATAGAGATGGATCCTATCAAAGTAGGATTAGGATTTGAAATCCCTGTAAATATCTCCCAAGCGTAAACCCTAATTTGAATCAAGTCATTTTTTGTTTGCAATTCCCACCATCAATCAAGGAGAGCCACAACCATCAAAGGAAATAGAAGAGATGCACCAAGGCCTCTCCTCACAAGGGAGTTGTCTAATCATTTGATTGGATGACCAGCCACAACGTACCTAGACATCCAATTTTAGAATTAGATGTACGGCTTGTGGAAACCTCCTCCTACAAGGATTTGATCCCTTCAGTGGCCGATTGACCGACACCTCTCCTTGGTCATCTATTCTGTACTGTGCTGAGTTTTTGAGGTCCTTTTAAAGGAATTCTCATTGTGCAATCGTGGTTCAGAGGGAAGGAATCACTTCGGATTCGTGAAGGGTTTGCAGATCACATTTGGGATTGTATCTCCACGACTAGAAGGGTCTCATCTTCTCGTTAAGGAGTTTGGGCTTTTCCAGGACTTATTTGAGGAGGCACTACATGTGGGATGTTGTACCATGCCATCCATAAGTTATAATCCGATATTTTGTGGGATCCTGAAATAGGAGAAAGTAGTTTCTCCCATGTGGTTCTGATTTAGAACATTTTTGTTTTCATTTAGTGATCAAGTATTGGCATCAATTCGATCATGCTTTCAAAATTTTAGAATGCTTGTTTTTACGCTTTTGGGATGCCATGGGTCGATATGATCAAACCCTTCAAGCTTCACATGTGATAAAGAGATCCTTAAATGAACAGTAACTGATAATTTCTCAAGATTGAGGTCTAATGGATTGATCTTAAAAGTCCTAGATATGGGTCTATAGAAGTTATAAGAAATTACTACCAAGTTAAATAGTGAAATCTGAATTAGAAAGTAATATGGTATTAATGAAACCAAGGTACGTTAGGATAACTCTAAGGCTGTTTACAAGACGATACGTTGGATGGGTTATAAATGAAAGATAACAGCTAAGAAAATGCAAATGAAAATATTATTCTCCCATCTAAGCATGTTGGATTGAAAACAAATGGTCACCATAGGTAATAAAGACTATTAATGGAGAAGGGAACCTTTGGTTAGTTCCAAGAATTAACATAAGAAAGCATAGGCGGTTGAGAGAACTAGTTGAGTATGAACATACAATATAATTTGTTAAATTAAATAAACATAGAATTTCTACCTCTTCTTTTAGTTCCTTACTAGGTAGGTGTTCATTCCTTGATTGCACTCATTCCACTCATCAGGTCATCATGGTGCATTTTATAGGATGGTTTGATAAGAATATGTCTCAATAATGGGTAAGAATTTCATAATTTTAATTTCATTTTATTTCCTACCATTATGCATTTTAATTGTGATACATAACATTATAACCTGATTGGAAGTGACCATACAATAAGTCATAATAGATTAAGAAAAAGCTTTTCATGGGCTAGTACAAGGTCTTGACATTATCATTGATTAGAATATAACTTGCTGGGAGGAAAAAGACCAAATTTTACCAAAGCAAGATATCATGTCTTGTTTGCTACACCCCAATTTATTATTCTGAAGTTATACCCCATTATGGCAAAAAAAAACAAGTGTTGCTGCCTACTTTATAAGTGAAAACAAATGCAAAATATCCACTTGCAAAAGGTAAAATCCTGGTTTTGCAACTATAATACTAAACTAGCTTCAGAAATTCCACTTGCTTGTCCATATCTCTAATACCATCCACTTCAACATCTCCAACCTTTTCAGTAGTTCTGCCTATCATATCATTTAAACTCTCCAACACCATCATCCACTAACTCATTCAACAAGAAAAGGAGGCTCTTTTCTCCCTATGACCACTATTGATTATTGTTGCATGCCATAATGTTACCACCCCTAACAATCTCTATATCAAATTCCTTCACCTTGCTTTGTCAATTTCTCTTAGGTCAAGCTCCTTTAGAATACATTAACGATATTCTTTCCACCTAAACAACTCCAAACCCAACCAAAGCTTTGCTCCAAAAAAGGCCACCTTATTGAGCTTGAATGCAAAGAATGCAAATAAGCCCTATAAATGTTGTTTTGAAAGAGAGGATGATTACCGCAGGTGATAATCATCTTGGGTTTTATTAGGCTATAACTATGTATTTACAAGTATGAAGACCAAAAATTTGCCCAAAATCGTGATTAACCAATTACATTCTTCGTCCATGCCCGAGCCTAGTGGAAAAGGAGGTCATTTCATGCTAGCCAAGCACCCCATAGAATAGTTATCATCTGAGTCCTATCGCATCGTGCATCCACAAAATACTGCTATAGGAATATTGAAGGGCATGCCGACATGAGGTAAGGCATGTCATCTTCTACCACAAAGCACAACATGTAATTCTGGGCCTCCTCTCCCATGAGAAGCCATCGCAGTCTCCCTGTGACCAATCCCTCTCTCCTAGAAAGTCACAAAAAAATCCTCACCTTGAGGGGCACTTTGATGACACAGAAGCACCCTCATTCCTTATCTACCATGTCATTCTCCTAGTCCCAAGCACAAATGTCATAAGAATGATGTGTGTAGTACATGTCGTACCTCCAATGATATCCATCCTCCTCTTGAGATGGTCTGTAGTGCACCAAACCATCTAGGAGTTGCAAGCACTCCGCCAAAAAGCATCCCACTATTAGTCTAGCAAATAAAGGAAGGGCCCAAGACTCCATTAGCCCTCCAACACAGCCATCGAGATATCATGCTAATGTGACAAAGAGTAACTGAGATGTCCCAATTGTAACTTAACAAAAGCATGTCGTTGCAACGCGAAACTGAAGTTCAACTTTTAAAATTTGTAAACTAGAAACCCTATCAATAACCAGGTCATCTCAAGGAGGTTCGATGTTACGTTCAAAACCCTTAACATTACATTATCTCTTTTCTTGTGTGTTTTATCTTTTTGACATTTTTTTTGTCTTTTGGATATAACAAAAGTAAAGGAAAACACAAGTGATGACCAGATTTCTATCACGCACATCCAATGAATGAACACTAAGGGAAAGAGCAAGGTGGTAATCAACAAGGGAAGAAGTAATGAGCTTACAAGAGACCACAATGGATTTCTTGTAGTCACTACTTGACTCCCAACTACACACCTAACAAGCTTAGAAAAAAAATAACATGGAGATCTTCGTTACTAACATAAGCAAGTTCAACAATAGATGATGAGACAAGATTCACCAAAAGCAATTAATTCACTAATCCTATACCAGGCAGAAGGGAAGATCATTCACTCAAAATGGCTACTTGTACTATGCGATAAACATGAACATGAACGTCAAAACAAAAGACAAGGGAAGGAGAGGCTCATGTGATGATGAAAAAGTGGCAGTGAAGATGTCATCCAAGGTAGCTTCTCTTGGCATGAACCTCCTCGTAAGCTTGGTGTGCACTCAAGAGTATCATCCAATGGTGGCATTAGTGGATGTGAAAGAAGAAGAAGAAGGGGTGGCTCCCCCTCAATTTCCTCGTCCAAAAGTAGATGATCCAAGGCTCTCAAATGCTTTCCAAATTTTCTTTCAAGCCAAAGGTGACGAACAAGTGACATGAGGGCTTTCTTTTATAGGAAAGTGATCTAACTACATTTTGTATTGCCCATGTTTATAATTTGCTAACTCCCCCATCATCTTAGTCATATTTCATGAGCATATTGCATGCATTAGCAAAAATTGCATTTTAGATAGGCATGCATCATAATTTGCATAATTTTGTGTTCTTATATTGATGATGATATTTGATAATCACAAGATTGAAGGTCGAGAAGAAAAGAGAAGAAGAAGAAGGAATTGAAGAATTTGAGCTGAAGCTTTGAACTCAAGAGACTTGCAAGCCCCATGAATTAACTCAATTGAAACAACAAATAATCGAACAATAGCATTCAATGAGCTCCCCACTTCAATTAATGTGCTCAAGCTCAAGCTTTATTACAAGCCCATCCATGCCTCCACAAGCTTTGAAGAAGCTCCATGGAAAATTGATGCATACATGCCCTCCCGAGCCTCTTTAAGACCTCTCCGCAATTCCAATGACCATCCCATTTACTCTCCACATCACCCAATGGGGGCTCCACCATTCCAACACAACCATTAAAGCCTAAATCACAATTCCAACACCCTTTTCATTAAAGCCTTCACACCACCATTGTATTTTCCTATTTCCTAAGTCTAAAAACCCATATCCACATGTCTACTCCACACTTCGCATTATTGCAACCCCATTTTCTTGACCTAGGAACCCTCCACCCATTATACCTTACTCCATTCCAATACCTAGAAACCCCAATCCGCACTTAATAGCTACAAACTCCATTTCCAAGGCTTTATTTTTCCCTCTTATGTTTGGCACAAAAAAAAAATCCTAAGTTACTTCTATATAAGAGTCATTCATCCAACATGGGGGAACACCTTTGGCATTGGCTAGAATAGAAAGACACTTGGGATTGGTTAGAAGGCTTAGGTCATCCATTGGGTAATTAGGCTTGATGACGAGTCGATCTTCACTTTCATTGAAATTTTAAACATAAAATAACGTGTCGTTGTAAGCTTTTCTGGGTGGAAAATCGACTATCAAAAATATTTATTATTCAAAATCTAACCACAAAAATAGTTAGGTTGTCTCCACAGGGAGGAATTAGCATATTAGTTTAGTGTGTAGTGCTCTGTTTATTCTGGAATCTCAACGGGTGCGCACATTACTTAGTGCAACTCATTTTCTAACATAAATGCTTATTTTAATCAATTGATCAGGAATGTAGATATTTATATGCAAAATTACCACAATATAATATTCTATTAAATAATGATCTTGGTAATGGTAATCAATGTAAATACTAATTTCCAATAAAACATTCCTTATTTACGATAATCAATGTGGCTTACTCTTATCTAATTCATGAGATACTCAAACATAAGTAATTTTGACTGAGTGGAAGGGTATCTATGCAAATTTGCATCAATAAATTAATTCATTAAATAAGTGAATACTGAACTTTGCAATGGCATATATGGTAATTATTAATGATGTGGAAACAAAGGACTTGCTCTCTCTCATCCTTGCACGTGAGGAAGAGCTGCGGTCGCCGGCGAGGATTGATGGGGTGGTTCACCTCGACGAGGGCTTCATGATGGCATGAATGGCACAGCTAGAGGTGGTTGGTGACGGTGACCAGAGATGGGGGATGCTGGCGGCGTGGACCTGGCAGCTTACTGTGGAGGCTGAGTGCGTGGGACACGCAAGGAGGGAGGTCGCCAGCTGCGACGAGTTCAAGGAAGGTCCGTCGGAATGAGGGCTTCCTATTAGAGATCTTAGTGCTAGCTGAGGTGGCCGCCAATGGCCTATTGGAGGAGGAGAATGGCCAGCGGTTATGGCTTCTGCCAGCGGTGGAGTCACATGTTGCTGGCCATTGTTGATGCCGGGGAAGGGTTGATGGTGCTATGGGGAGGTTGTCTATAGCAGTGATGTTGAGAACGATGATCGGCGGTGGTGGTTTGAGGCTGTCGTGGAGGTGGGGTGTTGGGTTCTTTTGTGGTGGGGGGTGAAACAGGGAAGAAAGAAGGAGAGGTTGAAGATGGTGAATAGTAGGATGGTGGTGGGATTTGGTTTAAGATTGAGACGATGGGCTGCTATGATTTTGGCGGTTGTGAGGTTTGCGGTAGTGATGGTGTTGGGTTCTCGGTGCGAAAGAAGGTGAGCAGAGGAAGGCAAGGATGGTGGCGCTCATGCTGTCACCACGAGTGCTTACGGTGGTCCGGTGAAGGGGGTAGTGCGCTTCAAGCCACCATGTATGCTCTAGCCACGGTGTTCACTGGAGTTACACGATGCAAGCATGGTCCATAGTGGTGGCCAAGGAAGAGGATCCCCGCAAGGGGAGAAAGAGATGGATATCCAACCTTGCACGCGGTGGGAATGCTTTTTAACCCAATGCATGGGCATCTTCTTTAATAGATCTTCCATGACTTTCCCTCATTTGGTTTAAGTCATGCGATATCTCCTCCAACAATTCTCCGCGATGAGGTGCTGCTATTTATAGGTTGCGAGAGGCACGACTCAGCTACTAGTGGAGGAGATGGTGAAAGTTTGCACTCAAAATCCTACATAAATATATATGTATCAAATTTTACCAAAGTATTCTCTAATTAATATAAACTAACACTTAACTCTAACTGCAATCTAATGAGGCATGTTTTAAATGTAGTTAGGCTAATTAAGTGTCCAATAAATTGGACTCATCACTTGAGAAGGAACATTCCACCACCTTTCAAGTGTCTAACCTATCGCCATACACCCATCACCTTCACCTAGTCACCCACTATTCGAAGAACATCTTAGAGTGCATGCCCAAGCTTGAAGGAGGGCTTCCATCCACTCTAAGGAGGAAGCAAAAGGGAGAAGGGGGATGTGCACAAGGAGGAGCATCATCATTCACCGAGCTTCATTTCATAAGCCACTCTTCATCTTTGTGTTTTATAATTTTCATTTTATGTTGTAGTAGACTTGTTTTAGTTTCCTTGTGGGCATTCATGATTACTTTAGATTTCTTCATAGTCTTTTGTGAGCTCTCCTTTGCCTATATAGTTCATTGTTTGTATTTTTTTATTTTGGATAAATAAAATGATGATGCATGTTGAGAGCCTTTACTTTTGAGTATTGCATTTGGATGTAGGATTGTGAGTAGGAAGAGATTACAAGTAGCTCATTGTAACTTGTTGTGAGCTCACTTTCTATCTCCCTTATGGTTTCACTTGTAAGGAAAGAAATCGAACTCGTAGTGCGCTTCTTTCATGACAAAAGGTTTTATCTTGCACGTTAGTTATTTCTTTCAAAGGAAAAAAGACAAAACAAATCAAAAATTGAAAACACAAAAAAAAGAAACAAATGACATTTTGAAATTTGATTTTGTTACGCCTCACCCCCTTGGATGACATGTATACTCCTTGTAGTTTTTTTTTTTTTTTAAAAAGAAAGGAAAGCTATCGAACCACAATAGCAATCCGGTGTATACTCCTTGTAGTTACGGTATATAAATATTAAAAGTTGAACACTTGAGTTGCGCTACAATGATTCAAACTCCGTCTTTTACAATAAGCAATTCAACTGATTCAGAAAGTGAGGTGGAGTCTTGGAGAAGCCTCCTAGAAGAGCATGGAGCCTTGTGTCATCTAATTAATGTCATGGGAGAATGTGTGAGGCTTTAATGGATGGCGTTAAATGGAAAGGCTTTGGAAGTGGTTCTTCTGTCGAAAAATGGTGGCTCCTTGTTGGGTGTGAGAGGGAGTGGAGTGTGCTTCCTTAATGTGTTTTCTTATGGTCATGGAAAGGTGGTTCATAGGAAATGGGTTGGCCTTAATTGTAAGCCTAGGAAGTGGTCAAATTTGCAATGGAGCATATGTAACCATATGGATGTGTGTGGAGGCCGTTAAGGAGAGATGTTGAAAAGGTGGAGCCTCTAAGGGGTGGCATACTCTATTAATGAAGGGGATGAGTTAGCTTTGTTGGAATTGGGGAGACAAATTTATGGATGCCATGGGAGGATTTGTGGAGGTGGCCCTAGGCAACCTTAGTTGGTGTGCCTAATTACCTTAAAGTGGAAGCAACTCAAGCTAAATAATGGAGGAGGGGATTTGTTGGAAGAATTATGAAGTGGATTTATGGGAGGTGTGTAGGATTTATGGAGGAGTAGAACTTATTAATGGAGGTGGAGGTAGTGAACTTGGAGTTCATTTATGGAGGTGAGCATGGTGAGCTTAGAAGAGGAAATGTAGGAGGTTCTTCAAATTTCTACAATAATTCCCAAGCTCTGTAAGTTAAGGCGAACTTTAATCGTGGTTGGCATTAGCGTTGATCCTTGGTCTACTTCAATTGCCTCTTTTCAATTATAGACGTAACAATACCAAAGCAAGAACATAAGATAAAATCCCTCAATTATTTTGAAATGATGTAATCCTATCTAAATGCTTGGTGTGCATAATATATGTGTTCTAAGCACGGATATAATTGCGAAAATACACATTTGTCGTAATAAATGCACATAGAAACTCTTAAATTTATTTCAAATCGAATTCATGAATATAGAAATCATAGTTCTCAAAATGAAGTCCAAGTCATTTGCAGGGAGGCTATTGGATTAAATCACTTTCCTAGATCCTAATTTTTTTGTATTTTTGAAGTATGAAATTAAGTATGATAAAGACTTAGATACTACTATGTAAATTTTGTGAGAATAATGTCCCTAACTATGAAAGCAATTAAATGCCGTAACTAGATCTAAAGTAAGCACATAAAATCAACTAGAAACAAGAACTTGAAATAAAATTAAGACTTTTTTTGATAAAGTAAATTGCTACAACTAGAAGGAAGTTTGGAACTAGAAATTGACTAGAACAGTTATCTTGAATTGCAACTAAAGCAAGAACTATAATTATTGAAATAAAATGAGAGAATGACTACGAAGACGGAGCCGGGAAGATGACGGAAAGTGGCACAGGATCAGATGCGAAGGCACACTCGAGAGGATTTCTTCAAGTTTGAGAGGGAGAAATTAAGTATTGGAAGACAGATATGAAAAGCATTTCGGTGGGTGGCTGAGGGGAGGCTTTGGCTGGAGATTTAAATAATGGAGAGAGAGATTTCTTTTAAGGGGGACATGGGATAATGGGTTTTGCCGGTTGGATTCACGTGGGTAATTAGTTGGGCTTTGCATGGGAAGGTCGGTGCATGGTTTGTTTAGTGGAGATAAGAGGAGAGGGTGTTACTGGGGTGGGATTTGGTGGGAGTTCGGTGGATTTGTTAGATAGGATTTGGCGGTGGGTGTTGGATGGGATAAGGGGGTGTGTGGGTTACGTGAGCTCCATGGGGGAGTCGGTAGGATAGGTGGGTCAAGTAGGGATACGCATAGGTTTTGGTGGAATTTGGTTTTGCATTGGATTTGAGTTAACGTTGGGGACTGAGAGGGTTACGTGGAGGCTGTGCATGGGATTTCGGTGAGGTGGTGTTTGGTGGAGTGCATGGGTTGTTAGGGATTAAATAAAGGAAGCAAACTGCATGTCGTCGGTTTGCATGGGATATGGACGTGGGGGTTTAAATGGAGTACGTGGGATTTTGGGTGGGGATTTCGGTGGGTGCTTTGTTGTGTGCATTGACTGCATGCATGGGAAGGCTTGGGAATAGGCGACGTGAAGAGCTGGATTACGATTGGGTTTTAATACAAGGGGGTTATTAGCCAACTATTGGAATTAAATGTAATATTGGTTGTCTAATGTGAGGTTGACTTAGGTGGGATTTTCGGGTGGCAATCGGGTGCAATTTAGGTTAGATGCATGGTCAACTGGATTAGGTAGGGGATTGAGGCTAAGTTAGGTGAGATTTGAGTGTGGGAAATTGGGCTCTTAAATAGGCTAGTCTAGGGTTCATTGGCCTAGGGTTTAGGCAAGAAAGTAGCTCAACCTTCCTGTATAATTTCTCAATCCAGATTCTCCTCCCTGTTAAGCTTTAATCAAATTTATACCTAGCACCTGCATACATATAGAAAACAATGACATCAAGGTGTCAGATATAGCTAACGAAAAAGTTGCATAAACAACCAAAAATTATGTTCTAAAATGACAAATCTAACCTATATGAATGCAATCTAACCTAAATTATCCTCAACTAACATTAGTTAGGTATTTATTATCATAAATAAATATGAAATTATCACACCCCTATACCTTTCTTTTCCTAGCTCTCGAGAAACACCAAGTGAAAAACTTGCGAGAAAATAATATTTATACGGGAAATCGACTTGCAAGTTTTGAGCTAAGTCAAATTAAAATCCCCAATCTCAATTTTTCACTAAAATAAAGAAATTGTGCACAAAATCTTAACGTTAAACACTCAGCAGTTCTTAAGTATCGACTCAAATACAGACTACCTAAGCCAAGTCAAAGACTCTATTAGCCTAAGTCTAAGGTCTCAGGAGCAATGTTTTGTAGCTCTATCGACCCACCTAAGGCTCGAATAAATCTCGAATTTTAAGCCTCAGTGTGTGCAATTGGATATTTGACTTTTCAAATGGTAAACCTTATTGAACTCTAAGTTTTCAACTAGACTAAGACCATATCTTTGCCCTATTGGTTTAAGTCTTCGGATTTGCCTTACTAAGAACTGATAGCTTTCTTCCTATCCTTTTTTATCCTAACGTCAACCTCTAAGGTATATCTCCTCGACTGAACCTAAAACGCTTTCTTGCTGGCTATCTCACTATTTTTGATTGGTGGGATGTACTCATGTATATATGAGATAAAAGAATTTTTTTATTATATATATATATATATAAACTTCCTCAAACTGCTCATTTTTCTAAGCTTCTCTTCTTTGTCATACTCATTTTTCTAGGTAGGTGGCCTCCCTAGTCTCGTTTAAGAGCATCTCCTAAACAAAGGCACGAAATGCAAGGCTAGGCTCTGGACATCCGACAATTGGGAGGCTCTCCCACTACAACATGCCATCCATGCCTGAATTAGGTCCTATTGACTACTTAGATTTCAATAGTAGGTTGACCAAAATATGAGTTAGTACGTATGTGCAAGTGTAGAGGACTTAATCTTCTCAAACTTTTCAAACCAGAGGTTAGGAAGATAAGTCACATATCACCATACCGATTTAATACTTTGGCTTTTTCAAATCTCATCAATGACTCAGGAAATAAGTCCATATTTTAGTAAATATTTGAGATAATTAAGTCGATATATAACCTGAAGAGTCTATGCGAAATGACTTTGTTCGTACTTTCCCTAAAATTGATAAATCCTCAAAATCAAATTTCCTAATTTTTCATAGCTCAAACTCTAAAAACACTTTTTTTTGTTCAAAACACACTTTTAAAATGCAATTCACCTTTTTTTATTAACTCTTCCGTTATATTCTTGAGTTTTAGGCCAAATTTCAGAGTAACTCAATTTACCTAGGAGAAGGTATAATATGTTTGTTGCTTCACTTGTTTAAGTGATTGTTCAACAATTTATAAACAAAACCTATTTTCTCGTTTGAATAAATGTGTGATTTGCCAATATTGGAAATAAAGGAAAAGAAAAGGTGAAGGACAACCTACTACACAGTGACGTTAAGAGTAGGGAGAAAATAACTTTCATGGTTTTCACAAGAAGCCGCAATATCTTTATACCAAATAAGCTTAGTTTGGAATAGTTTAAGCTTTTTTTTAAAAAGTAAAAAATAAAGAGTTTACTGCAATTTTGTATAATGATGTATTTTTTCCATTGTTTATTTTTGTTAATTCTTTACATTATTGTAATAAGTACTTTGTATTTAAATTTCAATAAACATTGTCTTATGTCAAAAATCACTTTTGTCAATATATTCATGTTATATATATTACTAAAATTAAGAAGGTTTTCATTTTTTATCTTAATAGCTTACATTCACAATTAGATCATCCTTAACGGATAATGAGAGGTAATTATTTTTATCCCTAAAACTTATAGAGAAAGAAACCATCCATCCTTAGAAAAAATTTATGTCATGTTATTGGCTTTTTCGTGTCTGATCTATTGTAACTAAAATTGTCTCCAAGTTTTCCCAAAACTTTTAGTACCTTGACTTTCGGGATAGATTTTTGGGATGAATTTTTCATCACCCATCTTAAAATATATTCTCATAGCCTTCAATTCGGTTCCCATAAGCTGTAACTACAAGCATATTTTATTGTGGGGACAATACACATAAAATTACACAATTGTCCCAACTCCGACTAATGGCTTCTCTGCACACCTGGGAAAAATCAACAAGATGTGGTGACTGCCCGCAACCATTTTCCTAGCCGTAACTGCGATGGACTGGTATGTATGGAAAGAACATAATGGAAAGGCACACAGCAACAATACCTTGCCCCCTCGGTTGTTGCATCATGCATCACTAGATCTATCAGAGATTGCCTGTTGTAACTCGTTCTTTTCCATTCCTTTTCTCTTGTAACCTCTACCCTTTAGGGGCGATATAAGGATTTTGTGCCTAGTTTTTGACCTATTTTGGCCTTTTGAGCAAATATTACCATTTTACTAAAAAAATCACACACACACACACACAAAAACCGTTAACTCACATGTAACACAACAGACACCAAACTCATCTCTTGCACTAATTCACACATTATCAAACAAATACATTAACAGCTCCATAAAGACAACACACACTAATTATGCATGCCCACTCATAAATCATACCACACACGTTCACACCAACACAAATTACACATACACTCAATGCACCACACTTTATTACATCTATGTAACTAACATCCATATCATTTTTTTTTTCTCACTAACATAAACACATAACTCACATTGACCACTCACCATTGAATTAATACATGACCACTCCACTAAATTAATGCACACCACCACCACATTATTTCCTTCCATTCTCACATACACCTCCCACTACCTTACTCTTTGCACATTAGCACCCACTAACACACTCCACATGATAACACATAAACGCATAACACATACTATTCACAGTTCCGTGCGTATCACCCAACCGACGGTTCTCCCATTTACCGTCACGTCACCACAATGACACTGACCTCCCCCTTAAATTTGCTCATCTCTCAACCCCTTCATGCATGGGTCCAAATCCCATCTACGTTCATTCCCTCACTTCTTCCGTTTACACTCACCTCGTCACATCACCTCTCTATTTTTTTTTTTATGACTAGGAACCCCAGCGAGCCAGGTAAATCCTGGGAAACTGCAATGATCCCATACCACAGCCTCTAGGTTAACTCACCGCATTTGACACCTCAAACGGACATCGTTACCACTTCAGGGTATAGGCGTTAATCATTCAGGCACCTAGGGGAGCCACCTCTCTAATTTCCCTCCATCCTAAATATCTCCCCCACTCCCTATTTAAGACACCATAATTTTTCTTCCCCACATCCTCTCTCACCCTCTCATCTTCTCCATTTCATAAATGCACTTATAGAACAAAAATTAGAAGTAACTTGGCGGTATTTTTACAATTATTTTTCATATATATTAAGCAATATTTTCACACCATATTGTAGCCTGGTAGTCAACACAATCCTTCACATGGAAGATCTTTAATGTGTTATGATAAAAATCTCAAATCTATCACATTAATTTCTTCTTTCACCTACCATGGATTATCATTCCCTATTAGCGATTTGAATTCTACACATATGCTACATAAAAGAATATAACTTATCCCAAAATCTCATTTTCCTTGGCAGGTGACAGTAAATCAAAGTTTTTTTTTTTTTTCTATTTCGAGCATGGCTAATCTAATAACACTAGATCATTAAAATATACCATATAAATAACCTTCTCTTTCTAAAGATAGTTTTCCTTATACTTTTAAGAAATCGAAAGGACAACATGCACCATGACCCCCTTATGATGCCACCACCCCACCTACCTTGATTGCTTTGCCAAAGATGCCAACCAGATACACATGCATATAGAGAGAGAGAGAGAGCAAGGGTTGGAGAAAAAACATTAGCCAAGCCAATAATGGGCACCTTTATTAAGTGGCTTAGGATACAAAATGAAGAGAAGGGATAAGAGCATAAAATAAATTAGAAAACTATGATGGGTGTGGGGATGTTGCCATTACTTGTGATCAGTAGAGAAATTTGCACTCAATGCTTCTATTATTAGATGGTGCTTTTACATGGAGGTCGAAGGGTAATCCAATAATTGTGTATCTATAAGTTTCAATAGCTTTATTATTATTATTATTATTATTATTATTATTATTATACCTTTTCTTAAGAACTAAAATCAAGAACATTACATGTGAAGAGCTAGATACATAGAGAAGTTATTGTGTTAATAAGATTTAAAAGTTACGGTCAAGATAGCATTAAAGGATCTCAATGATCCCTAAAAGTTGGAGGCATTGTTTGTTCATGAGAATGTTAACCAAGGGAAAGATTAGAACAAAGATAGTTATTGAAGTAGTTACAAGAGCGTAGGCATTTTCCTTCCCTTCTAGTGTTCTATGAAGTTTGTTGAGAAGAGATGGATGGCCTCTTTCAAGGAGGATTTTGATCTGTGGCCAATTCTTAATCGTGCTCGTGGGGACAGTGATGTTGATCTCATCGTGAAGTTGGTGGCAAAATCTAATAAGAGACCATTAGATTACAAACTTGACTTGGCTATCTTCTGGATAGAAGTTGATGACCTCCTGCCTGAGTATAGGTGTCGTTCGTCCCCATACCAGTTTGGCTCCTCCACAAATACTTCGACTACTTGGTGTCGGTCGCAGTTAGGTTGTTAATATGATGATTTTATCGTTGAAGTGTGTATAGTGGTTACCCTAAATCAGACCTAACCATCTCTTTTCAAAATTTTTAACCTGGCCTACTTGATTTTATCTTGTCACTTTTAGGCCCAGGGTCGAACTCAGGGAAGTAGGGTACAAGTCAAGTTTCTACGCCTTTCCTACAATGAGTCTCTTCCGTTCGTTTATTGTGTTTTTGGTATTTTTCTTATTTAGATTTTTTTAGGTAATCTTTGTCCTTGAGGCACACCCTCAAAATTGGGTTCTTGGCTTTGAGCCAAAACAGGGTTCCAAAATGGGTCTTTCTATTCGCAAGACGGAGTACCTGCAAGTCAAGGATTATCTTTTCTCTTTTATATATTTTTTTTATCTTTTTACTAACAGGAAAGTGAAACAGAAATAAAGTAAATATAGTGTATATATATATATATATGTATAAATTATATATGTATGAAGGGGTCGGGGTGGAGGCGGAGATGGAGTGTAGCACGATGTCGAGTTAGTCGTCGTCTAGAAAGATGCAATCGACGGGACTAGGTGCCGTGTGGAGTGTGGGATGGATGGTGGAAGATGCATGTAACCACCCTTTTTTTGTACGCGTGTATCGCGGAATATCAGCAACTGGTGCAGATATTCCCGTGATACCATGTATGGTAAGTAATGTGAAAATAGATATATATATATATATGTATGTAAATATATCTATATATATATATATATGGTTATAAATATATAGGTCTATATATATATGTATATCTATAGGTGTATATATATATATATATATATATATATATATAGATGTATATGTATATATATATGTATATATGTATATAGTAATATATGTATATATAGATATATATGTAGCTAAATATGTATATATATATGTATCTATACTTAGTTATATAGGTAATGGTATATATATAGATATATGCATATCTATATATATATATATGTATATAAATGTATGTATATATATCAGTATATATATGTATATAGAGTAGTACATAGTTATATAAGTATTAATATATGTATAGATATATGTATATATATGTATATGTATATGTATATATGTATAAGTCTATACATATATATATGTACATAAGTATATAGGTACTACTATATGCATATATATATATACATATATATATATATATATATATATATGTATATAAATATATGTATATATATATGTTTATATATATCAATATATAAGTATATGTATATATATATATATGTATACAATAGAGTATAGGTGTGTGTGTTTGTGTGGAAGTGTGAGCGTCGGTGTAGAGAGAGTGAGAGAGTGTTGTGAGAGAGAGAGAGAGAGCGGGAGAGGAGAGAGCAGCCGCTCTGCTGGAGGCGAGGGCATTGTTAAGGCATCTGGGCATGAAGGGCGTCATCTGAGGACTTCAAGCTCGCGCGTAGGCGCGCAAGCACGCAGACAAGCGCGCACTAGAGGGCGAAGGGCGTGGAGAGGAGATGCAGTGCACCGTGCTGCACGAAGGCTGGCGCGGGCGCTCGCAGTCACGGGCGAAGGGAGCAGGCGAAGGCAAGCACGCGTGGGTGAGTGTGGGCGAGGCAGACGGGGCAGGCGAGTGAAGGTTCTCCCTACTAGGAGGGGTGACATAATAAAATGCGGAAATGAACAATATCACAGAATAAACAAACAATCGCACAAAGTACACAAAGACTTTTAGGTGGAAACCCAAACCGGGTGAAAACCACCACCTAACCCTCTCGAGTTAGGATTTTCCGATCAACCTAGTTGATCAAATCCACTAACCGAATCACTTTAAAACGAGGGTGATTCAACCTCAGTACAACCACGCTACAAGTACGAGGGTAGCGTTCCTCAACCCCTTCTCTCCACGAGAAGGATTTTGTCCCACGAAGGAGACGGGAATTCGCAAAGCGAATACCCAACCAAAAGACAAAGATAAAATAAAACAAGTAGTCCTATAGAGCCAACAAAGGAATTTAAACCTAGCTTCTATAGGAAATAGGAAACTCCCCTTTGCAAGGAGTGCGTCGATGATGCAGATGCGTGAGCCACGCGACGGCGCAACTCTGCTCTCGTAGACAACGGCGGGAGAGTGGGTGCGCGAAGGTTTGATGCTCTCAAGATATAGAACTTGAGCTTATAGAGCAAGAGCTTCTTGGACACAAGAGTGTGAGAGTGTATAGCTAAGTGTGTCTTGTGTCTTTCTTAGTGTATCCAAGTGTGTGTTGGTGTGTCAAAGGCTCCCCTCTATTTATAGAGGCCTTAGGAAGGCTTTGGAAGGCTTAGAAAAGCTTCCATAGCCGTTGGGTACAAAGCCCAAGTGAATCAGCCCGAAATCAGGAACAATCATTGTTCTGACAGGCTTACCAGACGTCTAATTCTAGCATCAGACGTCTGGAAGTTCACTTTAAGACGTCTGATTCCAAGGTTAGACGTCTGATTTTGGGCGGGTCTCTCCCTGACTTGGATCAGATCTAAACAGGGTTTTTACGCAAGTCCATCAGACGACATACAGGACGTCTGGCACTATGTCTGGTCATCTGGAAACCTACTTTTACTGTGGGAATTGATTTCCAAACGTTGCAACAGCTAA
This sequence comes from Thalassia testudinum, assembly GCA_037157565.1. Classification (NCBI taxonomy): domain Eukaryota; kingdom Viridiplantae; phylum Streptophyta; class Magnoliopsida; order Alismatales; family Hydrocharitaceae; genus Thalassia; species Thalassia testudinum. The sequence continues at coordinate 35,522,593 of JAZHRO010000049.1, forward strand.
AAAATCTCTGAGAAGAGATTTTGGGTCAGCCGAGGCAAAACGGTCAATTATCAGACGTCTGGAAAGGCCTAAGGACGTCTGATAAGGCTCTAACAGTCATATTCTGCAGTGTCTGCTAAGCTAGCCAACGGTCCACTATCTGGATGTCTGGCAAGTACATCAGACGTCTTCTAAGACGTCTGGACTAAGGTCTGGACATCTGATTTCATCAGACAGATCTAACTATGTCCAGCCTAACAGTTATTAGACGTCTGAAACAGCAGTCAGACGTCTTAAAATACTTTATCAGACGTCTGATTTGGGAATTAGACGTCTGGAAATGCTGTTTGAGCCCTATATTTGTTTTCTAAGTATTCTACAGAAAACCTAAGTATCCTAGGGTTGTGCCGGTGTTCCTAGGACTACTGTTAGGGTTCTTTGAGGCTCTTTAACATGAAATATCTAAGGAAATAAAGAGCAACAAAAGAAACGAAAAATACAACAAGCACAAAAGAAGGAAATCTATCCTATTCTTCATTTCCTTCCATCTTCAATCTTTCGCTCCATGCGAACCTCCCCTGTTTTCCGTCAAGCTCCTCCAATCCGTCCTGGATGCGAGCTCGAACTCCGTCTAAACACGTCCACATTTGCAATTGACCTGAAATCTAGGACTCAAATTGCAAATGTTAAATAACACCTGTTTTGTTATCATCAAAACAAATGATCGTGGTGCTCTAGCACCAACAATCTCCCCCTTTTTGATGGTGACAAAACCGTAAATAATAATGCATAAAAATCCTCCCCCTTTTTGACATTATCAAAAAGGTTTGATTGGTTTTACATTTCCTATAACTCCCCCTTAAAACATGCTCTTCTATGAATTTATTTTAACAAAGGTAATATTCTCCCCTTTTTGTAACAACAAGATAGCTATTATTTTTCTCCCCCTTACTAAAGGAAAATTAGCTACCTTATATCTCCCCCTTAAAAATTGACAATTAGCTCATAAATTTTAACTCCCCCTATCTAAATGCTACTGATAAACAAAGATAGGGTAAAGGGTTTTACCTCACCTACCATGGCCAATAAAATGGCTCGAATGGTGGTGGTGGATGCCACATCGGATGGGGCTCCCATCCGTAGCTTGGAGGCCCAGGCATCGGCTCCGGTCTCCAGTCTGGTGGTCGACGTGCGGCGGGTCTCTCGTTTGTTCGCCGTCTCGTCGGTCTTCTGGTTCTCCTCCTTGGTCTACTCTTTGGTTCTCCCAACTTGAGTTGACCAGCTTTGAGCTTGTAGGTCCAGTCCTTTATGTTGTAATTATCCCTGAACCCTACAAAACAAGATTCTAATTCCTTTTTCGGTATCCAAGTGGGCTTGGATCCGGATTTGTTAGCGGGTCTCCTTGATGGAGATCCTTTCTCAATCTTAGGGCTATAAAACTTGTCTACTTTGTTGAATAATTTGTTAGAATTTTCCCTAAGACATGCAATTTCTTTTTCTATAGTTTGCATCTTAGTCTTTAAATCATAGATTTCTAACTTTATACTATCATTTTCCTCAATCAATTTATTATTTTCATTAATGAGGTTATGATTTTCTAACAATAGGTTATCATTTTTAGGACTAGCTTCTATGTCCTTAAGTTGTTTTTCTAACCTATCATTTTCATTTTTAAGAAAACTAAGGTTCTTTTTAATGCTTTTATTTTCTATCCTAAGTGATTTACTAATCTCAAAAAGTTCATTAAAAGCTTCTTGAAGATCGAGATTTACCTCGTCGTCAGAGTCGCTTCCACTTTCGCTGTTGCTGTTGGTTCCTCTGGCCATGAAACCAAAGCAAGCGGTTTCTTCTTCTTTTTCCTCCGAGCTCATCTCTTCATGAGTGTCTTCTACCTTCCTCCATATCTCGTAAGCGGTAGTGCACTCTTGGATTTTCTTGAACTCTTTCGGACTCAACGCGCAATACATGGAATTCATTGCCTTTGCATTGAGTGAAAGCTCTCGAATATGCAGCTGCGAGTAGCCTCCCGCGGGTTTTTCTGGGATCTCAAATGGCGTCTCGCATCTGGCCCAGATCGTGAAGTCGGTGGCTTGAAGCCAGGTCTTCATCCGCAACTTCCAGTAGGGGTAGTTGCTCCCGTCGAAGAACAGCGGACGGGTTGTGGACTGCCCCTCGGAAATCCTGCTTGTGGAACAGCTTCCCTCCATGATTTTCTTGCCGGGTGTTACTCCGATCTTGCAAGAACCTACTCTGATACCAATTGAAGGTTCTCCCTACTAGGAGGGGTGACGTAATAAAATGCGGAAATGAACAATATCACAGAATAAACAAACAATCGCACAAAGTACACAAAGATTTTTAGGTGGAAACCCAAACCGGGTGAAAACCACCACCTAACCCTCTCGAGTTAGGATTTTCCGATCAACCTAGTTGATCAAATCCACTAACCGAATCACTTTAAAACGAGGGTGATTCAACCTCAGTACAACCACGCTACAAGTACGAGGGTAGCGTTCCTCAACCCCTTCTCTCCACGAGAAGGATTTTGTCCCACGAAGGAGACGGGAATTCACAAAGCGAATACCCAACCAAAAGACAAAGATAAAATAAAACAAGTAGTCCTATAGAGCCAACAAAGAAATTTAAACCTAGCTTCTATAGGAAATAGGAAACTCCCCTTTGCAAGGAGTGCGTCGATGACGCGGATGTGTGAGCCACGCGACGGCGCAACTTTGCTCTCGTAGACAACGGCGGGAGAGCGGGTGCGCGAAGGTTTGATGCTCTCAAGATGTAGAACTTGAGCTTATAGAGCAAGAGCTTCTTGGACACAAGAGTGTGAGAGTGTATAGCTAAGTGTGTCTTGTGTCTTTCTTAGTGTATCCAAGTGTGTGTTGGTGTGTCAAAGGCTCCCCTCTATTTATAGAGGCCTTAGGAAGGCTTTGGAAGGCTTAGAAAAGCTTCCACAGCCGTTGGGTACAAAGCCCAAGTGAATCAGCCCGAAATCAGGAACAATCATTGTTCTGACAGGCTTATCAGACGTCTAATTCTAGCATCAGACGTCTGGAAGTTCACTTTAAGACGTATGATTCCAAGGTCAGACGTCTGATTTTGGGCGGGTCTCTCCCTGACTTGGATCAGATCTAAACAGGGTTTTTACGCAAGTCCATCAGACGACATACAGGACGTCTAGCACTATGTCTGGACGTCTGGAAACCTACTTTTACTGTGGGAATTGATTTCCAAACATTGCAACGGCTAGAAAATCTCTGAGAAGAGATTTTGGGTCAGCCGAGGAAAAACGGTCAATTATCAGACGTCTGGAAAGGCCTAAGGACGTCTAATATGGCTCTAACGGTCATATTCTGCAGTGTCTGCTAAGCTAGCCTACGGTCCACTATCTGGACGTCTGGCAAGTCCATCAGACGTCTTCTAAGACGTCTGGACTAAGGTCTGGACGTCTGATTTCATCAGACAGATCTAACTATGTCCAGCCTAACAGTTATCAGACGTCTGAAACAACAGTCAGACGTCTTAAAATACTTTATCAGACGTCTGATTTGGGAATTAGACGTCTGGAAATGCTGTTTGAGCCATATATTGGTTTTCTAAGTATTCTACAGAAAACCTAAGTATCCTAGGGTTGTGCCGGATTCCTAGGACTACTATTAGGGTTCTTTGAGGCTCTTTAACATAATTTCTAAGGAAATAAAGAGCAACAAAAGAAACGAAAAATACAACAAGTACAAAAGAAGGAAATCTATCCTATTCTTCATTTCCTTCCATCTTCAATCTTTTGCTCCACGCGAACCTCCTCTGTTTTCCGTCAAGCTCCTCCAATCCGTCCTGGATGCGAGCTCGAACTCCGTCTAAACACGTCCACATTTGCAATTGACCTGAAATCTAGGACTCAAATTGCAAATGTTAAATAACACGTGTTTTGTTATCATCAAAATAAATGATCGTGGTGCTCTAGCACCAATAGCGAGTGCGGGCGACGCGGGCGGAGACGCATGCGCAGGCTGCGGCTGGTTGCGGTGCGCCAGGTGACCGGTAAAGTAAGAAGCTTTTCGGTCACCCCATTGTAGCCACAGTGTCGCGCAGACTCTCATGAACAGTGGCTACAGTGGTCATCCGCACCGCGCAACCGGGAGCTACAGGTGGCGTGAGTACTGCCGGCTCGTGGCTGGTGCGCGTGAGGAAGGAGGTTTGCACCGGCCTATTGCGAGCGCGGAGAGCTCCCGACAGAGCATGCGAAGAGGGAGGCGAGGGCATCTACAACTTGTGTGGAAGCTTGCAGGTGCTGGCAGGGTGCGGGGAAGCGCTTGGTCAGTCGCTGCAGAGGCGTGCAGAGGCCGGTTGCTGGTTGAAGCGAGCGTGTGACAGAGCGGAGAAAGCGGGAGGTGGAGAGGGCCTGCAGGCACGCGCGGAGGGCAAGGGCACCTGTAGGCTTGCGCGGAAAGAGGCTGGGCGGCTACTGCGTGCTTCTACTGCCTTCTTGCCACTGTTGCAGGGCATGTGAAGCTTTGAGCTTCAAGCTTGAAGCTGCCGCTTCCAATGGCAAAAGGTGCTGGAACGGGAAAAAAAACTAGAAAAGAGCCACCGCACCCACCGGCTCTTTAAAGAGCTGGGTGGTGGTGGTCTCACTGTGGTGGTGTGCACCACAATGAGGGCTCCTGCCCTTCGGGTGTCTCCTCAGAGGAGGAGGGTCGGCATATGGAGGGAGATGGAGGAGAGGGTGGTGGTGGCCTGGAAGGAGAAGGTGTGCTGCTACGTTTTTTGGCTGGGACCAGGCCTGTTTCTGAAGGTAGAAGCCGTGGTCTTTTATAAATGAAGAGGAAGAGCATGAATAGCCATGCCTTGGCTATGCATGGCTCACATGTGGCTGCAGGGAGAGGCTGAAATGGCTTGGCAGGGAGAGGCAGCCGTAGGGAAGGGCAGCTGCAGGGAATGGCGCGCGAGGAAGAAATTGCTCCATGCAGCCGTGGGGAGAAAGATTTAAAAATCAAATGCAAATAAAAATAGAGATGGGAATTTTGCAAAGATGCATGATGAGAACCTCATCATGAGCCATAACTAGCTCATTTTGACCCAATACAAAGGATAAAAGCTCCTACATATCTCAAGGAAAAGCTTAACTCAGAGAATTCTGAGTTTGAGAAGAAAACAAGTCATAAGGGGTAAAAGTGCAATTTTACCAGTATAATCTGCATACAGGGTAATTCAGGGCCCAAACATAGGTCAAAACAGCTTAATAAGAATAAAAGTGGGATGAGATGATCTAGCAAGGGCTACAGCACTTCCAAGGAACCAAATGATAATCTGTAACCCTAAAACAACCCACTTCAATTCACAAGGTTCGAGGCAAAGTAAAAATAGAATAAACCCTCTAAAATTCATAGAAAAATAATCTCTGGGGTTTAGAACCATCAATTTGGCCTTTAGAACCCATTTTGACCTACATTGAGAACCATGCCCAATTAATAACTTAATTTGGGTTTTTGCGCAAATTGACCGGTCAAACAAGGTTTAATATGAAAATAAAATTCACCATCAGATTCCTTAGGTCCTAATTAGTCATGTATAAAAACTTGAGCCTAAGAAGAAACCTCCTTGACCGACTTCACACTTTGGTCCTCATATATTTACTCTTTGGCCCTCAACTTTTGAACCCTTGCATTTTGGCCCCTAACTCTCCTTCGTTCTTTGCAAACAGGTCCCTCCTGCAAAACCCTGCCAGCACCATGCTCCGGCGACCTTGCGCGGAGCATGGCGCCGCGCAGGGTGAGGTGGGGGACCTGGCAAGTGTACCGGGGGTGCCCTGCGTCGTCAGCCGTCGCAGGAGCACCCCCATGGTCACTGTAGCCCCCCATACCGGCCGTGCGAACGCACGGACGGTATGGGTTCGTATTCCGACCATTCTCCGGCGAGGGAGACACGTCGTATCCCTCCGCCTTCCTCCCTGCTTCAACCCTATAAATACCCCCCGCCGCTCCACCGACGAAGGCAGCCTGGACCTGACGGAGAAAACCCCCAGCTTTCTTCTCTTCTTTCTCCGGCAGACGCTCACCAGCTCCGGCGACTTCCTCCCCCTCCACCTCTTCGCTCTGCCGCAATACCAGCAGCAGAGACCTCCTCCCCTGCTCTTCCCACGCCACGCCGCACCCAGCTGGCGCCTCTCCAGCCCTCTGCTCGCCGCCGCCCCTCTCCCTGAGCATCGTCTTCTCCGGCGACAGTCGATACGACTGTCGCCCTATTCCTCCCCCTTCGTCCCTGCAGTTAAGTTAGACTTACTCCCCTTCTCCTCCTCTTTCTTTCCCCACTTTCGATTTAGTCAATTAAGCCCTCTACCGACCCTGTTCACCCTCATCCTCTCCGCCTCCGACCACCCTCCGGCGAGCCGCTCCCATCACCTCAGCGACCCACACGGCTCGCCGACTACCGCAGAACCTCCGCCTCCTCACCCTGATCCTCTTCCGCCCCTCCACTTCCCACCAAACACCCTCTGCAGACCCACCGAACACACCCACTCCCTCGCTCACAGTTTGACCTAGGACGACCAGACAGCCCCATCTCGCCCCCTGCAGACCCCCTGACCACCTTCGCCGGGCCACGGCGAAGGTCCCCCGCCTGTCTGATTTGGCCGAGAGGCCGTGCTATTGGTTTCAGGTTCCAGGCCTTGACCGCCATTGGCGAGGAAGCTCGAAGCCTGCTCGAGGTTGCTTCAAGCCGAGATATCCCAGGTTGAAAAGCCACGGCCAGCGCGGAAGAGTCTCGCGCACACACCCTGGCCCTCAATTGGAGCTGTGCGCCTCAACAGCCGATGCAATTGGGAGCACCATCCCTGCTGCAGGCGTGAGAGAATTGGGGTGGGACATTTAGTCCCACCTCGGAATCTCTCAAAGGCGCGCGGATGCATAAAGGCAAAAACTGCCTTATGCTGTTTGCCTCAGTTACCACGGGGTGAGGTCCCTCTCACCCGACCCGACCCGACTCGGCCTCGTCCGTGACCACGCTCCGCGGACCTGGCCCGACCCGATTAGACTGACCTGCACTCCTCGCCCACCACGCACGCCGGTGGGCCTGGACCCGGGCCTGACCCGAACCCGATTACCCGGTAGCGCTCTGGGAGAGCTTCCGAAGAGTGATTTCAGAGAGAGAGATACGCGGGGGAGGGGGGTAGAGTAGGTTTTTGCCTTGACGAATAAACTCTGAAGTGTGCAGGCCAAAGAAGAAGAAGAAGACCCGCTGAAGAAAAAGGAAGAGCAACGGCCATCGCGAAAGAAGAAAAAGAGAGGTCAAGGCAGGTGAAGACAAAGAAGAAGAAGGAATGAAGAGAAGCAAGAAGCAAGAAAAGAAGAAGACGATCTGACGAAAAAGAAAGAAAGGAAACAAGGAAGAACAGAAGAAGAGCACGAGGGGAAAATCTGAAGAAAGCAGAAAAAGAAGAAGAAGAAGAAGAAGAAGAACAGGAAGAACCAAAGACAAAGAGGAAGATCTGAAGAAAGCAGAAGAAGAAGAAGAAGAAGAAGAACAAAGAACAGGAAGAACCAAAGACAAAGAGGAAGAAAGAAGAAAAGAAGAAGAAGCCAAATTTTCATCTCTCTCTCTCTCTTTATTTTTGTAATAGAACTTGTATATCTCTAGAATACAACTTGCTCCCTGAGTTCGACCTCGGGAACTCTTTTATTTTTCCGAGTAAAAAAAAATTTTATATGAAAACGTTGGTAACAACCGGCTTTACTACAACGATATAACCGAAACCGGTCGAAAACACAACCTTATCATTTTGGCGCCGTTGCCGGGGAGCAACGGCTATTCTAGAGGTAAACATTCCTGTATCTTTTAATTTCTGATAACCTCCTCTCTTTTGTGCAGCTACAGGAACTCAAGAAGACAAGCAACCACACGACAACCACTCCGAAGACAGGTAAATCTTTTCTCTCACTATTAACCCCTACACTCTAAAGAGAAAGAAAAGAAAAGAACAAAGCAATATAGGGCTAACCTGTCTTCCATACTTAGTAACCATAAAAGTTGCATGTTTTCAACTCATTATTTCTGCACACTATTAAGGGTATTTAAGGGCTAACACATTCTTGCTTGAGCCCTAATTACCCAACAAAGAATTAACTGGACCAAGTAGAGCCAACCTAGGATCCAACACTAGGGATTTAGAGACACACTCCTTAAGCAAGAATTGAGAAAACCAAATGAAGTGTGCCCAAGCCCTTGTCTGAAAATACCTATTCAAAGAAAATCTAAAACAATTGGCTCTCTAAACACTTGAACCCTAAAAGACAGGACCTAAAAGCTCTCAAAGAAAACAAGAGGTAAAGTTGACCCCTTGGGTCAACCAACCTTAAATTAGGTCACTCTTTGCACTTAAAAGACTAAAGTTCAAGTGAAAACCTTAAGCACCCTGATCTTAAAATTGGTAGACTTAAGAGGTCAAGATCCCCATTCTGGTCTACCTGGAACCGCAGTGACAAGAGAGGTCGGGTGGGGGAAACCCTGTAACCCGTGGGGATGCTCTACCGTGTAGGGGTCTTCGCGGGACTCTCCCTCTCTGGCTGCCCAGGTAATTCTCAGGTGGACGATCTTTCTGATCAAGGGGTCCATCTGCCCCGCACCTCTATAGTCACCCGACAATTTTTGGGTGTCTTGATTGGGTCCAGCACCTGCTTATCTCATCCAACCCTTCAGTATTTTTCAGGAGGTCCTTGAAACCTCCTATAGAAATTCACTCTCCCCGAGGCTAAGCCTCGGCTCCTTTGTTTTTGCAGAAATCATTCACATAACCCCTCTTTCCTCTGATTCTGAACAAAATCCCCTTCTTCCATCTTGATTCAAACTTTGATTCCACCACCTGATCCAATTATGCAGCCTAATTACCTAGCAAGACTACCATTCAAGAAACCTGAATATCGGAGATCTATGAAAGATAAAATGATCGAGGATGCCATAAAATTCTATGAAAAAGAAGAAAAAACCTCAACACCAAGAGGAGATATTCAGGTTGATGTCCCAACAACCACATCCTTCATCATAAACTGTGCCCAAATTCTATTGACTGGAATTTCAAAAGGATCAACCCGAGATATGCTCATCACAGGATACATTGAGATGGAAAAATTACACCAATCTGAATACCTTCAATGCTTGACAAATCCTGTACTTTGGGAACAACACCAAGATGCCCTTATAAAACGGGTAGAAATGATGAAATCAGTAGAACAAATTATCAACCAGAAATACCCGTATAAACCAGAAACAGAGGATGAACCATCTTGGAACAGTATTAAGGAACAATTCAGTTTCCCAGATCTCGGGATTGAGGCACAAAGTGGTTGTAAAATCCCAACCCAGATAGAAGACAATGTTGAATTAGGTTGGGATATTGCAGGAGAACACAATGCTGAGCCAACCCTAGGCCATAAATCACCAAGCTTAGAACTCCAAGGCTCCTGCAATAACAAGATTAGAATTGAACCTCTGGAGGGTATAAATTCCACCCCTTGTTTTGATAAGGTGACCCTCGAAGGTTATTCGGACTTAGGTTCTAATAATTCTACCCACACCCTAAGCCTAGAACCTAGATCTGAAACTTATTGGGAAGATTATGAGGCCCTTTATGAGAAAGATCAAATTTTTACAGAATATGATTCCGGGCCTCTATTTAATGAATATCCCTCTCCAACATCCTCAGGAAATCTGATCGATTTTTCAGGAAACATGCCAATTTATGATACAGAAACTGAGGAGTTGGATGAGCAAGGTTTTAATGGGCTCTATCCTACCAGCTTCGAGCTTGAACAGAACACCTTTTTGAGCCCAGAATTGACATATAGGCTAGAACCCAATCAGGCTGCTGATTCCACATCTGATAATTTCTGCTGTGGTGGAATTCATGATCATTTTCGCCAACTCTCCGACAATTTCAGATCTGACTATAATTGCGGAGAGATTCCCCTTCCTGAACACGCCAGGCCTATCTACGACCTCGGTTCACATGACTCTGACTCTAACTCTGAGGTCCTGATTCCCGAGATCACTGATAACACAGAATCATTCCTTTTCGATCCTCAGGAACCAAAAACAGAAAATGCCAAGAGTGATTGCAACCAAGAATCCAAATTTTTTCTCGAATCCGATTTCTTTCACCCTACAAACACTCTTCAGGCATTTGATAGTTACCCAGAGGACTCTCTACAGAAAATCACCTATCATCTGTTTCTAGAAGAGCCCTCGTACACAATGGCCACCTCATCCGCACACACAGAACGGATCAAAACCTCTTCCAAACCCCGACCCGCAACCGGACTCAATTTCTATGCTGATTCACCTCTCACCGAGCCGATTGCATTTCCACATCGGGTTTCGAACATTGATCAGACTACATACCATTCTCTATCATTCTCTGATCACCCCTGTAGGGTTCCTGCATCAACCACTGATTATCCTACGGGTCCCTACTCTGACCAGGCTGATTCGGCTCAGCCAAACCCTGCGTTTACACTTCCACATCCATATGAGCTTCATAGTTTATGGTGGGCACCACACCTTTTTATCCACATCTATCAACCCACCAGATTGATTGGGTTTGGGCTGCATCATCAGCCTGTTGATCTAAACAAGCACCTGGTTGGACCAACCAGGCTCTTAATCAAGGTGCTTGTCTTACAAAACTCTGCTGATTTGACCATCCCCTCTCCATCGCATTTCCCGCTTGGCTGAAGGCATCAAATTTAGCGCTCAATGGGAGGCATCCCGTCATTCTCTTTGAAAACCTGAAACTTGTTCTGACAGCTTTTTGCACTTGAAGTTCACACTTTAGGACAGCCGACTCCACCTCAGGTGCTTGCATCTGAGATTAGAAATCGTCCGCAACAGTCACCCCGACCCATTCACTCATCAAAACAGCTATCCTAATGTATGAACTTAGTTGAATAAAAACCCCTAGGTTACAATGAGGACATTGCAAATCTTAGGCATGGGGGGGTATGGTATGAAAGTGCAAAAACTTGTAAGAAAAGGTTTCAAACAAAAAAATTCACATATGCCAAAAATACCATAAAAATTAAAAAATTTTTCGAAAAAGAATAAGAGGAAAAGAGGAGAAGGAAAATTTTGTGAAGGAGAGAAGAAACAAAATGAAAAAGGAGCACAAAATTATAAGAAAAGAGTGATAGTCATTAGTAAGAAACTAAGGAATTAACCTAAGTTCTAGACCTCATTCAAGAAAATAACTGAAAAGTGCACAATGAGATTAGTAAGAATGCAAACCTTAGGCATTCTTGAATAGACTCTTAGTACCCATTAAGATCTGGACACTCCTCAAGAGGTTGAGGAAAATGAAAAGCTGAAGTATTAGGTCTAAGGCTTAGGGAGTATTCGGCCTCGTTAACTAATTTTTGGTTTACGGGACTCAGTAACCTAAGCACCCTAATCTCACACACAGCTTGGTTCAGTAAGCGTAAAAATCAGAATCACGCAGAAGCGTCGCAAAAATCTGAAAAGAACACCTAGAATAGGAATGGCCGATCAACACAAGTTGATTTGGACGAGTTCCCAGCGCGGAGAGGCGGGAAATCCCCTCGAAGATGCGTAACAAAATATCATCTCCTCGGTGCTTGTCTCTTAGGATATTTACATATCCTACGGGGGGCATGTAAGCACTCTGCTGGTTCAGATTCCATGGATGGCATTATCTCGAAGTGTCAATTGCCAGGGTCTGGATTCGGCCACGGAACACCATGGATGGGATTATCTCGAAATCTCAATAGCCAGGGTTCCGGGGGTTGCCATGGGCGGTGCTATCTCGAAGCATCGATCGCCAGGAACCCTTGAGGATTGATGATGGGAGCAAGGAATCTGATACAGACCGTGTTGAAAAGCCAATCCTAGACTAGAACTAAAAAGAAAAAGAGAGAGAAAACTCTCCAAACAGAAAAAACTTTCTATCTCTCTCTTACAAAACGCACTGCGAACTGAGCCAGGGCTAAAATCATTTCAAGCACGGGTGCTTTAACCACGAAGTCCAATAAACCTTAGGTTAGTTCTTGTGGGCCTTAAAAACCTTTGCTAAAAGACTGAGGCTAAGGCTAGACAGATTTGGATCTTGATTGGTACTAGAGTATCTTTTAGGCCTATGGTCATCATTCTAACCTAATCTATGCTCAAATAAAAAGGCACTTATCTAAAACCATTGAAAACTTCATGGTCTAGAACAAGGGTTGAAACCTTAAGTTTTTTTTGCTAAGGGACTAGCAAAAGCTAGGCATGGGGGTATGATGAGAACCTCATCATGAGCCATAACTAGCTCATTTTGACCCAATACAAAGGATAAAAGCTCCTACATATCTCAAGGAAAAGCTTAACTCAGAGAATTCTGAGTTTGAGAAGAAAACAAGTCATAAGGGGTAAAAGTGCAATTTTACCAGTATAATCTGCATACAGGGTAATTCAGGGCCCAAACATAGGTCAAAACAGCTTAATAAGAATAAAAGTGGGATGAGATGATCTAGCAAGGGCTACAGCACTTCCAAGGAACCAAATGATAATCTGTAACCCTAAAACAACCCACTTCAATTCACAAGGTTCGAGGCAAAGTAAAAATAGAATAAACCCTCTAAAATTCATAGAAAAATAATCTCTGGGGTTTAGAACCATCAATTTGGCCTTTAGAACCCATTTTGACCTACATTGAGAACCATGCCCAATTAATAACTTAATTTGGGTTTTTGCGCAAATTGACCGGTCAAACAAGGTTTAATATGAAAATAAAATTCACCATCAGATTCCTTAGGTCCTAATTAGTCATGTATAAAAACTTGAGCCTAAGAAGAAACCTCCTTGACCGACTTCACACTTTGGTCCTCATATATTTACTCTTTGGCCCTCAACTTTTGAACCCTCGCATTTTGGCCCCTAACTCTCCTTCGTTCTTTGCAAACAGGTCCCTCCTGCAAAACCCTGCCAGCACCATGCTCCGGCGACCTTGCGCGGAGCATGGCGCCGCGCAGGGTGAGGTGGGGGACCTGGCAAGTGTACCGGGGGTGCCCTGCGTCGTCAGCCGTCGCAGGAGCACCCCCATGGTCACTGTAGCCCCCCATACCGGCCGTGCGAACGCACGGACGGTATGGGTTCGTATTCCGACCATTCTCCGGCGAGGGAGACACGTCGTATCCCTCCGCCTTCCTCCCTGCTTCAACCCTATAAATACCCCCCGCCGCTCCACCGACGAAGGCAGCCTGGACCTGACGGAGAAAACCCCCAGCTTTCTTCTCTTCTTTCTCCGGCAGACGCTCACCAGCTCCGGCGACTTCCTCCCCCTCCACCTCTTCGCTCTGCCGCAATACCAGCAGCAGAGACCTCCTCCCCTGCTCTTCCCACGCCACGCCGCACCCAGCTGGCGCCTCTCCAGCCCTCTGCTCGCCGCCGCCCCTCTCCCTGAGCATCGTCTTCTCCGGCGACAGTCGATACGACTGTCGCCCTATTCCTCCCCCTTCGTCCCTGCAGTTAAGTTAGACTTACTCCCCTTCTCCTCCTCTTTCTTTCCCCGCTTTCGATTTAGTCAATTAAGCCCTCTACCGACCCTGTTCACCCTCATCCTCTCCGCCTCCGACCACCCTCCGGCGAGCCGCTCCCATCACCTCAGCGACCCACACGGCTCGCCGACTACCGCAGAACCTCCGCCTCCTCACCCTGATCCTCTTCCGCCCCTCCACTTCCCACCAAACACCCTCTGCAGACCCACCGAACACACCCACTCCCTCGCTCACAGTTTGACCTAGGACGACCAGACAGCCCCATCTCGCCCCCTGCAGACCCCCTGACCACCTTCGCCGGGCCACGGCGAAGGTCCCCCGCCTGTCTGATTTGGCCGAGAGGCCGTGCTATTGGTTTCAGGTTCCAGGCCTTGACCGCCATTGGCGAGGAAGCTCGAAGCCTGCTCGAGGTTGCTTCAAGCCGAGATATCCCAGGTTGAAAAGCCACGGCCAGCGCGGAAGAGTCTCGCGCACACACCCTGGCCCTCAATTGGAGCTGTGCGCCTCAACAGCCGATGCAATTGGGAGCACCATCCCTGCTGCAGGCGTGAGAGAATTGGGGTGGGACATTTAGTCCCACCTCGGAATCTCTCAAAGGCGCGCGGATGCATAAAGGCAAAAACTGCCTTATGCTGTTTGCCTCAGTTACCACGGGGTGAGGTCCCTCTCACCCGACCCGACCCGACTCGGCCTCGTCCGTGACCACGCTCCGCGGACCTGGCCCGACCCGATTAGACTGACCTGCACTCCTCGCCCACCACGCACGCCGGTGGGCCTGGACCCGGGCCTGACCCGAACCCGATTACCCGGTAGCGCTCTGGGAGAGCTTCCGAAGAGTGATTTCAGAGAGAGAGATACGCGGGGGAGGGGGGTAGAGTAGGTTTTTGCCTTGACGAATAAACTCTGAAGTGTGCAGGCCAAAGAAGAAGAAGAAGACCCGCTGAAGAAAAAGGAAGAGCAACGGCCATCGCGAAAGAAGAAAAAGAGAGGTCAAGGCAGGTGAAGACAAAGAAGAAGAAGGAATGAAGAGAAGCAAGAAGCAAGAAAAGAAGAAGACGATCTGACGAAAAAGAAAGAAAGGAAACAAGGAAGAACAGAAGAAGAGCACGAGGGGAAAATCTGAAGAAAGCAGAAAAAGAAGAAGAAGAAGAAGAAGAAGAACAGGAAGAACCAAAGACAAAGAGGAAGATCTGAAGAAAGCAGAAGAAGAAGAAGAAGAAGAAGAACAAAGAACAGGAAGAACCAAAGACAAAGAGGAAGAAAGAAGAAAAGAAGAAGAAGCCAAATTTTCATCTCTCTCTCTCTCTTTATTTTTGTAATAGAACTTGTATATCTCTAGAATATAACTTGCTCCCTGAGTTCGACCTCGGGAACTCTTTTATTTTTCCGAGTAAAAAAAAATTTTATATGAAAACGTTGGTAACAACCGGCTTTACTACAACGATATAACCGAAACCGGTCGAAAACACAACGTTATCAATGCACTTGAGGAAAAATGCAAGGCCACTTATTTCATTCTTCTCCCTTCTCAATTAAATGCACGCATGCATGTATTCTTACAATGCAACTATGGAGACCTAATATGCATTGGTAATGCTAGGAAATAGCACAAGATAGCAGAATTGCAGGCATATTTTTGCGGTGCAATCACTAATCCACCACCCATGACCATTGACCCCATCTTGAATACTTCTATCCAGTCCTCCAGTAAGCCAAGTACATGAAAGTAACCATGTTCACTTACAAGATCATTTACAGAAATATGCATTGTAGTATCTGAAATCAAGCGACATTTATGAAGGCAACTTAGATTGTCTCACTTTCCTAAGTCTAATATTTTTTTTCCATTGTTGCTTTTATGATTTTTTTTGTCTTTCCAATAATGAAAAGAATAAGAAACTAATAGGCACAAAATAGATGAAAGCATTTTTTTATTGAAATTGCAAGGAATGTTTTATAACTAAGGTAAAAGAAAATAGAAAAATTGATGATGCAAATAAAATGGAGCCCCAAGACAAAGCCCTGTTGGAGAAGCAAAAGTCCAGAAGTGAGTGCATGTTTGGTATACCACCAGAGACTAGCAGTTGTAACCTTAGGCAAGGGAGATCCACATCCAAGGTTAAGAGAAGTAGTGGATGGCTTTAGAACTAGGTTAATTAGGTGGAGCACTAAGGTAGACTAAGGTAGAGAGAGTAGTTAATCTTCGGAATCATGGAGGTCTAGTCTTTTTAAAGGAATTGTGGAAAATTTTGGACCATAGAATCATTATCATTGGCGAAGAGATTGCCATCAAATCTAGTATGAAGGGAAGCTTAGGATGGGCATCTAAGGGCTACAAGAGGGAGGGGCTAAGAGGAGATTAAAATGTAAGCCCTTGGTTGATGAATGAAAGGCTTGAATGAAATGTGGTGATGTGGAGTAATTAATTACTAAATAATGCTTTAAATGGGCCATTAGATGATAGATCTAGGGATAAGATTATGCTAGGTTTTGGATATGTTTTAAACTCATGATATCTAGGCCCTCAAAAGGAAGATCAAGGGGGGAAAGCACACTATGCTGGCCAGCCATTAAACTTCCAAGAGAAGCTTCCTTGGTTGGGCTCATTAAGTGGATAGGTTCTTTGGTTTCTATTATTGGCAAAAGAGCTTTAGGCCTTAAGATTGTTGATCAATGGTGGAGGTTTGTAGGCGGCTTTCATTTTTTTTTTCGAAAAAGAAAGAAATGCTATCGAGTCACCGATAGCAAGCCAAGAGAGCTTTTATTAATAAAAAATGAAACAATTACATATTCGAACCCCATTTCTGTATAAGACTCCAGCAACAATTTACAATCTTATCCACATTCACTAGGGTCTCCTGAAAAACACACTCATTCCTAGCCCTCCATACAGACCATAACACAGACACCATAGGTAAACATGGCTTATTCCCATCCACAAGATAACACCACAGATTCTCCCATGTGGGAAGGGAATCATTATAGACTCTCCTCCAGATATAATCAATGATCACACATGAAGAAAAAATATGAGTGCTAGAATCATTATGCATCCCACATAGGTGGCAAAACTGAGTGGGAGTTCCCATTCTCCTGTGCCTCAGATCTCTAGTAATCAGACGTCCCTTTTGCAGAGCCACAAAAAAATTTGTACCTTCAGTGGTATTTTTAATTTCCATAACTTTTTCCCTACCTCATCAAGTTCTGCCATCCTAGAAGAATTAATCAACTTGTCATAGGCAGCCACAGAAGAAAACATACCCTCCCATTTGTATGTGTCATATTCATGAGGCATGGGTTTGAAGGTAGCAAGTTCTTGCATGAGACGTTCATTCTCTGCTCGTGTTCTTGTTTCATGATTATTCCACATAGCATTATTAAACGACCACTGCTCAGACTTCACATCCCAATAATCAGACACCACAACATTTTTATCCGAAGCCACTGCATAAGCAAGGGGAAACCTGTCTTTAATCACCCCCCCAGGTACCCAATTCTCCAACCAGAATTTGAAGCTTTTCCCATCACCTAATACGGATTTGAACAAACTCCAATTATCCCTCAGGGCACGCACCACCGAAGACCAAAAAGGAGATGGTTTATGGGGGTTTAGGCGATTCTTCTCATCATTGGCAGCCCCATAACTACCTTGAACTATTTCTATCCACATTTTTTTTCCCCCTGCAGCAATCGAATAGCCCACTTCAACAGCAAAGCATCATTTCCTTGAGGGATCTAACACCCATGCCACCAATTTTTTTTGGCTTGCAGATTGAATCCCATTTCAAAGGTTGAAGAAAAGCCCCTTGGTGAGAGGCCCCTTTCTAGAAGAATCTTTTGCGCATCACATCAAGTTTTTTCCAAATTGACTTCAGGGCTTTAAGAATAGAGAAAAAGAAAACTGGAGTTGATGTAATGACAGAATTTAGTAATATATACCTCCCCCCTTTTGATAGGTATCTATTGCTCCAACCCTCCAATTTCGTAGCCACCTTTTCATATAGGAAGGACCAATCTGCTTTCCTCATTTTAGTACATTTCAGAGGCAAACCAAGATATTTGATAGGCAATGAGACCACAGGTGTACCAAAAGTGGTAGAGATGTCATTCTGGATCATTCCGTTCATCCCAAAACAGACCAGGGAGGATTTGTTTCCATTAAGTCTAAGACTAGAAATCTCACCAAAAATCTTAACCATATGAAAAAGCGCTTGCGCTTCCCTCTTCCCCCCTTCCACAAAGAAAACAGTGTCGTCTGCATATTGGAGGATGGGAGCTAAAGCCCTATTATTAGACATTGAATACCCCCTTATAAATCCACCCACTGCCAGTTTGCATGCATATCTTGCCAATGTATCCACTGCTAGATTAAAAATCAGAGGGCAAGTGGACATCCTTGCCAAACTCCACATTGGGGCTGAATCCAAGTTCGGCATGGTTTCCCATTTATCAATGGGGAAAAGGAGGTGTCGTGATGCATCTCTTCACCGACTGTATCAACTGAAGTGGAAATTTCCTTCTTTTAAGGATTTCCCATAGATACGACCAGGAGACTGAATCATAAGCCTTGGAGAAATCTACTTTCCATAAAAAGGCCTTGGTCTTTCTCCTGTGCCATAATGAAGGACTCCTGTAGTGATCTCCCAGGAAGAAAGGCAGATTGGATCGGCACTATCAAGTCCTTCAAAATCGCCCACAATCTATTAGCTATAATCTTACTAATAATAAGGTAAATAGAATTCGATAGTGCAATGGGTCTATAATTAGAAAACTTCTTCGCACTTGATTTTTTAGGAAGCAGAAACAGATAGGATTTATTCAACCTCTCAAAACCAGAGTTGCCCAGTTCAAATTCATGAATAATCTTCAATACATCCACTTTGACAACACTCCACAGTTCTCTGTAAAAGAAAACCTGAATCCCATCCGGACTAGGGGCCCCTTCATTGTTTAAGTCTTTAATTGCTTTTAATATTTCTTGTTCAGATATAGGAGTAACTAACATGTCTCTCTGATCACAACTGACACTAGGGAAGTCCACTGATGCCATCCTCCAAGAGCCCCTTGGTGCAGCCTTGGTCAATTCTTTAAAATATTTACCTACTTCAGTTTTGATTTCACTAACAGAAGTAATATCTCTCTCTTCTACTTTAAATGATGAGATAAGATTGAATCTCCTCCTAGCACTGGCCGCGAGATGAAAAAACTTCATGTTTGCATCACCCTCTTTGAGCCATAGTTGTCTAGATCTTTCACGCCAGTCCATTTCTCTTTTCAAGTTATCCTCCCCCACTACATACTGCATCTGTTGTCTTTGCTGCTACTCCTAGGGGTTCAAAGACTGCCTGCACTCCTTCAGATCTAATTCTCTGATCACTACCAGAGCCTCCCTCCTCTTCTATTCTCTGATCAAAGCCACTGCCTGTCTATATTCTTTCAACATGTCACGTAGGCCTGTCAGCTTTGCAGCCAGCTGCTGTGTGGCAGACCCTTGCATTGCCTTGTTCTGCCACCACTGAGACACCATTTGCACAAACCCCTCCTCCCTAAACCAAGATCTCTTGAGTTTGAAATAGGATCTAATGTCAGAATTCGTCCCACTGTCCCATACAAGCAGAGTGTGACCAGAGAAAGGCCTATCAAGGCTCATAACTGCGATAATTGATGCCTCTCCAACAAGCTAAGATTGCCAAAAACCTATCCAACTTAGAAGTCTGTCCACTACCATTTCTCCAAGTGAACTCCACTCCACTAATAGGGTATTCTGTCACTCCCAGATTCTGTACAACCATTTGAAAGCCTGCCATTGAACTGTCCAACCTCCCACCAGGACTGTCATCACTTGAGAGATGACAATTAAAGTCACCCCCTAAAAGCCAAGGGACCTCCTGCACACTTTGATGCATTGCAGAGAGTTCCTCCCAAAGACCAGACCTGTCTGCAGCCACACAAGGGCCATAAATTCATGACACAAACCATTCCATATCTCCTTGGGGAGATTGCAATCTGCAAGTAAGCATGTGCCTGTCATAAAAGACTTCAATTACCAAAAGGCAAGACTTTCTCCACCAAAAAGCCATTCCACCAAACCTTCCAGATGCACCCTTTACCACAACATCAGTGCATCCAGATTGCTTAAAGCAATCCCATTCCTGACCATTCTCCATCTCCACATGTGTCTCTTGGATGAGAGCACAATCAATCTCCCACTCAGAGAGATATCTACATAAGGAAGTCCTCATCTTATTGTGCAACCCACACACATTCCAAGTCAACACTCTCATTCCTTGCTAGAATGGTCCCCTTGAGCCACACAGCCCACAAACTCAGCCATGATTGAGTTTGCAATAGTCTGCTCCACAATAGGGGTCAAGTTCTCCTTCCTTCTCCTTCTAAGCATATAAGGGGATCTACCCACACCTCTTTTCTGATTGGATCCGCTACCATATTTTAGATCAGCAAGAACTGAGAACTGCACCTGGTTTACCTCTTTGAGAGCTCTGCCGCCATTTCTGAGTACCAGTTCCATTCCTGTCATACCATCCTCTTTGCTACTAAGGGCCTCTGATTCTATCTCAGAATTATCAGCAACCTCCATATAACCATCCTCTTTGGCTACTAAGGCTTGGCTGCAACCTCCTACTGCATTAACCTCTTCCATCAGGTCCTGCTCTGCATAGTCCTGGTGGCAATCCTTCCTCTTTTTGGACTCAGGAGCTTCATCTGGTGAAGTGCAGTCGACCCTTTCATCCTGTTTCCTCACCTCAGTGTTGGCTCCAAACGTCTTAACCTACCCTTGTTCAAATTGCCCGGGCACCTGTCCAACCACTGTTAGACGAATAAGCCATGAGGAACCCCCACATCTGATCATAACCATGTTAGGAATCTAGCCAGTATTGAATACATCAGCCTCAATTCTAAGAGATCGGATGTCCCCTTCTCCAATCAAGATTTCAGACCTTTCACTGATGGAAGCAAAGCCTGCGATCATCTTAGTAACAGCTCCCTTAGATCTCAGATGCAATGGTAGTCAACTAATCTCAAGAAGAACCCTCCTAGAACCCACTCTTTGAGGAGGCTGACCAGGGAGAGCCCCATCAAAGGGGGACAACATTCTCCATATCACAATAATCTCTTTGAACGAGCTCGAACGAAATCTCAGTCGCTCAACATCCATCATGCCCAGACCATATACCAGAAAATGAGATTGGGATAGCATAGCCACCTTCCAGCCCACAAACAAAAGGTTTAGGGAACATACTAGATCTTGAAGCCTTTCTATCGATGGTTTGCCTGCCATAATCTCACCAATCAGAACACCCCTCAGCATGATCACTGCAGAAGAGATCTCTTCAGATATCGGGATCTCCACTTCAATTGAATGCCTACCAAACATCGGCAGTGGTGGCAGTCGAGCCTCTTTCTTCACCAACCAGCCAGGGCATGAGAATGCCAACTTTGTATGCAGTAGCTTCCTCCTAGGGCAAGAATCGCATTTGTGCCCTTCGCCTCTGCAAGCCAATTAAATCAAAGGGTTTCTGCAGATTACCGCCAGGTGCCCCCTTTGTCAACATTTGAAACACAGGACGTCACCGTTCATTCTCCTTCAGGGCCTTCTTGGATAGTTTTCAGTCATCCTAGCAGCCCTCTCCTGCCAGACCTGCTCTCTTCTCCTCCAGTTCCTTAACCTCCACGTCTTCCACTCACCCCCTTCTTCAGCCCTAGATGCCTCCACAACACCGTCACCCACCGCTCGACGCCAACCGCTCTCTCTTCCTCTCTCTCTCACAATTTTCTCCTTGTAGGCGGCTTTCCTGAAATAGTTTTAGGGCATAGGTTGTGGATAAAAGGGTTATCCTAATTGTGGAATTTTTTCGCTATAAGAAATTGGCAACGGTTAAAATGATGTACCAATGCTAATTCTCCCAACTCCATATTTGAGGATCACAATAATTTCCGATAGCAATTAACCACCATTAAATGTATTTAGCGATGGTTAGTGAAATAACTATTGCCAAATGTTGGCATGAGAGAATTATAGCTGGGAAAATAAATCATTTCATGATGGTTGATAATCATCGCTATATTGCACAATGTGTCGTCGAAAACCATGAGTTGATGCAAAAGTTGTTTGTGTAGGAATATATTGGTTTTTGGCAATAGTTTGTGACTATCTCCGAAGTTCCTGTTACCATCACTATATTTGATGAGTTGGCGAGAGGGGAGTGAGTGGTGCCAAAATTTGATATTCGGTGACAGTTTTATAAAAGTCTCCTTAACATGATTTGTGATGATTTTTATGTAAATCATTGCCAAATGTATGGTATTTTTTTTAGAAAAAGTAATTTTTAAATAGGGTTTATTCCTATAGTTACCAAACCAACATATAAAAGTAAATCACACTACAATAAAAATTCAAATGTAAATCACACCATAATAAAAATGCAAATTATTTATGTATTAAAAGAGTTTAACTATTACAAAATATAAGAAATGTTCAAAATATATATACACTATGCTGGGGCACCTATGCCACCAGCTCTTGGTCCACTCCTATCGTTGCCATCCCATCATGAGGGTATGTGAAACATCGAATGGTTTGGTCCAAATCCTCGCAAGAATCCCATCAGGTCTGTCAATTGTTAGCTCTGCTGCTTTAATAAGATATCATGTCACCCATCCAGCGAGTGGTTGCCTACAACTGTGAGGTCACATCCTCCAACCTCTTCGCCCTCCCCACCTTTTGATGTTCCATTGTCTCTATTTTCTTATTTAGATTCTCCACTTGGGATGTCGACGACAACGATCCTTTCCTCCTACACTAGGAAGGGATGGTCGTGCTCCTTCCCCCACTACAAACGAAGCCTTCGTGCTCAGGAGGCATCATGGTCCTAAATGCCTCCTCTGGTGTCATCGGAGGCTGTGGGATGGTCACGGAGTTCTCGTCCGTGACCTCAGGATGATGGATCAAGTCCATCATACGAGTCTGTGAATACAGTTATAATTATTTCAAAATGTAAATTAGTGTAGTAAATTAGTACTATAAAAATTTATGATACTTACATGTCTCTCCTTATATGTCTCCTGAATCCATGTACGAGGGTGATAAACACCAGTTTATCATCATTCTTATGCATTAAAACAAACCTAGTTCTTAGGATTTTGCTCGGCAAATGGGTTTTTGGGCTGCATTTAGGAATCAATTAGGGTAAGCATACATTGCACTTTTTATTGTCTTTTTAATATGCTGTTGTGAGTGTTAGGGAAAAGCAAATCGCCAGATCCCTAGAACCCTAGCACTCAAGAAGGCAATTGGTGAAGGAGAAGCTCAAATCAGCTGGAACTCAGCTTGATCCAGCTCACCATAGCTGGAATCCAGCTCATGTAAACTAGGGTAAGCTCATCCTAGCTCCATTCAGCTCATCTCAGTTGAATCACAGCTCAAGAGAGCTTATCTTAGCTCACCCTAGCTCAGGTTAGTTCAGATCCAGCTCAACTTAGTTGAGTCTAGCTCATCTCAGCTCCCATTAGTTCACAGGGAGCTCTAGCTAGCTCAACTAAGTTGACTGGAGTTCACCTCAGCTCAGGACCAGCTTGATCCAGCTCCACTCAACTCCATCTGGCTGAAGATGACTTCATTTCAGCTTAGGAAGCTCAAGTCCAGCTCCTGCGGACTCAGCTTAGCTCAACTCAGTTAAGCTAAGCTAACTTAGCTCCCAATCAACTTGATCCTCCCCGGGAGCACCAGACCTAGCTCACCTCATCTTCATATGGTAGAAGCCAGCTTACTTTAGCTTGCCTTAGCAGCTAGCAAAGAACTAGCAAGCTAAGCCAGCTAAAGTAGCTCCATGCCACCCTCTTCAGTAGCTGCCAACTCCGTTTCAGTTCCAGACTTCTTAAAAGTGCAAAACACCATGAAAACTCATCTCACAAGAAAAGGTTTCAGCAAAAAAATCACATATCACAAAAAACACCAAAAAAAATGAAAACATCTTGAAAATAAACAAAAAATACTGAGGGGAGAGAAAATTTTGAGGCCATACAAATCATGAGGAGAAAATGAGGAGGAAAAGACCAAAATGTCAAAAAAAGGGAGCACAAAATGAAAAAGAAAAAAGAAATAGTCATTAGTAAGAAATGAAGTGTTTAACCGAAGTCTTAGACTATATCAAGAAAAAGAAAAATGAAGGAAAAAAGTACTAATGAGAGACAAAAGAGATTAGTAGGAACGCTGATCTTAGGCCTCTTGGGCTAGACTCTTAGGCTTAAAAATTCAAGTATCTGCTAAGATCTGGATAGTCCTCAAGAGGTTGGGGAAAATGCGAAGCTTAAGTATTACGTTTAAGGCTTAGGGAGTACTCGACCTCGTTAACTGACCTTTGATTTGCGGGACTTGGTAACCTAAGCACCCTAATCCATACACAGTTGGGTTTAGTGCACATAACTATCAAAATCACATAAAAGTGTTTAAATGTTCTGAAAAAGTCACCTAGATTACGAGCGACCAATCAACATAAGTTGATTTGATGAGTTTCCAGCGTGGAGAGGTGGGAAATTTCCCTCGAAGATGTGTAATAACATATCATCTCCTTGATGCTTGTCTCCTAGGATATTTACATATCCTACTGGGGGCATGTAAACACCCTGTGCTGGTTCAGATGCCATGGGTAGCATTATCACGAAATGTCAATTGCCAGGGTCTAGATTTAGCTATAGAACGCCATGGGTGGGATTATCTCAAAATCTCGAAAGCTAGGGTTCTGGGGGTTGCCATGGGCGGTGCTATCATGAAGCATCGATTGAGAGGAACCCTTCGAGGATTGATGATGGGAACGAGGAATCCGATACAGATCGTGCTGAGAAGCCAATCCGAGGCTAGAAATAAAAAGAAAAGAGAGAGAACTCTCCAAACAAAAAAATCCTTGTCTCTCTCCTACAAAAAATGCATCGAGCCATAAATATGACATTCGCAGGGTCTGTTTGCATCTGTCGACTTGGAACTAATGGCCAGTCGGTTGGACAAGGTCTCTATCATAGAGAAGAAGGTGGACGAGCTGACTTGACATCTGCAGTGAGCAACCTCTGTGTAGAACCCATTTGCACAGCCACCTCTTGGGAGGGAAATTGTGCATAACATCTATCATCGAGCTTCTCAGGGGATGGACCTGTATCCACCCCCATCTGACTCCAGGACCATAGGAAACTCCGATCCAACCTACTCTAGTTGGGGGAACTCTGAACCCTCATATTATGATTTTCCTAAGGTTCCTCAGACCTACGAGGACCTCAACGCCATCTAGAATTACCCATTCTCTAATACCTATAACCCAGGATGGCAGAATCATCCCAACTTCCTATGGGTGGGAAATGCTCAGAATCAAAGACCACCATATCAACCTCGTCTACAAGCTCCTCGTCCATATCAGCCACCTCAGCCTCTGCCCAACCCCACCTATCAATATGGGCCAAACCAAGTAGATCAAATGACTCTTATCCTTCAGACTCTGGCTGACATTCAGAAGACGAATACGACTATGCAAAAATAGCACAAGGACGAGATCGCAAAGGTTCGCAATCAACTTGCCCAAATGACGAATTCCCACCAACCTGGCACACTCCCTTCGCAACCTCTACCAAATCCAAATAATGTGCCGAACTAGAGGTGCGTTATGAACCCAAATCCGGGCCAAGCCCACATGATTTATCTGGGCCCTTCTATTCCATCACCTGACGAGATGGAAGCTTCGACATCTTATGCTGGATTTCAATAGTAGCCACCTATTTTGCCAACCCTAAACCAAAATCAGGTAGGACTGAATTCCGTAACAACCCGTAGTGGTAAAGTAACTCAAGACCCACCTTATCCAAGCCACTCTAAGCCTGGTAGTAACCTAAGCCTTAGGATAGTCATCCAGGACACCCTTGTCCCAGATCAAGAACCTGGACCTATTCTAGAGGAACCAGCCAAGGTTCCATTTCCCAAGGCCTTGACCAAGGGAAAGAGGACAAACAAACCCATGGCTCCTGAGGAGGATCTGGTCAAGCTCTTTGAAAAGGTCCATATAAACATCCCCTTGATGGATGCAATCCTCCACGTACCGACTTACGCACGATTTTTGAAGGACGTGTGTACACCCAAGTGTAAGCTGCGAACCAAAAGTGGGAGTTCGATCATACTATTAGAGCAAGCCAGCTCTGTAATTTTGAGCAAACTCCCACCTAAGGCTAAAGACCCAAGTACTCCCCTGATTTCATGTACCATTGGTGATACCCAATTCGACAAAGCCTTATTAGATTTAGGTGCCTCCATAAACCTAATAACTACATCCCTCCTTGACCACCTTGAAGAATCTGAGCTTAAACCGACAGAGGTGACATTGCAGTTAGCTGACTGATCTATTAAGTCACCTAAAGGAGTACTCGAGGATGTCATCGTTAGGGTACGGGATTTCTATTTCCTAGTGGATTTTATAGTCTTGGATATGGATGCACCTAAAAACCCAAGGGATACACCAATTATACTAGGGAGACCCTTTCTGGCCACTACTAGGGCCAATATAAACTATGAGGAGGGCCAAATTGAACTGAAATTTAGGAACCAAACACTGAAAATTGACATCTTTAAGGCCCAACAAGGGATTAATTGTGGTGTTATAGAACAGATATGTGATATCAAGGTCATGGTTGATGAACCGTATATAGAGGACAACCTGATTACTCCCGATCAACCACAAGAAGATCAAAACCCGCAATCAAAGGAGTCTAACCTTGATCTAGATACACCCATAACTCCTTCCCTTGCTCTTGACACACACCCTGAACCACCCGCTCCTGCTGATAACCCGGTTCTAGAACTCAAGCCTCTTCTCGACCATCTGAAGTACATCTTTTTGGGTTCCAATCAGATGTTTCCTGTGATTATCAACTCCAAACTCACACCTGACCAAGAATCCCATCTGATTACTGTTCTCCAGCGATATCATAGAACCATCGGATGGACTCTCGATGACTTGACTGGTATCAGCCCTTCTTACTGCACACACCGTATCTACACCGAAGAGGGCACACGACCTTCACGTGAAATGCAGAGACATTTGAATCCTAATCTGCAGGAGGTCGTGAAAAAGGAGATCATCAAGTGGTTAGATGCAGGGATCATCTACCTGATCTCTGATATTCGGTGGGTGAGTCCAATCTAGGTTGTGCGTAAGAAGGCAAGACTCACCGTTATCACTACTGAAATCGGAGAAGTCATACCAACTCGTGGAGTGTCTGCATTGATTACAGAAGACTCAATTCCTCCATGAAGAAGGATCATTCCACACTACCGTTTATTGATCAGATACTTGAGAAACTAGTAAGAAATAGGTTCTTCTACTTTTTGGATGGGTACTCCGGTTATAACTAGGTGGCAATCGATCCTGAGGACCAAGAAAAGACCACTTTCACCTGCCCCTTCAGAACGTACGCATTCCAAAGGATACCATTCATTCTCTGCAATGCACCCGCTACTTTCCAGCAGTGCATGCTTGCCATATTCTCAGATATGGTAGGTGATTATCTGGAAGTCTTCATGGATGACTTTTTAGTATTCGGAGAATCATTTGATGATTGCCTCTTACACTTGGTCCAAATCCTCAGGCTATGCATTGACGTGAATCTGATTCATTCCTGAGAAAAGATCCATTTCATGGTGCCTGAAGGAATTGTCTTGGGACATCTTATTTCAGAAAAAGGCATCCAAGTTGATTGAGCCAAGGTAAACTTGATTTCTAAACTCCCAATGCCTAGCTCGATCAAGGACATCCGATCTTTTCTGGGCACATCGATTTTTACCATCGATTTATTCCTGATTTCTCAAAAATTATGCACCCCCTGACCTCTCTACTCTCTAAGGATGTACCTTTTGAAATCTCCAAGGAATGCACTCAAGCATTTGAAATCGTCCGTGACCGAGTTACCTAAGCTCCGATCCTACAGTTCTCTGATTGGTCTCAACCCTTTGAGATCATGTGCGATGCATCTGATTTCCCTGTAGGAGTGGTGCTTGGGTAGAAAATTGACAGGAAACCCATGGTCATCTACTACGCTAGTAAGACACTTGACGAGGCTCAGCGTAACTACACAGTTACTGAGAAAGAGCTGCTAGTCGTAGTACTTGGCTTGGAAAAATTCATATCTTATCTCCTGGGTTTTCGTGTTATCATTTAATCGAATCACACTGCTGTGGGGCATCTCCATGCAAAGAAGGATGCAAAACCTCGATTAATCCATTGGATCTTGCTGTTGCAAGAATTTGACCTCAAGATTCGCGACAAAGCGGGAAAACAGAACGTGGTAGTTGATCACTTGTCCCGCCTTCCTTATGAGATCATCGACCCTTCCAGACCCATCACGGAACATTTCCCTGATGAGCACCTTCTGACTATCAATACAAGGCTTCCATGGTTTGCTGCTATGGTAAACTACCTAGCATCACATCAAATCCCATCCGATTGGCTGAAGGCTAAGAAGGAAAAATTGCTTTCTGATGCCAAGTACTACTTCTAGGAAGACCCGTATCTTTTTTGGATCGATGCTAATCAGATCATTCGACAATGTGTCACAGAAGCGGAAATTCAAGATATATTGTCTTTCTGCCATGATTAGGCATGCAGTGGACATTTTTCAGGTCATAAAATCGCAACAAAAGTCCTCTATTGGGACTTCTATTGGCGCACAATTTTCAAAGACGTGTACAATCACTGTAAGGCATGTACTCGTTTCTAGACCTTCAGCAACATTAGCCATCGTGATATGATGTCGTTACAGCCGATTCTGGTATGCGAAATCTTTGACATATGGGGGATCGATTTTATGGGACCCTTCCCTATCTCAAATGGCTTCAAGTACATTTTACTCACTGTTGACTATGTGTCCAAGTGGATCGAAGCCATTCTGACGCAAACCAATGATCATAAAGTGGTTATCAAATTCATCCATTAGAACATCTTCTCACGGTTCGGGATTCCACATGCTATAATCTCTGACGGAGGGACCCATTTCACTAACGCTCAGTTCAGGTCATTGATGACCAAATATGGGGTGTCACACCGAATCTCTTCTCCTTACCACCTCTAAACTAATGGTCTAGCTGAGCTGTTCAACCAGGAGATCAAGAAAATCTTCTAGGTTACTGTTCGACCTGACAAGAAGGACTGGTTATCCCGACTTTCGGAAGCTTTGTGGGCCTATAGGACCGCCCACAAAACCCAATTAGGTATGTCTCCCTTCAGATTGGTGTACGAGAAGGCATGTCACCTCCCCGTCGAATTGGAGCACAAAGCCTATTGGGCAGTATAGAATTGCAACCTATATCTTTCTAAGGCAGGAACCCACAGAAAGCTTCAAATGAGCGAGATCGATGAATTACGCCATGATGCGTATGAGAACTCGCAAATTTACAAAGAGTGTGTTAAGGACTTTCACGACAAGCACATATCTAGAAAGATCTTCCATCCTAGTCAAAAGGTCCTACTCTTTGATGCCAAGCATAAACTATTCCCAGGAAAGCTACGATCAAAATGGATCGGACCCTACCTCATCCACCGAATCTTTGGAAACAGAACCATTGAGATCAGTCCACTCAGCCATGATTCTGAACCTTTCATCGTGAATGGTCAGTGACTCAAACTGTTGATTGACTTGACCGATACAAATTTGGCTGAGATATCCTTTACCCTCCATTCTCCCTGAGCTCATTGCACCCAGTTGATGGTGTAAAACTCAACGCTTAACGGGAGGCAACCCGTCATTCTTGAAAGGCCTAAAACCTTTCTTGGCATTCCTATGCTGAATTTATATTGCACTTTAGGGTTCATCCATTAGAACAGTCGACCCCACCTCAGGTACCTGTACCCGAGTTTAGAAATCGTTTGCAACAGTCACCTCGACCCATTCACCCACCCAAAACCTATTCTATGAATGATCTAAGAGGAATTCGAACCCACCTAATTTACAATGGGGACATTGCAAAAAAATAGGCATGGGGGGTTATGAAAGTGCAAAACACCATGAAAACTCATATCACAAGAAAGGTTTCAACAAAAAAATCACATATCATGAAAAACACCAAAAAAATGAAAAAATCTTGAAAAAGAACAAAAAATACTGAGGGGAGAGAAAATTTTGAGGGCATACAAATCAAGAGAAAATGAGGAGGAAAAGAGCAAAATGTCAAAAGAAAGGAGCACAAAATGAAAAAGAAAAAAGAGATGGTAATTAGTAAGAAATTAAGGGATTAACTGAAGTCCTAGACCATATCAAGAAAAAGAAAAATGAAGGAAAAAATTTCTGAGAGAAAAAAGTGATTAGTAGGAACACTAATCTTAGGCCTCTTGGCTGGACTCTTAGGCTTAAAAATTCAAGTATCCGCTAAGATCTGGACAGTCCTCAAGAGGTTAGGGAAAATGCGAAGCTTAAGTATTAAGTTTAAGGCTTAGAGAGTATTCGGCCTCGTTAACTGACCTTTGGTTTGCGGGACTCGGTAACCTAAGCTCCCCAATCCACACACAGTCAGGTTCTGTGCGCATAACTATCAAAATCACACAAAAGCCTTTAAATGTTCTGAAAAAGTCGCCCAGATTAGGAGTGGCCAATCAACATAATTTGATTTGGACAAGTTCCTAGCACATAGAGGTGGGAAATTTCCCTCGTAGATGCGTAATAATATATCGTCTCCTCGGTGCTTGTCTCCTAGGATATTTACATATCCTACTAGGTGCATGTAAGCACCCTGTGCTGGTTCAGATGCCATGGGCGACATTATCACGAAATGTCGATTGCCAGGGTCTAGGCTTAGCTACAGAATGCCACGGCCCGGATTATCTCGAAATCTCGAAAGCCAGGGTTTGGAGGTTACCATGGGCGGTGCTATCACGAAGCATCGATTGCCAAGGACGCTTCGAGAATTGATGATGGGGACGAGGAATCTGATACAGACCGTGTTGAGAAGCCAATTCGAGGCTAGAAATAAAAAGAAAAGAGTGGGAAAACTCTCCAAACAAAAAAATTCTCTGTCCTCTCCAACAAAAAATGCACTACAATCTGAACCGAGGCTAAAATACATTTCAAGCACAGGTGCTTTAATCGCGGAGTCCAACGAACCTTAGGATAGTTCCTGTAGGCCTTAAAAACCTTCGCAGAGGTTCGAGGCTAGAGCTGGTCAAGTCCAGATCCTAGTTGGTACTTAAGTACTTCTAGGCCTAGTGTCGGCGTTCTTACCTAATCAAAAAGAAAAGAAAAGAGCACTCATCATAATCTCTGAACATCAAGGAATTCATGGTCTAGAATAGAAGTTAAAACCTTAAAATTTTGATAAGGAACTAGCAAAAGCTAGGCATGAGGGTATGATGGGAACACCATCATGAGCCCTAACTAGTTCATTTTGACCTAGAAAAGAGAACAAAAGCTCTTACATAACCAATTAGAGGTCCTGACTCAAGAAATAAACCTTCAAAAAGAAAAGTAAGAAACAAGGGGTAAAAGTGTAATTTTACCATTGCAGAGCAACAACGGGATTTCTCATGGGCTAAACACAGGTCAAATGGTCTTAACAAGATAAAGAGTGGGTTGGTTCAAACAGAAAAAGTTCATGTGAAATCTGGGAATTAAATGACTTTTTGTAACGCTAAAACAGACCCACATAATTTAACAAGGTTTTGGCTAGGATAAAATTCATCTAAAACCTCTAAAATTCATGGAAAAATATCCTTTAAGGTTTAGAACCTTTAATTTATCCCTTAGAACCTATTTTGACCAAAATTGGGGTATCAGTCAGTTATTTGGCCTGAATTAGGTTTTTATGTCAATTACCCTGTCAAATGAGGTCAAACCTAAAATCCAACTTCTCCATTGGATTCCTTAGGTTCAAATTAGGTTTGTACCAAAATTTGGACCTAAGGGGAATTCACCTTGACCTACTTTGCAAACAAGTCCAACCCAATTACATTTCTACCCCTAACTTTTGAAAGACTCTATAGAAACCCCCAAAACTTCCTCGTCGTTCATTGCCATTAGGTCCCTCCACCATTATAGCAGAGGGAATCCTACTCCAGCGAGGCATTTAGGGAAAGAACTCCCTGATTCCTCAGAGAATCCCTTTCAAATTTGAAAGGGAGATTCTCTGAGAAATCTCCTCTCATGTGAACCCATTATCAAGCCCTAATTTCTACCCAATCTCTCATGTGAATGCATGAGAGATTTGGGTCTCTCTGAGTTTCCAACTCCAGCAAGGTTTCCGTCCTTGCAAGCTTGGCTTCCAAGCATAAGTCCTCTTGCCAGGGGCTATAAAAGGGTGCCCAGATCATTCTGCACCTCCCAAGCTTGAAATTGGCCTGAGATACCCCTAATTCTTCTCTTCCCCTCTGGTCAACAACCTAGCAAGCTCCGGTGACCCTTATCTATCTCTCGTCACTCTGCCACAATACCTGTGGTAGAGTTCCCTTTATCCTCTTCGTCTGCATCGCACCACACCAGCCGATGTCTCTACAACCCCCACGTCATCGCCGTCCTCCTCCCACTGGGTCCTTCATCTCCGGTGACGGTAGTACGAGTCGACTGCTTCCTCCACATCCCCCTTTGTCTATCCACCCTTAGATAAGTCCTCTCTCTCTTCTCATCAATTTCCTCTCATTTATTTCTACAAATACGCCTCGATGCTCGCAAACCACCACCATCTTCTCCACCTCCGGCTAGACCATCGGTGAGGTGTTTCCGCTGCTCCACTCCTTAATCAACCTCGCCAACTACCGCACGAGCTCCGCCACACCTCACAGACACAAACCCCTCACTCCATCCACCCTACGCCACGGCGACTACCGTACCAACTTCGCCATGTTCGGGCGAAGCTCCCTGTGCTTTCTGACGAGGTCGCAAGGCCATTTTCTTGCTGACAGGATTGAGACCTTCACCTCCATTGACGAAGCACGAAGCTTGCTTGCAAGCTTGTTCCAGGTCATCTGACCCTAGGCTACGAGTCCCAGGGCATGCGGATTCCCTTCGCACTTATCTTCAGCCCAGCAATTGGAGTCAACGACCACATAGTTACTGCAATTAGAAGAGAAAGCTGTTGTGGGTGTGTTTGCACCTCAAAACACGCCTGTAATAATGCCTTCTTATGCTATTTCCTAGCATTAACTATGTATATTATAATCCTATAGCCACATTTGTAAAAAATGGTTGCATGCATGCATTTAATCATGAGAGGAGGAGAAATGAATAAATGGCTTCGTAATTCACATTTTATCTCAAGTGCCTCCTTGCAAATTCCACCTTTTTATTTTTCCTCTTGATTTCTTCTTTTTTCTCATTCCCGCGCGCATCCGCCTTCTTCCCGCGCCCACATGCACTCCATGCTGCGATGCCATACCCTGCCAACGCCTCTCCCTGCGGTTGCCACTCTCCAACGCCTCTCTCTGCTGCTGCCATGCCTCCCCGCCATGCTCTCCTCCTCTATAAAGCCGCAGCTCTTCCTCGCGACGAGATAGGGGCAGTTGCTGAAAAACGCCACCCTGCAGTCCACCACCTTCCTCGCCCGTTCTCCCCTCCCATACGCCGGCCCTCCGTCGAGGAGGCACCCGACGAGCAGGAGAACCCACTGTGGTGCTCACCACCACAGTGGGAACACCACCGCCCAGCTCTTCAACGAGCAGGTGGGCGTGGTGTTTTCTTTTCTCTTCGTTTTCATCTCCACGCCATTGCTGCCGCTTCAAGGTCCGAAGCTTGAAGCAGCAGCAGCAGCACCCCCCGCTCCTCCGCGACCGTCCCCGCAGCCGCTCACCGCCTCCACGCGCGTCTGCAGGGCATTCTCCGCCTCCGTCTCCGTTCTGTCCACGCCGCAGTTGCACCCGCAGCCGGCCGCCGCGCGCACTGCAGCGGCCGGCTACGGCCTCGCATCGCCCCCTGCCCTCCTCCGCGACCCTACGCGACCACTGCAGAACCTCCCCTCGCTCCTCCGCGACCTTCCCCGCAGGCGTTCAGCTCTCCGCGCACGCCTGCAGGGCACTTCTCCGCTTCGTCCTCTGCTCTGTCGCCTCTGCCATTGCACCCGCGACCGGCCGCCGCGCGCACTACAGCGGCCGGCTACGGCCTCGCATCGCCCCCTGCCCACCCTCCGCGACCCTCCGCGACCACCGCAGAACCTCCTCCACGCTCGCTCCTCCGCGCCATCGCCCGCTCGTCGACTTCGCGCAGGCCTGCAGAACCCTACGCGAAGGCGCGCCCGCACCCGCCGTCTTCAGACGTCCGCCTCCGCCTTCAGACGACGCGGCGTCAGACGTCCGCCGCCGCGAGCAGACGTCTTAACTCGCTGCCATCGTCCGCGCTCGCGATCTCTCCCGCCCGCTCTTTCTCTCTCTGGCGCTCTCTATCTCTCTCTCTCTCTCTCTCTCTCCCGCTCTCTCTCTCTCTCTCTCTCTCTCTTTTTCACTCACTCACAGACACACACTACACCAACACACACACATCTTCACCGACACACACACACACCCACACACACACTTACACTATACGTATAGTTATATATAGTAACATATATATACGTACATATATCTATTATATATATATACTTATATACATAGTATATCTATATAGTTATGTATACATACATATATATATAATATATCTCTATATATATATATATATGTGTGTATATAAATAAGTATATAGATATGTATATATATATATGTATATAAGTATATATGTATATATATATAAGTATATGTATAAGTATATAGATATATATATACGTGTATATATATATATATCTATATACTTATACATATACTTATATATATATACATATATACTTATATACATATATATATATACATATCTATATACTTATATATATACACACATATATATATATATATCTAGATACATATATACTTATATATATATATAGAGATATATTATATATATATGTATGTATACATAACTATATAGATATACTATGTATATAAGTATATATATATAATAGATATATGTACGTATATATATGTTACTATATATAACTATACGTATAGTGTAAGTGTGTGTGTGGGTGTGTGTGTGTGTCGGTGAAGATGTGTGTGTGTTGGTGTAGTGTGTGTCTGTGAGTGAGTGAAAAAGAGAGAGAGAGAGAGAGAGAGAGAGAGCGGGAGAGAGAGAGAGAGAGAGAGAGATAGAGAGCGCCAGAGAGAGAAAGAGCGGGCGGGAGAAATCGCGAGCGCGGACGATGGCAGCGAGTTAAGACGTCTGCTCGCGGCGGCGGACGTCTGACACCGCGTCGTCTGAAGGCGGAGGCGGACGTCTGAAGACGACGGGTGCGGGCGCGCCTTCGCGTAGGGTTCTGCAGGCCTGCGCGAAGTCGACGAGCGGGCGATGGCACGGAGGAGCGAGCGTGGAGGAGGTTCTGCGGTGGTCGCGGAGGGTCGCGGAGGGTGGGCAGGGGGCGATGCGAGGCCGTAGCCGGCCGCTGCAGTGCGCGCGGCGGCCGGTCGCGGGTGCAATGGCAGAGGCGACAGAGCAGAGGACGGAGCGGAGAAGTGCCCTGCAGGCGTGCGCGGAGAGCTGAGCGCCTGCGGGGAAGGTCGCGGAGGAGCGAGGGGAGGTTCTGCAGTGGTCGCGTAGGGTCGCGGAGGAGGGCAGGGGGCGATGCGAGGCCGTAGCCGGCCACTGCAGTGCGCGCGGCGGCCGGCTGCGGGTGCAACTGCGGCGTGGACAGAACGGAGACGGAGGCGGAGAACGCCCTGCAGACGCGCGTGGAGGTGGTGAGCGGCTGCGGGGACGGTCGCGGAGGAGCGGGGGGTGCTGCTGCTGCTGCTACCGCGGTTTAGCTGCTGTTGCTGCTGCTTCAAGCTTCGGACCTTGAAGCGGCAGCAATGGCGTGGAGATGAAAACGAAGAGAAAAGAAAACACCACGCCCACCTGCTCGTTGAAGAGCTGGGCGGTGGTGTTCCCACTATGGTGGTGAGCACCACAGTGGGTTCTCCTGCTCGTCGGGTGCCTCCTCGACGGAGGGCCGGCGTATGGGAGGGGAGAACGGGCGAGGAAGGTGGTGGACTGCAGGGTGGCGTTTTTTAGCAACTGCCCCTATCTCGTCGCGAGGAAGAGCTGCGGCTTTATAGAGGAGGAGAGCATGGCGGGGAGGCATGGCAGCAGCAGAGAGAGGCGTTGGAGAGTGGCAACCGCAGGGAGAGGCGTTGGCAGGGTATGGCATCGGAGCATGGAGTGCATGTGGGCGCGGGAAGAAGGCGGATGCGCGCGGAATGAGAAAAAAGAAGAAATCAAGAGGAAAAATAAAAAGGTGGAATTTGCAAGGAGGCACTTGAGATAAAATGTGAATTACGAAGCCATTTATTCATTTCTCCTCCTCTCATGATTAAATGCATGCATGCAACCGTTTTTTACAAATGTGGCTATAGGATTATAATAAACATAGTTAATGCTAGGAAATAGCATAAGAAGGCATTATTACAGGCGTGTTTTGAGGTGCAAACAGGGTGCCTGCGAAGAAGGTGGGACAACATAGTCCCACCTCGGAAGTGTAGGAGTAGGTGCAGTGATATAAAGTGAAAAAGTACAGAGGCTTCTCACCTCCTGACCACGGGGTGAGGTCCCACTCGCCCACCACCTCATCTGCGGCCCCACTGTCTGCGAACCTAGCCCTGACCCGTATACCCGACTAGCCTGCACTCCTCGCCCACCATGCACGCCGGTGGGCCTGGTCCCGGGCACGCATACCTGACCCGATAACCCGAGAAGGCTCTGGGAAAGCGAGCCTAATAGAGAAGGAAGAAGAGAGATCGTAGGGGAGGGTAGGGGTAGGTTTTGCTCTCAGGAGAAGAAGAGGAAGAAAGGAAGGAAAGGGCGATAGCCAAAGAAGTTAAGGAAGGAGAAGGCAAAGCAAAAGAGGAGAAAGTTGAAAAGGAGCTGAAGGCAGAAGAGATGGAAAGAAGAAATCAGAGAAGAAGAAGAAGACAAGGGCCAGAGCAATCAAAGAGGGAAGAAGAAGAAGAAGTCACGAAGAAAGAAGGCCATCGGAGACAGAGAATAGAAGAAAGAAAAGAAAGAAGAAGGGGATTAGAGACAGAGATCAAACAAAACAAAGAAGAGCACTGTAGCAACCTGATATTTAAGATGTCTAATTTCCAAAATCAAACGTCCATATCTTTTTGCGCTACTCCCTCATACATTGACATTGTGTTTTTTGCATTATACAATTATTTTCATTGCACAAATATTCAATCTTAGAATTGTGTTCTTGATTTTTGAACCCCAATTTGCTCCCTATGTTCGACCTTGGACTTAAAACTTTGAGTAATAAAATTCATTTGCTTTCGAGTGATTTTAACTATACTACGACACATTAATTTTAACATTGATCTTGCCTGCAAAAACATTTTGGCACTGTTGCCGGGGACGAAGGACCCAGTGGGAGGAGGACGGCAACAACAAAGAGGTTGTAGAGACGTCGGTTGGTGCGATGCGACACGATCGAAGAGGATAAAGAGAACTCTGCCACTGGTATTGTGGCAGAGCGACGAGAGAGAGAGATAAGGGTTGCCGGAGCTTGCTGGGTGGTTGACCGGTGGGGAAGAGAAGAATTAGGGGTATCTCAGGCCAATTTCAAGCTTGGGAGGTGCGGAATGATCTGGGCACCCTTTTACAGCCCCTAGCAGAAGGTCTTGTGCTTAGAAGCCAAGCCTCCAAGAATGGAAACCTCGCCGAAGTTGGAAACTCAGATAGACCCAAATCTCTCATGCTTTCGCATGAGAGATTGGGTAGAAATTAGGACTTGATAATGGGTTCACATGAGAGGAGATTTCTCAGAGAATCTCTCTTTCAAATTTGAAAGGGATTCTATGAGGAATCAGGAAGTTCTTTCCCTAGATACCTTGCCAGAGTAGGATTCCCTCTACTGTAATGGTGAAGGGACCTAATTACAATGAATGATGAGGAAGTTGGGGGGGTTTCTGTATGGTTTTTCAAAAGTTAGGGGTAGAAATGTAATTGAGCTGGACTTGTTTACAAAGTAGGTCAAGGTGAATTCCCCTTAGGTTCAAATTTTGGTACAAACCTAATTTGAACCTAAGGAATCTAATGGAGAAGTTGAATTTTAGGTTTGACCTCGTTTGACTGGGTAATTGACACAAAAACCCAATTTAGGGCAAACAACTGACTGAGACCCCAATTTAGGTCAAAATAGGTTCTAAGGGCCAAATTCAAAGTTCTAAACCTTAAAGGATATTTTTCCATGAATTTTAGAGGTTTTAGTTAAATTTTATCCTAACCATAACATTGTTAAATTAAGTGGGTCTATTTTAAGATTACAAAAGGTCATTTAATTCCCAGATTTCACATGAACCCTTTTCTATTTGAACCAACCCACTCTATCTTGTTAAGACCATTTGACCTATTTTTAGCCCATGAGAAATCCCGTTGTTGCACTGCAATGGTAAAATTACAGTTTTACCCCTTGTTTCTTACTTTTCTTCCAGAAGGGTTATTCCTTAAGTTAGGACCTCCAATTGGTTATGTAGGAGCTTTTATTCTCTTTTCTGGGTCAAAATGAGCTAGTTAAGGCTCATGATGGCATTCCCATCACTTCTTCTGTCCAGCTCCTCTCCTCAAACTGTAGCTCCCATTGCCCACTCCTCTACTCCATTACTAGCTAAGCTAACTTAGCTTGGCTTAGCTTAGCTATGCTCCAACTCCCTTGGCATTTATCACCATAAAACCCCACCTAACTAGCTCCACCAATTAACCCTACCCTATGTCCACCTAGCTAACGTAATCCACCCCTAAGTTGGCGCCAACTCTAGCCACCTTTTCACCCCTCACCTCCTTCCAAGAGACACTTATTTTGGTGCCAACTAAGCCTTCTAGAACCTCCTCCTTTTGGCGCCAAAATAACCTCCCATCTACACCCTACACCTAACCCTTCCAAGCCCTATCCACCCTACACCTCACCCTCCTTCTTGAACACTTCAAATTGGCACCAACCCATGGTACCCTTCCATGGTTGGTGCCACTTTTAGGTGCCCCTTGGCTAGCCCTAACTACCCCGCTTAGCACCCATTAGGTGGCGCCACTTAACCCTAACCCTAGGATTAACTTAAACACCCATAACCACCACCAAACTCCATCCTAGCCCTCCACCTATTCACGCCAACCCTACCCCCATCCCACTCTAAAAAAACCCATCACCTACCACCATTTTCTGCATCCTCCAATTTAGTTTAGTCTACCATATACCCGACATAATCCAAGGCCGAGGAAGAAGAAGAGAAGAAGATTAAGGGGGCATCCTACTCACCCCATTGGTGCCTTCTTCCCCTTTTTCTTCCCCTGTGCCATGCCAAGGAGAAGGAGCACTCCCCCACTATAAAGACAGCTAGGCAAGGACGAGCAAGGGTGGTGCACACCTACCCTTGAAGGATATCATTGAAGGTGGTAGCTTCCACCTTGGAGGAGCATCTCAAAGAAGGAGGAGGAGCCCTTTTCAAGCCTAGGAGCCACTAAGCTTTTAGCATGGAGCTTCCCCTCTTCACCAACATTGTAGGTGGACTTGTGTTTTATTTTATTTGTTGCATTTATCTAGTAGTAGAAGCATTCATCTACTAGGGTTTTTGTGAAACACTCTCCTTCTCAATTAAAAGTTGCCTTCTTTCTAATATAGCTTTTGTCGCAACTCCTTTTGTTGTTTTTGCAGCATTATTCCTAGTACACAAATACTCTTTCTTTCTAATTACCCTAGGCCTCCACTTGCCTAGGGTGAGCTTAGAAAGAATCAATTTTTGTCACGTAGATATTAGCTATTAGGGTTAGACTTTTTCAACAAAACTTTAGTGTTCCCATTATTTCAAAACCTATAAAAATCATATATTGGAAACACCAAAAAGAAAGTTGAGCTCAATTTCCAAGCAAGAGACGTAATTTTGCAAACAATTGGTCTCCTTGGATGACCCTAGATACTCTCCTATCTAGGTTATAAGTTTTAAAAGCATATGTGATTTCACGAGTTATGACTTTGAAAACCCTAATTACAAATCACGCTAAATTTCATACCAGAGAGCCATCGAGTGTCTGCTTACTATGCATTTGCTCACAAACTCTCACCCAATCCAACTCAATACCCTCATGCACATTAACCTAAAAATTTAATAAATGAAAAAAATTTAGCTTACATATATTCGTATGCATATATTGAATGTAAATAAATATTTTTACTTACATATCTGACTCTTAATGAGTCAATACTCATTGGACCCATGTAATGGGTCTGTGGTAGAGCATGGGCCCTATTAGCCTAATTTTTTTTAGCTTGCTCCTACAAGAAATTATCAGTAGTTAATAACAATATAATCATTTAAAATTATATATAAACAACTAATTCTTTACCTCTATTGTTGGATTTCTCCAATGCTCACCCGCTTCCCTCAAAATGTCAGTCGTAACCATTAGAGGCACATTCCTCAATGCCTCCTCAAATGGCCTATTACTAAAGTGCTCAAATATTTACATAAATAATTGGAAATTTTTTTAAAAAAGTATATTAACTATTGTATTTTTAAATCATAATATTTCTTACCATACTCTTCACCTTCTCCCTCCAACTATGGTGGATCTTGCCTACATGCTTTAGAGTATACTTGGGCATGTTCAGATTGGGACCCCAATCAAATATCGCCTACAATTAGAATTATTGTAAATCTTATATAAATAAATTTTAATTAAGGTTTATAAATTGGATAGTGGAAATCTATTTACCTGCAACTCACGAATAAGTGTCGCCTTCAACACCTTCGACACTTCCCTCCAATTGAAGCATGAAAGAGGCACGTTCAACTTCCTAAGCATCATTAGCTTGCTAGTGAACTTTA
Source organism: Thalassia testudinum (assembly GCA_037157565.1). NCBI lineage: Eukaryota > Viridiplantae > Streptophyta > Magnoliopsida > Alismatales > Hydrocharitaceae > Thalassia > Thalassia testudinum. The sequence continues at coordinate 35,563,025 of JAZHRO010000049.1, forward strand.
GGTATTTCTTTACTTCCCCTGAAGGATTAATCTCAACTAGGATCCTGGTTCCTGCTGGTAATCTATCTAGGTCCACATTCCCTGTTGGACCCCCTTATTTGCTTACTTGAAAACAAATTTTATCATACTGTAATTAAATTAAATACTTGTTAATAAAATTAAAATGCCAAGAAACATAAACTTAGTTTAAAAAATGAATGATAATTTTACCAACATTGGTGCCTACCTCAATCGCAACAGTGTAGATGCGCTTGCCTCAGTCATAGTAGGCACGTCCTGCTGTACCTCCCCACCCTTCTACTGTACCTCCTCACCCTTCTATTGTACTTCATCACCCTAATCCCCACCAGCCTCCTCCTTATCATCCTCGTAATCGTCAGGCTACTCAATAAAGTGGTAGAAGGAACCTAGGTGGAAAGAACTAGGGCATTACCCTTCCCCTTCCCCTGAAGCTGATGCCCCTGGGAAAGAGTTTGCAGGGCTACGTACTAGGATCTAGGAGGAGGCTACTTATATGGCCTATACGCAAGGGTAGAGACATAGTATTTGGTACTGGGGATACCCTGAGGTGGGGTGGAGATATATTAGGAAGGTAATGGGGTGGTCTAGGGCTGTAGTGGAGGCTGGGAAATAGGAGAAGGTTGCGAGACTAGAGGCTGAGTATGGGCCTCCTCCCTCATTGGCGCCTCCTGATTCGTCCTAGAGGCCTTCTTTTTATACTTTATCCACACATCAAATTATAATTAATTAGCAATAAATATAAAAGAATCCAAAATAAATTTGGTAGAGTTTCCTCTATATTATTTAATTAATTTGTCCCAAATCCTGTATGCAAGAGAATATAAATAATAATAGGTAGATAAACCATAGTTTGTGACATGAAATGGAAACTAATGCAATTATTTGTGAAAATAAAGTCTGTGGATCTTTAGTATATTACCAATTATGAATGGATCCAAAATGGCCATAAATTGAAAATTTGACCTAAAGCTAACTTCTTTAGAATACTTGCATATATGGTTATGAAATAATCATTCTCAACCAATGTAAATATTCCTGGAGGGTTATTTGCTTTTCTTTTTTATGAGAATATATTGCCCTCAATATCTATAGTTAATACAACGAGAGCACAAACTATTCCTTTAATTGACAAAGCTTTATATGATATAATGGATGAAATAAAAGGGAGTAAAATTTGACATTATACCTTATTTGTCGTTATCTAACACACCGAGTACTACTTCTTCTTTTGGAATTTCTTAATAAGCTTTAGATTCAAAATCAAGATAATATCCTTCTTTGCATCAAAGTATTTGCATGGCATGGCTCCAATAGATATTACCCATCCATTGCTGCTATTATCAGGGTCATAAAATAGTTGTGACACTTGACATGCTAAGGTGAATGGTTTTGCTATCTAAAGAATATAATGATTCTTATTTAAACTTAAGAAACCATATTTGATATCTTTCTTGAAACCAATGCCATTCTCAAAAACATCAAACCAATCACACTTAAACATGACCATCCTAAGATCGTATCTGAAGGTCATCTCCACAATCTAAATGACTTGGCCATAGCAGCCATCACAACCAGTTACCAAATCACAACTGACAATAAATCCAGTGCTTGAGGAGACTTCGTTGATGTTAAGATATGCATCGTAGTATAGGATGAAAAATCACACAAATACTTAAATTTATAAAGCTCAAAAACAATGTGAGTCTGAGGTCATTCGCAGACAACAAATGGAATTCACACACCAATCATATTCAGAAATAATGAGCACAAGATAATGATTTGCAATGAATAATCTACTCAAAAACACATTTAATTATAAACTAATGTATCTCAAGAAATAGATGGATAAAAAGATAGAAGAGTGAAAAAATAATGGTGATTTAGATCACCACATAAATCCTCTAATTAAGCATATATCCCACAACTCAATTTAACTCAAATATCGCTATAGTGGTATCAACCACTTATCCATATCAGATAAGCCCACAGTATCAGAGTTTCAAGCCAAAGACAAGCATCAGACATTAGGAAGGGGCTTCAGACGACCTAAAGTCACCAAGGCATAGAGCCTCAACAGACGCACAAGGGCCAACTTTCCTCCTTAAAGGCTAAGTGTTAGCCTTTTAAGCACGCACACCAAGGAGTCAAACCGAAAGAAAAACCCTCGCCCACCCTCCTCATAAATTCTCTTCTTCTACTATCAAAAATCTGTCATTAATCAGGTCAATAGTAGGTAATCGAATCCGAGCATTGGGTCTAGGCACATGTGCATGTGTGCACGGGCGAGGAGTGAGTGAGAGGAGTCATGTGCATGGGGTACCCGGCCCCCCGTGTTACTGGATGACATGGTTAAGTGAGCCTTTTAACTTATACACTATCAGCAATGTAACAGTTCATGATGTAGGACTAATGTCCCCATTGCCCTACGAGCATGCCAGTAGTTGGAGCTACTTCAAATTGGAACTACTACTAGTGATCTTCTCTTCAATTGGAGCAGTGTCTGGACTTGTGGATGTCTTCCGCAGCACCTGGAAGTCGTAATGCATTTGAAGCTAGAGATGATGGAAGCAACCGGAAAAGACCAGCGGGACCTAAAATAAGGAATTACTGGCTACATGCCCCAGTTAGATGGTTCAGGAGGACTGCCAAATCACGTGGAGTGCAACGGTGGTGTAGATTTAGTGGATGATGGTGTGTGGTGGTTAGACAAAGTCAAAGAGGCTAAACGGATGTGTGTGTTCGGTGGGGCAAAGGGATGAGCAATTGGTGGAATTTCTTGAGGGATTTTGGAGGTGGTGATGCGACGAAGCTCGTGGAGGTGGTGGCGAGCGATTTTATGCTGTATGGTTCTAGGGCGACCACATTGGAGGTGAGGCAGGAGGCGGAGAAGACAAAGGGGGAGGAGATGATTGAGCAGCTAAATTGGGGAGATAAGATGTTAAAATGATTTAGGAGAGGGAGAGGAAGGAGTTTGTCTACCTAATGGATGAAGGGGAAGAAGGTTGGTGCCAACATTGATTAGCTAGAGTAAGAGATGATGAAAACTCTAGTGGTGGAGAACAATAAGGAAGAATGGATAGGAAGGCTCCTGCTGGTATTGCGAGAAGCAAACGATGAAGGGAAGATGTTTCCCTCTACCTATGGTATGTGACAGAGGGTGAAGACAGAGGTTGGAGAAGCTCGCTGGAGCTGCGGTTGGAGGTGACTGAAGAGAGAAGGTGAAGAATTAAGGCCTTAACTGAGCTAAGGAGCATGACCTGAGGATTTAGAGCTTATATAGAACTCAAGAATGAGCTCAAAATAAGGGAAGAGGCTTAATTGAGCTTATTTTAGGAATCAAGAAGAACCCAAAATTTTCATGCATTTGCATGAGCTTTTCATGCAAGATCTGAAGCCTAAGTCATGTCCAAATGAATCTTCATCGTGTGAACATCAATCCCATGAAATTTGTTGGGATTTCGTGTTGATTTGAATGGGTTTCGAGTTGGTCAAAGGTCGCCTGAAGGTCAGTTGACCTACATTGGCGGTAGGGACCTTTCTGTGAAAAAGACAAGGATGATAGGGGCTCTTCTGCAAGTATTTCGAAAGTTAGGGCCTTGATTGAGAGGAATAGAGTTTTAAAGAATTGAAATGCAATCTAGGTCAAGGACTCTGATTTGGCCCAAATTTTGGTACAAATTGAATTTGGACAAAAGGAATCTAATGCTAAAGTTAGATTTTAGTTTTGACCATGTTTGATAGGGAAATTTGTACAGAAGCCTAAATTACGGTAAAAACCCACCTTAGACTCTGTTGAAGGATAAAATAGGTTCAGATGATCAAACCAAGGATACCAAACCTCTTAGAATATTTTTTTGTGAATCTTAGGAGGTTTAGATGAATTTTATAACCTCTTTAATTTAAGCGGGTGTGAAATTAGGGTTTTCGATTCTGATTTAGTTGTCGAAATGTGTGAAACCCTATTTCTATTTGTGTGGACCCACTACTTTGACTTTAATGCTTAACTAACCTTAGATTAACCCTAGAAAAACCCATGGTTACTCTGCTTTTATGATGTAATGTTAAAACAACAGAATTAACCCTTCTTTAGTGTTTTCCTCCCAGAACAAATTTGCATGGAATTACGGTCTTCAGGTGATTATGTAGGAGCATTTATCTCTTGATTCTGACTAATTAAAGCTAGTTATGGCTAATGATGGTGTTGCCATCATACCCCCATGCTTATCTTTTGCTAGATCTTAGCAAAATCTCATGGAAAGAACTAGATTTCTAGACAATGCTTTAATGTTCAGATGCCTCATTTGTGCCTCTCTAGAAATTAGATTAGAATGTCAACAATAAGCCTAGAGGTACTCAAGTACCAACCATGATCCAGACCTAACCAGCTTCAACCTAAGTTTGTCATGAAGGTTTCTAAGGCCCGCAAAAACTGCCCAGAGGTTCGTTGAACCCAGCAGTTAAAGTACCTGTGCATGAGACGTATTGAGTCCTGGTTCAGTTTGCCAGTGTATTTTTAGTAAGAGAGAGATAGAAGGATTTTTCATTTTGAGAGTTTCCTCTTTTTCCTTTTATATTTCCCTCAAATCTAGCCTCAGATTGGCCATAAACACGGTCTGTTTTGGATTCCTTGTCCCTACCATCAATCCTTGAAGGGTCCTTGGCTTTCGATGCTTCGAGATAGAACCACCCATGGCAACCCTTAGAACTTCTAGCTTTTGACACTTCAGGATAGTGTCACTCATGGCATTCTGTAGCTAAATTCAGGCCTTGGCTTTCGACATTTCAAGATAATCCTACCCATAGCACCTGAATTAGCATAAGGTGCTTACATGCCCTCGGTAGGATATTTAGATATCCTAGGAGACAAGCACCAAGGCGATGATATGTTAATACGCATCTTTAAGGGGAATTTCCCACCTCTCCGTACAGAGAACTTGTCTAATCAACTTGTGTTGTCTAGCTGCTCCTAAGCTAGATCTTCGAGGCGACTTTTCAGAATAGAACACTTTTAGCATGATTTCTTTATTAAGCGCACTAAACTAGACTAGTGTGTGATTTTGGGTACTTAGGTTGCCAAGTCCTGCAAACCAAAGGGCAGGTAACGGGGCCAAATAATCCCTAAGCCTTAGACCTACCTATTAGCCCATATTTGTGGGCTAGTTAAAGGTGTAAATGCTTAGACACTAAGGTAAAACATTCATGAATATAGCATACATTACAATGAAAATTAGATAATTTATTTCATGCATATGTAATTGACATTTAGAATAACATGGATTAGGATATTAGTTTCATATCTACATCTTAATTAGCATTGCATGCATTTTTTTGATAAGAAATTGATTAACACATTAGTCATGGGTAGCATTTGTAAATAGCCAAACATTATTTTGATTATTTTATTTAACTTGTGTGTAGCACACCCGGCGACAGCTTCAAGCATTCACCGGGGCATTCATGGCTGACGTTCATGATTGGCTGTCCACCATTGAAGGGCATTGAAACTTATTGAAGGCCCTTTCCCTCCGGTCTTCATTTCAAACAAGTATCCTACTGCTACAAGAGAGAGGAGGAGGTGACCATGCTCAGAGGGCCACCACCCCTGACCCACCACTGTGAGTGCGATAAGCACTCCATTCCACCACTGCAGGCCTCCTACCGTGTGCAGAAGTCCGCCACCATGGGCAAGTGGGGTGACAGTCTGCCGCACCAGCATCGGCTTGTGTAGCCTCACCATAAGTGTGGCCACATTGGTCACGTGAACCACCAAAAGAACCGTAGCCTCTAAGCAACAACAAAGCTGATGTTCCTCCCTCTCTCTCAGATCGCTGACCACCTCCAACGACCGGCCCTTCACCACCCCTGTCGAAGTCTCTCCTTTAATAGCAGAACCTCCTCGTGACAACTCCTTCCCACGTGGCTAGCAGCGCCCTCGCCATCATGCACACATGAGCAGCAGCACCACCTTTGCACTTGCACTCACCGTATGTGCCCCTCACCGCACAACCACGCTCGTGCACAGCCACATTGTAGCTACCTCTTCACGTGAAGGCACTCCCTCACGTGCCCTCGTGTTCCATCGTGCCACCTTCGCACAGCCACGGAAACGGCTGCAACTCCTCTTCTCCACACACTATTCATCTTCTCCAAAAGAACCCATCAACAATCGTGCACTCCTTCCACACAGCCACCAACTCTGGCCATAGTTCTCAACGTTGTCGCCTCCGTTGAGCTCGCCTCGACCTCACGAGCTCGGCCACACCCTCTGAAGGCAATAGTAGCCCGTACCTACCGACGAGCTACTACCACCATCGCTAGCCTTCCTCATCGTCAGTGAGACCACTGGCAGCCGTTCGACGCGCCATCACCACCCACACGTAGCCCTCGTTGCGGCCAACCACCTCCAAGCTCCACACACCCAACTACGGCCTCCTCTTCGTGCACGCACAAAGGAAGCAAATGTTCTATTTCATGTTAGATTAATATTTACATTCACATGCCATTGTCACTCTTTTTATTTTAAATTTATAATGAAATATTATGGCTAATTTACGCAAGTGACCTCTGTCTTTCTCATCAATGCCATTTCATCATGATCTCTTATTGTTTTCTTAATCTGAAGGTGGATTTGGCTCAATTTCTTGATGAAATTAATAGTGAACATCAATTTTTGACCCTTGTGAGCTTGTAATAGCCAATGCCTCTCTGTGGATACGACCCGCTCTCTCGAGTGGTTTATTTTAATTCAATACTTTGATTAGTCGATTTTACACCACTTAGAAATACAAATGACAAATCATTTTAATTATCATCTTGTTAAGCGAAAATCATCTTGTCAAATGGCACCGTTGCTGAGAAGGCAATAGGCTTAATAAAATCGCATTCATTCATTTGTTCACATTGATTTAAATTTTGGAAGTATATTTAACTCTGGAACTTTTTATTCTGGTGCGAGTGCATACATTCTACGACACACATTTTAGGACTTGCCATTACACCAGCCATCATGAGAGCTGATCCTTGACGTCACCAGAGGATAAATTGTTCGAGCCACCTTGCAAGGACCTAGATTGCCAGGAGAGGAAGGACGAGGACGTGGCAATCATCTCTGCACATTTAGTCCTTGATTTGATTAGAGTAGGATTTACACTTTAGACTTAATTTTCCTTACACATTTGGTTTGAGACCCTTATTCTAGGGTTCATTTTGAGGGGTTTGTTCCCAGAACTTGTTTTAGGCCCATTGTTGATGGCATTGTTGCAGGAGTCTGTTCCCATTTATTTAGACTTAGTTCTTTTATTTTCTTTCATGGATTAATTATATTTTGTTTGTTTGTGCATAACTAGGTTAGATATAAAAATAAAAGAAAAACATCATGAACTGCCTGCTAGAAGTTGCATGCCCTGGGCCAACCATTCAGGTGTGTATGAGCTGCCTCTAGATTTATTTTGCATTTACGTGCATTTCATTGCTGATTGCTGGAGGCGAGGCACGTTTTCTTTTCTTTGCATTCTATCTTGTTCATGCATTTGCATTTGGATTTAATTGCAAGACCACCTAATTGAATTGAAAAGATCTAACATGTGGTCACATATTTTTTTTGAAAGAGGACTTTAAGTTAAGGAGGAACCCTAAAAACCAAGAACTTGAGTTGATAATCTTACGTGAGTTTAAAAAATTCAAAAACATTTTTTTGTGTATGCACACATTTCTATTTTGTTGCATCGAAGCACGCGTATAAACACTTTTAAGTCTTGGAAATACTAGAACAAGAGCCCTCCTACAGTTGGATTCTAATGTGTTTAGAACTTGAGATCAGAGGTTTTATAGCTCCAAAGAGGGGGATACCTTGTCATGGATTTTTAAGGGTAGTTAAGAAACACTACTTCAAAGGAAGGCTTAGGCATACTTGCATCCCTCAATCTTCCATCTTTGGAGTTGCTCTACCATTTAAGCTTTAGGGAAGAGCACCTAAGCTCCAACTAGGTCTTTTTAGGCATTTGGTAGGATGACAATAGACACATAATTGATTGGTCAATTGGCTTTGTCACTACAATCTGAATTAAAGTCAAAAGCCTAAACCTGTAAAGACCTAACAAGTCCTTTTGAATTGTGTTTGTAGTGCATGCTTGGTAGGCGATCTCTTAGTAGACAACTTGTGTTTGATTCTGAACCTGAAAGAATCCTAAGAAGGAACCTTCCAAGGGAAGTAATGGTTGGTCAAAGGAGCCTTAAGGAATATTTCACTCCAACCAATCAAACTGACCTTGCACTACGTAGACCTTGAGGGGACAATCCTTATGAGATCAAAACCAGTACCATATCCTTGCTACCCTCCTTTTATTGTACTACTAGGGAAGACCCTTACATGCATATAGAGGAATTCACCAAGATCTGTTCCATGGTGAAGCTGCAGGGCATTACTGATGATGTCAAATGCGGACCCTCTTTTCTTTCTCCCTCATGGACAAGGCCAAGTATTGGTATCATACCCTAGATGGTATTAACACTTGGGATGCCTTGAAGAAGGAGTTTCTGAAGAAGTATTTCCCCATGAGCAAAATAAATCACTTTAGGAGGGAAATTATGAGTTTTGTTCAAAAGGATTGGGAAGCTTTCCATGAAGCGTGGGAGCGCTTTAATTACCTGTTGAGACTTTTCCCACATCACCAGGTGCCCATGTGGCAACTGGTTGAGAGGTTCTACACCAAATTTAATGATTCGCACAGGTAGACTGTGGATGGTGCCTGTGCAGGACCCTTTCTATATAAGACTAAGGATGAAGCTTGGAACCTTTTTGATACTTTGAGTGAGAATTCTATTCACTTAAAATCTGCCTACTCAGATAGAAAACCCACTCTCATGCAAAGAAAGTTGTAGGCAAATGAGGCTAGGGACACCAAGAATTTAGCCTATCAGACTCAATTCTTGAATCAAAATATGGAAAGGCTTGCATTGAGCCTGAGCCAATTGACATCTAGCACCTCCACATCCCAAGCTTCAGAATGCTCCTTTTGCCAAGGCAATATGCACGCCACTGTGGATTGCCACTTGGCCTTCCAATTCCCTGAGTTTGTACAGGCAGACATGAATGCTGCTCAAGGGTTTCGTCCTAGATCTCGTAATGACCCTTTTTCCAACACTTATAATGAGGGATGGAGGAATCACCCAAACTTTTCATGGAGACAAGGGAATGTCTCAAATTCAGTGAATTATGAATCGCAACCCTTTCAAAACCAACAAATGAACCAACCTCTGACCTTTGCCCAACCAAAGACCTCTGAGATGGATGAATTTAAGGCAATTCTAAGAACTATGCAGGAAAATCAAAGTGCCATCATCCAATCTCATGAAAAGGCTACACATGAAATGAATTCATAGATAGGGCACCTTGTTAAGGCCATTAGACAGAGGGAAATTGGGATGCTTCCCAGTGTTGCAGAGGAAAATTGAAAAAGGGATTGTCTTTAGGGAGCATGCCCAGGCGGTGACTATTCTGAGGAGTGGGAAAGAAATTTCCAAACCTGGTGCTCTTGTAGTCCCACCTTCTGAAAACCCATCCACCCTAACATTCGCCCCCACTGGAGAAGAATTACCCAACTCTCCTTCGCTTGAAATCACCTCACCGAAAGAGGTTGCCCCCATTCCACCCCTTACCCGACATGACAACCCTTCCACCCAGAGATCGAGAGTGCCCTTTCTGGAGCGCTTATCCACCTCTAGGTAGACTTCTGCTAGCTCATCTGGAACCAAAGATAAGATGGCTGAGATCATGGAAACATTCATGTAAGTGCAGATTAACCAGCCTTTGCTTAAGGCTATCAGGCAGATTCCATCTTATGCCTACTTTCTAAAGGAGCTGTGCATCAAAAAGTGGCAATCTAGGAAATAGGTCCAATCAAAAGTTATCCTTCCTGATTCCATTAGCTCAATAGTTCAACATGGCACACCCATGAAACTTAAGGACCCAGGAGCCCCGTACATCTCGATGGTCATTGGTGACTTACAGATAGATGAGGCTCTGCTTGATCTGGGTGTGGGGGTGAACATCCTTTCAAGCTACATGTATTAACAACTTTGGGGAGGCAATCTGAAGCCTAGCCTGGTAATCCTCCAAGTTGCCGATCAATCACTCAAGACATCATGGGGAATTCTGGAAGATGTCCTCGTGAGAGTGGAGGATTTCTTCTTCCCTATTGACTTCTTAGCTTTGGACACTAACCCTAACAACAAGCCAACCAAGCCCTCCATCATTTTGGGCTACCCCTTCCTTGCAACTTCGCATGCTTCAATCAATTGCAATACTGGAGCATTAAAAATGGGCTTTGGGAACAAGAAAATCCAGCTTAATGTGTTTGATACTTATCAACAAGCTAGGCTTGAGGATTGTTCCCAAGTTGAGGTGATAGATGACATGATTGAAGAAACAACTCCTGCAATGTTATGTGATGACCCCCTTCAGCATGTCATGCTAAATGAGCATTCCCATCTATTGGAGGAATGTGAAGGGGATATACTAGAACTTGAGGAGTTGCTAGGTGTTTCTACTGACTCTCTCTCTCCATCATCTCTGCCCAAGGTATATCTGTTACCTGAGATGGGGATATCTACTATGAAACCCTCAACCATACAAGCCCTCGACCTTGAGTTGAAACCCCTCCCAGACACTCTCAAGTACGTCTTCCTAGATGCTAATGATACGCTTCCAGTTATCATTTTAGATGTGCTATCAGAGGCATAGGAGGGAGCCCTGATTTAATGTTTGTCTCACAAGGAAGTTATTGATTGGAGTATTGTTGATTTAAGGGTATAGACTCTACACTCTACATGCACCACATTTATATTGATGATTCCATCAAGCCATTTAGGGACATGCAGAGATGTCTTAACCCTAATATGAGGGAGGTGGTTAAAAAGGAAATTCTGAAGTGGTTGGATGCTGGGATCATATATCCCATTGCAGATAGTAAATGGGTAAGTCCTATTCATGTGGTGCCAAAGAAGGCAGGCTTTACTATGGAGTTTAATGACCAAGGTGAACAAGTTGTGACTAGACCATCAACTGGATGGAGGGTCTGTATTGATTACTGCAAGTTGAACACCGCTACCCAAAAGGATCACTTTCCCTTGCCTTTTATTGACCAAATTCTCAAAAAATTGGCAGGGAATAAGTACTATTGCTTTCTTAATGGATATTCTGGGTACAACCAAGTTGCAGTCTTCCCTGATGACTAGGAGAAGACAACTTCCACGAGTCCTTATGGTACCTTTGCATTCAAGCGTATGCTGTTTGGACTATGTAATGCACCAGCAACCTTCCAATAGTGTATGATGTCCATTTTCTTGGACATGATTGACAAGTGTGTTGAAGTGCTTATGGATGACTTCTACATTTACGACTCATCTTTCGACCAGTGTCCCCAGCACCTAGAGAATGTGTTGAAGTGATGTAAGGAGACTAGTTTAGTCCTCAGCTGGGAGAAAAGCCACTTCATGGTACAAAAAGGAATTATACTTAGGCATGTTGTGTTTGACCAAGGTTTGGAAGTAGATAAAGCCAAGGTTGATTCTATTTCCAAACTTCCATTGCCCACAAATGTCAAATAAATTAGATCCTTTCTGGGCCATTTATTGCATAGCAATCATAGGTCCTAACTCACCTGAATTAAGCTAGAACTTAGCTTAACATGAACATTCTGCATGCATACACATCGTATTCTGCATCGTAGTTGATATATGTGTTTTATGCATTAAACTTTGTTATTTGAGAGGTATTAATGATTGTAGGTAATCCAGGGTTGCAGATGACCAATCCAACCTTATGGATCTATTTGGAATAACGACTGCAGTCCAATGCATCCCAGATCGCATCAGTCAAACACCTGTAGCATCCTCGGGAGTCCACATAAGAGCAAGATCCAAGGGGAAAATTGAAGAAGATCCATATGTCAAATGATAAATCCAACCATACGAATGGATTCGGATCGATGTTTGCAGTCTAACGGTGCAGAAATCAACTTAATCGGAGGCCTATATCACCAGATACAAGGAAAAGAAGATGAACGGCCACGAACGTGCCACGTCGACACCCAGATTGGATCAGTATAAATATAAATAAGCACATATATATGATAAAGGCTTTGCGTAGTGTGTTGGCTCGAGTGCGCATGCACGTAAGCGCGAGACGTGGGTTCGAGCCCTGTGCTGTCAAAATTGATGCGGCATCGTAGGCGAGTGTGTGTAGGCGTGTATGTGAGATTGGAGGGCTGAGATGCGTCCACATGGTGCGATCACGTGGGTTGTTGCGAGATCAAAAAGCTGTGAGAAGCGTGCATAGGATTTGAAATCGGACGACTGAGATGATGAGGCAAGATTTGAAGACGAAAACGTGAAGGCAGGGACGCGGGAGGGCGGGAGCTATGCGATCTGCATCCGAGGGCGCACAAAGCACCATGTGGCAGCACTAAAATAAACCAATCGGGAAAGGATTGCACGGGAAAAAAAGCTATAAAATGACTAGAAGGGCCCCCCTTGGAGATAACTCTCTCACAACTCTAAACTTTCTCTTCTTCTTCCTTCTTCTACGTTTCTCTCTTCTTGTTCTTCCCATCTTCTCTGCCTCCGTCTGAAGAATCCGTTGGGCCACCTTGTTAGATCATTCTTGCTCTCCTCAACCTCTCCAAAAGGCCACCACGAACCACCCATGGTGCCCTCATTCTGTTACATAAGCAGTTTATGTTCATGTTATAATTTGTTTTAATTCCATATATGCAATTCATGATGTGATATTAATACTGTGGTTCATTTTATCTACTATTTAGTAATTAGATTTAGAACAAGTGCATGAAATCAAAAGTGTTTTCTGCCTCTCTGTGATCGACCGGGACTCACCAGTTCCATTAATTTTATTTGCAGATACGTATTTCATGCTATACTACAATGTATTCATCTTTTACGTGATCTACGCCCCAAACAGCCATGCGAGCTTTTATAGGCACTTTATTAAGAATTTCAGTAAAATTTCTAGGCCACTTTGCAAGTTGTTGGCGAAGGAATCTTCCTTCAATTTTGATTCAAAGTGTGTCAAGGCCTTTCAAACTCTGAAGAAGGCCCCAATCTCTACGCTTATTCTCCAAGTTCCAAATTGGACATTCCCATTTGAGCTGATGTGTGATACTTCGAATTATGTAGTGGGAGTCGTCCTTGGACAAAGGGTTGAGGGAAGACCACATGTGCTGCACTATGCCAGCAAGACTTTAACTTAACCACGACAGAACTACACCATCACTAAAAAGGAATTACTTGCCGAAGTTTTTGCTCTCGAGAAGTTTAGGTTTTATCTTCTTGGGTCTAAGGTGGTTACTTTCACTGATCATGCGGCAGTGAAACATCTCATTGCCAAGAAGGATCCTAAGCCACGTCCTATTAGGTGGATCCTACTCCTTCAAGAGTTTGACTTGGAGATACGTGAAAAAAAGGAGTAGAAAATGTAGTGGTTGACCACCTGTCTCAACTTTCACTTGATGACTCTCCATCTGGAGACATCTGGGAGACATTTCCTAATGAAACCCTTATGGTGGTAACACCAACTTCTCCTTGGTATGCTGATACCATCAATTACTTGGTCACTGGAGAGACCCCTGGCTCTTGGGATGAGCAGAAAAAGAAAAGATTCATTTCTCAAGCTAGATACTTGCATTGGCAAGAGCCTGAATTATTTAGAATTGGACAAGACTAAGTACTGAGATGTTGCATGCCTGAAGAGGAGCAACAAAGTGTGCTGAGTTTTTGCCATGAACTTCATTGTGGAGGACACTTTGGTGCTAAGGAAACTTCTTTTAAGGTTCTCTAGTCTGGTTTTGGTGGCCTTTGTTATTTAAGGATTCTCATAATTTTGTTTAAGCTTGTCTTAGATGTCAATGGACTGGAACGATTGGGAAGAGGAATGAGATGCCTCAACACCCCATTCAACTTGTTGAAATTTTCAATGTTTGGGGAATCGACTTTATGGTCTACAACGGAACCAGCCTATTCACATGAAGGCACTCCCTCGCGTGCCCTTGCACGCCATCGTGCCACCTTCACGCGGCCACGGCAACGGCTGCAGCTCCTCCTCTCCATGCACTATTCATCTTCTCCAGAAGAACCCATCAACAACCACGCACTCCTTCCACACAACCGCCAACTCCAGCCACCATTCTCCAAGTCATCGCCTCCGTTGAGCTCGCCTCAACCTCACGAGCTCGGCCACACCCTCTGAAGGTCGACAGCAGCCAGCGCCCACCAGCGAGCTGCCGCCACCGTCGCCGGTCTTCCTCGTCACCGGTGAGACCACCGGCGGCTGTTCAACGTGCCGTCACCGCCCACGCATAGCCCTCGTCACATCCAACCACCTTCGATCTCTACACACTCGACTGCGGCCTCCTCTTCGCATATGCACAAAGGAAGCAAATGCTATGTTTCATGTTATATTAATATTTACATTCACATGCCATTGCCACTCTTTTTATTTTGAATTTATTAATTAATATTGTTGCTAATTTATGCAAGTGACCTCCCTCTTTCTCATAAATGCCATTTCAGCATGATCTCTTGTTTTCTTAATTTGAAGGTAGATTTGGCTCGATTCCTTGACAAAATTTATAGTGAACATCAATTTTTGACCCTTCTGAGTTTGTAATAGCCAGTGCCTCCCTGTGGATATGACCCACTCTCTCGAGTGGTTTATTTTAATTTAATACTTTGATTAGTTGACTTTCTACCACTTAGAAATACAAACGACAAATCATTTTAATTATCATCTTGTTAAGCGAAAATCAACTAGTCACCTACTATATTAGCTTTGCACTTTCCTCAACCTCTTGTGGACTAATCCGGATCTTAATGAATACATGAGTGTTTAAGTCCTGAAACAAGCCTAAGAGGCCTAAGATCAGCACTCTTACTAATCTCCTTGTCTCTAGCATTTCACGACTTAGTCATGTTTTGATTAGGTCTAGAACTTAAGTAAATCCCATACTCAAGTGCTATGACTATCATTTCTTTCTTGATTTTTGCTCCTTTTTTCATTTTGAATTTCCTCCTCTTTCCTCCTCGTGAAAGAATTTCAATCAATTCTCAAAATTTCCTCCCCTTCTCTCTTTTGAATATGTTTTTTTTTTTGTGAGAATCCCTTAGAGAATTAAATTTCCATTTGATTTGCACTTTAACACCCCCCATGCCTAAGTTTTGCAATGTCCTCATTGTAAACTAGGAGGGCAAGAAGTCTGCTTGGTTCAAGTATTAGAAAACGGTCAAATGGTGGGTGAATGGGTCGAGATGACTATTGTGGATGATTTCAAACTTTGATACAAATGCCAAAGCTAGAGTCGGCTATTCTAAAGTTGAACCCAGAAGTGCAGTAGGAGTGTAGCTCAAAAAGATGGTCAGAAGGGTCTTATGATTTTGGAATGATGGGTTGTGATAAACATGTATAAATTCATCATAAAATGCTTATTTATGATAGTTCCTAAGCTTAGCATTGCATATCATGTTATAAATACTGCATAACAACCATTGCATGTCATTTAGGATAGTTGTATATTATGTATACTAATTCTTCCAATTTACATGGCTAGAAGGTAGTGCGACATCTTTACAGGCTTCGGATGAAGAATCCGACTATACAAATGAATCCAGAGCAACGATCGCAGTCCGTCAATGCAAAAATCACCCCGATCAGAGCTCTGTAGCACCCTCTACAAGAAGAAGAAGATGGATGGCCTAGATGGCACCACATGGCGCCATCCAGACCGCCCCTCACATGAGCCATCGTGTCAGCCTCAAGCAAGGGTGCACCTTGACCATTCGATCTTCATCCAACGGCCAAACTACGTGCGACTGCACCACCCTCTGCTCAACAAAGAATCAATTTGGCGCAACGGTGAGGACGAGCGCTCTCAAAGAGTGTGTGCGAGTTTGAGCTACAATTCGCTGCGCCCGCTACAGTGCCAGCTACAATAGGGCCGCTCGATCTCGATTGAGTAGTCAAGATTCCCCACACGTGATCCAATGTCGCCCACTGATGCGAAGGTGAACGCCAGATAACACGTGCATCATCTGGGGTGTGCATTTACATTGACCACGAGCAGTGCCTGTCGTTAGATCCTCACAATCGTGTGAGGCGCGCGATTCATATTAGAGCACGCGTGATCTACAGGCACGCCTCGACTGTGTGATGCCTCATCCGACGACTACTAGCACACGCACCAGCGGTGTGGATTTCAAATGTTGGCAGGCCTGCTCTCTCCTCTTGGAATCACTACCATCCACGCCTGATCCAATAGCCAACGATCACTACACCTACGATAGCTGCAGTGGTGCATTCAAGCGCCAGCCAACGCACATGAATGCTTTAGCGACGTCTCTAGCATGTCTTTAATGACGTCTTAAATGTCACTAAAGGCCCATGCACGCAAACCACCTCAATTCCACCACTATATAAACACCCCTACACCCCCCATCCCAAACCATCTCTACCTACTCTATTCCCATCTACTCCTAAGCTCTAGCAAGCCTACCAACACTCCGCTAGAGCTTACTCTCAAGCTCCAAAGGTTCCTATTATTGTAACGAACCTCTACCTCACCAAATATTCCTCCATCTTGCCATCCCCATTCATAGGTCACCTTGGAGCCGTCCACTCACCTCCATTCTTGTAGTAGATCAACTCCACCTTCTCAACTCCATTTCAGAGCCACACTGAAGCTTTCCACTACTCGACGTCCTTCTACATCTCACCTTCGTCATCCTACTCCTCACCTCCTTCGTTCGAGCTTCCGTTAGGCACCATCGTTTCGTTGAACAGCCGATTCAGGAGATTTCTTCTCACCTCCCTCTCTTTTTATGCATTCATAGATTATTGTAATAAACATTCATGCAATATATCATATTTGATTCCATCTCTCTCTTGTGATTGCTTGTCTTTTTATTTCAAAAATAAAAAAATAACAAAACCCTAAAACACCAAAAGGAAACAAATCAAAGCGCGGTTTTCAATTAAAGTAAATGTCTCCTCCCCATGTTTGACCTGGGACTCCCTTGGAGTTTCGGTATAAATTATATTTGATCACAAGTTTTGCAACTACAATGATGGGTTACTCATAACCCCGAGTTCAAACACGCAAAACCCATGCGATCATTTTGGCACAATTGTCTGGGAGGCAACGAAATTTACTTTATTGTTTTCTACGCTTGTTTGCATTTACGTAGCACTAACTCCACTTATCTTTGATCTACTATCTTTCAGGTACCCTAGAATGGAGATCCAAGTGCAGTAGACCAAAGTAAAGTGCGAGTAGAGTACTTTGTATGTGTCCCCACATTTACCCCCCCACTAGTTTCATCTTGCCATACTCATAACCAAGATGTAATCTACTTAGGTGTTTACATAAACCCTAGGATAGACTTTGTTTGTCTTGTTTGCCACCTTCACCCATCTCACCAATGTTTTATAAAAAAAACAAAAAGATACTTTTTATGGGACGAATCAATTTACACACTTTATACACCCACATCAGAGGCACATAACCTGACTTGATTTTCATCTACTCAATCGGGATTCCAACCTGTGGACCCAATACACTAATTCAACACATAAAAGAGCAGAAATAATATTAGGTTAATCATTTTTTTCCGTGTGCCTTAATCGGTGGTGCATTTGGGGCGATTGGTAGAATTATTTGGGCCGCACCGCCTAATCTAAAAGTGGTTCATTTTGTAGCTGCCCCATAGGATTCCATAACTATGTCAAGCCAGGCACTCCATATTTTCCTTGATTTCTAAATGAAAATACTTGAACACGTGCTTTTAAAAGCAAACTTGGTTTGCCTCACAAAACTTTATTGAAAACACTTAATATTTGAATCCTAAAAGCTATTAAGCAAGATTCAAACCCTAAAACTCACCTTATCATTAATAATCTTGCTTCAAAACCTCTTGCTTGTGCACATTCACACATTCTCAAACAAATAAATAAGGGCACAACCCATTATGGGCCCATCACATTCCAGAAGCACCAATTTCCCAAGCCTAACAAAAATTAATTAGGTGTTGGCCTTAAGGATTCATTCGCTCATCAGGATCCAGATTGAGATTATCCACAATTAACCTGCTTATACTAGTCAATCGGATGTCAAGATAGGGGAGTAGCGCCAAACGACCACGGTTGGGGGGTACACTAGGAATCGAAGGTGCAAGCCAAAGGAAGAACCTTCTCCCCAGTCCCTCCTCCTAACTGGTTGGATTGCCTGGATATAAATGGAGTAAATCATCCATAATCATAGGATGGATTCTGAGAGTCTGTAGACCTTTAGGCTACCCCATCTAAGGACAGGCTTGTATTCATGTGCTGCAGGGCTCCTCTTCCCCATCCTTTTGACTTCCTTCTAGTGTATGCTGGGATGGAGACCATTGAGCCCTAGGTTGGAAGGACCTTTAGACCATTCTAGGAGGTGGAGGTTGAGCTATAGCCAAGTAGATCCATGGTTGATCAACAACCACCTACCCCGACCCCGAACCAGCAGGAGCTGATTCAGAGGTAGTTGCAAGAATTGCAGCTGATGCAGCAATGGCTCCAACATATGCATAGTCAGGGCACTCGACCCCTGAAGGATTTTTATGATCCTTCAAACTATGGGGAATGTCCCAGCGTCATGATTCCCATCGGAGACATAGAAATCAAGCCCCAACTCTTAAGTTTGATTAAGCATTTCCATGGGCTTGGCTCGGAGGACCCATTTCAGCACCTGGAGGATCTGAGCACTTTGGTTTAGACCACCAGAGCAAGGAATGTGAATGAAGAGAAAATGATCATGAGGCTTTTCCCCCACTCTCTAAGGGATAAGGCCGCACATTGGAACCAAACCATAGGAAGGCCGATTGAAACTTGCGCTGCTCTTAAGTCTTCTTTCTTGAAGATATTCCTCCCTATCGGAAGGATCAATGCCTTGCGACGGGCGATTACCACTTTCGCCCAGCAGCCGAGGGAACTGTTTCACGATGCCTGGGAGCGATTCCAGGAACTTTTGAGGAAGTGTCCACACCATGAGGGGATGAAATGGAAACTCGTCTAGATTTTCTTTCACGAGTTGGTTGAGCAACTCCATAATCATGTGGATGCCTCCTGCGGAGGCAATTTCCTCAACAGGGATGCAGATAGCACGTACGACCTGTTTGAGGAAATGAGATAGAACTCAATTAATCACGCTTCCATGGATGCATTCAACCGATCCCAACAACCCAGGTCAAGTGCTAATGAGATCCAGGATTCTCATTCATTTCACATGGAGTTGATTTGTGATGAACTGGATAAAATGGACTTGGTTGCTAAGAGAATGGAACAATGGATGTCTGGGAATTCAGGAAACACTTCTATACCTACTCAATCCCAGAATTCAGGATTCCATTCCTCATGAGCTCCCACTGGACGGGAGTTCATGAACCAACTTGATTTGGCTCAACTTGTTAGCTAGGATTTCTCGAAACCTTATGGGTTACAAACTGGGGCCTTTGATGCCAGTTTTTCTTATTCTTCATTCTCTCCATCCTCGTCCTATGAGGATGCGTATGCAATGCAGGAGAATGTTAGGTCCAACCCATATTCCAACACTTATAACTCGAGTTGGAGGAACCACCCTAACTTCTCCTGGAAAAGTCAGGGGCAACATACCCAAACTCGACCCAGCAACTATGCATCTCAAAGACCTATGGGTCAGGGTCAAGTATACACCCAGTTGCCCCCGAGACCGGCTACTCAGCCTTCTTGGAATGCCCAACAATATATAGGGCAGGCTAATTTAAACCAGAAGATGGTGGAAATGCAAGGGTCCATGCTTCAGCTTATGTAGCACATGAAGACATCATTGATAACTTGCAATCCCGGTTAATTGCTAACACTCGACAACCCAGATCTCTACCATCCCAACCCATACCCAACATGTGCAATGTGCAAAATCAGGGTAATAGAGCACAATGGTACGGGAATCTAAGGGACCCTCACGCACATGCTCAGGTCATTGAGCAGGGTCCCTCATCTTCTGCTTCTTCTTCTGGTTACATGACCAACCAAGGCCCTCAAATCTTCATTAACCCACCTCAAGAACCAAACCCTTGTGCCTTTGCAAACTCTGTCACCTTGAGAAGTGGAAAGCAAACTGAGGACCCTAAATTACCTTCTAGATGCCAAAGCCCTGAGGAGCTTGAGAGAGAAGAGGAGGAGATTGAAGACAATAAGGTTCAGGGACCGGAAATTGAAAATACCACCCATATCCCATTCCCTAAAGCCCTATTGAAAACTAAGAAGAAGGAAACCTTAGATAGCAACGAGGAGCTCCTGGATTTATTCAAGAGCATAGAGATCAATATTACGCCCCTTGATGCTATTAAGCACATCTCGGCTTATGCTAAATTTTTAAAATAACTATGCACCCAAAAGCATAACCCTAGAGAACCCACTCCAAGGAAGGTGATTCTCTCTGAGCAGGCAAATTCTGTGATCCTACATCACCGTCCTCAAAAGACGAAAGATCTAGGTGCCCCCTTGATCTCATGCATTAATAGGGAATGCACTTTTAATAGGGCACTGTTGGATCTAGGTGCATCCATCAACCTGATTCCAACTTCTCTTTACGAGAGGTTTGGATTAGGTGAACTCAGGCCAACCTCAGTAACGCTACAATTAGCGGACCATTCGGTCACCACACTGAGGGGCCTTATTGAGGATGTAATCGTCAAGGTCAAGGATTTCTATTTTCCCATATGACTGGTCGATTGTTCGCTTTAAAGTCGTTTGCAGTTTAATGTGGTGGAAAAATCGATTAATCAATATTTAAGAAGAAATAACCACTCGCAGAGGAGCGGGTCATATCCATAGGGAGGCAATGACGTATTAAAATTCTCACCAGATAAAAACGTTTGTTCGCAGTCAGTTTGGACAAGAATCAAGCCAAGATTGCCTTCAAATTAAGGTTTAAGTAAGAAACAATGCTGAAATAGCAATTCTGAGAAACTAGAGGATATTTTCCACAATGTAGAATCAATAAAATATGATTAAAAAGTGACAATGGCAAAAATGTACTTTCTAATTGGCAGGTTACTGTAGCAAAATAGGGGAATTTTTCCCCTTTGTCTTGCGCAACGAGAAGTGGATGGCCGGGCGCGGGAAGCTCGGAGGAAGTCCCTTGGACCGAGGGCTTCGAAGCGGTGGTGGCGGCGTGTCGTGCAGTGGTCGGATGAGCTCCGGCGGAGCTGTTGCAGTCGGTGAGCGCGCACGGCCTGTTGGCGGTGAGGACTGCCACACGCTGCTGCTGGCATGGCTTCAGTCAGTCCTGCCGCACATGTGGCTTCAGGTGGGTGTGCAAGCTGGTGCGCGTGGAGAGCGAGGGTTGCTGGAGATTCTGCAGGCGCGGGAGGAGGTTTGGCAGGCGTGGTTGTGCAGGTCTACAGGCGTGAGAAGATGTGCGTGGTTGTGCGGGTCTGCAGGCGTGGGAAGAGGGCGCTGCAGGATGAGGATGGCGTGCGTGGTTGGAGATGAGCTGGTGGGCAGCCTCTTGGCAGGGGACGCAGGAGCGGCTGGAGGTGAGCAGGTGGCTCTGCAGGCACGGGAAGAGTGCGGCTGCAGGCCGAGCAGGTGCGGGTGCGGTTGGAGGGGGGCGTGCGCGGAAGGTGGAGTGGGCAGATGTGGTTTTGCGGGTGCGGGTGGACTTTAGATGGATACGTAGGTGGGTGGTTGCAGGTGAGCAGGTAGCTTCAGACATCCGGGAAATTTCTGGACGTCTTAAGTGACTTATAGGGTGGTTGAAGGTTGTTGCGGCAGTGGTGGTTGGTGACGACGGCGAGGGAGATGCACGCTAAGGTGCTCACGGTAATGCAGGCGAGCTCCGGATGGCGGTGTGGCCTGTCACACCACACGCCCACGGTGGTGGAGACTCGCAGCCACAATAGAGGCCGGCAGTATGGAATGGAAGAGAGAAGGTCTCTCTGCACAGTGGTGGGTTGGTGGTGGAGGCCTCCCGAGCTTGGTTGCCTCCCTCCTCCTTTTGTAGTGGCCTGCACAAATTTGAAATCAGCCGCCCGACCAGATCCACCACATCCGCTCCCCCTTGAATGGGTTCTTCACTGCGGTAGCTGGGCGTTGGAGCGGCAGCCAGCCGTTCCTGCAAGAAGAAGAATAAAGAAAATAATGTTAAAATATTATGGCCATTTATATACAGACCCTCAACTTTTATGTTAATAAAAATAATGTACCTAATTGGTTATCTAATTAGATGAATGCCATTCTAAGCTAATTCTAAATGCACTTAAAATATGAATGCAATGCATGTATTATGTAATTAAATTAAAACTATGAATTAATCTATTTACATCCTAATTTATACTAAACAAATGTTAGAATTAACCTAATGTGTAGGCACTTAAATACTTAAATAGTCCACAACTATGGGCTAATCAAATACCCCCATGACTAGTTTTTGCTAGTCCATAGCAAAATTAAGCAAAACCTAGCACTCCAAGTAGACTAGTCAACTCACTTAGTCTTCCTTTAGAAGCATATTAAGTTCAGGCTCTAGACCCAAGGTTCCTAAGTAGTTGCTAAGTTACAGACTAGGTCGGCTAAAGACGAGTTGCAGGCACAAGTTTCCCTAATTTCTGACTCTACCCTAAAGTTTATTAATCCCTGAGATTAAAGCATCCGTTCTTGTGCATTGGTCTGAGTTATTTGAGTTAAAGGATTTTTTTTTATATACTTTTTTTTTTTTTTTGATTCTTCTAAGTCTAACCTCAGATCAGCTATGAACACGGTCTGTGTCGAATTCATTGTCCCCATTACCATACCTCGAAGGGTGCCTGGCTTTCGATGCTTCGAGATAGCACCGCCCATAATGACCCCAAGAACTCCTAGCAATCGACACTTTGAGATAGTATCGCCCATGGATTTCTTAAGCGAATTCAGGCCTATGGCAATCGGCACTTCGAGATAGGGCCGCCCATGGTACCTGAACCGCGCAATGCGCTTACATGCCCCCAGTAGGATGGATATCCTAAGAAACAAGCGCCGAGGAGGTAATATGTTATCATTGCATCCTCAAGGTGAGTATATACTCCACCTCTCCTGCGGAGGGAACTCTTCCAATCAAAATGTGTTTTCAAGCCTCTCTTAAGTCAAAACTAGGAGAACCAAATCTCTTTTCAGACAGACAGAAATTAAGTTAATTACCAGACCATGTGTGTGAAATTTGGATGCTTGGGTTACAAGGACCCATAAACCAAAAAGTAGAATAAGACTCCAGGTACTACCCCACCTTTTAACTTAAACCCTAGCTTCCCTTCCTCAACCTCTCGAGGAATGGTCTGCAACTTAACTCCTACTTAAGTTTTTAAGTCCACAAAGGACCCTAAAGGTCTAAAGCTAGTAGCTCATTTAGCTTCCAAAGTTTGACCCTAGAATTAACTTAGTCTACCCTAGAGTTCTGATTTGCTTAAGAATGCAGGACTTAGCCAATTAAGCTCAAAACATTTTTTTTTTTTATATATGCAAATGTATGCAATTATGCTATGTATATCCCCAAGTACACCCCCCCATGCCTAAAATCTGCAATGTCCTCATTGCATAGAAGGATATTACCTGGGTCATAGCTGGGCTGAATAGCCAAAGATCCTGCAAATCAGGTTCAAGAATTGCAGAAATAGGCCCTAGAAATGAGCAAAGCAATGTTGTCCTAGAAAATAGGTAACCTAGGATGTTGGCGAGCTGATGATGAATCTCGATAGAAAATGCTCGCCCAACTAAAATGGGAATGAAATCTTCCCAGGTCACAAGAAGAGGTTCTAAAGGGTAAACAGGTAAAACAACCTCCAAAGGGGTAGGGGGAGGATAAGATGGATCCTCCAAAAGGTATGGGGAAGGAATGGTACAGAGATAAACCCCAGGGTAATGGACTGACTAAAGGAATCATCAATCCATACCCGATACTCCATTATAGGAAATATTGGTCTGTTAAGCCTGCTGGTCAGAACAAAAGTGAGTAATTTTCTAAGGCAAGGATCATCTAAGGTGTCCAAGTTATGAGGTTGCGGGATGGCCATAAGATCTAGGTTGGGTTTAATCAGCTCGGTGTCCATCCCTAACACTCTTTCTAAATCCTCAATTTCATCCCTAGTATTCCTTGCACCATCACATGTATCTTCCTGCTCTTCATCAGGAGTCATAATTTCACTTTCAGATATAAGCGAATCAGAGGGTGACTTCTAAATGAATGAAGGCAGGTTGGAAGCAACAGATCTAGGGATTATCCTATCAGTGTCATCCCCGGGTTTTTGTTCTTTACTCAAATTTTTCCCGGAGTGTATATGTGAATCCACATAAATCTTAGAAATTGCTTCCAAATTTTCCATCATTTCATCATGAGGAGAAATATCATCAATGGGTGTGCTAAGGAAACGTAATTTGGTCAAATTTGTGACATCCTCAGGTGCTAACTCTTCAAATAAGACATAACCACCCTTAGTGTCACTCCAAATCTTGAATGCAGGTTCCTCATATAATTCGTCTTTCTCCTCATCACACAATACATCATGTACCCGAGGTCTAGAATCATTTAATATCTCAGCATATCCCCAAGGGTGCTCTATCTGAGGTAAATGGTTTACACTGGTAACATCAGACTCCTCAAATAGGTCAATTTCTTTAGGGTTAGGTTCCCTAAGGGTGGGTTTGAGTTCCATATCGTGATAAGAAGGGAGGGTAGGATTAACAACTTGACTTTGACCCACTTCATCAAATGTCACGAAAATACTATCATCTGGGTCGAGGTCTTCCAATGGTACCATCATTCCCTTCTTTTGACTCCAATATAATTCAGGTGGATACTCAACCTTATCATCATCTTCCTCGGGTTGCCACCCTTCATCCCATGCATAGCTACTTTCATGTGTATCTTCCTCCCACCTAAGGTGTGGATCTCTTAAGGAAGTCTCATCTAATGGGGGGGTTTCAAAATCGATCCTCGAAAAGTAGCTATTCTCCCCAGAATTTCCCTCCAACTTAAATTGTAGCTCTCCCACAGAAGATGCAACTATTGTAGAGGGGTGTACATCATCCTCAATGGGGTAGATTCGGTGTCTAATTTCATCTCTTTGTTGTTGGCCTTCTCTCAAAGATTCTCCTAACAATTCACTCATTTCGTTTTGCATTTTCTATATTTCCATCTTCAAAGAGGAGAGGTCATTTCTATCATGAGAGAAGTCAGGCTCAGGCTTATAGTACCCAGGAGTGTTTGTCCAACCATTATAATTTTTCAGGGAGGGTGGGTTCGGTATTTCTATGGTATGTGGGATATTAGGCAAAGCAAATCCCGCTCCTAGGTTCTGCTCACTGATTTGGGGCTTAACCAGGCCAATATTCCTATAATAGGAGTAAAACGGATCCCAATGATTGTCATTATGTCCATCAAGGAATGGACCATCTCGGCATCTGGGATCGAAGGATGCAAAGTGGGGGTGAGGGTGTGGGCAAGATGTGAAAGGATGAAAATCAATGTGGTCCATTCTAACTCTCACTTCAATCAGAATTCCCCAAGCAAAGCACAATTCAAAAAGGACCTTTTAGGTCTTTGCCAATTTAGGCTTTTGATTTTAAGTCAGATTGCAGGTGACCATACAATTTGTTCAATCAAGTTACGCGCCTATTGTCGACCTACGGCTCGCCTAAGAAGACCTAGTTGGAACTTAGGTATTCTTCCCTAAATCTCAAATGGCCAAGTAAATCCAAAGACGGAAAATCGAGGGATGCAAGTAGGCCTAAGCCTTCCTTTGAAGCTGTGCTTTCGCGGTGCTTCTCAACTACCCCCAAAAATCCGTGACAGGGTATCCCCCTCTTTGGATTTACAAAACCTTTGCTCTCAAGTTCCTAACACTTCAGAATCCAACGATAGGAGGGCTCTTGTCCTAGTCGTTTCAAAACTTAGGAGTGTCTAAATGAGTGCTGTGATGCAACAGATATAAGTGTGCATTCACCGCAAAATGATTTTGAATTTTGAATCGCACACCATGTTTTACAATCAAGTCCTTGATTTTTAGATGTCCCTCCTTTAATTAGTCTTTTTTTTCGAATATATGTGACCACTTGTTAGATCGCTTCAAGAAAAACTTTGTGGTCTTTGAATTAAATCCCAAATGCAATGCGTGATCAAGAATAGGATGCAAAGTAAGACAATGTATACCTTGCCTCCAGCGATCTACGATGCAAGAATGCACGCAATGCAGAGAAGTAAATCTAGAGACTACTCATACAGACCTAAATGGTTCGTCCTAAGGCAGGCAGCTTCTAGCAGGCAGCTCATTTTTTTCTATTTTTTAGAACTACTTATGCACAAGCAAATAAAAGTAATCAAAAAAAAAAACCTAAATCTAAAGAAAAGGGAACAGGCTCCCAAAAATTACCCAACACGGGCCCAAAACAAAATCGGGGAACAAACCCCTCAAAATATACCCCAGAACAAGGGTTTCAAACTAACTGCAATGTAAAATTAAATCTAAAGTCTTAATTCTATTCTAATTAAACTAGCGACTAAAAACAATGGTGTCCGTCGCGTCCTCGTCCTTCTCCTCCATTTAAAAATTGCTCGTCCAATTCTGGTCTGGCGACGTCAAGGGTCGCCTCTCACACTGACTGATTCTTGCACAAATTTTCTCACATAGAAAAGAAAATAATAAATGATCAAATCTCTATGCAATTGACAAATAATCAAAATAAAATTAGGCGAAACTATTGCGCCTGTTGCCTCCCCGGCAACGACGCCATTTGACTGGTCGATTGTTCGCTTTAAAGTCATTTGCAGTTTAATGTGGTGGAAAAATCGACTAATCAATATTTAAGAAGAAATAACCACTCGCAGAGGAGCGGGTCGTATCCACAGGGAGGCAATGACGTATTAAAATTTGCACCAGATAAAAACGTTTGTTCGCAGTCAGTTTGGACAAGAATCAAGCCAAGATTGCCTTCAGATTAAGGTTTAAGCAAGAAACAATGCTGAAATAGCAATTCTGAGAAACTAGAGGATATTTTCCGCAATGCAGAATCAATAAAATATGATTAAAAAGTAACAATGGAAGAAAATGTAATTTCTAATTGGCAAGTTACTGTAGCAAAATAGGGGAATTTTTCCCCTTTGTCTTGCGCGACGAGAACTGGATGGCCGGGTGTGGGAAGCTCAAAGGAAGTCCCTTGGATCGAGGGCTTCGAAGCGGTGGTGGCAGCGTGTCGTGAGGCAGCCGGAGGCGGCCGAACGAGCTCCGGCGGAGGTGTTGCAGCCGGTGAGCGCGCGTGGCCTGTTGGCGATGAGGACTGCCACACGCTGCTGCTGGCGTGGCTTCAGTCGGTGCTGCCGCACGTGTGGCTTCATGCGGGTGCGCAAGCTGGTGCGCGTGGAGAGCGAGTGCTACTGGCGGTTCTGCAGGCGCGGGAGGAGGTTCGGCAGGCACGGTTGTGCGGGTCTGCAGGCGCGGGAAGATCTGCGCGGTTGTGCGGGTCTGCAGGCACGTGAAGAGGGCGCTGCAGTCTGAGGATGGCGTGCGTGGTTGGAGATGAGCGGGTGGGCAGCCTCTTGGCAGAGGGCGTGGGAGCGGCTGGAGGTGAGCGGGTGGCTCTGCAGGCGCGGGAAGAGTGCGGTTGCAAGTTGAGCGGGTGCGGGTGCGGTTGGAGGGGGGTGTGCGTGGAAGGTGGAGTGGGCAGATGTGGATTTGCGGGTGCGGGTGGACTTCAGACGGGTACGCAGGCGGGTGGTTGCAGGTGAGCGG
The DNA here is from genome assembly GCA_037157565.1 of Thalassia testudinum. NCBI lineage: Eukaryota > Viridiplantae > Streptophyta > Magnoliopsida > Alismatales > Hydrocharitaceae > Thalassia > Thalassia testudinum. The sequence goes on from JAZHRO010000049.1 coordinate 35,590,880, forward strand.
GTAGCTTCAGACGTCCGGGAAATTTTCGGACGTCTTAAGTGACTGATAGGGTGGTTGAAGGTTGTTGCAGCAGTGGTGGTTGGTGACGACGGAGAGGGAGATGCACGCTAAGGTGATCACGGTAATGCAGGTGAGCTCCGGATGGCGGTGTGGCCTGTCACACAACACGCCTACGGTGGTGGAGACTCGTCGCCACAGTAGAGGTCGGCAGTATGGAATGGAAGAGAGAAGGTCTCTCTGCACAGTGGTTGGTCGGTGGTGGAGGCCTCCCGAGCTCGGCTGCCTCCCTCCTTTTGTAGTGGCCTGCACAAATTTGAAATCAGCCACCCGACCAGATCCACCACATCCGCTCCCCCTTGAATGGGTGATGGGTCGGCCTGGATAGGTTGTTAATATGATGTTTTTATCGTTGAAATATGTATAGTGGTTAACCTAATTCAGACCTAACCATCTCTTTACAAAATTTTTAACCTGGCCTAATTGATTTTATCTTGTCACTTTTAGGCCCAGGGTCGAACTCAGGGAAGTGGGGTTAAAGTCGAGTTTCTATGTTTTCCTTAAAACGCGTCTCTTCCGTTCGTTTATTGTGTTTTTGGTGTTTTTCTTATTTAGGTTTTTTATGGTAATCCTTGTTCTTGAGGCACACCCTCAAAATTGTGTCCTTGGCTTTTAGCCAAACAGAGTCCCAAAACAAGTCTTGCTACTCGCAAGACGGGGTACCTGCAAATCAATGATTATCTTTTCACTTTTATACCTTTTTTTATCTTTTTACTAAGAAGGAAGCTAACAGATAGAAAGTAAATATAGTAGCTATAGATATATATTTATATGTAGTATATATATAAAGGGGTGGGGGTGGAGGTGACGATGGAGTGTAGCACTATGTCGAGTCAGTTGACGTCTAGAGAGACGCAACCAACACGACTATGTGCCGCGTGGAGTGTGGATGGAGGATGGATGATGGATGATGTATGGGACCACGCTTTTTTTGTACGCGTGTATCAGGGAATATCAGCAACTGGTGCAGATATCCCCGTGATACAGCGTATAGTAAATAACGTGAAAATATATGTACCTATGTATGTATATGAGTAAATATATCTATATGTATATAAATGTATAAGTATATATGTATAGATATATATAGATATATATGTATTATATATATATATATATATAGGTGTATATGTATATATATATATGTATGTATATATGTATATAGCTATGTATATATGTATATAAGTATATATATATAATACTATATAGATGTATATATATATATATGTATATAAGTATATATGTATATATATATAAGTATATGTATAAGTATATAGATATATATATACGTGTATATCTATATATATATAGATATATTATATATATGTGTGTGTATACATAAATATATAGATATACTATGTATATAAGTATATATATATATATATATATAAGTATATGTATAAGTATATAGATATATATAAGTAGATATATATATATATATATATATATATTATATATATGTATATATATTATATATATATGTATGTATACATAACTATAGATATTACTATGTATATAAGTGTATATATATATATATATATATGTATGTATATATTATATATAGATGTATATAAGTATATATATGTTACTATATATAACTATACGTATAGTGTAAGTGTGTGTGTGGGTGTGTGTGTGTGTCGGTGAAGATGTGTGTGTGTTGGTGTAGTGTGTGTCTGTGAGTGAGTGAAAAAGAGAGAGAATACGTGAGAGAGAGAGAGCGGGAGAGAGAGATCAGCAGAGAGAGAGAGAGCGGGCTGGAGAGATCGCGAGCGCGGACGATGGCAGCGAGTTAAGACATCTGCTCGCGGCGGCGGACGTCTGACGCCGCGTCGTCTGAAGGCGGAGGCGGACGTCTGAAGACGGCGGGTGCGGGCGCGCCTTCGCGCAGGGTTCTGCAGGCCTGCGCGAAGTCGACGAGCGGGCGATGGCGCGGAGGAGCGAGCGTGGAGGAGGTCTGCAGGTGGTCGCGGAGGGTCGCGGAGGGGGGCAGGGGTTGGCGTGAGGCCGTAGCCGGCCGCTGCAGTGCGCGCGGCGGCGGGCTACGGGTGCACTGCGAGGAGGACAGAACGGAGACGGAGGCGGGGAACGCCCTGCAGACGCGCGCGGAGGCGGTGAGCGACTGCGGGGAAGGTCGCGGAGGAGGCGGGGGGTGCTGCTGCTGCTGCTGTCGGGCTGCTGCTGCCGTGGCTTCAAGCTTCGAAGCTTGGAGTGGCGGCAATGGCGTTAAAGAGAAAAAACGAAGCGAGGGAATGCACCACGCCCACCGGCTCGTCGAAGAGCTAGGCGGTGGTGCTCCCACTGTGGTGGTGTGCACCACAGTGGGTTCTCCTGCTCGCCGGGTGCCTCCTCGACGGAGGGCCGACGTATGGGAGGGGAGAGCGGTGGAGAAGATGGCTGCGGGTTTTTTTCAGCAGCTGCAGCAGCTGCGTCGCGAGGATGAAGCTGCAGCTACTTATAGAGGAGGGGAGAGTGGTGTGTCGGCTGCAGCAGGGAGAGGGTGTGCGAGTTGCAGCTATAGGGAGCGGCGTTGGCAGGGAGAAGTGACGGGAAGAAGTGCTGCGGGCTGCTGCATGCAGCTGCGGGAAGAGTGCAGCCGCGGGAAGGATGCAGCCGCGGGAAGGAGAGAAAAGAAGAAATCAAGAGGAAAAATAAAAAGAGGGTGATTTTGCAAGGAGGCACTTGAAGAAAAATGTAACTATGTAGGCGATTGTTTCACTCCTCTTCCTCTCTTGATTAAATGCATGCATGCAAGTGTTTTTACAAATGCGATTACAGGATCCTATTATGCAATGTTAATGCTAGAAAATAGCACAAGAAGGCGTTATTACAGGCGTGTTTTGAGGTGCAAACATATACCCCCATGCCTATCTTTTGCTAGTCCCTAGCAAAATAGTATTTAGAAATTATCTTAAGCTGAAGATTTTCTTCTGAGGTGATACCAGTGTGTTTACTATGGAATATTGTGAGAACCAATTGTAGAGAAGATTACCAGTACTTTAAGTCTTACATGACAAAGATCATCTCTCAACTAACCAGGACTCTTGATATTTAAACCCTAAATACGATTTCCAAGACCCAGGAGGTTTTGCCGTACTCGAGAGCTCAAGAGGTTATGGTTGTGCATAGTGAAGGATCAAGACTGACTAGATGAACCTTAAGACTCACTCCCAGGGTTTCACGAATTTTTAAGTACAAGTTGGTCCCAGTTTCAGCTCGTGTTTTTGGATTGACCCTTAAGATGATTACGGAAAACTCAACTCCCAATTTCTGATATTTTTTTGTGGCTCACCGAAAAACAAAGTATATAGACATTTATGAGATATACTGACTCTTTTAAAACATCTCTTTTCTGATTGATTTTTTTTTTTTTTTTTTTTTGAAACACGTGTCAGTATATCTCTTACAACACATTTTGAAACACACATTTTTTTTTTTTTTTGTGGGAGAGTTTCTTTTTGGTGGAAAGAGTCGCTCCTAAACACAAGACTAAAGCCTGGGATAAAAAGTCTACCTGCGCACACAGGTAAGGACTCCACCTTCCCTAATGAACACTAGGGTTGGATCTTATGTTCACCTGGTCTTTCCTGATATGTGTAGTGTGAACCAAATTTACTTAAGCTCTCAAGAAAAAGCAAACCAACGGATCCTGTACTGGTGTCTCAGGTACAAGAATACGTCCTTAGTTAAGAGAGATTTTGATCTATTTCGTCAATACTTTAAGTGAATTAAGCCGAGCCTGAGCGAATCAAGCTTCTGTGGCCTGGAAATTCTTCAAAACAGAGGTTGAATATCCATAAACACTTATTGAATTTTTTTGTTTCAGCTTTCAAATCATTACTAAACACCATTTATTATTAATATATATATATATTATTTTTTTTTCTTTTTTTTTTTTCTTTTTCTTTTTCTTGCATATTTATAAATAGGTGGTAATTGTCTGATACCATAAAATACCCGGATCCTATGGATGCCTATCCACCCCCCCATGCCAAACAATGCTATGTCCTCATATGCATGCAGGGAAAGGCAGAGAACGGACGACAGATCGGGTAACAGGAGCTGAAGTTCAGGGTATAAATCAGGGTGGAAGGGTGGGTGGATTGTGGGTGGTGAAGAGAAAAGCGAAGTAATCGCGATAGAGGCGTGAAAAGTAATGGTGGATGGTGAGAGATTTGGCGTTTTCTGGGACGAGAGTGTCCCAGGCGGATCAGAAAACAGATCAGGAAGAGGAAGTTGGCCCTTAGATTGGCCAAGAAGGGGGGCTTTTTGGATAGATGGATCCAAAAGGGAATAGCCCCGGTGAGTAAGATGTGGGCTCAAGGTCCCAGTGTGGATTTGCAAATCCGCCTGATTTAGTGGGAAAGAAAGGGCAATCCGGTCTTCCATAGTGTGGACCGGCGGTGAGCAGCCCGGCAATGACTCAGACCACGAGGTATGGGAAGCGGAGAAAACCTCGTCAGAAGTCTGGTCAGGAGAAGGTACAGGAATAGGGAGGGATTGGGGAACGTCACAGTTTGTGTTGGTCAGGCAGTCGTCAGGTAATTCGCAGCAGTCAGAATCGACTCCAATTAGTTCGATACATGTAATGACAGTCACGTCCTCGTCAGACGTGTCATCCTTGATGTGATCACTATCAGCATAAGAGTGCGGTGCTGCAGCGGGATTAACCTGAAATCCTGGAGGAATACTCGGAGCTTGCAGAATTTGATGAACCTGTTCCTGAGAAGGTTGTACCTGTGGTTGCGGACCATAGGGTACAAAGTTTTGCGGGTTTGGAACAGGTTGGGCGGGAAAAGTGCCCTGAGATCGAGTCGCCATGCTTAGTTGATTGATCTCAGCATTCTGCTGCGCCAAATGCTGAAGAGAGGTCATGTTTTCTTTATGGCGCTTTGACATTTCCGTCATCATTCGCACTAATTTATCAAGAGGTTTTGATGCGTGTTTGGTTTTCTGTACACAAGGGCCTGATGGCAGATTTGCCATAGGATTAGACTGGGCCCTTGGGATGACGGGTGCGGACGATCGCATTGGTCCACCAGCGGGGTTTCGACGCTGCGGGTTGTTGGACCATGTAAAAATTGGGATGATTGTGCCACCCTGGGTTATACGTGGCAGAAAATGGGTTATTCCCCAGGGTGCAGGCATCTTCTATGCCAGAAGACGTGTCCGCATATGTGTCCGAGTACACGGAGGCTTGGTCCTCCGTGTTGAAATACTGGCTCACAGAAGACAGTTCCACATGATTTACCGAGTCGCTTAGCGCGACACTCGATAAGGAAGGTCTTGCAGGGTTTCTCGGGATAAGCCTGGTGTTGAAAGAATTGAAATTGTGACGAAGTGGTGAGGCGGGGGTGTGTGCCATGTTTGTGGAGGAGGAGGATGATTCGACTCTTTTTCTAGATTTATCAGTCAATACAAGCAATTCAGGGTTTTGTGACCTCCTCCCAAACATGTACTACCGCAGGAAGAATTGGGGAGATGAGAAGGGAAAAGGGATGAGAGAAATGACGCCGCAAAGGTACACTTGATTACAAATCAATACAGTCAAGTTCCTAACCTCTACAGTGTGCCCTTAGACCTAAAGATCTAAGTTACCTACTATCACGAACTACGGAACCGAATGCGAGCACCGCGGAACCACCGGGCCAGATTGAAAGGCCGTTTGCCCCAGTCTTAGACACCCGATAGCACGCGGGAACTCTCACCAGCACGTAGTCGCTACACACAGGTAGTTAGACCTCCAATCCTTAGTAAGGGTCAAGTTACTACCAGTTTTAATTAGAGGCTTAGGGTCAAGTGCTTTTGGAATGTGAAGGGCGTTGTTTACGGGTAATGCCCAAGTGATTGATTTTAAGAGTGTGTAAGAACAAGCATGCAACGGGGAAATCTCCCCGAATTAAAGTTTTAATTGGTGAATGGTTTTTAGAGTTCAACCTTAAGTAGTATGAATTTTAGGATTTTGCTGAATTACCAATTCAACCAATCTCCGGGTTTTGCAAGAATACAGGTTTTCTTTCTAAAGCCCAAGAAACCCTTCTTCAATTATCAGTTAGTTAATGCATGCTAAAATGCAATGGGCTACCTAAATGGAGATTTCTATGTGTGGATGCGCGAATCAATTTTATACCAATGTGAAAGGGAGCCAAAGCATTTCAATTCAAGTGCTCCCAATCACCAGAAAGATATCCACACACAAGGCTTCAACCAACAGATAAAGAAACTAAAATTGTTGGGGTTGAAGTATTCAGGATCGAATCACAGGCAAGTTTGAAAAGTCGTGGTGGGGTTGGAATCAACTCAATTCCAAGTCTCCCCACCAAAAATGTGCTCCTGAATTAAAGATAAGTGAGGCAAAAAGAGGGATACAAGCAATCTTTTTCTTTGCCTCAAAGAATACTTCCCACAGCGAAAAATCTAAGAATCAAGATTCTCGGATTTTCGCTATGCGAAGTAAGGTGGGAAATCCCGAGGCAGTGGGAGTGAAGACAACCAATCAATTAAGTGAATTTTAATCCACTTGCCCTCAAGAAATCCCAAGAAGTTTTTCTAGTTTTTAGTTTTAAATAATTTTTTTTTTTTTATTGTGGTGGCAAGTTAACCCTAATTTGATGAGAAAAGAAAACCTACTTGTTCGGCAACGTGTGCGAAGCTCCAATGCGATGTCGGCGTCTTCACGCTCTCGTTCCCGCCTTGGATCTGCTCACGTCCTCGACTTCGTCAGCCTTCTTCTCCTTCCACCAGGTTTACCTGCACACCAAAAACAACAATACCCGTGAAGAGAGAAGAGACAAATTTAAAGGAATTGGATAGAAACTTACTCGAAAGCGCACCTCCCCGGCAACGGCGCCAGAAAAGTCATGATGGGTCAGCCTGGATAGGTTGTTAATATGATGTTTTTATCGTTGAAATATGTATAGTGGTTAACCTAATTCAGACCTAACCATCTCTTTAAAAAATTTTTAACCTGGCCTAATTGATTTTATCTTGTCACTTTTAGGCCCAGGGTCGAACTCAGGGAAGTGGGGTTAAAGTCGAGTTTCTACGTTTTCCTTAAAACGCGTCTCTTCCATTCGTTTATTGTATTTTTGGTATTTTTCTTATTTAGGTTTTTTTTCTGGTAATCCTTGTTCTTGAGGCACACCCTCAAAATTGTGTCCTTGGCTTTTAGCCAAAACAGAGTTCCAAAACACGCCTTGCTACTCGCAAGACGGGGTACCTGCAAATCAAAGATTATCTTTTCACTTTTATACCTTTTTTTATCTTTTTACTAAGAAGGAAGCTAACAGATAGAAAGTAAATATAGTAGCTATAGATATATATTTATATGTAGTATATATATAAAGGGGTGGGGGTGGAGGTGACGATGGAGTGTAGCACTATGTCGAGTCAGTTGACGTCTAGAGAGACGCAACCAACACGACTATGTGCCGCGTGGAGTGTGGATGGAGGATGGATGATGTATGGGACCACGCTTTTTTTTGTACGCGTGTATCAGGGAATATCAGCAACTGGTGCAGATATCCCCGTGATACAGCGTATAGTAAATAACGTGAAAATATATGTACATATGTATGTATATGAGTAAATATATCTATATGTATATAAATGTATAAGTATATATGTATATGAAATGCGTTTGGGACAACCGGGTTTTATTGTTATAACGTTGTAGTATAGCCAGTTATTACCAACATTTCAAATATATAAATTTTTTACTCGGAAAATAAAAGAGTTCCCGAGGTCGAACTCAGGGAGCAAGTTGTATTCTAGGGATATACATGTTTCTTTTACAAAAAATAAAGAAAGAGAGAGGGAAAGAATTTGTTGTTCTCTTTGTTTTCTCCTCGTGATGTTCTTCTTTCTTTCTTTCTTCAGATCTCCTTCTTCTTCTTTGTTCTGCAGAGGTGATGCTCTTCTTCCTTTCCTCCTGATCTCCTTCTTCTTCTTTTCTTTTTCAGCCAGGGACGTCACCCCTTCTTCTTTCTTCTTTTCCCTTCAGGCCGTCGTCTGATTTCCAAATCAGACGACTTAAACTGCCTGTTGAACAGTGTCTCCCTCAGCTTCCTTCTTCTTCCGCGGTTCTTCTTCTTCACCTGTGCCTGCACACTTCAGAGCTTACGTCAGAGAACAAAACCTACTCTACCCTCTCCCCCCGCGTCTCTCTCTCTCTCTGAAACCACTCTTGGGAAAGCTCTCCCAGAGCTGCCGGGTAATCGGGTTCGGGTCCGGCCCGGGTCCAGGCCCACCGGCGTGCGTGGTGGGCGAGGAGTGCAGGTCAGTCTTAAGTCGGGTCGGGTCGGATCAGGTCCGCGGGGCGTGAGCGCGGACGAGACCGGGTAACCGGGCGGGTGAAGGGGACCTCACCCCGTGTGCTGAGGCAATAAGCCTCCAGCACTTTTGCATCTTATATCGCTGCGCCTCTTCAGGCTTTTCCGAGGTGGGACTAAATGTCCCACCTCAATTGCGCGCTCGCAGCGGGGAAAGCAGCGGGAGATCGCGGCGTCACGCGAAGCCTTCTGCCTTAGCTGCGAGCCTGGTGTTTTGTCGAAACGCCTCGCTAGGTCTGGGAGTTGAATCTGGGCGTGGCGCTGAGCGTGGCGCGCCTGTAGCTGTAGGAGGAAGCAGTTCCTTCTGCACGGCAATGGCGGCGGAGGTCGGGTGGCCTGTTCACAAGAAAACGGCCTCTCGGCCTAATCAGAAAGTGCCGGGAGCTTCGCCAGGGTGCGGCGAAGCTCGTGTGGGTGGTGGCGAGGCGCGGGGCGGCGTGCAAGGGCTGCCCTAGGTCGGACTGTGGGTCGGAGGATGGGTTTGTTGGGGAAAGCGTTACGGAGGTGTGGAGTGGCAGTGAAGGGGTGGGGGGTGCTCAGTGTGATGAGGCGGAGGTGCGGTGAGGGTCGGCGAGGTGTGTGAGGCTGTGGAGCGATGGGAGCATCTCGCCGGAGGGTGGCCGGAGACGAAGGGGGTGACGATGGTCAGGGTCGGTCGAGGGCTTAATTAAATAAATTGAAAGCGGGGAAAGAAAGAGGAGAAGAAGGGGAGTAGTTCTAGCTTACTTGCAGGGACGAAGGGGGAGGAACAGGGCGACAGTCGTATCGACTGTCGCCGGAGAAGACGATGCTCAGGGAAAGGGGCGGCGGCGAGCAGAGAGCCGGAGAGGCGCCAGCTGGGTGCGGCGTGGCGCGGGAAGAGCAGGGGAGGAAGTCTCTGCTGCTGGTATTGCGGCAGAGCGAAGTGGTGGAGGGGGAGGAACCGCCGGAGTTGGTGAGCGTCTGCCGGAGAGAGAAGAGAGGAAAGTTGGGGATTTTCTCCGTCAGATCCAAGCTGCCCCGTTCGGTGGAGCAACGGGGGGTATTTATAGGGATCAAACAGGGAGGAAGGCGGAGGGAGACGACGTGTCTCCCTCGCCGGAGGATGGCCGGAAACAAGAACCCATACCGTCCGTGCGTTCGCACGGCCGGTATGGTGGGTTACAACGACCAGGGGGGTGTCCCTGCGACGGCTGACGACGCAGGGCACCCCCGGTTTACTTGCCAGGTCCCCCACCTCACCCTGTGCGGCGCCATGCTCCGCGCAAGGTCGCCGGAGCATGGTGCTGGCAGGTTTTGCAGGGGGGACCTGATCGCAAAGAACGAAGGAGAGTTAGGGGCCAAAATGCGAGGGTTCAAAAGTTGAGGGCCAAAGAGTAAATATATGAGGACCAAAGTGTAAAGTCGGTCAAGGAGGTTTCTTCTTAGGCTCAAGTTTTTATACATGACTAAGTAGGACCTAAGGAATCTGATGGTGAATTTCATTTCTATATTAAACCTTGTTTGACCGGTCAATTTACGTAAAAACCCAAATTAAGTTATTAATTGGGCATGGTTCTCAATGTAGGTCAAAATGGGTTCTGAAGGCCAAATTGAAGGTTCTAAACCCTAGAGATTATTTTTCTATGAATTTTAGAGGGTTTATTCTATTTTTACTTTGCCTCGAACCTTGTGAATTGAAGTGGGTTGTTTTAGGGTTACAGATTATCATTTAGTTTCTTGGAATTGCTGTAGCCCTTGCTAAATCATTTCATCCCACTTTTATTCTTATTAAGCTGCTTTGACCTATGTTTGGGCCCTGAATTACCCTGTATGCAGATTATACTGGTAAAATTGCATTTTTACCCCTTATGACTTATTTTCTTCTTAAACTCAGAATTCTCTGAGTTAAGCCTTTCCTTGAGATATGTAGGAGCTTTTATCCTTTGTATTAGGTCAAAATGAGCTAGTTATGACTCATGATGAGGTTCTCATCATACCCCCATGCCTAGCTTTTGCTAGTCCCTTAGCAAAAACTTAAGGTTTCAACCCTTGTTCTAGACCATGAAATTTTTAATAGTTTTAGATAAGTGCCTTTTTTATTTGAGCATAGATTAGGTTAGAATGCTGACCATAGGCCTAAAAGGTACTCTAGTACCAATCAAGATCCAAATCTGTCTAGCCTTAGCCTCAGTCTTTTAGCAAAGGTTTTTAAGGCCCACAAGAACTAACCTAAGGTTTATTGGACTTCGTGGTTAAAGCACCCGTGCTTGAAATGATTTTAGCCCTGGCTCAGTTCGCAGTGCGTTTTGTAAGAGAGAGATAGAAAGTTTTTCTGTTTGGAGAGTTTTCTCTCTCTTTTTCTTTTTAGTTCTAGCCTAGGATTGGCTTTTCAACACGGTCTGTATCAGATTCCTTGCTCCCATCATCAATCCTCAAGGGTTCCTGGCGATCGATGCTTCGAGATAGCACCGCCCATGGCAACCCCCGGAACCCTGGCTATTGAGATTTCGAGATAATCCCATCCATGGTATTCCGTGGCCGAATCCAGACCCTGGCAATTGACACTTCGAGATAATGCCATCCATGGAATCTGAACCAGTAGAGTGCTTACATGCCCCCAGTAGGATATGTAAATATCCTAAGAGACAAGCACCGAGGAGATGATATTTTGTTACGCATCTTCGAGGGGATTTCCCGCCTCTCCGCGCTGGGAACTCGTCCAAATCAACTTGTGTTGATCGGCCGCTCCTATTCTAGGTGTTCTTTTCAGATTTTTGCGACGCTTCTGCGTGATTCTGATTTTTACGCTTACTGAACCAGGCTGTGTGTGAGATTAGGGTGCTTAGGTTACTGAGTCCCGTAAATCAAAAATTAGTTAACGAGGCCGAATACTCCCTAAGCCTTAGACCTAATACTTCAGCTTTTCATTTTCCTCAACCTCTTGAGGAGTGTCCAGATCTTAATGGGTACTAAGAGTCTATTCAAGAATGCCTAAGGTTTGCATTCTTTACTAATCTCATTGTGCACTTTTCTTGAATGAGGTCTAGAACTTAGGTTAATTCCTTAGTTCCTTACTAATGACTATCACTTTTTCTCATAATTTTGTGCTCCTTTTTCATTTTGTTTCTTTTCTCCTTCGCAAAATTTCCTTCTCTTTTCCTCTTATTCTTTTTCGAAAAAATTTTTTAATTTTTATGGTGTTTTTGGCATATGTGAATTTTTTTGTTTGAAACCTTTTCTTACAAGTTTTGCACTTTCATACCCCCCCATGCCTAAGATTTGCAATGTCCTCATTGTAACCTAGGGGGTCTTAGTTCATTCCTTAAGACAGAAATTTGGATGAGTGGATGGGTCGGGTTGAATTTTTTGCGGACGATTTCAAATCCCAGATGCAAACATCTGAGTTGGGGTCGGCTGTCTACAAGGGTGAACTTCGAGTGCTAAAAGGTGTCAGAACAAGTTTCAGGTTTACAAAGAGAATGACGGGCTGCCTCCCGTTAAGCGCTGAGTTTTACGCCATCGGCTGGGCGCAATAAACTCAAGGGGAAAGGAGGATATAAGATGCCTCAGCCAAATCAGTAGAAGTTACATCAATGAACGGCTTGAGTCTCTGACCGTTCACGATGAAAGGTTCAGAATCGTGGCTGAGTGGACTGATTTCGATTGCTCCATTTCCAAAAACCTGTCGGACCAAATATGGTCCGACCCACTTAGATCTCAGTTTTCCTGGGAAGAGTTTGAGTCGGGCATCAAAGAGTAGGACCTTTTGACCAGGATGAAAGATCTTTCTCGAGATGTGTTTGTCGTGGAAGGCTTTAACCCGCTCCTTGTAGATTTGCGAGTTCTCGTACGCGTCTAGGCGTAATTCATCGATCTCGCTGATTTGGAGTTTTCTGTGGGTCCCAGCCTTGGAAAGATCTAGATTACAGTTCCGTACTGCCCAATAGGCTTTATGCTCCAGTTCTACGGGAAGGTGGCATGCCTTTCCGTACACCAGTCTAAAGGGAGACATGCCCAATTGGGTCTTGTGGGCGGTCCTATAGGCCCACAATGCTTCCGGAAGTCGGGACGACCAGTCCTTCCTGTCAGGTCGAACAGTGACTTGCAGGATTTTCTTGATCTCCCGATTAGACAGCTCAGCTAGACCATTAGTTTGGGGGTGGTAAGGAGTAGAGATTCGGTGAGACACCCCGTATTTGGTCATCAGTGACCTAAACTGAGCATTTGTGAAATGGGTCCCCCCATCAGAGATTATTGCACGAGGAATCCCGAACCTTGAGAAAATGTGTTGATGAATGAATTTGAGAACGATTTTGTGATCACAGGTTCGGGTCGGTATGGCTTCGATCCATTTGGACACGTAGTCCACAGCCAACAGAATGTATTCGAAACCATCCGAAACAGGAAAGGGGCCCATAAAATCAATCCCCCAAACATCAAAGATTTCGCATACTAGAATCGGTTGCATAGGCATCATGTCGCGATGGCTCATGTTGCCCAAAGTCTGGCAACGACTGCATGCCTTGCAATGACTGTATGCGTCTTTGAACAGTGTGGGCCAGTAAAAGCCGCACTGGAGGACTTTTAATGCGGTTTTATGCCCGGCAAAATGGCCACCGCATGCCTGGTCATGGCAGAAAGAGAGGATATTGTGAGGGTGTTGCTGCACAAACACGGGCGTCGAGGCTTGGCCTTGACGAGAGCGAATTTCTAATGGAGGTCTTAAGGGTGGTCTTAGGGACCTCCTTCCGTACATGCACTGTTGGAAGAGGTAAGTTTAGAAGGTACTGGACCCAATCAAGACACCCAAAAATGTGTTGGGTGACTATAGAGGTGCGGGGCAGATGGACCCCTTGATCAGAAAGATCGTCCACCTGAGAATTACCTGGGCAGCCAGAGAGGGAGAGTCCCGCGAAGACCCCTACATGGTAGAGCGTCCCCACGGGTTACAGGGTTTCCCCCACCCGACCTCTCTTGTCACTGCGGTTCCAGGTAGACCAGAATGGGGATCTTGACCTCTTAAGTCTACCAATTTTAAGATCAGGGTGCTTAAGGTTTCACTTGAACTTTAGTCTTTTTAAGTGCAAAGAGTGACCTAATTTAAGGTTGGTTGACCCAAAGGGGTCAACTTTACCTCTTGTTTTCTTTGAGAGCTTTCAGGTCTTGTCTTTTAGGGTTCAAGTGTTTAGAGAGAGCCAATTGTTTAGGATTTTTCTTGTTAATTATTTTCAATCAATGGCTTGGGCACACCTCTTTTGGATTTCCTCAATTCTTGATTAAGGGGTGTGTCTCTACTGAAATCCTAATGTTTGACCTTATGTTGGCTCTACTTGGTCCATTTAACTCCTTGTTGGGCAATTAGGGCTCAAGCAAGAATGTGTTAGCCCTTAAATACCCTTAATAGTGTGCAGGAGTGATGAGTTGAAAACATGCAACTCTTTATGGTTACTAAGTATGGAAGACAGGTTAGCTCTATATTGCTTGTTCTTTTCTTTTCTTCCTCTTTAGAGTTTAGGGGTTAATAGTGAGAGGAAAAATTTACCTGTCTTCGGAGTGGTTGTCGTGTGGTTGCTTGTCTTCTTGAGTTCCTGTAGCTGCACAAAAGAGAGGAGATTATCAGAAATTAAAAAAAAAGAAACAGGAATGTTTACCTCTAGAATAGCCGTTGCTCCCCAGCAGCGGCGCCAAAATGAAATGCGTTTGGGACAACCGGGTTTTATTGTTATAACGTTGTAGTATAGCCAGTTATTACCAACATTTCAAATATATAAATTTTTTACTCGGAAAATAAAAGAGTTCCCGAGGTCGAACTCAGGGAGCAAGTTGTATTCTAGGGATATACATGTTTCTTTTACAAAAAATAAAGAAAGAGAGAGGGAAAGAATTTGTTGTTCTCTTTGTTTTCTCCTCGTGATGTTCTTCTTTCTTTCTTTCTTCAGATCTCCTTCTTCTTCTTTGTTCTGCAGAGGTTATGCTCTTCTTTCTTTCTTCAGATCTCCTTCTTCTTCTTTGTTCTGCAGAGGTGATGCTCTTCTTCCTTTCCTCCTGATCTCCTTCTTCTTCTTTTCTTTTTCAGCCAGGGACGTCACCCCTTCTTCTTTCTTCTTTTCCCTTCAGGTCGTCGTCTGATTTCCAAATCAGACGACTTAAACTGCTTGTTGCTACAGTGTCTCCCTCAGCTTCCTTCTTCTTCCGCGGTTCTTCTTCTTCACCTGTGCCTGCACACTTCAGAGCTTACGTCAGAGAACAAAACCTACTCTACCCTCTCCCCCCGCGTCTCTCTCTCTCTCTGAAACCACTCTTGGGAAAGCTCTCCCAGAGCTGCCGGGTAATCGGGTTCGGGTCCGGCCCGGGTCCAGGCCCACCGGCGTGCGTGGTGGGCGAGGAGTGCAGGTCAGTCTTAAGTCGGGTTGGGTCGGGTCAGGTCCGCGGGGCGTGAGCGCGGACGAGACCGGGTAACCGGGCGGGTGAAGGGGACCTCACCCCGTGTGCTGAGGCAGTAAGCCTCCAGCACTTTTGCATCTTATATCGCTGCGCCTCTTCAGGCTTTTCCGAGGTGGGACTAAATGTCCCACCTCAATTGCGCGCCCGCAGCAGGGAAAGCAGCGGGAGATCGCGGCGTCACGCGAAGCCTTCTGCCTTAGCTGCAAGCCTGGTGTTTTGTCGAAACGCCTCACTTGGTCTGGGAGTTGAATCTGGGCGTGGCGCTGAGCGTGGCGCGCCTGTAGCTGCAGGCGGAAGCAGTTCCTTCTGCACGGCAATGGCGGCGGAGGTCGGGTGGCCTGTTCACAAGAAAACGGCCTCTCGGCCTAATCAGAAAGTGCCGGGAGCTTCGCCAGGGTGCGGCAAAGCTCGTGTGGGTGGTGGCGAGGCGTGGGGCGGCGTGCAAGGGCTGCCCTAGGTCGGACTGTGGGTCGGAGGATGGGTTTGTTGGGGGAAGCGTTACGGAGGTGTGGAGTGGTAGTGAAGGGGTGGGGGGTGCTCAGTGTGATGAGGCGGAGGTGCGGTGAGGGTCGGCGAGGTGTGTGAGGCTGTGGAGCGATGGGAGCATCTCGCCGGAGGGTGGCCGGAGACGAAGGGGGTGACGATGGTCAGGGTCGGTCGAGGGCTTAATTGAATAAATTGGAAGCGGGGAAAGAAAGAGGAGAAGAAGGGGAGTAGTTCTAGCTTACTTGCAGGGACGAAGGGGGAGGAACAGGGCGACAGTCGTATCGACTGTCGCCGGAGAAGACGATGCTCAGGGAAAGGGGCGACGTCGAGCAGAGAGCCGGAGAGGCGCCAGCTGGGTGCGGCGTGGTGCGGGAAGAGCAGTGGAGGAAGTCTCTGCTGCTGGTATTGCGGCAGAGCGAAGAGGTGGAGGGGGAGGAACCGCCGGAGCTGGTGAGCGTCTGCCGGAGAGAGAAGAGAGGAAAGTTGGGGATTTTCTCCGTCAGATCCAAGCTGCGCCGGTCGGTGGAGCAACGGGGGGTATTTATAGGGATCAAACAGGGAGGAAGGCGGAGGGAGACGACGTGTCTCCCTCACCGGAGGATGGCCGGAAACAAGAACCCATACCGTCCGTGCGTTCGCACGGCCGGTATGGTGGGTTACAACGACTAGGGGGGTGTCCCTGCGACGGCTGACGACGCAGGGCACCCCCGGTTTACTTGCCAGGTCCCCCACCTCACCCTGCGCGGCGCCATGCTCCGCGCAAGGTCGCCGGAGCATGGTGCTGGCAGGTTTTGCAGGGGGGACCTGATCGCAAAGAACGAAGGAGAGTTAGGGGCCAAAATGCGAGGGTTCAAAAGTTGAGGGTCAAAGAGTAAATATATGAGGACCAAAGTGTAAAGTCGGTCAAGGAGGTTTCTTCTTAGGCTCAAGTTTTTATACATGACTAATTAGGAACTAAGGAATCTGATGGTGAATTTCATTTCTATATTAAACCTTTTTTGACCGGTCAATTTACGCAAAAACCCAAATTAAGTTATTAATTGGGCATGGTTCTCAATGTAGGTCAAAATGGGTTCTGAAGGCCAAATTGAAGGTTCTAAACCCTAGAGATTATTTTTCTATGAATTTTAGAGGGTTTATTCTATTTTTACTTTGCCTCGAACCTTGTGAATTGAAGTGGGTTGTTTTAGGGTTACAGATTATCATTTAGTTTCTTGGAATTGCTGTAGCCCTTGCTAAATCATTTCATCCCACTTTTATTCTTATTAAGCTGCTTTGACCTATGTTTGGGCCCTGAATTACCCTGTATGCAGATTATACTGCTAAAATTGCATTTTTACCCCTTATGACTTGTTTTCTTCTTAAACTCAGAATTCTCTGAGTTAAGCCTTTCCTTGAGATATGTAGGAGCTTTTATCCTTTGTATTAGGTCAAAATGAGCTACTTATGGCTCGTGATGAGGTTCTCATCAGTATAGATATATATAGATATATATGTATTATATATATATATATATAGGTGTATATGTATATATATATATGTATGTATATATGTATATAGCTATGTATATATGTATATAAGTATATATATATAATACTATATAGATGTATATATATATATATGTATATAAGTATATATGTATCTAGATATATATATATATGTATGTGTGTATATATATAAGTATATAGATATGTATATATATATATGTATATAAGTATATATGTATATATATATAAGTATATGTATAAGTATATAGATATATATATACGTGTATATATATATATATAGATATATTATATATATGTGTGTGTATACATAAATATATAGATATACTATGTATATAAGTATATATATATATATATAAGTATATGTATAAGTATATAGATATATATTAGTAGATATATATATATATATATATTATATATATATGTATATATATTATATATATATGTATGTATACATAACTATAGATATTACTATGTATATAAGTGTATATATATATATATATATATATATATGTATGTATATATTATATATAGATGTATATAAGTATATATATGTTACTATATATAACTATACGTATAGTGTAAGTGTGTGTGTGGGTGTGTGTGTGTGTCGGTGAAGATGTGTGTGTGTTGGTGTAGTGTGTGTCTGTGAGTGAGTGAAAAAGAGAGAGAATACGTGAGAGAGAGAGAGCGGGAGAGAGAGATCAGCAGAGAGAGAGAGATAGGGAGCGCCAGAGAGAGAAAGAGCGGGCGGGAGAGATCGCGAGCGCGGACAACGGCAGCGAGTTAAGTCGTCTGCTCGCGGCGGCGGACGTCTGACGCCGCGTAGTCTGAAGGCGGAGGCGGACGTCTGAAGACGTCGGGTGCGGGCGCGCCTTCGCGCAGGGTTCTGCAGGCCTGCGCGAAGTCGACGAGCAGGCGATGGCGTGGAGGAGCGAGCGTGGAGGAGGTCTGCAGGTGGTCGCGGAGGGTCGCGGAGGGGGGCAGGGGTCGGCGTGAGGCCGTAGCCGGCCGCTGCAGTGCGCGCGGCGGCGGGCTACGGGTGCAACTGCGAGGCGGACAGAACGGAGACGGAGGCGGGGAACGCCCTGCAGACGCGCGCGGAGGTGGTGAGCGACTGCAGGGAAGGTCGCGGAGGAGCGGGGGGTGCTGCTGCTGCTGCTGTCGGGCTGCTGCTGCCATGGCTTCAGGCTTCGAAGCTTGGAGCGGCGGCAATGGCGTTAAAGAGAAAAAACGAAGCGAGGGAATGCACCACGCCCACCGGCTCGTCGAAGAGCTGGGCGGTGGTGCTCCCACTGTGGTGGTGTGCACCACAGTGGGTTCTCCTGCTCGCCGGGTGCCTCCTCGACGGAGGGCCGACGTATGGGAGGGGAGAGCGGTGGAGAAGATGGCTGCGGGTTTTTTTCAGCAGCTGCGTCGCGAGGATGAAGCTGCAGCTACTTATAGAGGAGGGGAGAGTGGTGTGTCGGCTGCAGCAGGGAGAGGGTGTGCGAGTTGCAGCTATAGGGAGCGGCGTTGGCAGGGAGAAGTGACGGGAAGAAGTGCTGCGGGCTGCTGCATGCAGCTGCGGGAAGAGTGCAGCCGCGGGAAGGATGCAGCCGCGGGAAGGAGAGAAAAGAAGAAATCAAGAGGAAAAATAAAAAGAGGGTGATTTTGCAAGGAGGCACTTGAAGAAAAATGTAACTATGTAGGCGATTGTTTCACTCCTCTTCCTCTCTTGATTAATTGCATGCATGCAAGTGTTTTTACAAATGCGATTACAGGATCCTATTATGCAATGTTAATGCTAGAAAATAGCACAAGAAGGCGTTATTACAGGCAGGTTTTGAGGTGCAAACAATGGGTTCTTCACTGCGGCAGCTGGGTGTTAGAGCGACAGCCAGCCGTTCTTGTAAGAAGAAGAATAAAGAAAATAATGTTAAAATATTAGGGCCATTTATATACAGACCCTCAACTTTTATGTTAATAAAAACAATGTACCTAATTGGTTATCTAATTAGGTGAATGCCATTCTAAGCTAATTCTAAATGCACTTAAAATATGAATGCAATGCATGGATTATGTAACTAAATTAAAACTATGAATTAATCTATTTACATCCTAATTTATACTAAATAAATGTTAGAATTAACCTAATGTGTAGGCACTTAAATACTTAAATAGCCCACAACTGTGGGCTATTTAAGTATTTAAGTCCCACAACTGTGGGCTAATCACCATAGACTTCCTCATCCTTGACATGGATGTACCTAACGATTTGAGGTACACACCCATCATTCTGGGGCATCCGTCCCTAGCTACCGCCAAGGCCAACATAAACTGTGAAAGCGGTAGTATGGAGATTGCCTTTGGGGATAAGAAGCTAACTCTGGATATTTTTAAGGCGATAAGAGGATTTGAGGATTGTGGATTCATTGAGGAGCTCAAGGATCAGGATCTTGAGACTTGTATGACAATCAGTGCACTCGAGGACTCCACTAGCTTTAGCGAACCCAAACTACTACCCTCCGTGGCAGACCTACCACATCCCAAAGAGGCTGTTGATTTTATTCATTGACAGCCTCTTCTACTAGATCATCCTAATGAATCTACATCAGCATCCTCCCTACCTTTTATTCTAAACCCACCTCAGCTTGAATTGAAACCATTGCCAAAAAATTTGAAATATGAGTTCTTAGGACCTGAAAACACTCTCCCTGTGATTATTAGTGTTGATTTGACCAAGGAGTAAGAATTAAGGTTAATTAAGGTCCTTAAGAACAACAAGGAGGCAATTGGTTGGACCATCAACTACCATAAGAGGATCGAGCCATCTTATTGTAATCATCGTATTTTTATGGAAGATGGATCCCTCCCTTCTTGCGAGATGCAAAGGTGACTAAACTCGAATATTCGAGAAGTGGTCAAGAAGGAGATAATCAAGTGGCTCGATGCTAGGATTATTTACCCAATCTCGGATAGTTCGTGGGTTAGCCCTGTTCATATTGTACCCAAGAAGGTAGGAATAACTGTATGACTAACGAGAAAGGGGAAACCTTCACCACTCATTCAGCTTCTACTTGGAGAGTTTGTATTGACTATAGGAAGCTAAACACAGCCACTAAAAGGATCACTTTCCCTTGCCATTCATTGATCAAATCCTTGAAAGGTTAGCTGGGCAAAAATACTTGTGCTTCCTGGACAGTTATTCGGGATATAACCAAATCCCTATCCATCCTGAAGACCAGGAAAAGAGAACCTTCACATGTCCTTACGAAACCTTTGCATTCCGTAGAATGCCTATTAGGCTTTGTAATGCACCTACGACTTTTCAAAGGTGCATGTTGCCCATTTTTCTGACATGGTGGGAGATTGTCTTGAGGTGTTATGGATGATTTCTCCATTTCTGGAGATTCTTTTGAGTCTTGCCTAGCTAACTTGGAATTGATCCTCTAGAGATGCATCAAACCACGACTGGTCCTTAGCTGGGAAAAGAGCCACTTTATGACTCAGGAAGGCATTGTCCTGGGTCATGTGGTCTCTAGTTGAGGTATTGAGGTTGATAAAGCTAAGGTAGATGCTATCTCTAGACTTCCTCCACCCACATCCGTAAAATAGATCCGCTCTTTCCTTGCGCATGTGGGTTTTTATAGAAGATTCATTAAGGATTTCTCGAAGGTTGCTTGGCCCTTGAGTAGCCTTCTGGCCAAAGACATGATGTTTAAGTTTGATAAATCATGCCATTAGGCAATTGATTTATTAAAAATGGTAGTCACCTGTGCCTCGGTATTACAACCGCCAGTTTGGACAACCCCATTTGAGATTATGGCTGACACATCTGATTATATCGTCAGGGTTGTCTTGGGTCAGAAGATTGAGAAAAAGCCCTCTGTAATTTACTAGACTAGAAAGACTCTGAACGAGGCCCAGAGGAACTACACCGTTACTGAAAAAGAATTGCTAGCTGTAGTTGAACTTTAGAAAAATTTAGGGTTTATCTGTTAGGTTCTCGTGTCATCATCTATACTGACCACTCAGCCTTGAAACATCTCTTGGCCAAAAGGGATGCCAAACCGTAGCTTATTCGCTGGATTCTACTACTTCAAGAATTCAATCTTGAAAACAGGGATAAAGCCAGGGCACAAAATGTAGTGGCGGATCACCTCTCGAGAATCCTAATTGTTTCTCCTCATCTGGATGTCCCAATCTCTGATACTTTTTCGGATGAAACTATCCTTACAGTCTTGGGTATCCAAACCCCTTGGTTGGCAGATATTGTCAATTATTTGGTCGTTGGTCAAATCCCCCAGGATTGGACCAAACAACAACGGGATAGACTTGTGGTTGAGGCCAAATATTATTTTTAGGATGATCCCAAATTGTACCGCACTGGCGTAGACTAGATAAATCGTCGATGCATTTCAAAAATTGAGTTCCAGAGCATACTTGAGTTCTGCCACACATCTACGTGTGGTGGACACTTTTTCGGAAAGAAAACAACAGCTAAAATCTTGCAATTCGGATTCTATTGGCCGTCATTATGTAAGGATGCCCAGGAATTCTCAAAGTCGTGCACCCGATGCCAGACACTCAAGTACATGGCCAAGAGAGATATGATGCCCCTTAACCCAATACTTTTCGTTGAAATTTTTGACATTTGGGGCATCAACTTTATGGGACCCTTTCCCCCTTCATTTGGACACTAGTATATTCTGGTCGCTGTTGATTATGTATCCAAATGGATTGAGGCAATTCTCACCCAGACCAATGACCACAAGGTGGTCATTGATTTTGTGAAGAAAATATCTTCAGTCGGTTTAGGGTTCCTTGGGCAATTATCTGTGATGGAGGCACACATTTCACTCATGCCTAGTTTCATAATTTATTGGGGAAATATGGGGTGAATCATATTACTTCCACACCTTACCACCCCTAGAGGAACGGATAGGCCGAGGTCTCCAATCAGGAGATGAAAAACATTTTGTAGAAAACTGTTAGGCCTAATAGGAAGGATTGGACCCAAAAGCTAGATGATGCTCTTTGGGCCTACCGTATGGCATACAAAACGCCTATCGGTATGTCTCCATTCCATCTAGTGTTTGGTAAGGCATATCACTTACCTGTAGAACTTGAACACCAGGTATTTTGGACCATCAGGAAATGTAATTTTGACCTTGATTTGGCTAGGAAAACTAGCAAACTCCAACTATCTGAGTTGAAGGAGCTTCAAAATGATGCTTATGAAAGTGCTAGAATCTACAAGGCAAGGACCAAAGCTCTCCATGACTAGATGATTTCACATAAAAGCTTTGAGTCAAATGAGAAGGTCTGATTATTCGATTCTCGATTGAAGCTTTTAATTGGCAAACTCAAGTCTAAGTGGAATGGCCTATTCCTTATTGAGTGGATTTTCCCTAACGGGGCTGTCGAAATCTTTGGCCCAAAGATGGGTAATATCCTCAAGGTCAACGAATAGCATCTCAAACCCTTTGTTGACCATATGCTACCTGAACCCATCTCGAACAAGGTTGCTCTTGCCTTGCCTTAATCACTACGGGCCGATCATCGCCTAACTGAAGGCACTAATCTCAACGCATGTAAGGACTGTTCCAAGCTGACTAGAATCTCACGAAAACCAGGTGCTATTCTTCCACTTCTACTCTCCTGCATGCTTTCATTTTTAACAATGAGGACATTGCATTAGTTAAGCATGGGGGAGTAGATATTTCTGATGGATGTTTTTGTCAGACGTAACAGTAATTTCCTATTTTTCATCTTATGAAGAAAAAAAAGGAGATGAGAACTTAGGCATTAGGAGTTGTAAACTTTAGGAATTGATACTTTGGGACTTGAATACTTAAACTCTTCAAGTCTTCGGGCTTAATTAGCTCGGGTGTCCACTCGAATGTAGACTTAGTCTCGAGTCCTCGCTAAATAATCTTATCTTAAACTGGTAAATAATTTGGGATGATAAGTATGCAACTTATCAACCCACCCTCTAATTTGAGGGGATTTTAAGTCTAAGCATCTATACACCTTTTTGCACTGACTCACTTTCAGTGTTTTTCCTGGAAATTACGTAGCTAATGAACTATCTAGGGTGGTATGGCTGGCAAGTTGTCGATGGTAATAGCTCATTGGCCAGTTATCCAAAGCCTAGCCACAAGACCATTTTCGTCGTACTACCTTTAGGTAAATCTTAGATTAGGGAAGCCACCTACTTAAAAAAAAGATAGAAAAAAAAAAGAAAAAGGAGAAAATAAAAAATAATAATAAAGCCACACTTCACCGCATGGGTTTGGTTGGCAACTGGTCGTGGGTAACAACCCATTGGCCGGTTGTCCAGAACCCAGCTCATAAAAATGCACAATAATTTCCAAAAGAGTTAGGGAAGAAGCGAGGAAGTATAATAAACTAGGGAGATATACACTAGGTTCACTCTTGTGTTGACCCCATAAATAAAAGAAGTAGGGAGAAAGCTACCAATTGAAAAGATAAACCTTTAGGCAAGGTCACCTAGCGTCGTAGAAACTCGAAGTCCATTTCAATAGCCACCAAGTAAGTCTTTTACTATTTTCACAAGATGCTTAGCACTTAGATTCCTTTTCGAGTCTTGGGTAGGTTGGGTAGCCATAAAAAGTTATCCCGACACTCTCAAACTCCAAAAAGTCCAAAAAAAAAAGAAAAGAAGAAAAAAACAAAAAAATTGTATCTACACTTTTCAAATAAGGCAAGGGCTTGGACGATCTGCATTCTAGTAGACACCTGGGTACTGTTGAGTTTTGTAATTAGGTCCTGGGGTTGAGATTTTCTAAAGCAATCAACGAATTTTGCCTAAATAATCGTATCTTGACTCTACTTTTATACATAGCATTTAGGTTAATTTTGCTAGGGACTAGCAAAAAGTAAGCATGGGGGTATGATAAACACGTACAAATTCATCATAAAATGCTTATTTATGATAGTTCCTAGGCTTAGCATTGCATATGATGTTATAAATACTTCATAACATCCATTGCATGGCATTTAGGATAGTTGTATATTATGTATACTAATTCTTCCATTTTACGAGGCCAGGAGGAAGTACGACATCCTTATGGGCTTCGGATGAAGAATCCAACCTTACGAATGAATCCAGAGCGACAATCGCAGTTTGTTAATGCAAAAATCACCCTGATCAGAGCTCCGTAGCATCCTCTACAAGAAGAAGAAGATGGACGGCCCAGATGGCACCACGGGGCTCCATCCAGACCGCCCCTCACCTGAGCCATCGTGTTGGCCTCAAGCAAGGGTGCACCTCGACCATTGGATCTTCATCCAACGGCCAAGGTGCACATGACCGCACCGCCATCCACTCGATAAAGCATCACTTTGGCGCAATGTTGAGGACGAGCGTTCTCAAAGAGCAAGCGCGAGTTCGAGCCGCGATTCGCTGTGCCCACTATAGTGTTAGCTACAATAGGGTCGCTCGATCTCGATCGTGCGGTAGAGGTTCCACACGCACGATCCGACACTACCCACTGTTGAACGTCGGAGGATTACACAATCGGAGTTGGTTTTGAAAACCTGTCGTTGTAGTTTGAGTAGCGAAGAACTCAAGTTCAACAAATAAAATTTTTATCGTAAATAAAGAAATCCTGGGTCGAACTCAGGGAGGCTGCGTCGATCAAAATTCATAATTATATTTTATTATCTTTTTGTTTAAAAAGCAGAGTAATTACAATGAAATGGAATCAATATAAACAATAAGAGAGAGAGAAGGAAAACATTCACTTGATATTGCAAAATGCTGCTACAACTAATAAAGCGAGAAAAGATTGTACTAGAAAGTGAGAAATTATTACACTAGAAAGCAGGAAAATTCTACTCTAGAAAGAAGGAAAAAGGAATGGGAGAGGGAAGTTATCCTCTTTGAAGATCACTTGGAGGATGAGTCGGATGAGACAATGCCTCGAAGATGAGGAACGGAGCGGGAAGAAGGTGGTTGAAGCAGGAGGAATGAGAACAAGGCAGCACCTCGTTGTCGTCATGGGATCCACTTCCGGAATGGGGGCGAAAAATTGATTTTAGCTCTTAAGGAGCATCCCCGGTGTGGGACAAGCTTCTCTTGAGCTTCGGAGAGGGAGAGAAGAGAAGGAAGGGATGAGAAATTCGTATGGAGGGGGTCTCCTTTTATAGTTGCAACGAGTGGGGGCATTTTGGACATTTTAAATTCGAAAACAATAATATGGGACCTTTAGTGACGGACTTAAACATCACTAAAGGTTCGTCATGGGCGACGTGTGCACACGCCGAGCGCACCCGCTCTTCTTCTCCGTGCAAAATGTATGCACACGTACGCACGATCACAGCCGTTCGATCAAGAGATCGAATGGTTGAGAGCAGCTATGCCCACACCGTGCGCCCACGCACGATCACGCATAAGTGCCATGTGTCTGATCGCACGTGGGCACTATCGCTTGCTCCTCGCCGCCCAATCTTCATCGCACGGCTCCGCTTACTTGCCCGCTCCACACCTGCTCTTCAATTTGTGGCGCAGCGTGGCTCAAATGCGTGACCTTCGTCTCACCTACAGCAGCGCGATTGCTGCACTGCAACTGTTGCTTTGTCGGAAAGAGGATTTTAGCGTGTGGATTCGTGGCCATTGGATCGAGATCCAACGATCCAGATTTGCGGCGCTCTCACTTGACGAAGATGAAGCGGCCGATCAGATTCAATCCTGGCTGTTGGATCAAGATCCAACGGCTAGATCATGTGATGGAAATCCCTTGGAGATGCAATAGTGGTTCCTCAAGGCCGATTGGGTGGCTGGGATGGCGCCACATGGTGCCATCCTAGCCGTCCATCTTCTAAGTGATGTAGATGGTGCCACGGGTGTCGGATTAGATCAATTTTCATGCTGTTAGGCTACGATCGTCGATCCAAACCCATCCGTGCAGTCGAATTTGTTGTCTAAGGTGTGGATTAACACCATCTTGGCCCTTGCTCTTTAAGGTTCCTTGATCTCTATCTGGTGCTACAGATGTATGATTAGGGCGATCTTGGAGTCGTTGAACTCCACTCCATTCGTCGCCCTGATCAGATCCGTATGGTTGGATCTTTGATCCGAGGTTCCGATAAAAAGTCGTCCTATCCTTGACTATAAAAGGGAGACAATTACAATAAAATTTATAAAACTTGATTTAAATGCATGATTATGCATGTTATGCACTATTTACAATGTATGATGCTAATGTGACACTAAGAACATGCATCAATAGACATTTTAGGTTAATTAGATGTATGCACATCACACCCCCATGCCTATCTTTTGCCAGTCCCTAGCAAAAACTACATGCTATTTATAAAAGAATTAGGTTGGATTACTTGGGCATAAATATTTTTCAACATTAAGAAATTTTTACTCAGGATCTGAACTTTCAAAGACACAACAGTGCCCGGGTATCTGCCAAAATGAAGATCGCTTGAAGCCCTCGGCTTATTCAAAGAAAAATCTCTTTTTCTCTTTTTCTTCTTTTCTAATTTTTTTTTCAATTTCTGAGTTTAGGGTTAAAGAGTGGCTTTCTACGGCCACTCAACCCACCCAAGATTTGATGAGAACCTTAAGTTCAAAGCATCTTATTGTGAATGTGATAGACTCATTGATTGGCAATTAGAACAAGCTTCGGGTTTCTACACCTCTAGGTGCCCTTAAAAAGAGAGTTTTGCCTAAAAGTGTATATTTATGACTGGTAGCTTTCTCCATACTTTTATTTTTATGGGGTCAACACAAGGGTGAGTCCAGTGTATATCTCCCCGGCTTATTCTACTTCTCCGCTTCTTCCTAAGTGTTTTGGGAATTTATAGAGTATTTCTTGAGTTGGGTTCTGGGCAACCGATCGATGAGCTGTTACCACTGACAACTTGCCAGCCATACTCGTGAGGTGAAGTGTGGCTTATTTCTTTTATTTTCTTTTTGACTTTCTTTTTCCTTTTAAGTAGGTGGCTTCCCTGGTCTAAGATTTACCTAAAGGCAGCAAGAAGAGAATGGTCCAGTGACTGGGCTTTGGACAGCCTACCTATGGGCTGTTACCTATGATAACTTGCCAGCCATATCACCCTAGAAGGTTCATTAGCTACCCAATTTCCACTAAAACCACCGAACAACGAGTCAGTGACAAGATAGTGTGTAGATGCTTAAACTTAAAGTTCCCCCAAATCAAAGGGTGGGTTGATAAGTCGTCTACTTATCACCCAAACTTATTTAATCAAATTAAAATAGAATTCAGGATGGCGGTGACTCGAAAAATAGATCCACATTTTAGTGGATACCTAGGCTGATTAAGCCCAAAGACCTGAAGGGTCTTATGTTCAGATGCTAATGTAATATTTCCTAAGATTGAAAGTTCTAATGTCCAAGTATTCCTTCCTAATTCAATTTTTTTTTATGTATATATATAAGAAGAGAAATAGAATTTACAAAAATTTCATAGAGCTAACAAAATGATTCAAAAATGAATCCACCCTCCCATGCCTAGTTGATGCAATGTCCACATTGAGAAAAAGAGACATGAAATGAAGGGTAGAGTACGGAAGATATCGCCTGAATATGAAGCTCGGGTCAGCTCTGAGTCAGACTATAGAACTGCTGAGTTTAATGCCGCCAGCTAGGCGAAGTCCAACCAAAGAAGTCACAACATCGCTAGAGCAACTGTGTCTGAGATGGGTTCTGGAAGAGTTCGGTCAATAATAGGATTCAAACATTGACCATTGACTTTGAATGAATTACCCATCTTCGGGTCAGCGATCTGAACAGCTCCATTTGGACAAATCTGGTCTATAATGAACAGGCTATTCCATTTCGACCTAAGTTTGCTGGGAAAGAGCTTAAGTGGAGAATTGAATAGCTAAACCTTCTGGTTCAGCTCAAAGTTCTTGCAGGAAATCAATTGGTCATGTAGAGCTTTGGTTCGAGCCTTGTAGATTTTGGCATTCTCATATGCATCATTTCTAAGCTCCTCTAACTCAGATAGTTGGAGTTTCCTGGTCTTCCCGGCTAAACTCAAATCTAGATTGCACTGCTTGATTGCCTAGAATGCCCTATGTTCAATCTCTAGAGGTAAGTGGCATGCCTTTCCGTACACCAGACGAAATAGAGACATGTCGATGGGCATTTTATACACTGTACGATAGGCCCAAAGGGCATCCTCAAGCTTTTGAATCCAATCTTTGTGATCAGGCCTAACCGTTTTCTGCAAAATATTCTTGATCTCCCGATTGGAGATCTCAGCCTATCCATTCGTCTGAGGATGATAAGGTGTGGAGATTTGGTGATTCACTCCGTATTTAGCCAGCAAATTATGGAACTGGGCATTGGTGAAATGAGTGCCACCATCACTGATGATGGCCCTCTTAATCCCGAACCTGCTGAAGATGTTCTTCTTAACAAAATTGATGACCACCTTGTGGTCATTGGTTCGGGTGGGAATCACCACAATCCATTTAGACACATAATCAACAGCGACGAGAATATACTGATGTCCAAATGAAGGGAGGAAGGGTCCCATGAAATCGATGACCCAAACGTCGAAGATTTCAACAGGAAGAAATGGGTTTAGGGGCATCATATCTCTCTTAGTTATGCTCCCGAGTGCCTGGCATCGGGAACATGACCTTGAGAATTCCTGGGCATCCTTGAATAAGGACGACCAATAGAATCTAGATTGCAAAATTTTTACAACTGTCTTTTTCCTAGAGAAATGTCCACCACACGTAGAAGCATGGCAGAACTTCAGTATACTGTTGAATTCATTCTTCGGAACACATCGACGAATAATTTGATCAGATCTGATGCGGTACAGTTTAGGGTCCTCCCAGAAGTAATATTTGGCCTTAGATTTGAGTCTATCCCGTTGTTGCTTGGTCCAATCCGGGGGGATTAGACCAACTGCAAAATAGTTAACAATGTCAGCAAACCACGGGGATTGGATGCCTGAAACTGTAAGGATGGTTTCGTATGAAAAAGTATCAGCAATCGGAATGTCCAAACGAGAAGTATCACTCAAAAGTCTCGACAAATGATCCGCCTGCACATTCTGTACCTCGGATTTATCCTTGATTTCAGGATTAAATTCTTGAAGCAGAAGAATCCAATGAATAAGTCAGGGTTTGGCATCCTTTTTGGCCAAGGGATGTCTCAAGGCCGAGTGGTTGGTATATATAATGACGTGAGACCCTAACAGATACGCCCTGAATTTCTCCAAAGCAAATACTATAGCTGGTAATTCCTTCTCAGTAACAGTGTAATTCCTCTGGGCCTCGTCCAGAGTTTTACTAGCATAGTAGATGATAGAGGGCCTCCTAACAACTTTTTGACCCAAAATAGCCCCGACCGCGTAATCAAAAGTGTCGGTCATGATCTCAAAAGGGATTGTCGAAACTGGTGGTTGCAACACCGGAGCACAAGTAACTGCCATTTTAAGAAAATCAAATGCCCTATGGCATGATTCGTCGAAATCAAATGGCGTTTCTTTGGCGAGAAGATTGCTCAAAGGATGAGCAACCTTCAAAAAGTCCTTGGTGAGTCTCCTGTAGAATCCCACATGACCCAGAAATGATCAAATTTGTTTAACAAATGTGGGAGGAGGAAGTTTAGCAATAGCATCAACCTTAGCTTTATCCACTTCAATTCCCCGTTCAGAGATTACATGACCCAAGACGATGCCTTCTTGTGTCATGAAATGACTCTTTTCCCAGCTAAGCACCAATCTTGTTTTGATGCATCATTTAAGAATCATTTCAAGATTAGCTAGACAAATTCTCCTAAAATAGAGAAATCATCCATGAAGACTTTCATAAACTCTCCCACCATGTCAGAGAATATAGCCAGCATACACCTTTGAAAAGTTGCAGGTGCATTGCATAAGCCGAATGGCATCCTATGGAAAGCAAAGGTTCCATAGGGACAGGTGAACGTAGCTTTTTCCTGATCCTCGAGATGGAAAGGAACTTGGTTGTATCTCGAGTAGCCATCAAGAAAACAGAAGTACTTCTACTTGACTAATCTTTCCAAGATTTAATCAATGAAAGGCAGAGGGAAATGATCCTTTTTCAAGGCTATGTCCAGCTTGCTGTAAGAGGAAGCTGAACGAGTTGTGACAGATAATGCTTTCCAATTAGTCACAATGGTAATCCCAGCTTTCTTGGGAACAATCTGCACAGAACTTACCCAAGGACTATCAGAGATTGGATAAATGATTCCTGCATCGAGCCACTTAATAATCTCCTTTTAGACCACTTCTCACATATTTGGATTTAATCTCCTCTACATCTGGCGAGAAGGGCAGGATCCATCTTCCAAAAATATTCTATGATTGCAATAAGATGCCTCGATCCCCCTAAGGTCATGAATGGTCCAACCAATTGCCTCCTTGTGTTCCTTCAGGACCTGAAACGTTGGCTTCGAGAGATAACCGGGTTTTATTGTTATGTCGTTGTAGTATAGCCAGTTATTGCCATCATTTCAAATATATAAAATTTTTTACTCGGAAAATAAAAGAGTTCCCGAGGTCGAACTCAGGGAGCAAGTTATATTCTAGGGGTACAAGTTTCTTTTACAAAAATAAAGAAAGAGAGAGAAAGAATTTGTTGTCTTTTCTTCTTTTCTCTTTGCTTCTCCTCGTCTCAGATCTTCTGTTATCTTCTTCTTCTTTATCTGCAGTGGTGATGCACTTCTTCTTCTTTTCCTTTCTTTCTTCTTTTCCTTTCTTCAGATCTTCTTCTCGTGCTCTTCTTCTTTCAGTTCTTCCCTTGGCCTCTCTGTGTTCTCCTCTGCCTCGCCTTCTTCTGTTGTTCTTCCTTGTTCTTTTGTTCTTCAGATCTCCTTCTTTCTTCTTTTCTTTTTCCTGTCAGGACGTCGTCTCTCCTTCTTTCTTCTTTTCCCTTCAGGACGTCGTCTGATTTTCTAATCAGACGACTTAAACCGCTTGTTGCTACAGTGTCTCCCTCAGCTTCCTTCTTCTTCCGCGGTCCTTCTTCTTCACCTGTGCCTGCACACTTCAGAGTTTACGTCAGAGGGCAAAACCTACTCTACCCCCCGCCCCTCCGTTTCTCTTTCACAGAATCCGCTCATAGGATAGCTCTCCCAGAGCTGCCGGGTAGCCGGGTACGGGTAGCGCCCGGGTCCAGGCCCACCGGCGTGAGTGGTGGGCGAGGAGTGCAGGTCAGTCTAAGTCGAGTCGGGTCAGGTCCGCGGGGCGTGAGCGCGGACGAGACCGGGTAACCGGGCGGGTGAAGGGGACCTCACCCCGTGTGCTGAGGCAGTAAGCCTCCAGCACTTTTTCACTTTATACCGCTGCGCCTCTTCAGAGTTTTCCGAGGTGGGACTAAATGTCCCACCCTAATTGAGCGCCCGCAGCGGAGAAAGCAGCGGGCGATCGCGGCTTCACGCGAGGCCTTCGCCCGAGCTGCGAGCCTGATGCTTTGTCGAAATGCCTCGCAAGGCCTGGGAGTCGAATCTGGGCGTGGCGCGCCTGCAGCTGCAGGCGGAAGCAGCTCCTTCTGCACGGCAATGGCGGTGGAGGTCGGGTGACCTGTTCATAGCAAAACGGCCTCTCGACCTAATCAGAAGGTGCCGGGAGCTTCGCCAGAGTGCGGCGA
This sequence comes from Thalassia testudinum, assembly GCA_037157565.1. Lineage (NCBI taxonomy): Eukaryota > Viridiplantae > Streptophyta > Magnoliopsida > Alismatales > Hydrocharitaceae > Thalassia > Thalassia testudinum. The sequence goes on from JAZHRO010000049.1 coordinate 35,622,279, forward strand.
AGCTCGTGTGGGTGGTGGCGAGGCGTGGGGCGGCGTGCAAGGGCTGCCCTAGGTCGGACTGTGGGTCGGAAGATGGGTTTGTTCGGTGGGGTTGCAGAGGGTGATCTGGGGGAAGTGGAAGGGCGGGGGTTGATCAGGGTGAGGAGGCGGAGGTTCTGCGGTGGTCGGCGAGCCGTGTGGGTTGCTGGGGTGATGGGAGCGGCTCGCCGGAGGATGGCCGGAGGCGGAGAAGGTGAGGGTGAGGGGTCGGAATCGAGGGCGACAGTAGATGTTTAAAGTGAGGAAAAGGAAGAGGGGAGGAAGAGGAGGAGCTCTACCTACTTAGCAGGAAGAGGAGGGGCCGGAGCGGGCGACAGTCGTATCGACTGTCGCCGGAGAAGAAGATGCCCGGGGGAAGGGGCGGTGGCGAGCAGAGGGCCGGAGATGCGCCAGCTGGGTGCGGCGTGGCGCGGGAAGAGCAGGGGAAGAAATCTCTGCTGCTGGTATTGCGGCAGAGCGAAGAGGAGGAGGAGGAGGAACTGCCGGAGCTGGTGGGCGTCTGCCGGAGTGAGAGGAGAGGAAAGTTGGGGGTTTTCTCCGTCAGATCCGAGCTGGGAAGAACGGTGGAGCGACGGGGGTATTTATAGGGACCGAATCAGGGAGGAAGGCGGAGGGAGACGACGTGTCTCCCTCGCCGGAGGACGCCGGAGATGGAAACCCATACCGTCCGTGCGTTCGCACGGCCGGTATGGTGGGTTACAGCGACCAGGCGGGTGTCCCTGCGACGGCTGACGACGCAGGGCACCCCCGGTTTACTTGCCAGGCTCTCCCCCTCACCCTGCGCGGCGCCATGCTCCGCGCAAGGTCGCCGGAGCATGGTGCTGGCAGGTTTTGCAGGGGGACCTGAACGCAAAGAACGAAGGAGAGTTAGGGGCCAAAATGCGAGGGTTCAAAAGTTGAGGGCCAAAAAGTAAATATATGAGGACCAAAGTGTAAAGTTGGTCAAGGAGGTTTCTTCTTAGGCTCAAGTTTTTATACATGATTAATTAGGACCTAAGGAACCTGATGGTGAATTTCATTTCTATATTAAACCTTGTTTGATCGGTCAATTTATGCGAAAACCCAAATTAAGTTATTAATTGGGCATGGTTCTCAATGTAGGTCAAAATGGGTTCTGAAGGCCAAATTGATGGTTCTAAACCCTAGAGATTATTTTTCTATGAATTTTAGAGGGTTTATTCTATTTTTACTTTGCCTCGAACCTCGTGAATTGAAGTGGGTTGTTTTAGGGTTACAGATTATCATTTAATTCCTTGGAATTGCTGTAGCCCTTGCTAGATCATCTCATCCCACTTTTATTCTTATTAAGTTGCTTTGACCTATGTTTGGGCCCTGAATTACCCTGTATGCAGATTATACTGGTAAAATTGCATTTTTACCCCTTATGACTTGTTTTCTCCTTAAACTCAGAATTCTCTGAGTTAAGCCTTTCCTTGAGTTATGTAGGAGCTTTTATCCTTTGTATTAGGTCAAAATGAGCTAGTTATGGCTCATGATGAGGTTCTCATCAGGACCTTAATCAGTTTAATCTCCTGCTTCTTTGTTAACTTAGCACTGATAATCACAGGGAGCATCTTGTGTGGTCCTAAAAACTGATATTTCAGATTCTCAGGAAATGGTTTCAATTCAAGCTGGGGTGAGTTGATGATTGAAGGTAAGGAAGATGCTGATGAAGACTCATCAAGAGGAAGCGGTTGAGAGTGAACAAAATCAATAACCTCTTCAGAAGATGGCAGGTCTGCCATAGAGGGTTGTGAGTCCAATTCATCATCAGAGGAGGAACTTTCAAATGCAAAAACCATTAAATAAGTTTCAATATTCACATTATCGTCCTCAAGTTCCTCAATAAATCCACAATCCTTAAATTTATTAATCGCCTTAAAAATATCTAATTTCATTCTTTGATCCCCAAAGGCGATTTCCTTGCTACCGCTTTCACAGTTAATGCTAGTTTTAGCAGTAGCTAGGATCAGACTCCCCAGAATGATGGGCGTGTTCATCAGATTTTCAGGTACATCCATGTCAAGGACAAGGAAATCTACAGGAAAATGGAAATCCTTAACCTTAACACTAACATCTTCAATAACGCCTCACGGATTTGTGACCGAACGGTCCATTAACTGCAGCGTTACTGAAGTAGGCCAAAGTTCACCTAATCCAAACATATCATAAAGAGAAGTCAGAATTAGGTTGATGGATGCACCCAGATCCAATAGTGCTTTATCAAAAGTGTAATCTCCGATGACACAAGAAATCAAAGGAGCACCTAGATCTCTCTTTTTCTGAGAGAGGTGTGCAGGATAATAGAACTAGCCTGCTCGGAGAGTACCACCTTCCTCAGAACAGATTCTCTCGACTTACGCTTCTGTGTACATAAATCCTTTAAAAATATTATGTAAGCCGTTACATGCTTGATAGCGTCGAGGAGCGGGATATTGATCTCGACATTCTTGAAAATATTCAGAAGCTCCTCATTACTATCAACAGACTTCTTCTTCCTTGATCTGATCAAGGCTTCAAGAAAGGGAACATGAGTTGGATCTTTGGAATCAGGTTCCTGAGCCTTGATTTCTTCTCTAGAGTTCTCCTTTCTCTCCTCAAGTTCTTCAGGATTCGGTAAATCAAATCAATGTGGTTGTGGATCTTGAGTTCGTTTACCACTCCTCAAGGTAACAGAATTTGCGAATGCATACGAGTTTAGGTGTTGGGGAGGGTTAGGAAAGATTGGAGGGGCTTCATTAGCCAAGAATTGCTTACTTGCAGAAGAAGAAGAAGAGGAAGGACCTTACTCAACCACCTGAGCATGTGCATGTAGGTTCCTCTAATTTCCGTACCCATGGGCTTGATTGCCCGGATTCAGGATATTTCTTGGGTTGGGTACGGGTTGGGATGGTAGAGATCCGAGTTGACGAGAGTTAGCTATGAGCTTGGTTTGCAAGTTGTCCAGCAAGGTTTTCATTTGCAGCATGAGCTGGAGCATGGATCCTTGCATCTTTACCATTTGTCGGTTCAAATCAGCCTGCCCTACGGGTTGACAGGCATTCCAAGCTAACTAATTGACCTGATTCGGGGGCAACTGAGTATAAACATGACCCTGACCCATTGGTCGTTGTGGAGCACAGTTGCTGGGTCGGAATTGGGTCTGCTGCCCCAGGTTTTTCCAGAAGAAGTTAGGGTGGTTTCTCCAACTTGGATTATAAGCATAGGAGTAGGGATTGGATCTAACATTCTTCTGTACAGCACAAACATTCTCATAGGGTGGGGATGGAGAGAAAGAAAGGGAAGGATCAGAGAAACTGGGATCAAAGGCCCCAGTTTGGAACTTGTGGGGTTCCGAATAATGCTGGCTCGTAGGTTGAGCTGCATCAAGTTGATTCATGAACTCCCGTACAGAAGGAGCTCACGATGAATGGAATCCCAAATTCTGGGATTGAGTGGATCGAGAGTTTTTCATTGAGTTTCCAACCATCCACTCCTCCATTCTCTTAGCAACCAAGTCCATTTTATCAAGTTTATTACAGATCAATTCCATATCGAATGAATGAGAGTCGTGGACTTCATTAACATTCGATCTAGGCTGCTGGGATAGGTTAAAAGTATCCATGGAGGCATGATTGATCGAATTCTTGCTCATTTCCTCAAACAAATCATGTGCGCTATCTGCATCTTTGTTGAGGAAATTGCCTCCGCAAGAAGCGTCCATGTGATTTCTGAGTTGCTCAGTCAACCTGTGGTAGAAGATCTGTAGGAGTTGCCATTTCGACACCTCATGGTGTGGACACTTATGAAATAGGTCCTAGAATCACTCCCAGATCACATGAAACTGCTCCCCCTGTCGCTAGGTAAAGGTAGTAATTGCCCGTCTCAAAGCATTGGTACGTCTGATAGGGAAGAATTTCTTCAGATAGGCCGATTTCAACTCATTCCAAGTTGCAATTGGTCTTCCTATAGTCCTGTACCAATGAGCGACTTTATCCCTAAGAAAGTAGGGGAAGAGCCTCATGATCATTTGCTCCTCATTCACGTTTCATGCCTTGGTGGTCTGGACCAAGGTGGTCAAGTCCTCCAAGTGCTGAAACGGATCTTCACAGCCAAGCCCATGGAAATGTTTGATCAGGCTGAACACCTGGGGCTTGATTTCTACCTCTTCTGCAGGAATTTGGATGCGGGGATGTTCCCCGTAGTTTGAAGGATCATAAAAATCCTTCAAGGGCTGAGCGCCCTACATTCTCTGGAACCATTCTTGCATTCTCTGCATTTGTTCCAGCTGCCTTTGAAATTCCTCCTGTGGATCCCGAGGTAGAGGAGGCTGTTGATCGGCCATGGGATCAATTTAGCCAAAATCCAATCTATGCCTCCTAGAATACTCTAGTGATCCTTCCAATTGGGGATTCAATGACCTTCTTCCCAGCATAAACTAGGAAAAGGCCAAAAGGACTAGGGATAAGAACCCTATAGCACAACAAAACAAGCCTGTCCTTAGGTGCGGTAGCCTAAGGATCTATAGACTCCCAGAACCTACCTTAAATTATAAAGGATTTACTCTACTTGTGTCTGCTCAATCCAACCAGTTAGAAGGAGGGACTGGGGAGAAGGTTCTTCCTTCGGCTTGCGCCTTCGGTTCCTAGTATGCCACCCAGCCGTAGTCGTTTGACGCTACTCCCCTAGCTAGACATCAGATTGATCAGTATAGGTAGGTTAATCGTAAACAATCTTATGGCCCCGAAGAGCGAATCAGTCCTTAAGGCCAATGTCAACTAAATTTTATTGAGGCCTGGGATTGTAGTGCTTATGGAATGTGGTGGGCCCTTAAAATAGGTTGTGCCCTTAATGATCAATTGAGTATGTGTAAGTACATGCACAACCAAGGTTTTCAAGCAAGATTATTTGTGATGAGTAGATTTTAATGTTCAAATCTTTCTTAAGTAGCTTTTAGGGTTTAGAATTAGGTTGATTTCAATCAAGTTTGAGGCAAACCAGGTTTTCAAGCACGGGTGAAGATTGCTTTCCTTTAAAAATCAGAAATAAAGTGGAGTGCCTGGTATGAAACTATATTGAAAACCCTAAGAGGAAGCTACTTAGTGAGTTGATTTTAGGTTGAGTGGTGCGGCCTAGACAACTCAAACAATTGGCCACAATTGCACCACTAGGTTAGGCACATAGAAATGATTAACCTAGAATGATTTCTACTCTTTTATCTGTTAATTTGTGTATACCGGTTCCACAGATCAGAATCTGGTTGAGTAGATGGAAATCAATTAGGTTAAGTGCCTTGAATGTGGGTGTATGTTAAATTACCCCACAAAATTATCTTTTTGTTTTTTTTTTTATATGTGAGGGTGAAATGTGAGTGTGAGTGGAAATCCAAACAACCAAACTAATCCTAGGATTTATGCAAACACCTAGATTAATTGGAATTTGAATTTAATGTGATGAATGAAATCTATGGAGGGGGAAGAATGGGGAGCACTTACAGTAGTCTTCAACTGCAATTTACTCTGATCTACTGCTTGATGATTCCTTGATAGAGGTATCTACAAAATAGTAGACATGAGAGAAAGCAAGTTAGAAGATAGTAAGGTGCGTGAAATGTGAAAAGAAGATCGGCAAATCGTTGCCTCCCCGACAATGGTGCCAAAATGTTGAACGTCGGAGGACTACGCTATCAGAGTTGATTTTGAAAACCTGTCATTGTAGTTTGAGTAGCGAAGAACTCTGGTTCAACAAATAAAATATATACCGGAAATAAAGAAATCCCAAGTTGAACTCAGGGAGGCTGCGTCGATCAAAATTTGCAATTATATTTTTTTGGTGTTTTTGTTTAAAAAGTGGAGTAATTAGAATGAAATGGAATCAATATAAACAATAAGAGAGAGAGAGAAGGAAAACATTCACTTGATATTGCAAAATGTTGTTACAACTAAGAAAGCGAGAAAAGATTACACTAGAAAACAAGAAATTATTACACTAAAAGCAGGAAAATTCTACTCTAGAAAGCAGGAAAAAGGAATGGGAGAGAGAAGTTATCCTCCTCGACGATCACTTGGAGGACAAGCCAGACGAGACAATGCTTGGAAGACGAGGAATGGAGTGGGAAGAAGGAGGTCGAAGTAGGAGGAATGGGAACGAGGTAGCACGTCATCATCGTCACGGGATCCACTTTCGAAATGGGGGCGAAAAATTGATTTTAGCTCTTGAGGAGCATCCCAGGTGTGGGACAAGCTTCTCTTGAGCTTTGGAGAGGGAGAGAAGAGAAGGAAGGGATGAGAAATTCGTATGGAGGTGGTCTCCTTTTATAGTTGCAAGGAGTGGGGGCATTTTGGACATTTTAATTTCAAAAACATTAATATGGGATCTTTAGTGACGGACTTAAATGTCACTAAAGGTCTGTCGTGGGCGATGTGTGCATGCGCTTGCTCTTCTTCTCCATGCAAAATGCATACGCACGACATGTGCTCACAGCCGTTCGATCAAGAAATCGGATGGCTGAGAGCAGCTATGCCCACGCCGCTTGCCCGCGTGCGATTGATGAGAAGCTCATCATGGTCTCTAATTACCCTTAATTAACTAGTCTTCCTAGTAATTAGCTAAGAATAAGTGAATATATGGGTTAATTATAAAATAAGGGATATATAGTAAAGGACCTTAAAATAAGTTAAAATGCTATTTTAACATCCAATTAATATTATTAATAATATGATTAATAATTGGACTTGAGATATTAACAATCATTCCTCTAATTAATAAGTTAATTAACTTAACCATAATGTATACATAAGTATGTAATAACTTAAGTAACATTAGTTAATTAAAGAAATTAATCTAAAAAGGTCAAAAATGTAAATTCAAGGTCTAAACATAATAATTACCTTATTTACTATCATATATAAAAAGTTGAAAAAAATCTAAATTGAAATAAACCTTGAAAACCTAAGTTTACATTTTGGTCCTTATAATTCATTTCAATCAGGTCCTTACTTTCCATATAGGTCCTTAGGTTTCATCACGTATAGGTCCCTAACTTCTTCTTCTCTTCAGCCGGTTGAATGGCTGACAACTAAGGGTGCCTCCACCATTCGATCACCGCCCATCCGACGTCACCTCACCTTCTCCAAGCTCCTAGAGCTTGTGCTCATCATCCCATCTTCATCCATCGGTCTGGATGACACTTTTATCCTAATTTTAGGTAGGAGTTAACCTCATCATCGTCAGAGAAGATGCCGGTGGTTAACCTCCTCCTAGCCTCTTACACATCCAGATTCCATCACCCTCTTCGTCACCATCAACTATAAATACCCCCTGACCCCCTTGATTTTCCTCAAGTTGGCTCCCTTCCCTCTTCTTCACTGTAGCCAACCTGATAGGCTATTCTCTCTACAACTTCGGTGACCTTCCACTTCATCTTCCAACTTCCTCCATCCACCTCAATTGGCTCAGGGACTTTGCCGAGATCTGCCGCGTCTTTGGACACAGGCACTGACCAAGGAGTGCCTCTGCTCCATCCACATTCGCCCACCGAAGATCTCCCTCAATACCCTCTGATTTCACTCATCCGTCATGACCCTTCGACGGAGTTTCCTCTAACCCCTTCATCCAGGTAATAGTAGATAGGAGTAGATTAGGATTAGGAGTAGGAGTAGTAGTTTAGCTAGGTAGTTAGTTAGGTAGTTTAGCATAATTCCAGATTTCAAGAGTCATCTTCTTCGACTCCGGTGAGCTCCTTGAGTTCGCCAGAGCCCTTGTTTTGTATTTTGAATCCATTATCCACCTTCTTTAATTAGTCACAATCATTTCTAACTCATTTAATCACTAATTTGATCATTGAATCGCCTAATCCAAATCCACCTCCATCAGCTACTTCTGCTGTCAATGGCGGCAGTAGTTGACTTAGATTCACATCCATCAGATCCTCCATCATCAATTCATCATCAAAGGATCCTAATTATCACTTTAATTTGATTAAATACTTTATGTAACTTAAAAGCCTAATTTTATCTAAGCTCCTGAGCTCGCTATCAATGGTGGCTCAAGAGTCATTAAAAGCTAAAATTAATTGTATATTTATGATTGCAAACCTGTTTTGACTTGTCTCAACCACTCATCTGCGTGGGAGAGCAAGTCCTATGCCTCAACCCACTCAAACTCTATTCAAATCAAATTCACAACTTAATCTTTCATTTAATGAATTAAAGAGGAATTAAATACGATCCTGACATTCCTTGCAACCTCAGGAACCTTTTCAAATCAAGAATGGCATGATTTATCCTTTTGTACATGTTTTTATCTTTTACTGGACTCACCAGAGCTCCAACGAGCTCCGACAAGTGAGATTCACTCTTCAGCCTAGAGAAGATGGTAAGAAGCTCCAGATTGACGTAACTTTGATTACTGACTTGTTTGAGGATGTTTGTTTGAAGATTCAATGACTGGAGTTTAGGTTAAGACTTCATCTTCTCCAACTCCGACAGAGTTGGAGAAGTTAGTACAGAAGCCTGAAAGCCACACTTAAGGTGTCTAGAAGCTTCAGTGCAGTGCACTGAAGCTATTCATGTCTTCAGATCAGTGTAACAACTTCTTAATTTCTCTGATGAACAAAGCACTTTTCTAGTTCAGGCGATGAGCCTGGAACCCTAATTCCAAGGTTAAAACATTTGTTTAAAGGGTTGAGTATGTTTCTGAGGTTGTAAAGATCATATTCTAGGTTTTAATTCCTTGTAAAAAGGCTTAGAATAGAAAGCCAATTTTCAAGCCTTTATAGTCAAACCTGAGATGGAGATTTCGATTCTGAGCTCAATTAGCTGATTTAAGAAGTTTAAATTGTTCCTGAGATTCTGTTAAATGATTTTAGAGTGATTAGATTGAGCTCTGTGGGTTTATTTTGTTAGAATTCAAGCCTTGCCAGTTTGGGTTATTTTCAAACTCAAACTGTTGGCAGTTGGTTTCTGATGAGATTTGATCATAAATCCTACCCAGATGAGTTTGTTATATTCCTTAGAAGTTGTTCCAATCGATCATAAATGATCCCAAGTGTCTGTTACACTTTTCCTAAGTTTAAATCCTGTCACTGAAGCTTTCAGATAAGCTTCAAGCTTCTCTGTAGTTACCTGAAGCTTCAAGAGCTCAAAACCTACACTACCAGTTGCAGAAATACCTATAGAACCCATTTAGAACCTTAGTTAAGTGAGAAAGTCCAGTTGTGGACTCTATTAATATGAATTTCATTCCCAGGCATAGTATTGAACTGTATGAAACCTATAGGTTTGCCCTTCAAATCAAAGAGGAAAACTTCCCCTTTACCTAAAATTGATTACACAATCTTATAGAGCTACTCTAGAGCTTTCCAACAAGCCTTGAATCACTTGATTTGGAGCTCTGAGCTAGGAGTTCTCCTCACTTGAAGTCGGGTCTGGAAGGGGAAACAATAGTCCCACATCAGAAAATTTGAAACACATGCCTTATTATAAAATGATTTTGTTAATATGCCTCTTTAGTTGACAAGTGCTGGGTGCAAAAAGGAAACGAGCATGTGTGTGTGTGTGCAGGCGTGTGTGCCTGTGAGTGCCTGTGTGGGCGTGTGCATTGTGCGAGGCCTAGGAGGTGGTTGGGCCGGTTTGGCTCGAAAGAAAAATAAACCAAAAATAAACCAAGCTAACTCGAATCTGGCAAGGACTTAGTAGGGTCTGGTCCAACCTTGAGAAGGGTGCTATGTGTCCCCGAAAAGTCCTCGCCGCAAACCAAGAACCAATTTCTGGTTAACAAGAAAAGAAAATTGGTTTAGCTGAAGGTTTAAAGGGAAAGCTAAGGAGCAGAGAAGCAGAAAGGCTGACGGCTAACTGCTGAAGGAAAAATCACTAAGGAAAAGAAGAAAGGCTAAGCAGGATAAGGGAATAAGGGAAAGGAAGGAGAAAGAAAGAGGAAGAAAGAGAAGGAATAGGTGCGAAGGCATTAAGGGAGAAGCTTAAGGAAAATACTAAGGGAGAAGAAGTCAAGAGCAGAAGAGGAGAAGAAAAAGAAAAGAAGCACGAGAGAATAAGAGAGAAATAAAAAGAGTAAAATAAAGGATAAATAAAAGAAAGGAAAATAGAGAAAGAGAGAAAGAAAGAAGAAAAGAGAGAGAGGCTGAAGAATAAAAGAAAAAGAGTTCATTTTTCTTGTTATATTTTTTTACTTTTAATTGCTGTAATAAGGCATACTTTGACTAGATGAACTCTTACTTTCCTTAATTCTTTTGAAATAAATAGAAAATTTACATGTTTTTAAATGTTGTAAATGTGATTTCATATGAAATTTTGCATATTTCCTCAATTTAAATCATTTTGCTAAATTCATGTTATTGAAATTAACTTAATTATACCTCCTATATCTATAGGATATATAGAATTAATTGGTGAATTCAAAATAATGTATACCTCCCAGCAAATGACCTGGACTCAACCAGTTAAAACACAATCTAAAATGTTAGGTTAATTCGACCCTATACTATTAAACTGACACAATTTCATGTTAACCTAAGTTACTCTCTTCTACTCTTAATTAAGTAAAATTAACTTAATTAACTGAGTTGAGATGTAGCATGATGAGTGGCTACTCATCATGGCTAAAAAGCTGAAGTTAAGCTAGACACTAAGTAAAACAACATCAAATTAACAGATAAAAAGGGTTAAGTGTGAGAATTAAAGAAAAAGACCTAAAACCTTTACTCTGTGTTAAAACTTCATAATTAGGTCACAAAACGAGATATTCTGAAAGCAAAGCACAAATGATGATCCATGCATCAATTGAACACATAAATAAGTTTGAAAGGTCAAATCAGAAGTATAATTAATGTCTTAAATGTTCAATTGAACACATACAAAAATTTGAAGGCAATTGAACATCATTTAGGTTATGAAATAGGTAGTTTACACTTAGGTTATTCATGCATTACACTCTTACCCTTAAAAACTCCTCTTTGGACATACTTGTAAGCCACAGGGACCCTTTTGAAAGGGTGCAGGGCCCTTCCGGTTGTAGTTCTTTTCACTTATGGGCCTTCATGCAATTCTTCTACCCTTCATTCAAGGGTCTATCTGCAATTTTCCCTTATTTCAGAGAGAAGCCTGCTGCTCTTCGAAAGCACTGTAGCGCGTGAAGAACACGGCCAATCTCAACCGTCTATCGCTCTTCATGATCTTGATCTGCGGTTGGATTCAAATGGAGGTTTCGCGCGATTCGGCGCGTGCGATCACCCCTCTCCGCATATCTCATTTGACGGTCAGATTTTGTGCTTAGCTCACTGCACGCTCCGCCCCTCTCATCCTCGCCACCAGTTGCATCTTGTTTATCCTCACCTACGTGGTGATCTCAGCCACTGAGCATGCTACTTAAGCACCTCAGTGGTGTTGCGTGCAAGGGATCGTTCCCTCCTACACCTCGTAGCGATCATTCGTCCACTCCAGTATCTCCTCCCCATCAAGCCTCTGATTTCACAGCTACCGACTGTGAAATCATCACCTTCTCTCGACCTCCTCATCGCTAAGGACTTCGTAGCACCTAAGGATGACCCTGGAGCCTCACTAGCAGACTCTTCCCTCCGCTGGAGTCATCTTCCTCCTTTCTTCCTCCTTAGCCACCGGCTAAGGACCCATAGGTCCCATTCTTCCTGTTAGATTAGGTTTATAATTCTGCATATTAGTTTTGGCTATAGTTAAGTAGTTTAGAGTAGAATTAAGGTAATTGTTAATGTTTAATTTCGCCATAGGATAAAGTAGCTGTAGTAGTAGAATTAGGCTTAAATTTCCCCCCCTCACCTCCTCTGATCATTCCAGATCAGAGGTGAAGATTTCATATATCCATGTTTTCAAATTCTCTACCTCTCCATACTGTCATATCCATTTATGATTTTCCACGACATGTTTTCTCATCTTCCACTCATACACTCTGACCCAATTTCAGATCTGATTGGTTTTCAACCTCAGATCTGAAATTGGCGTCAACAAGCACTTAAGGGGCTTCCCACTCACCTCACTCTTAGCCACAAAAGCCCCTAATTTTGGGTCAAAATTTTTAGCTTGTCAGATTTCTCCTTAGTTTGGATTTTAAGGATTTTTCTTTTTGGTTTTATTGCCTGATCTAACGAATTGAATGAAGTTGATTTGAATTCCCTATTGGCAAGGAATCTGAGAGGATTTCTGGTGACAGAAATCATCTCAGAAGAGCCATACATAAATCTGATTTGATAATGTCTTGAATGCATTGAATGCAAGTCAGATCTGAGGATAATTACTATGGTAATTTGAAGTCTGATCTCGCATTCATAAGTATTTTTTGAAAGGCTCTTTGGTGATTTCCTAACCTAAGGAGTTCTCAATACTCCTTAAGGTTTCATGAAACTGGGATTTGATCTAAGGGCTTTAATTGATTGAATTGATTCTTCCTTCATGCTGTCTATAGCATTAGGAAGAGTTAATTCAGTGATATTCATGGATTTCATCTGAAACGGAGTTTTTGATGAGGGTTTTTAGCATTTGAATTGGGATATTTAGTGATTTAATGAGAAATTAAACACTTGTCAGATTTGGGATTGACTGATTTTCTTTTCAGTTTGGATTTGTTTGAATCTGATCCCAGTAAACAAAGAAAAGTGCTGCATCTTGCAGCTACATTTTTTTTTCTCTCCAAACTCACATTTCTTCTCAAATGGACTAACTGCAGCAGTAGTTAGCCCATTTGAACAGTGACTGAAGCTGCAACTGAGTCTGGAAGTTTTGTTGCTGCTACTTCTAGTAGGTTGTAACAGATAGGTTTTAGTGTTAAATCCTGTAGACTTTAATTTGATCTGAGCTGACAGTAGATTGTATTTCATCTCATATGTAAACAAATTTTCTTATTCAATACTTGAGATCTAATTTCGATACATACATGTCTACTCTTTCTCAACTCTGTCAGCTAGTTTAGTCAGGAATCCCATCCAAAACAAGTTTTAAAATAGAGAACTGAATTGAGGACTCTCTCCTTAGTAAAATCTTCCCTTCTCTCCTACTTCTGCTAAACCTATAACAACAGTAAACTAATTAGAATGAAACACCCAAAAGAGAAATAAAAATATTTACATATCTATATATGTACATATATATATTACTTTGTATATTAAGTATACTTATATAGACTTAAGCTATATATTAGGCTATATATGTAAATAGATAGTGTAAATTTATATATATACTGTATACTTAACTATGTAAATATAATACTGTAATTTAGGTTTTAGATCTAGTTTAGACAATAAATACAATAATTATATAACTATATATAAATTGAACTAAGTTATATGTAATATTAAACTGAATAGATCAGTAAGTAGTTTAAACTATAAAACTGTATATATATCTATGTATATGTAGATTATAAGTAAATAAAATCTTTTATCTTAATTTAATCCTTCATAGATAATAAACAATGAATTTATTAAGTTTTTAGCTAAGTTGTTAAATTAAATTAGTTAAATTAGTAATTTAGAATTATAATTAAGTTAAATTGAATTTGTATAATAAGACTAAAATACTTTAAGTAATTTAAGCTAATTTACGTATATTTAGACCTGATTACATTAAGTTTAACTTAATTTATAAGCAGAACAAGTGAAACTGCTATTTAAATATAAATAACACATATATTAATTCAAAAAAATATAATAAAAATGTCTATAAAATACTTATATATTTATTATAACTCTGTATGAGGTCAATTAGACCATCTAATAACTAATCTATAAGTAATTAACCAAGAAAACACCAAAATCAATGTGTAAAAATAGGCCACTTTAGTAAATTTATTTATATAGTAAATCTAATTAAAATTTAAAATTAATTGAACAATTATATAGTATTATGTAAATACTTTATTTTCCATAATTTATTTTTATTTTTAAATAAGTTATGGCCCTCGAATTGAGGGCCAAAATCGCTTCAAGCCCACAGCTGCACACGGTTTCCAGCGTAGATGTGGCGCTCGAATAGCGCCACATCGTGCGCTGCAAACCGCACGCAGCGATATATACGGAATTTGTGCATAAGCTCTTCAGTCGTCACGAGCGTCGGGCGCCCAAAACAACCTTTACCAAGCATACATATGAGCATTTCTAAGCATATTCTGTTTGGTGCCGGGGGCCCGGAGAGGCACATGTCTTTGGGGCTGAGCAGGCCTTGTGCTGAGTTAAGAAAAACGTAATTAAGCCGCCTAATGAGAATTAGGGCACGCTTAGTAGAGGTTTGGTCCCACCCTCTAGGTGCTGTGTATCCCTCGAAAACCGTGCCCGCAAATTAAACACATTTTTAAGTAATTAAATACAGTTAATGACGATTGTTAAGAGCCTCTCCTCCGCAGCGTGTAAAAGTCATTAAGCCAAAGTGTAAACACAGAAGAACATCTGTTGAGAATCTGTGTGAGGGAAAAAGAGAGAGAGATGTTGTACATAAATAAGTAAATACAAATATAATAAAAATATAATCATATATATATATGTATACGTAGTACAGGCAATTATTTTTATAAATAAACCCATATATTTACTAACAGAATAAAATGTCACCATAAGTGTCGCTACAGACCCCAGTTTCCCTCCTTAGGTTTGTATATAGTGTTTTTTGGGATCTAGCGACGCTTATGTCTATCACTAAAACTGTTGTATGTGTTACTATAGATAACAGACTAGTAAGTTAAGTTAATATACTATGTAATCTTTAGTCTATTGTGTACTTTCATGTAAGTATTAATACTACAACTTGTAAAGACATAATTTAAAGTATAGTGATAAATTGTTTGGTGCTTGTTTATAGTTAGTTTTTGCAAGCATTTCTTAGTAATTAGGCAAACCTTGTCCACATTTATTTATTCTTTAATAAGACGTAAAGCTTCTTTTTGGAATTAGAGGATAATTTTGAGATCAAAGAGCGATGTAATTAAATAAATTGCTCTCAGTGAACGACCTAGAATAAAACCAGTAAAAATTAGATAAGTAAATAATAATGGTTGTGATAACTGGTATTTCATACAACTCACCACAATGACACTCATGATGTTTGAAAACACAACATACTACAGCAATCATTATCACATCATTATTACCATATTATAGCACGACCATTTTAATGGCACCATCGCTGGGGAGGTAACATCACGCATAAGTGCCGTGCACCCACGTGTGATCACATGTAAGCGCCGTGCATCTGATTGCACATGGGTGCTATCGCTCGCTCCCCGCCACCCAATCTTCATCGAACAGCTCCGCTCGCTCGCCCACTCCACGCTCGCTCTTCAATTTGAGGCGCAACGTGGCTCGAACACACGACCTTCATCTCACCCACAACAGCTCGACTACTGCGCTGCAGCTAATGCTTTACCGCAAAGAGGATTTTAGCATGTGGATTCGTGGCCGTTGGATTGAGATCCAACGATCCAGATCTGCTGCACTCTTTCACTAAATGAAGATGAAGCAGCTGATCAAATTCAATCTTGGCTGTTGGATCAAGATCCAACGGCAAGGATCATGCAATGGAAATCCCTTGCAGATGCAGCAGCGGTTCCTCGAGGCCGATTGGGCAGCTGGGATGGCACCACGTGGTGCCATCCTGGCCGTCCATCTTCTAAGTGATGTAGATAGTGCCACAGGTGTTGGATTGGATCGATTTTTGCTCTGTTAGGCTACGATCATCGATCCAAACCCATCCATGCAGTCGAATTTATCATTTGAGGTGTGGATTAACACCATCTTGTCCCTTGCTCTTTAAGGTTCCTCGATCTCTATCTGGTGCTACGAATGTCCGATTAGGGCGATCTTGGACTCGTTGAACTGCAATTGTCGCCCTGATCAGATCTGTATGGTTGGATCCTCGATCCGAGGTCTCGATAAAAAGTCGCCCTATCCCTAACCATAAAAAGGGGATAATTACTTTGCAATTTATACAACTTGTTCTAAACGCATGATTAAGCATGTTTTGCACTATTTACAATGTATGGTGCTAATGTGACCCTAAGAACATGCATTAATAAACATTTTATGTTAATCAGATGTATGCACATCGCCCACCAATGCGAAGGCACACACCAGATCACACGTGCACCATCTGGGGTGTGCATTTAACTCGACCGCAAGCAACACCCACCATCCGATCCTCACAATTGCGCGAGGCATGCGATTCAAATCAAAGAGCACGTGATATGCGGGCACGCCTCGACCATGCTATGCCTCATCTGACGGCTGTCAGCGAATGTGCCAGCGATGCGCATTTCAAATGCTGCCAAGCGTGCGCTCTCCTCTCACAATCACAGCCGTCCACGCCTGATCCAACAGCTGACGATCACCGCGCCTACGACAGCTGCAATCGAGCGATCAAGCGCCAGCCAAGGCACGTGATTGCTTTAGCTACATCTCTAGTAGGTCTTTAGCGATGTCTTAAATGTCACTAAAGGCCAGTGCATGCAAACCACCTCCATTCCACCACTATATAAACACCCCTACACCCCCCATTCCAAACCATCTCTACCTACTCTAATCCCACCTACTCCTAAGCACTAGCAAGACTACCAACACTCCGTTAGAGCTTACACTCAAGCTCCCAAGGCGCCTATTAGTGTAGCAAACCTCTACATCACCAAATATTCCTCCATCTTCCCATCCCCATTCATAGGTGTAACGACCCGGTTCCCGAGTCCCTACGAGACACGAGAACCGGACCGACTTGACTAATCCCAAGACCTAGTCGTCCAACGAGGAAGTAACCAAAAGAGCAGTAAAATAAACCACATTCAGCATGAATATAACTAACAGTAAGAAAGTACAGCAGTAAGGAAAGAAACTACTACAGTATATACCACCACAACAGTAGAACAACATTTATCATATAACATGAACTGCAGGTAAAGAAAAGTACAGCGGAAACAAGAACTACTCACTATAACGGAAACAAAGAGGTACAAAAGACAGTGGTAACTCTACTGGACCCTACTCGGCCCAGCGTCCTCTGCAGCCGCTGACCCTGGCTGCTCAACACCTGGTCCTGAAAAAGGTAACAAGTGTAACACGTCAGCAAAATGCTGAGTAGAGTGGCAACTAAAACTAAAGACAACAATAGAGTGTACAGTAGCTGTTATGTTCTATTACTTTCTTTATTCACATCTTTCAATTGTCTCACTATTTCATTTATTCCCCAGATCTTTTTTTTGATCTCGAATGTTCCTCGTGGGAACGATCTTGATTGCAGTTTTTTCCAAAAAGTAGAAGTAGCACGTGGTGCTCTCCTGGCCGGGAGAGTCCCCCGTGGTGATCCTACCCTCAGTCAACCACCCCAAGGTCACTGACAGACGTAACGGTGACTACGGCACGCGCGATAAACGCACAGGTAGCTAACCCGTACTGGCAAGCGGTCAGTCGTTTCCGTTAACGGGTGCGCCCAAAGCACAGCACGGAACCAGTCCAGGGCAGAGCCCTCTCAGTAACAGGGGTCCAACCCCTCCACAGTAACCAAACCGGGGCCTTGCCCATCCACAGTCCGCGCACCCTCGCCTGACTACCCTGGTTTGGCCCAGCGGGCCTAACAAGTCGGTGTGGGAGGCTAGCAGAACCCCGGGGCCCGTGGGGTAGCTAGTACCTCCCTACACTAGTAGCTCTCCTCGGTACTACGTACGCGAGGTCCAGCAAGTCGGTACAGAGTGGCCAGTCCTAACCCCGGGTCCCTGGGGCGGCTGGCTCCGCTCTGCACTAAACAGGGGGACAGTCGCTCTCCTTGGTACTCCATACTCAAGGTCCAGCTCACTTCTCCAATACTATTCCATTCACTTTCCAGGAGTTCTACTCCTACTTCCCCGTAGGGTTCCATCCTTTTTCTCAAACATCCAGGTTTCACTTTCCTGTTTCACATTCTTACAATCCATGTTCTCAACCACGTTATTTATTCACAACAGGCAGCTGTTAATTCAAATTACAGGCAGCTTTATATCTCTTCCCATTTTCCAAGATTGCAGTATTATACATTCCACTAGTTTTCCCATCCTAGGATTCATGCCATATCCTAGGATCTATCATACAATCTAGTTTTCCAGTCCTAGGATTCATGCAACACCTAGGAGCGATCATTCCATCTATTTCTCATTCCTAGGATTCATGCAATGTCCTAGGTTCTATTTATGGTTCCATAACTTAACAGATTTTATTAATAACTTAAAGCCACTCTACCAGGTACAACGGGAGTACTGGGGGCGTGATCGGGAATCCCGCGTGCCTCCGCGACTCCCAAGACTACAACTGAAGGAGGTCCTATCACAAGGATCAAACACAAGGAGTGTCTCAAAATAGTGTATAGCTACTGTAGACGGGTAGAGGAATTAATTCTGAAAAGAACGCAACTCGAATCGCGGAAAACGGAACCCGAACGGGCCCTAAACGGGTCAAAAACGACGACACTGTGCAAAATCAGACGTCTGGAACTTCTTCCAGACGTCTTAAAAAGTGGATCAGAGAATTGCCTGTTCAGCGTGGTTTACCAGACGTCCAGAAGTCTACGGGGGCGTCTGGCCTAGATCCCAGACGTCCGATGGTCACCCAGGATGTCTGGAGGTCGCTCAGCCGTCTGGTACAACAGCTAGACGTCTGATTCATGTTGGATGGCGAATCACCGAGCCTGCGCACACCCATCTCCCTCCCTCAGTACGGTCAGTCGACAGGAAGGAAGAAGAAGACGAAAAACTCACCTTTCAGACGTCTGGAATGTCTTCCAGACGTCGCCCTCGCCGTCTGGCTATCAACCCAGACGTCTGATTCTGGAAATTTTTCCAGAATCAGGGCGCCACCCGGCCTCCGCTCGCGACGCCGCCCGCGTCGCACCTCGCGCGCCTGCTGCTCAGGCCGCAGCAGTCCCTCCTGCGCTGTTCCGCGCCCCCTGCGCCCTCCGCCGGTCGGCCCTAGCAGCCTCGGCGAGCTCGCCCTCACGGCAGAGCTCCGCTCTCGCACGCAGCACCCCCTCCGCGCTCACTGTGGCCGTCGCCGCCCAGCAACCTCGCGCTCGCTCGCTCTCGCGCACAGGAAGGAGAAGAGGAAGGGGTGGAGACGACGGGAGGGAGCGCGTGGCCTTTTAAGGCCGCGCGAGGAGGAGAGAGAGGACGCGGCAGGCGTCTACAGCCGTAGGGAATAACGAATAAGCGAATATCCGATCTGCGCGCTTAGGCGCGCAGACGACTCGCGCGTGTCGAAATTAACGGATTTCCAGACGTCTGGAAATGATCCCAGACGTCTGGTCAGATGTCTGGACCACCTCCCAGACGTCTTAAAATACGTCTGGGGCACGCGTTCGTTACAATAGGTCACCTTGGAGCCATCCTCTCACCTCCATTCCAGTACCAGATCAACTCCACCTCCTCACCTCCTTCGTCCGAGCTTCCACCAGGCGCCATCGTCTCTCCAAACAACCGATTCGGGAGATTTCTTCTCACCTCCCTCTCTTTTTACACTTTTGTAGATTATTGTAATAGACATTCATGCAATATATCATATTTGATTCCATCTCTCTCTTGTGATTGCTTGTCTTTTTATTTTAAAAATAAGAAAAATAACAAAACCCTAAAACACCAAAAAGAAACAAATCAAAGCATGCTTTTCAATTAAAGTAAACGTCTCCTACCTGTGTTTGACCCGAGACTTCCTTGGAGTTTCAGTGGAAATTATATTTGATCATGAGTTTTGCAACTACGACGACGGGTTACTCTTAACCCTGATTTCAAACATGTGAAACCCGTGAGATCAGGTGGCCTACCGTTAAGTGCTAAATTCAATGCTTTCAACCGAGCAGAAAGTGGTCAAGAAGGGATGGTCAAATCAAAGGAATTTTGTTGGAGCACCTTGATAAGTACCTTGGTTTGTCCAACCAGGTGCATGTTCAGGTCAAGAGGCTAATGATGCAGGCCAAACCCAATCGGTCTTGTGGATTGATGGATGTGAATGAATAGGTATGGAGCCCACCAGATGCTATGTGGCTCAAGAAGATATGGAAATGAGATTCTAGGGTGTAGCTGAATCAGTTCTGCCTGATCAGAGTAGGGGTCCTCAAAAGATAATGGATCTAAGGAGGATGTAGGAACCCTACGGGTGAGATCAGAGAGGGATAAGATGTGATTAATGGTTTGATCATTGTCCGATTCCTGATAAAAAGATTGAGATGAATCATACGTCACCAGATCAGAGAGAGGAGAGTTAGAGTTGGAGCTAATTCCGGTGGTGGGTCAAGGTTGGGATCGGATTTTGGAAGGCTCTGGCTACGGTGTGGCCACATTAAGGTCCAAATCATCGACCTCTGCATCAAAATCAAAGAACAGGTCATGGATGCTGAGGTCGTAAACTGGCTCATGATCGTTAGGAAACAATGGTTCTCCGAAATCATATTATGATTCGAAATCATCGTAGAATATGCAAAAATCAATTTCTAAACCTGATTCCAGATTAGGATTTCCACTACAGAACAAATCATGATGCATAGAATCAACAACCTAACTTCGATCTAACCTAATTTCAAATTCTGAGCTCAAAGAGGTGTCCTTATTAGGCATAGGCTCGGGTTCTTGGCTCCTAGGGTAGACCTAATTAAATCTCAACTCTTCCAACTACTCTGTCTTTGTATCATAAATCGGTATGACTTCCAAAAAATCAATTTGTATCTTTGAGGAGTTTGGAGAAGTGATAGTCAAATACAGGCCCAAAATCGTAATGCATATCTAAAGTCTGATTCTCATTATATTGGGCCTCATGATCATCCCAAATAGGCTCAGATCTAGATTCTAGGTTAGGGGTAGGAATTGGGTCACTAGAATCTGGACTTGATTCTATTGGGATGTCAGAATTACTCTCGAGGATTACCTTAATAGGATAAGGTTCAATACTTACATCCTCGCGAGGTTCTAATACAAGCTCACTATAGTTGTTTGGGAAATTAAGGCATGATGGACCAACTTCATGGCTCTCTAAGGCTGGTCAAGAATCAAGAACACCTGCAACTGGATCCACCCACCCAACATCAAGATCAGGTATGTCATTCTGCACAAAACTTGAATCTGAACAACCTCAATTTTCTAACCCGGGCTCTAAGAAATCATCTTGATACTTAATGTTGCTCCAAGATGTCTCATCTACTTCTGAGGGGATATATGGGTATTTTTGATTGATGGCTTCATACACCATATTCAACAATTTTCTACGTTTCTCCATGAGATCTTGGTGTTTTTCCTAAAGTGGGGGATTTGACCAACATTGTACATACTCATTGCTATGTAATTTCCCCAGTTAAATATTCTAATAAGACATCATCCTGGGTTGAGCCATGCATCTTTTGTGTCAATATCATTGCAACATGGTTCATAATGTGGGTTGTTGATTTTGACACATTAACATGAACATTCCTACATAGATCTAAGGTTTTGTAATACTCAACATGATGTCTAAGAGCAGCCTCGATCATTTTTTCTTTCATGGTTATTTGGGATTCAAGTTTACTAAATATTTTTCCTAAATTGTCAGGATGCATTTTCAAATCTACTGGTAGATTAGGATATAGAATCAAATTCAGGTCTAAATCGAATTGATTAGGTCAAATCAGAAATCCCACAGTAGATCAACTCTAATGGAGGCCTCTAGGTTAAAAGCCTAGGGACCTTTCCTATATATGCGATCTAAAGAATAGATAAGGGACTAGATGTGAATTGGACCCAATCAAAGCACCCAAAGATTTTTTAATGACTAAGCCTATTTTTAGGCAGATGATACCTCTGAATCAAAAATCCACACACCCGAGAATTACTTGGGCAGCCAGGAAGGGAGACTCTACAAAGAACCCTACACAGTAGAGAGTCCCCATGGGTTACAGGGTTTCCCCCACCTGACCTTGCTTGTCACTGCAGTTCCAAGTAGACCAAAATGTGCAAATTGAGACCCTAAGTCCACCAATTTAGTCCTAATTTGTGCCTTGCATTTCACTTGATTTAGAAGTTGATTCAATTTATGACCTAATTTTGAGGTTGATTGGCCCACAATGTGGATCAACTTCATCTGACCTACCCTAAAGATGGAGGATGAAATTTGGGTCAAGACCCAAAATCACCTTGAATTGACTCTCAAGTTATTTGGTCCAAAATTTTAGGATTCAGGTGAAATTAGAGACATGATTTTAGGGTTTTCTCGAATAGATCTTTTCAACCAAGGGTTTGGGTAGCACACCAATGCGGGATGGTCAATTTCCTTTAACGTAGGCAAATGTGTACTAGCACTTCAAAACCCTAAAGTGGAAACCCTAATTGGTGCTATTTCCAAGTCCAATTTGATCTCAAAGGTAACCCTTGGACTCAAACAAGAAAGTGAGTAGTCCAAGATGTCTAGAAAATTAAGCGTAAATCCCTAATAGGCATAGAAAATCAGGATTGGGAGTTCTAATCAAATTGTTTCAATCTTCAATTAGATATCAAATCAAGTTTGCAAATCAAGAATCTTTCCTTTGGAATGATAATTACTAGAAAAATAAGGCAAGTGAATCCTAATTCATTTGTTTCTTTTTTCTCTTTCCCAAGATTAGGAGGACGATTAAGGAAGAAGAGAAATTTTTTACCTACCCCAGAAGTGGTTGATTGCACAGAAGATCTTCTAGTGATATACCTTACAAAGTCATAGGCAAAACTAATAGGGTAAGTTAGTAATCAGCTCAATCAAATAAGATACGACTAGTGGTGAATTGCATGTTGCTCCCCTACAACGGTGCCAAAATGTTTAAGGCAACTTCATCAATGTTAAGATATGCATCGTAGTATAGGATGAAAAATCGCACAAACACTTAAATTTATAAAGCTCAAAAACAATGTGAGTCTGAGGTAGTTCACAGGGAGCAAATGGAATTCACACACTAATCGTATTCAGAAATAATGAGCACGAGATAATGATTTGCAATGAATAATCTACTCAAAAATATATTGAATTATAAACCAATGTACCTCAAGAAATAGATGGATAAAAAGATAGAAGAGTGCAAAAATAATGGTGATTTAGAGTACCACATAAATCCTCTAATTAAGCATATATCTTACAACTCAATTTAACTCAAATATCACTACAGTGGTATCAACCACTTATCCTTGTCAAATAAGCCCATAGTATCAGAGTTTCAAGCCAAAGCCAAGCATCAGATGTCAGGAAGGGGCTTCAGACGACCTAAAGTCACCAAGGCATAGAGCCTCAATAGATGCACAAGGGCCAACTTTCTTCCTCAGAGGCTAAGTGTTAGCCTTTTAAGCACGCACCGCAAGGAGTCAAACCTAAAGCAAAACCCTCCCCCCTCCTCCTCATAAATTCTCTTCTTCTCTCATAATCAAGAATTAATCGGGTCTATTGTGGATAATTGGATTCAGGTATTGGGTCTAGGCCCATGTGCATGTGTGAACTAATGAGAAGCTCATCATGGCTTCTAATTACCCCTAATTAACTAGTTTCCCTAGTTAATTAGCTATGAATATGCATATATAATGGTTAATTACGTAATAAGGGACAAACCATTAAAGGACATAAAAATAAGTTAAAAATGCCTAATTATCAGTCAATTAATATTATTAATAACTTAATTACTAAATGGGCTTGAAATGTTATTAATTAGTTACCTAATTAATATCTTATTTAACTTAATATAACTTAAGAACTAAGTATGTAATAACTTAAGTAAATAAATTTAATAAATATAAATAAATGGGTCAAAACTGTGAATACATGGCTTTAATATAATATTTAGCTAATTTATAAATTTATATGAAAAGCTAGAAAAGAAAATAATTTAAATTAACCATAAAAGCCGATGTTTGCATTTTGGTCCCTATAATTTATTACAGTCGAGTCCTTTTCCTATTAGCTAGGTCCTTAGCTTTCTTTGCGCATAGGCCCATGTGTACACTGCCTTCTTCTTCTTCATTTCTTCTTCAACTGCTTGAATGGCTGACGTTCGGCGGTGATGTCACCCTCCGATGATCGCCCATCTGACGCCATGCCACCCTTGCGAAGCTTCTGAAGCTTGCGCTCACCACCTCAACTCCATCCACTGGTCTAGATTATTCATAAATCCTAATTAGGTATAAGCGTTAACCTCACCCGCGTCAGAGACGACGGCAGAGGTTAGGCTACACCTAGACGCAAACCCGTTCGAATTCAGGCCCTTTGGCCATCGTCGAACCCTATAAATACCACTCGAACCCTACGATTTGAGCGATCAGTGTCTTTTCCTTCTTCTCCAACTACGACCGACAATAGGCTATTCTTCCTCTACCTCCGACGACCTCTCACCCCCTATTGGAGCTCCACCGCGTGAGGGACTTGCCTCTCTCACCTCCTCTTCCTCTCCAAAAGGTTGTGACGGGGACTTGGAGCATCATCTCCATTATCTCGACACCTTCAATTTCTCGTCGGAGCTCTATCTTCAACCCTCTGATTTCATCCTCAGTTATGTACCTTTCGACGAAGATTCCTCCCTCTCTTTTCGTCCAGGTAACCGTAGATTACTTAGTGTAGCTTAGATTAGTGTAATTAGCTTAGTTAGATTAGTTTAGTTAGACTTACAGTACTTCCTTCCTCGATTCTGGTGAGGCCAAGTCTAGCCTCGCCAGGACTTCTTTCGCACTTTTAAGCACTATTCCACTCTTCTTACCTTTTCACAGTTCATTTTCACCTTCTTTCCTTTACAGATAACACCTATATCGCCTAGACCATCTCATTGTCACCAGCAACCTCCGTTGTCCATGGCGGAGGTCCCCGAGTCAAATTCACACTCATCTAGGGTCCTTCATCAACTTAGCACATTCTCAAGACCCTAATCCACCTTAGGATTCACCTAATTATCCATCTAACCACCTAAACCACCTCACACGCACCTAGATACTTCACTGTCCATGGTGAAGTGTCCAGAGCCATTCTCACATCCAATTAAAGTCCTACATAAAAACCTAGGACCTCTACGAGGCTTTCAATTGCTCTTATAGAGCAATTTACTAGAAATGCCCAAATTCCCCTTCTCTTCTGAGCTCGCTGTCAATGGCGACTTAGAGATGAGTTAACCACCTAATTACCTAGTCTACTAGCATTGCTTCACCCCTTAGAATACTTTCCCTCACTCAATTGAGTGAGAGGAGGCATTCTGAGTTTTGTTTAACTTAGAATGTTAAATTTCCGAATTCCACGAACAATCTTATGTTCTATTCATTCTTTGAGCCAATTGTTGAGTTCTTATGATTTATCTAGGTCTTAGGAAACTCTATAGGTCATTAATGGCCTATTTTATTGAAGTTTTCACCTCTATACATCAGAATCGAACTCACCGGAGCTCCTGCGAGCTCTGGCAAGTCAAATCAGAGCTTCAGCCATAGATAAGCTCTACAGAGCTCTAGATTGTCTAGTTAGATTGCAAGGATTACAAATTGCTGATTAAATCTAGGTTTTATTGTATGGTGTTCTCATCTAAGTTGTGTCTTCTTCAACTCAGCAAGTTGAAGAAGCTATTCAGATAGGTTTTAGGCACTGGGAAAGAAGTCCAAAAGCTTAAAAAAGACCTATAGAGTCCATCCCTGATCTCTGTTTGCCTGGAAAGTCCCTAGGTTGTTCCATTGAAGACCCTAGTCTGTGAGGTTAGGCAGCGAAGTCTGGTAATCCCATTAGGAGCTTCAAAACAAGATTTTGATGTCCTAGACCAATTCCTAAGGAAGAATTAAGTCAATTTAGGGTTATAATTTGATCTGAGGAAGTCTAGAACAACAAGTCAACTCTGAGCTGATTTTGGTCAACTCCAGGTCTAATATGAGAATTTGAGGATTAATTCTATGTTTTAAGGGACGAAATGGAATTCTAGGATGACCTAGAGTGTTTTAGAGTTCATTTAATTCAGGTTTATTTAGGATTTAGCACAATTCTCGGTTATGGTCAATTTAGGTTCTTTGGAACCCATTACTGAGTTTGTTGAGTTCTTGGCAAGATTCAACAACCAATTCTGCCCAAATCAGTGCAAAAAAATCTGCTGAGGTTGTTTAATTATCTTGAAGGTTGTTATCTCTTTCTTATGCAGATTAGAGTTCAAGTTGGAGCTCTAAGCTGCTTGAATGGAGCTCAGAGTCTCATTCCTCTCTCTGAAGCTTCTTAAAGCTTCTTTCTTCATTCATTCTGTGTGAAATTCTATCCTAAAGAAGTCCAGGACCCTCAATAGAATGTCGAAGATCTCTCTCAGGTCAAAAGACCTGAAATTCATCTTCTGCAAGCTTAATAGCCATACGAACCTTTAACTTTTACCCTTCAATTCGAAGGGCTAGATCTATTCCGAGAACCAAATTGGTGCTGCATCCTGATAGAGCATCCAAAGGGCTTTCGATCGAGCCTTTTCTCAATTGAAATCGTTTAGCCAATCAGCTAGAACCGCCAGTTGAAGTTTGGCCTAAAATGTGATAATATAGAGCCACATCGTTGGTCCTTGGGCATGAGCCTTGCTATAATACGAAAAAGTGAATACGACGTTTTGGTCATCAATGCAAGGCACGAAATGAAACGAGCATTGGGTGCAGGTTCATGAGTTGCACGTGCCGATGCATGGGTGTGTGTGTGTGCCTGTGGGCGTGATCGTGGGTCCGTAAGGACGAAGATGTGTGTGGGCCTGGGAGGCTGGATACTGTACATGATATAAATGGAGAAAAATCTACCAATAAAGAACTAAGCCCGAGCTCAAGCAGGGTCTAGTCCCACCCATATCGAGTGTTGTGTATCCTCGAACGAGCTTGGGCCGCCTACTTAAAACATATTTTTGAAGTGAGGAGAAATTAATAGGCTAAGTGTGGAATCTATATGGCACAGTAAAGAAGTTAAGATTAAGGAAAGGAATGAGCTCAAGTAAAAGATAAAAGGAAGAAAGAAGGGAATGAAGCTAAGGAAAGAGAGTAAAGGAAAAGAGAGATCGAGAGAGAAAGCAATGACAGAGCAGCAGTAAGGTATAAAAGAGAAGAAGAAGAAAAAAAGGGCCGAAGATTAAATGCTGAAAAAAGAAAGGAAATGGAAATATTAGACGTCCATTTTTGTAATTAGAAATCCAATCTTTCTTTTTAAGTTGTCCAACATTTATCATCAGACATCTAATTTGATCTTATATTACAATTTTATGTTCTTTTATTATTGTTTTGAGTATCACATATTGCAAAAGTCAAATATATTCCTTGTATATCATTTCAGTGCCTTAATCTCTTGTAATTAGACATAATGGGTGTAATAAACATGTTTACTTGATTCTTAATGACAAATTACATGTGTAAATATGTTCTTTCTTAATGGAATGTTGCATGCTTTTATTTGAACATCTCTTATGCAAGATTCATGCACTTAAAATATTTTAATTATAATTTGATTGATTAAGTAGTTAGTAATTTATGCTTAGGAATTAATGGTAAATTAAGCTTACTATTATGCCTCCCAATGAACGACCTAGACTCAACCAGTTAAAAAAAAATAAAAATCTAAAATGTTAGGTTAATTTGACCCTATACAACACTCACGACATTAATTCGAGTTAACCTAAGTTACATTCTTGCGTAATTAATTAAGCCTAAATAACTTAATTAACCATGTTAAGGATTTAACCGATCATGCACGGGTGAGGAGTGAGCATGAGGAGGCACATGCATGAGGGAACCGACCACCTGTGTTACTGGGTGACATGGTTAAGTGAGCCTTTCGACTTATACGCTATTAGTAGCACAATAGTTCATGACCAAAACCTCTTTAATTTAAGTGGGTTTGAAATTAGGGTTTGAGGTTCTGATTTAGTTCTTGAATTACGTGAAACCCTATTTCTGTCTATGTAGACCTGTTGTTTTGACTTTAATGCTTAAATAGCCTTAGACTAACCCTTGGCAAACCTCGTGGTTACTTTGCTTTTATGATGTGATGTTAAAACTGCAGAATTAAGCCTTCTTTAGTGTTTTCCTCTCAAAATGGATTTGCATTGAATTACGGTCTTCATGAGATTATGTAGGAGCATTTGTCTCTTTATTCTGAATAATTAAAGCTAGTTATGGCTAATGATGCTGTTACCATCATCCAGCATGTTGCGTTGCCTTCTCATCATCAATTGATCCTATCATGAATCTAAAGCCATTTATTATATATCGAAAATGGTAATATCCATAACTCAACTAGATTTCAGCAATAACATCAAAGAAATTCCAACTCCATTTACAAGTTGCTTAAACCAATCAAGAAATTCCAACTCCTGGACCGATGAATGTGAAGCTTATTTAAATTTGGAATAGAACGGATCCAATTCAAGAATCTACTTTAAAATGTTTAAGTGTGCTAACTTCTGATCCATTTCTGAGATCAGTTGGTACTCTATCTTACAATTGGCCATCCCTATCAAAAATGGAGAGAGAATCTTTGTCATTTTCATTGTATCCCCCATCGAAATTTCTGAGATCAGTTGGTACTCTGTCTTACGATTGGCCTTCCCTATCAAAAATGGAGAGAGAAACTTTGTCATTTTCATTGTATCCCCCATCAAAATTTATCTTAGGCTGATTAAATCAGTTATTTGGATCACCTATATACATGGCACAAAAGTTTATACATTCCTCTACAAGATATCCTTCAACAATTAACCCTTCAAGCTTCACTTTATTTTGGACATAATCTTTCAATTTTTTCAAGAAGTGTTCAACTGGATACATCCATATGTACTATACTGGTCCAGCAACTCTTGCTTCATTTGAAAGATGTTGCGTGAGATGTACCATAATGTTCAAGAAGGATGAAGGAAAAATTTATTCTATCTTACATAATGTGACGACAATTTATTCTTTCCAATAGTCTAAAAGGTAACAATGCAAAGTCTTTGAACAGATAGCATTAAAAAATCAACACATCTCTATGAGCGTATCAACCACTGGATCGAGCAAAACTCCATGAATAGTGAGAGGAAAAAAAATCTGCATATAAACATGAGAATCATGACTTTAAAACCAATGGTTTTTGATGTAGACACAATTATTGAGGGTAAAATGCCTATTCATGCATGTTCCTAGGCTTAGATTTGCATTTCATGTTATAAATATTGCAAAGCACACATCATTCTGCATTTAGAGTAGTTATACATAATTTATGTTAATTGCATCCTTTTTATGGTCAGGAGAGAAGGATAATTATTTTGGAGCCTCGAATTGATGATCTGATCGTACGGATTTGATCAAGATGACGATCGGAGTCCAACGCCTGCAAAATTGCCTCGATCGGAGTCCCGTAGCACAATATGCAGTTCGAGGAAGATCAATGGCCAAGGGACTAGGTGACATAATTTGGAGCTTCAAATGACAAATCTAACCACACAGATGGATTTGGGTCGACGATCGTAGCCCAATGGCGTAAAAGTTGACTCAATCCGACCTCTGTAGCAACCCCTACAACGAAAAGAAGATGGACGACCCAGATTGCTCCATGTGGCGCAACCTAGGCCGCCCATGCACATGCACATGCCACCGTACGTGCACAGCAGCGCAGGCACATGCATGCACGTAGCGGCAATGCATGCAGGTATTGCTAAGACCCATGCTGTTTGAGCCTTTTAAGACGTCTGCTAAGACATCTGGACTGTGGGTCAGACATCTGGTTAGACGTCTGGGCACTTTCGCAAACGTCTGGAAATTGAAAATCTTTGTGTACGAGCTTGCGTCTGCATGCATGCTGCACACAGATAGTACCTTTTCATTTTTCCTCCTTCTCTCTCTTCCCCCACCTCCAAGCAAACCCTAAACCCCACCTTATAAAAGCCCTCCTCCTCTCTCGTTCTCCTTACTTCTCAGCCACCAGCCACCTTCCTCCCTTCTTTCCCACATCGAGCGAGAGCGGCGTAAAGGAGCAAGTGAGCTTGCGAGCTCACATGGGAGCTCACCGGTGAGCACACGACCGGAGCGACACGTGCGCGAGGTGGAGTGCATCGGGGAGGTCCTCCCTGACACTATTACAGCCGGAGCTTCAGGCAAGGGGGCACGCCATGGCCACGTGTGACACGGGACCAGCGGAAGCAGGTTCTAGTTCTGGGTTTTTCCTAGAATCAGACGTTTGGAGTGACCTCCAGATGACAGTGCAGATGTCTGGAGGTGGTTCCAGATGTCTGAGGAGAGGGCTTCACAAAGGTACATCCTCTTTGTGGATATGGCCATGTAGGCCGCTCTGCCGATCCCTTTTTACATGCCCATTTTGAGAGATTTGGTGTCTGCATGAAGGATTCACTTTGGAAAGGCACGGAACACGCCCTCCTATGCATTCTAAACGTCTGGGCGACATACCAGATGACGGGAAGCACTTCCGAATGTCCGGAGAGGTGGTCGAACATCTAGAGCTTGGTCTAGACGGTCTAGAAGAGGATGGCGCAGTGACTTAGGTACGTTACTGGACCCTTTTAAGACATCTAGAAGATGTTCCAGACGTCTGATTTGAGATAGAAACCCTATTTTTGACCCGTTTAAGATCCGTTTGAGTTCCATTTTATGCAAATAAGATACCAATGTGTTCCTTGTGAGTTCCTCTACTTGTTAGAAGGTTTTCCATACTGTTCTGATAGTTCCCTTGTGATTGTTCCTTGTGATAGGACTTCATTCCATTGCGGGTTTGGGTCTTGCTGAGGCACGTGAGCCTACTGTTCAAGCCCCCAATACTCCTGGGTTTACTGGTAGAGTGGCTTCCCCCTAAATTAATTATAACCTAAATGCATGTGTGGAATGAATGATTAGAACCTAGGATATGGCATGAATTTTAGGACGAGAAACACTTGAAATGTCTGTAATGGATGATTGAATTGCAGTCTTGAATGAGTAGATAGAATGATAACAATTGCCTGTACATAAATAACAGCTGCCTATGAAATGTAAAGTACTTGTGCTAGCTAACTGTTGCATGTAAAATTCCTGTTGTATACGTTAAATGACATAATACAAGCTGCATGTATATAATTGAGAATGGTAATGTGAATGATGGAAATACGAGCTACCTGTGTATAACCTGTGTATG
Organism: Thalassia testudinum; assembly: GCA_037157565.1. Classification (NCBI taxonomy): domain Eukaryota; kingdom Viridiplantae; phylum Streptophyta; class Magnoliopsida; order Alismatales; family Hydrocharitaceae; genus Thalassia; species Thalassia testudinum. The sequence goes on from JAZHRO010000049.1 coordinate 35,653,390, forward strand.
GAAATGTGAACGATAGCAATATGAGCTGCATATGTATATCCTGAGAATGGAAATAGAAATGATGAAACCTAGTATGACTTGGCATTAGGAATATGAGCATGAACCCTACAGGGAATTAGGAGTTGAGCTCATGGAAATAAATGAAATGGACCTGGAAATGTGTTGGGAAGTGTGCTAGCCCTTGAGTACGTGGTACCAAGGGGACCGCATGTTACCTCTTAGTGTAGAGGGGTGCTTGCCGCCTTTGGGTTGAGACCTGGGGTTGGTTTGGCTACTTTGCACCAACTCTGTGGCCCTCGTGTACACTATACCGGGGAGATTTAGCCACCCCACGGGGCTCGACGTTCAACTAACTGCCCTACACTGACTTGTTAGGCCCACTGGGCAAACCAGGGTAGTCAGGCGAGGGTACGCATACTGTGGATGGGCGAGACCCCTGTCATTGAGAGGGCTAGGCCCTATACTGGTTCCATGCTGTGCTTTGGGCACACCCGCTAACGAAAATGACTGTCCGCGTGCCAATGTGGGGTGGCTACCCGTGTGCTTATCGCACATAACGTAGTCACCGTTACATCTGTCCGTGACCTTAGGGTGGTTGACTGGGTGTAGGATCACCACGAGGGACTCTCCCGGCAAAGAGAGCACCACATGTGCCTTCTACCCTTCGGAAAAGACTACAATCAAGATCGTTCCCACGAGGAACATTCGAGATCAAGAAAGAGACCTGATAAATAAACCAAGTGGTGAAAAAGAATAATTAGTTAAAGAAAGTAATTGAAAAGCAACAGCTACCTGTCCACTGTTACTGCTTTAGTTAGTTGGTTGCCACTCTACTTAGCATTCGCTAACTTTGTGTACTCATAACCCTTTTCAAGTCCAGGTGTTGAGCAGCCAAAGCCCAAGGCTGCAAAGGGTGCTGGGCCCAGTAGAGCCTAGTAGTTGTAGCTTCTTGTTGTACTCCTTACTATTGTTGTGAGTAGACTATAGTACCTTTATATTCTATTCATTATGTTCCTGTACTTATTACTTTCTATAATTGTGGTGGTGATACGTACTGTAGCAGTTTTTACTTCTTTACTGCTGTACCTTTTTACTGTTAGTTATTTAGCATAGTGAATGTGGTTTACTTTCTTGCTTTTTGGTTACTTTCTCGTTGGATGACTGGGTCTTGGGATCAGTCGAGTCAGTCCGGTCTCGTGTCCTATAGGGATTCGGGAATCGGGTCGTAACAGGTATGTAGCATAAGGAGGCACGTGACACGGCAAGCGGAGCATGCGCCAGCACAGCAGCATCATGGCCACGTCGGTTGTCTTCAGCGACGTTTGGGGTGGATCTTCAGCGACGTTTATGACCGTCACTAAATGTCCTATATACGAATTTGATTCTTTCCTCCACTATATAAGGACCCCTACCCCTCCCATTTCTCTTCATCTCTTCCTTTCTTCCTCTCACCACCTCCAAGGCTCTAGAGAGAGCTTGTCCCAAGCCCAGGATGCTCCTCTAGAGTAGAAAATCAAATAGTTTTCCCACCTCTCATCCCCATTCATGGAGCATCCCGTGGTCGTCCTCTGACCGCCCTTCGGGAAGAAGATCCTTAGTGCGACGCCATCTTGACACATCCTTCGTCCTCAGGCTTCATCCCCGTCGTCCCACTCCTCACCACCTTCTTCCAGGTGACGTTAGAGCAAGTTGTCCCCCAAGCAACCTCGAGGGGGATTTCTCTCACCTCATTATATCCTTTTACGCTTTCGTAGTGTAGATTTTCCTGCTTTCGCAGTTGTAACAAACAGTCATTCATAAATACATGATTGTTTCTCTCTCACTTTCTCCCTCTCTCTCTTACATTGTTGCAAGTAGATAAAGTTTTCATCGACCTAATCTCTTGCTTGATAAAAAATAAAAAAATTAGAAAAGATAAAAATGACAAAAAAGAAATAAAGCGAAGTGCAGATTTTTATAAAACCAAACATTCACCTCATCATGTTCGACCCAGGACTCACTTTTCAAGTTTCGGTTATAAATTTTATCTGATAGACACATTTTGCGAGCTACGACGATGGGTCCTCCAAAACCCCAATTTTAATTTACGAAGCGTGCCTCCATCATTTTGGCATCGTTGCTGGGGAGGCAACACTCTTTTGTGTTTCTTGCATTTTTTCCTCCTTACCTAAATTTTATCTCACTTTTTCTCTGATCTTACTATGATTGCAGGTACTCTTCTGAGGTGGGCCAAAGTGGTTAGATTGGAGAAAAGTGCAGATGAAGGTTTTGTAAGTTTATCCCTGCCACCCCCACCCACTAGTTCATTTCATCATGCTAATAACTCAAACCCAAATCAACTTAGGTGCTTTTTATAAACCCTAGAATAGATTGGTTGTTTGTTTGCCACCTCCACTCATCTCACCCCCGCATATATCAGAAAACTAAAAAAATAAGCTCTTCTCTTGTGGGATTTTATGAAAGCTACACACTTAACACCCACAACTTCTCACCCTAAGATGCACAATCACATCGATTCTACCACTTAATCAGGATCTAACCTGTGGACCTAGTACACCTGCCTCAACACACAAATAAGTGAGTAGAGATCTAAATAGGTCAAACATTTCTATGTGCCTTAACTAAGTGGTGCAATAGGCCAATTGATTGAACTGTTTGGGCCGCACCACATAAGATAAAAGCAATCCATCAAGTAGCTTGCCACTTAAGGTTGATTCTTAGGGCTAAACCAAGCACTCCACATTTTTTTTGATTTTTAAAGGAACATATCATCACCCGTGCTTTCAAAATTTGGAGTGTTCTACTAAACCTTGATTGAACCAACCTAAGAATTAAACCCTAAAAGCTACTAAACAAGGTTAAACCCTAAAAGACACATCATCAAATAACCTTATTTACAAACCTTGGTTGTGCATGCACACACATTTGAATTGATCATTAAGGACACAACCAATCTAAAGGGCCCATCACATTACAAGACACAACCATTCCAAGCCTAATTAAAATCTAGTAGACGTTGGCCTTAAGCATTGATTCGCTCTTCGGGGTTCAAACTGAGATTTTTTTTTATTAATCTGCTTCTGCTGGTCATCTAATGTCTAGCTAGGGTAGTAGCATCAAACGATCGCAGCTAGGGGGTATACTAGGAATTGAAGGCATAAGCCAAAGGAAGAACCTTCTCCCCAGTCCCTCCTAACTAGTTGGATTGACCAGATAAAAGTAGACCAAATTGTTTATAATCTCAAGATGGTCCTGGGAGTTTATAGGTCTTTAGGCTACCAACATAAGGATAGGTTTGGTTGATTGTATTGCAAGACACCTTTCACTCTTTTGTTTTCCCTCCTACTCCACAATGTATCCTTCCACATCATTCACACATTTTCAATCCTACCCTCCTACCACCACCTATCCCCAAGATGATTACTATTCTGACTTGACTTATAATTACCCATCCACTAGCCGGGATGACTTTGATTGGGGATATGAATACGAACCTCAGTGTCCAAGGCCTAACCCTCGACAACAAGACTATGATTACTATCCTTCCTAGAGCTAAAATGATTATGGATCTCCACCCTTTGATGATCAACCTAACCCAATCTACAATCAAGAAGGATATAATGATTATAACACCTACCCTCCCTAGTATTCCACTGAATATAGGTTGCCACCATCCTTTGAATAATCTAGAACGACCTACTATCAGGGAGGGATCTGAGAATCTCGACATCTTGACTCCCCTAGCTTTAACCTAAACCCACCCAAACCTAAATTGAACCAGTTGGTTCGGGTGAACTAGATCCAGGATAGGGTGTTGACTAATTTGAGGAACACTATACAATCTTTAGAAGCCTAGCCAACACCATGCACTGAAGCATTGGAGCCTATGCTAAAAATGATTGATGAGCTGAATAGTTCTTTATTGGATTTGCTCCAAAATGTTAGGGATAGGTTCCTGGGTGTGTTTCTTCTTGGGAAATTATCTAAGTTGAAGATGAAATTCGTGGTTGCCCAAGTCCAATCTTGGAATCATTCTCAAGATGAACCCCCTTGAGGAGAGCCAATGTCTGAACCTGCTCAGGCACCTGTCGGGGGGGATACATTTTCCGAGATCGGGGATGACCAGGTTTAGCAAGAGCAACCCATTGAGGATTAACCGATTGATTCACCCGAGATCCTTGAGCTAGGGAGCGAGGAAAAATATGTCTCTTTGAACTAGGAAATGACAATCGATTTTGAGACATATATAAATAAGGATCATGAATTCTTTGACTTTGAGGGTGAAGAATCTTTTGGTGAAGTCTCACTTGAACTTAAGGAAGAGGATTTTAGTGAGACAAATGGGCTTGAGGAATCTGACGAACCAGTTGATAGCCCAATTATTGAAGATTTAGATTCGATTGGGGATAACTTGGAGGATTCTAATCCTCATTTAATAGAAGATTCAATGAATAGCCCCATTCCTCATCCGCACCCCAAAGAACTGACTTCGAGATCATTGTGCCCAAGTCAATCTTGATTCAGCCATGATTTATGGACTTGGGAGAATCATATGGGGTGAATGATATGCTAGAGGTCCCAAAGCCTAAGCTCTTGATATTGGAGGATAGGAAGTCGGAATTAAAAATTTGGGATGCTAATTCTGAGGGAACTTTGATTTTGGATCTAAGGGTTCCTGTTGACCAAAAACCACCTACTTTCTACCAGGACCCTTAAGATATCATTCACGTGCAACCCAAACTCGAAATAACTGATTATTTTTCTGAGCTGAACGTTAAGTGGACATCTGAACCCCGTAAATCAAATCTACCTTTTGTCCGACACTCTAGTCTTGGGTTGCACACCACCAAACCACAAGCCCGATCCCGTAAATACAACAATCATTGTTTTTGGGTGATTTTCATCCAGAACCTTAGAACCACTCGACCCCGGGGCATGGATCTGCATCATAACTTGGTCCACATTTGTGGACATCTTCTGCTGACACGTTTCAAGATCAACCTTTTGATTTTGATTCTGACCCACACTTGTTAATTCTCAATTTCTTCCTTGTATGTATGTTATGCCTAGCTGAAGGCATTAAATTTAGCACGTGTTTATATTTCACGTTATCTGCGGAGCTAACCAGATTTCTCACGTATTCAGGTGATATTCTATTTACTTCACCCTTTTCATGTCTTTATTTTTACAATGAGGACATTGCATCATTTAGGCATGGGGGGTGGATACTTAATCCTAAAATTATTTCGTTAGCTTTGTAGAATTTCTATTATTTTCTTTTAAAAAAAATTTGAAGAAAAACAAAATTAAGAGAAGATAACTTTGGCTTTTAGAAGTTATTAACTTTAGGAACCGATACAATAGAACCTAAACACTTAGACTTTTTAGGTCTTTGAGCTTAATTAGCCCAGGTGTCCACTCAAATATGGACTTAGTCTCGAGTCCTCGCCAATTCAAATCCATTTTTAATTTGGTCAATAAATTGGCGTGATAAGTATATGACCTACCAACCTGTCCTCTGATTTGAGGGGACTTTAAGACTAAGCATCTATACACTTTTTGCACTAACTCACCTTTTGGCGGTTTCTTCAGAAATTGGGTAGCTAATGAACTATCTAGGGTGGTTGGCTGGCAAGTTGTCGGTGGTAACAGCTCATCGGTCGATTGTCTAGAGCCTAGCCACAAGATCATTTTCGTTGTACTGCCTTTAGGTAAATCTTAGAGCAGGGAAGCCACCTACTTAAAAAAATAAAAAAGAAAAAGAAAAGAAATAGAAAAAGGAGAAGAAAAAGCAAATAAAATCACTCTTCACCGTACGAGTATTGCTGGCAAGTTGTTGTGGGTAATAACACATTGGTCGGTTTTCCAGAGCCCAACTCACAGAAATGCACAATAATTCCCAAAACACTTAAGGAAGAAGCAGGGAAGTAGAATAAATCGGGGAGATATACACTGGGTTTGCCCATAAATAAAAGATGTAGGGAGAAAGCTACCGCTGAAAAAGATAAACCTTTAGGCAAGGTCACCTAGGGTCGTAGAAACCCGAAGTCTGTTTCAACAGCCACCTAGTGAGTCTTTCACTCTTTTCACTAGATGCTTAGAGCTTAGAGTCCTTTTCGAATCTTGGGCGGGTCAGGTAGCCATAAAAAGTTATCCAGGAACTCTCAAACTCCAAAAGTACAAAAAAATTAGAAAATAGAAAAATAAAAAAAAATGTACCTTCCCTTTTCAAATAAAGTGAGGACTTGGGTGGTCTGTTGAGTTTTTGTTATTTAGGACCTTAGTTGAAAATTTCTATTGCTAATAAACGACTTAGGCCTAAGCGATCAAATCCTAATTCTATTTTTATACATAGCATGTAGTTTAATTTTGCTAGGGACTAGCAAAAGATAGGCATGGGGCATGATGTAAACACAATTATTGAGGGTAAAATGCCTATTCATGCATGTTTATAGGCTTAGATTTGCATTTCATGTTATAAATATTGCATAACATGCATCATTCTGCATTTAGAGTAGTTGTATATAATCAAGGTTAATTGCGTCCTTTTTGTGGTCAGGGGAGAAGGATATTTATCTTGGAGCCTCGGGTTAATGATCCGACCATACGGATCTGATCAAGACAACAATCGGAGTCCAATGCCTCCGAAATCGCCTTGATCGGAGTCCGTAGCACCATATGCAGTCTGAGGAAGATAAATGGCCAAGGGACTAGGTGACATAATTTGGAGCTTCAAATGACAAATCCTACCACACAAATGGATTCGGGTCGACAATCGTAGGCCAACGGCATGAAAATCGACTCAATCCGACTTTTGCAGTAGCCCCTACAACGAAAAGAAAATGGATGGCCTAGATCGCGCCACGTGGTGCAACCCAGGCTGCCCATCCGCACAGCAACGTTGGCCCGTGCATGCACGTAGCGGCAGCTCACGCACGACACGACATGTGGAGCGTGCGCCAGCAAAGCGGCAGCGTGGGCTGTCTTCAGCAACGTTTGTGGCAGATCTTCAGCGACGTTTATGACCATTACTAAGTGTCCTGTATACGAATTTGATTCTTTCCTCCACTATAAAAGGACCCCTGCCCCTTCCATTTTTCTTTATCTCTTCCTTTCTTCCTCTCACCACCTCCAAGGCTCTAGAGAGAGCTTGTCCCAAGCCTGGGATGCTCCTCTAGAGTAGAAATTCAAATTATTTTCCCACCTCTCATCCCTATTCATAGAGCATCCTATGGTCGTTGTCTCACAACCCTTCGAGAAGAAGATCCTTGCTGTGACGCCGTCCTGCCCCATCCTCCATCCTCAGGCTTCGTCCCCGTTCATCCCACTCCTCACCACCTTCTTCCAGGAGACATCAGAGCAAGTGTTCCTCCAAGGAACTATCTAGGGGGATTTCTCTCACCTCATTCTATCGTTTTACGCTTTTGTATTGTAGATGTTCCTACCTTCATAGTTGTAACAAACAGTTGTTCATGAATAGATGATTGTGTCACTCTCTCTCTTTCTCCCTCTCTCTCTTGCATTTTTGCAAGTAGATAAAGTTTTCATCGACTTAATCTCTTGCTTGATAAAAATACAAAAAAGATTAGAAAAGATAAAAATGACAAAAAAAATAAAGTGAAGCACGGATTTTTATAAAACAAAACATTCCCCTCCTCGTGTTCGACCTGGGACTCACTTTTTGAGTTTTGGTTATAAATTTTATCTGATAGACGCATTTTGAGAACTACAATAATCGGTCCTCCAAAACCATGATTTTTAATTCGCGAAGCGTGCCCCATCAGTTTTCTTCTAAACTTCATTTGCACAACGCGAATGCTGTGAAGAGCACCCATCAAGAACCCATATTCCCTTAAAGAAGGTGAATATTCTTTCCCTCTGATCTTAATTTAGACTGTACATAGCCAGTAGGAAATCCTCTCCCTCGATACATGCAACTTAGGATGAATACCCAATTTCTTCATGTCATTTCTCATTCTTAACGTATCTCTAGGGTTATCTACTATGTTTAACACGTCTAAGATGTCCATGACATTCTTCTCAATATGCATTATGGCAAGGTTGTGATGGATGAATGTGAAGATTATTTAAATTTGGAATAGAATGGATCCACTTCAAGAATCTACTTTAAAATGTTTAAGTGTGCTAACTTCTGATCCATTTCTAAGATCAGTTGGTACTCAGTCCTACGATTAGCCTTCCCTATCAAAAATGGAGAGAGAATCTGTCATTTTCATTGTATCCCCCATTGAAATTTCTCTCAGGTTGATTAAGTCAGTTATTTGGATCATCCATATACATGGCACAAAAGTTTATACATTCCTCTACAAGATATCCCTCAACAATTAACCCTTCAAGGTTCGCTTTATTTAGGACATAATCTTTCATTTTTTTCAAGAAGTGTTCAACTGGATGCATCCATCTACACTGTACAGGTCCAACAACTCTTGCTTCATTTGCAAGATGTAGCATGAGATGTACCATATTGTTAAAGAAGGCTGAAGGAAAAATTTATTCCATCTTACATAATGTGATGACAATTTATTCTTTCCAATGGTCTAAAAGGTAACAATTCAATGCCTTTGAACTGACAGCATTAAAAAATCAACTCATCTCTATGAACGCATCAACCACTGGATCAGGCAAAACTCCACGAATAGTGAGCGAAAATAAAATATGCATATAAACATGAGAATCATTACTTCTAAACTAATGGTTTTCTTCTGAACTTCATTTACACAATGCGAAAGCTGTGATGAGTACGCATTAGGAACCTATATTCCCTTCAAGAAGGATAATATTCTTTCCCTCTGATCTTAATTTAGACTATACAGAGATGATAGGAAATCCTCTCCCTCGATACATGCAACTTAAGATAAATACCCAATTTCTTCATGTCATTTCTCGTTCTTAACGTATCTCTCTAGTTATCTACTATGTTTAACACGTCTAAGATGTCCATGACATTGTTCTCAATATGCATTACGGCAAGGTTGTGATGGATTGTAAAATCTTTCCAACAGGGGAGCTCCATGAAGAAGATGCTCTTCTTTTTGAAACCTGAATCTTTCAAAGCTGTAACATATTTTTTAAATGTTTGACCTAATCAAATATTGCCAAGTTTTTGTAATTATTCCATTACTTGAAATCCCATCTTGATGGAATCTATTTTCAACATATTTCTTGGATTCTTGCTCGAATACCAACAAGTTTTACCATCAAATCTTTCCTTGAACAATGATGTCCGCCATCTGTGCTCAATAGGAAGAAATCTGTGGTGACCTAAGTAACAAAATTTGTTACTTTTTGGTAGATGTAAATGATGTGTATCCTCCATGCATATCGGACAAGTGAACTTCCCCTTCATGCTCCATCTTGATAAATTTACATACGCTAAGAAATCATTTATTATCCATAACAATGTTACATACATCCTAAGGAATTTCTTCTTCTATGCATCATACCATTGAACACCATCATGCCCCAATTGTTTCAATTCACCTACCGATGGCTGTAAATACACGTCAATCACATTTCCCAGTTGCTTTGGACCTATGATGAGAAGTGCCATCATCATAAATGAAGATCGCATACAAAGCCAGCGAGGTAAGTTATAAGTAACCAACATGACTGGCCAAATAGAATACAAAAGGTACATATTTTTGAAAGGATTAAATCCGTCGCTTGCAAGTTGCAATCTAACATTATGTGAATCCCTAGTGAATGATAAATATGTGTTGTCAAATTGTTTCCACTCTTCATAATTTGCTAGATGATGAGTATGTCCATCTTGTGACTTGCTGCTTGCATGCCTTCTCATCCACGTTACTGTTTTACTCGATATAAATAGTTGCTAGAGCCTTGGAATCAATGGAAAGTATTGAACCTTTCTTCCTTGTTTCTTGTCTCCTCTATACCCTTCCTTGACACATTCTAGTCAAGAACTCAAACCAACATGCTCATTTCTGTATAACACGTAGTTATTCAAACATGCGTGAATCTTCTCACAATTCAAACCCAGCACTCGAATATGCTTCTTCGCTTCATACCATGACTAAGGAAAGACACCAAGAATATTAAACAACTCTCATATGAACTGAAGTACCTTTGACATTAATTTCTTTGTAGCTCTATTAATAACTTTCATCTGAAATAACTTCAACAGGAATAATAGCTTGGTCATGGAACTAATTCCAGAAGCAATTGGTTTTTCTACTACCTTTATTGCATCATAAAATTGATTACACCTTCTCAATATTTCTTCCTTGTTCCCAATATCAACATCGCCTACTCTCATCTCATTAAGCATCTCATCAATTTGATTCCCTTCGACATCATCATCGAAGTCATAGATGCTTAAATATATTTCCAATAACTCTTATTTAAGGGTACTTCAGGAACATAGATATGATCTATTGGTATACCAGAGAAGAGCGAGAAGATACTACCAAAATTCCTTCAAACACCAGTTACATGTAACAAGTAACCCTAAGTTGTGCTCAAATCTTCAAGGGCCCTCTTTAGCCTGATACTTCATCGAACTAAAGATGATCGAGACTTATGGCATGCTATAAAGACAAAACATCGTGCATGTAAGTGAGGCATATATACACTACTGCATTGTCCATATAAGATGATCATAACTCTCAACGGGCAAGTATTTTGGCATAATTTGACTCCAACAACGTTTACCCTAGGAGTTAGAATAACTCGTGTTTGGCCTCACATGTATCTAAAATTAAGCAAGTGTGTATATCTACCAATTATAATAAATTATGTTTCAATTACAAAATTAATTAAATCACTAAAACCATAACCAACCCAACCCTATTCCTAAATCCTAACAGAACACAATGGACTTAAACCTACCACAATGCTATTCGTAAACCCTAACACAACCCAATCAACTTAAACCTACCGCAACCGAACATAACCATAACCCAAATGAACCATCCAAACCCTACCCTAAGTCAATCCCTAAACCATTGCCCAACACAACCATCCTAACCCAACCCAACCACCCTAACCCTCACACAACTCAATCCCTAAACCCTAGCCCAACCACCCTATACACAACCCAATACCAAACCTATACAACATATATAGATTAAACCCAATCCAACACAAAACAAACATCATCCATCACCAAACTCCATCCCAATCCTAGGCTTCGTCCTACCCAAATCCAAACATAACCTAACTATAACCCAATAAACCCCCAACCAATGAATATATTGAACATTAATGTGTTTTTTAAAAAAATTGGCAAAGTTTTCCCTTTAATATTTAATTTTTCCCATAAACTTGCATATCAAAATAGCACACCACACATACTTATAAAACTGGGCACACCCCACATTAAAAATGTAACAAACAAAATAGACAAATCCTTAAGAAAATCATATATGCGAGCACACCCCACCATCCATTCAATTAAAATACAATATGTGGGCACACCCCACATCTAATAAAATCCTAGAATTACATTCAAAAGACATAAAAGTAGGCACACCCCACCATCAATTCAACAAAATATAATGTAGGCACACCCTACATCTAACATGGTCCTAAAATATCACAAAAATAAATTACAAAATTTTAAATTATACCTCCAAAGCCTCCAGGAGTGACTATCACGAACAACCTGTAATTTCAAAAACACAACATAAATTAAATAACTAATTGCTATGTTATTAATAACATCAGAAATTAATTGAATACAATGAGAAGGAAATGACGAGAGATTTTGATTATGTAGTACATGTGATCAATGAGAGTTAGGTTTTCCCTTCCGAAAGAAGGATCCTTCTTGCGTTTACTTTAGAGTTGTATCACTTTATACATAGATTTAATAGCCATGTCACATGTCTTCAAATTCTAGCAATGGAATTTTCTATTTACTTTTCAAAAAGAAAAAAGATTCAATAGGCATCTAAAATTACAAAAGAATAAGAGAGGAACCTTATTCAGAATAAAAGGCAAAACAATCTAAATACTATATCTGTGGAAATCATGATGCATGAGTTGCAAAGTTAGATTTGGACAGCATAAATGGCTTAGGAGCTACTACATTGTGACCATCCAAGGACATAATGGGCCATGAAAGGATAATTGAAAGGCATCGAAGGTTATAGGTTGGTAAGGGTTCTAACAATCTAAAACCTTCTAGGAAAATGGCATTGGAGATCATAAGCTACTAGGATCTTAAAGGTTATATCCATTGGATTGAGAGCTTTAAGGTTTTTGAGACAACTGAGAGTCATAAGACTAGAGGTTTATTTGCTTGAAGGTCATAGAATGGGGGGTTAAGGGTTTGCACATTGTAGAAGACCACCAATGACGGGTCATGGATTGATTGAGTTGAATGGCAACAAAGCTTAGCAACTATTGAAGAGGGAAGTTGAAGAAGAGAGGGTAGGGGCCCCCCATAGCTACGAAGGTTATGTTGGCTTTATAGGCACTATATGAGCAAGATTAAAAAATGGGGTTGCCTTGAATAAGAGGGAAAAATCATAATTGAGCTAGTAATGCCGAAAATGCTAAAAGTGGAACATGTTTGTTGGGAATGAGAAGTTTATTCTCTAGAGAAGAAGCTTCTTAGAAAATCCAGAAAGTGGAAGATTCTATATACTTAGAATTTATAAAGAAACCATTAGACCAAAGTAGATGATCTACTTAATGTGGATTACCATGAGGTTAGTTGGTCGAGCGTGTTTCACATGTTAGAAATTGGGTTTACAAGTAACTCATCGCCATAGTTGCAAAACACGTCGATCAGATAAAATTTATACCGAAAATCCAAGGGAGTCCTAGGTCGAACATAGGGAGGCGATGTTTACTTTATTGAAAATCACGCTTCATTTTGTTTGTTTTCGGTAATTTAGGGTTTTGTTTTTTTTTTTCTTTGAAAGAAGAAGACAAGCAAAATGAATCACAAGAGATATAGAACAAATCTGATATATATCACTTCCAATGTCAATTACAATAAACTAGGAAAGCATAAAATGATAAGGGGGTGAGAAGAAATCTCCCAAAGTGGCTGTTCGGTGAGATGACGGTGCCTGGCGGAAGCCCAGACGAAGGAGGTTAGGAGCAGGATGACGAAGATGAGATGTAGGAGGACGTCGGGTTGAGGAAAGCTTCGACGTGGCTCCTGAATGGAGGTGTGAAGACGAAGATGATCTTCTACCAGAATGGAGGTGAGAGGACGGCTCCAAGGTGACCTATGAAGAGGGATGGGAATTTGGAGGAGTATTTGGTGGGCTAGAGGTTCGCTATACGCCTTGGGAGGTTGAGAACAAGCTCTAATGGAGCGTTGGTAGGCTTGCTAGAGCTTGGGAGTAGGTAGGAGTAGAGTAGGTAGAGATGGCTTGGAAGAGAGGGGGTGTAGGTCCTTTTATAGTGGAGAAGAGGCAAAAATAGGTATGGGACCATTATTGACATCCAGGCTCTCTGGAAGTGTCGCTATAGGCAGCTCATGCCCACTCATGCCCACAGCTTGCTTTGCTGGTGAGCGAGGAATTAGTGACTGGTGTAAGTGTCGCTGTAAGTCTAGCTCATGCGTCGCTGTAAGTCCAGCTCATGCGTCGCTGTAAGTCCAGCTCATGCGTCGCTGTAAGTCCAGCTCATGCATAGCTGGCGCTGCGTTCCCCGCCTTTACCGCACTCGGGTGCACCCACACGTTGGCGCTGCATTGTGTACAGGCGTGCCTATGCACGCGTGTGGTGGTGCATGCATGTGCTAGGCAGCCTAGGCTACTCCATGTGGCGCAATCTGGATCGTCCATCTTCTTCTTGTTGTAGGGGCTGCTACAGAGGTTGAATTGAGTCGATTTTCATGCAGTTAGCTTGCGATCGTCAACTGAATCCATCCGCGCAGTCAGATTTGTCATTTTAAGCTTTGAATTATGTGTCCTTGTCCCTTGGCCATTGATCTTCCTCAGACTGCATATGGTGCTATGGGACTTCGATCAAGGCGATTTCAGAGGCGTTGGACTCCGATCGTTGTCTTGATCAGATCTGTATGGTTGGATCGTCAATCTGAGGCTCTAAAATAAATATCCTTCTCTCCTAGCCACAAAAAGGATGCAACTAACCTAAATTATATACAACTACTCTAAATGCAGAATGATGCTTGCTATGCAATATTTATAACATGAAATGCATATCTAAGCCTAGGAACATGCATGATAGCATTTTATCATCAATAAATGTGTTTACATCATACCCTCATGCCTATCTTTTACTAGTCCCTAGGAAAATTAAACTATATGCTATGTATAAAAGCAAAATTAGGATTAGATCGCTTAGCCCTAAGTTGTTTATTAACAATAGAAAATTTCAACTAAGGTCCTAAACTACGAAAACTTAACAGTACCCGAGTGCCTGCTAGAATGTAGATCGCCCAAGTCCTCGCCTTATTTGAAAAGGGAAGATATATTTTTTTATTAATTTTCTTCTTTTCCAATTTTTTTGTACTTTTGGAGTTTGAGAGTTCTGGGATAACTTTTTACGGCTACCCGACCCACCCAAGACTAGAGAAGGACTCTAAGTGCTAAGCATCTTTGTGAAAAAGTGATAGACACACAAAATGGCCATTAAGACGGACTTCTGGTTTCTACAACCCTAATTGACCTTGCCTAAAGGTTTATCTTTACGATTGGTAGCTTTCTCCCTACTTTTATTTATGGGGTCAACACAAGAGCGAACCCATTGTATATCTCCCCAGTTTATTCTACTTCCCTGCTTCTTCCCTAAGTGTTTTGGGAATTATTATACATTTTTTGTGAGTTGGGTTCTGGACAATCGGCCGATGAGCTGTTACCACCAACAACTTGCCAGCTATACTCGTGTAGTGAAGTGTGGTTTTATTTATTTTTTTATTTTCTCCTTTTTCTATTTTTTCTCTATATTTTCTTTTCTTTTCTTTTCTTTTAAGTAGGTGGCTTTCCTGATCTAAGATTTACCTAAAGGCAGTACAACGAAAATGGTCTTGTGGCTAGGCTCTGGACAACTGGTCGAGAGCTGTTGCCACTGACAACTTGCCAGTCATACCACCCAAGTCGGTCCATTAGCACCCAATTTCCGTAAAAATCATTGGAAGGTGAGTCAGTGAGAGTAGTATGTAGATGCTTAGCTTTAAAATCCCCCCAAATCAGAGGGTGAGATGATAAGTCATATACTTATCATCCCAGTTTATTTACCAAATTAAAATGAATTTGGATTGGCAAGGACTCGAGACTAAGTCCACATTTGAGTGGACACCCGGGCTAATTAAACCCGAAGACCTGAAGAGTCTAAGTGTTTAGGTCCTCTCGTATCATTTCCTAAAGTTAATAACTTCCAAATGCCTAAGTTTTTTTTTCCTAATTTGTTTCTTTTTATATCTTATTCAAATTTTCAATTTTTTTTTAATTTTATAAGAAACTAAAAGAAATTCTACGGAGTTAACATAATGATTTCAGGAATTAATTATCCACCACCCCATGCCTAAATGATGCAATGTCCTCATTATAAAAATAAAGACATGAAAAGGACGGAGTAAACAGAATATCACCTGAGTGTCTTGAAAATCCAGTCAACTCCGCAGAGTGAAGAGTGTATACACATGTGCTAAGTTTAATGCCTTCAGCTAGGCATAACATGCATAAAAAGAAGAGATTGAAAATTCACAAGTGAGATTCAAAATCAAAATCAAAATATTGATCCTGAAAACCATCTGCAGAAGATGTCCACAGATGTGGACCAGATTATGGTGCAGACCCATGCCCCAAGGTCGAGTGGTTCTCAAGTTATGGATGAAAATCACCCAGAACCGAAGGTTGTTGTGTTTGCAGGGCTGGGCTTGCAATTTAGTGGTGTGCAACCCAAGACCAAAGTGTCAAACAATGGGTAAAGATGGTTAAAAAGGTGGTTTCAGGTCAATAGGTACCCTTATATCCAAACTTGTTTGTCCCTCAAAATTAACCTTCCAAATTTTCATTTCAACATTCCTATCCTCCAACATCAAGTGCTTAAGTTATGGGACCTCTAGCATATCATTCACCCCATAAGATTCTCCCAAGTCTAGAAATAGTGCCTGACTCAAGATTGACTTGGGTACAATGATTTCCAAATCAAAATCAATCCCTTTGTGGTGTGGTTGAGGAATGGGGCTATTGATTGAATCTTCTAGTAAATGAGGATTCAAATCCTCCAAGTAAGCCCCAACCGAATCCAAATCTTCAATAATTATGCTATCAACTGGTTCGTCAGATTCCTCAAGCCCATTTGTCTCACTAAAATCCTCTTCCTTAAGTTCAAGTGAGACTTCACAAAAAGATTCTTCACCCTCAGAGTCAAAGAATCCATGATCCTCATTTATATATGTCTCAAAATCATATGTCATTTCATGGTCCGTGGAGACATATTTTTCCTCGCTCCCTGGCTCGGGGATCTCGGGTGAATCAATCGGCTTATCGTCAATGGGGTTCTCTAGCCCAACCTGGTCATCCTTGATTTCAGAAAATGTATCCCCCCCGACAGGTGCCCGAGTAGGTTCTGACATTGGCTCTCCTGAAGAGGGTTCATCTTGAGAATCATCCCAAAATTTGACTTGGGCAACCATAAATTTTATCCTCAACCTCGACAATTTCCCAAGAAGAAACTCACTTAGGTCCCTATCCCTAACACTTTAGAGCAAATCCAATAAAGAACTATTAAGTTCATCAACCATTTTGATCATAGGCTCCAGTTCTTCAGTGCATGGTGTTGGCTGAGCTTCTAAAGATTGTATAGTGTTCCTTAAATTAACCAGCACCCTATTCGAGATCTGGTTCACCTGAACCGACTGGTTCGATTTAGGTTTGGGTGGGTTTGGGTTAAATTTAGGGGAGTTAAGATGTCGAGGTTCTCGGGTACCTCCTTGAAAGTAGGTCATTCTAGGTTGTTCAAATGATGGTGGTGACCTATATTCAGTGGAATACTAGGGAGGATAGGTGTTATAATCATCGTATCCTTCCTGATTGTAGATTGGGTTGGTTTGGTCATTAAAGGATGGAGATCTATAATCATTGTAGCTCTGGGAAGGATAGTAATCATAGTCTTGTTGTCCAGGGTTAGGCCCTGGATGCTGAGGTCCGAATTCGTATCCCCAATCAAAGTTATCCCAGCTAGTTGATGGGTAATTGCAAGTTAAGTCGGGATAGTAATCATCTTGGGGATAAGTGGTGGTAGGAGGATAGGATTGGAAATGTGTGTAAGATGTGGAAGGGTACATGGTGAAGTAAGGAGGGAAATCAGAAGAGAAAGGAGCACTACAATACAAAAATACAAGCTTGTCCTGAGGTTGGGTAACCTAAAGGTCTACAGACTCTCAGAATCCATCCTAAGATTATGGAAAATTTACACTACTTATGTCCAGGCAATCCAACTAGTTAGAAGGAGGGACTGGGGAGAAGGTTCTCCGTTTAGCTTGCACCTCCTGTTCATAATGTACCCCCCAGCCGCAGTCGTTTGATGCTACTCCACTAGCTAGACATCAGATTGACTAGTATAAGCAAGTTAATCATGAACAATCTCAATCTGGATCCTGACAAGCGAACCAGTCCTTATGGCCAACGTCTAATCAATTTCAGTTAGGCTTGGGACAATGGTGCTTTAGGAATGTGATGGGCCGTTTAGATGGGTTGTGCCCTTAATGATCAGTTAAAATGTGTGTGCGTGCACAACCAGGGTTTGCAAACAAGGTTATTTGATGATGTGTGTTTTAGGGTTCAACCTTATTTAGTAGCTTTTAGGGTTTAATCTTTAGGTATATTCAATCAAGGTTCAGTATAACACTCCAAGTTTTGAAAGCACTGGTGTAGATATATTCCTTTAAAAATCAGAAATAGAATGTGGAGTGCCTAGTTCAGTCCTAAAAATCAACCCTAAGTGGCAGGCTACTTACTGAATTACTTTTATCTTAAGTGGCGTGGCCCAAACAGTTCAATCAATTGGCCTATTGCACCACTTAGTTAAGGCACACAGAAATGTTTGACCTATTCAGATTTCTACTCACTTATTCGTGTGTTGAATTAAATGTGTCGGGTCCACAGGTTGTATCCCAGTTAAGTGGTAGAATTGATGTGATTGTGCACCTTAGTGTGAGAAGTTGTGGGTGTTAAGGTGTGTCTCTTTCAGAAAATCCCACAATCAGAAAACACTTTTTTATTTTTATTTTTTAATGTGGATGGTGAAGTGAGTGGAGGTGGCAAACAAACAACCAAATCTATCCTAGGGTTTATAAAAAGCACCTAAGTTGATTTGGGTTTTAGTTATTAGGTTATGGAATGAAAACTAAGGTGGAGGTGGTGTAGGGGACACTTACAAAACACTCTACCCACACTTTAGTCCAGTCTACCACACTTGGATCTCCATGCTAGGGTACCTGCAAGGCAACAAATCAGAGATAAGCAGGGTTCATGTTATGTAAATGCAAAGAAGTGCAATAAACAATGAAGTAAATTCTGTTGCCTCCCCGGCAACGGCGCCAAAATGGTCGAGCATGTTTTGCATGTTAGAAATTGGGGTTACAAATAACCCATCATCGTAGTTGCAAAACATGTCGATCAGATAAAATTTATACTAAAATTCCAAGGGAGTCCCGAGTTGAACACAGGGAGGCGATGTTTACTTTATTGAAAGCCACGCTTCGTTTTATTTGTTTTTGGTATTTTAGGGTTTTGTTTTTTTTTTTGTATTTTTGAAAGAAGAAGACAAGAAAAATGAATCACAAGAGATATAGAACAAATATGATATATATCACTTCCAATGTCAATTACAATAAACTATGAAAGCATAAAAGAGAAGGGGGTGAGAAGAAATCTTCCAAAGCGGCTGTTTGGTGAGACGACGACTCCTGGTGGAAGCTCGGACGAAGGAGGTGAGGAGCGTGATGGCAGAGGTGAGATGCAGGAGGATGTCGGGTTGAGGAAAGCTTTAGCGTGGCTCAGAAATGGAGGTGTGAAGACGGAGATGATCTGCTACCGGAATGGAGGTGGGAGGATGGCTCCAAGGCAACCTAAGAAGTGGGATGGGAAGTTGGAGTATTTAGTGGGGTAGAGGTTTGCTATACTAATAGGCACCTTGGGAGCTTGAGAACAAGCTCAAATGGAGCATTGGTAGGCTTGCTAGAGCTTGGGAGTAGGTGGGGGTAGAATAGGTTGAGATGGCTTGGAAGGGAGGGGGGTAGGTCCTTTTATAGTGGAGGAGAAGAGGCAAAAATAGCTATGGGACCATTAGTGACATTCAGGCCGTCGATGGAAGCGTCATTGTAGGCAGCTCATGCCCGCTCATGCCCACTCATGCCCACAGCTGGCTTTGCTGGTGCGCAAAGAATTAGCAACGGTTGTTAGCATCGCTATAGGCCTAGCTCATGCGTCACTGTAGGGCAGCTCATGCATAGCTGGCGCTGGGCTCCCCCGCCTTCTCTGCATGTGCACGCACCCACGTGTTGGCGCTGCATTGTGCACAATCATGCCTACGTGTGCGTGCGGTGGCGCGTGCATGTGCTGGGTGGCCTGGGCTGTGCCACGTGGCGCAGTCTGGGCCGTCCATCTTCTTCTTGTTGTAGGGGCTACTATAGAGGTCGAATTGAGTTGATTTTCGCACCATTAGGCTACGATCGTCGACCCGAATCCATCCGCGTGGTCAGATTTGTCATTTGAAGCTTCAAGTTGTCTCCTAGTCCCTTGGCCATTGATCTTCCTCAGACTACATATGGTGTCATGGGGCTCCGATCGAGGCAATTTCAGAGGCGTGGGACTCCGATCGTCATCTTGATTAGATCTGTATGGTGGGATCGTCAATTCGAGGCTTCGAAATAAATATCCTTCTCTCCTAACCACAAAAAAGGCGTAATTAACCTAAATTATATACAACTACTCAAAATGTAGAATGATGCATGCTATGCAATAGTTATAACATAAAATGCAAATCTAAGCCTAGGAACATGGATGAATAGGCATTTTATCCTCAATAAATGTGTTTACATCGTTAGTCTATTCACCATTTCAAGCCAAGTTAAGGTTTTCAAGGTTGTTGCGACTTGACCCTAGATTGTTGGCTCCATGAAGATCAAGTCCTCTATTAAGAGGGATGGTTCAACCTCCAAACTTGATGAAGATCAATTTCACTTTATCCTCTTAATGGAATATGGTAAGTTTATAATGTTCATTTAGGATTTGCCATGATTCGGTAAGCACATGTTGCATGAGAATGAGATCTTATCAATGTATAAACCCTAAATCTAAACCCAAACCTAAAACCTAAACCCTAACAAATTCACAGCTCACATTATATTCTCATCTCACAATTCTACAAAATTAACACAAACCAAGAAAATTCAGATATATTAATTTTGAAATAAAACTACCAAAATTAACAGAAACTAAGAGCATATATTAATTTTGAAAAAAAAAAAAGGATGTGGAGGAGGAGGGGCAGGGGCATGCAGGGGGAAGGGGGAGGTCGAGGAGGAGGAGGGCTCGAGGAGAGGGAGGGGGGTTTGGGTGATGGGGAGGTGGAGGAGGAGGAGAGGGTCGAGGCTGGGGGGAGGCTGGAGGAGGGGGCAACTGAAGGAGGGGGAGGGGGACTTTGGGCAATAGAAGTAGGAGAGGTGAAGGAGGACAGGGTGGTGGAGGAGATGTTGGGGGGACGGAAGAAGATAGGGTCGGGGGGCAACAAGGGGAGGGGGAGGGGGGATTTGGGTTGTGGAGGATGGAGAGGTGGATGGGTGGAGGAGGGGGATGTGAAGGAGGAGGAGAGGGCAAATGGGTGGAGAGGAGGTGGTTGGAGGAGAAGAGGATGGAGAGGGGCTAGAGGAGAAGGATGAGGAGATCGATAACTAGGTTGAACGAGGAGAGCAACATGCAGCGAGGAGATGAGTTGAGGAAGATGAGTTGAGGATGGTGCTAAGTCGCACCCTAATAGGCCACCATTAGCGATGGTTTCAAAAAACTATCGTCGAATGTATTAAAAAATTTCCTACCACACACCATTCACAAAATCTTACCCACTTTTAGCGACGGTGTTGACAAATACCATCATTGAATAAATCAAAATTTTGTTCTCTCATGCCATCCCTAAATTACAAGCCATCATTAGCAATGGTTTCAAAAAATCATCGCTAAATCAAATAAAGAAATATTTCTCGTGATGATTTTTGTGATAGGAATGTAATAACCGTTCCCAAATATATTCTCAATGATTAAGAAACCGTCACCATTTGAAGCAAATTTCTCCTATATCATGTTGGTGAGCGGGCACATCAATTCCACATTCAGTGACAGTTATATTAATAACTGTTATCGAATATGGCCTTTGACAACGGTTCTAAAACCATTGCAAATAAGTGTCGCAAAATGCATCTTCTGTAGTAGTGTAAGATCTAAATGGTGTAGGGTTTAGGAGGGTGCCATGTGTCTTCCCTTGCCTTTATTTCTTCTCTTGTCATTATCTCTTCTATAGCTTTGTCTTTATTCCTTTAAGTTCATTATTTGACTTTCAAAAGAGTTCTCCTCTAATAAGTGGTTCTCCATCTCCTTAGCTTGCTAAATACCTACATGCTTCATAGGAAATCATAATTTGATTTAAGTTAAGTATAAAACATATGCATGACCTAATTATGCATGTATGATTACAATGCAACATATGTACAACCTATATGCACTATGCTAGCACAAAGTAGGAAAGTTAACACAATAAAAGGATTAAGCGTAGGAATGATGGAAAATGGCCTAAAACATCAAAATTGTGTTCAAAATGCATAATTAGGTCATATTAAAGGGATTTAGTACCTATAATACACATGGTTTTATCAATTGTCAATTGAACATCAAAATGAGCTTAGAATCACAAATCAACGATTGGAATATGTTTTAATATGTTCTAAATAGTTGCCATAAAAACTTCAATGAGATTTGACTTCATTAAGACCTTGGAATCAATTATTTTCATTTAGGACCTCTCTTTGTATTCAACCCTTCACATATTCTAAGTAAACAAGTTCACAGGGACTTATCTGCAAACCTGCAGGGGCCTTTAAGTAACATCTCCTTCTATTAATGGGCTCAATCAACAATTATTCTACCAGTTCGATTTTGGGCTTTTAGTGAAAAATCACCAAAACACTTAGAGCGCAGCTCCTCTCCTCAGGTTCATCTCTGATGAACTCAAGGCTTCCTGGCCATCCATTCTCTTCCTCACAAGATCTATGAACGATCTTGCTCTAACCTACTGGAGCCGATTTCCATGGTTTCCTACCCAATTCTAGATCGGATCCAGTGGCTCACTTTTATCCTAACAGTGGGCACGCCCTCTAGAACTCATCCAAGCCTTCCATCTCTAACGGTTGCCACCTATTGAATCCAGTCACTCCCTACCCCAATGCTTATAAATTGAGCTCCACACTCGACCTGAGATTCTTTACCAGCTCCCCTCCTACTTCCTTGGGTTGGTCTCTCATCCCACTCCAGTCCCTTTTCCCCATTCCTCGCTACCTGTGATAGAGGCAACACACCTCTCCTTCTCAATTCCTCCTTCCCACAAGGAATCTTGAAACACCTGAAGGCAATTTGGAGCTCCACTTGAGAACGCTTTGTTGCTGGAGTCCCCTCTTCCTTTCATCACCACAGTCACCAACTGTGGTGTTCTTCAGGTCCCATTCGTCCAATTAGATTAGGTTTTATTGCATTCTAGATTTGATTAGATTAGTTAGGTAGTTTAGATCATAATTCCTGGTTTAATCGCCTTAGATTAGTAGATTACTATAGTTATAGACCTTCACTGATCCACCCTCTCTAATCAATTTCAATCAGAGAGGATGATTCATTTATCCATTTCAATTCATTGATCTTCCCCCACATCTCGTGACCACTTTCACATTGTGTCCTCAAATTTTAATCGCATCTTACTCCATTCATCAGAGCCATTATAGATCTCAAGCTCGCTAGCTTCTAGATCTATAATTTCTCTCAGATCCATTGGAGGGTTCTTCCACTCATTTCATTTGATCACAAGAACCCTCCTCCAGGTTTGAATTAAGCATTATTCACTTGATTTATTCTGATTTGGTTTTCATGCCTGATCAAGAGATTAGAGATTTAATTTGGTTCAACTGGGTTTAATCAAGTGAATTGAGTTGTTGGATGTATAATTGGGTTGTGTACGATGGATTTGAGCTTATCTAATTGGATTTGTATTGATTATCGAGGACATGCCCAATTTCCCTCTTTATTTCTATTTTTATGCTTCTCACAGGTAGCAAGGGCCATGACAATTCAATGCATGGATTAGATACCCTTGCAATGACCTAAGTGTTTTCTAAGGATCCTAAACACTAATCAATAGTGTGTAAGGTGCTTGGTTTATCAAATCAATACAATGATCATAGATAAAATGCCCAAGAGGTGATAGCTGGAATTTATTGCAAATTATTTCAATTTGATAGTTGAAGGTGTGATTAAGTTTGATATATTTCTATAAACACCTAGGACCTATTTTCAGTGGGTTTTAATGCCTAGTTTGATCTCTTCCCTTCAAGCTATTTATAGCGAAGGGTAGATGATTAATTATGGTTTCAAGGGTGCAAAGAGCTTTGATCTGCTTTGCGACTGATTCCAGACCATTCAAGGAATTTTTACAATAATCTAACATGAGATTTTTAGGGTTTAAATTAGATCTAGGATGCTTTCGTCCATCACCTAGGAGATGTAGACACATCTATTTAGGTTAAAATGCCTATTCATGTGTGTTCCTAGGCTTAGCTTTGCATTTCATATTATAAATATTACATAACATGCATCATTCTACATTTAGAATAGTGTATATTTTAGGTTAATTCCATCCTCTTTATGGCCAAGAGGGAAGGAGATTTATTTTAGGGCCTCGGATGGATGATCTGATCGTACGGATCTGATCAGGATGACAATCAAAGTCAAATGCCTCCGAAATCATCTAAATCAGAATCCTGTAGCACCATATGAAGTCCAAAGAAGATCAATGGCCAGGGGGCAATGTGACATCCTTATGGGCATTGAATGAAAAATCCGATCGTACGGATGGATCTAGAGCGACGATTGTAGTTCAGCAACGTGGAAATCATCTCGATTTGAGCACCGTGGCACCCTCTGCAACGGAAAGAAGATGGACGGCCCAAATGGAGCCACGTGGCACCATTTAAGCCGCCCAACATCGGCTAGTAGCCATCGCCCACATCTGGTTCATCCATTCTCAGTTGTTGGATCTTAATCCAATGGCTGAGAAGCTTCCTCCACTGCATGCCCTTCAGACGTGTCCTCAACACATACGTCAACCTAGCACGTTGGTTGAAGACCCAGCATCCAAGGGAGGGGTACAGGTTCGAATCCACGTAGCCCCCCCAATTCACAATTGAGGCGCACCCAACACCAGTGGACGCAGTGCAGCGCACATGACGCATGCGCACAAGCGGCGTGCATCACACACCAACATGCATCACACACAAGCATGCATAGCACTGGCCACGTGAACAAGTGCGCAAAGCACATTCCAACGCACGCGCGCACAGCAAGGAGCATGAGGCACGAGCACATGATGCGGGTGCCAGTGGGGAAGAAGGTTGGCACCGATCTTCAGTGACAGTTGGGTGGGTCTTTAGTGACGATTGCAGCTGTCACTAATGCCCTATGCACAAATTCCTCCTCTTCCTTCCACTATAAAAGGACCTACCCCCTCCATTCTTCACCATCTCTTCCTTTCTTTCCCTCACCACCTCCAAGGCTATGAGAGAGCTTGTCCCAAGCTTGGGATGCTCCTTTAGAGTAGAATCAAATATTTTCCTGCCTTTCATCCCCAGTCGTGGAGCATCCCGCGGCCATCCTCTCACCTCCTTTGAGAAGAAGATCATCGCCGCGACGACGTCCTGTCCCGTCCTCCTTCCTCCACAGTCGTTCTCCTTCGTCCCACTCCTCACCACCTTCTTCGAGGCACAGTCAAAGTGAGCCATCCTCCAAGCGACCGTCGAGGGGGATTCTTACCTATCTCTACCTTTTCACTTTTGTAGTGTAGTTTTCCCTCTTTCATTGTTGTAGAAACATTTGTTCATAAATATATGATTGTTCCTCTCTCTCTCTCTACATTATTTTTGCAAGTAGATAAAGTTTTCATCGACCTAATTTCTTGCTTGATAAAAATATCAAAAAAAAAAAGAAAGGATACAAACGACAAAAACAAATAAAATCAAAACGCGAAATTTTCAAACCAAACATTCGCCTGCTCGTGTTCGACCCGGGATTCCTTTCGAGTTTCAATTATAAATATTATCTAATCGATGGATTTTTTTGTGAATCGAACTACGACAATGGGCTTATAAGCTCAAACCTTTTCGTAACGAATCTCCGCCTCATCATTTTGGCGCTGCTGCTGGGGAGGCAATGCACTTTGGTTCTTTCCATGTTTCTCCGCATTACTTACATATTTTTCTAACCTATATTTTTTCTTTGATTCATTATCTTGCAGGAACCCGATCGATGAGTTGAAGGTGGTAGATTGGAGTAAAGTGCAGGTAGAGATTTCTGCAAGTTTCCCCCCAGTTCCCCACCCACTAGATTTCATTTCGCCACCTTAATAATCAAGACCTAATCTATTTAGGAGTTTTCATGAACCCTAGGATAAAACTTATTTTTCTTCTTTCCACCTCCACCCATCTCACCCCCGCATATATGAAAAAACAAAAAAAATAAAAAAATACTCTTCACTTGTGGGATTTACTCAAAGAAACACACATTAACACCTACAAGTCTCGACTTAGGGTGCACCACTTTACATTGATTCTACCACTTAACTGGAATCGGACCTATGGATTTGGTACTCCTTAACTCAACACACAAATAAGTGAGTAGAAAATTTGAATAGGTTAAACATTTTGTGTGCCTTAACCAACTGGTGCAACAGGCCGATTGCTTGAGTTATTTAGGCCACACCATGATGTAGACACTTCCATTTTGGTTAAAATGCCTATTTATGAATATCTCTAGGCTTAGATATGCATTCCATACTATAAATATTACATAGAATGCATCATTCTGCTTTTAGAGTAGTTTGTGTATACTTTAGGCTAATTGCGTCCTTTCATGGCCAGGAGAGGAGATTTAATTTGGAACCTCGGATTGACGATCCAACTATATGGATCTGATCAGGACGATGATTGGAGTCCAACACCTTTGAAATTGCCTTAATTGGAGTCTTGTAGCACCATATGTAGTCCGAGGAAAATCAATGACCGAGGGACTAGGTGACCTAATTTGGAGCTTCAAATGACAAATCCAACTACACTGATGGATTCTAGCCGACGATCGCAACCCAATGACATGAAAATCGACTCAATCTGACCTCTGTAGCAGCCCCTACAAAGGAAAGAAGATGGACGGCCTAGATCGCGCCATGTGGTGCAACCCAGGCTGCCCATGCGCACGCACGTGCCACTACACGCACACAGCAATGTGCACGCGTGCCCATGAGTGGAGGCATGCTTGCACAGTAGTGCGCAGAGGCACTCACAGTGCATGGGCACGCGAAGGCGTAGCAGGGGGCACGTATCACACGTGCACGCGCGAGAAGGGTGCGTGGGGAACGCACTAGCGTAGTGGCAACATGGGTGCAAGGCTGTCTTCAGCAATGTTCGTGGCGAATCCTCAGCAACATTTATGACCATCACTAAATGTCCTATATACGAAATTGATCCTTTCCTCCACTATAAAAGGACCCCTACCCCTCCCATTCTTCTTCATCTCTTCCTTTCTCCTTCTCACCACCACCAAGGCTCTAGAAAGAGCTTGTCCCAAGCCTGGGCTGCTCCTCTAGAGTAGAATCAAATATTTTCCCACCTCTCATCCCCATTCGTGGAGCATCCCGTGACCGTCCTCTCACCTCCTTCGGGAAGAAGATCCTCGCCGTAATGACGTCCTACCCCATCCTCCTTCCTTCATCATCGTTCTCCCTTATCCCGCTCCTCACCACCTTCCTCGGGGCACCGTCAGAGCAAGCAATCCTCCAAGCGACCATCGAGGGGGATTCTTCTCACCTATCTCTATCTTTTTGCTTTTGTAGTGTAGTTTTGCTGCTTTCATCATTGTAGAAACATTTGGTCAAAAATATATTATTGTTGCGCTCTCTCTCTGCATTACTTTTGCAAGTAGATACGGTTTCCATTGACCAAATCTCTTACTTGATAAAAATATGAAAAAATAAGAAAAGATAAAAAATGACAAAAAGAAATAAAAATGAAATGTTGATTTTTCGAAACAAACGTTCGCCTCCCCGTGTTCGACCCGAGACTCCTTTCAATTTTTAGTTATAAATATTATCTGATCGATGGATTTTGTCATGAATTAAACTACAACGACGGGTTTCGAAACTCAAATCTTTTCGCGATGAATCTCCGCCACATCATTTTGGCGTTGTTGCCGAGGAGGCAACGCTCTTTGGTTTTTCTTGCATTTTTTCGCCTTACTTAACTTTTTAGCTTGCTTTGCTCCTTTCTTTCTATGATTACAAGTACACTTCCAAGGTGATCCAAAGTAGATAGATCAGAGTAAAGTGTAGTTAGAAGGTTCTGTATGTTTACCCCACCACCCCCCTAGTTTCCATTTCACCACACTAATAACTCAAACTCAAATCAACGTAGGTGCTTTTATAAACCCTAGGATAGATCTGATTGTCTGATTGTCACTTCACCTCACCTTACCCTTCCGCGTAAATTAAAACTATAAAAAGAAAGTAATTCTTCTCTACTTGTGGGATTAGCTTAAAAGAGATACACTTAACACCCACAATTTCTAATCCTAAGGTGCACAATCACTTCGATTCTACCACTTAACCTAGGATCTAACCTATGGACCCGGTACACGTCAATGTAACACACACATATGTGAGTAGAAATCTGAATAGTTCAAACATTCTTGTGCACCTTAACAAGTGGTGCAACAGGCCAATTGCTTGAACTGTTTGGGCCGCACCACTCAAATTAAAAGTGATTCACCAAGTAGCTTGCCACTTAGGGTTGATTTTTAGGGCTGAACTAGGCACTCTACATTATTTTTGATTTCTAAAGGAATATATCATCACCAGTGCTTTCAAAACTTGGAGTGTTCTACAAAACCTGATTGAACGAACCTAAAGATTAAATCCTAAAACCTACTAAACAAGGTTAAACCCTAAAAGACACATCATCAAATAACCTTGTTTGCAAACCCTGGTTGTGCACATACACACTCATGAATTTATCATTAAGGGCACAACCCATCTAAAGGGCCCATCACATTCCAAGAACACAATCATCCCAAGCCTAATTAAAATTGAGTAGACGTTGGCCTTAAGGATTGATTCTCTCTTCGGGGCTCAGATTGAGATTATTTTTTATTAATCTGCTTCTACTAGTCCATCTGATGTCAAGGTAGGAGAGTAGCATCAAACGACTGTAGTTGGGGGTATCAAAGGAATCGGAGGCACAAGCCAAAGGAAGAACCTTCTCCCCAACCCCTCCTTCTTGGATTGACCGAATAAAAGTAAACTAGATCGTTTACAATCTTAGGATGGGTCCTGGGAGTCTGTAGGTTGTTAGGCTACCCACATAAGGATAGGTTTGGTTGATTGTACTACAGGGTACCTTTTCTCTTCTGATTTCCCTCCTACTCTGCAATGTATCCTTTCACATCTTTCACACATTTCCAATCCTACCTTCCTATCAACACGTATCCTCAAGATGATTACTATCCCGACTTGACTTATGATTACCCATCTCCTAGCTGGGATAACTTTGATTGGGGATATGAACCCAAACCTCAGTGTCCAGGGCCTAACCCTAGACAACAAGACTATGATTACTATCCTTCCTAGAGCTATAAAGATTATGGATCTCCACCCTTTGATGGTAAACCTAGCCTGATCTACAATCAAGAAGGATATGTTGACTATAACACCTACCCCCTGGGGAATATGCTAAATATAGGTCACCACCATTCTTTGAAGAACCCGAAATGACCTACAATTAGAGAGGGACCTGAGAACCTCAATATCTTAACTCCCCTAGATTGAACCCAAACCCACCCAACCCTGAACCGAACCATTCAGTTCAGGTGAACCAAGTTCAGGATATGGTGTTGGCTATCTTGAGGAACACCATACAATCTTTAGAGACTCAGCCAACACCATGCACTAAAGCAATAGAGCCTATGATCAAAATGATTGATAAACTTAATAGTTCTTTATTGGATTTGCTCCAAGATGTTAGAGATAGGGGCTTGGGTGAGTTTCTAGTAGGGAAATTATCAAGATTGAGGATGAAATTTGTGGTTGGCCTAGTCCAATCTTGGATTTATTCTCAAGATGAACCCCCTTCAGGAGAGCCAATGTCTGAACCCGCTCAGGCACCTGTCAGGGGGATACATATTCGAAGACTAGAGATGACCAGGTTGGTCAAGAGCAACCGATTCAGGATGAACCGGTTGCTTCACCCGAGATCCCCAAGCCAGGGAGCAAGGAAAAATGTCTCTATAGACTAGGAAATGACATGAGGCATATGACGATAGGAATTCCTTGACTCTGTGGGTGGAGAATCTTTAGGTGAAGTCTCACTTGAGCTTAAGGAAGAGGATTTTAGTGAGACGAATGGGCTCAAGGAGCATGACGAACCTTTTGATAGCCCGATTATTGAAGATTATGATCATGTTGGGGCTAACTTGGACGATCCGAATCTTGATGGTTCAATCAGTGGCCCCATTGCTCAACCACACTTTGAAGAGCTGAATTATGACATTCTTGATATCACCAGACCTAAGTCAATCCTGATTGAGCCACAATTGTTGCACTTGGGTACTTTAGATGGGCTGTACAATGATTTGGAGGTCCTGAAAACATTGATTTTAGAGGATAGGAATTTGGCAATGAAAATTTGGAAGGCTAACTCAGAGGGAAACACAATTTTGGATTTAAGGGTTCCTATTGACCTAAAACCACCTACTTTTTACCAGGACCCTTATGTTATCTTTCAGGTGCAACCCAAGCTCAGAATCATTGATTATCTTTTTGATTTGAAATCTAAAAGGACATTCGAATCTCGAGAATCAAATTTACCTTTTGTCTGACACTTTAGTCTTGGGTTGCATACTATAAAACTGCAGGCTCGACCCCGCAAGCTCAGTAATCTCCAGTTCTGGTTGATTTTCATCCAAAACCTTAGAACCACTCTACCTTGGGGCATGGGCCTGCATCACATTTTGGTCCACTATGGACATCTTTTTACAAGTCCCAAAATCAATATTCTTATTCTAGTTTCGACCTACACTTCTAAACATTTAATGTCTTCTTTACTTGTGAATCGTGCCTACTACAAGGCAATAAATTTAGCATGTGTGTATATTCCACATTTTCTGCAGAGCTGATCGGATTTTCACAAAATTCAGGTGATATTCTATTTACTCCTCCCTTTTCATGTCTCTACTTTTACAATGAGGATATTGCATCATTTAGGCATGGGGGGAAGGATAATTAATCCTGAAATCATTATGTTAACTCCGTGGAATTTATTTCTTTTATTTTCTTTAAAAAAAATAAAGAAGAAAGAAATTAGGAGAAGAGAACTTAGGCATTTAGAAGTTGTTAATGTTAGGAAATGATACGATAGGACCTAAATACTTGGACTCTTTAAGTCTTCTGGCTTAATCAGTTTGAGTGTCCACTCGAATGTGGACTTAGTCTCAAGTCCTTGCCAAGTAATTTTATTTTAATTTGGTAAATAAATTAGGGTGATAAGTACACAACTTATCAACCTGCACTCTGATTTGAGGGAACTTTAAGCCTAAGCATCTACACACTATTTGCACTGACTCACTATTCGGTGATTTTTATGAAAATTAGGTAGATAATGAACTTTCTAGGGTAGTATGGCTAACAAGTTGTCATAGGTAACTGCCCATTGGTCAGTTGTCCAGTGCCTAACTACATGACTATACTCATTCTACTGCTTTTAGGTAAATCTTAGATCAGGGAAGCTACCTACTCAAAAAAAGAAAAAGAAATGATACTAAAAAATAAAGAGAAAAAAAAAAGAGAAAATAAAAAGTAAATAAAACCACACTTCACTGCACGAGTATGGCTGGCAAGCTGCCTAGTCAGCAGCCCATTGGCCGATTGTCCAGAGCCCAGCTAACAAAAAATGCATAAGTAATTCCCAAAACACTTAGGGAAGAAGAGGGAAAGTAGAATAAATTAGGGAGATATACATTGGGTTCGCCCTTGTACTGACCCCATAAAAAATTAAAAAAAGAAGGGAGAAGCTACCGATCTGAAAGATAAATCTTTAGGTAGAATGTTTTAGGTCACCTAGGGTCGTAGAAACCTAAAGTCCATTTTAACAATCGCTTAGTGAGTCCACCACCCTTTCACAAGATGATTAGCACTTAGAGTCCTTTTTCAGCCTTGGGTGGGTAAGGTAACCGTAGAAAGTTATCCTGAAACTCACAAACTCCAAAAGTTCAAAAAAAATTAGAAAAGAAGAAAAAACAAAAAAATGTATTTTCCCTTTTCAAATAAGGTAAGGACTTAGGCAATCTGCATTCTGGCAAACACCCATGTATAGTTGAGTTTTCCTAGTTTAGCACCTTAATTGAAAATTTCCTTTTGTTAATAAACAACAAATGCCTTAAGCGATAGAACCCTAATTTTGTTTTTATACATAGCATATAGCTTAATTTTGCTAGGGACTAGCAAATGATAAGCATGGGTGCATGATGTAGATACATCCATTTAGGTTAAAATGCCTATTTATGCATGTCTCTAGGCTTAGATATGCATTCCATACAATAAATATTCCATAGCATGCATCATTCTGCATTTAGAGTAGTTTGTGTATACATTAGGTTAATTACATCCTTTTATGGCCAGGAGAGAAGGAGATCTATTTGGAACCTCGGATTGACAATCCGACCATACAGATCTAATCAAGATGACAACCGGAGTCCAACACCTCTGAAATCACCTTGATCGGAGTCTCGTAGCACCATATGCAGTCTGATGAAGATCAACAGCTGAAGGACTAGGTGACAAAATTTGGACCTTCAAATGACAAATCCAACCCCACAAATGGATTTGGGTCGACGATCGTAGCCTAACGACGTGAAAATTGACACAATTTGACCATTGTAGCAGCCCCTACAAAGGAGAGAAGATGGATGACCCAAATCGCACCACATGGTGCAACCAAGGCTGCCCATGAACACGCACGTGCACAGTAGCATGGGCGAGAGTGCATGCGGAGGCATGTAAGGGACAACGTACAGTGCATGGGCACGTGGAGGCATAGTAGCAGGCGCGTGGAGCGCGTGCCAGTGTAGTGGCAGCATGGGCATAAGGCTATCTTCAACAACATTTGCA
The DNA here is from genome assembly GCA_037157565.1 of Thalassia testudinum. Lineage (NCBI taxonomy): Eukaryota > Viridiplantae > Streptophyta > Magnoliopsida > Alismatales > Hydrocharitaceae > Thalassia > Thalassia testudinum. The sequence continues at coordinate 35,685,819 of JAZHRO010000049.1, forward strand.
GGGGATCTTAAGCAACATTTATGACCATCACTAAATGTCCTGTATACGAAATTGATCCTTTCCTCCACTGTAAAAGGACCCCTACCCCTCCCATTCTTCTTCATCTCTTCCTTTCTCCTCCTCACCACCTCCAAGGCCCTAGAGAGAGCTTGTCCTAAGCCTGGGATGCTCCTCTAGAGTAGAATCAAATATTTTCCCACCTCTCATCCCCATTCGTGGACATCCCATGGTCATCCTCTCACCTCCTTCAGGAAGAAGATCCTCGCTGCGACAACATCATGGCTCGTCCCCCTTCCTCCGCCGTCGATCTCCCTCATCCCGATCCTCACCACCTTCTTCAGGGAGCTATCAGAGTGAGCCATCCTCCAAGAGACCCGTCAAGGGGGATTCTTCTCGCCTATCTTTATCTTTTCACTTTTGTAGTGTAGGTTTCCTACTTTTATAGTTGTAGAAACATTTAGTCAAAAATATATGATTGTCACTCTCTCTCTTTGCATTATTTTTGCAAGTAGATAAAGATTTCATCAACCAAATCTCTTGCTTAATAAAAATAGCAAAAGAATAAGAACAGATAAAAAATGAAAAAAAGAAATAAAAATGAAATGTGGATTTTTCAAACCAAACGTTCACCTACCCATGTTAGACCCAGGACTCCTTTCGAGTTTTGGTTATAAATATTACCTGATCGATGGATTTTCTCACGAATCGAACTACGACGACGAGTTTCGAAACTCAAATTTTTTCACAATGAATCTCCCCCCCATCACACCACTTAAGATAAAAGCGATCCATCAAGAAGCTTGCCACTTAGGGTTGATCTTTAAGGTTGAACCAGGCACTCCACATTATTTTTTGATTTTTAATGAACATATCATCACCAGTGCTTTCAAAACCAAGAGTGTTGTACTAAACCTTGATTGAATACACCAAAAGATTAAACCCAAAAAGCTACTAAGCAAGGTTAAACCCTAAAAGACACATCATCAAATAACCTTGTTTGCAAACCCTGGTTGCGCACGCACACACTTTTTAACCAATCATTAAGGGCATAGCCCATCTAAAGGGCCCATCACATTCTGAGAGTACGATCATCCCAGGCCTGACTAAAATTGAGTAGATGTTGGCCTTAAGGATCGATTCACTCTTCGAGGCTCGGATTGAGATTTCTTTTCGATTAATCTACTTCTACTGGTCCATCTGATGTCTAGCTAGGGGAGTAGCATCAAACGACCTCGGCTGCGGGTTATCAAAGGAACTGGAGGTGCAAGCCAAAGGAAGAACCTTCTCCCTAGCCCCTCCCTCTAACTTGTTGGATTGATCAGATAGATGTAGACCAAATCATTTCTGTCATCTCAAGACAAGTCCTAGGAGTTTGTAGGTCTTTAGGCTACCCACGTTAGGACAGGTTTGGTTGATTGTACTGTAGGGCACCTTTCTCTCTTCTATTTTCCCTCCTACTCCACAATGTATCCTTCCACATCTTTCACACATTTCCAATCCTACCCTCCTACCAACACATACCCTCAAGATGATTACTATCCCGACCTGACTTAGTCTCTTTCTTGACAAAAAACCAAAAACAATAAGAAAAGATAAAAATGACAAAAATAAATAAAAGTGAAACACAGATTTTCAAACCAAACGTTTGCCTCCCCATGTTCGACCCAGGACTCCTTTCAAGTTTCATTTATAAATATTATCTGATCAACATATTTTCTTGCGAATTGGACTATGATGACAGGTTTCTAAACTCAAACATTTTCATGACGAACCTCCGCCTCATCGCCAGGTCTGTTGTAAATTCTAAAATCCACTTGTTTGGTTATTGTTTTAATGCTCAGATCAAGAGTTCAAGATGACATGTGGGTGATTTTATTAAGGTTCTAAACTTGAATTGATTTTGAGAAGTTTTAAGCAATATTAGTAGCTCTATCAGGATTGGAATGAATATTTAACCATGGTTCTTTAAGGGAATTTGGTTGTTCTAATGTTTATTATGAGTTTTTTAAATAAAATTGATTTGGATTCAGCTTCTCAGTCCCTTTAGCAGGTCTTGGAGAACATGTTCTAGATCTCAGTTGGATCTAAGTTGGTGCTTAGGAAGTTGAGTAGCACTGTCAAGACTATTGGAGGTCTAGTCCTAGCAGCTCCTGAAATCCATTTGAGTTTCTATTGAGTTTTCAGTATAGTTGAGTGTTAGATCAAATTTTATAATCATTCATAAACTGATGATTAGTTTCAATGTGGAGTGAAATAGCATGTAAAATAATTTAGGATCCTTTATTAGTAACTCTGATTTTTGTAAACTGTCCAACAGTATATTTGGATGTTGATCTCAATAATAAAGCCTGATTTAAGCTTGAATATGATCCTTAATGATGTTTGGATGTTTTCAATATGCTAATCCTGATTTCCAACATGTTTGCATGATTTTGTTGGCTTGGAATCAATTTCCCAACATTAAAGGCCATTTTCCAGCATTTTTCTAAAAAATATAGTGAAAAATACAAAATTAATGTAAATAAATAAAAGAAATGTGTCTTGAGTGATATTTGTATATATTTAGATGTTAGTGTCCTTAGGTTTAGGTTTCGACTCCTCTAGTTAGGAAAATGTACCTTTGGAAGTTATAGACTTCTTGTTGGCTTAAAAATAAAATAAAAAAACAAAATGTATAAAAAGTGTCTTCTTACCCTCTTTCCTTTCTTTCTCCCCTCTTCCACTATTCTTATAAAACTCAAAAACAAAAGGAAAATAAAAAATATTCATAAACCATAAAAATTATCGATGTATGTAGTGTAAATACATGTATATATTCATAAGTTAGTAATATATAGTAAGTTATATGTAAATAGAGCATGTATAGTATATATATGTAAATAAGCTATACTGAGTATTTATATTAAGTTATATGATATAGTATTATATATATATGTATATATTGTATAATTAATTATAGTATATGCATACAACTTATATATATATGTATAACTATATATGTACACTAGTATATATTTATATATTCATATATATAACTTAACATATGGTTATAATACTTATCATGTAAAATAACCTATTTTTGTTATATATATTTAATTATGTATTGTATATATATTAATATAAGTTAATAACGTATATTATTAAGTTAAGTTAATTTAAATTAGTAAGTTAAGTAACTAATGTAGTAATTTATACTAGAATCTTATAAATTATAGTTGAACCTATTTTAATTACATTTATGATACTATTTATAATATACAATACTACGTATAATATATAATTTATATGTAATCTATACATAATCTGTGTACATAAATGTGCAAATATATAAATAAATTGAATTAAAGTATTCAAAAAGCATAATTAATCATGTAAATATGTAAATTAACTAAATGATAATTTAATTAGGTAATTAGAACATTAATTTACAGTGTAATTAAGTAGTTAAAGTAATTTAAAACATGTAAATATAGCTAACTTTAACTAATTTTAAAATATATTTATATATTTAATTAATCTATAATAATTATAGCAATAAGTAGCCTTATATATTAGCTACAAGATTATGTAATATACTTGCAAATAGGAACCCTAATTAATGCTTAATTTAGCCCCTAAAACCCTGAATAAACCATGTAGCCCAACACTAATTAGCACTGGTTTTTAGTGCCACATCGGTGGCAAGTGAAGTTGCTCTATTATACTTAAGTAATTGCAATGCTTAGTTTGTCATGCAAATGGGGGTGGACTCCCTAGCGACTGCATGCGCGGCTCGTGTGTGCTCATCCGATTTACTGTTCGACCTATAGAGCCCATTATGGGGTGGCCTACTAGAGGCATGGCCTTATGAGGTGGCCTCCGGGAGCCAGGTGGTGATTCGTTGGGTGGCCCTAGTAGCAGCTACTCCGACCCATTAGCTGTCGAGCTCTGCAGAAAACCCACCAACCTTTTTGGTGTAGGCTAAGTTAATGAGTGTTTAACCTAAAATAAAACTAAGTGTTGGCTTGAGACCAAGTGTTGTGTGTGTACATATTTATCGCGAGAGTCGTCTTTTTAGAAATACGCGTCGTAGTATAGGATGAAATTCGCATAAACACTTAAATTTATAAAACTCATAATTATGAAATTTGAGTTCGATGTCATTCGCAGGGAGCAAATTGGTAATTCAATTCACTAATCACAATATTAAGAGAGATATGCAAAAATAATCAAAATATTACCCAATGTTTATATTAGAATAATGTAGCAATAAATCAAAAATTGGAGTAAAAAGATGGGGATAAAATGGTGATTTGAATCACCAAATTAACCCTAATGTTTAAGCTCTATAACAACATAAATATTTCAATAGTAACCATAATCAAATATCCCAAATATCCACTACAATATCAGATCATAACCATCGCAAGCACAAGGCTCAGACGATAGTGTAAGGCTTCAAATGCCTTAACCTCAAGGCACCAAGGCACAACAGTAGCGGAGGAGCACAATCTCCCACAAGAGCAAGGCATAAGGGCCTCCCAAAGCCTTCAAAGGCTAAGTGTTGAGAGATGAAAGGAGGGGCACGAATCCCAAGGCAGCAGAGCAAAACCCACCCACACCTCCTTAATTCTCTTCCCTATTTCTCAATTCAAACTCTGGTGAATAGTACCAGGTATACGAGTAAGCAGACAAGGGACTAGACCAACCTGCGTGGTGTAGTGGGAGACGGATGTGCACGTGGGGTGAGTTGGACCTCACCCCATGTGCTGAGGTGATAAAGCCTCTTCATAAAATGCTTTTATATGTCACTGCGAGCTTCAAAATCCCCGATGTGGGACTATCTACAAGCCTTCTCTTCGCACAGTAGCAACAGATGGTCGCCGCATCAATTCCAGCAGCTCTGGGGGTTTTGCTACTTAATTAAAGGCCTGGAGTGAGTCACATAGAGATTCCACAATGCCTGGAGTGAGTAGTGTAGACAAAATCAGTCGGAGAACTACGAATAGGGTCGAAGAAGGTGGCGATGATGGCGGAGCTCCAGTGATATACCTGAAATGCAAAATACGACCTCTCGACCTTATCAGTTATGCTCAGAAGGTTCGTCGTAGAATGGTGAACGTGATGGTGGTGGTTTCAAGTTGTGCGGTGATCGGTGGAGTGCTGTCAGTGACAGAGGAGGTGTGCGTGAGTGCATGTGTTCGGTGGAGTGCTTGAGAGATCAAAAGCCCAAATTCTTTGTGGCATTTGGTCAGTGAGGCGAGGCAGAGCTTACAGACTCAGTGGTAATGAGTTTCGTGTGGTGGAGTGGCGGTGCGAACTCATCGAAGTTAGGCTGGAGTTTGGGAAGATGAGGGAGATGCGAGTGATGTGGTGTGTGAACCTAGAGTATAAGTAGGCAGGACAAATCAGGGAAGTAAGAGGAGTCAATAGAGGGTGATTACGAATAAGGGGAAAGAGAGTATGGCACCGGCTATGATGGGCCAGTGCTGGAGAAGAGGAAAGCTCCAGTAAGAGAGAGTGGCAGCGTCGAAGGGAGAGGAAGTTCCTGGCTGGTATGGCAAAGAGCAGACGACGAAGGGAAGAAGATTCCCTTTGCCTATCGTATGTGGCAGAGGGCAATGAAGGCAGAGTAGAGGTGTCACCGGAGCAGGTGGAGGTAGGAGAAGAAGAGGTGTTTTGGCCTTAAAACTTGCTAAGGAGGACGGTCTAGTGAATGTGGTCTTTTTAAAGGGCCAAGGTTAAGCTCCAAGATTGGGAAGAAGCTTGAATAGCTTGAAATTTCAGGGAGAAGGATCCCAAGAAATCTTGAGTTTGCTTGAGCTTAAGAGCTTGATTTAGAGGTCGAGATCTTGTCTGACAGATCGGGAAACTTCTCGTGGATCTTCCCTCCAAGTTTGGAGGTGATTGGACCTGATTTGAGAGAAAAAATCTCCCTTAAACCTCGCTGAAGAAAATGTTGAGAAGTTAGGTCCCTTTTGCAAATAATTTGAAACCTGAGGGGGTAAATGTAAGAAATAGAGTTTTGAAGGGTTAAATTGCAAACTAAGTCAAGATGAACTCTGATTGGGCCAAAATTTCGGTACCAACCTAATTTGGACCCAAGAAATCTAATGGTGAAGTTATATTTCAGTTCTCACCACATTTGATTGGGCAATTTGCATAGAAGCCTAAATAAGGGTAAAATTCCGTCTAAGACTATTCTAGGTCAAAATGGGTTCAGATGGTTAAATTAAGGATAACAGGCCTATTAGAATATTTTTATATGATTTTTAGGAGGTTTATAAGAATTTTATCCTTACTAGAACCTCTTTAATTTAAGTGGGTCCGAAATTAGGGTTTTGTGTGTTGTGGTTCTCAAAAAGCATAAAACCCTGTTTCTATCAATGTTAACCCACATTTTGGATTTTTAAGGTCATTTAACCTTCATTTAATCCTTAACAAATCCTGTGGTTAATTTGTGGCCATGATGTGCTATTAAAATTGCAGAATTAACCCTGATTTCTTATTCTCTTTTCAAATCAGAATATTGTGGAATTACGAACCTCAGATGATTATGTAGGAGCTTTTATCGATCATACTCGACTAAAAGTGTCTAGTTAGGGCCTATGATGGTGTTCCCATTAGTACATAAGTGCTATGTTTTAAAATAAACTAAGTGTTGAGTGTTGTGTTGAGTATGAATGCATGTGTGTTGTACATATACATGTGTATTAAGTGAAAATTATAAGTGTTATATAAATGTTAAGTATTATATATGTGTATGCTATACTTATATAAATACTGTAAATAAAATGTTATGTTTTCCTTATTTTGTATATATGTTTTTAAGGCTTTTGTATATATATATATATATATATGCAAGTATTATTATATATATATATATGTTAGTATGTTCATATATAGTGTATTGTATATTGTAAGTATGTTAGTATCATAAGTTAACTATTTTAGTTAGATCTATGTAAGTGTTGTGTATATGTTAGTTATATCTATATAGTATGTTTATACTTGTATTTGTATTAGTACTAATATTGAATTGTGTATATATTTTGTATATGTTATGTTATGTATATTATTATATGTTAGTATAGAATTGTACTAAGTATAATAAATATTGTTTAGCCTATTACATAAATGTTTTTGAGGTTTATATAGTTAATGTTAATTCTTATCTTGATGTATTTTTGTCTTGTCTTTGTTTATAAGTTTTAGGACAAGATTGTATTCATTTGTATATAATTAGCTTGTAACATAGTTTAGTTTAGAATAGTTTTTGATGCCTTTATTTTGTGTATATTCTTGAGGCATTAATGTACTAACATCCATTCTTTTATAAATAATTAACTTAGATTAGATCTTTCTTTGTTTCTTTTACTTCTAACTTATTCGTTTGTAAATAAAACTAATTTTTTTGGAATAAAAAATGATTTTGGATAATAGAGTGATGTATATGAATAACTACCTCCTAGTGAATAACATGAAATAAAATAGTAAAAATTGTATATAAATAAAATGACTTCCATTTGGATTGCGACATTATACTATTGCAACGATAATTAACCCTAATTAATATGTAGTCCAAATAGAACACCATTTTTTTGGCACTATTGCCGAGGTGGCAACTCTCTATGTGCCAAAATTTTTCTTTTATTCTTTATTTTTATATATTTTTTATTTCTTTGCATATATTCATTCTTTTATTCATATTCTTCTTGTATATATATTCTTTCATTCTTATAATTCTTTTATCCATTTTGTATATAATTGTCTTACTAATCATTCTTTATTTTTGCAGCACTTGAGGAGAAATGACTTCGTCTTGGTGGTTTCTACTTCCCGGAGGAGTCACTATAGCTTCGACTTGACTTCCTAGAAGAGTCTTCCCTTGCTGGAGCTATTTCTTGTTTTTATTAGATTAGTGTAGATATTAGGGTCTAGTTTTAGGTTTTATACTTAGCATTATTTGTATAAGCATAAGTTGTGAGAGCCTATTCTCACACATTTCTATAATAATCTAGACTGTAGACACTTATTCCTTCTTTCCTTTATTGTTTTAGGTTTCCCACTTTATCTTCAATTTGATTTTGTTTGTTGCATTAAAAAACAAAAAGAAATCTGCAAACTCAAAATACCAAAAATATCTCATCCAACTTGTCTGGTAGTAGCATAACATAGGCATTTTATACGTAGGAATTGCACATTCCCTGCTAAATTTACATTCTTGTCAAATCAGCATATTTATTGAGTGTTGGAGCCAAGTACAATTTCTATCCTTCCTTAACTCCTGCTGTCCTTGCATTTTGACTTAAGCTATGCAATATCATCTTCTGTCTGCAAAAGATTAAAAAGTGAGACTATCTGCTTGCAAAACACTCTTATGAAGACAAATCTAAATCAAAAGAGTGACATAATAATTTGCTTGATACCTTATGTGTGTTTCATTGCTGTTCTATTACTTGATTATCGTGTACACACTACACGATCACATAAGGTACACAAAATACATGGATCCTATCTCTTCTCTTTGTGCACCCACAAGAGTCTGGATTCATATGTCAATCTTATCTAGATTTTGGGTGGATTATAGAGGTCTACACTTCGCTAGGTTATCTTAGGACACAGACGATTGTATTGAGATATCTGTTTGAGTAATCTATTTTTCATAGCATATCTTAGGAAACAAAAACTCTGTGTATTTGTCTTTCTTGATTGTATTTCTTTTGTCTTGTGAGATTGAGATTAGGACTTTTGGTTTGATTGGATTAATTGATTTGGGAATATCATGTTTGAGTTTGTGCCTGCTTCGAAAAATATTTTTAAAATCGAACTCATGGATGGTAGGAGATCCCAAAATCCTTCCTTTGTACCTCCCTTGGGTACTGATGCCCAAGTTTCTTCTACTATGCCTTCCACATCCAATCCTTTTCCTCCTAAGCCTCAGACACCTATTCACGATCCTGTTCATCCTGAGGATGACGATGATTCTTCACATTTTGAAGCTTTTGAAGATCATCGTCCTTCTTATCCACTTCACCCACCTCCCCAACCACCACCATCTTTTCCACCTCCTCGCTACCCTAACTTTCCGAATCCACCACAATCAGAGAGAGATGCACCAAACCTACAACACATGTTTAACACACAAGTATAAATGAAAACACATACACAACAGCTGTAACAGCCTACTGAAACTATTCATTTATTAACAAACCCCTGTCCCTAGGCTCATAGACCTCAGCTACAAGATTACTTTAATCCCGCAGTTGCACCTATTATGCCTACTGTTCAATTTCTCATTAAGGGTCGTGCTGCTGAACTGAAGTCAAATATAATTTTCCCTTATCCCTCACTTCTTTGGTCTTGCTTCTGAAGACCCCTTTTAGGATTTAGAGGAGTTAAAAAATCTCGCTCAAACCCTGGGTCCACAGGGCCATGATCAGCACACATTATTAGTGAAAATGTTCTCCTTCTCACTTAAGGACAAAGCTGCCTTCTAGTACCACACTCTTTCACAGACTACACAATAGAAAATTGGCTTTCTTTGGAACATGAGTTTTAAAGAAATTTTTTTCCGTAGGCTGCACCAATGCCTTGAGGTGTGCTATCACCACCTTCACATGGAACTCAGGAGAACAAATGCACGAGGCATGGGAGAGATTTCATGAACTTCCTAGGAAATGTCCCCAGCATGGTGTCCCACACTGGCAATAGGTCCAGATCTTTTACCATGGGTGCCATGATGACAATAGGAACTTTGTAGATGCCGCTTGTGGAGGCAACTTCTTGTGTTAGGACAAGGATTCTGCCTTCGAGATCTTCAAAGGTATGGCTGAGAATTCGATTTATAACACTTTGAAGAGTAATTTTAATAGAAGATACTCACATTCCCACTCAAATTCTTGAGTACATGAAGTCCAATCCAGCACAAATGATATAGAGATAGTGGCCAGTTAGCTAGAAAAAGTGAGCTTAATAGAGAATAAACGAGATGAGGTGTGGAAATTTCTATCTAAGTTGTCTTCCACTTTTCAGTCATCAACACATCACACTTCTTGTCAGTTTCCTACAAGGAGGGAAATTGTGAAAAATCTTTTTGCAACACCACCACCACATTCTGAGTATTCACTACACTATCCTTCCCCACCAACAGAAGGAACCTTTGTTCCTCCATATTCTAACTTCCCTGCATCTCTCAGAGCTTCGGAGGAGCTCCATGCCATTCAAAACAATCCTTATTCACAAACCTACAACCTTGGATGGCATAATCATCCAAATTTCTAATGGTCAGGAAATTCACAAAGACCCAATTACTAACAACCTTCTCTACCACCACTTCAGAACCTGACCAGAGCACCACCTCCACCACAACACGGTTATCCACCGTGTTCCTACCAGCAACCCCAACCAAGGCCCACCTAATACTCTTAGTCTAGGCTTACATGAGATGAGCAGTTGGGTACTATCAAGAAAGCACTTGCTAATATGCAATGAAAAATATTGCTATGAAAAATGAAGGATGAAGCTTTAGCTGTGCTTAGAGCCCAGCTAGCACATTTGATGGATTCCGGTCAAACACATTCACTCCTAACTCAAACACAACCCAACCCTAAGAACATACCAGCTCAGGGGTATGTACATCCTAGACCTCCTGTGTAAGGTCAAGCACACTTCATCTCACAAACCTTGCACGAACAACCTGATTTCTACCCTAATCCTAATACTTCTAATTCTGAACCACAACTATCTATTCTACCCAATCCTGATACACCATCTACGTCCCTGGCTAAACTTAATGGCATTACTACTATGAGTGGTAGAAGCATGTTGATCAACCATTTCCTATTTCCACATCTCAACCTAGACCTTCTACTACTCCATCATATTCACCTCTTGATACTAAAACTTTTGGACATAGGACTAATCCTCCTTCTAGCATTTCTGTTCCTTTTCCGGAAGCTTTAAAGAAGAAGAGTAAAGGAAAGAAGAAACAATCTGGTGTCTCTCTTGAAGAGGATTTGCTTACACTCTTTAAGCAAGTCCATATAAACATCCCCTTGTGGATGCAATTTGCCACATTCTACTTTCCGATAAGTTTTTGAAAGACTTATGTACACTTAAGCATAAAGCAACAGCTCAGAAAGGGAGTAGTTCTATTATCCTATCAGAACATGTTAGTTCCATTATCTCTAGCAACCTCCCTTTAAAGAAGAAGGATCTAAGCACCCCTCTACTTTCCTGTATGATACAAAACAACACCTTTAACAAAGCCTTACTTGACTTAGGTGCTTTCATCAATCTAATCCCAACCCCCCTTCTGACTAATTCAAGGCTGGCAATCTAAAGCCAATCGAGGTGTCTCTGCAATTACCTGACCAATCAGTTAAGATGCCTCAGGGAGTGTTGGAAGATGTTATAGTGCAGATTAAGGAATTTTATTTCCTTGTGTATTTTAATGTCCTTGACATGGAAGTACCTGAGGATATCCAGAACACACCCATCATACAAGGAAGACCTTTCTTGGCTACAGCCAAGGCGAGCATAGATTGTGAGGAGGGCCTATTAGAATTGAAGTTTGGGGATCAGAAGATGAAGATTGATATTTTTAAGGTACAGAAGGGACCATCTTGTAGTCTTGTTGAGGAAATTTGTTCCTCGGATTCTTTGGACAAGTTGGTTGAGGATACCTTGATTGATTCACTCACATTAGAACCTCAAGTCCCTTCTACCACTAATTTGACTCTTCCTGAGACACCTACTCGAGAGACTTTGGACTCACCTCCAATGCCTTTAATGTCTTTAGGATCTTCTAATACCTCCTCTCCTGCTCCTTCCTCTGATCCTACACCTGTTGAGCTTAAATCACTACTTGATTCCCTTAAAGTATGTCTTCTTAAGACAACATCAGACTTATCCTGTGATTATCAACTCTCATTTGAATTCTGATCAGGAATCACGACTCATTTCTGTCCTAAGAGCACACAGACAGGGCATAGGATGGAGTTTATCTGACCTTACTGGCATTAGTCCTTCTTACTGCACACATAAAATCTTTACTGAAGAAGGATCTAGGCCCACTGGACAATTACAGTGTAGACTAAATTCGACACTTCAAGAGGTGGTTAAGAATGAGATGATTAAGTAGTTAGACAATGGAATAATCTTTCCTATTTCTAATAGCCAATGGGTGAGTCCTATTTAGGTAGTGCCTAAGAAGGCTAGACTTGACATCATAACCACTGAGTCTGGAGAAGTCATTCGAATACGGATTGAAAGCTCGTGGCGAGTATGTATTGATTACTGCAAACTCAAATAAGCCATGAAGAAAGATCATTTCCCACTACCCTTCATTGATTAGATACTGGAAAGTTAGCAGGAAATAGATTCTTTTGCTTTTTGGATGGCTATTCAGGCTACAATCAGGTGGTAATTCACCCTAATGACTAGGAGAAAATGACCTTCACTTGCCCCTACGAAAACTTTACTTTCCCTAGGATACCCTTTGGACTATGCAACGCACTTGATACTTTTCAGCGGTGTATGTTTGCAATCTTTTCAGATTTGGTAGGTGATTGCCTAGAAGTCTTCATGGATGGCTTTTCAGTCTTACGGAACACTTCTGATACTTATTTAGACCACTTGACTATGGTCCTATAGAGATGCATTAGTGTAAACTTGGTACTTTCCTAGTAGAAGTCACATTTTATGGTACCATAGGGACTTGTTTTAGGTCACTTAGTTTCTAAGAGAGGAATTGAGGTTGACCATACAAAAGTAAAATTGATTTCGGACTTGCCATTACCTTCCTAAATTAAACAAATTCGATCTTTCCTCGGGCACGTTGGTTTTTATTACCGCCTTTATAGCAAACTTCTCTAAGATTGCCTGACCTTTACCAATCTCCTCTTTAAGGATGTAGACTTCTGGTTGAGTGTGTTCTTGCGATGGAAAACCAGGGTTTCGAGAGAACCTATTGTCGAAGTTGCAAAAATCGCTACCAGATAAAATTTACACCGAAACTCAAAGTGAGTCCCTGGTCAAACATAGGGAGAAGAACGTTTGGTTTGTGAAATCAGCATTTCACTTTTTTTTTGTCTTTTATGATTTTTTTTGTATTTTTATAAAGCAAGAGATCAGATCGATGAAATCTAAGTAATCTACTTGCAAAATGAGAGGGAGAGAGAGAGACAGACAGAGATAGAAATATTATAGCAGTGAACCAAACTGTTTATTACAACTAATTGCAGGAAGTAAAACCACACTACAAAAGCAATAAAAAGAATAAGATGAGGAAATCCCCCTCGACGGTCGCTCGGACGATGGCTTGCTCTAACGGTGCCTAGATAAAGGTGGTGGGAAGCTGGAGAAAGGAGAACAGCGACAGAGGGAGGAGGATGGGGCAAGACGTCGTCGCGGCCAAGATCTTCTTCCCGAAGGTGGTGAGAGGACGGCCATGGGATGCTCCACGAAGGGGGATGAAATGTGGGAAAAAATCTTTGTTTTGTACTCTAAAGGAGCATCCCGGGCTTGGGACAAGCTCTCTCTAGAACCTTGGAGGTGGTGAGGGAGAGAAAGGAAGAGATGATGAAGAATAGGAGTAGGGGTCCTTTTACAGTGGAGAGGATGCATTTCTTACATTGGACATCTAGTGACAACCATAAATGTCGCTAAAGGTCTAGCTCACGCACCCAGTGTCACGTGCGCCTAGTGGCACTCGGTGCTCCATGCGTGAGTAGTGTACTGTCGCTGCACTAATGTGCATGCCCGTGTGCTGTGCACGCTCGTGGTTCTACGCGTGTGCGGTGCTACGTGCGTGCCCATGGGTGGCCTAGATAGTGCCACGTGGCACAATCTGGGCCATTTATCTTCTTTCCTTTTTAAGGGCTGCTACAGAAGTCGAATTGAGTCAATTTTTGCACTATTAGGCTATATTTGTCGACCCGAATCCATCAGTGTAGTCGGATTTGTCATTTAAAGCTTCAAATTGTGTCACCTAGTCCCTTGGCCATTAATCTTCCTCAGACTATGTATGGTGTTACGGGACTCCGATCAAGGAGATTTCAGAGGTGTTGGTCTCCGATCATCATCCTGATCAGATCCGTATGATCGAATCATCAATCCGAGGCCCTAAATTAAATATCCTTCTCTCCTGGCTATAAATGACATAATTAACTTGAAATTTATACACACTACTCTAAATGCAGAATGATGCATGCTATGCAATATTTATAATATGGAATGTATATCTAAGCCTAGGAACATGCATAAATAGTCATTTTATCCTAAATAAATGTATCTAAATCATACCCTTTTGCCTATCTTTTGCTAGTCCCTAGCAATATCAAACTAAATGCTATGTATAAAAATAGAATTAGGGTTTAATCACTTAGGCAAGATTTGTTGAATACATTATAAAATTAAATTTCAACTAATGACCTAATCTATGAAGACTCAGCAATGCCTAGGTACGTGCCAAAATGCGGACCACCCAAGTCCTTGCCTTATTTTGAAAAGGGAAGATACATTTTTTTTCTATTTTTCTTTAATTTTTTTTTGGATTTTTGAGTTTAAAGTTTCAAGGTAGCTTTCTATGGCTACCAAACCCACCCAAGACTCGAAAGGTACTTTAAGTTCTAAGCATCTCCTGAAAAAGTGATAGACACACTGGGTAGCCATTAAAATGGACTTCAGGTTTCTACGACCCTAGGTGACCTCAAAAATTCTGCCTAAAGGTTTATCTGTTCAACTAGTAGCTTTCTCAGTATTTTTTTTTTATTTTTTTATGGGGTCAACACGAGAGCGAATCCAGTGTATATCTCCCTAGTTTATTCTACTTCCCCACACCTTCCCTATGTGTTTTGGGAATGTTTATGCATTTCATGAGCTGGATTCTGGACAATCGGCCAATGAGCTATTACCATCGACCACTTGACAGCCATACTTTTACGGTGAAGTGTGGCTTATTTTTTTTTTCTTTTTTTGGGTATTTCTCTATATTTTTTCTTCTTTCTTTCCTTTTTTTAAGTGGGTAGCTTCCCTGATCTAAGATTTTCCTAAAGGCAGTAGGAAGAGAATGAACGTGTGGCTAGGCTCTAGACAACAAGCCAATGAGTTGTTACCACCGATAACTTACCAGCCATACCACGCTGAAGGTTCATTAGCTACCTAATTTTCGTGAGAACCGCCAAGAAGTGAGTTATTGTAAATAGTGTGTAGACACTTTAGACTTAAAGTCCCTCAAATCAGAGGGCGGGTTGATAAGTCACATACTTATCACCCCAATTTATTAGAAATATTAAAGTAAAATTAATGTGGTAAGGACTTGAGAACAAGTCCACATTTTAGTGGACACCCAGGCTGATTAAGCCTGAAGACTTGAAGAGTCTAAGTGTTCAGGTCCTAAAGTATTGTTTCCTAAAGTTAACAACTCTTAATGCCTAAGTTCTCCTCTCCTAATTCTTTTTTTTTTATTTTTGAATTTTTAATTTTTAATTTTTTTTAAAATAAAAGAAATTTCATAGAGCTAACAAAATAATTTCATAATTAAGTATCCACCCCCCCATGCCAAAATGATGCAATGTCCTCATTGTAAAAGTAAAGACATGAAAAGGGCGAAATAAATAGAATATCACATGAGTTTTGTAATAGATCTGGTCAACTCCATAGAGAGAAAGATGTATACACATGTGCTAAGTTTATTACCTTTAGCTAGGCATAATTTACAAACAAAGAGAAGGTTAAGAATTCACAAGTGCAGGTTAAGAACAAAATTAAATGATTGGTCCTCAAACCCACCAGAAGATGATGTCCACAGATGTGGACCAGATTGTGGTGCATACCTATGCCCCAAGGTCAAGTGATTCTAAGGTTCTAGATGAAAATCACCCAAAATCGAAGATTGTTGTGCTTGCGGGGCCAGGCCTGCTATTTGGTGGTGTGCAACCCAAGTCTAAAGTGTCTGACAATTCAGATGTCCACTTAAAGATTATCTTAGAAAGATAGTCAATTGTTATGTACTTGGGTTTCACACTAAAGATATCGTAAGGGTCTTAGTAAAAGGTTGGTGGTTTTAGGTCAATAGGAACCCTTAGATCCAAAATTGTGTTTCCCTTAGAATAAGCCTCCTAGATTTTCATTCCCAAATTTCTACCCTCCAAAATCAAGGTTTCCGGGACCTCCAGATAATTGGACACCCCATCTATGATATCTAAGTCCAATAATTGTGGTTGAATCAGGATTGACTTGGGTAGAATGATTTACAAATCAAAATCAAAATAAATCCCTTCGAGGTGTGGTTGAGGAATGTGGCTATTAATTTAATCTTCTACTAAATCAGGATTCGGATCCTCCAAGTTAGCCTCAACAAGATCACAATCTTCAATGATTGGGCTACCAAATGGTTCATCATGCTCCTCGAGCCTGTTTTTCTTACTAAAATCATTTTCCTTAACTTCAGGTGAGACTTCACTCAGAGATTCCTCACCCTCAGAATTACAGAATTCTTGATCCTCATTTATATATGTCTCAAAATCATATGTTGTTCCTTGGTCTATAGAGACATATTTATCCTCGCTCCTTGGCTCAGGGATCCAGGGTGAGAAAATCACATCATCCTCGAATGGTTGCACTAGACCAACCTGGTCATCCTTGGTCTCAGAAAATGTGTCCCCCCCGACAAGGACCAGAGCAGGCTCTGACATTAGCTCTCCTGAAGGGGGTTTATCCTGGGAATCATCCCAAGATTGGTGTAAGGCAACCACAAATTTCATCCACAATCTCAACAATTTCCCCAGCAAAAACTCACCCGAGCTCCTATCCTTAACATCTTGGAGCCAATCCAAAAAAGAACTACTAACCTCATCAATCATTTTGATCATAGGCTCCAATGCTTCAGTGCATGGTGTTGGCTGATGTAAAGACATCTATTTGGGTTAAAATGCCTATTCATGCATGTTCCTAGGCTTAGAATTGCATTTCATGTTATAAATATTGCATAGCATGCATCATTCTGCATTTAGAGTAGTTATATATAATTTAGGTTAATTGCATCCTTTTTATGGTCAGGAGAGAAGGGTATTTATTTCGGATCCTTGGATTGATGATCCAACCATACGGATCTAATCAAGACGATGATCGAAGTCCAACACCTCGAAATCACCTTCATTGGAGTCCCATAGCACCATATGCAATCGAAGGAAGATCAATAGCCAAGGGTCTATGTGACATAATTCAGAGCTTTAAATGACAAATCCGACCACGCGGATGGATTCGGGTCGACGATCACAGCCCAACGGTGAGAAAATCGACTTAATCCGACCTTTGTAGCAACCCTACGTTCGCCAGTGAAATCGAGGTTTTAAAGAACTGTGTTATAGTATAGCCGAAATCGCTTCGAAAACAAATAATATTTATTACTTGAATTTTAAGTGTGAGGTCAAACATAGGGAGCAATATGGAATTCAAACTCAAAATTGCAATTTGAGTCAAAAATATAAGAGATTGAAAAAAGAATAATGTCAGGTATCAATGTGCAAAAAGAATGAAGTAAAATGATGATTTAAATCACCAATTACTCCTCACAAATAACAAACAAATCAAACCCTTAAATATATGTAATCAGATGTATCAGGCAGCTTAAATAACCTGGTGCTACAGTGCTGCTTAGAGCTCAAGGGTCTCTCTTCTTCTTTCTTTCTTTCTTTCTGTGCGCTCTGCTTCTCCTACCTTGTCTGCTCTTCTTCCTTTTGTTCTTCTACTCTTCTACTATGTGGCTCCCCTTCCTTCTCCTCTTCTTCACACTGAAGGGGAAGGTTATTCAAAGTTGGCTAAGTGTCAGCCAATTCTCTAGAGAGCAAAACCCCCCTAACCCCCACACGCTCTCTCTTTCTCACTTTGGGTCACTCTCTCCTACAACCTTCTACAGTACTGGGTATTCGGGTATTAGGACCAAGCACGCACCTAGGTCCAGGCTCACCAGCAGTGGGTAGTGAGCGAGGAGTGAATGCTTAGGTGGGTTGGGTGTACTAGGTCTGCAGAGGAGAGGTCGCAGACGAGGCACGTGATGGGTGTGAGGGACCTCACCCCTTGTGTCTGAGGTGATAAGCCCCAGACACAAATTCAATTTATGTCACAACTGCCGCTCGTAAACTTTCAATCTGGGACTATCCGTCCCCCCTTTTTCTCGTGCATGCCGCTGCTCCCGCCTTCACCCAATTTGCATGCAAGGAGCAATCAATGGATCCAATTGACTACTGAAGTATGTTCTTGGACCAACTTCTCTTTGTCTGGAGTCGAGGACCTGGAGCTACAGGTCTAGATAGAGTTTCAAGCAAGCTCGAGGCTTGCTACATCAATGGCGGAGGGGGTGAGTACCTGAAATCAACAATAAGGCCTTTCAGCCACGTCAGAAAGCTTAGGAAGTATCGCCGGACCATGGTGAGTGCAACGATGGTGGTTGTCTGGCATGGAGTGGTCTGTGTGTGTGGGGTGAAGCTTGACTGTGTGTGTGAAGGTGGGTGCATTCGAGGGTGTGCTAGATTGATCAATAGCCTTAACTAAATTAGGGCTTTTGATCTACGATGAACGATGAAGGTGTGGAGTGAGAGGGCGACGACGTAGGTGGGCAATGGTGGCCGCTAGCGCTCGCAGGAGGTCTGCCAGCAAGATGGAAAATGGAGTAGCGGAGGCATTGGCAGGGTCGAATCGGAGTGTTGAAGTTGCTGTTGTGATGAGGGGAAGCTGAGGAGTCATCTGAGAGAGTTAGCGGATGATGGGGAACGGAGATGTTGTTGGTTGTGGTATGATCAGTGCCGGAGACGAAGCTGGCTCTAATAAGGGTTGGATGGCGAGGATGAAAGGGGTAGGGATGCTGGCTAGTGCTGCTCGACGTGGAAGAAGCAAGGAAGGAGGATATGCTGCTGGTATTGCGGTCAAAGGGTAAGGAGAGGCAAGGAGGGTCGTCGAAGCTCAAAGAGCACTTCGGCCGAAGGAGGAGAGAAGAATTTGGGGGTTTACTCCAGTCGAGTTCGAGCTTACTCGAAACGGTTTGATTTAGAGTTCTTTTTATAAACCTTTAGAGGAGGTTTTGGGCTTGGGAAGTAGGCTTCCCAAGCTTGGAAAGCTTTGTCGGAGAAGGAAATTTTTTGATACCCAAATCTCTCATGCATTCGCTTGAGAGATTGGGAAGGTTGTGGGGAGTGGGATTTGGCTCAAAAGGAAGGGAATTCCCTAACGAACTTCCCTTTCAAATTTGAAAGGGATTCATCAAGGAATCAAGGAGTTCTTGCCAATTTTAGGTCGCCGGTGCTTGTAGGAATAGGATTAATGGTGGTAGGGACCCATTTACGATAACAAAGTTAAGGGTCTATTTGTAAATATTTTGAAAGTTAAGGGTATAAATGTAATCAGACAGGACCAAGTTAGAAAGTAGGTCAAGACAATTTCAGCTTGGGTCTAAATTTTGGTACAAACCTAATTTGCACCTAAGGAATCCAATGGTGAAGTTAGATTTTAGTTTTGACCAAGTTTGACTGGGTAATTTATGCAAAAACCTAAATTAGGGTAAATGTCTGTCTGAGACGCTATTTTGGGCCAAAACAGGTTCTAATGGTCAATTGAAGGTACCCAACCCTAGAAAATATTTTTCTATGAATTTTAGAGGGTTTAGATGAATTTTATCCTAACCAGAATGTCAGTTGAGTAAGTGGGTCTGTTTTTAGGGTTTAAAAACTCATTTAATTCTCAAAACACATGCAAACCATTTTCTATTTGTTCTAACCCACCTGTTAGAATTTTAGGACCATTTGACCCTTAATTAACCCCCTAAGAAAACCTGTGATTTACTACATTCATGATATGATGGTAAAACTACAATTTCAACCATATTTTCTTGTATTTCCCTCAGAATGGTTATGTAGTGGCTTATGGCTCTCTACAATTATGTAGGAGCATTTATTGACTTAGTTGGATCAAAATGAGCTAGTTATGGCCCATGATGGTGTTCCCATCACCCTACAACGAAAAGAACATAGATGGCCTAGATTGCGTCATGTGGCACAACCTAGGCCGCCCGTGTGCACGCACGCGCCATCACACGCGCGCGCATAGCACAGCGCTAGCGCGTGAGCATGCGTGAGAGCAACACGGCACGCGGAGCGCGTGCCAGTGCAGCGGCAAGATAGGCACGTCGGTTGTCTTCAGTGAAGTTTGCGACGGATCTTCAGTGACACTTACAGCCATCGATAATCATTTGCACACCAGCAAGGCCTGCTATACATGCCAACAGGCATGAACTGCCTACAGCGACACTTCCAACGATGGCCTGGAGGTCGCTAATGGTCCCATACTTATTTTTGCTTCTTCTCCTGCACTATAAAAGGACCTACACTCCCCCCCTTCCATGCCATCTCTACCTACTCTACTCCCACCTACTCCTAAGCTCTAGCAAGCCCACCAATGCTCCATTAGAGCTTACTCTCAAGCTCCCAAGGCTCCTATTAGTGTAGCGAACCTCTGCCTCACCAAATATTCCTCCATCTTCCCATCCCCATTCATAGGTTTCCTTGGAGCCGTCCTCCCACCTCCATTCCAGTAGCAGATCATCTATGCCTTCTCATCTCCATTCTGGAGCCACGCTGAAGCTTTCCTCTACCCAATGTCCTCCTGCATCTCACCTCCATCATATCGCTCCTCACCACCCTCGTCCGAGCTTCCACCAGGTGCCGTCGTCTTGCCAAATGCCGATTCATGAGATTTCTTCTCACCAAATTATTGCAATAGACATTCACACAATACATCACATTTGATTCCATCTCTATCTTGTGATTGTTTGTCTATTATTTCAAAAATAAAAAAAATTACAAAACTTTAAAATACCAAAAACAAACAAAATGGAGTGCAATTTTCAATTAAAGTAAACATCGCCTCCTTGTGTTCGACCCGGGACTCCCTTGGAGTTTCAGTATAAATTTTATTTGATCACGAGTTTTGCAACTTCGACGATGGGTTACTCATACCCCTGATTTCAAACTCGCGAAACACATGCGATCATGGAATTGGGTGATTTCCTGCACAATAGGAAACATTACTTGTAACCGGGCCCTCCTCAACTTGGGTGCTTCCATTAATGTGATCCCCACCTCACTGCACATGGAATTGGGTCTAGGCTACCTAAAACACACTGACATAACCTTGCAGTTAGCTGATAGATCCATTACAAAACCAAGGGGTATTTTGGAGGATGTTTCAATCAAGGTTAATGATTTGCATTACCTTACTGATTTCATGGTCCTGGACATGGAAGCCCCAAAATAGCTCAACAACACCTTGATTATTTTGGGAAGACCTTTCCTGGCTACTGCCAAGGTGAGGATTGATTGTGAATCGGGAAATATAGAAATGGCCTCAGGGGATAAGACAAATCGATTCAATATTTTTGAAGTCTCAAAGAAGAATAAAATTAAGTGTGGTTCGATAGAGGAGCTTGGTAGAATAGAGGAAGTAATGGCCATACATACCTTAGACAACCTTTTAAAGGCCAACTCAACCTAAATTCGAGAAGAAGATCACATGGTTGCAAAAATAATTGAGGACAAAGCAAAAATGAGACCAATTGTAGCAACATAGGATGAGGAAGATATACATGAAATCAAAAATTTGTTGGATGATTCACATGATCAAGATAAAATCCAACAACATCCTTATCCTGAATGCTTAGAGTTTGAGGTCCAACTTGTGGGTGGGAATTTTGAGGATCAGGATGGTTGGTTTAAGAACCTAGAGTGTGAGGATGAAATTGAACATTGGGGAAGAACTCTTCAAACATTAGGTATTCTAGAGTACCCACAAATCCCCAGCACATCACAAAACCCGCATCGTCCTTTTTCACCCAACCACTACATAAATTCTATACCCAACCACACTTCCTCTATAATAAATCAACAAAACTCCTATTAGAGACCATTTGGGCACTCCCTGCACCACCAGCTTGCCACTATCATTGTTCATCTCTTTGGCAAGCCCATTTTCACTCTCCAGGACCATACTTGGTGGCCCAAAAACTATGTTGTTGTGGCCTCAATGTTTAGTTATTTTTGATCGAGGACCTCGCCTACCTAAAGGCACTAAACTCAGCACATGTAAAGACTGTTCCAGGCTAACCAGAGTTTCTTAGAAACCAGGTGCTATTCTTCCACTTCTACTCTCCTACATGCTTTCATTTTTCATAATGAGGACACTATAATAGCTAAGCATGGGGGGTGGACAAATTTTATAACCTTTTTGCCAGTTGTAACAGTAATTTCCTGTTATTTGATTCTTATAAAAAAATTTGAAAATTCAAAAAGATAAAAGAAAATAATAAAGAATTAGGAGAAGAGAACTTAGGCATTTAGAAGTTATTAACTTTAGGAAATGATACGAGAGGACCTAAACACTTAAGACTCTTCAAGTCTTCGGGCTTAAATAGCCCAAGTGTCCACTCGAATGTGGACTTACTCTCGAGTCCTCGCCAAGTCAATCTTATTTTAATTTGGTAATAAATTAGGGTGATAAGTATACAACTTATCAACCCACCCTCTAATTTGAGGAGACTTTAAGCCTAAGCATCTGCACACTTTTTGCACTAACTCACTTTTTGGCGGTTTCTTCGAATATTGGGTAGCTAATGAACTATCTAGGGTCGTATGGCTGGCAAGTTGTTGGTGGTAAGAGCTCATCGACTGGTTGTCCAGAGCCCAGCCATAAGACCATTTTCGTCGTACTGCCTTTAGGTATATCTTGGATCAGTGAAGCCACATACTGTAAAAGAAAAACAAGAAGAAGAAAAAAGAAAGAAAGGAAAAAAATATAGAAAAAGGAGAGAAGAAAATAAATAAAACCACACTTCACCGCACGAGCATGGCTGGCAAGTTGCCGTGGGTAACAGCCCATTGGCCTATTGTCTATAACCCAACTGATCACACATGTTTTGCGAGTTTGAAATTAGAGTTACAAGTAACTCATCCTTGTAGTTGAAAAACTTGTGGTCAAATAAAATTTATATCGAAACTCCAAGGGAGTCCCAGTCGAACACGGGGAGGCGAACGTTTGGTTTTATGAAATCCTCACTTCACTTTTATTTCTTTTTGTTCAGTTTTATCTTTTTAAATTTTTTTGGTATTTTTAACAAGTAAGAGATTAGGTCGATGAAAACTTTATCTACTTGCAAAAATATAAGAGGGAGAGGGAGAAAGAGAAGGAGAGAGAAACAATCATGTATTCATGAGCAACTGCTTGTTACAACTATGAAAGTAGGAAAACTACACTATGAAAGTGTAGAAAGATAGAAAGAGGTGAGAGAAATCCCCCTCGACGGTTACTCGGAGGACGACTCGCTCTAATGTCGCCTAGAGGAAGGTGGTGAGGAGTGGGATGAAGGAGGATGGAGCCGGAGGATGGAGGATAGGGCAGGACAGCGTCGCGGAGAGGATCTTCTTCCCGAAGGGCAGTAAGAGGATAGCCACGGGATGCTCCACGAATGGCGATGAGAGGTGGGAAAACTATTTGGTTTTCTACTCTAGAGGAGCATCTCGGGCTTGGGACAAGCACTCTCTAGAGCCTTGGAGGTGGTGAATGGAAGAAAGGAAGAGATGGTTTGGAATGGTGGTGGGTAGGTCCTTTTATAGTGAGGAGGAAGATCAAATTCGCATCTGGGCCATTACTGACGTCCATAAACGTCGCTGCAGCTGTCGCTGAAGATCTACCCATCAATTCCTCTTTCTGGCACGCACAGACCATTAGTGACAACTGCAAGCGTCATTCAAGGCCCGCATCGTTGAAGATCCACACCTGCCCCACTGGCACCCACTCCGCTGGCACGCGCATCACGTGCTGTGTACTTCACGCACCCATGCTCCCCGCGCCGTACGCGCACACATGGAGGCATGCGCTGTGCTGCTGCTGCGGCTATGGCTGTGCGCGGTTATGGTTGTGTGCAGTGTGCTACTGCTAACCGGTATTGGGTGACCTGGATGGCGCCATATGGCACCACCTAGGCAGTCCATTCTTCTTTCTTTTGTAGAGGGTGCCACGATGCTCAGATCGAGATGATTCCTATGCTGCTAGACTACAATCATCGCTTCGGATTCCTACGCTGCTAGATGTTGAAATGCCCCCTGGCCATTGATCTTCCTCGAACTTTGTATGATGCTATAGTTCTCTGATCTAGATGATTTCAGGGGCGTTTGACTCTAATCGTCATCTTAATTATATCTGTACGATCCGATCATCTATCTGAGGCCCTGAAAAAAGTCTTCTTCTCTCCTGACCATAGAAAGGACCTAATTAACTAAAATATATACAACTACTCAAAATGCAAGATGATGCATGTTATGCAATATCTATAACATGAAATGTAAATCTAAGCCTAGGAACATGCATGAATAGGCATTTTAACCTAAATAGATGTGTCTATATCATACTGCCATGCCTCTCTTTTGCTAGTCCCTAGCAAAATTAAACTACATGCTATGTATGAAATCAAAATTAGGTTTAGATTGCTTAAGCCTAAGCCGTTTATTAACAATAGAAAATTACAACTAAGGTTCTAAACTACAATGACCCAACAGTACTCGGGTTTCTGCCAGAATGCTGACTGCCCAACTCCTCGCCTTATTTGAAAAGGGAAGATACATTTTTCTTTTTTTGCTTTTCTTCTTTTCTAATTTTTTTGTACTTTTGGAGCTTGAGAGTTCCGAGATAACTTTTTACGGCTACCCAACCAGCCCAAGACTCGAAAAGGACTTTAAGTGCTAAGCATCTAGTGAAAAGAGTGAAAGACTCACTAGGCGGCCGTTAAAACGGACTTCGAGTTTCTACGACCCTAGGTGACCTTGCCTAGAGGTTTATCTTTTCGACTAGTAGCTTTCTCCCTGCTTCTTTTATTTATGGGATCAACACAAGGGCGAACCTAGTTTATATCTCCCCGATTTATTCTACTTCCCTGCTTCTTCCCTAAGTGTTTTGGGAATTATTGTGCATTTTTTTTGAGCTGGGTTCTAGACAACCGACCAATGGGCTGTTACCCACGGCAACTTGCCAGCCATACTCATGCAGTGAAGTGTGGTTTTGTTTATTTTCTATTTGTTTCTCCTTTTTCTATTTTTTTCTTTTTGTTTGTTTTATTTTTTTTTCTTTAATTAGGTGGCTTCCCTAATATAAGATTTACCTAAAGGCAGTACATTGAAAATGGTCTTGTGACTCTAGACAACTGGTCGATGAGCTGTTACCACCGACAACTTGTCGGCCATACCACCCTAGATAGTTCATTAGCTACCCAATTTCTGAAGAAATCGCCAAAAAGTGAGTTAGTGAAAAAAATGTGTGAAGATGCTTAGGCTTAAAGTCCCCCCAAATTAGAGGGCGGGTTAATAAGTTGCATACTTATCATCCCAATTTATTTGCCAAATTAAAAATGAATTTGAATTTTCGAGGACTCGAGACTAAGTCCACATTCGAGTGGACACCTGGGCTAATTAAGCCTGATGACCTGAAGTGTCTAAGTGTTTAGGTCCTCTCGTATCATTTCCTAAAGTTAATAACTTCCAAATACCTAAGTCCTCTTTTCCTAATTTCTTTCTATATCTTTTTCAAATTTTCAAATTTTCTTTTTTTAATGTTATAAGAAACTAAAAGAAATTCTACGGAGCTAACATAATGATTTCAGGAATTGATTATCCACCCCCCCATGCCTAAATGATGCAATGCCCTCATTATAAAAATAAAGACATGAAAAGGGCAGAGGAAACAGAAAATCACCTAAGTGTTGTGAAAATCCGGTCAGCTTTGTAGAGAGAAGAGTGTATACACACACGCTAAGTTTAATGCCTTCAGCTAGGCATAACATACATACAAAGAAGAAATTGAGAATTCACAACTGCAGGTCAAAATCAAAATCAAAAGGTTGATCCTGAAACCCGTCTACAGAAGATGTCCACAGATGTGGACAAAATTATGGTGCAAACCTATGCCCCACGGTCGAGTGGTTCTCAAGTTCTCGGTAAAAATCACCCAGAATCAAAGGTTGTTGTGTTTGCAAGGCCGAGCCTGCAGTTTAGTGGTATTCAACCCAAGACCAAAGTGTCGAACAACAGGTAAAGATGGTTCAATAGGTGCGGTTGTCCACTTAACATCTAGCTCAGTAAAATAATCAGTTATTTTGAGCTTGGGTTGCACATGAAAGATATTGTAAGGGTCCTGGTAGAAAGCAAGTGGTTTCAGGTCAATAGGTATCCTTAGATCCAAAATCAAAGTTCCCTCAGAATTAGCCTCCCAAATTTTTATTTCAACAATTCTATCTTCCAACATCAAGGGCTCAGGTTCCGGGACCTCTACCATATCATTCACCCCATATGATTCTCCCAAGTCTAGAAATCGTGGCTAAATCAAGATTGACTTGGGCAATATGATCTCAGAAGTTAGCTTTTCAGGGTGCAGATGAGGAATGGGGTCACTGATTGAATCATCAAGTAAATGAGGATTCAAATCCTCCATGTTAGCCCCAACTAAATCAAAATCTTCAATGACTGGGCTATCAAATGGTTTGTCATGCTCCTCGAGCCCATTTGCCTCACTAAAATCATCTTCCTTAACCTCAAGTAAGACTTCACTAAGAGATTCCTTACCCTCAGAATCAAAGAATCCATGATCCTCATTTATATATGTCTCAAAATCATATGTCATTTCATAGTCCATGGAGACATATTTTTCGTCATTCCCTAGCTCTAAGATCTCAGGTGAGAAACTCAAATCATCCTCAAAGGGTTGCAATAGCCTAACCTGGTCATCTCCAATCTAAGAATATGTATCCCCCTCGACAAGCACCTCAATGGGTTCAGACATTGGCTCTCCTAAAGGGGGTTCATCTTGAGAATCATCCTAAGATTTGACTTGGGCAACCACAAATTTTATCCTCAACCACAACAATTTCCCAAGAAGAAACTCACCCAGGTCTCTATCCCTAACACTTTAGAGCAAATCCAATAAAGAATTATTAAGTTCATCAATCATTTTGATCATAGGCTCCAGTGCTTTAGTGCATGGTGTTAGCTGAGCTTCTAAAGATTGTATAGTGTTTCAAAAATTAGCCAACACCCTATCCTGGATTTGGTTCACCCAAACTAACTGGTTCCGTTCAGGGTTGGGTGGGTTCGGGTTAAATCTAGGGGAGTCAAGATGTTGAGGTTCTCGAGTCCCTCCCTGATAGTAGGTCATTCTCGGTTGTTCAAAGGATGGTGATGACCTATATTCAGTGGAATACTGGGGACGGTAGGTGTTATAATCATTATATCCTTCCTAATTGCAAATCGAGTTGGTTTGGTCATCAAAGGATGGAGATCCATAATCATTGTAGGTTTGGGAAGGATAGCAATCATAGTCTTGTTGTCCAGGGTTAGGCCCTGGACATTGAGGTCCGAATTTGTATCCCCAATCAAAGTTATCTCGGCTAGTGGATGGGTAATTACAAGTCAAGTCCGGATAGTAATCATCTTGGGGATAAGTAGTGGTAGGAGGATAGGATTGGAAATGTGTGTAAGATGTGGAAGGGTACATGGTGAAGTAAGGAGGGAAATCAGAAGAGAAAGGAACCCTACAATACAAGCAATCAACCCTATCCTTAGGTGGGTTACCCTAAAGACCTACAGACTCCCAAGATCCATCTTGAGATTATAAACGATTTGGTCTACTTTTATCTGGTTAATCCAACCAGTTAGAAGGAGGGATTGGGGAGAAGGTTCTTTCTTTGGCTTGCGCCTTTGGTTCCTAGTGTACCCCCCAGTCATGGTCATTTGATGCTACTCCCCTAGCTAGACATCAAATGGACCAACAGAAGCAGATTAATAAAAAAAAATCTCAGTTTGAGCCACGAAGAGCGAATCAATCCTTAAGGCCAACGTCTCAGTTTTAGTTAGGCTTGGGATGATTGTGCTCTTGGAATGTGATGGGCCCTTTAGATGGGTTGTGCCCTTAATGATCAGTTAAAATGTGTGTGCGTGCACAACCAAGGTTTGCAAACAAGGTTATTTGATAATGTGTTTTTAGGGTTTAATCTTAAGTATATTCAATCAAGTTTAGGAGAACACTCCAAGTTTTGCAAGCATTGGTGATCATATATTCCTTTAGAAATCAGAGAAAAGATGTGGAGTGCCTGGTTCAACCCTAAGAATCAACCCTAGGTGGAAAGCTACTTGATGAATCACTTTTAATTTGAGTGGTGTGACCCAAACAAATCAATCAATTGGCCTATTTGCACCACAGATTAAGGCACACAATGTCTTAGCCTAATCAGATTTTTAATCACTTATTTGTTTTGAGTTGAAGTGTACCGGGTCTGCAGGTTAGATCCCGATTAAGTGGTAGAATCAAAGTGGAGTGGTGTGCCTTAAGTCGAGAGTTGTGGGTGTTAAGGTGTGTCTCTTTTAGAAAATCCTACAATCAGATAACACTTTTTTTATTTTTTTTATTTATGTGGATGGCAAGGTGAGTAGAGGTGGCAAACAAACAACCAAATCTATCATAGGGTTTATAAAAAGCACCTAAGTTGATTTGGGTTTGAGTTATTAGGTTATGGAATGAAAACTAAGGTAGGGGTGGTGTTGAGGACACTTACAAAACCTTCATCCGCACTTTTCTCTCACCTAACCGCTTTGGCCCGCCTCAAAAGAGTACCTGCAGTCACAGTAAGATCAGAGAAAAAGTGAGATAAAAGATAGGTAACGCAGAAAAAAACATGGAAAAAAAAACCAAAGAGCATTGCCTCCCCAGCAATGGCACCAAAATGATTGCACGTGTTTCACGAGTTTGAAATCAGGGTTACAAGTAACACGTCATCGTAGTTGCAAAACTCATGGTCAAATAAAATTTATACTGAAGCTCCAAGGCAGTCCCGGTCGAACATGGGGAGGCGAACGTTTGGTTTTATGAAATCCGTGCTTCACTTTTATTTCTTTTTGCTCGTTTTATCTTTTCTAAATTTTTTGGTATTTTTAACAAGAGATTAGGTCGATGAAACTTTTTCTACTTGCAAAAATATAAGAGAGAGGGAGAGAGAGAGAGAGAGAAATAATCGTCTGTTCATGAACAACTATTTGTTACAACTATGAAAGCAGGAAAACTACACTACGAAAGCGTAAAAAGATAGAAAGAGGTGAGAGAAATTCCCCTCGATGGTTGCTTGGAGGATGACTCGCTCTAACGTCACCTAGAGGAAGGTGGTGAGGAGCGGGACGAAGGAGGATGGAGCCGGAGGACAGAGGATGGGATAGGACAGCATCGCGGTGGGGATCTTCCCAAAGGGTGGTGAGAGGATAGCCATAGGATGCTCCACGAAAGGGGATGAGAGGTGGGAAAACTATTTGGTTTTCTACTCTAGAGGAGCATTCCAGGCTTGGGACAAGCACTCTCTAGAACCATGGAGGTGGTGAGAGGAAGAAAGGAAGAGATGGTTTGGAATGGTGGTGGGTAGGTCCTTTTATAGTGGAGGAAGAACAAATTATCATCTGGGCCATTACTGACGTCCGTAAACGTCGCTGCAGCTGTTGTTGAAGATCTGCCTTTAAATTCCTCTTTCTAGCGCGAGAAGACCATTAGTGACAGCTGTAAGCGTCACTAAAGCCCTGCATCCCTGAAGATTTGCTCCCGCCTCATTGGCATCTGCTCTGCTGGCAAGCACTGTGTGCTTCACGTGCCCGTACTCCCCGCGTCGTACGCGAGCACACGGTGGCATGCGCTGCGCTGCTGCTGCGCTCGGCTGTGGCTGTGACTACACGCAATGCACTGTGCACGGCTATGGCTGTGTGCGGTGCGGTGCTGCTAGCCAATTTTGGGCAACCTGGATGGCACCATGTGGTGCCACCTAGGCTGTTCATTCTTCTTTCTTTTGTAGAGGGTGCCACAGTGCTCAGATCGAGATGATTCCCATGTTGCTGGATTGTGATCGTCGCTCTGGATCCATCCGTACGGCCGGATCTTCCTCGAACTTCGTATGATGCTACGGTTCTCTGATTTAGACGATTTTAGAGGTGTTAGACTCCGATCGTCGTCTTAATCAGATCCGTACGGTCCAATCATCCATCCGAGGCCCTAAAATAAGTCTTCTTCTCTGTTGACCATAAAAGGACCTAATTAACCTAAAATATATACTACTCTAAATGCAAACTGATGCAAGTTATGCAATATTTATGACATGAAATGCAAATGTAAGCCTAGGAACATGCATGAATGGGCATTTTAACCTAAATAGATGTGTCTATATCACCAGCTCACAAAAAAAGCATAATAATTCCCAACACACTTAGGGAAGAATCAGGGAAGTAGAATAAACTGGGGAGATATACACTGGGTTTGCCCTTGTGTTGACCCCATAAATAAAAGAAGTAGGGAGAAAGCTACCAATCGAAAAGAAAAACCTTTAGGCAAGGTCACCTAGGGTCGTAGAAACCCAAAGCTCGTTTCAAATGGTGGCCTAGTGAGTCTCTCACTATTTTCAAAAGATGCTCAGTACTTAGAGTCCTTTTTGAGTCTTAGGTAGGTTGGGTAGCCATAAAAAATTATCCTAGAACTCTCAAACTCCAAAAGTATAAAAAAATTAGAAAAGAAGAAAAATAAAAAATGTACCTTCCCTTTTCAAATAAGGCGAGGACTTGGGCAGTATGCATTCTGGCAGACACCTGGGTACTATTGAGTTTTCGTTGTTTAGGACCTTAGTTGAAATTTTCTATTGTTAATAAATGACTGAGGCCTAAGCGATCTAATCCTCATTCATCCTTTATACATAGCATGTAGTTTAATTTTGCTAGGGACTAGCAAAAGATAGGCATGGGGGTATGATGTAAACACATTTAGTTGGGTTAAAATGCCTATTCATGCATGTTCCTAGACTTAGATTTGCATTTCAGGTTATAAATATTGCATAGCATGCATTATTCTGCACTTATAGTAGTTGTATATAATATATGTTAATTGCATCCTTTTTGTGGTCAGGAGATAAGGATATTTATTTCGGAGCCTCGGATTGACGATGCAACTATACGGATCTGATCAAGACGACGATCGAAGTCCAACGCCTTCGAAATCACCTCGATCGGAGTCCCGTAGCATCATATGAAGTTCGAGGAAGATAAATGGCTACGGGACTAGGTGACATAATTCAGAGCTTCAAATGACAAATCCGACACGTGGATGCATTCGGGCTGACGATCGCAGCCCAACAACATGAAAATCGAATCAATCTGACCTCTGTAGCAGCCCCTACAACTAAAAGATGGATTTCCAGATTGCGCCACATGGCGCTACCCAAGCTGTCCATGCGCACACATTCGCCACCGCATACACACGAAGGCACGCACGTACATAGCGCAGCGCCGCTACGTGAGCATGCACGTGCGCAACACGGCACGCGGAGCGCTTGCCAGTGCAGCAGCAGCGTAGGCACTTGGGCTGTCTTCGGCGACGTTTGTAGTGGATCTTCAGTGACACTTACAACCGTCGTTGATCATTCGCATGCCAGCAAGGCTAGCTACGCATGCCAGCAGGCATGAGCTGCCTACAGCAACACTTCCAGCGATGGCCTTGAGGTCTTTAATGGTCCCATACGTATTTTTGCCTCTTCTCATCCACTATAAAAGGACCTACACCCCCTTCCTTCCAAGCCATCTCTACCTACTCTACTCCGACCTACTCCTAAGCTCTAGCAAGCCTACCAACGCTCCATTAGAGCTTACTGTCAAGCTCCCAAGGCTTTTATTAGTGTAGCGAACCTCTACCTCACCAAATATTCCTCCATCTTCCTATCCCCATTCATAGGTTGCCTTGGAGCTGTCCTCCTACCTCCATTCCAGTAGCAGATCATCTCTACCTTCTCATGTCCATTCCGGAGCCACGGTGAAGCTTTGCTCTACGCAACATCCTCCTGCATCTCACCTTCGTCATCTCGCTCCTCACCTCCCTCGTTTGAGCTTTCACCAGGCACCGTCGTCTCACCAAACAGTTGATTCGGGAGATTTCTTCTCACCTTCCTCTCTTTTTATGCTTTCGTAGATTATTGTAATAGACATTCATGCAATACATCACATTTGATTCCATCTCTATCTTATTATTGCTTGTCTGTTATTTTCAAAACAAAAAAAATAACAAAACTTTAAAATACCAAAAACAAAGTAAATGAAGCACAGTTTTCAATTAAAGTAAACATCGCTTCCCTATGTTCGACCCGGGACTCCCTTGGAGTTTCGGTATAAATTTTATTTGATCACGAGTTTTGCAACTACGACGATGGGTTACTCGTAACCCTGATTTCAAACTCGTGAAACACGTGCGATCATTGGTTGAGCTTCTCAAGATTGTCTAGTGTTCCTCAAGTTAACCACACCCTATCACAGACCTGGTTCACCTAAACTGAATGGTTCAGTTCATGGTTGGGTGGGTTTGGGTTTAATCTAGGGGAGTTAAGAAATTGAAGTCCTCCCTGATAATAGGTTGTTTGGGGTTGCTCAAAGAGGGGTGGTGACCTATATTCAATATATTCTAGGGAGGGTAAGGGTTATAATTATCATATCCTTCTTGATTGTTGATTTGGTTAGGTTGACCATCAAAGGGGGGAGATCTATAATCATTGGTGTGAGAAGGATAATAATCATAGTCTTGTTGTCCAGGGTTAGGCCCTGGACATTGAGGTCCGGAATCATATCCCCAATCAAAGTTATCTCGACTAGGAGATGGGTAATCATAAGTTGAGTCAAGATAGTAATCATCTTGAGGATATGTGGTGGTTGGAGGGTAGGATTGGAATTGTGTCTATGGTATGAAAGAATATGTGATGAAGTAGGAGGGAAAACAGAACAAAGAAAGTTGCCCTGTAGTACAATCAACCAAACCTATCCTTAACTGTGTAACCTAAACACTTAAAAACTCCTAAACCCATCTTGAGATGAAAGAAATGATTTGATCTTGTTCTATCCGATCAATCCAACCAGTTAGAGGGAGGGGTTGGGGAGAAGGTTCTTCCTTTGGTTTGCGCCTCCAATTCCTTTGATACCCCCAACTGTAGTCATTTGACGCTACTCCCCTAGCTAGACATCAAATAGACTAGTAGAAGCAAATTAATCAAAAAAAATCTAAATCTGGACCTTGAAGAGCAAATCAATCCATAAGGCCAATGTCTACTCAATTTTAATTAGGCTTGGGATGATTGTGCTCTTGGGATGTGATGGGCCCTTTAAATGGGTTGTGCCCTTAATGATTAGTTAATATGTGTGTGCATGCACAACCAGGGTTTGCTAACAAGGTTATTTGATGATGTGTCTTTTAGGGTTTAGTCTTTAGGTGTATTCAATAAAGTTCAATAGAACAGTGCAAGTTTTTGTAAGCACCAGTGATGTTATATTCCTTTGAAACTCAAAAAGAATGTGGAGTGCCTGGTTAGTTCCTAAAGTTGAACCCTAAGTGGCAAGCTACTTGATGAAACAGTTTATCTTAGGTGGTGCGGCCCAAAACAGCTCAATCAATTGGCCCTGATGCACCACTTAGTTAAGGCGCACAATAATGTTTAACCTATTCAAATTTTCTACTCACTTATTTATGTGTTGAGGTAAGGTGTATCGGATCCATAGGTCATATTTTGATTAACTGGTAGAATCAATGTAGAGTGGTTCGCCATAGGTCGAGAGTTGTGAGTGTTTAATGTATGTAACTTTCAATAAATCCCACAATCAGATAGTTTTTTTTTTATTTTTTAATTTATGCAGGTGGGTGAGGCAAGTGGAGTGACAATCAAACAACCAAGATCTAACCTAGGGCTTATGCAAGCACCTTGGTTGATTTGGGTTTGAGTTATTAGTGTGGCGAATTGAAATCTAGGGTGGCGGTGGTGGGGATACACTTACATAACCATCTAACTACACTTTACTCCGATCTATTCTGCGTTGGCTCGCCTTGGAAGGGTACTTGTAATCACAGAAAGTACCAAAGTGAGCTAAAAAGTTAAGGTAGAAAAGTGTGGAAAAACCAAAGAGCGTTGCCTCCCCAACGACGGTGCCAAAATGGTGAAGCATGTTTTAGTGATGGAAAATCAAGGTTTCGGAGAACCCATCATCGTAGTTACAAAAATCGCTACCAGATAAAATTTATACCGAAACTCCAAGGGAGTCTTGGGTCGAACACAAGGAAGCGAACGTTTGGTTTTCTGAAATCCATGCTTCAATTTTATTTCTTTTTGTTGTTTTTATCTTTTGCAATTTTTTTGATATTTTAATATGCAACAGATCAGATTGATAACAGAATTATCTAACTAATCTACTTGCGGAGAGAGAGAGAGAGAGAAGCATTTCATAAATTGATCAATGTATATTACAACTAATTGAAACTACACTAGAAAGCAATAAAATGTAGAATGGGTTGAGAAGAATCCCTTCGACGGTCGCTTGGAGGACGGCTCACTCTGATGGTACCTGGGCGAAGGTGGTGAGAGGCTAGATGAAGGAGAATGGAGTCGGAGGACGGAGGGCGAGATGGGACGTCGTCATAGCGAGGATCTTCTTCCCGAAGGTGGTGAGAGGATGGCCACGAGATGCTCCACAAAGTGGTATGAGAGGCGGGAAAATAATTTTATTTTCTATTCTAGAGGAGCATCTTGGGCTTGGGACAAGCTTTCTCTAGAGCCTTGGAGGCGGTGAGGGAGAGAAAGGAAGAAATGATGAAGAATGGGAGGGGTAGGGGCCTTTTATAGTGGAGGAGAGGATGCAGTCATACATAGGACATTTAGTAGCAGCCATAAACGTTGCTGAAGATCAGCCGCAAGCGTCACTGAAGGTCCAGTTTAGGTGCCCCATGCGTAGCACTTGCTCACGGTGCCCGTGCCCGTGTCCCACACGCCCGCTGTCCCCCTCAGGCTATGTGCTACCGTTATGCTGATGCATGCTTGGGCTACTGTGCATGCTCGTGGTGCTGCGCGCTTGCGGTGCTACGTGCACACCCTTGGCGGCCTGGATAGTATCACATGGCACAATCTAGGCCCTCTATCTTCTTTCTTTGTAGGGGCTGCTACAGAAGTCGGATTAAGTTAATTTTTGTGCTGTTAGGCTGCGATCGTCGATCCGAATGCATCCGTGCGGTCAAATTTGTCATTTGAAGCTCTGAATTGTGTCACCTAGTCCCTTGGCTATTGATCTTCCTTGAACTATGTATGGTGTTACGGGACTTCGATCAAGGTATTTTTGGAGGCGTTGGTCTCTGATCATCGTCCTGATCAAATCCATAAGGTCGAATCATCAATCCGAGGCCCTGAATTAAATCTCCTTCTTTACTGGCCATAAAAGAACGCAATTAACCTAAAATTTATACACACTATTCTAAATGCAAAATGATGCATGCTATGCAATATTTATAGTACGGAATGCATATCTAAGCCTAGGAACTTGCACTAATAGTCATTTTATCCTAGATAAATGTGCCTACATCAACTTCCAATGTTCATGCCTATATGATACTTCATGATCTGATTACAAGGCACCAATACTATAACCCTCGGGTTGGTCTCACCCTGCTAAGATCATGTGTGATGCCTCTGATTTTGCAGTAGGGGCTGTCCTTGGGCAAAAATCGGATGGGAAGCCTACAGTCATTTACTAAGCTAGCAAGACTTTAGATGAAGCACAAAGAAATTATGCAGTCACCAAAAAGGAATTACTAGCAGTAGTATTTGCATTTGAAAAATTCTGACCTTATCTTTTAGGCTCCCACATTATAGTCTACACAGACCACACTATAGTTCAACATCTTGCTAAGAAGGATGCAAAGTCTCATCTAATTAGATGGATCCTGCTTCTGCAGGAATGTGATTTAGAGATTTGTGACAAGGCTGGGAAGTAGAATGTGGTAGCTAGCCACTTATCCCGCCTTCCTTTTGAAGCGATATCTCCTTTACTTCCTATAGTAGACTGTTGGAACCTAGTTCCACATCTCTTTTATGTTTTGGTGTTAACAAAACCATTTTAAATCTAATGAGTTTATGAAGTGTTATTTTCAGGAAATAACATGATATAAGGATGGATGAAAGAAGTAATGATGGCATGATGATTGAAGAGTTTTTTTTTTGTTCATATTTTTTGTAATCTAGATTGTATATGTCTCCTAACAAGATAAATGACTAAGGAAATAAAATAAAAATAGAGATAATTAGGAATCATTCTTCCATTTAGCTATTCGTTTGAAAATACATCGTTTCGTTGAAGTATTGATCATGTATTTACACTCATATTTCACTTAGATTGCGATCAAAGCTCATTCTTGGAACTTGGCACAAGTTTAGGTTTTAGTCCTAAACTATGAATAACAAGTACCGGTACTCCTCATGAATATAGGTACAAGGTGCTCACAGCTTGAAGACTTGAGAAGTACCTAGACCTTACAAGTACTGGTACTCATCATGAGTACTGGTACATGTAGGTCACAGGACCCAAATCTATGAGTCACAAGTATCGGTACATATCATGAGTACCAGTACCTAGTGACTCAGTTGGTACTCAATAGTAAGCACTGAGTACCGGTACCCATCATGAGTACCAGTACCTAGTGACTCAGTTGGTACTCAATAGTAAGCACTGAGTACCGGTACCCATCATGAGAACCGGTACCCAGGCATTGTTGGGTTGACTGTTGGTTTTCTGTGAGCAGTCAGTACCGGTACCACAACCTTAGTGCCAGTACCAACTAACCATTGTGACCAATCTAAACGGCTTTTTTGCAATTAATCCTATCTCTTGTCTTCCCAAATTGCCCCTGATGTAAACACATTTATTGAGGGTAAAATGCCTATTCAAGCATGTTCCTAGGCTTAGATTTGTATTTCATGTCATAAATATTGCATAACACGCATCATCATGCATTTAGAGTAGTATATAATTTAGGTTAATTGCATCCTTTTTGTGGTTAGGAGAGAAGGGTATTTATTTCGGAGCCTCGGATTGACGATCCGACCAAACGGATTTGATCAAGACAACGATCGGAGTCCAATGCCTCTGAAATTCCCTTGATCAGAGTCCCGTAGCACCATATGCAGTCCAAGGAAGAACAACAACCAGGGGACTAGGTGACATAATTCGGCGCTTCAAATGACAAATCCAACCGTGCGAAAATAGACTCAATTCGACCTCTGTAGCAACCCCTACAACGAAAAGAAGATGGATGGCCCAGACTGCGCCACATGGTGCAACCTAGGCCACCCTGTGCACACATGCACCACCGCACGCACGCGTAGGTGCACCAGCGCACAGTGCTGAGCCAGCGCGTTGGTGCGCATGCACGTGGCAATGGCGAGGAGTGCAGCACCAGGGACGAATGAGCTGGCCTATAGCGACGCATGAGTTGGACCTACAGCGACAGCTAATTCTTCGCACACCAGCTAGCAGTGGGCGTGAGCGGGCATGAGCTACCTACAGCGACGCTTCCAGCGACGGCCTGGATGTCACTAATGGTCCCATACCAATTTTTGCCTCTTCTCCTCCACTATAAAAGGACCTACACACCCTCCCTTCCAAGCCATGTCTACCTACTCTACTCCCACCTACTCCCAAGATCTAGCAAACTTACCACCGCTCCATTAGAGCTTGTTCTCAAGCTCCCAAGGCTCATATTATTGTAGCAAACCTCTACCCTACCAAATACTCCTCCAACTTCCCATCTCCCTTCATAGGTCGCCTTGGAGCCGTCCTCCCACCTCCATTTCGGTAGCAGATCATCTCTGTCTTCTCACCTCCATTTTGGAGCCACGCCAAAGCTTTCCTCCTGCATCTCACCTCTGTCGTTCCGCTCCTCACCTCCTTCGTCGAAGCTTCCACCAAGTGCCATCGTCTCATCGAACATCCGATTCAAGAGATTTCCTCTCACCCCCTTCTCTTTTTATGCTTTCATAGCTTATTGTAACTGACCTTGGAAGTAATATATATCAGATTTGTTCCACATCTCTATCTTGTGATTCGTTTGCTTATTTTCTTCTTACAACAATACAAAAAAATAACAAAACCCTAAAATACCAAAAATAAATAAATCGAAGCGTGGTTTTTAGTTAAAGTAAATGTCACCTCCCTATGTTTGACCCGGGACTCCCTTGGAGTTTTGGTATAAATTTTATCTGATCGATGTGTTTTGCAACTATGACTACGGGTTACTTGTAACCTCAATTTCTAACACGCAAAACACGCCCGACCATTTTGGTGCCGTTGCCGGGGAGGCAACGGAATTTACTTTATTATTTATTGCGCTTCTTTGCATTTACATAACACTGACCTCACTTATCTCTGATCTATTATCTTGCAAGCACCCTAGCATGGAGATCCAAGTGCGGTAGACCAGTGTAAAGTGCGGGTAGAGTGTTTTGTGTCTCCGACACCACCCCCACCTTAGTTTTCATTCCATAACCTAATAACTCAAACCCAAATCATCTTAGGTGCTTTTTATAAACCCTAGGATAGATTTGGTTGTTTGTTTGCCACCTCCACTCACCTCGCCATCCACATAAATAATAAAAAAAAAAGTGTTATCTGATTGTAGGATTTTCTGAAAGCTACACACTTAACACCCACAACTTCTTATCCTAAGGCACACAATCACTTTGATTCTACCACTTAACTGGGATCTGACCTATGGACCCATTACACTTCAACTAAACACACGTAAGTGAATAGAAATCTGAATAGGTTAAGCATTCTTGTGTGCCTTAACTAAGTGGTGCAATAGGCCAATTGATTGAGCTGTTTGGGTTGCACTACTCAATCTAAAACTGATCCATCAAGTAGCTTGCCATTTAGGGTTGATTCTTGGGGCTGAACTAGGCACTCCACATTATTTTTTATTTTTAAAGGAGCATATCAACACCTGTGCTTTCAAAACTTGGAGTGTTCAACTAAACCTTGATTGAACCAACCTAAGAATTAAACCCTAAAAGCTACTAAACAAGGTTAAATCTTAAAAGACACGTCATCAAATAACCTTTTTTGAGAACCCTTGTTGTGCATGCACACACATTTTAACTGATCACTAAGGGCACAACCCATCTAAAGGGCCCATCACATTCCAAGAGCACGATCATCCCAAACCTAACTAAAACTGAGTAGATGTTGGCCTTAAGGATTGATTCGCTCTACGAGGCTCAAACTGAGATTTTTTTTTGATTAATCTGCTTTTGCTGGTCCATCCGATGTCTAGCTAGGGGAGTAGTGTCAAACGACCGAGGCTAGGGGGTACACTAGGAACTGGAGGCATAAGCCAAAGGAAGAACCTTCTCCCCAGTCCCTCCTTCTAACTAGTTGGATTGATCGGATAAAAGTAGACCAAGTCGTTTATAATCTCAAGACAGGTCCTGGGAGTCTGTAGGTCTTTAGGCTACCCACATACAGACAGGTTTGGTTGATTGTATTGCAGAGCACTTTTTCTCTTCTCCATTTTCCCTCCTTACTTCACCATGTACCCTTCTACATCTTACAGACATTTTCAATCCTATCCTCCTACCACCACTTATCCCTAAGATGATTACTATCCCAACGTGACTTGTAATTACCCATCGACTAGTCGGGATAAGTTTGATTGGGGATACGAATCCGAACCTCAATGTCCAAGGCCTAACCCTGGACAACAAGATTATGATTGCTATCCTTCCCAAACCTACAATGATTATGCATTTCCATCCTTTGGTGACTAAACCAACCCTATCTACAATCAGGAAGGTTATAATGATTATAACACCTACCCTCCCAAGTATTCCACTGAATATAGGTTGCCACCATCCTTTGAACAACCTAAAACAACCTACTTTCAGGGAGGGACCTGAGAGCCTTGACATCTTGACTCCCCTAGATTTAACCCAAACCCGCCCAAACCTGAATCGAACCAGTTGGTTCAGGTGGACCAGATCAAGGATAGGGTGTTGGCTAATTTGAGGAACACTATACAATTGTTAGAAGCTCAACCAACACCAAGCACTGAAGCACTGGAGCCAATGATCAAAATGATTAATGTACTTCATAGTTATCTATTGGATTTGCTGCAAATTGTTAGGGATAGGGACCCGGGTCAGTTTCTACTTGGGAAATTATCAAGGTTGGGGATGAAATTTGTGGTTGCCGTAGTCAAATCTTGGGATGATTCTCAAGATGAACCCCCTTCAGGAGAGCGAATGTCTGAACCTGCTCGGGCGCCTGTCGGGGGGGATACATTTTCTGAGATCAAGGATGAACAGATTGGGCTAGAGCAACCATTTGAGGATGAATTGATTGATTCACTCGAGATCCCCAGGTTAGGAAACGAAGAAAATTATGACTCCTCGAATCATGAAATGATTTATGATTTTGAGGCATATATAAATGAGGATCATCAATTCTTTGACTCTGAGGGTGAAGAATCTTTAGGTGAAGTCTCACTTGAACATAAGGAAAATGATTTGAGTGAGACAAACGAGCATGAGGAATCTGATGAACCATTTGATAGCTCATTCATTGAAGATTTGGATTCGGTTGGGGTTAACTTGGAGGATTCGAATCTTGATGATTCAATCAGTAACCCCAGTCTTCATCTACACCCCGAAGAGCTGATTTCTGAGATCAATACGCCAGAGTCAATCCTGATTTAGCCGTAATTGTTGAACTTGGGCACTTTAGATGGGGTATACAATGATTTGGAGGTCCTGGAGCTTGACCACTTGATTTTAAAGGATAGGAATTTGGCAACAAAAATCTGGGAGGTTAATTCTGAGTGAACTATGATTTTGGATATAAGGGTACCTATTGACCTAAAATCACCTATCTTCTTTACGGACCATTATGATATCTTTCACGTGCGACCCAAGCTTGGAATAACAGATTATTTTTCTGAGCTGAATGTTAAGTGGACATCTGAAACTAGCGAACCAGATCTACCTATTGTCCACCATTTTGGTCTTGGGTTGCACACCCCAAAATCGCAGGCCCAGCCTCGCAAGCTTAACAACCTTCGATTCTGGGTGATTTTCATCCAGAACCTGAGAACCACTCGACCTTGGGGCATGGGTCTGCACCATAATCTAGTCCACATCTGTGGACAGCTTCTGCAGATAGGTTTTAGGATCAACCTTTTGATTTTGATTCTAACCCGCACTTGTGAATTCTCAATTTCTTCTTTGTATGTATGTTATGCCTAGCTGAAGGCATTAAACTTAGTTAGTGTGTGTACACTCTTCTCTCTGCGGAGCTGACCAGATTTTCATGACACTCATGTGATATTCTATTTACTCCGCCCTTTTCTTGTCTTTATTTTTACAATAAGGACATTGCATCATTTAGGCATGGGGGGGTGGATAATCAATTCCTGAAATCATTATATTAACTCCATAGAATTTCTTTTAGTTTATTAAAAAATTAAAATTAAAAAAAATGAAAATTTGAAAAAAGATAAAAAAACAAAGAAATTAGGAAAAGAGAACTTAAGCATTTGGAAGTAATTAGCTTTAGGAAATGATACGAGAGGACTTAAACACTTAGACTCTTCAAGTCTTCGGCCTTAATTAGCTCGGGTGTCCACTCGAATGTGGACTTAGTCTCGAGTCCTCGCCAATTAAAATTCATTTTAATTTGGTAAATAATTTGGGATGGTAAGTATGAGACTTATCAACCCACTCTCTGATTTGGGGAGACTTCAAGCCTAAGCATCTACACACATTTTTTCCATTGACTCACTTTCCAGCGATTTTTACGAAAATTGGGTAGCTAATGGACCGACTTGGGTGGTATGGCTGGCAAGTTATCGGTGGTAACAGCTCATCGGCCGGTTGTCCAAAACCCAGCCACAAGACCATTTTCATTGTACTGCCTTTAGGTAAATCTTAGATTAGGGAAGCCACCTACTTAGAAAAAAAAAAAGAAAAAAAAAGAAACACTCAAAAAGGAAAGAAAAGAAAATAATAGAAAAAAGATAAAATAAAAAAATAATAATAATAAAGCCACACTTCACCGTACGAGTATAGTTGGCAAGTTGTCGGTGGTAACAGCTCATCGGCTGGTTGTCTAGAACCCAGCTCACAAAAAAAATGCACAATAATTCCCATAACACCTAGGGAAGAAGCGAAGAAGTAGAATAAACCAGGGAGATATACACTAGGTTTGCCCTTGTGTTGACCCCGTAAATAAAATAAGTAGGGAGAAAGTTGCTGATCGAAAAGATAAACCTCTAGGCAAGGGCACCTAGGGTCATACAAACCCGAAGTCCATTTTAGTGGCCATCTAGTGAGTCTTTCACTATTTTCACAAGATGCTTAGCACTTAGAGTCCTTTTTGAGCCTTGGGCGGGTCTGGTAGTTGTAAAAAGTTATCCCGAAACTCTCAAACTCCAAAAGTACAACAAAATTAGAAAAGAAGAAAAACAATAAAAATATGTATCTTCCCTTTTCAAATAAGGCAAGGACTTGGGTGGTCTTCATTCTGGTAGGCACACGGATA
Source organism: Thalassia testudinum (assembly GCA_037157565.1). Classification (NCBI taxonomy): domain Eukaryota; kingdom Viridiplantae; phylum Streptophyta; class Magnoliopsida; order Alismatales; family Hydrocharitaceae; genus Thalassia; species Thalassia testudinum. Next base: position 35,728,292 of record JAZHRO010000049.1, read on the forward strand.
CTGTTGAGTTTTCATAGTTTAGGGCCTTGGTTAAAATTTTCTATTGTTAATAAATGACTTATGCCTAAGCAATCTAATCCTAATTCTACTTTTATACATAGCATATAGTTTAATTTTGCTAGAGACTAGCAAAAGATAGGTATGGGAATATGATGTAAACACATTTATTGAGGGTAAAATGCCTATTCATGCATGTTCCTAGGCCTAGATTTGCATTTCATGTTATAAATATTGCATAGCATGCATCATCATGCATTTAGAGTAGTTGTATATAATTTAGGTTAATTGCATCCTTTTTGTGGTTAGGAGAGAAGGGTATTTATTTTGGACCCTCGGATTGACGATCCCATTGTACGGATCTGATCAAGATGACAATCGGAGTCCAACGCCTCTGAAATGGCCTCGATCGGAGTCTGCTAGCACCTTATGCAGTCTGAGGAAATCAACAGCCAAGGGACTAAGTGACATGATTCAACACTTCAAATGACAAATCCGACCATGTGGATGGATTTGAGTTGACGAACGTAGCCTAACGGCGCAAAAATTGACTCAATCCGACCTCTGTAGCAGCCCCTGCGATAAAAAGAAGATGGACAGCCCAGACTATGCCACGGGGCGCAACCCAGGCCACCCAGCGCACACACGCGCCACTGCATGCGCACAACAGTGTAGGTGTGCGTGCCCACGCAAAAGCGCATGCGCACAGCGCAGCGCCAGCATGTAGGTGCACGTGTGCAAGGCAGAGGCAAGGAGCACAGTGCCAACGACGCATGAGCCAGCCAACAGTGACGCATGAGCTGGACCTACAGCGATGCTTACAGCCATTGCTAATTCTTTGCATGCCATCCAGCTGCGGGTGTGAGTGGGCATGAGCTGCCTACAGCGATGCTTCCAACGACGGCCTGGATGTCACTAATTGTCCCAAACTTATTTTTGCCTCTTCTCCTCCACTATAGAAGGACCTACACCCCCTCCCTTCCAAGCCATCTCTACCTACTCTACTCCCACCTACTCCTAAGCTCTAGCAAGCCTACCAACACTCCATTAGAGCTTGTTCTCTAGCCCCCAAGGCTCCTATTAGTGTAGCAAACCTATGCCCCACCAAATGCTTCTCCAACTTCCCATCCCCCATCACAGGTCGCCTTGGACCCATCCTCCCACCTCCATTCTGGTAGCAGATCAACTTTGTCTTCTCACCTCCATTCCGGAGCCACGCCGAAGCTTTCCTCAACCCAACATCTTCCTGCATCTCACCTCTGTCGTCCCGCTCCTCACCTCCTTCATTCGAGCTTCTACCAGGCATTGTTGTCTCGCCGAATAGTCGATTTGAGAGATTTCCTCTCACCCCCTTCTCTTTTTATGCTTTCATAATTTCTTGTAATTGACATTGCAAGTAATATATATGAGATTTGTTCCACATTTCTATCTTGTGATTCGTTTGCTTGTTTTCTTCTTACAAAAATACAAAAAAATAACAAAACCTAAAAATACCAAAAATAAACAAATCGATGCGTGATTTTCAGTTAAAGTAAACGTCGCCTCCCTGTGTTCGACTCGGGACTCCCTTGGAGTTTTGGTATAAATTTTATTTGATAGATGTGTTTTGCAACTACGACGATGGGTTACTTGTAACCTCGATTTCTAACACGCAAAACACGCCCGACCAGCCCCTAACGGCTAGTAATTATAGGGAAGGTGTTTAGTGGCTTATATAAATACCTTATGTGTGTTATTTGCACGTAACACAAGCAAAAATTATCTCCTTGCTCCTAATTCCTAAATTTCACATTTCAAGCTACAAGGATTGTTGTTGCATTCTTCTTCAAGGTGATTCTCTCTGCAACAAACCTCGTTCAAGCGATCTCGTTCTTCATCATATAATCTTTCGCTTTAGTGTTCCCTCATTAGATTAGTCTATAATCATTTTATTAAGCAAATTCTTGTTGGAGACCTTGGAATTTAGTTGTAAGATTTATTGTTGCTTGCTTAAACCTGTATCATTTTGCTCTTATTCTATCTTTTAATTGGGTTGAGGTAACCCATTAATTAACTCTATTTATAGTAAATTTATTCCCTCCAGGTTGAGAGAATTAGGTTAAAAATCCTAAGTCGAGAGACTTAGGAGTGGAGTACCCAAGTGAGGGGAACCACTATATATCTGGTGTTATTTTTTGTGGTTTGATTTGATTGCATATTTTTATCTACCACACCATTCATCCCCCCCTTCTAGTGTGCGTGTGCCTTTTAGATCCTACATAGACCACTTCCTTGATGAGCAATTGCTGGTCATTAATTTTGATCTTCCCTAGTATGCTAACATAGTCAATTACCTTGCTTCTGGAGTAGTCCCCCCTGACTGGACTAGACATCAGAAAGACAGACTTAGAGCCGAATCAAAGCACTATTACTGCGAAGAACCCTGGTTATTCAAGCACTGTAAAGACCATATTCTAAGGAAGTATCTCCCTGATAAGCAAATTGATAGAATTCTGCCATTCTGCCATGACCAAGCATGTGGCGGTCAATTCTATGGGTATTTGTTTCCCTATGAGGGAGTGACTTGTCGGTAATTGACGTGAGGAAAGGGCTTCCAAAAATAAGAGAGATCATCATTTTTTTCCTTCCTTTTGAAATGACCATTTTTTATTCTCAAAATCCAAATGCCAAGATGGAATCCCAAGTTAGGCCCTTAATGAATTCCTGTATACGTAATCCCAAGTATACGTAAATAGTTTGTCAATAAGCAAGTATGCATTCATTAACAAAACATATGTACGTAGTGTAAAATGCAGAAACGTCAAGACACGAGCTTAACTAATTTCTCAATGTAGTGTGTGCTTTAAATTGAATACTTATCCTAAAAATAATGTACTTAGTCTTAATTATAGCCCACTAAAGTGGACCTATGAAATACACCTATGCCTAAGTTTTGCTAGTCCTAAGCAAAATCATATGGAACATAACCAAATCTCTAGACTAGAATTTGCTATCAGGATGCCTTATTGTGCCTCGCTTCTAGAAACTAGTTTGAAATACTATACCTAGGCCTTAAGGTACTCAAGTACTAGTCAAGATACTGACCTAATTGGCTTTAGCCTTGGGTCTTAGACAAAGGTTTCTAAGGCACTAAAGCCTGCCCAAGGGTTTGTTGACCCCAAGTATTAAAGCACCCATGCATTCATTCATGTGGTCCAGATTCTGCTTGCCATCTCATTTTTCAGAACAAAGCTGGTGATATTTTTGAGATTTTTCTTTCTTTCTAATTTTTATGAATCTTCTAAATCTAACTGTGGATTAGCTCTCAACACGGTCTGTATCAGATTCCTTATTCCCATCTTCCATCCTAGAAGGGTCCCTGGCATTTGATGCTTTGGGATAACACTACCCATGGCAATCCCCAGAACCCTGGCAATCGACACTTCATGATAGTGCCACCCATGGCATTTTTTACCTAATCCAGGCTGTGGCAATTGACATTTCAATATAATTCCACTCATGGCTCCTGAACAGCATAATGCACTTACATGCTTATTGATGGGAACAAGAGTCTTCGTTTAAAGTATGTATCGCATCGTAGTATAGTCGATGAAAATCACTTTACAACATTTAAATTGTAAAGTGCTTGAAAATAGAAATTGAGTCCGAGGTCATTCGTAGGGAGCAAATATGAAATTCACACACAAATCACAATTTAAAACAATGAGAATAATCAATTAAACACGAGATATGTTAAATGAATAATAATATACTCAAAATGATATCCAATTGTATCACAAGTTATTAGGATAAAAAGAAATCAGAATCTAAAAATAATGGTGATTTGAATCACCACTTAATCAAGCACATATCCCATGTTTCAAGCCAATACAAATATCTCAACAGTGGTTAGAACCACTTAAATAGCCACATCAGATTCAGAGCCAATATCTCCCAAATAATCCCACAAAACATTCAAGTAGACATTGGACCCTAAGGTCAGACGACTAAACTGTTCAAAGCACAATCAAGGCACAAGGGTGCCAAGCGCAGACAGGCCAAGTGTTTGCACGCATCCTAAGGCACCGGGCACAAATCCTGAAGAAAAACCCTCCCCCTTCCTCCTCAAATCCAGGTATAGGGTAGTCAGGTATATGGGTAATCGGGTTGTGAACAGGGGACTAGACCCACCAGCATGGTGTGGCGGGTGAGGTGTGAGAGGCACGTGAGATGAGGGGACCTCACCCCAGTGTCAGAGGTGATAAACCTTCTCACAAAAATCAATATATGCTGCTCTTCTCGCTTGGATGCTTACGATGTGGGACTATATCCCACTTGTTTGCTTCATGCCGCAGCAAAGATTGTCTCACGCAATTGCAGTTGCAGTTGCTGTTGTCTTGGATTCTCGAATGCCTGGAGCTCTTCGTGGTGTTCATCCGTAGAGCCTAGGGGTGGTAGTAGCGGTGATGGTGGTTGAGGAACGTCGGACTGAGGTGGTGTGAAGTGGAGATCCAGTAAACAGTTGCAATCCAAAATACAGGCTCATGGCCCCAATAAATACATTCACAAGCTTCGTCTAGGTCTAAGGAAGGTGATGGTGGTGTTTATGTGGAGTTTGGAGGTGAATGGTGGTCAGACAAAGTTGGACTGTGCAAGCGGATGGTGGGCGTCCAACAGGGTGTTTGAGTGGGTGGATGTTGAAATTTGTAGAGGGATTTTGAAGGTGAAGGTGAGGTAGAGCTAATGCAGGTGATTGTGTGTGGTTTGGTGTAGTGTAGCGGCATGGCGAGCTTGTTGGAGCTACGCTAAAGGTGGAGAAGACGGAGTGGGATGGGGACGATCGTTGGTCGATTTGAGAAGATAAAGGGATAGAGCGACACTAGAGAAAGAGAGAAAGGATAGGCCTAGCTAATTGAAGAAAGGGAGGGAGTTGGCGCCGGCTATGATAGGCTGACACCGGAGAAGATGAATGCTTCGATGATGAGAAGCGACGACGATGAAGGGGTAGACGACGCTAGATGATGTGCAGTAGACGTGGAAGACTTCAGGGAAGTTGTTCCCTCTGCCTATTGTACGTGGTAGAGAGAGATGAAGGGAGATCGAGAAGCTCACCAAAGCTTGGTTGAAGTAGGCCGGAGGAAGGAGAGGAAGATGTGTTTTTGGCCTAAAACCTTGCTACGGAGGATGTTGGGAGTTTCATGAGCTTTTATAAACCTCAAATGTGAGCTCTCAATGAAGAAAGGGGCTTAATTTGCCATCGTTTCAAAGGGAAAAATCCCTCAAATTCCTCAAGCTTGCCTGAGCTCTAGGATCAATTCCAATCCCTCAAATGGGGTTGGTTAGATTCCTAATTGTCTGATTAGCAATCCCTCCAATTTTGGAGGGATTTGGAGTTGATTTGAGAGAGATCTTTTCCCTTGAAGGTCGGATACAGATTCGTTCACACACCAATGGCAACAGGGATGTTTTTGCAAAGAATATCAGAAACTTAGGGACCTGATTGCAATAAAATCGAAAGTTAGGGGTTTAAGTGATAGAAATAGAGTTTTAAGGGACTAGATTGCAAACTAGGTAAAGATGAACTCTAATTGGACCCAAATTTTGGCCTTAGCCTAATTTCGGCCCAAGGAATCTGATGGTGAACTTGGATTTGAGTTTTGATCATGTTTGATTGGTCAGTTTGTATAGAACCCTAAATTAGGTTAGAATCCCACCTGAAACTCTATTCTACGTCAAAATGGGTTCAGATGGTCAAACCAAGGACACCAAACCTCTTAGAATATTTTATATGAATTTTAGGAGCTTTATATGAATTTTATCCTAACGAAAACCTCTTCAATTTAAGCTGGTCTGAAATTAGGGTTTTGGTGTGGTGTTTTGGTTCTCGGAATGCGTGAAACCCCGTTTCTATTTGTGTGAACCCACTCTTTGGACTTTAATGCTCATTTGACCTTCAATTAACCTTTAGGTGACCTCATGGTTATTCTGTATTCACGATGTGATGTTAAAACTATAGTTTTAGCCCTATTTTAGTGTTCTCTCCTCAAAATAGATCTACGTGGAATTATTATCCTTAGGTGACCATTCAGGAGCTTTTATCTCTTGATTTCAACTATTTAAAGCTAGTTATGTCTAATGACGATGTTACCATCATTACACTCAGTAGGATATTTAAATATCCTAAGAGATAAGCGTCGAGGAGATGACATGTTATAAAGCATCCTCATGAGGAGTATTTACTCCAATCATGCAGTAGGAACTCTTCTAATCAGCTTGTGTTTTTAATCCTCTCCTAAGTCAAATTTTTTAGAAAACCATTTTTTTCAAATAGAGAAATTTTTGAAATTATTCTTCATTAAGCGTATTGAACCAGACTAGTGTGTGAGATGTGGATGCTTATGTTACTTAGACCCACAAACCAAAGGGTAGAAAAAGACACCAGATACTCCCTAAGCCATTAAGTTAATACATCAACTTCCTCAACCACTTGAAAAATAATCCATCTCAACAAATACTCAAATTTTTTTGCTAAACAGGCCCTAGAGGCCTAAACTCAATATATCCACTTATCTCCTAAGGTTTAGCACTTCAAGTCTTAATTCATCATTCGTTCCAACCTAGAACATAGGTAAAATCTTCCATAATCAAATGCTTGGACTAACATAATTTTGCTTCTTTTCCTCTCTGTGTCTCTCTCTTCTTCTTCTTTTTTGCAATTTATATATAACTACTAGTGCACTAACTACTTGCATGCAAAATATGTATAAATGCTATGTACAACCTTAGGTTATACCCCCCTTGATGAGTTATGTTTTGCGAATTAAAATCGGGGTTTGGAGAACTCGTCATCGTAGCTCGTAAAACACGTCTATCAAATATAATTTATAACCAAAACTCCAAGGGAGTCCCAAGTAGAACACAAGGAGGTGACGTTTACTTTGTTCGAAATCCACGCTTCGTTTTGTTTCTTTTTGGTGTTTTGGGGTTATGTTTTTTTTCCTTTTGTTTTTATAGAAAAAGCAAGCAAAATAGATCACAAGAGAGATGAAACAACTATGATATATCACATAAATGTTTATTACAATAATCCATGAAATCATAAAAGAGATAAAGGTGAGAGGAAATCTCCCAAATCGATTGTTCGGTGAGACGACGGTGCCTAGCGGAAGCTTGGATGAAGGAGGTGAGATGTAGGACGATGGAGGTGAGATGCAGGAGGATGCTGAGTAGAGGAATGCTTCACCGAGGCTCTAGAATGCAAGTGAGGAGACGAAGGTGATCTTCTACCAGAATGGAGGTGGGAGGATGGCTTCAAGGCAACCTATGAAGGTAGTGGGATGAAGGATGAATATTTTGTGGGAAATAGGAGGATTACACTAATAGGAGGCCTTTGGAGCTTGAGAGTAAGCTCTAATGGAGCTTTGGTAGGCTACTAGAGCTTAGGCGTAGGTGGGAGTAGAGTAGGTAGAGATGAAGAGGAATGGGGGGTGTAGGGGTCCTTTTATAGTGGATGGAAGAGGAAGAAATTCGTGTAGAGGGTTGTAGTGATAGTCGCAAGTGTCACTAAAGACCCCTATAGCTGTCGCTAAAGATCGCACCCCCACCGCTCACGCCCACAGCTATCCTCATGCCTATAGGCAATTAGTGACAACTGTAAAAGTCACTAAAGGCCTAGCAAGGCTATCGCTGAAGGTCTGCACCAACTCACGCGCATGCCCACGCTCATGGCTGGATCAGGCGTGGACCATTAGCAGCCATTGGATCAGAGGTAGACAGTTGAGATGGTGCGGGGATCGAGCGTTCAGATTGCACGCTCGTTGGCCCATCAGATTGGGCATCAGTCGACGCGTGATCGTACGCGTGCAGATCGCGTGAGTCTGATTGTGCCACGTCACCTTCCTCTCCGTCGCTTGATGGCCATCCAACGGGCGCAATTCGATTGCGCCCGTGCTCACAAGATCTCCTCCCCCACCGTGGCTTGAACTCACGCTCGTAGTTTGCGAGCGCTTGTCTTCACCATTGTGCCAAAGCCACGGTTTGTCGAGCAAACACCTTGATGGTCGTGCACCCATGGCTGTTGGATCAAGATCCAACGGTCCAGATCTGATGTTTAACTAGAGAAGGAGAGCTGCGCTAATCATTAGGCAGCTGTGGGTGGTCCAGATGATGCCGCGTGGCATCATCTAAATCGTCTATCTTATATACTTTGTAGATGATGCCACGGACATCGGATTGGGTCGATTCTCACACCGTTGGGTTGCGATCGTCGATCCGAATCCATCTGTGCGGTTGGATTTGGCATTTAGAGCTCTGAATTATGTCAGCTAGTCCCTCAACCATTGATCTTCCTCGAACTACATATGATGCTACGGGGTTTCGATCTAGATGATTTCGGAGGCGTTAGACTCCAATCATCATCATAATCAGATCTGTACGTTCAGATCATCAATCTGAGGCCTTGAAATAAATCTCCTTCCCTCTTGGCCATAAAAAGGATGCAATTAACCTAAAATATACACAACTACTATAAATGCAGGATGATGCATGCTATGCAATATTTATAACATGAAATGCAATTCTAAGCTTAGGAACATGCATGAATAGGCACTTTATCTTCAATAATTGTGTCTACATCACCCCTTCATGCTTAGATCTGACAAAGTCCTCATTGGAAAGTAAAAAACAAGGAAAGATATTACCTGAGGTAGAGAGTGATTGGAGATAAGTCTCCTCAATCCTATAGGTGTCCAAAACATGGCCATCAGAAAGAGTAATGTACTATTTCAAATGCTAGCCATTTACCTTGAAAGTCTTACCAAAGGGATTTTGAATCTGAATAGCACCATGTGGGAACACCTGTGTGACAGTGTATGACCCAACCCAATGGGATTTAAGTCTTCTAATGAATAGCTTGAGTCTGGAATTGAATAGCTTGACCCATTGGTTGGGCTCAAAGGATTTTCTGAGGATGTGCTTATCACGAAATATCTTAGTGCACCCTTTGTAAGCTTTAGTAGTCTCATAGGCCTCATTCCTCATCTCTTCATGCTCAGCCAGTTCTAATAAGAGTGCTTTGCCAGCTTTCTCATGATCCATGTTGACATTCTTGATAGCCCAATAAGCCTTATGCCCAATCTCAATAGAAAAATGGCAAGCTTTCCATACACTATACGGAAGGGAGACATACCCATGGGAGTCTTATACGGAGTTACGTAAGCCCATAGTGCACCATCTAATTTCTTTGACCAATCTTTCTTGCCAAGTCATACAGTTTTCTTAAGAGTTCTTTTGATCTCCTTATTAGACACCTAGACCTGTCCACTCATCTACGGATGATATAGGGTTGCCACTTTGTAGGTAACACCAAGAATTTTAAGTAGAGAAGTGAAGAGAGCATTCCTAAAATGAGGTCCTAATATAGACACATCTATTTAGGTTAAAATGCCTAATCATGCATTTTCCTAGGCTTAGATTTGCATTTCATGTTATAAATATTACATAGCAAGCATCATTCTGCATTTAGAGTACTTGTATATATTTCAGGTTAATTAGGTCATTTTTATGGTTAGGAGAGAAGAGGATTTATTTCAGGGCCTCGAATGAACCATCAGACTATACGGATCTGATCAGGATGACGATCAGAGTCCAATGCCTCCGAAATCATCTAGATCGGAGTCCCGTAGCATCATATGAAGTCTGAGGAAGATCAATGGCTAGGGGGGCAATGCGACAACCATACTGGCTTTGAATGAAAAATCCTACCATACAGATGGATTCGGAGCGACGATCATAGTCCGGCAATGCAAGAATCATCTCGATCCAAGAACCGTTACACCCTCTGCAATAGAAAGAAGATGGACAATCCAAATGGTGCCATGTGGTGCCATTCATACCACCAAACATAAACCACGGCCGGCCCAGCTTCACACATGGAGAGATCTCAACCGTTGGATCTCAATCCAATGGCTGAGGGGTGCTCTACATCGCTTCACCTTCACAAGGGAAGAACTCAAGACTATATCATAACCGTTGGATGAGAATCCAACGACCACGATCACACGATCAGCGAATGCCATCGCACTCTCCACTCGACCATCCACCACTTTAGCGCAACGGTGAGTTGGCCTCTTCTCAAAGGAGGGTTCCGACTTCGAAACCCACCAAGCCCCCCAATTGTTCAATTAAGGCAACACCAGCGCATCGGCTAGCACACGTGCAACCAGCCCACGCGCCCGCACCGCAGCGCCAGCATAGTAGCTTGCAGCAGCACATCGCCAACACACACGAGCGCGACACAACACATGACGAGCACGCAAGCACAGCAGCAGCAGGCGTGGGTTGGCAAGGACTTTTAGCGACAGCCTAGGTGGATCTTTAGTGACACTTACAGCCATCACTAATTGCTCATAGGTGCAAGGCCAACTGTGGGCGTGAGCAGTGGGGGTGCGATCTTCAGCGACAGCTGCATGTAGTCTTTAGTGATGCTTGCAGCTGTCACTACAGCCCTCTACATGAACTTCTTCCCTCCACTATATAAACACCCCTACACCCCCCATTCCTCTTCATCTCTACCTACTCTAGTCCAACCTACTCCTAAGCTCTAGAAAGCCTACCAACGCTCCATTAGAGCTTACTCTCATGCTCCCAAGGTGCCTATTAATGTAGCGAACCTCTGCCCAACTAAATATTCCTCCATCTTCCCAACCCCATTCATAGGTCACCTTGGAGCCATCCCCCCACCTCCATTCCTATAGCAGGTCATCTACGTCTCCTCACCTCCATTCCGGAGTCACGCTGAAGCTTTCCTCTACCCAACATCCTCCTACATCTCACCTCCATCATCCCGCTCCTCAACTCCTTCGTCCAAGCTTCCGCCAAGCACCATCGTCTCACCGAACAGCCGCTTCGGGAGATTCCTTCTCACCCCTTTCTCTTTTATGCTTTCATAGTTTATTGTAATTGACATTCATGCAATATATCATATTTGATTCCTTCTCTCTCTTGTGATTGCTTGTCATTTTATTTCAAAAATAAAAAAATAACAAAACCCTAAAATGACAAAAATAAAAAAAGTGAAGCATGGATTTTTATAAAACCAAACGTTTGCCTCCCCATATTTGACCCGGGACTCCCTTAGAGTTTCGATATAAATTATATGTGATTACGGGTTTTGCAACTACGACGATGGGTTACTCTTAACCCTGATTTTCAAATATGCGAAACACGTTCATCAGGTCGCACATTGGTGGGAGAGATTTTTGCAGGAAAAATTAGGGTTTTGGAGAACCTGTCGTTGCAGTGCATAGAAATCCGCTACCTGATAAAATTTATGACTGAAGCTCAAGGTGAGCCCAGGATCGAACACAAGGAGGCGAACATTTGATTTTGAAAATCCACACTTTGATTTATTTGTTTTTGGTGTTTTATTATCTTTTGCAATTTTTTTTGTATGTTTATAAAGCAAGAGATCATATCAACAAAATACTTTCTAACTAATCTACTTGCAAAATAAGAGAAAGAGAGAGAGAGAGAAAGAACAAATCTATAAATAAAATCTCAACAAATGTTTGATACAATGGAGAAAAGAAAACTGTACTAGAAAGAGATAAAAGATATAGAAAGGTGAGAAGAATCCCCCTCAATGGTCACTTGGAGGACAACTCACTTTGACGGCGCCTAGATGAAGGTGGTGGGAAGCTGGAGGAAGGAGAACGATAGCGGAGGATGGAGGGCAAGGCAGGATGGCGTTGCAGCGAGGATATACTTCTCGAATGTGGTAAGGCGATAGCCATGGGATGCTCCATGAAGGGGGGTGAGAAGCAGGAAAATATTTTAATTTCTACTCTAGACAAGCATCCCGGGCTTGGGACAAGCTCTCTCTAGAGCCTTAAAGGTGGTGAGGGAGAGAAAGGAAGAGATAAAGAACAATGGGAGGGGTAGTGGTCCTTTTATAGTGGAGGAAAGGGGGCAAAATGAAGTCATGGTGAATAGTAGCATTCACAGTCGTCGCTAATGCTTCACCGCAAACATTGCTATGGCCCCTAGCTCACGCTCGCAGACATTGGCGCTCATGCACCCACAGCTTTCTTGCTCACTCGTTTTCCGATCATTGATGAATGGTTGAGATCGTGCGAAGATTGTGCACTACATCAAATGGAGCATCAGTCAGTGAATGATCGTGTGCATGCAAATCGTGTGGTGGTCAGAGCGCCACGTCTTCGCATCCATGGTTGCTCATCTCTAATCAAACGGTCCAATTCCATCTGCACTTTTCCTCAACAGATTAAATCCTCTCGCTACGACTCAAACGAGTGGTGTTCGCTTCATTCTGAGCACGTATCCACTGTGCTACGCACGTGGTTGTGTCACGTTTAGGAATATCCATGGCGTGGTGGAGGCAGCTTCTCGGCCCTTGGATCTTTATCCAATAGTCAAGATCTCTTCGTGGAGATGCCCCTTAGGGGTGAGCAGTGGATGCGGCCGATCTTGGGCAGTTGCAATGGTGCCACGTGGTGCCACCATGGTCATCTATTTTCTTTGCTTTGTAGGTGGCACCACGGACATAAGATTGGGTCAATTTTCAAGTTGTTGGGCAGCGATAGTCGATCCAGATCCATCCATGCAGCTGGATTTGTTATTTGAAGCTCCGAATTGCGTCACCTAGCCCCTTGGTCATTGACCTTCCTCGGATTGCACAATGTGCTATAGGAATCCAATTAAGATGATTTTGAAGGCGTTGGACATCGATCATCATCCTAATCAGATCTATATGGTCGAATCATCAATTCGAGGCCCAGAAATAAATCTCCTCTCCTGGCCACAAAAGGATGCGAATTAACCTAAAATTTATACAAACTATTCTAAATGTAGAATGATGCATGCTATGCAATATTTATAATATGGAATGCATCTATAAGGTTAAGAACATGCATAAATAGGCATCTTATCCTAGATAGATGTGTCTACATCATACCCCCATGGCTATCTTCTACTAGTCCCTGGCAAAATTAATCTATATGTGATGGTAACACCATCATTAGCCATAAATAACTTGAACTAGTTGAAATAAAGTGACAAATGCTCCTGAATGATTGCCTGAGGACAGTAATTCCACTTAAATCCATTCTGAGAAGAAAACAGTAAAATAGGGTTAAATCTACCGTTTTAACATCACCTCATAAATGTAGAGTAAACACAGGGTCACAAGGGGTTAATTGAAGGTCTATTAAGCATTAAAGTCTAAAAAGTGGGTCAATACAGAAAGAAACGGGGTTTCACACATTTCGAGAATTGAATTAGAACACAAAACCTTAATTTCAAACCTGCTTAAATTGAAGAGGTTCTGGTCAGGGTAAAATTCATCTAAACCTCCTAAAATTCATAGAAAAATATTCTGAAAGTTTTAGTAACCTTAGTTTGACCATCAAAGCTCATTTCGACCATGTATAGACTCTCTAACAAGATTTTGCCCTAATTTGAGATTCTGCGCAAATTGCTAATTAAGCATGGTCAAAACTCAATCCAAGTTCTCCATAAGATTTTTTAGGTCTAAATAAGATTAGTACCAAAATTTGGGCCCAATCAGAGTTCATCTTGACATAGTTCAATCCCTAAAACCTCTATTTCTCTCACTTAAAACCCTTGCTTTTGAAATTCCTTGCAAAAATGCCCCTATTTTCTCATCTTCCTCACAAACAGGTCCCTGCTGCCATTGTTAGGTCAACCAACCTATAGACCAACTTTGACCGTGTGCATCTCCTTTAATTACCATCCAATTTGCTCCAAAATTAGAGATGATTACAACAAGATCCTCTTCCATTTGAACATAATGTCAAGCTCAGATTCGAACTGAGAAGCTCGTGCGAGCTCAAGATTTTTCCCAAAGCTAGAACTCTCTAAAATCCCATTCCCTTGGAAGAATTCTTCCTAATTTGAGCATGCTCGAGTTTTATAAAAGCTCTAGATTGTTTGGCGATCAGAACTGAAGAGGTTTGAGGCCAGAAAACCCTCTTCTTCTCCCTCCTCAGCCTGCTCCAACCAAGCTCCAGTGACCTTCTTGTTCTGCTTTCGTCACCCTCTGCCACATAAGATAGGCAGAGGGAGTCTTCTTCCCTCTGTCTTCCGCTCCTCGTCATACCAAGCAGGAGCCATCTACCCCTTCAATGACACCACTCATCACTAGAGCATTCATCTTCCTCGACGTCAGCCCATCATAGCCAGCAGGGATCTCCCATAGTATCATCTCTTAACTCACCTAGATCTCTCCTTCTCGCTTTCCTATTCATTTTTATCCACCCAAACTTCATTTTCGACCGCTGTACACATCGCAACATCTCCGTCTTCTACTACACCGGTGAAGCTCTAACAATATCGTACGAACACCACACCGTAGCAAACCGCCCGCCACCGAGTCCACGAGCATCGCCTTGTCTCACTAATCATAATCCCCAGGCAAATTTGGGGCTTTGATCTCTCTCACTCCACCGAACACCACCACCTCTGTTGACCTTCTCCGACTTCGCCACAAGCCCCCACACTCTTAATCACCACAAGAACACCACCAACACCTTCGCCACCAATTAGCAAAGCTACTGAGCTTTCTAATTTTGGTGATAAGCCCGTATTCTAGCTTTTCTGGTTCACTAGATCACCATCGCTTACCACCGTCTTCTACAGCACCAACTGCCCGCCTCCAGCCATTATACGATCTGCAGTAACTCGTGAATGGAAGTGGCACCAGGTTCTGAAGTGTCCTAGGTCCATAGTTGAAGCAAAAGGTAGAGGTTGTTGCCTCAATTCGTCAACCGCATCCGCGTAGATAACATCCAAGAGTAGTTGCTCACTTAGTCCTACATTGAGCATTTACGAAGAGATTGTTACACAAACGTGCATACGGTTGATTACCCCCGAGAGCACCGGGGTGAGGTCCTGCTCGCACGCTCCAGTGCACATGCCCTCGCCTGTAGTTCATGCCACGTGGATCTGGGCAAAATTCAGTCACTTGGGTCCGTTCTGGTTTTGGAGGAAATCTAAAAGGGAGTAAGGGGTTTTGCACTGTTCACACCTCGGGATTCATTCCCCCTCTCTCGTGCTCAGACACTTAGCCTTATCAGGCCCTTGTGCCTTGTGCTGTGAGACCCTTGTGTCTCTTCTGAGGTGCTGAGTTAAGTCATCTGAAGCCTTGTTTAGACATTTGGTGGGCTACTTGCTTTGGTTCTAATAGTATTGATACATCTGTTGACATGGAAATTGCCCTTAGTGGTTGGGAATTACTGTTGAAATATTTGAGATAATTGTATAGGTTAAAAATTTGGGTTAATTAGTGGTTCAAACCACCATTTTAACCCCATCTTTTGGCACTTTGACTCTTTGATTTTATTGAAATATTCTTTTCAGTGTTACTTTGGTTTCAATTGCATATTATCCTTGATATTATGATTAGTGGATTAAATTGCTAATTTGCTCCCTGTGAGCAACCTAGAACTCCCTTGTGTTTTTGAGTTTTATAAATTTAAGTGTTGTCGCAATTTTTGTCCTATAATATGACGTGCATTTCTAAAAAGACGATTCCTGCTCTGCAACATTTTGGCACTATTGCTAGAGAGCAACGTGCAATTCACCTCTGATCTTATCTTTCTTGATTGAGCTTATTACTAACTTGCCCTATTTGTTTTGCTGTGATTTTGCGAGGTACATCACGAGATCTTCCATGTAATCAACCACTCCAGGGGTAGGTAAAATTTTTCTTTTTCCCTAATCATCTCCTAACCTTGGAAAAGAGAAAAAGGAAACAAGTGAATTAGGATCCACTTGCCTTACTTTTTTAGTAATTATCATTTAAAGGCAAAATTTCTTGATTTGCAAAATTGATTTAATATATGAATGAAGTGAGATGATTTGATTAGAGATCCCCATCCTAATTTTTTGTACCTACTAGTGATTTACGCTTAATTTTCTAAACATCTTGGACTACTCACATTCTTGTTTGAGTCAAAGGTGTTACATTTGAGATCAAATTGGACTTGGAAATAGAGCCAACTAGGATTTCTACATTAGGACTCTGAAGTGTTAGTACACACTTGCATGCAATAAAGGAAATTGACCCTCTCGCATTTGTGTGCCACCCAAGCCCTTGTTTGAAAAGGTCTATTCAAGAAAACCCTAAAATCAAGGCTCAAAATTCACTTGAACCCTAAAATTTTAGACCTAATAACCTGAGAGTCAATCCAGGGTGATTTTGGGTCTTGACCTAAATTTTATCCTCAATCTTTAGGCTAGGCTAGGTGAAGTTGGTCCACTTCATGGACCAACTAACCTCCAAGTTAGGTCACAAATTGAATCAACTTCTAATCAAGTGAAATTGAAGGCACAAATTAGGGCAACAATTGGTAGACTTAAGGTCTCAATAAGCACATTTTGGTTTACTTGGAACCGCAGTGACAAGGAAGGATAGTTGGGGGAAACCTTGTAACCTGTGGAGACGCTCTACCGTGTAGGGTCTTTGTGACACTCTCCCTTCTTGGCTGCAAAGTAATTCTCGAGCATGTGGATTTCTGATTCAAAAGTATCATCTACCTCAAAATAGCCTTAATCATCTAAAAATCTTTGGGTGCCTTGATTGGGTCCAATAAACATCTAGTTCCTTATCTATTCTCTAGAGCACATACACAAGAAAGGTCCCTAAGTCTTTATACCTAGAGGCCTCCATTAGAGTTGATCTTCTTGGGGAAAAATTTGATCTGATCTAATCAATTCAATCTAGACCTGAATTCGATTCTACATCCTGATCCACCACTTGATTTGAAAATGCAATATGACAACATAGGTAAGATTTTCAATAAACCTAAATCCCAAATGAGCATCAAAGAGAAAATGATCAAGGCTACTCTTAGACAACATGATGAGTACTACAAGACCATAGATCCATTTAGGAACATTCAGGTTAATGCACCCAAAACAACTGACCTCATTATGAACCATACTAAAATGATCTTAACACAAATGATACATGGTTCAACCCAGGTTGATCACTTATCAGAATACATTGAATTGGGGAAAGTACATAGCAACAAATATCTACGATGTTGGTCAAATCCCCCGCTTTGGGAAATACACCAAGATCTCATTGAGAAATGTGGAAATTTGCTGAATATGGTGCATGAAGTCATCAATCAAAAATACCCATATATCCCCTTAGAAACTGATGATGAATCTTAGAGTAATGTTGAGGATCAATGTAATTTCCCAAAGTCCAGGATCGAAAATAGAGGTTATTCTGAACCCCTAACCCAAATGAAATCAGATTCAAATTTTGTGCAGAATGACATACCTGATCTTGATGTTGGTTGGGTGGATCCAGTTGCAAGTGTTCCTAGTTATGAACCAGCTGATAAATGTCGGTTTATCATTATTCTTATGCATTAAAACAAACCTAACTCTTAAGATTATGCTCCGCAAACGGGTTTTTGTGTTTCATTTAGGCATAAATTAGGTTAGGCATGCATTGCATTTTTTATTGTGTTTTTAATGTTTTTTTGTGAGTGTTAAGGATAAACAGATTGCTAGATCCCTAGAACCCTAGCACTCAGGAAAGGACCTGCTGAAGGAGAAGCTCTCACCAGCTGGAGCTCAGCTTGATCCAGCTCACCATAACTAGAATTCAGTCACCTGAATTAGGGTTATCTCATCCTAGCTCCATTCAGCTCATCTTAGCTCACCCTAGCTCAGGTCAGCTCAGATCCAGCTCAACTTAGCTGAGTCTAGCTCATCTCAGCTCCCATTAGTCCATAGGGAGCTCTAGCTAGCTCAGCTGAGTTGAGTGGAGTATACCTCAGCTCAGGTCTAGCTACATCCAGCTCCACTTAACTCCAGCCAGCTGAGATGACTTCATTCCAGCTCAAGAAGCTCAAGTCCAGCTCCTGGGGACTCAGCTTAGCTCAACTCAGTTGAGCTAAGCTACCTTAGCTGCCTCAACCAGCTTGATCCTCCCCAGGAGCACCAGACCTAGCTCACCTCAACTCATTATGGTAGAAGCCAGCTCACTTTAGCTTGGCTTAGCAGCTAGAAAAGAACTAGCAAGCTAAGCCAGCTAGAGTAGCTCCATACCACCCTCTTCAACAGCAGCCAGCTCCAATTCAAGCTCCAGACTTCTCCTCCTTAGCTCCTCTCTTCAAACCCTAGCTCCAACACCTCCTCCTCTACTCCATAGCTAGCTAAGCTAGCTTAGCTTAGCTAGCAACCAGGTCCTCGGCCATCCACCACCTTCAACTCAACCCTAGCTAGCTCCACCAACTTAAGCCCTACCTAAGCTAACCTAAGCTAGCTATCCTACTCCAAGTTGGCGCCACCACGTAGCCACCTCTTCACCCCATCATCACCACCAAAAGGCACCAATTTTGGTGCCAAAACCTAACCCTAACTAATCCCCTTTTTGGTGCCAACATCAACCCCCAGATCCACCATACACCTAACCCTATGATTGCGCAGCAATCATAGGTCTTAATTGACCTAGATTAGGCTAGAATTTAGCATAAGTTAGGGAAATTCATGCATGCATAAGCATTATCTGCATCTTTACTGCTTTACTTTACCTATAAATAAAATAATGTTATAATGTACTAATTAAGTGCATTAGGTTGATTGCAGGCAATAAGCAGATCTGGGGCTGGATCTGTAGCAGGATCTGAAATAACGGGAGTTGTAGCAGAGCTGGAGCAGAAGGCCTAGTTTAGATGTAGGAATAATAATGTAAGGGGGTTAAAGGTTTTCTATTCTATTAGGTAGAAATAAAGCAGTAAAATGTGAAGAGCTTAGGTCCATCCTAGCCCTAGGATAGCCTAGAGACCTCCCCAAGCCTTAGCCACCCTTATATTAGGTCACTGATAGCGAAAATACGCGGTTTGTTAAAATACGTCGTTGTAACGCGTAAATCCGCTTTCGCTCTTAAATTTATAATCCTAGATAGGGAAGTATCTAGGGTCGTCTAAGGAGGCAATATGGTTGCAAAATTGATTCTCTTGCTTGGAATATATCTCAACTTTCTTTTGGTAATTTTCAATATACCATTTTTTTTGTTTTTGAACTAAGGCAACATGCGAAATTATGGCGGGAAAAGTGTTTACACTTCCAATTAAGTAAACTACTCTAAAGTGGCAAGTAGAGCCTCTCCCTAAGCTCACTCTAAGCAAGTGGAGGCCTAGAATAATTAGGGAGAGGAAGTGAAGAATGCTGAAAATAAGCAAATAGAAATGCAAACAAGATATGCGAAGAAGGCAACTAGATAATTGATAAAGTGTTTAACAAAAATGCCTAGTAGAGGAATGCTTCTACTACTAGATAATTGAAATAAATAAAGAAAACACAAATCCTCTAAATAGATGGTGAAGAAGAGGGCTTCTTGCTCCAAGGTTGGTGGCTCCCAAGCTTGAAAAGAATCCTTCAACTCCTTCCTTGCAGTACTCCGCCAAAGCGATGACCTCCAAGGCAAGCCCTAAGGGGGCGTGCCCTAAGTTTCTCTCCAAGGGTGGACGTCCATGATAAACGCCAGTTTATCATCATTTTTATGCTTTAAAACTAACCTAGCTCTTAGGATTTTACTCTGCAAACGGGTTTTTGGGCTGCATTTAGGCATAACTTAGGATAGGCATTCATTGCATTTTTTATTGTCATTTTAATGAGTTTTTGTGAGTGTTAGGGATGTACAGATGCACAGATCCCTGAAACCCTAGCACTCAAGAAGGCAATTGGTGAAGGAGAAGCCCAGACTAGCTGGAACTCAGCCTAATCCAGCTCACCTCAGCTTGATCCAGCTCACCTCAGCTTGATCTAGCTCACCGCAGCTGGAACCTAGCTTACTTGAACTAGGGTTAGCTCATCCCAACTCCATTCTGCTAATCTCAGCTGGATGGCAGCTCAAGAGAGTTCACCTTAGCTCACCCTAGCTCAAGTCAGCTCAGATCCAGCTCAACTTAGCTGAGTCTAGCTCACCTCAGCTCCCACTAGTTCACAGGGAGCTCTAGCTAGCTCAGCTGAGTTGACAGGAGTTCACCCCAGCTTAGATCCAGCTACATCCAGCTCCACTCAGCTCCAACCAGCTGAAGAAGAATTCATCCCAGCTCAGGAAGCTCAAGTCTAGCTCACAAGGACTCAGCTTAGCTCAACTCAGTTGAGCTAAGCTACCTTAGCTGCCTCAACCAGCTTGATTCTCCCCGGGAGCACCAGACCCAGCTCACCTTAGCTCATTTTGGTAGAAGCTAGCTCACTTTAGCTTGGCTTAGCAACTAGCAAAAAACTAGCAAGCTAAGCCAGCTAGAGTAGCCCCATGCCAGCCTCTTCAGCAGCAGCCAGCTCCAGCTCCAACTCCAGACTTCTTCTCCTCAGTTCCTTCCTCCAAACCCTAGCTCCAACACCTTCTCCTCTACTCCACCTTTAGCTAAGCTAGCTTAGCTTATCTTAGCTTAGCTTAGCTTAGCTAACAACCAGCTCCTTGGCCATTCATTACCTCCAAAATCAACCCTAGCTAGCTCCACCAACTCAAGCCTACCTAAGCTAGCTACCCTACTCAACTTGGCACCACCTCCTAGCCATCCCTTCACCCTATTATCTCCACCAAAAGACACTTCAAGTTGGCGCCAAAAACCACCCCTAACCACCTCTATATTGGCGCCACTTTCAGCCCCTTAATCCACCCTACACCTACCCACATAAGCCATCCTAGCCATCCACCTAACCCCCCTTCTAGAATCCTTCTTGGCGCCAACTTAGACCCTCTTCTAGAAGCCATTTTGGCGCCAATATCAAGGGGTGTCAACACACATAACCACCCCTTAGGTGTCCCTTAAGGTGGCGCCAAACACCCTTGGCCATTGGATCCTTAACCACCTCCCTCCTTCCATCCTAGCCCTCCATTTCAAGGGTCACCTTAGCCCCCTTCCTATTCTATAAAAACCCACCACCTACCACCATTTTTGGGGCATCCTCCCTTAGTATATTTTCTACCTAAACCACCTATACCTACGGCCAAGAAGAAGGAGTAGAGAAGGAGATTAAAGGGGCACATCACCAGCCCCTTTGGTGCCTTCTTCTCCCCACTCTCTTCAACTTGAGCCACGCCAAGGAGGAGGACTCTTCCACTTCAAGGAGGACGGCCAGGCAAAGGAGAAGGACTTAGGGTGGATGTCCACCCTTGGAGAGAACTTAGGGCACGCCACCCTAGGGCTTGCCTTAAAGGACATCACCTTGGCGGAGCACTGCAAGGAAGGAGTTGAAGGACTCTTTTCAAGATTGGGAGCCACCAACCTTGGAGCAAGAATCCCTCTTCTTCACCATCTATCTAGAGGATTTGTGTTTTCCTTTCTTTATGTCAATTTTCTAGTGGTAGAAGCATTCCTCTACTAGGCATTTTTGTTAAACACTTTTTTTTTAATTATCTAGTTGCCTTCTTTGCAATTTCTTGTTTGCATTTCTATTTGCTTGCTTTTAGCATTCCTCACTCCCTCTCCCTAATTATTCTAGGCCTCCACTTGCCTAGAGTGAGCTTAGGGAGAGGCTCTACTTGCCACTTAGAAGTAGTATTTTAAATTGAAGTGTAAATCACCTTCCCGTCACCATTCCGCATGTTGTCTTAATTTAAAACAAAAACATGATATATTGAAAAATACCAAAAAGAAAGTTGAGATTGTATTCCAAGCAAGAGAATCACTATTGCAAACATTTGGCCTCCTTGGACGACCCTAGATACTCCCCTATCTAGGAATATAAATTTAAGAGTTGATCGATTTTACGCGTTACAACGACGTATTTTAACAAACCGCGTGAAATCGCTATCACTTTTTGGCGCCGTTGCCGGGGAGGCACGGCTTTGCATTAACTCATTTTCTCTTGCTTGAAGTGTATCTCATCCCCTTCTCTTTCTTTCTTTTGTGTGTGCAGGAACTACAGCGGGAAAGCGGGAATCTGTAAGCGAGAGCTTAAAGATCCTTTTCTTCCCGCGAAAATTCAGGTTGGTTCCTCTTTCTAGTCACATAATTAATTAAAACTATCAAAAATATATTAAACTTGGCTTTCAGGACCCTAAACACTTAAATTAAGTGGAGTGGTGCATTTTAAAATCATTGTTTGCTTGTATGCTTCTTTAGCACCATTCCATTGCAAGTATTGGTGTTCTATTTTTTGGGTCTAGATTTCTATCCAGACTTGAAAAATCGATTCCGAACACCACAGGCCTCCTAAAATCATAAAATTTCATATAGTGATTCCCAATTAAGTTTGGAACATCTGTTCCAAATTTCAGATCAATTGGATTTGTATTTAATTTTTAAAAATTCGTGGATTACAGAGGGGTCACACCCTCCAATCTTCCTGTTTTGCTACTGTCCGCGAATTTTCAGAATTTTTATACTCATCCAATTTTTGTGAAATTTATCTTGTTGGAATCCCTATGAAATTTTACATATCATATAAAATCATAAAAATTTTCTAAGGTCGGTGGTAATACTGAAAAGTCTATAATACCCACGGGTATTATTTCTGGACTTTGACACCAGTACAATTAAAAATTCAAAACTATTATCAAACAAATTCCTAAAATCTTACAAAAATCTTTTCTGGAATCCTTGTTTGATTTTCTTCAAAGTAGTGGTGTTGTTTGACTTGTTTGGACCACTACTTAATTCTGAAAGCTAAAAATAATTCATTGGTAGTTAAATTTCTGTCTCAGGGATAATTGGTTTAGGGTTTCTTCTTTCTCTTTAGAGACTCAATTAAAAGGAAATATACAATCACACATACAACTTGCCTTTCCTTTGATTGTGAACTTTCAAACTTGTTTGAAAACTTAAAGAGAAAAACCCTAAAATTCATTTAATTAAATCACATCCTAAAAGACAAAAATATAAAAAAAAATTGTGTGACAACTTGATTTTCATTGGAGCCACTCTCCAATTCCTGCACACACACAAAAAAATCAAATAACAGGGCAACAACCCAATAAACGCCCTCCACATTCCGTGTGCACTATAGAATCCTAGACCTAATTAAAATTTGTAGCAACTTGACCCCTAAGGCTTTATCAACTTAGGCTTGCTATTTAGGTCTTAAGTTTTCTTTAGTTAGTACCAATTCTGTCATCTATATCTGGTGTTCAGGCTGAGGGGCCGTGTCAAACGACCAGGCGCGGGTTTGTACAAGCACCTGGGGTTTTCCCTGGGAAACGTTTGGGCCCAAACCTCCCCTTAAGCAACTTGGCTAGATTTGTTGATAGAACGGGTATTCACTATTGACTACTTATTTCCTATATAGACCAAGTCTTAGGTTATTATTAGGGAGTCACAATTAAGTTAGGTCTAGTTTTTGTTTGTTTGAATTGCACACTTTCTCTCATCTCTTTCTCTTCTCCTCCCCTCCCCGTTCTTCCATTTTATGCACGGGCGACGGTCTCAAAATCCGCACTTGGAAGGACCATTTGATTTCGCCCCCCACGTAAAAAGACCACTTTTTCTGTCTTCTCCTAAAAAAATGGAAACACAACAAAATAGGTCCACTGACCCTTCCACGTCTACCTCTAACCCCACCTCTAACCCTAATTCTAACCCTTCCACTCAAAACCCAACCACCAGTAACTTTCCACACTTGGAGCTCCCCAATCTTGAGTTGCCCCATACACAACATCAAGACCCCCTACCTGATCTTTTAAAATTGATGGCCGATCAGATTAATAAATTAAATTCCAATCAACAAACATTGACTAGGAACATCCAAAACCTAGCCAATCCAAGGCCAAACCCACCACCCCGTCAGCAGCCTGTTGTTCCTCTAAAAGATTTCTATGATCCGTCTTATTATGAGGAACGACCAGGGGTGGTCATACCGGAGGGGGACTTTGAGATCAAGCCAGCCGTCCTGAACCTGATTAAGCACTTTCATGGCCTTCCTAGGGAAGACCCTTTCAGCCACCTTGAAGAACTAACTCTTCTTGCACAGACAACCCGTTCCCGAAATGTGCAAGAAGACATATGGCTGATGCGGCTTTTTCCATTATCTCTTAAAGATAAGGCCGCTTATTGGTTCAGGACCATTGGCCGACCCATTACAACATGGCCTCAACTCAAGAGTGCCTTCCTCAAGAAATTCTTTCCCATAGGTCGTACCAATTCCTTACGAAGATCTATTACGACCTTTCACCAAAAATCTGGCGAAACTTTCCATGATTCTTGGGAAAGATTTCAGGACCTTTTAAGAAGTTGCCCGCACCACGAGATTCCTTTGTGGCAGCTCGTGCAAATCTTCTATCATGGATTAGAAGATCAAATCCGACAATTTGTCGACGCCTCGTGTGGCGGCAACTTCTTAAATAAAGATGCTGAAAGTGCTTATGATCTATTTGAAGAAATGAGTGAAAACTCATTTAACCAAGCTTCCATGAACACATTTTGCAGAACCCAAAACCCACAGTTTGGTGTTCATGAAATAGGCGCTCAATCTATCCCAGTCAACCAAGACGATCTTCAAATGATCGCTCAGAAACTCGACCAGATGCATATTAATCAGAAGAAAATTGAGGAAAGACTCGCCACATCAATTCAAGCTCCACACCCACATCTAACCCAACCTAACTTTCCACGAAGAGAAAATTTGCACAATCTCAACACCACTCCTGCTGATTATTCTGAGGTTGCCCATGATTCACTGGGGAATTTCAATTATCCAGATCTTAACCCCACCCAAAATATTTCTGCCATCCAGGAGCCCTTTAAAAATTCTTCCAATTGGAAAAATTACCCGAACTACTCCTGGAATAATCAAGTTTCCTCCCAACCATATCATTTTAATGGGTATGGGTCGAATCCAAATTTCCATCCTGGGCCATCCCAACAAGATATCAATGCCCAGATGCTACGGACCCTGCAGGATATGCAAACAAAAATGACGGAAGTAACCCGTAACATCGCAAATCTGAACAATCAGATTGGGGTTGCTCCCACGCAAAGACCTGTAGGACATCTTCCGTCCCAACCCATACCCAATCCCAATCACCAAGGGAACGATTATATGGGCAGAAATCCACATTATCCAAATCAGCCTCCTCCTAATCCACCTCAGCAGCCGCCCAGGTTCCTGCAATCACAGGCCCCCCCACCTCCTCCAAATAATAATCCGACTGCACATGCAGTTACCTTGAGGAGTGGGAAAACCACCACTGACCCCGAGCCTTCGCACGAACCTGGTAAGATACATGTGCAAGTTGACTCCCCACCTCCCCATCAGGAAGAAAAAGAATAACAAAAATCTCAAGACAAGATTCCTATCCCTTTCCCACAAGCTCTCTACCCTACCACCAACAAAAGAAAGAAATCTGAGCCCACTACAGAAGAACTCATGGAGCTATTTGGGCAAGTTCATATCAATATTCCTCTCCTAGATGCCATAAAATATATACCTGCCTATGCTAAATTTTTGAAGGATATTTGTACTCCTAAAAGGTAGGCTAAAAATCTAGGACAGGTGCATCTTTCAGAGACAGTAAGCTCTGTCATACAGAGTAAGCTGCCTCCTAAGATGAAAGATCCGGGGGCGCCTTTAATTTCTGTAATTATTGATGACACTACATTTAATCGCGCCCTCCTTGATCTTGGTGCCTCTGTAAATATTATTCCCACAAGTTTATTCGAAGAATTTCAGATCGGTGAATTAAAACCGGTCGAGGTTACCCTGCAATTAGCCGACCGATCTACAATCAAACCTCGTGGGATTGTTGAGGATGTATTAGTCAAGGTCCAGAATTGTGTCTTCCCTGCAGGCTTTCTGGTTCTTGACATTGAGGCACCCGAATCATTACTGGACTCCCCGATAATCCTTGGACGCCCCTTTTTGGCTACTGCAAAGGCAAATATTAATTGCCACACAGGCAAAATGGATATCAACTGTGCAGGCCAAACTATCACCTTAGATATTTTTAAATCCTCCAGGAGATTCCATGATGATAACTTCTTTGAGGACTCAGATACTGAAATTTCTAAAATGGTGGAGACAATGTTAATAGATACCCTTACCGACCACAGTTTTTTTGAGGACTCTGATTCAGACTCAGTGGTCGGCGAGATCTGTGATCCGGAAACTTGTCTTGACTCCAAATTTGTTCCTGATACCCCCCCTGACCCACCCACTATTCACGCACCTAATTTTTCCACACTAACTCACCATTCCTTCCCCGACCCCTTTCTTACGGACCTGCCACCAACCCCGCCCGAGTTTGGCAACCAACCTGAATTAAAACCATGGCCAGACTCGGGCCACACTTATCAATTTCCATCTCACTTTGATCCCAATATTATTTCTAATCAATTTTCTAGGGATCTAGACGAAGACACCTTTTTTGCGGGCATCCAAGTGTCCAATTATTTACATGATTTTCCGTCTTCTGTGCATACCTTCACGCCCGGCTGAATGGCGTAAAAGATAGAACTGGATGGGAGGTAACCCATCATTTTCTTGCTTTCCTTTTTTCTTCTTTTTCCAGGTTTTATTCATCCTAAACCTGACCGTTCTTCACTAAGGTGATTCCTTTTCCCTCCTAATGCATGAGGACATGGCATATCTTAAGCATGGGGGGGTGTTTTTAAATTTTTACGATCGATTTAGGATGTTTAAAACCTAAAAACATGCATTTTTCTTTAATTTATTTCCTGCTTGCATACCCAAAAATAAAAAAAACAAAAAGAAAAAAAAAAAAAATATTGAAAACTTTTTGAGGAAAAATTTTGAAATCAGGACTAAGGTCGAAAAATTCACTTGTGGTACAATGGGATTTAATCTTTAACAAACTAAGGATGAGGATTTGGATCTAATCATTAGAATTCCAGGGTCTATTTTAGACTAGATCAGATATCCTTCTCTAAAATTCCACCTGAACTCATGATAGTTCAGGTGACTTGATCCTATTTTGTAATATGGAATGTATTTGACTTAGTTTTTGACTCAAAAACTTGCGGTTCTCGAGAAACTTTTTGTGTCAATTTTCACACACAAGCTAACATTTAAAAACAACTAAAAATTTGAAAAACTCCCTTGTTGGATTTAGTAAAAGTCTGAATCAGGTCATTGGTTTGAGTTCCCACCGTCGAGAAGAAGGAAAATACCTTCTTTGAGGACGCGATGTCAACATGTTACCGCCTCGGCGCTGCTCTATATCTATATTTCATATCTTTAGACGGAGCATTAAAGCGCATTTCAGCAGCTCAAGTGTCTTGGACGGTGCTCTACCTATAGCGTCGGAGCAAGAGCTTGAGTTTGCTTGGAGCGCCCCTTTTCACCGCATCGTGTTTTGGGGTTGTGAGCTCCTGGGTGGTGTCATGGACAGTGCTATCCCGAAGTACTGGCACCAGAGCCCCCTCGAGGAATGGTAATGGGAATGATGATACCGACACATCTGTTGTAAGACTAAGCTAAAAATAAGCACGGGGGAGAAAAAAAAAAAATATATATATATATATATATATAATAATAATAATAATAATAATAACACGTCCTTATAAAGGTTGGCTTTTCACAAGCACAGACACAAGGTTTTAAAGGAATTTGCAAGTTGCGAATCAGATTCACGAGCCAGAAAAATCCTAAAAACAAACATTTCAAGTCATCTGAATTAACAAGGGGTTAATTTGTGAATTTTCTGAGGATATATTGATCCCGTTCTATCTAATGGTTGGATCCAAAAACAAATCCTGATGTTTATCTTCAACAAATCCAGTATCTCCTGTGTTTTAATCTACCAAGGTCCCTTAACCTCTTTTTCTCCTCAAAAGTCAAAAAAAAA
Source organism: Thalassia testudinum (assembly GCA_037157565.1). Lineage (NCBI taxonomy): Eukaryota > Viridiplantae > Streptophyta > Magnoliopsida > Alismatales > Hydrocharitaceae > Thalassia > Thalassia testudinum. The sequence goes on from JAZHRO010000049.1 coordinate 35,756,079, forward strand.
TTATTAGATTTCCCAAAAATTCCGTTTTCCAAAAAAATTAATGTTTTGCTAAGAGACTAGCAAAAGATAAGCATGGGGGTGTGATAAACGCCAGTTTATCATCATTTTTATGCTTTAAAACTAACCTAGCTCTTAGGATTTTACTCTGCAAACGGGTTTTTGGGCTGCATTTAGGCATAACTTAGGATAGGCATGCATTGCATTTTTTATTGTCATTTTAATGAGTTTTTGTGAGTGTTAGGGATGTACAGATGCACAGATCCCTGAAACCCTAGCACTCAAGAAGGCAATTGGTGAAGGAGAAGCCCAGACTAGCTGGAACTCAGCCTAATCCAGCTCACCTCAGCTTGATCCAGCTCACCTCAGCTTGATCTAGCTCACCGCAGCTGGAACCTAGCTTACTTGAACTAGGGTTAGCTCATCCCAGCTCCATTCAGCTAATCTCAGCTGGATGGCAGCTCAAGAGAGTTCACCTTAGCTCACCCTAGCTCAAGTCAGCTCAGATCCAGCTCAACTTAGCTGAGTCTAGCTCACCTCAGCTCCCACTAGTTCACAGGGAGCTCTAGCTAGCTCAGCTGAGTTGACAGGAGTTCACCCCAGCTCAGATCTAGCTACATCCAGCTCCACTCAGCTCCAACCAGCTGAAGAAGAATTCATCTCAGCTCAGGAAGCTCAAGTCTAGCTCACAAGGACTCAGCTTAGCTCAACTCAGTTGAGCTAAGCTACCTTAGTTGCCTCAACCAGCTTGATTCTCCCCGGGAGCACCAGACCCAGCTCACCTTAGCTCATTTTGGTAGAAGCTAGCTCACTTTAGCTTGGCTTAGCAACTAGCAAAGAACTAGCAAGCTAAGCCAGCTAGAGTAGCCCCATGCCAGCCTCTTCAGCAGCAGCCAGCTCCAGCTCCAACTCCAGACTTCTTCTCCTCAGCTCCTTCCTCCAAACCCTAGCTCCAACACCTTCTCCTCTACTCCACCTTTAGCTAAGCTAGCTTAGCTTATCGTAGCTTAGCTTAGCTTAGCTAACAACCAGCTCCTTGGCCATTCATTACCTCCAAAATCAACCCTAGCTAGCTCCACCAACTCAAGCCTACCTAAGCTAGCTACCCTACTCAACTTGGCACCACCTCCTAGCCATCCCTTCACCCCATTATCTCCACCAAAAGACACTTCAAGTTGGCGCCAAAAACCACCCCTAACCACCTCTATATTGGCGCCACTTTCAGCCCCTTAATCCACCCTACACCTACCCACATAAGCCATCCTAGCCATCCACCTAACCCCCCTTCTAGAATCCTTCTTGGCGCCAACTTAGACCCTCTTCTAGAAGCCATTTTGGCGCCAATATCAAGGGGTGTCAACACACATAACCACCCCTTAGGTGTCCCTTAAGGTGGCGCCAAACACCCTTGGCCATTGGATCCTTAACCACCTCCCTCCTTCCATCCTAGCCCTCCATTTCAAGGGTCACCTTAGCCCCCTTCCTATTCTATAAAAACCCACCACCTACCACCATTTTTGGGGCATCCTCCCTTAGTATATTTTCTACCTAAACCACCTATACCTACGGCCAAGAAGAAGGAGTAGAGAAGGAGATTAAAGGGGCACATCACCAGCCCCTTTGGTGCCTTCTTCTCCGCACTCTCTTCAACTTGAGCCACGCCAAGGAGGAGGACTCTTCCACTTCAAGGAGGACGGCCAGGCAAAGGAGAAGGACTTAGGGTGGACGTCCACCCTTGGAGAGAACTTAGGGCACGCCACCCTAGGGCATGCCTTAAAGGACATCACCTTGGCGGAGCACTGCAAGGAAGGAGTTGAAGGACTCTTTTCAAGATTGGGAGCCACCAACCTTGGAGCAAGAATCCCTCTTCTTCACCATCTATCTAGAGGATTTGTGTTTTCCTTTCTTATGTCAATTTTCTAGTGGTAGAAGCATTCCTCTACTAGGCATTTTTGTTAAACACTTTTTTTTTAATTATCTAGTTGCCTTCTTTGCAATTTCTTGTTTGCATTTCTATTTGCTTGCTTTTAGCATTCCTCACTCCCTCTCCCTAATTATTCTAGGCCTCCACTTGCCTAGAGTGAGCTTAGGGAGAGGCTCTTCTTGCCACTTAGAAGTAGTATTTTAAATTGAAGTGTAAATCACCTTCCCGTCACCATTCCGCATGTTGTCTTAATTTAAAACAAAAACATGATATATTGAAAAATACCAAAAAGAAAGTTGAGATTGTATTCCAAGCAAGAGAATCACTATTGCAAACATTTGGCCTCCTTGGACGACCCTAGATACTCCCCTATCTAGGAATATAAATTTAAGAGTTGATCGATTTTACGCGTTACAACGACGTATTTTAACAAACCGCGTGAAATCGCTATCAGTCCACCCTAAGCTTTTCTCCTTTGCCTGGCCGTCCTCCTTGAAGTGGGAGAGTCCTCCTCCTTGGCGTGGCTCAAGTTGAAGAGAGTGGGGAGAAGAAGGCACCAAAAGGGCTGGTGATGTGCCCCTTTAATCTCCTTCTCTACTCCTTCTTGGCCGTAGGTATAGGTGGTTTAGGTAGAAAATATACTAAGGGAGGATGCCCCAAAATGGTGGTAGGTGGTGGCTTTTTATAGAATAGGATGGGGGGTTAAGGTGCCCCTTGAAATGGAGGGCTAGGATGGAAGGATGAGGGTGGTTGGTGATCCTATGGTTAGGGTGAGTTGGCGCCAACCCAAGGGGTGTTAAAGGGGGTGGTTATGGTGGTGTTGGTGTCTTTTGGTGGTGGAGAGACACCACCATGTTGGCGCCAACATGGGGTCTTCTAGTAGGGGGGTTAGGTGGATGGTGGAGATGGGTTCAAGGGAGATTGTGTGGTGGAGATGAGAGGAGATTTTGGAGGGAAACGTGGCGCCATTAAGGGGTGGTTATGGGTAGTTTTTGGCGCCACTTTTAGGTGTCTTTTGGAGGTGGTGGGTAGGTTAGGTTGGTGCCAAGTAGGTTAGCTTATGTGGAGCTTAGGTGGAGCTAGTTGGGTGGAGTTGGTAGGTGGGTTTTTGGGGTGGTACAAGCCAAGGAAGTTGGAGCATAGTTAAGCTAAGCTAAGCTAAGCTAAGCTAGCTTAGCTAATGGAGGAGTAGAGGAGATGGTGTTGGAGCTAGGGTTTGGAGGGAGGAGCTGAGGAGAAGTCTGGAGCTGAAATTTGGAGCTGGTTGCTGCTGAAGAGGCTGGCATGGAGCTATTCTAGCTGGCTTAGCTTGCTAGTTCTTTGCTAGCTACTAAGCCGAGCTAAGGTAAGCTAGCTTCTACCATACTGAGCTAAGGTGAGCTGGGTCTGGTGCTCCCGGGGAGAATCAAGCTGGTTGAGGCAGCTAAGGTAGCTTAGCTCAACTTAGTTGAGCTAAGCTGAGTCCCTGTGAGCTGGACTTGAGCTTCCTGAGTTGGGATGAATTCTTCTTCAGCTGGTTGGAGCTGAGTGGAGCTGGATGTAGCTGGATCTGAGCTGGGGTGAACTCCTATCAACTTAGCTGAGCTAGCTAGAGCTCCCTGTGAACTAGTGGGAGCTGAGGTGAGCTAGACTCAGCTAAGTTGAGCTGGATCTGAGCTGACTTTAGCTAGGGTGAGCTAAGGTGAACTCTCTTGAGCTGCCATCCAGCTGAGATTAGCTGAATGGAGCTGGGATGAGCTAACCCTAGTTCAAGTAAGCTAGGTTCCAGCTATGGTGAGCTGGATCAAGCTGGGTTCCAACTAGTCTGGGCTTCTCCTTCACCAATTGCCTTCTTGAGTGCTAGGGTTTTAGGGATCTGTGAATCTATACATCCCTAACACTCACAAAAACACATTGAAACAACAATAAAAAATGCAATGCATGCCTATCCTAATTTATGCCTAAATGCAGCCCAAAAACCCGTTTGCAGAGTAAAATCCTAAGAGCTAGGTTAGTTTTAAAGCATAAAAATGATGATAAACTGGTGTTTATCACACCCCCATGCTTATCTTTTGCTAGTCTCTTAGCAAAACATTATTTTTTTTTTTTTTTTTTTTTTGAAAAACGGAATTTTTGGGAAATCTAAATTTTTTTTTTTTTTAACTTTTGAGGAGAAAAAGAGATTAAGGGACCTTGGTAGATTAAAACACAGGAGATACGGGATTTGTTGAAGATAAACATCAGGATTTGTTTTTTGGATCCAACCATTAGATAGAACGGGATCAATATATCCTCAGAAAATTCACAAATTAACCCCTTGTTAATTCAGATGACTTGAAATGTTTGTTTTTAGGATTTTTCTAGCTCGTGAATCTGATTCGCAACTTGCAAATTCCTTTAAAATCTTGTGTCGGTGGTTGTGAAAAGCCAACCTTAATAAGGACGTGTTATTATTATTATTATTTTATTTTATTTTATTATTTTTTTTTTTTCCCCATGCTTATTTTTAGCTTAGTCTTACAACAGATGTGTCGGTATCATCATTCCCATTACCATTCCTCGAGGGGGCTCTGGCGCCAGTACTTCGGGATAGCACTGTCCATGACACCACCTAGGAGCTCACAACCCCAAAACACGATGCGGTGAAAAGGGGTGCTCCAAGCAAACTCAAGCTCTTGCTCCGACGCTATAGGTAGAGCACCATCCAAGACACTTGAGCTGCTAAAATGCGCTTTAATACTCCGTCTAAAGATATGAAATATAGATATAGAGCAGCGCCGAGGTGGTAACATGTTGACATCGCGTCCTCAAAGAAGGTATTTTCCTTCTTCTCGGCGGTGGGAACTCAAACCAATGATCTGCTTCAGACTTTTACTAAATCCAAACAAGGAAGCTTTTCAATTTTTTTAGTTGTTTTTAAGTGTTGGCTTGTGTGTGAAAATTGACACAAGAAGTTTCTTGAGACCCGCAAGTTTTTGAATCAGAAACTAAGTCAAATACTTTCCATATTACAAAATAGGATCAAGTCACCTGAACTATCATGAGTTCAGGTGGAATTTTAGAGAAGGATATCTGATCTAGTCTAAAATAGACCCTGGAATTCTAATGATCAGATCCATATCCTCATCCTTAGTTTGTTAAAGATTAAATCCCATTGTACCAGAAGTGAATTTTACGACCTTAGTCCCGATTTCAAAATTTTTCCTCAAAAAGTTTTCAACATTTTTATTTTTTTTGGGTATGCAAGCAGGAAATAAATTAAAGAAAATTGCATGTTTTTAGGTTTTAAACATCCTAAATCGATAGTAAAAATTTAAAAACACCCCCCCATGCTTAAGATATGCCATGTCCTCATGCATTAGGAGGGAAAAGGGATCACCTTAGTGAAGAACGGTCGGGTTTAGGATGAATAAAACCTGGAAAAAGAAGAAAAAAGGGAAAGCAAGAAAAAAATGATGGGTTACCTCCCATCCAGTGCTATCTTTTACGCCATTCAGCCGGGCGTGAAGGTATGCACGGAAGACGTAAGATCATGTAAATAATTGGACACTTGGATCCCCGCGAAAAAGGTGTCGTCTTCTAGATCCCTAGAAAATTGATTAGAAATAATATTGGGATCAAAGTTGGATGGAAATTGATAAGTGTGGCCCGAGTCTGGCCATGGTTTTAATTCAGGTTGGGTGCCAAACTCGGGCAGGGTTGGTGGTAGGTCCACAAGAAAGGGGTCGGGGAAGGAATGGTGAGGATTGGGGGAAGTTAGTGTGGAAAAGTTAGGTGCGTGAATAGTGGGTGGGTTTGGGGGGGTATCAGGAATAAATTTGCGGTCAAGACACGTTTCCGGATCACAGATTTCGCCGACCACTGATTCTGAATCAGAGTCCTCAAAAAAATTGTGGTCGGTAAGGGTATCTATTAACATTGTCTCCTCCACCATATTGGAAATTTCAGTATCTGAGTCCTCAAAGAAGTTATCATCATAGAATCTCCTGGAGGATTTAAAAATATCTAAAGTGATAGTTTGGCCTGCACAGTTGATATCCATTTTGCCTGTGTGGCAATTGATATTTGCCTTTGCAGTGGCCAAAAAGGGGCATCCAAGGATTATTGGGGAGTCCAGTAATGATTCAGGTGCCTCAATGTCAAGAACCAGAAAGTCTGCAGGGAAGACACAATTCTGGACCTTGACTAATACATCCTCGACAATCCCACGAGGTTTGATTGTAGATCGGTCGGCTAATTGCAGGGTAACCTCGACGGGTTTTAATTCACCGATCTGAAATTCTTCGAATAAACTTGTGGGAATAATATTTACAGAGGCACCAAGATCAAGGAGGGCACGATTAAATGTAGTGTCATCAATAATTACAGAAATTAAAGGCGCCCCCGGATCTTTCATCTTAGGAGGCAGCTTACTCTGTATGACAGAGCTTACTGTCTCCGAAAGATACACCTGTCCTAGATTTTTGGCCTGCCTTTTAGGAGTACAAATCTCCTTTAAAAATTTAGCATAGGCAGGTATATATTTAATGGCATCTAGGAGAGGGATATTGATATGAACTTGCCCAAATAGCTCCATGAGTTCTTCTGTAGTGGGCTCAGATTTCTTTCTTTTGTTGGTGGTAGGGTAGAGAGCTTGTGGGAAAGGGATAGGAATCTTGTCTTGAGATTTTTGTTGTTCTTTTTCTTCCTGATGGGGAGGTGGGGAGTCAACTTGCACATGTATCTTACCAGGTTCGTGCGAAGGCTCGGGGTCAGTGGTGGTTTTCCCACTCCTCAAGGTAACTGCATGTGCAGTCGGATTATTATTTGGAGGAGGTGGGGGGGCCTGTGATTGCAGGAACCTGGGCGGCTGCTGAGGTGGATTAGGAGGAGGCTGATTTGGATAATGTGGATTTCTGCCCATATAATGGTTCCCTTGGTGATTGGGATTGGGTATGGGTTGGGACGGAAGATGTCCTACAGGTCTTTGCGTGGGAGTAACCCCAATCTGATTGTTCAGATTTGTGATGTTGCGGGTTACTTCCGTCATTTTTGTTTGCATATCCTGCAGGGTCCGTAGCATCTGGGCATTGATATCTTGTTGGGATGGCCCAGGATGGAAATTTGGATTCGACCCATACCCATTAAAATGATATGGTTGGGAGGAAACTTGATTATTCCAGCAGTAGTTCGGGTAATTTTTCCAATTGGAAGAATTTTTAAAGGGCTCCTGGATGGCAGAAATATTTTGGGTGGGGTTAAGATCTGGATAATTGAAATTCCCCAGTGAATCATGGGCAACCTCAGAATAATCAGCAGGAGTGGTGTTGAGATTGTGCAAATTTTCTCTTCGTGGAAAGTTAGGTTGGGTTAGATGTGGTCGTGGAGCTTGAATTGATGTGGCGAGTCTTTCCTCAATTTTCTTCTAATTAATATGCATCTGGTCGAGTTTCTGAGCGATCATTTGAAGATCGTCTTGGGCGACTGGGATAGATTGAGCACCTATTTCATGAACACCAAACTGCGGGTTTTGGGTTCTGCAAAATGTGTTCATGGAAGCTTGGTTAAATGAGTTTTCACTCATTTCTTCAAATAGATCATAAGCACTTTCAGCATCTTTATTTAAGAAGTTGCCGCCACACGAGGCGTCGACAAATTGTCGGATTTGGTCTTCTAATCCATGATAGAAGATTTGCACGAGCTGCCACAAAGGAATCTCGTGGTGCGGGCAACTTCTTAAAAGGTCCTGAAATCTTTCCCAAGAATCATGGAAAGTTTCGCCAGATTTTTGGTGAAAGGTCGTAATAGATCTTCGTAAGGAATTGGTACGACCTATGGGAAAGAATTTATTGAGGAAGGCACTCTTGAGTTGAGGCCATGTTGTAATGGGTCGGCCAATGGTCCTGAACCAATAAGCGGCCTTATCTTGAAGAGATAATGGAAAAAGCCGCATCAGCCATATGTCTTCTTGCACATTTCGAGAACGGGTTGTCTGTGCAAGAAGAGTTAGTTCTTCAACGTGGCTGAAAGGGTCTTCCCTAGGAAGGCCATGAAAGTGTTTAATCAGGTTCAGGACGGCTGGCTTGATCTCAAAGTCCCCCTCCGGTATGACCACCCCTGGTCGTTCCTCATAATAAGACGGATCATAGAAATCTTTTAGAGGAACAACAGGTTGCTGACGGGGTGGTGGGTTTGGCCTTGGATTGGCTAGGTTTTGGATGTTCCTAGTCAATGTTTGTTGATTGGAATTTAATTTATTAATCTGATCGGCCATCAATTTTAAAAGATCAGGTAGGGGGTCTTGATGTTGTGTGTGGGGCAACTCAAGATTGGGGAGCTCCAAGTGTGGGAAGTTACTGGTGGTTGGGTTTTGGGTGGAAGGGTTAGAATTAGGGTTAGAGGTGGGGTTAGAGGTAGACGTGGAAGGGTCAGTGGACCTATTTTGTTGTGTTTCCATTTTTTCAGGAGAAGACAGAAAAAGTGGTCTTTTTACGTGGGGGGCGAAATCAAATGGTCCTTCCAAGTGCGGATTTTGAGACCGTCGCCCGTGCATAAAATGGAAGAACGGGGAGGGGAGGAGAAGAGAAAGAGATGAGAGAAAGTGTGCAATTCAAACAAACAAAAACTAGACCTAACTTAATTGTGACTCCCTAATAATAACCTAAGACTTGGTCTATATAGGAAATAAGTAGTCAATAGTGAATACACGTTCTATCAACAAATCTAGCCAAGTTGCTTAAGGGGAGGTTTGGGCCCAAACGTTTCCCAGGGAAAACCCCAGGTGCTTGTACAAACCCGCGCCTGGTCGTTTGACACGGCCCCTCAGCCTGAACACCAGATATAGATGACAGAATTGGTACTAACTAAAGAAAACTTAAGACCTAAATAGCAAGCCTAAGTTGATAAAGCCTTAGGGGTCAAGTTGCTACAAATTTTAATTAGGTCTAGGATTCTATAGTGCACACAGAATGTGGAGGGCGTTTATTGGGTTGTTGCCCTGTTATTTGATTTTTTTGTGTGTGTGCAGGAATTGGAGAGTGGCTCCAATGAAAATCAAGTTGTCACACAATTTTTTTTGTATTTTTGTCTTTTAGGATTTGATTTAATTGAATGTATTTTAGGGTTTCTTTAGTTAAATTTTCAAACAAGTTTGAAAACCCACAATCAAAGGAAAACAAGTTGTATGGGTGATTGTATATTTCCTTTGAATTAATCCTCAAAAGAGAAAGAAAGAAACCCTAAGCCAATTATCCCTAAGATAGAAATTTGACTACCAATGAGTTATTTTTTAGGCTTTCAGAATTAAGTAGTGGTCCAAACAAGTCAAACAACACCACTACTTTGAATAAAATCAAACAAGGATTCCAGAAAAGATTTTTGTAAGATTTTAGGAATTCGTTTGATAATTGTTTTGAATTTTTAATTATACTGGTGTCAAAGTCCAGAAATAATACCTGTGGGTATTATGAACTTTTTAGTACTACCACCGACCTCAGAAAATTTTTATGATTTTATATGATATATAAAATTTCACAAGGATTCCAGCAAGCTCAATTTCCCAAAAATTGGATGAGTATAAAAATTCTGAAAATTCGCGGACAGTAGCAAAATTGGAAGGTAAGAGGGTATGACCTCTCTGCAATCCACGAATTTTTAAAAATTAAATACAAATCCAATTGATTTGAAATTTGGAACAGATGTTCCTAACTTAATTGGGAATCACTCTATGAACTTTTATGATTTTAGGAGGCCTGGGGTGTTAGGAATCGATTTTTCAAGTCCGGACAGAAATCTGGACCGAAAAATAGAACACCAATACTTGCAATGGAATGGTGCTAAAGAAGCATACAAGCAAACAATGGATTTTAAAATGCACCACTCCACTTAATTTAAGTGTTTAGGGTCCTGAAAGCCAAGTTTAATATATTTTTGGTAGCTTTAATTATTTATGTGACCAGAAAGTGGAACCAACCTGAATTTTCGCGGGAAGAAAAGGACCTTTGAGCTCTCTCTTCCAGATTCCCGCCTTCCCGCTGTAGTTCCTGCACACACAAAAGAAAGAAAGAGAAGGGGATGAGATCCACTTCAAGCAAGATAAAATGAGTTAATGCAAAGCCGTGCCTCCCCGGCAACGGCATCAAAAAGTGATAGCGAAAATACGCGGTTTGTTAAAATACGTCGTTGTAACGCGTAAATCCGCTTTCACTCTTAAATTTATAATCCTAGATAGGGAAGTATCTAGGGTCGTCCAAGGAGGCAATATGGTTGCAAAATTGATTCTCTTGCTTGGAATATATCTCAACTTTCTTTTGGTAATTTTCAATATACCATTTTTTTTTGTTTTTGAACTAAGGCAACATGCGAAATTATGGCGGGAAAAGTGTTTACACTTCCAATTAAGTAAACTACTCTAAAGTGGCAAGTAGAGCCTCTCCCTAAGCTCACTCTAAGCAAGTGGAGGCCTAGAATAATTAGGGAGAGGAAGTGAAGAATGCTGAAAATAAGCAAATAGAAATGCAAACAAGATATGCGAAGAAGGCAACTAGATAATTGATAAAGTGTTTAACAAAAATGCCTAGTAGTGGAATGCTTCTACTACTAGATAATTGAAATAAAGAAAGAAAACACAAATCCTCTAAATAGATGGTGAAGAAGAGGGCTTCTTGCTCCAAGGTTGGTGGCTCCCAAGCTTGAAAAGAATCCTTCAACTCCTTCCTTGCAGTACTCCGCCAAAGTGATGACCTCCAAGGCAAGACCTAAGGGGGCGTGCCCTAAGTTTCTCTCCAAGGGTGGACGTCCACCCTAAGCTTTTCTCCTTTGCCTGGCCGTCCTCCTTGAAGTGGGAGAGTCCTCCTCCTTGGCGTGGCTCAAGTTGAAGAGAGTGGGGAGAAGAAGGCACCAAAAGGGCTGGTGATGTGCCCCTTTAATCTCCTTCTCTACTCCTTCTTCTTGGCCGTAGGTATATGTGGTTTAGGTAGAAAATATACTAAGGGAGGATGCCCCAAAATGGTGGTAGGTGGTGGCTTTTTATAGAATAGGATGGGGGGTTAAGGTGCCCCTTGAAATGGAGGGCTAGGATGGAAGGATGAGGGTGGTTGGTGATCCTATGGCTAGGGTGAGTTGGCGCCAACCCAAGGGGTGTTAAAGGGGGTGGTTATGGTGGTGTTGGTGTCTTTTGGTGGTGGAGAGACACCACCATGTTGGCGCCAACATGGGGTCTTCTAGAAGGGGGGTTAGGTGGATGGTGGAGATGGGTTCAAGGGAGATTGTGTGGTGGAGATGAGAGGAGATTTTGGAGGGAAAAGTGGCGCCATTAAGGAGTGGTTATGGGTAGTTTTTGGCGCCACTTTTAGGTGTCTTTTGGAGGTGGTGGGTAGGTTAGGTTGGTGCCAAGTAGGTTAGCTTATGTGGAGCTTAGGTGGAGCTAGTTGGGTGGAGTTGGTAGGTGGGTTTTTGGGGTGGTACAAGCCAAGGAAGTTGGAGCATAGTTAAGCTAAGCTAAGCTAAGCTAAGCTAGCTTAGCTAATGGAGGAGTAGAGGAGAAGGTGTTGGAGCTAGGGTTTGGAGGGAGGAGCTGAGGAGAAGTCTGGAGCTGAAATTTGGAGCTGGTTGCTGCTGAAGAGGCTGGCATGGAGCTATTCTAGCTGGCTTAGCTTGCTAGTTCTTTGCTAGCTACTAAGCCGAGCTAAGGTAAGCTAGCTTCTACCATACTGAGCTAAGGTGAGCTAGGTCTGGTGCTCCCGGGGAGAATCAAGCTGGTTGAGGCAGCTAAGGTAGCTTAGCTCAACTGAGTTGAGCTAAGCTGAGTCCCTGTGAGCTGGACTTGAGCTTCCTGAGTTGGGATGAATTCTTCTTCAGCTGGTTGGAGCTGAGTGGAGCTGGATGTAGCTGGATCTGAGCTGGGGTGAACTCCTATCAACTTAGCTGAGCTAGCTAGAGCTCCCTGTGAACTAGTGGGAGCTGAGGTGAGCTAGACTCAGCTAAGTTGAGCTGGATCTGAGCTGACTTTAGCTAGGGTGAGCTAAGGTGAACTCTCTTGAGCTGCCATCCAGCTGAGATTAGCTGAATGGAGCTGGGATGAGCTAACCCTAGTTCAAGTAAGCTAGGTTCCAGCTATGGTGAGCTGGATCAAGCTGGGTTCCAACTAGTCTGGGCTTCTCCTTCACCAATTGCCTTCTTGAGTGCTAGGGTTTTAGGGATCTGTGAATCTATACATCCCTAACACTCACAAAAACACATTAAAACAACAATAAGAAATGCAATGCATGCCTATCCTAATTTATGCCTAAATGCAGCCCAAAAACCCGTTTGCGGAGTAAAATCCTAAGAGCTAGGTTAGTTTTAAAGCATAAAAATGATGATAAACTGGTGTTTATCAGTCACAACACCCTAGGAAGCCCTAAAACACTAGTTCCAACCCTTATCTAGACGTCCATATAAGTTATGGGATATCCAGGACCCTTAGCCATCTCCTGCACACTTCAAACCCACTTCTACAGTGTTATTGGACGTCCAGACACTTTGTCAGACGTCCAATTTCTGCAGAATACCCAAAACATAACCCGAAATCCTTCCTGACTCAGATTGGACGACCAGATAACAATTCTGGACTTCTGATTTTTGAGTATAAGACGTCTGATTATATTATTAGATGTCTGATACTGCTCTCCAATTCCCGTTTTGAGATTTAAGCATTCATCTTGGATCTCTAGGTCCCTAAACCCAATTCCAACCCCATAGGAACCTAAATTAAGGTGCCCTAACCCTATTACATTACCTCTAGACCTCCCTAAGGACCTAATTAGGTCCTCACTAAACCTAATTGACTTGGATCTTAGTCAATTCCATCATCCTATTCAATTGGACTCATTGAGTCCAATTGAGCCCTGATCTCAGCACACACTGGCCAATTGGACTCAGTGAGAGTCCAATTGACCTAGACATAAATTAATTGAGTTGTTTTACTCTCAATTAAGTTTCCACACACCCAATTAAACTTGTATTAAGTTTAATTGCACTTTACCTTAGTGAATTAGGGTTTATAACCCTAATTTGGGGAATACCTTGACCTAAACCCACTAGAACCTAACCTAATCAACCTAGCCACCTAAGTTTCGACCCACACACACCCACACACACCATCCACACAAAAATACCTAGCCTAGAGTTACTTATAACTCTGTACCATGTGTGGTTGCCTTGGTTGCCAAAAATAGCAACCAAGAGCCATTCAAATTTTAGATCCAAATTTGGTGGATCTAAAAACCACCATCCACCCTCTCTCTCACACTCTCCCACGAGCTCCCACCATATACCTCTCTAGAGAATTCCATAATTCTCTAGAGAGCTTCCCTTAGGTCTATAAAAAGACCTAAGGGGTGGCCATTTGCATCCATTCACTTCCTTGGCATTCATTCCACTTAGGCTAGCCACTCCCATCTCCACTCCACCTCCACGAGTTGAGCACCATTGATGAGAGCCTCATCATGAGCCATAACTAGCTCATTTTGACCCAAAAAAGAAGATAAAAGCTCCTACATAACCTAGAAGAAGGCCTAAATGAAGGAATAAGTGCTCTGAGAAGAAAACATGAATTAAAGGTTAAAACTGCAATTTTACCATTGCAGTACATAAACGGGATTCCTCAGAGGAAAAACATAGGTCAAATTATCTAAATGAGATAAAAAGTGGGTTGAGTCAATCAGAAATGGGTTCATGTGCAATCTAGGAATTAAATGACATTTGGTAACCCTAAAACAGACCCGCTTAAATTAACGAGGTTTCGGTCAGGATAAAAATCAATTAAAGCCTCTAAAAATCATGGAAAAATATCCTCTAGGGTTTAGAACACTTAATTTTGCCTTTGGAACCCAGTTTGACCTAGGTTAGGGTCCTAGCTCTTCAATTAACCTAATTTGGGTTTTTATACAAAATGTCCAGTCAAACGAGGTCAACCCTAAAATCCAACATCACCATTGGATTCCTTAGGTCCAAATTAGGTTTGTACCAAAATTTGAACCTAAGGGGAGGTCATCTTGACCTACTTTGCAATTTAGTACACCCAAATAACAATTTGGTCCCTATCTTTTGAAATCATTGCAGAGAGCCCCCTAACTTCCTCTCCACCTTTGCAATCATGTCCTGCCGCCATTTTTAGGGCAGAACCAACCTCCGGCGAGGTTTAGAGAGGGATTACTTTCTGATTCCTCAGAGATCCCCTCCCAGAAATGGAAGGGAGATTCTCTGAGGAATTTCCTTCCATCTAAGGCCAATCACAATCTCTGGTATGAACCCAATCTCTCATGCGAATGCACGAGGGATTTGGGTATCTAACCACTTTCCTTCTCTGGCGAGCCATCAGAGACACAAGCGTGCCCTCCACGCTCTAAACACCCGGCCTAGTGCCTATAAAAGAACCCACACCTCCGGCCACTCATTTTTAGCTTGACTTGGCCGGACGTCCACCTCCAATTCGTCTCTTCTTCTCCAGCCAAGAACCCAGCGAGCTCCGGCGAGCCCCCCTCCCCTTCCTCTTCACTCTGCCACAAAACAAGTGGCAGAGACATCTTCTTGATTCTCCTCCGCGTCGCGCAATACCCGCGCATGCCGCCTCAACCCCGTCGTCGCCGCCGTCCTCCCCCACTGGGCAGCGTCTTCTCCGACGACAGGAGGTACAACTATTCGCCCTCCGTCCCCCTTCGTCCCTACAGTTAGGCTTAAACTATTCTCCATCTTCCCCTCTCTCTTTTGCCCCTTTTATTTCATTTAATTGCCCCTCGACCGTCGCTGACCACCTCCATCTTCCTCGCCTCCGACCGACCTCCGGCGAGCCGCTCCCACCATTCCGCCCCTCCACACGGCTCGCCGACCAACTCAGAGGCTCCGCCTCACCACAAGGAACAACCTCCGCCCCTCCACCATCCCTCTATGGCTCCACCATAACCCCCCGAACAACCCCACACTTCCGGTCACAGGTCGACCTAGGCACGCACGCCTAGGCCGTCCCACGACCTGCAACACCGTGCACCACCTTCGCCTTGTCACGGCGAAGGTGCCCGGCTGGTCTGATTAGGCCAATAGGCTGTGTTTGTGTTGGACAGTGTTTCAGCTCCTGCCACCATTGAAGGTTGAAGCAGCTTCGCAGCAACTCCAGGCGTCAGGTCTTCCAGGCTTCAGGCGCAGCAGATTCGTGCGAGCAGTGCGAAGCCCTCGGGTCCAGCAAGGAGCGCTGCGAAGCCCATAGCCTTGGCAATTGCACGAAGACTCCTCTGCGGGAGTGCGTGAGAGCAGGGCAGAGACTTTAGTCCCACATCAGCGAAACGCAAAGCACAGGTGCGGTTTAAATTATTTTTGTGTTATCTACTTACCGCCTCCGAAAGCACAGGGGTGAGGTCCCTCACCTGACCCACTCGCGTCATCCGCGGTTTCACCTCACGGATTTGGCGGGATCCGACCCGACCCATCTTGAGCACACCTCGCGCATCACCCCACCTACCGCTGTGCCTGGTCCTGGGTGCGAAATCCAACCCGATTACCCGTGTGGCTCTGGGAGAGCATCCTTGAGCGAATTGCAGAGAGAGAGACGTTTGGGTAGAGGGAAAGGGGTAGGTTTTGCTCTCTGTGTAGGCAGGCTGAAAGTTGAGGAAGAGAGACTTAGCCGCGAGGAAGAAGAAGAGAAGAAGTAAAAGAAGAGAGACTGCTGAGAAGAAAGTAGAGAAGAGAAGCAAAGGCAGGAAGAATAGAAGACCAAGGAAGAAGAAGAAGCCTTTGCAGAAGCCAAGAAGGAAGAAGGAGAGATGGCAAAGAAAGAAGAAGAAAAGCTCAGGCAGAAGATCGAGGAAGTAGAAGCAGAATCTAAAGTGAGAAGAAGAAGACAGAAGAGAAAAAGAAAGGCAAAGTGAAGACTGCAGAAAGCAAAAGAAAAAGGGAAAATACTTTTAAGACGTCTGATCACAAGATCAGACGTCCAATTTTACTCTTTTATCCTAATTACTCTTTACCTGCATACATTCATGTTTGAATTTAAGTTTTGAGTAAATTAGAGTGTTCAATTACATTTTGATTAGTAGTAAATTCCAATTGCTCCCTGTGTTCGACCTCGGATACTCTGGTTTTCGAGTAATAAAAGTTCTTTATTTGTTTGAACGCTTTGTCGGCTATATTACAACATGACATTCTTTAAAACCCCACAAAAGCGTACAAACAAAATGGGGCCATTGCCGGGAAGAAACGTGCAATTTACCACTAGTCTATACATTCTTTTTATCATATTGAACACTAACTTGCCCTACTTTGCTTTGTTTTGATCTTGCAGGTATTTCACGAGAAAATCCCTCCCGCAAGTCAACCACTCCAGGGCAGGTAATTTCTTTTCTTCCTTAACCATCCCTTAATCCTAAAAAGACTAAAGGAAAAAAATCAAAATTAGGAATCAATTGCCTTCTTTATATTGTAATCACCATCTTTAAGGGAAACATTTCCTAATTTTGCGAAAATTTTTTAATTCTTCTTGAAGTTGGAGCAATTTTTTAGATTCCATCTCACAAATTCATGTGTCTAATAGAAATAACGCGTAATCTCTGTGGACAACACATTTCTTGCTTTTAAAGTCCAAAGAGAACCTTTTCAAAAAGAAAAAGAGGATTGAAAATAGAAGCAAATTAGGGTTTCTACAGTAGGATCTTGGAGTGTTTGTCACACATGCCTGCATAAAAGGAAATAAACCCTCCCGCATCAGTGTGCTACCCAAGACCTTGATTGAAGAAAGCTAAACAAGACAAACCCTAAGAAAAAAAAAAGAAGCTCTAAAATCACTTGAATCTTAAAATTTCTGGACCTAATAACCTGGGAGTCGAATCCAGGTGATCTCTAGGCTTTAAACCTAGAATCATTCTGCCATCTATAGGACAGGTCAGGTGAAGTTGACCCCTTGGGTCAACCAACCTCTAAATTAGGTCACAATATCAAAACATATAAAGTTCAAGTGAGAACCCTAAAGCACCTTTGAAATAAAAGTGGTAGACTTAAGAGGTCAAGGTCCCCATTCTGGTCTACTTGGAACCGCAGTGACAAGAGAGATCGGGTGGGGGAAACCCTGTAACTCGTGGGGACGCTCTACTGTGTAGGGGTCTTTGCGGGACTCTCCCTCTCTGGCTGCCTAGGTAATTCTCAGGTGGACGATCTTCTGATCCAGGGGTCCATCCGCCCCGAACCTCCATAGTCATCCAAACATCTTTGGGTGTCTTGATTGGGTCAAAAGCATTTCCAGTCCCTCGTCCTTTCTCTTTAGAGCACACACACACATTTCAGTGGGACGCGTTATTCAGATCTGATCGCTTCATAACTTGATCTTGATTCATAAACTCTGATTCTACATCTTGACTCCACCACCTGATCAAAATATGCAGCCAAACCACTTAGGACTACCATTCGAGAAACCTGAATATCAGAGATCCATGAGAGATAAAATGATTGAGGATGCCATGAAATTCTATGAAAATGAAGAAGCCTCAACAGCAGTAGGAAACATTCAGGTTGATGTCCCAACAACCACAACCTTTGTCATAACTTGTGCCCAAGTACTATTAGCAGAAGCCACAAAAGGATCAACCCGTGACTTGCTCATTACTGCATACATTGAGATAGAAAAACTACACAATATTGAATACCTTCAATGTATGACAAATCCTCGACTTTGGAAGCAACACCGAGATAGTCTTGAAAAATGGGAAGAGATAATGAGATTAGTAAAACAAGTTATTGACCAGAAATACCCGTATATACCACAAACAGAGGAGGAACTATCTTTGGACAACATCGAAGATAAATCTAATCTCGGGTTTGAGGCACAAAATGGTTGGATTCCCAACCCAGATGGAGTATAATGTGCCTGATATTAAAGAAGGATGGGAAGCTCCAAATGCAGGAAAATACCATGATGAGCCCATTTTAGAATCCCAAAACTCCTGCAAGTATGAGAGTAGAACTGAACCTCTCGAGGGTGTAAATTCCGTCCCTTATTCTGATAAGGTGACCCTTGAAGGTTATTCAGACCTAGATTCTAGTAATTCAACCCACATCCTAAGCCTAGAACCTAGATCGGAAACATATTTTGAAGATTTCAAGGCCCCATATGAAGAAGATAAATCTTTTAATGAAGAATATGATTTTGGGCCTCGATTTGATGAATATCCCTCGCCAACCTCCTTAGAGGAACGAATTGATTTTTCGAAAGTCATGCCAATCTACGATACAGAAATCGAGGAGTTGGACGAGCGGGGTTTCAATTAGGTCTGCCCTACTAGCTTTGAACCTAAGCCTCTACCAGATAGGGACACCTTTTTAAGCTTAGAATTAACATTTAGGCTAGACCCCAGTCAGGATGCTGAGTATACAACATATGATTCATTCTATGGTGGTACTCATGATCTGGAATCTCATTCAAATTTTGATTTTCGCAAACTCTCCGACAATTTCGAATCTGACCATAACATCGGAGAAAATCTGCCACCTGATTATAACATGTCAATTCTCTTTGAAGCCACCTACCCCACATATACAGAACCAATCAAAACCCGTTCCCCACCCCGACCCGCAATCGGACTCAATTTCTATTCTAATTCACCTCTCACTGAGCCGATTACAGATGATTCAACTCCATATCTATACCGGGTATCAGGTATTGATCAGACCAAAAATCAGGAGCCTCCATTCTTTGATCACCCCTGTAGGGATTCCACACCTTACATTGATTATTTTTCGGAACCCTACTTTGACCAGGCTGATTCGACTTAGCCTGAACTCGAGTTTTCACTTCCATATCCATCAGAACTTCACTGCATATGGTGGGTTCCACATTTGTTGATCTACATCTATCAACCCACTAGACTCATTGGGTTTGGGCTACTTCATCATCCCACTGATTTGAACAAGCACCTGGTTGGACCAACCAGGCTCTTAATTAAGGTGCTTGTTTTACAAATTTCTACTGATTTGACCACTCCCTCTTACCCCATTTTCCACTCGGCTGAAGGCATTAAATTTAGCGCTTAACGGGAGGCAACCCGTCATCCCAAAAACAGAGACCCGTCTGATTATCCATCTGTACTCCACGTCCATTGCACCTTGAGTTCAGCCTTAGACAGTTGATCCCACCTCTGGTACACGTATCAGAGCTTAAAATCATCCACATCAGTCATTTCCAACCCATTCACCCACCTGAAGTATCCTGTTCTAAGCCACTGACCCCAACACTAATTCACACCCTCTGTTTACAATGAGGACATTGTAAAACTTAGGCATGGGGGGGTGATAAAGTGCATACATATAGAGCCAAGAAAAAATCAGAAGGATTCTCACAAAAAATTCTCATATGTCAAAAACACAAAAAATTGAAAAATTATGAAAAAGAACAAAAATTGGGGAAGGGAGGAAATTTTGTGAGCCACATATTCATAAGGAGAAAAAGAGTAAAATGACAAAAAGGAGCACAAAATGAAAATGAAAAGAAATAGTCATTAGTAGAAGATTAAGGGGTTAACTGAAGTTCTAGACCAAATCAAGAAAAAGAAAAAGTGCTAAGGAGACATAACAAGAGATTAGCGGGAACGCTGGTCTTAGGCCTCTTGGTCTAGATTTGTTAGCTTAAAAATTCACGTATCCGTTAAAATCTGGATAATCCTCAAGAGGTTGAGGAAAATGCGAAGCTTGAGTATTAGGTCTGAGACTTAGGAAGTATTCGGCCTCGTTAACTGACCTCCGGTTTGTGGGATTCGGTAACCTAAGCACCCGAAATTCACACACAGTCTGGTTCAGTGCGCATAAACATCCAAATCACGCAAAAGCGTTTAATGTTCTGAAAAAGTCACCTAGATTAGGAGCGGCCAATCAACACAAGTTGATTTGGACGAGTTCCCATCGCGGAGAGGCAGGAAATTCCCCTCGAAGATGTGTAACAACATATCGTCTCCTCGGTGCTTGTCTCTTAGGATATTTAAATATCCTACTGGGGCATGTAAGCACTCTGCTGGTTCAGAAACCATGGACGGCATTATCACGAAATGTCGATCGCCAGGGTCTAAATTCGGCCACGGAACTCCATGGGCGGGATTATCTCGAAAGCCAGGGTTCTGGGGGTTGCCATGGGCGGTGCTATCTCGAAGCATCGATAGCCAGGAACCCTTGAGGATTGATGATGGGGACGAGGAATCTGATACAGACCGTGTTGAGAAGCTAATCCGAAACAAGAAATAAAAAGAAAAGAGAGAGAAAAAGCTCTCCAAACAAATAAATCTTCTATCTCTCTCTTACAAAAACGCACTGCAAACTGAACTTAGGCTAAAAATGTCTCAAGCACGGGTGCTTTAACCGCGGAGTCCAACAAACCCTAGGCTAGTTTCTGTGGGCCTTAGAAACCTTTGCGGAGGACTGAGGCTAAAGTAGAACAGGTCTGGATTTTGGTTGGTACTTGAGTACCTCTAGGCCTATTGTCAGAATTCCTACCTAATCACAAAAGAAAAGGAGAAGCACTTATCATGATTGTCGACAGACACTCTAGGTCTAGAACAGAAGTTGAAACCTTGAAACTTTGCTAAGGGACTAGCAAAAGCTAGGCATGGGGGTATGATGAGAGCCTCATCATGAGCCATAACTAGCTCATTTTGACCTAATAAAGAAGATAAAAGCTCCTACATAACCTAGAAGAAGGCCTAAATGAAGGAATAAGTGCTCTGAGAAGAAAACATGAATTAAAGGTTAAAATCGCAATTTTACTATTACAGTACATAAACGGGATTCCTCAGAGGCAAAACATGGGTCAAATGGTCTAAATGAGATAAAAAGTGGGTTGAGTCAATCAGAAATGGGTTTATGTGCAATCTAGGAATTAAATGACATTTGGTAACCCTAAAACAGACCCGCTTAAATTAACGAGCTTTCGATCAGGATAAAAATCAAGTAAACCCTCTAAAAATCATGGAAAAATATCCTCTATGGTTTAGAACACTTAATTTGGCCTTTGGAACCCAGTTTGACCTAGATTACGGTCCTAGCTCCTCAATTAACCTAATTTGGGTTTTTACGCAAAATATCCAGTCAAACCTAAAATCCAACTTCACCATTAGATTCCTTAGGTCCAAATTAGGATTTTACCAAAATTTGGACCTAAGGGGAGGTCATCTTGACCTACTTTGCAATTTCGTACACCCAAATCACAATTTGGTCCCTATCTTTTGAAATCATTTCAGAAAGCCCCCTAACCTCCTCGCCACCTTTGCAATCAGGTCCTACCGCCATTGTTAGGGCAGAACCAATCTCCAGCGAGGTTTAGAGAGGGATTACTCTCTGATTCCTCAGAGATCCCCTCCTAGAAATGGAAGGGAGATTATCTGAGGAATTTCCTTCCATCTAAGGCCAATCACAATCTCTGGTGTGAACCCAATCTCTCGTGCGAACGCACGTGGGATTTGGGTATCTAACCTCTTTCCTTCTCCAGCGAGCCAGCAGAGACACAGGCGTCCCTCCACGCTCTAAACACCCGGCCCAGTGCCTATAAAAGAACCCACACCTCCGGCCGCTCATTTTTAGCCTGACTTGGCCGGACGTCCACCTCCAATTTGTCTCTTCTTCTCCGGCCAAGAACCCAGCGAGCTCCAGCGAGCCCCCCTCCCCTTCCTCTTTGCTCTACCACAAAACTAGTGGCAGAGACATCTTCCTGATTCTCCTCCGCATCGCGCAATACCCGCGCATGCCGCCTCAGCCCCGTCGTCGTCGCCGTCCTCCCCCACTGGGCAGCGTCTTCTCCGGCGACAGTAGGTACAGCTGTTCGCCCTCCATCCCCCTTCGTCCCTATAGTTAGGCTTAAACTATTCTCCATCTTCCCCTCTCTCTTTTCCCCCTTTTATTTCATTTAATTGCCCCTCGACCGTCGCTGACCACCTCCATCTTCCTCGCCTCCGACCGACCTTCGGCGAGCCGCTCCCACCATTCCGCCCCTCCACACGGCTCCCCGACCAACTCAGAGGCTCCGCCTCACCACAAGGAACAACCTTCGCCCCTCCACCATCCCTCTACGGCTCCACCATAACCCCTCGAACAACCCCAGACTTCCGGTCACAGGTCGACCTAGGCAAATATGCCTAGGCTGTCCCACGACCTGCAGCACCGTGCACCACCTTCGCCGTGTCACGGCGAAGGTGCCCAGCTGGTCTGATTAGGCCAATAGACCATGTTTGTGTTGGACAGTGTTTCAGCTCCTACCGCCATTGAAGGTTGAAGCAACTTCGCAGCAGCTCCAGGCGTCAGGTCTTCCAAGCTTCAGGCGCAGCAGATTCGTGCGAGCAGTGCGAAGCCCTCGGGACCAGCAAGGAGCGCTGCGAAGCCCGTAGCCTTGGCAATTGCACGAAGACTCCTTTGCGGGAGTGCATGAGAGCGGGGCAGAGACTTTAGTCCCACATTGGCGAAACGCGAAGCACAGGTGCAGTTTAAATTATTTTTGTGTTATCTGCTTACCGCCTCCGAAAGCACAGGGGTGAGGTCCCTCACTTGACCCACTCGCCTCGTCCGCGGTTTCACCTGGCGGATCTGGCGGGATCCGACCCGACCCATCCTGAGCACACCTCGCGCATCACCCCACCTGCCGGTGCACCTGGTCCCGGGTGCGAAATCCAACCCGATTACCCGTGTGGCTCTGGGAGAGCATCCTTGAGCGAATTGCAGAGTGAGAGAGACGTTTGGGTAGAGGGAAAGGGGTAGGTTTTGCTCTCTGTGTAGGCAAGCTGAATGTTGAGGAAGAGAGACTTAGCTGCGAGGAAGAACAAGAGAAGAAGTAAAAGAAGAGAGACTGCTGAGAAGAAAGTAGAGAAGAGAAGCAAAGGCAGGAAGAACAGAAGACCAAGGAAGAAGAAGAAGCCTTCGCAGAAGCCAAGAAGGAAGAAGGAGAGATGGCAGAGAAAGAAGAAGAAAAGCCAAGGCAGAAGATCGAGGAAGTAGAAGCAGAATCTAAAGTGAGAAGAAGAAGACAGAAGAGAAAAAGAAAGGCAAAGTGAAGACTGCAGAAAGCAAAAGAAAAAGGGAAAATACTTTTAAGACGTCTGATCACAAGATCAGACGTCCAATTTTACTCTTTTATCCTAATTACTCTTTACCCGCATACATTCATGTTTGAATTTAAGTTTTGAGTAAATTAGAGTGTTCAATTACATTTTGATTAGTAGTAAATTCCAATTACTCCCTGTGTTCGACCTCGGATACTCTGATTTTCGGGTAATAAAAATTCTTTATTTGTTTGAACGCTTTGTCGGCTATATTACAACGTGACATTCTTTAAAACCCCACAAAAGCGTACAAACAACCACCATGGAGGCCACCATCTCCACGCCAGAAAGTTGGATCAGCTCCCCAACCTCTCTCCAAGGGCCGGCCTAAGCTCCATTGGCCGCCCCTCCTCTCAGCCACTCAAAGGCCATCGGAGACCACCTCTGAATGCCTTTCCTTCTACTAGATCAGTAGCTTAGCTTCTCGTAGATTTACTGATTTTATTTACTGCTTAGTAGTATAGTCTTACTTCTCCCCCAATGATGCATGCGAAATCCCCCCATCGATTCTTGTATGCAATTGTTTTCTGGTAGCTAGGTTTAATTTTTAAGCATTTATGTATAAGCTTTCCTCTAGATTTCCTTATGCAATAACTCTCCAATGATGAATGAAATTGCATTTATATATATACATATCTCTCTATATGTTTGAAATCACCATGAGCTTAATAATTGTCAGTCTTTTTGTGTGATTCAAGTTGCCTGTTTCCAATTCCTAATATTCTTGCAACTAAGCATGTCATACCTAAATACATAATAATCACGAACTGGCATGCGATTCTAAACAAAGTAGAGTAAGATCGATTTCAAAAGTAAAAGCAACACCTCCCAGAGACGAACGACCGGGACTCATGTCTCGTTATTTTTACAAAATAATATCTTTGTTGGATCATACTTCGGGACTATACTACAACGCTTTTATCAAAAACACGATCTACGATTTCACCAACAAAATAGCGCCGTTGCCAGGGAGGCAACGTCATTTTTCTTGATTTCGATCTTTTAATTTATCGCTGACAAATCTTCCTCTACTTCGTTTTTGATGTGCAGGACAACACAGAACGAAAATGGGATCTGCGTACACACCAAGTACGGCAAAGAAAAACCAGGTGCACATCATCTATCTTAGATTAGGTTTCTCTTTCTGAACCCTCGGAGTAGATTTACTTGCTGCAATTTCCTTTGAAAAATTCTTTGTTAAAAAAAAAAAGATTTTTCTCATTTTCGTGAAAAAGAAAAGAAAATCAAAAAGAAAAATTTTGAAAACAATCTATATTAGGTTTCCTTTCGAATCTAGGTTAGTTGAAAAGAAAAAAAAAAGATATTTTCCATGAATCTTTTGAAAAAAAAATGCAAAAGTTTTCAAAAAGAAAAAAAGAATTCCTTTTGGCGGAAGGCTTGAATTTCAAATTCAAACATCTTTAAAAGCTTTTCCACCATCCTCTGATTTTCGGCCAGATTTCAAATCTCACTTAAAAATTCGATTGCCGAAAAATTCGCTAGCGAAAAATTCTGAAATTCGGGCTAAACCTTCATTTTCAAATCATTTTAAATGCCGCTGTTACTTTGCAAAAATTTTAAGTATAAAATTTTTAAAAATTCATGAAGTGCATGGGGGTCAAACTGACCCAAATTCAAAATTTTTCAAATTTCAAAAAGTAATTCCGAGCAATCTGCGAATCTGTTTTGACTAAAAATACTGGGGTTTGAAAGCTGATCTCATTAGCTTTATTTTCCATATTTTTCCGAATTTTTAAAGATCATTCGATACTATTTCAAAATGAAAAATCGACCAAGGGTCAAAATTCCCTAAAAATTTGGTTAAAATAGTAAAAATTCCAAAAAAAATATTCTCTGAAAAAATAATTGAAAAAGGAATCTACTTAGAAATTTTCAATTTAATTGGAGTAATGTTGATTCTCTAATAATAATTGGATTCCAATTATTATCAGGGAATCAACATTACTTTTGTGGTCTGCTGAAACAGAGAAAAACCCTAGAAGTGCATGCGACCTAGGTTAAACCCTTAGGGTTACAACTAGAGACCACTCATTAGGCTAACTTAGACTTAATCAAGTCTAGTTAGCTGGTGAGCTTGGTCACCTTGTGGGCCACTCATCTCAAACCCCACTGAAGAAAACAAGGTAAAATTAACTTTAAAATACGAAATCAACCCGAGTTCGTTGTCGTACTACTGGGTGAGTTTAATCTCTCTTGCCAAACCTGGGGACTAAGTCCGAGGGTTAGTGTCAAACGACTGTGGCTCGGGGGTCAACGGAACCGGAGGCGTAAGCCAAAGGAAGAACCTTCCCCTTAGTCCCCTCGTAACCAGACTGGCTGCGTTAACTTGAGAGGCGGGATTCACTTTCAGTCGATTGTACGACAAAATTATCTTCAGGAATTTAAATCCATAACAAAAAATCTGGTCACCTGATCTATAAGGACCATTTGATTGACAGGGCCTTAGCCTTGTCCTGTGTGGCTACACCAACCCAGGGGTTGGGTGGTGTATGCACGGAAGGAGGTCATTTCGACCTCACTTGGTTGGACCTTGGGAGCCACTCCCAAGGAGGCAAGTCACCTCGCCCGGACCACCTTCTCCCCCCATTTCTTCTACTCCAAGAGCCACCATGGCAAATCCTGGACCTGGACCAAGACCGAGTCAGGACATTAAGAATCTAGACCCGATGGCACGTCTGGAAGCCCGGGTCGCCGAATCTAAGGAGCGGCATCAGCAGAGCATGGATCGTATTCTGACAGCGCTTGATAGGATGCAGCACCTGCCATGAGGAGAACAACTGTGGGATTTCTACGACCCATCCGCACCTATCATCGCATCGCTAGTAATAATTCCCGCAGGCGGAGACACGTTTGAGCTCAAGCCAAATGTAATTGGGTTGATCAGCACTCATTTCTACAGGAACTCAAGCGAAGATCCATTCCAGCTCCTTGAGGACCTGAGTCGACTCGCTGAAATGATCCGACCCAGGAATATTGATCTCGGGATCGTTTTGATGAAGCTTTTCCCGTTCTCTGTGAGGGACAAAGCTTCATACTGGTTCAAGACTATTGGGAAGCCAATTGGAACCTAGCCGGAATTACAACGTGAATTCCTGCAAAAGTTCTTCCCAATCGGTCGAACAAACGCAATGCAACATGCAATCACGACTTTCTCCCAGGGAGCTGTGGAGAAATTACATGAAGCATGGGATAGACTTCACGACCTTCTCCGGAAATGGCCCCATCATGGTATACCCAAATGGCACTTAGCTCAGATTTTTTACCATGGGCTAGATGACACACATCGGTATCTGGCCGATGCATCTAGCAGTGGGAATTTTCTTGCAAAAGATGAGAATAGCACATTTGAGCTGTTCGAATCATTAGCGGAGAACTCGATGAATGCCGCATCTATGAACTAGTTCTAGCGACTTGGTCAGCAGCGGGTTGGTGTCCACGAGGCTCACACCGATTCTATTCGAGCCGACATGGATATCATCGTCAAGCAGCTGGATAGAATAAACCTAATTGAGAAGAAGATTGACCAGATCAGTCAAGGTCAATCCAACTCGAGCTCTGCCACCGCAAGATCCTCCTATGCACCCCAAGCCCCACCTGCTCGAGTTAATCTACTCACTCGGGATGCACCTTCTCCGTATTTATGAGATCCCGCATATCAGGATCCTGTGAATAATCTAGATCTGGCACCCTACGACCAGGGTTACGCACCACCCACAAATTATAATGCGTATCCCCTTGATGGATATACGTCTCAGATATCTTTGGCCTACGAGGACGTCAGCGCTATCCAAGGATACGAGCGTAATGACCCGTACTCGAAGACATATAACCCTGGTTGGCGCCAGCATCCGAACTTCTCCTAGTCTGGTAATTCATAGAGACCACATCAAGATCCACACTACCAGACCAGGCAATACGGGAATGTGCAAAACACGTATCCTAGGTAGCAGCCATTCCCGTCACAGCAGCAGCAACCTCGCTCATTATACTAGCTGCTGCACCAAGCTGCCAACCACCCTCCAAAGCAGGCCGACCCTTTGGAGGCGCTGAAAGAGGAGCTGCAAGAATCAATGATGAAAGCTACACAAGATAGCTTGCAGATAATGAAGGCAATGGCTGATCAGATTCAGACCATACAGAATGTGCAGAACCAGCTGTTGCAGGAGCATAGGACCCAGGGAGCCTTGCCCTCCCAATCTATCCCAAATCCTCGATATGTGCAGAACCAGGGTGCCCCGCCAAGGTTTTACTCACCGCAAGGACAGGCACACGCCATACTACAGGCCCCTCTTGCACCACCTGGTTACACACAAGGCCAGCTGCCTTTGCAGAATCCCACGTATTCTTCCCCCTCCGCTCCCCCACCACCTCATGGACAGTAAGCCGATGCACACACTGTCTCATTGTAGAGCGGAAGGAAGACATTCAACCCACCACCTAGGTAGGCGGGTTCTGATTTTTCCCACCCTTCGTCGTAGGCAAATTCAACTCCATCATCTCAGGAGCCCCCTGCGGCAGATAAGGGTAAGAGACCACTCAACCCTGAGATTCCCATCCCTTTTCCTGAGGCTTTGACATGAAATGCAGTATGGAAAAAGGACATGCGGAATTTCGAGGACCTGAAATCGATGTTTAAGGAAGTACATATTCAGGTCCCCCTCCTCGAAGCTATCGATCACATTCCCGCTGTCGCTAGGTGCTTCAAGGACTATTGTACCCCGAAGCGACAGCCGAGAATTAGACGACAGAGCCATGATTCTAGCTGACCTACCACCAAAGAAGAAAGACCCTGGTACCCCACTCATATCTTGCTTCTTGCAGGATTCTCCATTTGATCGGGCCCTTCTAGATTTGGGTTCATCCATCAACTTAACTCCCACCGCCATATTTGATTGATTTCGATTTGGGGAGTTGAAACCCACCTCGGTTACGATTCAACTGGCTGATAGATCAGTCAAAACACTAAGGGGGGTGGTTGAGAACGTGATCGTAAAAGTCTGCAGGTTCTGTTTTCCCACAGATTCTTTCGTTCTCGATATGGAAGTTCCTCCTAATCTCTGAGATGCACCAATTATTTTGGGTCGCCCATTTCTGGCGACAGCCTGAGCAAACATCGATTGTGTATCCGGGTGTATGGAGATTGCCCTAGGTAATGAGCGACTTCGACTAGACATATTCAGGGCAGCAAAGAACTTCAACTGTGATTGAATAGAGGAGGATGGTGAAGACGAAGATTCGGCTTACTGTGGTAACATTGGGCTCCTTTGTGATGACCCAATGTCTCATTCGTCTACACTATCAGGGTTCTCGGACCTCAATCCACACGGGACTGAAACCACTGTACTACACATATCTCCCCGAGGATTTGATTGTTTAGGGTGTGCTTCTGACCACAGCACCCTTGAATCCAGCTATCCTGATCCATATATTACTGAATCACCCCTGTTATTGCAGAAAGATGTGACTACAGCTAACGGGTTTCCCGTTAACGTAGTCACAACCAATTATTTCACGGGGAGTGACTCAGCGGGAATTCACGTGCACACGGATCAGCAGATTCCCACCTTCGAGTTTGCTCCTCCTACTCCCATTTTTGACTCAGACCCACCCGTGATCAAATTGTAGCCCTTACCCACTCCACACTTTCTTATAGCTAGACTTTTTGGAGTAGGGGTGCATAATCAACTGGTTTGCATCTCCGAACCACTGATCTTAGGAGCATATGAGCACATCTTTCTCCTAATCTTGGCCGGCTCCTATGCTACAACTAATACGTGTGATTGAGTGCTCGCCCAGCTGGAGGCGTTAAACTCAGCATGTATAGATACCATTCACTCCACATTCCACCATCATTTATATATAACCATTTTTATACATAGCATATTTTTCCTTTAGCATATTTCCTTTGCATAGTGCATGCTGACAGGTTGGGCGATGCTAAATGTATAGTTTTAAGAGAAATTACAGGTGGCTTCTACCCACTCATCCTTTGTCAGTATTTATTTTCTTTTATATTCATGCATGAGGACATGCAAGAACTTAGGCATGGGGGGGTAGATGCAAAAAAACTGAAAAAAATTTTATGCCAACACTTAGGAAAACCTCAGAGCTACATGCAAAACGTACTTTAGGACCTTAAATAAAAAGAACAACCGACCCCACCTCCAATGCTCGCATTGGAGCTAGAAATTGTTCGCAACAGCCACTTCTAACTCACCCGCTCACCTTTTGTTCTAAATTTAGGGTCAAGCTGATTGTAACCTGATACGAGAATTTCACAAAGTACAAATTATATGAGGTTACATATTGCATTCATGAATAAGATTATTTTATTAAGAGAATGCATTAGGGATTTTATCCTTTAGTTGATTCCTGTAATCTGGAATCCAATACAACTTTTCACACACACGTAGAATTTGCAATGGATTCACGGTGAAGATTGATAAACGTCTTCAGTCTGTCGAGAAGAAGCAGTGCTTCTTTTCCTGAACCCCTGGATCGTGTTTTGGGAGTCAGGCAGATTTTCCTCTAAAAATCCACCAAATAGTGTGAGATGAGAGTAGAGTGTACTGGTGCTCTAAGATTAGTGCAAGGAATCTAGAATCCTATATAATTAGGTGATGATACTCTGAGATTAGACATAGTTTTTGCTCTCGATTCCCGCATATACATTTTTGTGCAAAATTGTGAGAGCCACCGAATAAGGCAAATATGAGGAGAGCAAGTTTTCATAAAATTAGGGCTAAGGTGGATGGTTACGACCATTCTTTACGGAATCCTCGGCTGAAGGAGGGTATTGATGTCAAGGTCAGAAATACACCATTCTATCCGTCTCTCCCGGTGCTGTAAGTAGGCACTTCCACCAAATAAGCCACCCAATATCTCTTGAGTACCACCATAATGCCTCCTCAATAAAGTTCATGGATGTATGTCAGTTGTGTTATGCTGAAAAAAAAGAATTAAAAAAAAAAAAGAATGACGAAAAGGAAGGAAAACTAGAAAAAAGAAGAAAAGAAAAGAAAAGAATGAATATTTAGTGTTTATTTCATTGAGGCAATACCACTAAATAAAATTGAGCTCCACCAAATATGGCCTTAACCTATTTTTCTTATGTTTCTGACCGCCCGAATACTGGCTGAGGAATCCTGACTTAGTGTTAGGGTTATGAGAACTCAATTAAAGTGTTAATGCCTAGTGAGACCACCAAATATAGATCCTATGCGTGAATCTGGTGAGGTTGTGAGCTCTAAGAAAAGGAAAAGGAAAAGAGTAAGAGAGAATAGATACAAAGGAATCAAAGAGAGCATAGTTTTTCTCATCTTTCTCTAAGTTGAGTTACTTAGTAATCTAGGAATATAGATTCTATAGTATTAGTCTCTATGTAGCACCAAGTGAAAATGAGCCGCCAAATATATAATCCTTTCCCTCAGAGATTCTCTACCTAAGCCTAAAGGCAGGGTGAAACTCATAGAATATCTTAAATACCCCGAGGGAAGAAGTCCGCCTATCCTACTAGAAATTTTACTAGGGGTCAAGTACAAGCTTTAGAGGTGTATTAGTTTTCACTCGAATCCGTTGCAAAAGCTACATAGCCACACTTTCACGATTGTCCGGATTTCTAGAGCATAGGATGAAAACAAAAAGGAGAAAAATCTCTAGGCATAAACTTGATAAAATAATCAGTCCCTTCGGGACCCTTGCTGTAAATAATTTAGTATTGCATTTGTTAGGGACTAGCAAGATTTAGGCAAGGGGGCATGATTGTGCAGTAATCATAGGTCCTAATTGACTTAGATTAGGCTAGAACTTAGCATAAGTTAGGGAAATTCATGCACGCATAAGCATTATCGGCATCTTTACTGCTTTACTTTACCTATGCATAAAATAATGTTATAATGTGCTGATTAAGTGCATTATGTTGATTGCAGGCAATAAGCAGATTTGGAGCTGGATTTGGAGCAGGATCTGAAATAACGGGAATTATACCAGAGCTCGAGCAGAAGGCCTAGTTTAGATGTAGGAATAATAATGTAAGGGGGTTAAAGGTTTTCTATTCTATTAAGTAGAAATAAAAAAGTAAAATGTGAAGAGCTTAGGTCCATCCTAGCCCTAAGATAGCCTAGAGACCTCCCTAAGCCTTAGCCACCCTTAGATTAGGTCACAACACCCTAGGAAGCCCAAAAACCCTAGTTCCAAACCTTATCTAGACATCTAGATAAGTTATAGGACGTCGAGGACCCTTAGCCATCTCCCGCACACTTCAAACCCACTTCAGCAGTGTTATTGGACGTCCAGACACTTTGTCAGACGTCTAATTTCTGCAGAATACCCAGAACAGAACCCGAAATCCTTCCTGACTCTGATTGGACATCCAGATAACAAGTTTGGACTTCTAATTTTTGAGTATAAGATGTCTGATTCTATTATTAGACGTCTGATACTACTCTCCAATTCCTGTTTTGAGATTTAAGCCTTGATCTTGGATCTCTAGGTCCTTGAACCCAATTCCAACCCCATAGCAACCCAAATTAAGGTACCCTAACCCTAGTACATCACCTCTAGACCTCCATAAGGACCTAATTAGGTCCTCACTAAACCTAATTGACTTGGATCTTAGTCAATTCCATCAGCCTATTCAATTGGACTCATTGAGTCCAATTAAGCCCTGATCTTAGCACACACTCTCCAATTGGACTCAGTGAGAGTCCAATTGACCTAGACATAAATTAATTGAGTTGTTTCACTCCCAATTAAGTTTCCACACACCCAATTAAACTTGTATTAAGTTTAATTGCACTTTACCATAGTGAATTAGGGTTTATAACCCTAATTTGAGACATACCTTGACCTAAACCCACTAGAACCTAACCTAATCAACCTAGCCACCTAAGTTTCGAACCACACACACCCACACACACCATCCACACGAAAATACCTAGTCTAGAGTTATCTAGAACTCTCTCCCATGTGTGGTTGCCTTGGTTGCCAAAAATAGCAACCAAGAGCCATTCAATTTTTAGAAAAACATTTGGTGGATCTAAAAACCACCATCCACTCTCTCTCTCTCACTCTCCCACGAGCTCCCACCATAGGCCTCTCAAGGGAATTCCATAATTCTCTAGAGAGCTTCCCTTAGGTCTATAAAAAGACATAAGGGGTGGCCATTTTCATCCATTCACTTCCTTGGCATTCATTCCACTTAGGCTAGCCACTCCCATCTCCACTCCACCTCCATGAGTTGAGCACCACCATGGAGGCCACCATCTCCATGCCAGGAAGCTGGATCAGCTCCCCAACCTCTCTCCAAAGGTCGACCTAAGATCCATTGGCTGCCCCTCCTTCTCTCAGCCACTCAAAGGCCATCGGAGACCACCTCCGAATGCCCTTCCTTCTACTAGATCAGTAGCTTAGCTTTTCATATATTTACTGCTTAGTAGTATAGTCTTACTTCTCCCCCATTAATGCATGCGAAATCCCCCCATCGATTCTTGTATGCAATCATTTTCTGGTAGCTAGGTTTAATTTTTAAGCATTTATGTATAAGCTTTCCTCTAGATTTCCTTGTGCAACAACTCTCCAATATTGAATGAAATTGCATTTATATATATATGTATATCTCTATATGTTTGAAATCACCATGAGCTTAGTAATTGTCATTCTTTTTGTGTGATTCAAGTTGCCTGTTTCCAATTCCTAATATTCTTGCAACTAAGCATGTCATACCTAAATACATAATAATCATGAACTGGCATGCGATTTTAAACAAAGTAGAGTAAGATCGATTTCAGAAGTAAAAGTAATGCCTCCCAGAGATGAACGACCAGGACTCAAGTCTCGTTATTTTTACAAAATAATATCTTTGTTGGGTCGTACTTCGCGACTATACTACGACGCTTTTATCAAAAACGCGATCTACGATTTCACCAACACCCTACAACCACATCTAGCCATCAACCTAAACCCCCCTTTTAGAAGCCAAAAGTAGCACTAACTCTAGGTGCCTTTTGGCCACCATAACCACCCCCTTAACACCCTTTAAGGTGGCACCAACTAACCCTAGCCCTAGGATCATTCTAACCACCCATAACCACCACCAAACTCTATCCTAGCCCTCCACCTATTCACGCCAACTACCCCCCTCTCCACCTCAATATAAACCCACCATATCACCACAAAAAAATCATCCTCCATTAGTGTTTACTTCCCCCTAAACCCACCTACACCCTACTGCCAAGAGAAGAAGGTAGAGAAGAAGATTACGGGGGCACATCACCCACCCACTTGGTGCCTTCTTCTCCACACTCTCTTCTTCTTGTGCCATGCCAAGGAGGAGGAGCATCTCACTTCAAGGAGGATGGCGAGGAAAAAGAGAAAGACCTAGGGTTGATGTCCACCCTTGGAGGAGGAGAATTGAAGGTGGTAGCTTCCACCTTGAAGGACACCATTTGAAGGAGCTTTACAAGGAAGGAGTTGGAGGACTCTTTTCAAACCCAGGAGCTACCAGGCTTGGAGAAAGAAGCCATCATCTTCTTCACCATTTCATTTAGAGGATTTATGTTTTTATATTCTTGCATTTCAAGTAGATTAGAAGCTTTCCTCAATGAGTTTTGTGTAGAACAAGTTCATTTTAATTCAAGTTGCCTTCTTTAAATTTTTGTTGCATAGCTTTTTATATTTTTTTTCCTAGCATTTGTTTCACTCCCTCTCCCTAATTATTCTAGGCCTCCACGTGCCTAGGGTGAGCTTAGAGAGAGGCTCTACTTGTCACCTTAGGGTTAGCATTATTGGAATAGGTATTAGTTGTTTTCTAGCTATCAAGAAAAACTCAGGTGTTGCCGTTATTTCAAAATCATAAAAACTATATATTCAAAAACATCAAAAAGAAAGTTGAGTTCCATCTTTGAAGCAAGGGATTTTGATTTGCAAACTTGCCTCCTTGGACGACTCTGGATAACCCACTATCTAGGTCTTACAAATTTTAAAGCGAATCCATTTTTGTGCGTTGCAACGACTTAAAACCCTAATTTAACAAATTGCACAAAAACGTGATCACCAGCCTTACAGAGATATGAAGCTGGTCCATCATGCCTTTATTCTCCAAGCACCTGTGACAAAGTAGAGTCAGAACGTCTCGAGTATGTATTTCCCGCACCTTATCCTGTTAAGGTAATTCTCGAGAGTGATTCTAACATCCCAATAGAACCATGTCCTGATTCTAGTGACCAAATTCCTACCTTTAACATAGAATCTAGATCTAAGCTTATTTGGGATAATAAGGAGGCCCAATATGACGAGAATCAGATTTCATATTTGAATTGTGATTTTGAGCCCATATTTGATGGTTATATCTCTCTAGATTCAGAAGAACAAATTGATTTTTTGGAAGTCACATTGATTTTTGATATAGAAATAAAGGAATTAAAAGAGTTAAGATTTGATTGGGTCTACCCTAAGAACCTAGAACCTAAGCCTATGCGGACACCTCTTTGAGCTCAAAATTTGAAATTAGGTTAGATCCAAGTCAGGTTATTTATTCTATGCATCATGATTTGTTCTGTGGTGGAAATCCCGAACTAGAATCAGGTTCAAAAACTGATTTTTGCAGATTCTTCGATGATTCAAATCCTACTTTGACTATGGAGATCCATTGTTTCCTGACAATTACAAGCCAGTTTACGACCTCAGTATCTATGATCCATTCTTTGATTCTGATTCTGAGGTCAATGATTTGAACCTTGATGTAGCCAAAACTATCTCAAAGCCTTTCAAAAATCGATCCCAACCCCGACCTGCCACCGGAATCAATTTTTACTTTGATTCCCCTCTCTTTGATCCAGTTGCATATGATTCACCACCATCTTTTAATTGGGAATTGGACATTGATTAGACTGAGAATCACATCTTATCCTTCTCTGATCCCACCAATAGGGTTCCTACATTCTCCACTGATCCATTGACTTTGGAGGACCCCTACTCTGATCAGGCTGAACTGATTAAGCCAAACCCTAGATTCTCATTTCCATATCTTTCTGAGCCACATAGAATCTGGTGGGCTCCATACCTATTGATTCACATCCATCAACCCACCAGACTGATTGGGCTTGGTCTGCATCATTACCCTATTGACCTAAACAATCACCTGGTTGGACCAATCAGGCTACTCATCAAGGTGCTTGTTCTATAAAATTCCTCTTATTTGACCACCCCTTCTCCTTAACCACCTTCTAATCAGTTGAAGGCATTGAATTTAGCGCTTAACCGGAGGCAACCTGTCATTCCAAAAACTCGATACCCATCAAACCATCTTTTTTGAGCTACACTCCTACTACGTTCAACTTTAGAACAGTCGACTCACCTTTGTTACTTGTATCAAAGCTTGAAATTGTCTGCAATAGTCATCCCAACTCGCTTACCCACCATTTGACCCTGTTCTAATCCTTGAACCAAACTTAACTTGTACCCACCTAGTTTATAATGATGACATTGTAAAACTTAGGCATGGAGGGGTGTTAAAGGGCAAAACACAAGTGGAATTTCAATTCACTAAGCGGTTCTCACAAAAAAAAATGGAGAAAGGGGAGGAAAATTTTGTGAAATGATTAAAATTCTTTCTTGAGGAGGAGGAAATACAAAATGTCAAAAAGGAGTAAAAATACAAACAAAATGATAGACATAGCAATTGATTATGGGATCTACTTAAGTTCTAGATCAAATCAAAAGATAGATTAAGTCCTAAAGTGCTAGAGATAAGGAGATTAGTACGAGTGCTCATCATAGGTCTCTTGGGCATATTTTAGGGCTTAAACACTTACATATTCGTTCAGATCCAAATTAGTCCTCAAGAGGTTGAGGAAAGTGCAAGGCTAATGTAGTAGGTCTAAGGCTTAGGGATTATTCGACCCCATTTCCTGCCCTATGGTTTGTGGGACTTGGTAGCATAAGCACCCAAAATCCACACACTAGTCTGGTTCAGTGCACTTAATGAAGAAATAATGCCAAAAGTGTTCTATTTTGAAAATCGTCCAAAAGATCCATCTTAGGAGCAGCTCAAAAGCACAAGTTGATTGGACGAGTTTCCAGTGCAAAGAGATGGAAAATTCCCCACAAAGATGTGTATTAACATATCATCTCCTCGATACTTGTCTCCTGCGATATCTAAATATCCTATCGAGGGCATGTAAGCACTTTATGCTGGTTCAGGTGCCATGGGCAGAATTATCCCGAAATGTCGATCACTAGGGCCTGAATTTAGCTACAGAACGTCATGGGAGACACTATCTCGAAGTGTCGAAAGCCAGGAGTTTTGGGGGTTGCCATGGGCGGTGCTAT
The DNA here is from genome assembly GCA_037157565.1 of Thalassia testudinum. NCBI lineage: Eukaryota > Viridiplantae > Streptophyta > Magnoliopsida > Alismatales > Hydrocharitaceae > Thalassia > Thalassia testudinum. The sequence goes on from JAZHRO010000049.1 coordinate 35,792,400, forward strand.
CCCAAAGCATCGAAAGCCAAGGACCCTTCGAGGATTGATGGCACTGACAAGGAATCCGATACTGACCATGTTTAGGGCCAATCTGAGGCTGGATCTACAGAAATATAAAAAGAAAGGAGAGAAAACTCTTCAAATGAAAAAACCTTCTCTATCTCTCTCTTATCAAAAATGCACTGGTGATGTAGCCACAATTATTGATAGTAAAATGCCTATTCATGCATGTTCATAGGCTTAGATTTGCATTTCATGTTATAAATATTTCATAGCATGCATCATTCTGCATTTAGAGTAGTTGTATATAATTTAGGTTAATTGCATCCTTTTTGTGGCTAGGAGAGAAGGATATTTATTTAGGAGTCTCAGATTGATGATCTGACCATTTGGATTTGATCAAGGAGACGAACGGAGTCCAACGCCTCCAAAATCGCCTCGATCGGAGTCCCATAGCACCATATGCAATCCAAGGAAGATCAACGGCCAAAGGACTAGGTCACACAATCTAGAGCGTCAAACAACAAATCCAACCGCACTAATGGATTTGAGTCGATGATCGCAGCCCAACAACGTGACAATCGACTCAATCCACCTCTATAGCATCCCCTACAAAGGAATGAAGATGGACGGCCTAGGTTGCGCCACGTAGTGCAACCCAGGCCGCCCATGTGCACACACAACAACGTGGGCGCGTGCACGCGTGTGTGCAGTAGCAGCGCAAGCGTAAGGGTGTGCGATTAATGATGTAAACACATTTATTGAGGGTAAAATTCCTATTCATGCATATTCCTAGGCTTAGATTTGCATTTCATGTTAAAAAATTTTACATAGCATGCATCATTTTGCATTTAGAGTAGTTGTATATAATTTAGGTTAATTGTGTCCTTTTTGTGGTCAGGGGAGAAGGATATTTATTTCTGAGTCTCAAATTGATGATCCGACCAAACGGATCTGATCAAGACGACGATCGAAGTCCAATGCCTCTGAAATTGCCTCGATCGGAGTCCCGTAGCATCATATGTAGTCCAAGAAAGATCAATGGCCAAGGGACAAGGTGACATAATTCAGTGCTTCAAATGACAAATCCGACCATGCGGATGGATTCTAGTTGACGATTGCAACCTAACGATGCGAGAATCGACTCAATCCGACCTCTGTAGCAGCCTTTACAACAAAAAGAAGATGGACGACTCAAACTGTGCCACGTGGCATAGCCTAGGCCGCCCAGGCACATGCACGCGCCACCGCACGCACGCAGGTGCGCTTGTGCACAACGCAACGCCAGCTCGTGAGCATGCACGAGTGCGACAAAGGCGGAAACAGCGCATGCCAGCAAAGCCAGCTGTGGGCATGAGCGGACATGAGCTGCCTACAGCGACGCTTCCAACGACAGTCTGGATGTCACTAATGGTCCCATGCCTAATTTTGCCTCTTCTCCTCCACTATAAAAGGACCTACACCACCTCCCTTCCAAGCCATCTCTACCTACTCTACTCCCACCTACTCCCAAGCTCTAGTAAGCCTACCAACGCTCCATTAGAGCTTGTTCACAAGCTCCCAAGGCACCTATTAGTATAGCGAACCTCTGCCCCACCAAATACTCCTCCAACTTCCCATCCCCCTTCATAGGTTGCCTTGGAGCCATCCTCCCGAGTCCCTTCCAGTAGCAGATCATCTCCATCTTCACACCTCCATTTCTGAACCACGCTAAAACTTTCCTCAACCCGACGTCCTCCTACATCTCACCTCCATCATCCCGCTTCTCACCTCCGTCGTCCGAGCTTCCGCCAAGAGCCATTGTCTCACCGAATAGCAGCTTTGGGAGATTTCTTCTCACCCCCTTCTCTTTTTATGCTTTCATAGTTTATTGTAATTGACATTGGAAGTGATATATATCATATTTATTCTATATCTCTTGTGATTCATTTTGCTTGTCTTCTTTCAAAAATACAAGAAAAAATAACAAAACCTTAAAATACCAAAAACAAGCAATACAAAGCATGGTTTTCAATAAAGTAAACGTCACCTCCCTGTGTTCAACTCAAAACTCCCTTGGAGTTTCAATATAAATTTCATCTGATTGACGTGTTTTGCAACTACGACGATGGGTTACTTGTAACCGCGATTTCTAATACGTGAAACACGTGCGACCAAGCAGCAGCAGCGCAGGCATAGGGGCAACAGCATCAGCGGCACGTATCGCACGTGTGCACGCGATAAGGGCATGTGTAGTGCACGCCAGCGGTGTGGCTACAGGGGTGAGTGTGCGGGATCTTTAGCGGCATTTGCGGTGAATCTTCATGATGTTTATGACCATCACTAAATGTCTTGTATACGAATTTGATTCTTTCCCCCACTATAAAAGGACCCCTACCCCTCCAATTTTTCTTCATCTCTTCCTTTCTTCCTCTCACCACCTCCAAGGCTCTAGAGAGAGCTTGTCTCGAGCGTGGGATGCACCTCTAGAGTAGAAAACCAAATATTTTTCCCACCTCTCATCCCCCTTCGTGGAGCATCCCATGGCCATCTTCTCACCTCCCTTCGGGAAGAAGATCCTTGCTGCGACACCATCCTAACCCATCCTCCATCCTCTAGCTCAGTCCCCGTTCATCCCGCTCCTCACCACCTTACTCCAGGCGACGTCAGAGCGTGTCATCCTCCGAGCAACCATTGAGGGGGATTCTCTCACCTCTTTCTATCTTTATTACTTTCATAGTGTAAACTTTCCCGCTTTCGTAGTTGTAAAAAAACATTTGATTAGAAATCCATGATTGTTTCTCTCTCTCTCTCTTATATTTTCCCAACTAGATTATCTAGATAAAATTTCATTGACCTAATCTCTTGCTTGATAAAAATACCAAAAAAATTAGAAAAGATAAAAATAAAAAAATGTATCTTGCGTTTTCAAATAAGGTGAGGACTTGGGTGCTTTGCATTTTGGTAGTCACCTGGGTACTTTTGAGTCTTCATAGTTTAGGATCTTAGTTGATAATTTCTATTGTTAATAAACAACTTAGGCCTAAGCGATTGAATCCTAATTCTGATTTTATACAAAGCATGTAGTTTGATTTCGCTAGAGACTAGCAAAAGATAAGCATGGGGGTATGTTGTAGCCACAATTATTGCAAATAAAATTCCTATTCATGCATGTTCCTTGGCTTAGATTTGCATTTCATGTTTTAAATATTGCATAGCATGCATCATTCTGCATTTAGAGTAGTTGTATATAATTTAGGTTAATTGCGTCCTTTTTGTGGTCAGGTGAGAAGGATATGTATTTCGGAGCCTCGGATTGACAATCCGACCATATGGATCTGATCAAGATGACGATCAAAGCCTAACACCTCTAAAATTGCCTCGATCGGAGTCTCGTAGCACCATATGCAATCCAAGGAAGATCAACGGCCGAGGGACTAAGTGATGCAATCCAAAGCATTAAACAACAAATACGAAAGTACGGATGGATTCGAGTCGATTTTTGCGCCGTTGGGCTACGATCGTCGACCCAAATCCATCAGTACGGTTGATTTTTCATTTGATGCTCTGGATTGCATCACCTAGTCCCTTGGCCATTGATCTTCCTTGGATTACATAAGGTGCTACGGGACTCCGATCGAGGTGATTTGGAGGCATTGGACTCCAATCATTGTCTTGATCAAATTTGTACAATCAGATCATCAATTGAAGGCTCCAAAATAAATATCCTTCTCTCCTGACCACAAAAGGGACACAATTAACCTAAATTATATACAACTACTCTTAATGCGAAATGATGCATGCTATGCAATATTTATAACATGAAATGAAAATCTAAGCCTAGGAACATGCATGAATAGGCATTTTACGCTCAATAATTGTGGCTACATCATACCCCCATGACTATCTTTTGCTAGTGCCTAGTAAAATCAAACTAGATGCTATGTATAAAATCAGAATTAGGATTCGATCGCTGAGGCTTAAGTTGTTTATTGACAATAAAAATTATCAACTAAGGTCCTAAACTATGAAGACTCAACAGTACCCGGGTGTCTATTAGAATGCAAATCGCCCAAGTCCTCACCTTATTTGAAAAGGGAAGATACATTTTGTTTGTTTTTCTTCTTTTCTAATTTTTTTTTGTACTTTTGGAGTTTGAGAGTTTCGGGATAACCTTTTACGGCTACCTAACCTACCTAAGACTCGAAAAGGACTCTAAGGTTTCTACGACCTTAGGTGACCTTGCCTAAAGGTTTATCTTTTCGAACGATAGTTTTCTCCCTACTTTTATTTATGGTGTCAACACAAGGGCGAACCCAGTGTATATCTCTCTTGTTTATTCTACTTCCTCACTTCTTCCCTAAGTGTTTTGGTAGTTATTGTGCATTTTTGTGAGCTGGGCTTTGGACAACCAGCCAATGGGTTGTTACCCACGACAACTTGCCAGCCATACTCATGCAGTGAAGTGTGTTTTTATTTGTTTTTTTTTATTTTCTCCTTTTCCCTTTTTTTTCTTTTTTCCTAAGTAGGTGGCATCCTTGATCTAAGATTTACCTAAAGGCAGTGCGAAGAAAATGGTCTTGTGGCTGGGCTCTGGACGACCTGCCAATGGGCTGTTACCCACGACAACTTGCTAGCCATACCACCCTAGATAGTTCATTAGCTACCCAAGTTCTGCAAGAACCATCGAAAAGTGAGTCAGTGCGACTAGTGTGTGGATACTTAAACTTCAAATCCCTCAAATCAGAGTACGAATTGATAAGTGGTGTACTTATCATCCCAATTTATTTATTAGATTAAAGATGAAATCAAATTGGCGAGGACACAAGACTAAGTCCACATTTGAGTGGACACCTGGGCTAATTAAGCCCGAAAACCTAAAGAGTCGAAGTGTTCGAGTCCTATCGTATCGTTTCCTAAAGTTAATAACTTCCAAATGCATAAGTTATCTTCTGGTAATTTCTTTTCTTCTTATGTTTTTTTTTTAAAGAAATTAAAAGAAATTCTATAGAGTTAACAAAATGATTTTAGGAATTAATTATCCACCCCCATGCCTAAATGATGCAATGTCCTCATTGTAAAAATAAAGACATGAAAAGGGTGGAGTAAACAAAATATCACTTGAATTTCTTGAAAATCCGGTCAGTTCTGCAGAGAGAAGACAGCATACATATGCACTAAGTTTAATGTCTTTATCTAGGCATAAAATACATACAAGGAAGAAATGCAGAATTCACAAGTGTGGATCAGAATCAAAATCAAAAGATTAGCCCTCAGACCCGCCAACAGAAGATGTCCATAGATGTGGACCAGATTATGGTGCAAACACATGCCACAAGGTCGAGTGTTCTAAGGTTCTGGATGCAAATCATCCAGAACCAAAGATTATTGTGCTTACGAGGCCGGGCCAATGGTTTGGCTATGTGCAACCCAACGGCGTGAAAATCGACACAATCCAACCTCTGTAGTATCCCCTACAAAGGAATGAAGATGGACAGCCCAGGTCTCACCATGTCGCGCAACCCAAGCCGCCCAAGCACATGCATGCACTATTGCATGTGCGCAGCAGTGCGGGCGAGCACACGCATGCATGTAGTAGTAGCACAAGCGTAAGGGCACATGAGCAGCAACAGCGCAGGCACGGGGGTAGCGGCAGCAGCAGTGTGTATTGCGCGTGCGTGCATGACAAAGGCGCGTGCAACGTGCACCAGCGATGCGGCAGCAGGGGCGCATGAGTGGGATCTTCAGTGACGTTGGTGGCAATGATGTTTGTGGTAGATCTTCAGTGACGTTTATGACCTTCACTAAATGTCCTGTATACGAATTTGATTCTTTCCTCCACTATAAAAGGACCCCTATCGCTCTCATTTTTCTTTACCTCTTCCTTTCTTCCTCTCACCACCTCCAAGGCTCTAGGGAGAGCTTGTCCCAAGCCTGCGATGCTCCTTTAGAGTAGAAAACCAAATACTTTTCCCACCTCTCATCCCCCTTCGTGGAGCATCCCGTGGCTATCTTCTCACCTCCCTTCGGGAAGAAGATCCTCACCGCGATGCCCTCCTACCCATCCTCCGTCCTCCAGCTCCATCCCCGTTCATCCCACTCCTCACCACCTTCCTCCAGGCGACATTAGAGCGAGTCGTCCTTCGAGCAACTGTTGAGGGGGATTCTCTCACCTCTTTCTTTCGTTATTGGTTTCGTAGTGTGAACTTTCCCGCTTTCATAGTTGTAAAAAGACATTTGATTAGAAATGCAAGATTGTTTCTCTCTCTCTTATATTTTCACAAGTAGATTAGATAGATAAAATTTCATCGACCTAATCTCTTACCTGATAAAAAATATCAAAAAAATTAGAAAAGATAAAAATGACAAAAATAAATAAAAGAGAGACATATCTTTCAAAACCAAACGTTCACCTCCCTGTGTTAAACCCCAGACTCACATTTCGAGTTTCGATTGTAAATTTTATCTGATCGACAGATTTTCTCAAAAATTGAACTAAGATGATGGGTTTTCCAAAATCCAAACCTTTCTATGTGCAAATTCGTCGCCATCAACTGGCAAACTAAACCTAGACTTGATACATTATACGCATAGGTGCTTTAACCTCTAGGATCCACGAACCTCTAGGCAGTTTTTGTGAGTCATAAAAACCTTAATAGTAGACCCAGGCTAAAGCTAGTTTGGTCAATATCATTAGCCATATGTAACTTGAATAGTTGAAATAAAGTGACAAATTCTCCTAAATGATCACATAAGGACAATAACTCCACTCATTTCCATTTTGAGAAGAAAACATTAAAATAGGGCTAAATCTAAAATTTTAACATTGCATCATAAATGCAAAGTAACCACGGGGTCACTCAAGGGTTAATTGAAGGTCTATTGAGCATTAAAGTCTAAAAAGTGGGTCAATACAGACAAAAATGAGATTTCAAATGTTTCGAGAATTGAATCAGAACATAAAATGCTAATTTCAGTCCTACTTAAATTGAAGACGTTCTACTCAGGATAAAATTCACCTAAACATCCTAAAATTCATAGAAAAATATTATGAAAGGTTTGGTACCCTTGGTTTGACCATCTGAACCCATTTCGACCTTGAACAAAGTCTTAGATGGGATTTTGCCCTAATTTAGGCTTCTATGCTAATTACCCAATCAAATGTGGTTAAAACTCAAATCCGAGCTTACCATTATATTTCTTGGGTATAAATTAGGCTAGTAGCAAAATTTTGGCCTAATTAGAGTTCATCTTGACCTATTTTGCATTTCAGTCCCTAAAACCTCTATTTCTCTCACTTAAACCCCTAGCTTTCAAAAGTCCTTGCAAAAAGACCCCTAGCTTCTCATCTTCCTCACAGACAGGTCCCCTCTACCATTGTTAGTTCAACCGACCTATAGACCAACTTCATCCATTCTCCTCCAAAATTAGAGGGGATGATTGCAACATGATCCTCTTCCATCTGAACGTAATCTCAAGCTTAGATTCAAAGTGAGAAGATTGCGTGAACTCAAGATTTTTTTCAAAGCCAGAACACTCTAAAATCCCATTCTCTTGGAACAATTCTTCCTAATTTGAGCACTATTTAAACGAATTTGTCGTTGTTTAAGAGATGCATCGTAGTATAGGACAAAATTGCTCAGATCATTTAAATTTAAATGCTTAGAGTCACAAAAGAGTCCGAAATCAAACACAGTGAGCAAGTAATGGCAATTCAATCTCACTAATCACAAGAAATATAACTAATTATGATCAAAACTTTATTTAGAACAACACAAAATGATATAAATATGAAATCCAGTAGCAAAGTGCAAAAGAATGAGTTAAAATGGTGATTTGAATCACCAAATTAACCCTTGAAATCGAGATCAAATATCTCAAATATACATGTAAGTAAATCCAACGAAATATTCCACGTCAACAAAGTTAAATGATTCAATAGTAGCTTCAGAACCAGCACAACACAACTTCAACAGAAGAGGCAAAGGCCTCTTCTCTTCTTCATGCCTCAAGGAAGAGGCATGCATAGCACAGCACAACAGCAAAGTCATCCTTTGAGATCGGCTAACTGTAGCGAGTAGAAGGTGTGTAGGGCAAAACACCCTCCCTTCCTCTCTTCTTTTCTCTCTCAGAACAGACTAACCAGGCTGGACCCGGGTAGCTGGGTAATCATATAAGAGCCTAGACTAGCATGGTGTGACCACGGGTGAAGGCGTACGTGGGGAGGGGCATGTGAAGGACCTAACCCCTGTGTCGAAGGTGAACCGGCTACGTGACTTTTTCCTTTTATCTACTGTGGCACCTTCCTGAATGCACGAAGTGGGACTACCTATCCCACAGTTCTCCTTACGTGCTACTGGAGGATGAAACTCTGATTTCGGTCGAAGGTAGCACCTGTGGAGTCCAATTGAATGCCTGGATTGCTTCATAGGAGTCAACTACGAAGCCTGGAGGTGGAATGTGGAGAGATCATGGCCGGAGAACTGCAGCTGTCATCGGAGAAGTCGAGGGCCGTAGCTATCATCTGGTGAAGGCCTAAAAACAAGAACACAGCCTCGCAACCACGTGAAATGTGCTCAAAAGCTTCACTGTGAAGCAACAAGTGTAGTGGTGGTAGTCGTGTGGCGTGTGGTGGTTTACAGAGGGCTGACGGTGATGGAGACGATGAGCGGAGAAGGTGGTGTTCCGGGAGGAGTTTCAGTGGGTGGAAGCCTAAATTTGGGGAGGGATTCTGACGAGGGTGGTGCGGGGAAGATCATGAAGGTGGTGGTGAACTGTTTGATGGTCTGTAGAGGGCGGAAGGCTATGCTGGAGCTTCGTCGGAGCGGAGGACGAAGGTGATGTAGCGAGTGGTACGGTGGTCGTGAATGTGTTGTGAGTGTGGGGAAAGGAAGTAGAGGGAGAGAGGAAGAGATAGAGAGGCTCAATGGGGAAAGTGAAGGGAGAAGGTGGTCGGCGTTGGTGAGCCAGAACCGAAGAAGATGAAGTCGACGGTGAGTTGGAGCGGCGACGATAAGGAGGAAAGGAGCCCCTGTTGTGGCTGGCGAGGAGCAGAAGAGATGGTCATCCAATTTGATTGTTGGATGGCTGGACAAGGATAGCAGAGAAGATCGCCGAAGCAAGGTGCGAAGTTGGCCGGAGAGGGAAGGAGGAGGGGTTTCTCCTACCAAAACTTGCTAAGGAGGTCAATTATGCATTGGGGAAGCTTTTATAGAGCTTCAGGCAATCTTCCAAGCTTGGAAACAAGCTTGAGAAGCTTAGATAATTAGAAAGATCCTTGAAATCCAAGGATTCGAATGGGCTTCAAGAGGGGATTTGGGGTCAAAATCTAGGTTTAGAGAAATTAGGACTTCCTCAGGATCATCCCTTCCAATTTTGGAAGGGATTGGCAAGCAATCAGGGAGGAATACTTGATTGAAAGATCAGGTTTGTGGGTTCACACCTGCCATGGCGGCAATGACCCATTTGAAGAAGATGAAGAGAAGTTAGGGGGCTATTTACAAAGATTTTGAATGTCAGGGGTATGTATGAGAGAGAAAGAGTTAGATTGGACCAAAATGCAAACTAGGTCAAGGTGATCTTTGATTAGGCCCAAATTTTGGTATAAACCTAATTTGGACCCAAGGAATCTAATGGTGAAGTTGGAATTTAGTTTTGACCAGCTTTGACTATGTAATTTGTGTAAAAACCCAAATTAGGGTAAAATTATGTCTATGGCTCTATTTGACGTCAAAATGGGTTTCGCATGTCAAATCAAGGGTACCAAACCTTATAGAATATTTTTATATGAATTTTAGAAGGTTTAAATAATTTTTACCCTGACCAGAACCTCAGTAATTTAAGGAGGTCTGAAATTAGGGTTTTGGGTGCTATACTAGTTCTAGAAATGCATGAAATCCTGTTTCTGTCTGCATGGACCCACTTATTAGACTTTATGCTCATTTGAACTTTATTCCACCCCTAGTCAACCCCTTGGTTATTCTATGTTCATGATATGCTGTTAGAATTACAGAATTAACCCTGGTTTCTTACTCTTTTCTCAAAACATATTAAGGAGGAGATATAACCCTTGGATGAATATGTAGGAGCTTTTATCTTTCATTCAAAACTAAAATGGGCTAGTTAGGGCTCATAATGGTGCTCCCATCATACCCCTATGCCTAGCTTTTGCTAGTCCCCTAGCAAAACATCCTATGGATCAAACCAGGTCTTTAGGTCAGATGTAACCGTCAGGGTGCCTTACTAAGCTGCATCTATAGAAATTAGATCAAAATACCAACAATAGGCCTAGAGGTACTCAAGTATCAGCCAAGATCCAGACCTGACCAGCTTCAGCCTGAGTCTGCCGCGAAGGTTTCTAAGGCCCCCAAAAACTGCTAGAGGTTTGTTGACCCTTGCAGTTAAGGCACCCATGCATAGACGTAACATGTCCAAGTTTAGTTTACCAGTGCATTTTCATAAGAAAGAGATAGAGAAGGATTTTCTCATTTGGAGAGTTTTCGCTCTTTTCTTTTTATTTTTCCCTAAATCCAACCTCAAATTAACCCTAAACATGGTCTGCATTGGATTCCTTGTCCCCACCATCAATCCTCGAAGGGTCCCTGGCATTTGATGCTTCGAGATAGCACCTCCCATGGCAACCCCCGGAACATTGGCTTTTGACACTTTGGGATAGTGCCGCCCATGGCGTTCTATAGCTAAATTTAGGTCCTACCAATCAACATTTCAGGATAATCCCACCCATGGCACCTGAACCAGTACAAGGTGCTTACATGCCCCCAGTAGGATATTTAGAAATCCTAGGAGACAAGCACCTAGGAGATGGTATGTTATTACTCATCTTCAAGGGGAATTTCCCACCTCTGCACTGGGAACTCGTCCAATCAACTTATGTTGTTGAACCGCTCCTAAGCTAGATCTTTGAGATGACTTTTCATAATAGAACTCTTTTGGCATGATTTTTCTTTATTAATTGCATTTAACCAAACTAAGTGTGTGATTTTGGCTGCTTAGGTTACCAAGACATGTAAACCAAAGGGCAGGCAACACGGCCAAATACTCCCTAAGCCTTAGACCTACTACATTAGCCTCGCACTTTCCTCAATCTCTTGAAGATTAATCCGGATCTTAACAAATACTTGAGTGTTTAAACCTTAGAATAAATCCAAGAGGCCTAAGGTCGGTATCCACCACTAATGCCCTAAGATTTTGCCTTCTAGGTCTTAATTCATCATCCGATCCAACCTAGAAGTTAGGAAGGTTCCATATTAAATTTCAAGGGACTAATTCATTTTCTTTTCTTTTTGTTTGCTCCCTTTTTCTTCTTTCTTTTCTTTTCCTTCCCTTCTCTTTTTTTTCATTTAGTTCCAAATGACCTCTCCTTTCCTCTTTTCTACTCTTTTTTTTTTCTGTAAAACCATTCCATGCATTGATTTCATAGTGTTTTGCACTTTAATACCCCCCTATGCCTAAGATTTGCAATGTCCTCATTATAAATTAGGTGGGATTGAGTTCAATTCAGATCATACATTAGAACAGGTGGGTAGTGAACAGGTTGAAGTAACTGTTGCAAACGATTTCAAGCTTTGATACATGTACCAAAGGTGGAGTCAGCTGTTCTAATGGATGAATCCTAAAGTGCAATATGAATTTAGCAAAAGGATATGTTAGGAAGGTTTCGGGTTTTCTAGAGATGACGGGTTGCCTCCCATTAAGCACTAAGTTTAACGCCATCAGCTGGGCTCAATGAAGCTAAGGGAGAATGGAAATCAAAAGATACTGCAGCCAAATTTGTGTTAGTAAGTTCGACAAATGGTTTGAGTCTTTGATTGTTCATGAAAAAGGGTTTAGAATCAAGGCTGAGTTCACTAATTTCGATAGCTCCATTTCCAAATACTCGTCTCACCAGAAATGGTCCAATCCATTTAGATCTGAGTTTGCCCAAGAAGAGCTTGAGTTTGGCATCAAGGAGTAGTACTTCCTTACTAGGATGGAAGGTTTTTCTTGAAATGTACCTGTCATGGAAGGCTTTCACCCACTCTTTGTAGATTCACGAGTTCTCGTACACGTCATTGCATAGTTCCTTGATCTCGCTTAATTGCAACCGGCGATGGATTCCAGCCTTCACAAGATCTAGATTGCACTTCCGTACTGCCTAGTAGGCTTTATGCTCCATTTCCATAGGGAGGTGACATGCCTTCCCGTACACAATTCTGAAGGGAGACATGCCTAACTGGGTCATATGTGCAGTCCTATAGGCCCACAAAGCTTCTAGAAGGCGGGTAGGCCAATCCTTCCTGTCAAGCCGAACAGTGACCTGAAGGATCTTCTTGATCTCTCAATTTGATAATTTTGCCAATCCATTATTCTAGGGGTGGTAAGGAGTCCAGATACGATGCGACACCCCATACTTTTTCATCAAGGATTGAAAGTGAGCATTGGCAAAATGAGACCCCCCATCACTGATGATGGCTTTTGGAACCTCGAATCTGGAAAAGATGTTCTCCTGAATGAACCGAAGAACAACTTTATGATCACTTGTTTTGGTGTGGATGGCTTCAATCCATTTAGAGACGTAAGCAACAGTAAATAAGATATATTTGAAGCCATAAGATCTTGGAAAGGGTCCCATAAATTTAATTCCCCAGATGTCAAAGATCACGTGGGCCCATGTTGCCTAAGGTTTGACAACGAGCGCATGCCCTACAATAGGTTTGTGTGTCTTTGAACATTGTGGGCCAGAAGAACCCACTCTGGAGGATCTTCGCTGTGATTTTTCGACCAGAGAAATGGCCACCGCAAGCTTGGTCATGACAGAATGAGATGACGTTATTGACCTCGTTGTTAGGAATGCATCGTCGGATGACCTGGTCATTGCCAATATGCAAAAGATGTGGTTCTTCTCAAATGTACTACTTGGCATCAGAAATCAACTTGTTCCACCTTGAGGTCGTCCAATCTGGCGGGACTTTCCTCATAACCTAGTTTACTATGTCAGCAAACTGGGGAACTCGTTAATGGCCAATAGATGTTCATCTGAAAAATGCTCAGTAATAGGTCTGGATGGGTCAATGACAAAAGAAGGAAGGCGAGACGAATGGTCAGCTACTATGTTCTGCTTTCCCGCCTTGTCGCAAATTTTAAGATCGAATTCTTGCAATAGTAAGATCCATCAAATTAATCTAGGTTTCACATCCTTCTTCATGAGTAAGTGTCTCACTGCGGTGTAATCCAAGTATATAATGACATGGGAACCCAAAAGGTATGATTTAAATTTTTTTAGTCCAAATATGACAACCAGCAGCTCTTTCTCCATAATTGTGTAGTTACGCTGAGCCTCGTCTAATGTCTTGCTGTGTAATATATGACCATGATTTCCCATTAATGCTTGGGTGACTCAGTCACGCAGGATCTCAAATGCGTGAATGCACTCACTTGTCATCTCTAAATACAAGTCCTTTGAGACGAGGATTGTCAAGGGGCATGCGGTCCTGGAAAAATCAGATACAAATCGTTGATAGAAACCCACGTGCCCCAAGAATGATCTAATATCTTTGACTTAGTTAGGCACAGGAAGTTTGGAAATCAAAGTCACCTTGGCTCGATCGACTTGAATACCTCTCTCAAAAATATGATGTCCCACGACAATGCCTTCTGGAAGCATAAAGTTGCTCTTTTCCTAAGAGAGCACTAGGTTCAAATCAATGCATCTTTTGAGGATTTGGACTAGATGTAGGAGGCATTCATCAAAAGATTCACCAAATACCGAGAAGTCGTCCATGAAATCAAAGTATTTTCCCACCATGTCAGAGAATATGGCTAGCATGCACTGCTAAAAGGTGGCAGGTTCATTTCATAGCCCAAAAGGCATCCTATGGAATGTGTATGTACCGTAGGGGAAAGTAAAGGTGGTCTTTTCCTGATCCTCTAGATGAATTGCCACCTGATTATATCCGGAGTAACCATCCAGGAAATAGAAGAATCGATTTCCTACCAATTTCTCGAGAATCTAATCAATAAATGGCAGTGGGAAATGATCTTTCTTCGTGGAGGCATTCAGCTTCGGTAATCAATGTAGACTCTCCACGAATTCATGATGCGGGTCTGGATGGTCTCTCCAGATTCAGTCGTGATAACGGGGAGCCCTACCTTCTTAGGCACAACCTAGATTGGGCTCAACTAGTGGCTGTCAAAGATCGGGTAGATGTTCCCAACATCTAACCACTTGATGATCTCCTTTTTCACAACCTCCTGCAGATTGGATTGAGTCTTCTCTGCACCTCTCAGGACAACCATTATCCCTCTTTAGTGTAGATACGATGTGTGCAATATGAGGGACTGATACCAGTCAAATCATCATGAGTCCATCCAATGGCTCTCTGATGCTGTTGGAGGATAGAAATTAGCTCTGTTTCCAAATCAAATGTGAGTTGGGAATTGATAATCACAGGAAATGTTTGATTAGAACCTAGGAAGACATATTTCAGATGATTAGGAAGAGGTTTCAATTCCATAATTGGGTTATCAGTAGCGGGTGGGGGTTCGAGATGTACCTCAGAAGATAAAGTGGGAGCTAAAGGTGAATCTAGGTCAGTTCTAGGCTCCTCTAACTATGGGTCGGAATTTTCTTGTGGTTTAGGATCAGGAATAATCAGGTCTTCCTTTAAAAGTGGGTCCTCAACCATAGAACTACTGTCACATACTTCCTCAATTACCCCACAGTTTATTCCTTTCTAGGCCTTGAAGATATCAATCTTTAATGTTTGGTTCCCAAATTTTAACTCAATTTGGCCCTCTTCGCAGTTTATATTTGCCCTAGCTGTGGCCAGGAATGGTCTTCCTAAAATAATTGGTGTATTCTTCAAATTCTCAGGAGTATCCGTATGTAATACAATAAAGTCTACTAGAAAGTAAAAATCATGAATCCAAACCATAACATCTGTAAGAATTCCTCTAGGTGACTTGATCGATCGGTTTGCTAACTGCAAAGCCCCCTCTATCAGTTTGAGCTTAGTTTCCTTGAAATGGTCTAGTAGGGATGCAGCTATCAAGTTTATGGAGTGATGGGAACACCATCATGAGCCCTTACTAGCTCTTTTTGATCCAATTAAGTTAGTAAATGCTCCTACATAACCAACTAAAGGTCATAATTCATTGCATAAGCATTTTGAGGGAAAAATAAGAAACTAGGGTTAAAATTGTAATTTTACCAGCTTATCATGAATGCAGTACAACCAAGGGTTTTTTCAAAAGTTGAATAAAGGTCAAATGGTCTTAATAAGATAACAAGTTGGTTAGATTAGACAATAAAGGGTTTGCGTATGTTTTAAGAATTAAATGACTTTTGAAACCCTAAAAATAGACCCACTTAATTAACCAAGGTTTTGGTCAGGATAAAATTTACCTAAACCCTCTAAAAATCATATAAAAATATTCTCTAGAATTTCATACTGGCGAAACGGTGGCAGCAACTAGCTTTTCTTAAGTCGTTGTAGTACAGATAGTTATTGCCATCATTTGCTAATATTTGTTACTCAGAAAATATAGTTCTCCCGAGGTCGAACTCAGGTGACTGGTCGATCTTTCGCTTTTAAGTCGTTTGTAGCTTAATGTGGTGGAAAAATCGACTATTAAATTTTTAACAAGAAATAACCACTCGCAGAGGAGCGGGTCGTATCCACAGGGAGGTAATAACGTATTAAAATTCGCGCCACTTAAAAATGTTTGTTCGTAGTCAATTTGGACAAGAACCAAGCCAAGATTGCCTTTAGATTAAGGTTTAAGCAAGAAACAATGCTGAAATGGAAATTATGAGAAACTACAGGATATTTTCCGCAATGCAGAGTCAATAGAATATGATTAAAATGTGGCAATGGCAGAAAATGTAAATTTTAATTAACGTTTTACTGTAGCAAAACAGGGGAATTTTTCCCCGTTGTCTTGCGCGACGAGGAGCCGATGGCCGGGCGCGGGAAGCTCGGAGGAGGTCCCTTGGATCAAGGGCTTCGAATCAGTGGTGGCGGCGAGTCGTGCGGCGGCCGAAGGTGGCCGGACGAGCTCCGGCGGAGGTGCTGCAGCCAGCAGCTTGCGCAGCCTGTTGGCGTGAAATCCGCCGCCTGCTGCTGCTGCGGGGGTGGCTGCTGCCGCTGCCGTGGGCACTGCTGTGGCTGGCGTGGCAGGCATTCGTCTGCAGGCGCGGGGAAGAGGGCGCTGCAGGCGGTTCTGCAAGCGCGGCGGAGGGTGCTGCAGCGCGGTTGGAGGATGGCGTGCGCTGCGGAGGGTCTGCGGAGGGCGCTGGCGCGATTGGCGTGGGCGGTGGTCTGCAGGCGCGTGGAGATGGCTGCGGTGGTCTGCAGGCGCGGTTGATGGTGGGTGCGGGTGTGCTGCAGGCTGATGGGCATGGGGAAGGTGGCGTGGGCTGATCTGCAGGCGTGCGCAGGTCTGCAGCCAGTGAGCGGGTAACTTTAGACGTCTAGGAAATCTCCCAGACGTCTTAAGTTACTGAGAGGGTGGCTAATCAGTAGCTCGGTGCTGGTGGTCTGCGACGACAGCGAGGAAGATGCACGCTAAGGTGCTCACGGTAATGCGGGCGAGCTCCGGATGGCAGTGTGGCCTGTCACACCACACGCCCACGGTGGTGGAGACTCGCCGCCACGGTAGAGGCCGGCAGTGTGGAGTGGAAGAGAGAGGTTCTCTCTGCACAGTGGTGAGTCGGTGGCAGAGGCCTCCCGAGCTCGGCTGCCTCCCTGCTCCTTTTGTAGTGGCCTGAACAAGTTTGAAATCAGCCGCCGACCAGATCCACCACATCCGCTCCCCCTTGAATGGCTTCATCACTGCAGCAGCTGGGCGTTGGAGCGGCACCCAGCCGTTCTGAAAGAAGAAGAACAAAGAAAATAATGTTAAAATATTAGGATTATTTATGTATAGACCCTCAACTTCTATGTTAATGAAAACAATGTACCTAATTGGTTATCTAATTAGATGAATGCTATTCTAAGCTAATTCTAAATGCACTTAAGATATGAATGCAATGTATGGATTATGTAATTAGATTAAAACTATGAATTAATCTATTTACATCCTAATTTATACTAAATAAATGTTAGAATTAACCTAACATTAGGGTTTCTTTGGATAGGTATTTTCAATCAATGGTTTAGGTACACTTCTTTTGGATTTTCTCCATTCTTGATTTAAGTAGTGTGTCTCTAAAACCCTAATGTTGAATCTTATGTTGGCTCTATTTGGTCCAGTTAGTTCTTTGTTGGGTAATTAGGGCTCAAGCAAGAATGTGTTAGCCCTTAAATACCCTTATAGTGTGTAGGAATAATGGGTTGAAAACATGCAACTTTTTATGGTTTATTAAGTATAGAAGACAGGTTAGCCCTATATTGCTTGTTCTTTTCTTTTCTTCCTCTTTAGAGTTTAGGGGTTAATGGCGAGAGGAAAAAAAAATTACCTGTCCTCGGAGTGGTTGTCGTGTGGTTGCTTGTCTTCTTGATTTCCTGTAGCTGCAAAAAAGAGAGGAGATTATTAGAACTAAAATGAAACAGAAATGTTTACCTCTAGAATAGCCGTTGCTCCCAGGCAACAGCGCCAACTGGCAAAACGGTGGCAGCAACTAGCTTTTCTTAAGTCGTTGTAGTACAGATAGTTATTGCCATCATTTGCTAATATTTGTTACTCGAAAAATACAGTTCTCCCGAGGTCGAACTCAGGGAGCAAGTCGTATTCTAGAGATATACATGTTTTATTACAAAAATAAAGACAGAGAGAGAGATGAAAGTTTGGCTTCTTCTTCTTCTCTTCTTTCTTTCTCTGTCTTTGTCTTTTGTTCTTTCTGTTCCTCTTCTTCTTCTTTTCTTGCTTCCTCTATTTCTTGGTTGGACGATCCTGTCTTTTTCTTCTTTTTATTTTCTTTGTTTCTTCTTTTCTTGCTTCAGATCTGCCTCCCGTGCACTTCTTCTTCTGCTTTCTGTTTCTTCACTTGGCTGCTCCTTCTCTCTTCTTTTCCTCTTCTTCTTTATCTTCTGATGTCTGCAGAGTCTTCACTTGGCTGCTCTGTGTTCCTTTCTTTCCTCTGCCTCGCCTTCCTTCTTCTTTGCCTTCACCTGTCTTCAGGACGTCGTCTGATTTGAAAATCAGACGACTTAAACCTCTTGTTGCTACAGTATCTCCCTGAGCTTCCTTCTTCTTCACCTGTGCCTGCACGCTCAAGAGTTCAGAGTCAGGGCAAAACCTACTCTACCCCTCTCCCCCGCGCGTCTCTTTCCCTCAAAGTTCGCTCTTAGGACAGCTCTCCCAGAGCAACCGGGTAATCGGGTACGAGTTGCGCCCGAGTCCAGGCCCACCGGCGTGCGGTGGTGGGCGAGGAGTGCAGGTCGGTTTAATCGGGTCGGGCCAGGTCCGCGGAGCGTGGTCACGGACGAGGCCGGGTCGGGTGAGAGGGACCTCACCCCGTGGTCAGGAGGCAGACAGCATAAGGCACTTTTTGCCTCTATGCGTCCGCGCCCCTCAGAGAAGTTCCGAGGTGGGACTAAATGTCCCACCCCAATTGAGCGCCCGTCGTGGAGGGAGCAGTGGGCGATCGTGGCTTCACGCACGGCCTTCGCCCCAACTGCGAGCCTGGGACGTTTCGCGGAGACGCCCCGCGCAACCTGGGAGTCGAACCTGGGCGAAGGCGTGCCTGCACCTGCCGGCGAAGGAGCTCTGCCTGCTCAGTAATGGCGAAAGCGGGCAAGTCACCTGGTCACAGAAGAACGGCCTCTCGGCCTAATCAGACAGGCGAGGGACCTTCGCCGTGGCACGGCGAAGGTGGTCGGATGGTTTGCAGTGGGCGTGGTGGAGCCAACGGATCGCCCTAGGTCAAACTGCGGGCGGAGAAGTGGGTGTGTTTGGTGGATCTGCAGAGGGCGTTTGGTGGGAAGAGGAGGGGTGGAAGAGGATCAGGGTGACGAGGTGGAGGTTATGCACAGGTCGGCGAGCCGTGTGGGGTGCTGGAGCGATGGGAGCGGTTCGCCGGAGTTTGGCCGGAGGTGGAGAAGGTGAGGGTGATCGGTGGGAAATCGGGGCCGACAGTAAGGGTTTCAGTATGGAAAAGAAAGAGGGGAGGAAGAGGAGAAGTTCTACCTACTAAGCTGGATGAGGGGGGGGTTGGCACAGGCGACTGTCGTATCGACTGTCGCCGGAGAAGAAATTGCCCAGAGGAAGGGGCGATGGCGAGGAAGGGACCGGAGAGGCGCCAGCTGGGTGCGGCGTGATGCGGAAGGATCGAGGGAAGGTAACCCTGCTGCTGGTAGTGCGGCAGGGCGACGAGGAGGAGGAGGAGATGGCCGCCGGAGCAAGGGGGTGTCTGTCGAAGTGGGAAGGGAGGAATTTAGGGGGGTGTCTCCGTCAGATCCGAGCTGCGAAGAACGGCGGAGCGACAGGGGTATTTATAGGGGCGGAATCAGAGAGGAGGGCGGAGGGAGACGTCGTGTCTCCCTCGCCGGAGGACGTCGGAGGAAGGAGACCCATACTGTCCGTGCGTTCGCACGGGCGGTATGGGCGGTCGCAGTACCCAGGGGGGTGTCCCTGCGGTGGCTGACGACACAGGGTACCCCCCATTGACTTGCCAGGGCCCCTCCCTCACCCTGCGCGGCGCCATGCTCCGGGCAAGGTCGCCGGAGCATGGTGCTGCGCAGGTTTTGCAGGAGGGACCTAAATGCAAAGAACGAAGGAGAGTTAGGGGCCAAAATGGGAGGGTTCAAAAGTTGAGGGCCAAAAAGTAAATATATGAGGACCAAAGTGTAAAGTTGGTCAAGAAGGTTTCTTCTTAGGCCCAAGTTTTTATGCGTGACTAATTAGGACCTAAGGATTCTGATGGTGAATTTTATTTCTAGCTTAAACCTTGTTTGATCGGTCAATTTACGTAAAAACCCAAATTAAGTTGTTAATTGGGCATGGTTCTCAATGTTGGTCAAAATGGGTTCCTAAGGCCAAATTGAAAGTCCTAAACCCTATAGATTATTTTTATATGAATTTTAAAGGGTTTAGTTGATTTTTACCTTGCCTCGAACCACGTGAATTGAAGTGGGTTTGTTTTTAGGGTTACAAGTTGTCATTTAATTCTTTGGGGTTGCTGTAGCCCTTATTGAGTCATCTCATCCCACTTTTCTCCTTATTAGGTTGTTTTGACCTATGTTTGGGCCCTGAGTTACCCTATTTTCAGATCGGATTGGTGAAATTGCATTTTTACCCCTCAGTTTATGTTTTCTTTGCAAACTCAGAATCTCTCTGAGCCAAGCCTTTCTAAGGTTATGTAGGAGCTTTTATTCTCTGTATTAGGTCAAAATGAGCTAGTTATGACTCATGATGAGGTTCTCATCATACCCCCATGCCTAGCTTTTGCTAGTCCCTTAGCAAAAACTTAAGGTTTCAAACCTTGTTCTAGACCATGAAGTTCTTTAATAGCTTCAGACAAGTGCTTTTTCATTTAAACTTAGATTAGGTTAGAATGCTGACCATAGGCTTAAAAGGTACTCTAGTACCAATCAAGATCCAAATCTATCTAGCCTCAGCTTCAGTCCTTAGCAAAGGTTTTTAAGACCCACAAGAACTAACCTAAGGTTTATTGGACTTTGTAGTTAAAGCACCCCGTGCTTGAAACGATTTTAGCCCCGGTTCAGTTCGTAGTGCGTTTTGTAAGAGAGAGAGGTAGAAAATTTTTCTATTTTTGGAGAGTTTTCTCTCTCTTTTTCTTTTTAATTCTAGCTTAGGATTGGCTTTTCAACACGATCTGTATCAGATTCCTTGTCCCCATCATCAATCCTCAAGGGTTTCTGGCGATCGATGCTTCGAGATAGCACCGCCCATGGCAACCCCCAGAACCCTGGCTATTGAGATTTCGAGATAATCCCATCCATGGTGTTCCGTGGTCGCGTCCAGACCCTGGCAGTTGACACTTCGTGATAATGCCATCCATGGAATCTGAACCAGCAGGGTGCTTACATACCCCCAGTAGGATATGTGAATATCCTAAGAGACAAGCACCGAGGAGATGATATTTTGTTACGCATCTTTGAGGAGATTTCCTGCCTCTCTACGCTGGGAACTCGTCCAAATCAACTTGTGTTGATCGGCCGCTCCTACTCTAGGTGTACTTTTCAGAATTTTTTCGACGCTTCTGCGTGATTTTGATTTTTACGCTTGCTGAACCAGGCTGTGTGTGAGGTTAGGGTGCTTAGGTTACTGAGTCCCGTAAACCAGAAGTTAGTTCGCGAGGTCAAATACTTCCTAAGCCTTGGGCCTAGTACTTATGCTTTTCATTTTCCTCAACCTCTTGAGGATTGTCTAGATCTTAATGGGTACTAAGAATCTATCAAGAATGCCTAAGGTTTGCGTTCTTACTAATCTTACCAAGCACTTTTCATTTCTTTTCTTGAAAAAATGGTCTAGACTAAGGTTAATTCCTTAGCTTCTTACTAATGACTATTACTCTTTTCTTTCATCTTTTTGTGCTCCTTTTCATTTTGTTTCTTTTCCTTCTCCTCAAAATTTCCTTTCTCCTCTTATTCTTTTTATTTTGAAAAATTTTTAATTTTTATGGTGTTTTTGGCATATATGAATTTTTTGTTTAAAACCTTTTTTTTTCTACAAGTTTTGCACTTATACCCCCCCATGCCTAAAACTTGCAATGTCCTCATTGTGATTTAGGGGTTTTTATTTACTTAATTTATTCCTTAAGACAGATATTTTTGTGAGTGAATGGGTCGGAATGAATTCTGCGGGCGATTTCTAATCTCAGATGCAAGCATCTGAGGTGGAGTCGGCTGTCTTAAAGGGTGAACCTTAAGTGCACAATGGTGTCAGAAAAAAAAAAAAGGTTTTAGATTTTCAAGAAATGACGGGCTGCCTCCCGTTAAGCGCTGAGTTTTACGCCATCGGCCGGGGGCAGTAAGTTCAAGGGGAATGGAGGATGAGGGATGATTCAGCCGAATCAGTAGAAGTCACATCAATGAACGATTTGAGTCTCTGACCGTTCACGATGAAAGGTTCGGAATCATGGCTGAGTGGACTGATTTCAATGGCTCCATTTCCAAAAACCTGTCGGACTAAATACGGTCCGACCCACTTGGACCTCAGTTTTCCCTGGAAAAGTTTGAGTCGGGCATCAAAGAGTAGGACCTTTTGACCAGGATGAAAGATCTTTCTCGAGATGTGTTTGTCGTGGAAGGCTTTAACCCGCTCCTTGTAGATTCGCGAGTTCTCGTACGCATCTAGGCGTAATTCAGTGATCTCGCTGATTTGGAGTTTTCTGTGGGTTCCATCCTTGGAAAGATCTAGATTACAGTTCCGTACTACCCAATAGGCTTTATGCTCCAGTTCTACGGGAAGGTGGCATGCCTTTCCGTACACCAGTCTAAAGGGAGACATGCCCAATTGGGTCTTGTGGGCAATCCTATAGGCCCACAATGCTTCCGGAAGTCGGGACAACCAGTCCTTCCTCTCAGGCCGAACAGTGACTTGCAGGATTTTCTTGATCTCCCGATTTGATAGCTCAGCTAGACCATTTGTTTGGGGGTGGTAAGGAGTAGAGATTCGATGAGACACCCCAAATTTGGCCATCAGTGATCTAAACTGAGCATTTGTAAAATGGGTCCCCCCATCAGAGATAATAGCACGGGGAATCTCGAACCTTGAGAAAATGTTTTGATGTATGAACTTAAGAACAATCTTGTGATTGCAGGTTTGGGTTGGTATGGCTTCGATCCATTTGGACACGTAGTCCACCGCAAGCAGAATGTACTCGAAACC
Organism: Thalassia testudinum; assembly: GCA_037157565.1. Taxonomy (NCBI): domain Eukaryota; kingdom Viridiplantae; phylum Streptophyta; class Magnoliopsida; order Alismatales; family Hydrocharitaceae; genus Thalassia; species Thalassia testudinum. The sequence goes on from JAZHRO010000049.1 coordinate 35,815,164, forward strand.
ATCCGAAACAGGAAAGGGGCCCATAAAATCAATCCCCCATACATCGAAGATTTCGCATACGAGAATCGGCTGCAAAGGCATCATGTCACGATGGTTCATGTTGCCCAAAGTCTGGCAACGACTGCATGCCTTGCAGTGACTGTATGCGTCTTTGAAAAGTGTAGGCCAGTAGAAGCCACACTGGAGGACTTTGGATGTGGTTTTATGGCCTGAGAAATGGCCACCACATGCCTGGTCATGGCAGAAAGATATGATATTGCTGATTTCCTCTTCTGGGCGCATCTCCGAATAATTTGATCAACACCTATGCGGAAAAGGTACGGGTTTTCCCAAATGTAATACTTGGAATCAGAACGCAATTTGTCTTTCTTGGCCTTTGGCCAACCAGACGGTGTCTGATGAGATGCCAAGTAGTTTACTATATTAGCAAACCATGGAAGTCTAGTACCAACAGAAAGCAGGTGCTCATCAGGAAAATGTTCCGTGATGGGTCCGGAAGGGTTGATGATCTCAGAAGGAAGACGGGATAGATGGTCGGCTACCACATTCTGCCTTCCCGCCTTGTCGCGAATCTCAAGATCGAATTCTTGCAACAGCAAGATCCAACGGATTAGTCGGGGCTTCGCGTCCTTCTTGGCAAGGAGATGCCTTACAGCCGTGTGATCCGAGTAGATGATGACATGGGAACCCAGAAGATACGATTGGAATTTTTCAAGGGCAAATACTACGGCTAGCAGCTCTTTCTCCGTAACCGTATAGTTACGCTGAGCCTCGTCAAGTGTCTTGCTAGCGTAGTAGATGACCACGGGTTTCCCGTCAGCTTTCTGCCCCAGGACCGCTCCAACAGCGAAGTCAGACGCATCGCACATGATCTCAAAGGGTTGAGACCAGTCAGGGGATTGTAGGATAGGTGCCTGTGTGACTCGGTCACGCAGGTTTTCAAAGGCTAGCGTGCATTCCTTGGAGATTTCAAAAGGTACATCCTTAGAGAGAAGAGAAGTCAAGGGGCACACGATTTTCGAGAAATCTAGAATGAAACGGCGGTAAAAACCGACGTGCCCTAAAAAGGAACGGATGTCCCTGATCGAGCTAGGTACAGGAAGGTGAGAAATCAGATCAACCTTAGCTCGATCCACCTGGATGCCTTTTTCCGAAATTGAGTGTCCCAAGACAATTCCCTCAGGCACCATGAAATGGCTCTTTTCCCAGGAAAGAACCAAGTTCACCTCAATGCATCGCCTGAGTATCTGGACCAAGTGTTGGAGGCAATCATCAAAAGATTCTCCAAAGACTGAAAAGTCATCCATGAAGACTTCCAGGAAATCACCTACCATATCTGAGAATATGGCAAGCATGCATCGCTGAAAAGTAGCAGGTGCATTGCAAAGACCGAAAGGCATCCTTCGGAAAGCATACGTTCCGAAGGGGCAGGTGAATGTGGTCTTTTCTTTGTCCTCAGGATGGATTGCCACCTAGTTATAACCGGAGTACCCGTCAAGAAAGCGGAAGAACCTATTTCCCGTTAGTTTCTCGAGAATTTGATCAATGAAGGGTAGTGGGAAATGATCCTTCTTCGTGGATGAATTGAGTCGGCGGTAATCTATACAGACTCTCCACGCATTGGCTACTCGGGTAGGAATGATTTCTCCGGTTTCAGTCGTCATGGTGGTGAGTCCTGCCTTCTTAGGCACAACCTGAATTGGGCTCACCCAACGACTATCGAAGATCGGGTAGATGATCCCGGCATCTAACCACTTAATGATCTCCTTTTTCACGACCTCCTGCAGATTAGGGTTTAAACGTCTCTGCATTTCACGATAAGGTCGCGCGCCCTCTTCTGAATAGATATGATGAGTACAATAAGAGGGGCTTATTCCAGTCAAATCATCGAGAGTCCACCCGATGGCTCTGCGATGTTGTTGGAGGACAGCAATCAGACGGGATTCCTGTCCGAGATTGAGGTTGGAATTGATAATCACAGGAAGGGTCTGATTGGAACCCAAAAAGATGTATTTCAAGTGAGCAGGAAGAGGCTTTAACTCGAGGATAGGGTTATCAGCAGCAGCGGGTGGTTCAGTGTAGATGTGAGGTTCAAGGGTAGGAGTTACTGGGTTGTATATGTCTGGATTCGACTCCTCTATTTGTGGGTCAAGATCTTTCTGTGATTGATGAGGCATAATCGAGTCATTCTGGAAGTGTGATTCATCAACCAAAGTCCTGACGTCACAAATCTGTTCGATGACACCGCAATTAATTCCTTGTTGGGCCTTAAATATATCAACTTTTAAGGTTTGATCTCCAAATTTAAGCCCTATTTGGCCCTCCTCACAGCTGATGTTGGCTCTAGCAGTAGCCAAGAAAGGTCTCCCTAGAATGATTGGTGTATCCCTAGGGTTTTTAGGCGCGTCCATATCTAAGACTATAAAGTCCACTGGGAAATAGAAATCCCGCACTCTTACGATAACATCCTCGAGAATCCCTTTTGGTGACTTTATAGATCGATCTGCTAATTGTAATGTCACCTCGGTTGGTTTTAGCTCAGATTCTTCTAGATGGTCAAGTAAGGATGTGGGTATCAGGTTTATGGATGCACCTAAGTCTAGCAAAGCTCTATCAAATTGGGTAGCACCTATCTTGCAGGAGATTAGGGGAGTACTAGGATGTTTTGCCTTGGGTGGGAGTTTACTGAGGATTACAGAGCTGGCTTGCTCTGACAGAACAATTGGGCTCCCACCCTTGGTTCGCGGCTTACGCTGGGGTGTACACACATTCTTTAAAAATCGTGCGTAAGCTGGTACGTGGTGGATTGCATCCATCAAGGGGATGTTTATGTTGACCTGCTCAAAGAGCTTGACCAGGTCCTCCTCAGGTGCCACGGGCTTGGTGGTCATCTTTCCCTTGGTCAAGGCCGCGGGAAACGGGATCTTGGTTGGTTCTTCTAGGATAGGTCCAGGTTGTGGATCTGGGACAGGGGTGGGGACGTCCTGGATTACTGTCCTAGGCTTGGGATCAATACCCGGCTTGGAGTGGTTCAGATGAGGTGGGTCCTGGGTTTCCTTACTACTACGGGTCGTTACGGAATTAAGTCCTGCCTGGTTTTGGTTGGGATTGGGTAAGATAGCTTGCTATTGGTAACCTGCAAAAGAAGTGGAGGCCTCTATCCCGTCAGGTGAAGGAACAGAGGGGGCCTGATAAATCATATGGGCATGGTCCGGGTTTGGGTTCATAACGCGCCGCTGGGTTGGCACGTTATTAAGATTAGGCAGAGGTTGGGAAGGAAGAGTACCTGGCTGGCGAGAGTTTGCCAACTGGGTCAATTGGTTTCGGACCTCTGTAAGTTCGTCCTTGTGTTGTTTCTGAATAGCCGCATTCGTTCTTTGAATGTCAGCCAGGGTCTGAAGGATAAGAGACATTTGATCTTGATTTGGCCCAGATGGATAAGTAGGGTTGGGCCGAGGCTGAGGCGGCTGGTAAGGACGAGGAGGTTGTGGGAAGGGTTGGAAGGATGGTCTTTGGGTTTGGGAATTTCCCGCCCACTGAAAGTTAGGATGGTTACGCCATCCAGGATTATAGGTGTTGGAGAACGGGTCGTTCTGGATGGCGTTGAGGTCCTCGTAGGTCTAAGGAACCTCCAGAGAGTTAGAGAAAGAGGGAATGGAATTTCCCTGGCAGGTGAAGAAGGAATCGGAGGGACCTCCGGGCAAAGATTCGGATGATGGGTCCATCCTAGGAGAAGATCGATGGAGAATGTTTTGCACAGTTTCCCTTGTGGAAGGAGGCTGTGCGAAAGGGTTATGCGCAGAGGTGGCTCGCTGTAGATGCTGAGTCAGCTCATCCGCCTTCTTTTCGATAATCGAGACCTTGTCCAATCGACTGGCCATTAACTCCAAGTCGACTGATGCGGACAGGCCCTGCATCTCGTGTGCTCCCCTGAGATTCGTCGCTGCGTGGGTATTCGTCCTGTCGAATAATCCCATGGAGTCATTGTTGATGGAGTTCTCGCACATGTTTTCGAGAATCTCCCACACGGTGTCTTCATGTTGACCCATGATATTTCCTCCGCAGGTTGCATTGACGAAAAGACGGATGTCCTCACGGAGTCCCTGGTAAAAAGATTGGACTTGTTCCCATTTAGGAACTCCGTGATGGGGGCACTTTCTCATGAGATCCTGAAAACGATCCCATGCATCATGGAGAGGTTCCCCTGTTTGTTGGGTGAAGTGTGTAATCTAATGGCGCAAGGCGTTGGTCCGTCCAACAAGGAAGAACTTTTTCAGGAACCCGGACTGAAGTTCTTCCCAATTGTTGATCGGTCGGGTCTGAGTTTGGTACCAATGGGCGGCCTTGTCCATAAGAGAAAAGGAGAACATCTTCATGAGAAGAATATCCCAATTTTGTGCGTCTGACCCAAAAGTTTGGGCCAGATGCTTTAGCTGTTTGATGTGCTGGAAGGGATCTTCAGAATTAAGCCCATGGAATTTAGGTATAGCATGAATCATATTGGGCTTCAATTCAGAATCAGGTCCTCCAATCGGGATTCTGACTTGAGGCTCGATGGCCACCGCAGCAGGATTATAATGGTCCCGCATCATGGGACGCTGCGGTGGGTGTACAAAGTTTTGGAAGAGGTCATTGAGTCGCTAGAGCTAGTGCTCCAGATTGTTTTCTTCCTCAACTGGCTGAGCCATGATGGGGGAAGAAGAAGAACTTGGTTCTGAATCAGAAGAGAGAATAATGTGAGGGGGTTGCTGCACAAACACGGGCGTCGAGGCTTGGCCTTGACGAGAGTGAATTTCTAAAGGAGGTCTTAAGGGTGGTCTTAAGGACCTCCTACCGTACATGCACTATTGGAAGAGATGAGTTTAGAAGGTGCTGGACCCAATCAAGACACCCAAAAATGTGTTGGGTGACTATAGAGGTGCGGGGCAGATGGACCCCTTGATCAGAAAGATCGACCACCTGAGAATTACCTGGGCAGCCAGAGAGGGTGAGTCTCGCGAAGTGCCCTACACGGTAGAGCGTCCCCACGAGTTATAGGGTTTCCCCCACCCGACCTCTCTTGTCACTGCGGTTCCAGGTAGACCAGAATGGGGATCTTGACCTCTTAAGTCTACCAATTTTAGTTCAAGAGCAAGGTGCTTAGGGTTCCACTTGAACTTTAGTCTTTTAAGTGCAAAGAGTGACCTAATTTGAAGGTTAGTTGACCCAAATGGTCAACTTTACCTGCTAGTTTTGCTTATTAGGTCTTTGTCTTTTTAGGGTTCAAGTGTTTAAAGAGCCAAACTTATTTTAGGGTTTCTTTGGATAGGTATTTTCAATCAATGGTTTAGGTACACTTCTTTTGGATTTTCTCCATTCTTGATTTAAGTAGTGTGTCTCTAAAACCCTAATGTTGAATCTTATGTTGGCTCTATTTGGTCCAGTTAGTTCTTTGTTGGGTAATTTGGGCTCAAGCAAGAATGTGTTACTCCTTAAATACCCTTAATAGTGTGCAAGAATAATGGGTTGAAAACATGCAACTTTTTATGGTTTATTAAGTATAGAAGACAGGTTAGCCCTATATTGCTTGTTCTTTTCTTTTCTTCCTCTTTAGAGTTTAGGGGTTAATGGCGAGAGGAAAAAAAAATTACTTGTCCTCAGAGTGGTTGTCGTGCGGTTGCTTGTCTTCTTGATTTCCTGTAGCTGCACAAAACAGAGGAGATTATTAGAACTAAAAAGAAACAGAAATGTTTACCTCTAGAATAGCCGTTGCTCCCCGGCAACGGCGCCAACTGGCGAAACAGTGGCAGCAACTAGCTTTTCTTAAGTCGGTGTAGTACAGATAGTTATTGCCATCATTTGCTAATATTTGTTACTCGGAAAATACAGTTCTCCCGAGGTCGAACTCAGGGAGCAAGTCGTATTCTAGAGATATACATGTTTTATTACAAAAATAAAGAGAGAGAGAGAGATGAAAGTTTGGCTTCTTCTTCTTCTCTTCTTTCTTTCTCTGTCTTTGGCTTTTGTTCTTTCTGTTCTTCTTCTTCTTCTTTTCTTACTTCCTCCATTTCTTGGTTGGACGATCCTGTCTTTTTCTTCTTTTTATTTTCTTTGTTTCTTCTTTTCTTGCTTCAGATCTGCCTCCCGTGCTCTTCTTCTTCTGCTTCCTGTTTCTTCACTTGGCTGCTCCTTCTCTCTTCTTTTCTTCTTCTTCTTTGTCTTCTGATGTCTGCAGAGTCTTCACTTGGCTACTCTGTGTTCCTCTCTTTCCTCTGCCTCGCCTTCCTTCTTCTTTGCCTTCACCTGTCTTCAGGACGTCGTCTGATTTGAAAATCAGACGACTTAAACCTCTTGTTGCTACAGTATCTCCCTAAGCTTCCTTCTTCTTCACCTGTGCCTGCACGCTCAAGAGTTCAGAGTCAGGGCAAAACCTACTCTACCCCTCTCCCCCGCGCGTCTCTTTCTCTCAAAGTTCGCTCTTAGGACAGCTCTCCCAGAGCAACCGGGTAATCGGGAACGAGTTGTGCCCGGGTCCAGGCCAACCGGCGTGCGGTGGTGGGCGAGGAGTGCAGGTCGGTTTAATCGGGTCGGGCCAGGTCCGCGGAGCATGGTCACGGACGAGGCCGGGTCGGGTGAGAGGGACCTCACCCCGTGGTCAGGAGGCAGATAGCATAAGGCACTTTTTGCCTTTATGCGTCCACGCGCCTCTGAGAAGTTCCGAGGTGGGACTAAATGTCCCACCCCAATTGAGCGCCTGTCGCGGAGGGAGCAGTGGGCGATCGTGGCTTCACGCGCGGCCTTCGCCCCAACTGCGAGCCTGGGACATTTCACGGAGACGCCCCGCGCAACCTCGGAGTCGAACCTGGGCGAAGGCGTGCCTGCACCTGCAGGCGAAGGAGCTCTGCCTGCTCAGTAATGGCGACGGCGGGCGAGTCACCTGGTCACAGAAGAACAGCCTCTCGGCCTAATCAGACAAGTGGGGGACCTTCGCCGTGGCACGGCGAAGGTGGTCGGATGGTTTGCAGAGGGCGTGGTGGAGCCAACGGATCGCCCTAGGTCAAACTACGGGCGGAGAAGTGGGTGTGTTTGGTGGATCTACAGAGGGCATTTGGTGGGAAGAGGAGGGGTGGAAGAGGATCAGGGTGACGAGGTGGAGGTTATGCATAGGTCGGCGAGCCGTGTGGGGTGCTCGAGCGATGGGAGCGGTTCGCCGGAGTTTGGCCGGAGGTGGAGAAGGTGAGGGTGATCGGTGGGAAATCGGGGCCGACAGTAAGGGTTTCAGTATGGAAAAGAAAGAGGGGAGGAAGAGGAGAAGTTCTACCTGCTAAGCTGGACGAGGGGGGGTTGGCACAGGTGACAGTCGTATCGACTATCGCCGGAGAAGAAATTGCCCAGAGGAAGGGGCGGCGGCGAGGAAGGGACCGGAGAGGCGCCAGCTGGGTGCGGCGTGACGCGGAAGGATCGAGGGAAGGTAACCCTGCTGCTGGTAGTGTGGCAGGGCGACGAGGAGGAGGAGGAGATGGCCGCCGGAGCAAGGGGGCGTCTGTCGAAGTGGGAAGGGAGGAATTTAGGGGGGTGTCTCCGTCAGATCCGAGCTGCGAAGAACGGCAGAGCGACGGGGGTATTTATAGGGGCGGAATCAGAGAGGAGGGCGGAGGGAGATGACGTGTCTCCCTCGCCGGAGGACGCCGGAGGAAGGAGACCCATACCATCCGTGCGTTCGCACGGGCGGTATGGGCGGTCGCAGTACCCAGGGGGGTGTCCCTGTGGTGGCTGACGACGCAGGGTACCCCCCATTGACTTGCCAGGGCCCCTCCCTCACCCTACGCGGCGCCATGCTCCGCGCAAGGTCGCCGGAGCATGGTGCTGCGCAGGTTTTGCAGGAGGGGCCTAAACGCAAAGAACGAAGGAGAGTTAGGGGCCAAAATGCGAGGGTTCAAAAGTTGAGGGCCAAAAAGTAAATATATGAGGACCAAAGTGTAAAGTTGGTCAAGAAGGTTTCTTCTTAGGCCCAAGTTTTTATGCATGACTAATTAGGACCTAAGGATTCTGATGGTGAATTTTATTTCTAGCTTAAACCTTGTTTGACCAGTCAATTTACGCAAAAACCAAAATTAAGTTGTTAATTGGGCATGGTTCTCAATGTAGGTCAAAATGGATTCCTAAGGCCAAATTGAAAGTCCTAAACCCTATAGATTATTTTTATATGAATTTTAAAGGGTTTAGTTGATTTTTACCTTGCCTCGAACCACGTGAATTGAAGTGGGTTTGTTTTTAGGATTACAGGCTGTCATTTAATTCTTTGGGGTTGCTGTAGCCCTTATTGAGTCATCTCATCCCACTTTTCTTCTTATTAGGTTATTTTGACCTATGTTTGGGCCCTGAGTTACCCTATTTTCAGATCGGATTGGTGAAATTGCATTTTTACCCCTCAGTTTATGTTTTCTTTGCAAACTCAGAATCTCTCTGAGCCAAGCCTTTCTAAGGTTATGTAGGAGCTTTTATTCTCTGTATTAGGTCAAAATGAGCTAGTTATGGCTCATGATGAGGTTCTCATCACATACCTTCAATTTGAGCATCAAAACCCATCTTGACCCAAAATGGAGTCTCAGACAGATATTTGCCCTAATTTGGGTTTTTACATAAATTACCTAGTCAAACATTGTCAAAACCAAAATCCAAGTTCACCATTGGATTCCTTAGGTCTAAATTAGGTTTGTACCAAAACTTGGACTCAAGATGAGCTTTCCTTGACCTAGTTTGCAAAATTTTCCTGTCTGATTACATTTATACCCCCAACTTTCAAAAACCCTTGCATTTAGCCCCATAAATTATTCGTTATCTTCACAATTAGGTCCCTACACCATTATCCCAAAGGAAACCTACTCCGGCAATCATTGATAGGAGATTTCACCTTGATTGCTTGGCAAATCTCTTTCAAAATTGGATGGGAGATTCTTTGAGAAATCCTCTCCAATATGAACCCGTACTTGTGCTCTAAATCTTTCCCAATCTCTCATGCGAACGCATGAGAGATTTGGGTCTCAAGAAATACCCAAATCCGATGAAGGTTTCCGAGCTTGGAAAGTTTGATTTCCAAGCTTTCCTTGCCTCTAGATCCTTATAAAAGGGCCACCCAATCTCCCTAAACTCATGCTCAAAATTGGTCATGAAATCCCCACAATTCCACTCTATCTTTAATGGCTGAAGGCTCCTCGACGTTCGGAGATCCCCTCTGCCTTTTTTCATCATCCTTCCACAATACCAGTGGTGGATTCCTCTTTCTCGCCTCCATCCGCATCTCGCCGAACCAACAGACGCCATTTAATCCTTCGTCCTCGCTATTTCTACCTCACCAGAGCCACTTTTGTCTCTAACATCGGCAACACCACATCCGATGCCATCTCTGCCCCACTTCGTCCACCTACTTCCTAGCTAAGTCCCTTACCTTCTTTACTTTATTTTTACACTCACTCCACTTCATATTGACCACCGACGCTTCTCTGCAACTCCATTGGCTCCATCTCCGACCATCCCCTCCGGCGAGATCATCCCACCTCCATAGACCACCAAATCCCTCACCGAGAAGCCCACGACCACCGCCTCACCTCCCCACTCATTTCTCTCTCTTTATTCACCTCTCCAGTCACTCACACGTACCCCCGAACACACCCACTCTCACGCACACAGTTCGACCTCGCCACGCACTCATAAACATCCACATGCCTCACAAACACCCCCATCACGTTCACCGTGCTCCGACAACCCTCCTTGAGCATTCCGACGTGGCTGAAAGGTTGTTTCACTAATTTCAGGTGTTCACCTTGTCCACCATTGATGAGCAAGCTTCGAGCTTGCTAGAAGCTTGCTCCAAGTGACCCTGTCCCAGTTTAAAGCCCCCAGTCGCGCGAAAGTGTCTCGCGCTCAAGTCTAGGTCCTCAATTGAAGATGCAAGCCTTGCGAGTTGAGGCAATTGAAGGGAGACCCTCTACTGTAGACATGCGAAGGAGGGGGGCCCAGATAGTCCCACATCGGAAAGTGTTGAAGCTGTGCGCCCACATAAATTGATTTTGTGCAGATAGTTGTTCGCCTCAGTTCACGAGGTGAGGTCCCTCTCACCCGCTCACCTGGCCTTGTCCGCAACACGTACCCACGAACTTGGTCGACCTGATAACCTGACCTGCACTCCTCGCTCACCACCGCACACTGGTGAGCCTAGACCTGGGTACGCGCCTGGATCCGATAACCCGAATACCTGTGGCTCTGGGAGAGTGGATCCTAAGAGAGAAAGAGAGAGGAGAGTCGCACGGGTAGGGGGAGGGTTTTGCTACAGGGAACCTCGGCTGACACTGTCAGATTCAGAAGAGGAAAGCCAGAGAAGGAAGAAGAGAAGAAGAAGAAGAGAGCTAAAGGTAGAGGAAGAAGAAGAAGAAGTGAAGGCCTAAGCAGAAGCTATAGAAGAAAGGAAGAATCACAGAAAGACAGAAGAAAAGAAGAAGAAGAAGAACATCAGACTTTAAGTCATCTAATTTCCAAATTAGACGACAGAATAGAGCTTTCATTTTATACATATACATTAAGTTCCTTAGTTGATATTGTAGGAGTATTTGGTGATCTAAATCACCATTTTACTCCCATCTTTTTGCACATTGATACTAATATTATTGTAAATTCTTTTAGTTTGAATTGTGAGCTTGATTTCTAAATCCCATATTGCTCCCTATGTTCGACCTTGGAACTTATTCGAGTAATAAAAATCTATTTGTTTTCAAAGAGATTTCGACTATATTACAACGCTTCATTTTAAAACTCGATTTCGCAGCGTTAAACATTTTGGCACTATTGCCAGGGAGCAACGGGCAATTTAGAACTCTTAATTGCAATTCCTAATTCAGATTCTAACTTGCTATATCTCTTTTGCTGTGGTTGTTTCAAGGAGAAGATACATTCAATGAAGATCAATTGCACAACAAACACACCAGGGGCAGGTAAATTCTAATTACTCTCCCTCTTAAGCCCTTGATTCTGAAAAGGTTAAAAGGGAAAAAAATCAATTAGGGCTACTTGCTTTCCCTTGTTAGATAATTCATCAAGTTACCTGATTTGATTTAAACAACAAAACTTGATTTGTGCACCCACTTAAGTTAACTAGGGCTATCACATTCTTGTTTGAACCCAAGATACCACATTTGACAAAATAAATTGGACCAAAATTAGAGCCAATTAAGGATTCCAAGTTACAGTTTTAGAGACACACTTACATAATCAAGAACTAATCTTTCCCAAATAATGTGTGCCTAAGCCTTGATTGAACTGATCTATTCAAGAAAACCCTAAAAATCAGGCCCTTAATCTCACTTGAATCCTAAAAAGGGGACCTAAAATTTCTCAAAGGACAAGCAGGTGAAGTTGACCCACCTTGTTGGGTCAACCAATCTTTAAATTAGATTACTCTTCCACTCAACACATCTTAAAAGTTCAAGTGAAATCCTAAGCATCCTTGCTCTTAATAAAACTAGTAGACTTAAGAGGTCAAGTCCCCATTCTGGTCTACTTGGAACATTAGTGACAAGAGAGGTCGGGTAGGGGAAACCATGTAACCCATGGGGGTGCTCTACCATGTAGGGGTCTTCGCAGGACTTTCCCTCTCTGGCTGCCCATGTAATTCATAGGTGGATGGCTTTTTGACTAAGGGATATCATCTTGCACGAACCTCTATAGTCATCCAAAATCTTTCGGTGTCATGATTGGGTCCATCACATTCTATTCTCATCCAGTCCGTCGGTGCATGTTTGGTAGGAGGCCCTTAAGACGACCCTTGAGGCCTCCATTAGTTTCTACTCCCGTCAAGGCCAAGCCTCAACTTCCGTGTTTGTGCAGCAACCAAATCACATAGACATCTCTTCTGATTCCTCTAAGTCTAATCCTCCTTCATCCATCATCATGGCACAACCCACAGAAGAAGAGAATAACCTTGAGAATCAACTTCAGCGCCTTAATGATTTATTCTAAGCTTTTGTGAATCCACCGTAGCGTCCTATGATGCGGGATCATTACAATCCCACTGCGGTGGCGATCGAACCTTGAGTCCAAATCCTGGCTGGAGGACCTGATACTGAACTCATGCCCAACATGATTCATGCTATTCTGAAATTTCATGGGCTCAATTCTGAGGATCCTTTCTAGCACATTAAACAGCTCAAGCATCTGGCCTAGTGATTGCGCAACAATCATAGGTCTTAATTAATCTAAATTAGGATAGGACATAGCAAAAGTTAGGGTAATTCATGCATGCATAAGCATTATCTGCATCTTTACTAGTTTACTTTAGCTATGCATAAAATAATGTTATAATGTGCTGATTAAGTGCATTATGTCAATTGCAAGAAATAAGCTGATCAGGAGCTAGATCTGGAGCTGGATCTAGAGCAGGATCTGAACCTGGATTAGGAATAACGGGTGTCGCAACAGAGCTGGAGCAGAAGACTTAGATTAGATGTACGAATATTGATGTAAGGGAGTTAAGGTTTGCTATTCTATTAAGTAGGAATAAATCAGTAAAATGTGGAGCTTAGGTCCATCCTAGCCCTAGGATAGCCTAGAAACTTCCCCAAGCCTTAGCCACCCATAGATTAGGTCACAGCACCCTAGGAAGACCCAAAACCCTAGTTCCAACCATCATCTGGATGTCTAGATGAATTATAGGACATCCAGAACCCTTAGCCAACTCCTGCACACCTTAAACCCACTTTTGCAGTGTTATTGGACATCCAGACACTTGGTCAGACATCCAATTTCTGTAGAATACCCAAGATGGAACCTTGAATCCTTTCGGACTCTGATTGGATGTCTAGAAAACAATTTTGGACTTCTAATTTTTGAGTATAAGACATCTGACATTATTATTAGACGTCTGATACTGCTCTCTAGTTCCTATTTTGAGATTCAAGCCTTGATCTTGGATCTCTAGGCCCCTAAACCCAATTCCAACCTCATAGGAACCTAAATTAAGGTGCCCTAACCCTAGTACATCACCTCTAGACCTCCCTAAGGACCTAATTAGGTCCTCAATAAACCTAGTTGACTTGGATCTTAGTCAATTCTATCAGCCTATTCAATTGGACTCATTGAGTCCAATTAAGTCCTGATCTCAGCACACACTATCCAATTAGACTCAGTGAGAGTCCAATTGACCTAGACCTAAATTAATTGAGTTGTTTTACTCTCAATTATATTTCCACACACACAATTAAACTTGTATTAAGTTTAATTGCACTTTACCTTAGTGAATTAGGGTTTATAACCCTAATTTGAGACATACCTTGACCTAAACCCACTAGAACCTAACATAATCAACCTAGCCACCTATGTTTCGACCCACACACACCCACACACACCATCCACAAGAAAATACCTAGCCTAGAGTTCTCTAGAACTCTCTACCATGTGTGGTTGCCTTAGTTGCTAAAATTAGCAACCAAGAGCCATTCAATTTTTAGATCCAAATTTGGTGGATCTAAAAAACACCATCCATCCACTCTCTCTCACTCTCCCACGAGATCCCACCATAGGCCTCTCTAGAGAATTCCATAACTCTCTAGAGAGCTTCCTTTAGGTCTATTAAAAGACCTAAGGGGTGGCCATTTGCACCCATCAACTTTTTGGCCACACTTGCTTGGCTCCATCCACCTTCACTTAGGCTAGCCACCACCATCTCCACTACATCTCCACGAGCTGAGCACCACCATGAAGGACACCATGCCAGGATGCTGGATCAATCCTCCAACCTCTCTCCAAGGGCCGGCCTAAGCTCCTTTGGCCGCCCCTCTTTCTCCACTCCAGCACTCCAAGGCCATCAGAGCCCACCTCTGAATGCCCTCACTTCTGATTGATTAGTAGCTAGTTCTTTACATTTATTGCTTTTAATTACTGCTTAGTAGTGTATTCTTTACTCTCCCCAAATTATGCATGCAAAATCACCCCGTAGATTCTTGTATGTGATTGTTTTCTGATAGCTAGCTTTACATTTTTAAGCATTCATGTACAGGCTTTCCTCTACAAGTTCACGTTGCAAACACTCTCCAAATAAATGAATGAAAAATATATTTTCTATATATATATGTCTATGTGTTGAGAATCACCACGAGCTCATTGAAGTATCTTTTGTGTGATTAATGTTAACTGTTTTCAATTCCTGATATACTTGCAACTAAGCTTGTCTTACTTCAATACGTAATAATCAGAAACTGGAGTGTGATTTTAAACCGAGTAGAGCGGTAAAAGGTCGAATTCAAAAGTAAAATAAACGCCTCTCAAAGATGAATGAACAGCACTCAAGTCTCATTATCTTTTATTGAATAACTTTGTTTGATCATATTGCACACTATACTACGATGTTTTCCTAGAAAAAATGTGCTCTACACATAACAAACAAATGGCGCCATTACCGGGGAGGCAACGTCATTTTCTTTGATTTAGATCTTTTAAGCCATCACTGACAAATTTGCCTCTACTTTGTTTTTTGATGTGTAAGAAAAACAAAAAGAACGGGATCTACACACACAACAAGCGCGGAAATGAAATCCTGGTGCACATCATCTTCTCTTAGATTAGGTTTCCTTTTGAACCCTACGAGTAGATTTAATTTCTGCAATTTCTTCTGAAAAAGAAAATATATATATTTATTCATTTTAGTGAAAAAAAAATGAAAAAAAAAAATAAAAAAAATCTAAAGTAGGTTTCTTTTTGAACCCTAGGTAGTTTGAAAAAATAAACAAAAAAACATATATATATATTTGAAATCCCTTAAAGAAAAAAAAAATCCTTTTTGAAGAAAAGAAAAGTGCAAAAGTTTTTGAAAAAAGAAGAAAATTTTGGTGGAAAGCTTGGATTTAAAACCCAAAACCCTCTTTAAAAGCTTTTCCGCAATTCTCTGATTTTCGGCCAGATTTCAAAGTCTGATTTAAAAATTCGATTACCAAAAAATTAGTAAGCAAAAAATTTTGAAATTCAGGTTACACTTTTATTTTCAAACCATCTTTCAAACAGCACCGTTCATTTAAAAAATTCCAAGCATAAAATTTTTAAAAATTCACAAAGTGTAAGGGGATCAGACTGACCCAGATTTGAGATTTTTCAAAATTCAAAAAGAAATTCTGAGCAAAATGTGGAACTATTTTGACTAAAAATGGTGGGTTTTGAAAGCCAATTTCGTTGGCTTTATTTTCCATATTTTTCTCAAATTTTTGAAGGTTAATTGATACTGTTTCAAAGCAAAAAATGACCAGGGGTCCAATTTCTAGATCTGACCCTCTGACATTCAAAAATGCCTAAAAATTTGGTTGAAATAGTAAAAATTCCAAAAAAAATTCTCTGAAAATATAATTGAAAAAGGAATCTACTCACCAAATTTCAAGTTAAGTAGATTCCAATTGTTATCAGAGAATGAATTTTACTTTTGTGGTCTGCTGAAACAGAACAAAACCCTGGAATTGCATGAACCTTAGGTTAAATCTTTAGGTTTACAATTTAGAGACAACACTTGAGCTAACCTAGACTTAATCAAGTCTAGTGCTTAGCCAGTGAGCTTGGTCACCTTGTGGGCCACTCACCAGGAGAAAACCCCAACTGAAGAAGACGGGCAGAAATCAATTTTAAAACACGAAATAAAACCCAAATTCGTTGTCCTACTACTGGGTGGTTTCAACCTCTTGGCTGAGTTATTGAAGAGGTGGGAATCGCTTTCAGTCAGTTGTACGATGAATTTTTTTAGGAATTAAAACCTAAAACGAAAAATCTGGTCACAAGATCATAAGGACCATCTGATTGACAAGGCCTTAGCCTTGTCTGGCTTGGCTACACCAACCCAAGGGTTGGGTGGTGTATGTGAGGAAGGATGTCACTTAGACCTCACTTGGCTGGACCTTGGGAGCCACTCCCAAGGAGGCGAGCCACCTCGCTAAGACCATCTTCTCCCCCCAATTCTTCTACTCCCAGAGCAACCATGGCAAATCCTGGACCTGGACCTAGACCGGGTCAGGATATCAAGAATCTGGACCCAATGGCTCATCTGGAAGCCTAGGTTGTCAAATCCGAGGAGCGGCATTGGCAGAGCATTGATCGCATCTTGACGTCACTTGACAAGATGCAGCACTCACCGCGAGGAGAACGACTGCAGGATTTCTACGACCCAGCCGCACAAATTGTCGCACCTTTAGTCAGATTCCCACAGGAGAAGACATGTTTGAGCTCAAGCCCAATGTGATTGGGTTGATCAGCACTCATTTCTATGGGAACTCAAGCGAAGATTCGTTCCAGCACCATGAGGACCTGAGTCGACTCGCTGAAACAATTCGACCCAGGAATATCATCTCGGGATTGTTCTAATGAAGCTTTTCCCGTTCTCTCTAAGGGACAAAGCTTCATACTGGTTCAAGACCATTGGGAAGCCAATTGGAACCTAGCTGGAATTACGACATGAATTCCTGCAAAAGTTCTTCCCAATCGGTCGAACAAACGCATTGCGGCGTGTAATCACGACTTTCTCCTAGGGAGCTGGGGAGAAGTTACATGAAGCTTGGGACAGATTTCACGACCTTCTCCGGAAGTGCTCGCACCATGGTATACCCAGATGGCACCTGACACACATCGGTATCTGGTCGATGCATCTAGTGGCGGGAATTTCCTCGCAAAAGACGAGAATAGTGCATTTGAGCTATTTGAATCATTAGCGGAGAACTCGATGAATGCCGCATCCAAGAACCAGTTTCAGTAGCCTGGTTAGCAGCGGGTTGGTGTCCACGAGGCTTACATCGAGTCTATTCGAGTTGACATGGATATCATCATCAAGCAGTTGGATAGAATAAATCTAATCAAGAAGAAGATTGACCAGATCAGTCAGGGTCAATCTGACTTGAGCTCTGCCACCTCAAGACCCTCCTATGCACCTCGAGCCCCTCCTGCTCGAGTCAATCTACTCACTCGGGATGCATCTTCTCCGTATTTATGAGATCCCGCATATCAGGATCCCGTAAATAATCCAGATTTGGCACCCTACGACTAGGGTTACGCACCACCTGCAGATTATAATGCATATCCCCTTGATTGATATACATCTCAGACATCTTCGGCCTACGAGGACATCAGTGCTATCCAAGGATACAGGTGTAATAACCCATATTCAGAGATGTATAACCCTTGTTGGCACCAGCATCCGAACTTCTCCTGGTCTGGTAATTCACAGAGCCCACATCAAGATCCACACTACTAGACCAAGCAATACTAGAATGCGCAAAACACGTACCCTAGGCAGCAGCCATTCCCGCATCAGCAACAACCTCGCTCTTTATACCAGTCGCTGCACCAAGCTGCCAACCACCCTCCAAAGCGGGCTAACCCTTTGGAGGCACTGAAAGAGGAGCTGCAAGAATCGATGAGGAAGTCTACACAAGATAGCTTGCAGATTATGAAGGTGATGGCTGATCAGATACAAACTATACAGAACACGCAAAACCAGTTGTTGCAGGAGCATAGAACTCAGGGAGCCCTGCCGTCCCAACCTGTCCCAAATCCTCGATATGTGCAGAACCAATGCGCCCCGCATAGGTTTTAGGCACCGTAGGGACAGGCACACGCCATACTACAGGCGCCTCCTGCACCACCCGGTTAAGCACAAGGCTAGCCGCCTTTGCAGAACCCTGCATATCCTGCCCCTTTCGCCCCCCCACCACCTCATGGACAGCAAGCCGATGCACACGTTGTCTCTTTGAGGAGCGAAAGGAAGACATTCGACCCACCACGTAGGCAAGCAGGTCCTGATTTTTCCCACCCTTCACCACAGGCGAGTTCAACTCCTTCATCTTAGGAGCCACCTACGGTAGATAAGGGTAAGAGGCCACTGCACCCTGAGATTCCTGTCCCTTTTCTTGAGGCTCTAACACGGAATGTAGCTCGAAACACCTCCTCGAGGCTCCTAAAATCAATGTTCAAGGAAGTACATATTCAGGTCCCCCTCCTCGAGGCAATCGATCACATTCCTGTTGTCGCTAGGTTCTTCAAGGACTATTGTACCCCGAAGCGATAGCCGAGAATTGAACGACAGGTGGTACTGTCGAAAGAGGCTAGAGTCGTGATTGTAGCTGACTTACCACCGAAGAAGAAAGACCCTAGTACCCCACTCATATCCTGCTTCTTGTAGGATTCTCCATTTGATCGGGCCCTTCTAGATCTGGGTTCGTCCATCAACCTAACTCCCACGGTCGTATTTAATCGATTTCGATTTGGGGAGTTGAAGCCCACCTTGGTCACAATTCAACTGGATGACAGATCAATCAAAACACCAAGGGGGGTGGTTGAGAACGTGATCGTGAAAGTCCGTGGGTTCTGCTTTCCCACATATTTTTTCATTCTCGATATGGAAGTTCCTCCTAATCTTCGAGATGCGCCAATTATTTTGGGTCGCCCATTTCTGGCGACAGCCTGAGCGAACATCGATTGTGCATCCATGTGTATGGAGATAGCCCTAGGCAATGAGTGACTTCGACTACACATATTCAGGGCAGCAAAGAACTTTGACTATGATCGAATAGAGGAGGATGGTGAAGATGAAGATTCGGCATACTGTGGCAACATTGGGCTCCTTTGTGACGACCCAATCTTTCATTCGTCTGCACTATCAGCGTTCTTGGACCTCGATCCACATGGGACTGAGACCACTGCACTAGACATATCTCCCCGAGGATCTGACTGTTTAGGGTGTGCTTTTGACAACAGCACACCTGACTCCAACCATCCTGATCCACACATTACTGAATCGTCCTTGTTGTTGCAGGAAGACGTGACAACAGCTAACGGGTTTCCCGTTAATGCAATCACAATCGATTATTTCACAGGGAGTGAATCAACGGGAATTCACGTGCACATGGATCACCAGATTCCCACCCTCGATTCTGCTCCACCCACTCTCATTTCTGACTCTGACCCACCCGTGATTGAATTGAAGCCCTTACCTGACTCACTCAAGTATGTGTTCTTGGGCGAAAGTGAGACATACCCAGTCATTATCAATGCCCACTTAACCCAAGAACAGGAGCATCAATTGATTTCTATGCTGCAAGACCATAGGGCTGCTATCGGGTGGAGTATTGCTGATCTCCGTGGTATTCGGCCCTCGTATTGCACTCATCACATCTACACGGATGAGGGGGTGAAACCTTAGAGACAACCTCAGACGGCTTAACCTGAATATGCTAGAGGTTGTTAAGAAGGAGATCATCAAATGGCTGAATGCAAGTATTGTATACCCAATCTCAGATAGCCAATGGGTGAGTCCGATCTAGATAGTGCCCAAGAAAGTAGGCCTCACCATCATAAAGAATGATAAGGGAAAATCTAGCCCAACCCGCACTGTGACATCTTGGCGAGTCTGCATCGACTATAGGAAACTGAACATGGCTACCCAAAAGGATCACTTTCCTTTGCCGCTCATTGATCAGATCTTGGAACGGTTAGCTGGACATAGTTTCTTCTGCTTTCTAGATGGATACTTTGGGTATAATCAAGTAGCAATTAGCCTGGAAGATCAAGACAAGACCACATTCACATGCCCCTTTGGAACATTCACTTTCATGCAGATGCCCTTTGGCCTCTGCAACGCACCAGCGACATTTCAGTGTTGTATGATGGCCATCTTCTCTGACATGGTTGGGGACTATGTGGAGTCATTCATGGATGACTTCTCCATTTTCGGAGATGATTTTGCATCTTGTCTTGATAACCTCACCAAGATCCTGAAACGGTGTATTGAAGTGAACCTAGTACCATCCTGGTAGAAAAGCCAGTTCATAGTGAGGGATGGCATACTACTAGGACACAGGATATCCAAAAATGGACTCGAGGTCGACCAAGCTAAATCAGAGATTATCTCCCACTTACCTCCACCTAGCTCGGTCAAGCAGATCAGATCATTCTTGGGTCACGTCGGCTTCTATCGGAGATTTATACGTGATTTCTCAAAAATCGCATGGCCTTTGACGAATCTCCTGGTTACCGATGCCCCTTTTGAATTTGACACCTCGTGTCTCAGCACCTTCGAGACTTTACGAAGGACTGTCTCCAACTCCCCGATTCTCTAACCACCCCACTGGTCACTTGATTTCAAAATGATGTGCGATGCTTCTGATTTTGCCATCGGTGCTGTTTTAGGCCAGTGTCGGGAAAAACAACCCTTTGTCATATACTATGCTAGCAAGACGCTGAATGAGGCTCAGCGCAATTACACTGTCACCGAAAAAGAACTGCTAGCAGTAGTATTCAGGTTGGGGAAATTCAGATCTTACTTATTAGGGTCCAAGGTCATCATTTTCACTAACCACTCCGCCCTCCGGCATTTGTTGGCAAAGAAGGATGCCAAACCACGGCTCATTAGATGGATCTTATTATTGCATGAATTTGATATCGAAATCCGCAAAAAAGCCAGAAAGAAAAATGTTGTGGCAAATCACCTATCCAGACCGAACCTAGATCACATTCCTTATTCCTTGCCTATCCACGAGTAATTTCTGGACGAATCTCTTTTGGCAGTTCATTCTGTTGAGTTCCCCTTGTACGCGGATATCATGAACTACCTTACCGCAGGCAAGATTCTCGTGAATCTATCCAAGGACCAGAAACTCAGATTCACTGCAGAAGCTAAATACTACCTATGGGATGACCCATTACTCTTCTGCATTGGAGCAGACCAGATTATCCGAAGATGCATCCCAGATTCTGAGATCCCTAGTGTGTTATCTTTCTGCCACAATGATGCTTGTGGTGGCCATTTTTTGGGATGGAAAACCGCTGCAAAAATTTTGCAGTCGGGATTTTTCTGGCCAACCATCTTCAGAGATACACAGGAATACACCCAACACTTCAAACGATGCTAGTCGGTCGATTCTATGACCAGGAGAGACATGATGCCACTCCAGCCCATCACGGTTATAGAAGTGTCCGACGTCTGGGCCATCGATTTTATGGGTCCTTTTCCGAACTCGCATGGCTTCGAGTACATATTGGTAGCCGTTGACTATGTCTCGAAGTAGGTCGAGGCCATCTGGGTGAGACGGGCTAACCATAAGACCGTTATTTCTTTTGTACGGCAGTACATCTTCGCGAGATTTGGAATACCCTACACTCTGATTAGCGTCGGGGGAAGCCACTTCATCCACGCCCATTTCAAGTCATTATTAAAGAAATACGGGGTACATCACCGTATAGCCACCCCGTATCACCCATAGACCAATGGGCAGGCTGAAGTGTCTAACCGTCAGATCAAGCTGATTCTCCAGAAGATGGTTAGACCAGACAGGAAGGACTGGTCTGACAAATTAGTTGATGCACTTTGGGCATATCGGACCGCATACAAGGCCCCACTCGGAATGTCACCATATCGCATGATATATGGCAAGGCCTGTCACCTTCTTGTAGAGCTGGAACACCACACCTTTTGGGCGGTGCAAAAATGCAACCTTGACCTCGATGCAGGAGGTCAAGAATGGAAACTCCAGCTCAGCGAATTAGAAGAGATCCGGCAGGAGGCCTATGAGAACGCATTGATATACAAGGACAAGACCAAGGCCTTTCATGACCGCCACATCCAAAGGAAAGCACTCACGCCCAACCAGCAAGTCTGGTTGTTTGATTCACGATTAAAACTATTCGCAGGGAAGCTCAAGTCCAAATGGACTGAACCATATCCTAATGGGGCGATCCAGATCAAGGATCCAAAATTTGGGCATAAATCTAAGGTAAATGGCCAGTGCCTCAAGCCATTTTGGCCTAGGAACCTCCTCCACCTAATGAGATTATTCATCTTATTGAGGATGTGTGATTGAATTCTCGCCCAGCTGGAGGCATTAAACTCAACACATATAGATACCATTTACCCCACATTCCACCATCATTTATTCATAACCATTTTTATATATAGCATATTTTTCCTTTTAGCATATTTTCTTTCTGCATATTGAATACTAACAGATTAGTCGGTGCTTAATATAATTTCAGGAGCAATTACAGGTGATTTCTACCCATTCTCTCCCTGCTGCATTTATTTTCTTTTATATTCATGCATGAGGACATGCAACAACTTAGGCATGGGGGGACAGATACAACAAAATTGAAAAATTTTATGCCAACATTTAGGAAAACCTCGTAGCTGCATGTAAAACGTACTTTAGGATCCTAAATAAAAGAGCAACCGACTCCACCTCTAATGCTCTCATTGGAGCTAGAAATCGTCCACAACAGCCACTTCTGACTCACCTACTCACCTCTTATTCTAAATTTAGGGTCAAGCTGAATGTAAGTCGATACGAGAATTTTACAAAGTACAAATTATATGAGGTTACTTGTTTATAGCGTATATACATATTGCACTCATGAATAAGATTATTTTATTAAGAGAATGCATTAGGGATTTTATCCTCTAGTTGATTCCTGTAATCTGGAATCCAGTACAACTTTTCACACACACATAGAATTTGCAATGGATTCACGGTGAAGACTGATAAACGTCTTTGGCTTGTTGAGAAGAAGCAGTGCTTCTTTTCCTGAACCCCTGGATAGTGTTTTGGGAGTCAGGCAGATTTTCCTCCAAAAATCCACCAAATAGTGTGAGATGAGAGTAGAGTGTACTGGTGCTCCAAGATTAGTGCAAGGAATCTAGAATCCTAGATAATTAGGTGATGATACTCAGAGATAAGGCATAGCTTTTGCTCTCAGTTCCTGCATATACATTTTGTGTGAAATTTTGAGAGCCACCAAAAAAGGCAAATACGCAGAGAGCGAGTTTTCATGAAACTAAGGCTAAGGTGGATGGTTATGGCCATTCTTTACGGAATCCTCGACTGAAGGAGGGTATTGATGCCAAGGTTAGAAATACACCATCCTATCCATCTCTCCTGGTGCCGTGAGTAGGCACTTCCATGAAATAAGCCACCTAATGTCTCTTGAGTACCACCAATCCCTAATAATGCCTCCTCAATAAAGTTCATGGATGTGTACTAGTTGTATTATGTTGAAGAAAAAAAGAAAGAAAAAAAATGAAATAAAAAAAAATAGAAAAAGAAGAAAAAGCAAAGAAAAAAGAGTGAATATTTAGTTCAGTTGCATTGAGGCAATACCACCAAATAAATTTGAGATCCACCAAATATGGCCTTAACCCACCTTTCTTGTGTTTCTGAATAGTCGAATACTGGCTGAGGAATTCTGACTTAGTGTTAGGGTTATGAAACTCAATTAAAGTGTTAATGCCAAGTGAGACCACCAAATATAGGCCATATATGTGAATCTAGTGAGGTTGTGAGCTCTAAGAAAAAGAAAGAAAAGAAACGAAAAAGAAAAAGAGTAAAAGAGAATGAATACAAACGAATCAAAAGAGAGCATAGTTTTTCTCATCTTTCTCTGAGTTGAGTTACTTAGAAATCCAGGAATCTAGATTCTACAGTACTAGTTTCTATGTAACACCAAGTGAGAGTGAGCCACCAAATATATAATCTTTTCCCTCAAAGATTCTCTACCTAAGCCTAAAGCTATGGTGAAATTCATAGAATATCTTGAATACCCCGAGGGAAGAAGTCCGCCTATCCTACTAGAATTTTTACTAGAGGTCAAGTACAGGCTTTAGAGGTGTATCGGTTTTTCACTCAAATCCATTGCAAAAGTTACATAGCTGCACTTTTACGATTGTCTGGATTTCAAGAGCATAGGATGACAACAAAAAGGAGAAAAATCCCTAGGCATACACTTGATAAAATAATCAGTCCCTTAGGGACCTTTGCTGTAAATAATTTAGTTTTGCATTTGCTAGGGTCAAGCAAGATTTAGGCATGGGGGTATGATTGCGTAGTAATCATAGGTCTTAATTGACCTAAATTAGGCTAAGACATAGCATAAGTTAGGGTAATTCATGCATGCATAAGCATTATCAACATCTTTACTGCTTTACTTTAGCTATGCATAAAATAGTGTTATAATGTGCTGATTAAGTGCATTATGTCGATTGCAAGCAATAAGCTGATCAGGAGCTAGATCTGGAGCAGGATCTGGAGTAGGATATGAAGCTGGATCAGGAATAACGGGTGTTGTAGCAGAGCTGGAGCAGAAGACTTAGATTAGATGTAGAAATAATGATGTAAGGGAGTTAAGGTTTCTATTCTATTAAGTACGAATAAAGTAGTAAAATGTGAAGAGCTTAGGTCTATCCTAGCCCTAGGATAGCCTAGAGACTTCCCCAAGCCTTAGCCACCCCTAAATTAAGTCACAGCACACTAGGAAGGCCCAAAACCCTAGTTCCAACCCTTATCTGGACATCCAGATGAATTATAGGACGTCCAAAACCCTTAGCCAACTTCCGCACACCTTAAACCCACTTCTACAGTGTTATTAGACTCCCAGACACTTGGTCAGATGTCCAATTTCTGCAGAATACCCACAACAGAACCTTGAATCCTTCCTGACTCTGATTGGACATCCAGATAACAAGTCTGGACTTCTGAATTTTGAGTATAAGACGTCTGACACTATTATTAGACGTCTGATGCTTCTCTCCAGTTCCTGTTTTGAGATTCAAGCCTTCATCTTGGATCTCTAGGTCCCTAAACCCAATTCCAACCCCATAGGAACTGACATTAAGGTGCCCTAACCCTAATACATCACCTCTAGACCTCTCCAAGGACCTAATTAGGTCCTCAATAAACCTAATCGACTTGGATCTTATTCAATTTCATCAGCCTATTCAATTGGACTCATTGAGTCCAATTAAGCCCTGATCTCAGCACACTGTCCAATTGGACTCAGTGAGAGTCCCATTGACCTAGACCTAAATTAATTGAGTTGTTTTACTCTCAATTATGTTTCCACACACCCAATTAAACTTGTATTAAGTTTAATTGCACTTTACCTTAGTGAATTAGGGTTTATAACCCTAATTTGAGACATACCTTGACCTAAACCCACTAGAACCTAACCTAATCAACCTAGCCACCTAATTTTCGACCCACACACACCCACACACACCATCCACATGAAAATACCTAGCCTAGAGTTCTCTAGAACTCTCTACCATGTGTGGTTGCCTTGGTTGCTAAAATTAGCAACAAGAGCCATTCAATTTTTAGATCCAAATTTGGTGGATCTAGAAAACACCATCCATCTTCTCTCTCTCACTCTCCCACGAGATCCCACCATAGGCCTCTCTAGAGAATTCCATAATTCTCTAGAGAGCTTCCCTTAGGTCTATAAAAAGACCTAAGGGGTGGCCATTTTCACCCATCAACTTTTTGGCCATACTTGCTTGGCTCCATCCACCTTCACTTAGGCTAGCCACCACCATCTCCACTCCATCTCCATGAGCTGAGCACCACCATGAAGGACACCATGCCAGGATGCTGGATCACTCCTCCAACCTCTCTCCAAGGGTTGGCCTAAGCTCCTTTGGCCGCCCCTCTTTCTCCACTCCAGCACTCCAAGGCCATCGGAGCCCACCTCCGAATGCCCTCACTTCTGATAGATTAGTAGCTAGTTCTTTACATTTATTGCTTTTAATTAATGCTTAGTAGTGTAGTCCTTACTCTCACCAAATGATGCATGCAAAATCCCCCCGTAGATTCTTGTATGCGATCGTTTTCTGATAGCTAGCTTTACATTTTTAAGCATTCATGTACAAGCTTTCCTCTACAAGTTCACATTGCAAACACTCTCCAAATGATGAATGAAAAATATATTTTCTATATATATATGTCTATGTGTTGAGAATCCCATGAGCTCATTGCAATATATTTTGTGTGATTAATGTTACCTATTTTCAATTCCTGTTATACTTGCAACTAAGCATGTTGTACTTCAATACGTAAAAATCAGAAACTAGCGAGTGATTTTAAACAGAGTAGAGCAGTAAAAGATCGAATTCAAAAGTGAAACAAGTGCCTCCCAGAAACAAACGGCCGGGACTCAAGCCTCGTTATCTTTTATTGAATATCTTTGTTTGATCGTATTGTGCACTATACTACAATGTTTTCTTAGAAAAAATGCGCTCTACGAACTCCAAACACCCCGACCTTCGAGTTAGATGTTCAAAATCAAGATATTCTTCTCATGAAAATGTTCTCCTTCTCTCTTATGGACAAAGCAGCTCACTAATATAAGACTCAAACACGTCCAATCAACACATGGGTTGAACTACAATATGACTTTTTCAAAAAGTTCTTCCCAGTTGGTCGGACGAATGCTTTACGACACCAGATCACGCACTTCACACAACAGTCTGGAGAACAGCTTCATGAAGCATGGGATTGTTTCCTGGATCTCATGAGAAAGTGTCCCCATCACAGAGTTCCTAAATGGGAACAAGTCCAGTCTTTTTACCAGGGACACCATGAAGATATACGATTATTCATCAATGCAACTTGCAGAGGAAATATCATGGATCAACACGAAGACACTGTGTAGGAAATTCTCGAGAATATGTGCGAGAACTCCATCAATAATGACTCCACGGGCATATTCGACCGGACGAATGCCTGCACATCGACGAATCCAAGGGGTCACATGAGACGTAAGGCCTATCCTCTTCTGTCGACTTGGAACTGATGGCCAATCGTTTGGACAAGGCCTCTATTATTGAGAAGTTGGATGAGCTAACTCGACATCTGCAGCAAGCCACCTCTATGCAAAACCCATTCGCACAGCTACTCTCTAAGAGGGAAGCTGTGCATAACATCTACCACCGATCTTCTCAGGGGTTGGACCCGTATCCACCCCCGTCTGACTCTAGGGCCGGAGGAAACTCTGGACCTGCCTATTCTAGTTGGGGGAACTCTGAACCCTCGTATTCTAACTTTTCTGAGGTTCCTCTGACCTGCGAGGACCTCAACACCATCCAGAACGATCCATTCTCTAATACCTATAACCCTAAATGGCGAAATCATCCTAATTTCACGTGGGTGGGAAACAATCAAAATCAGAGACCACCATATCAGCCCTGTCCGCAAGCTTCTCATCCATATCAGCTGCCTCAGCCTTGGCCCAACCCCAACTAACACCCTAGGCCAACTCAGACAGATTAAATGACTCTTATCCTACAGACTCTGGTTGACATTCAAAAGACGAATGTGGCTATGCAGAAATAGCACAAAGATAAGATCACAGAGGTTCAAATTCCTGCCAACCTGGTACACTCCCTTCGCAACCTCTACCTAATCACAATAACATGTCGAATCAGAGGCGTGCTATAAACCCAAATCAAGGCCAAGCACACATGGTTTATCAGGCCCCTTCTGCTCCATCACCCAACGGGATGGAATCTTCGACATCATACTCGGGATTTCAACAGCAGCCACCTATTTTATCTACACCTAACCAGAACCAGGCAGGATTGAATTCAGTTATGATCCGTAGTGGCAAAGCAACATAGGACCCACCTTACCCAAGCCACTTTCAGCCTGGTAGTGCTAACCCATGCCCTAGGATAGTCATCCAAGATACCCCTATCCCAGATCAAGAACCTGGACCTATTCCAGAGGAACCATCTAAGGTTCCATTTATCGAGGCCTTGACCAAGGGAAAGAGGACAACCAAACCTATGGCACCTGAAGAGGACCTGGTCAAGCTCTTTGAATAGGTCCATATAAACATCCCCTTGATGGATGCAATTCGCCACATATCGGCTTACACACATTTCTGAAAGACGTGTGTACACCTAAGCAAAAGCCGCGAACCAAAAGTGGGAACCCAATCATATTGTCGAAGCAAGGCAGCTCCATCATTTTGAGTAGGCTCCCACCTAAGGCAAAAGACCCAGGTACTCCCCTGATTTCTTGTACAATTGCTGATGTCCAATTTGATAGAGCATTATTGGATCTAAGAGCCTCCATAAACCTAATACCTACATCCCTACTTGACCATCTTGAGGAATCTGAGCTCAAACCAACAGAGGTGACATTACAGTTGGCAGATCGATCTATTAAGCCACCCAAAGGAGTTCTCGAGGATGTCATTGTTAGGGTTCGGGATTTCTATTTCCCAGTGGATTTCGTAATCTTGGATATGGATGCTCCAGAAAATCCAAGAAACACACCGATCATACTAGGGAGACCCTTTCTAGCCACTACTAGGGCCAACATTAATTGTGAGAAGGGCCAAATTGAACTAAAATTTGGGAACCAAACACTAAAGATCAACATCTTTAAGGCCCAACAAGGGATTAATTGCAAAGTCATAGAACAAATATGTGATATCGAGGTTGTGGTTGATGATCGGTATATCGAGGGAAAGTGACTACTTCTGATCAACCACAAGTGGATCAAAACCCGCAATTAGAGGAGTCCAAACTCAACCTAGACACACCTATAGCTCCTTCCCTTGCTCCTGACACCCACCTTGAACCACCCACTGCTGTTGATAACCTTGTTTTAGAACTAAAGCCTCTTCCTGATCATCTAAAGTACATCTTTTTGGATTCCAATCAGACGTTTCCTATCATTATCAACTCCAGAATCACACCTGGTCAGGAATCTCGTTTGATTTCTATTCTCCGGCAACATTGAAGAGCCATTGGATGGCTCTCGATGATTTGACTGGTATTAGCCCCTCTTACTGCACACATCGCATCTATACTGAAGAGGGCACACGACCTTCTCGTGAAATGCAGAGACGTCTAAATCCTAATTTGTAGGAGGTCGTGAAAAAGGAGATCATTAAGTGCTTAGATGCTGGGATCATCTACCCGATCTCCGATAGTCGGTGGGTGAGTCCAATCCAAGTTGTGCCTAAGAAGGCAGGACTCACTGTGATCACGACTGAGATCGGAGAAATCATACCGACCTGTGTAACAAATTTGTGGAGAGTCTGCATTGATTATAGAAGACTCAATACCTCCACAAAGAAGGATCATTTCCCACTATCGTTTATTGATCAGATTTTCAGAAAACTAGCGGGAAATAGATTCTTCTGCTTTTTGGATGGGTACTCTGGCTATAACTAGGTGGCAATCCATCCTGAAGATTAAGAAAAGACCACTTTCACCTGCCCCTTCGGGACATACGCATTCCGAAGGATGCCTTTCAGTCTCTACAATGCACCCGCTACTTTTCAGCGGTGCATGATTGCCATATTCTCAAATATGGTAGGTGAATATCTGGAAGTCTTCATGGATGAATTCTCAATTTTTGGCGAATCATTTGACGATTGCCGCCTGCACTTGGTCCAGATCCTCAGGCGATGCATTGACGTGAATTTGGTTCTTTCCTTGGAAAAGAGCCACTTCATGGTGCCTAAAGGAATTGTCCTAGGACATCTTATCTCCGAAGAAGGCATCCAGGTTGATCGAGCCAAGGTAAATCTGATTTCCAATCTCCCTATGCCTAGCTCAGTCAAAGACATCCAATCCTTCCTGGGGCACATCGATTTTTACCGTTGATTCATTCCAGACTTCTAAAAGGTCGCGGGCCCCCTGACTAATCTACTAACAAAGGATGTCCCTTTTGAAATCTATAAGGAGTGCACTCAAGCATTTGAGATCCTGCGTGATCGAGTTACCCAAGCTCCGATCCTACAGTCCCCTGATTGGTCTCAACCCTTTGAGATCATGTGCGATGCATTTGATTACGCTGTAGGTGAGGTACTTGGGCAGAAATTGACGGGAAACCCGTGGTCATCTATTACGCTAGCAAGACACTTGACGAGGCTCAGCGTAAC
Source organism: Thalassia testudinum (assembly GCA_037157565.1). NCBI lineage: Eukaryota > Viridiplantae > Streptophyta > Magnoliopsida > Alismatales > Hydrocharitaceae > Thalassia > Thalassia testudinum. Next base: position 35,844,876 of record JAZHRO010000049.1, read on the forward strand.
TACACAGTTATAGAGAAAGAGCTACTAGCCATAGTATTTGCCCTGGAAAAGTTCAGATCATATCTTCTGGGTTCTCGTGTTATCATTTACTCTGATCACACTACTGTGAGGCACCTCCTTGCAAAGAAGGACGTGAAACCTTGACTAATCCACTGGATCTTGCTGTTGCAAGAGTTTGACCTCGAGATTCGCGACAAGGCGAGAAAAAAGAAAGTGGTAGCTGATCACTTGTCTTGCCTTGCTTCTGACATCATCGACCCTTCTGGACCCATTACGAAACATTTTCCCGATGAGCACCTCCTGACTATCAGTACGAGCCTTCCATGGTTTGCTGATCTAGTAAATTAGCTGGCATCACATCAGATTCCGTCCGATTGGCCAAAGGCCAAGAAAGACAAATTACTTTCCGATGCCAAGTACTACTTTTGGGAAGACCCGTATCTCTTCTGCATCGATTTTGATCAAATCAGCCGACGATGTGTCCCAGAAGCGAAAATTCAGGACATCCTGTCCTTCTGCCATGACCAGGCATGTGATGACACTTCTCTGGCCATAAAACTACAGTAAAAGTCCTCCAGTGTGGCATCTATTGGCCTACGATTTTCAAAGTCTCATGCTATCACTGTAAGGCATGCAATAGTTGCCAGACCTTAGGCAGCATAAGCCACCGTGATATGATGCCCTTACAGCCAATTCTCGTATGCGAAATCTTCGATGTTTGTGGGATTGATTTTATGGGACCATTTCCTATTTCAGATGGCTTTGAGTACACTCTGCTTGGGGTTGACTACGTGTCCAAATGAATCGAAGCCATTCTGACTCGAACCAACGATCATAAAGTTGTCATCAAATTTATTCATCAGAACATCTTTTCTCAGTTCGGGATTCCACATGCCATAATCTCTGATGGAGGGACCCATTTCACTAATGCTCAGTTCAAATCACTGATGACCAAATACAAGGTGTCACACCGAATCTCTACTCCTTATCACCCCCACACCAATGATCTAGCTAAGCTATCGAATCGGGAGATCATGAAAATTCTCCAGGTCACTGTTCAACCTGACAGGTAAGACTAGTCATCCTGACTTCTGCAAGCTTTGTGGGCTTATAAGACCACGCACAAAACCCAATTAGGCATGTCTTCCTTCAGATTAGTGTACGGAAAGGCATGTCACCTCCCCGTCGAATTGGAGCATAAAGCCTATGTGGCAGTACAGAACTGCAATCTCGATCTTTCTAAGGTAGGAACCCACAGAAATCTTCAAATGAGCTGGATTGATGAATTACGCCACGACGCGTATGGGAACTCATGAATTTACAAAGAGAGGGTTAAGGCCTTTCACGACAAGCACATATCCAGAAAGATCTTTTTCCTTGGTCAAAAAGTCATACTCTTTAATGCCAAACTCAAACTATTCCCAGGACACCTCAGATCAAAATGGATTGGACCATACTTTGTCCGATGAATCTTTGGAAATGGAGCCGTTGAAATCAGTCAACTCAGCCACAATTCAGAACATTTTGGAGTGAACGGTCAGAGACTCAAGCTGTTCATTGAACTTACCGATACAAACTTGGCTGAGACATCTTTTACCCTCCATTCTCTTTGATCTCATCACACCTGGCCGATGACGTTAAACTCAGCGCTTAACGGGCCGCAACCCATCATTTTTGAAAAAATTGAAACCTTTGTTGACACATCTTATGTTGATCTCAAATTGCACTTTAGGATTCATCCATTAAAACAACCAACTCCACCTCTGGTACATGTACCTAAGCTTGAAATCGTCCACCACAATCATTGCTGAAAGCGTAGAGTGCATTTTGAAAGGAAAATGCATCGTAGTTTAGTGCGCAATACGATCAAACAAAAATATTTATGAAAAGATAATGAGACTTTGAGTCCCAGTCGTTCATCTCTGGAAGGCATTTTTTCAAATCTAAAATCGATCTTTTATTGCTCTACTTTATCTAAAATTGCATGGCGATTTTTTGAGTATCACATATTGAAGTACGACATGCTTAGTTGCAAAATATATATAAGTGAAAAACATGCAACTTGAATCACACAGGAAGGATGGCAACCAATAAGCTCATGGTGATCTCAAACATAGAGACACACATAAAAATATATCTTTTATTCATGCATTCAGAGAAGTGTTTGCAACATGGAATATAGAGGAAAGCTTGTACAGGAATGCTAAAAAATGTAAATCTAGCTACCAGAAAATGATCGCATACAGGAATCTGTGGGGGGATTCTGCATGCATCATGGGGGGAAAATAAGGACTACACTACTAAGCAGTAAAAAAAAATAGTAAATGTAAAGAGCTAGCTACTAATCTATCAGAAGTGAGGGCATTCGGAGGTGGGCTCCGATGGCCTTAGAGTGGTGGAGAGGAGAAAGAGGGGCAGCCAATGGAGCTTAGGCCGGCCTTTGGAGAGAGGTTGGAGGAGTGATCCAGCATCTTGGCATGGTGTCCTTCATGGTGGTGCTCAGCTCATGGAGATGGAGTGGAGATGGTGGTGGCTAGCCTAAGTGGAGGTGGATGGAGCCAAGCAAGTATGGCCAAAAATTGGATGGGTGAAAATGGCCACCCCTTAGGTCTTTTTATAGACCTAAGGGAAGCTCTCTAAAGGATCATGGAATTCTCTAGAGCGGCCTATGGTGGGAGATCGTGGGAGATTGAGAGTGAGAGAGGGTGGATGGTGGCTTTTAGATCCACCAAATGTGGATCTAAAAATTGAATGGCTCTTGGTTGTTAATTTTGGCAACCAAGGCAACAACACACGGTAGAGAGTTCTAGAGAAATCTAGGTTAGATATTTTTGTGTGGATGGTGTGTGTGGGTGTGTGTGGGTCGAAACCTAGGTGCCTAGGTTGATTAGGTTAGGTTCTAGTGGGTTTAGGTCAAGGTTGGTCTCAAATTAGGGTTGTAAACCCTAATTCACTAAGGTAAAGTGCAATTAAATTTAATACAAGTTCAATTGGGTGTGTGAAAACTTAATTGAGAGTAAAACAACTTAATTAAGTCAGGTCTAGATCAATTGGACTCTCATTGAGTTCAATTGGACAGTGTGTGCTGAGTTTAGGGCTCAATTGGACTCAATGAGTCCAATTGAATGGGCCGACGGAATTGGCTAATATCCAAGTTAACTGGGTTTAGTGAGGACTCAATTAGGTCCTTAGGGAGGTCTAGAGGTGATGTACTAGGGTTAGGGCACCTTAATTTAGGTTCCTATGGGGTTGGAATTGGGTTTAGGGACCTAGAGATCCAAGATCAAGGTTTGAATCTCAAAACAGGAACTGGAGAGCAGTATCATATGTCTAATAATAGAATCAGACATCTTATACTCAAAAATTGAAAGTCCAGACTTGTTGTCTGGATGTCCAATCAGAGTCAGGAAGGATTTTGGGTTCTGTTTTGGGTATTCTGCAGAAATTAAATGTCTGACAAAGTGTGTGGACGTCCAATAACACTGCAGAAGTGGGTTTGAGGTGTGCAGGAGATGGCTAAGGGTCCTGGACATCTTATAACTTTTCTAGACATCCAGAAAAGGGTTGGAACTAAGGTTTTAGGGTTTCCTAGGGTACGGTGACCTAATCTAGGGGTGGCTTAGGCTTGGGGAGGTCTCTAGGCTATCCTAGGGCAAGGATGGACCTAAGCTCTTCATATTTTACTACTTTATTCCTACTTAAAAGAATAGCAAACCTTAACTCCCTTACATCATTATTCCTACATCTATTCTAAGTCTTCTATTCCAGCTCTGCTGCAACATCCATTATTCCTGATTTAGCTTTAGATCCTACTCCAGATCCAGCTCCTGATCAGCTTATTCCTTGCAATCGACATAATGCACTTAATCAGCACATTATAACATTATTTTATGCATAGCTAAAGGAAAGCAGTAAACATGCAGATAATGCTTATGTATGCATGAATTACCCTAACTTATCCTAAGTCCTAGCCTAATTTAGGTCAATTATGACCTATGATTGCTGTGCAATCAGTCATCCGAACCCATTCACCCACCCAACACCTATTTTAATGAATGATCTAAGCTGAACTCGAACTCACCTAATTTACAATGGGGACATTGCAAATCGTAGGCATGGGGGGGTATTAAAGTGCAAAATGCCATGAAAATCACTTCACAAGAAAGGGTTTCACCAAAAAAATCACATATTCCAAAAATACTAAAAAAATAAAAAAATTCCTGAAAAAGAACAAAAATCTGGGAGAGAAAATTTTGATGGCATATCAAATTTTGAGGAGAAAAAGGGGAGGAGTTAAAAATGTCAAAAAGAAGAACAATTTGAAAAGAAAAAGAAAAAGAGGTAGTCATTAGTAAGAAATTAAGGAATTGACTTAGTTCTAAACTATATCAAAAGAAAAAGAAAGGCAAAAAGTGCTAATGAAACAGAGAAGAGATTAGTAGGAACGCTGATTTTAGGCCTTTTGGGCTATAATCCTGGGATTAAAAATTCAAGTACCCGCTAAGATCTAGATAATCCTTAAGAGGTTGGGAAAAATGCGAAGCTTAAGTATTAGATCTAAGGCTTAGGGTGTATTCAGCCTCGTTAACTGACCTCTGGTTTGAGGGACTCGGTAACCTAAGCACCCCAATCACACACAGTCTGGTTCAGTGAACCTAAGTATCAAAAAGCACGCAAAAGCATTTAAATTGTTCTGAAAAAGTCACCTAGATTAGGAGTGGCTGATCAACACAAGTTGATTTGGACAAGTTCCCAGCATGAAGAGGTGGGAAATTTCCCTCGAAGATGCACAATAACATATCGTCTCCTCAGTGCTTGTCTCCTAGGATATCTACATATCCTACTAGGGACATGTAAGCACGCTGTGCTTGTTCAGATGCAATGGGTAGCATTATCCTGAAATGTCGATTGCCAGGGTATGGATTTAGCTACAGAATGCCATGGGTGGGATTATCTTGAAATCTCGAAAGCCAAGGTTCTGGGGGTTGCCATGGGTGGAGCTATCTCTAAGCATCGATTGCTAAGGACCCTGTGAGGATTGATGATGGGGACTAGGAATCTGATACAGACTGTGTTGTGAAGCCAATTTAAAGCTAGAAATAAAAAGAAAAGAGAGAGAAAACTCTCCAAAAATAAAGAAAAATCCCTCTATCTCTCTCTGACAAAAACACACTACAAACTGAACCGAGGCTAAAACATGTTACAAGCACGGGTACTTTAACCGCGGTGTTCAACAAACCTTAGGTTAATTCCTGTGGGTCATAGAAACCTTCGCGACAGATTGAGGCTAGAGCTAGTCAGGTCCGGATCTTGGTTAGTAGTTGAGTACCTCTAGGCCAACTATCGGCGTTTTGACCTAATCTACAAAAGAAAGCACACATCAAAGTTTTTAAGCATCAAAAAAATTTTATGGTCTAGAATCAAAGTTAATACCTTGAAATTTTGCTAAGGGACTGGCAAAAGCTAGGCATGGGGGTATGATGGGAACACCACCATGAGCCTTAACAAGCTCCTTTTGATCCAATTAAGTCAGTAAATTCTCCTACATAACCACCTGAAGGTCATAATTCATTGCATAAGCATTCTGAAGGAAAAATAAGAAACTAGGGTTAAAACTACAATTTTACCAGCTTATCATGAATGCACGACTACAGGTTTTCTTTAAAGTTGAATAAAGGTCAAATGGTCTTAATAAGATAACAAGTGGGTTAAATTTGACAGAAAAGGGTTTGCGTATATTTTAAGAATTAAATGACTTTTGAAATCCTAAAAACAGACCCACTTAATTAACCATGATTCTAATCAGGATAAAATTTACCTAAATTCTCTAAAAATCATATAAAAAATATTCTCTAGGGTTTAGTACCTTCAATTTGACCATTAGAACCCATCTTGACACGAAATGGAGTCTCAGACAGATATTTGCCCTAATTTTGGTTTTTACATAAATTACCCAGTCAAACATGGTCAAAACCAAAATCCAACTTCACTATTGGATTCCTTACATCCAAATTAGGTTTCTACCAAACTTTGGACCCAATATGAACTTGCCTTGACCTAGTTTGCAAAATTGTCCTCTTTGATTACATTTATACCCCCAACTTTCAAAAACCCTTGCATTCAATGCCCTAACTTCTTCGTCGCCCTCACAATTAGGTCCCTCTACCATTATCGCTGAGGAAACCTACTCGGGAGACCTTTGACAGGAGATTTCTCCTTGATTGCTTGGCGAATCTCTTCAAAAATTGGAAGTGAGATTCTTTGAGAAATCGTCTCCCATACGAACCCGTCCATGTGCTCTGAATCTTTCCCAATCTCTAATGCGAATGCATGAGAGATTTGGGTCTCAAGAAATATCCAAATCCGGCGAAGGTTTCTGAGCTTGGAAAGCTTGATTTCCAAGCTTTCCTTGCCTCTAGATCCTTATAAAAGGGCCACCCAATCTCCCAGAACTCCTCACGTTCGAAATTGGCCGTGAAATCCCCACAATTCCTCTCTCTCTTTCACGGTCGAAGGCTCCTCGATGTCCGACGATCTCCTCTGCCTTTTCTCATCATCCTTCCATAATACCAGTGGTGGATTCCTCTTTCTCACCTCCGTCCGATTCTCGCCGTACCAGTAGATACCCTTTCCTCCTTCGTCCTCACCATTTCTACCTCACCGAAGCTGCTTTTGCCTACGGCGTCGGCAACACCACATCTTAAGCCATCTCTGGCCCACTTCGTCCACCTACTTCCTAGCTAAGTTTCTTACCTTCTTTACTTTATTTTCGCACTCACTCCACTTCAAATCGACCACCGATGCTTCTCTGTGACTCCATCGTCTCCATCTCCGGCCATCCCCTCCGGCAAGATCATCCCACCTCCACAGACCACCAAATCCCTCGCCGACAAGCCTACGACCACCACCTCACCTCTCCGCTCATTTCCCCTCTCTTTATTCACCTCTCCATTCACTCACATGGACCCCCGAACACACCCACTGTCACGCACGCAGTTCGACCTCGCCACGCACTCATAGACATCAACACACCTCACAAACACCCCCATCACGTTCGCCATGCTCCGGTGACCCTCCCTGAGCATTCTGACGTGGCTGAAAGGCTATTTCATTGATTTTAGGTGTTCCCCTTGTCCGCCATTGACGAGAAAGCTTCGAGCTTGCTTAAAGCTCACTCCAAGTGACCCTATCCCAGTTTGAAGCCCCAGGTCACGTAGAAGCGTCTCGCACACAAGTCCAAGTCCTCAATTAAAGATGCGAGGCTCGTGAGTTGAGGCAATTGAAGGGAGAACCCCTACTGCAGACACGTGAAGGAGGGGGGTACAGATAGTCCCACATCGGAAAGTGTTAAAGCCGTGCGCCTGCATAAATTGATTTTATGCTGATAGCTGTTCGCCTCAGTTTACGGGTGAGGTCCCTCTCACCCGCTCACCCGGCCTCATCCGCGACACGTACCCACAGACCTGGTCGACACGATAACTCGACCTGCACTCCTCGCTCACCACCGCACGTCGGTGAGCCTGGACCCGAGTACATGCTTGGATCCGATAACCCAAATACCTGTGGCTCTTGGAGAGCAAATCCTATGAGAGAAAGAGAGAGGAGAGTCGCATGGGTAGGGGGAGGGTTTTGCTACAGGGAACCTCGGCTGACACTTAGCTAGATTCAGAAGAGAACCAGAGAATGAAGAAGAGAAGAAGAGAGCTAAAGACAGAGGAAGAAGAAGAATAAGAAGTGAAGGCCTGAGTAGAAGCTGCAAAAGAAAGGAAGAATCAGAGAAAGGTAGAAGAAAAGAAGAAAAAGAAGTACATCAGACTTTAAGTCATCTGATTTCCAAATCAGACGATAGAATTGAGCTTTCATTTCATACATATAAATTGAGTTCCTTAGTTGATATTGTAGGAGTATTTGCTGATCTTAATCACCATTTTATTACCATATTTTTGTACATTGATGTGATATTATTACATATTCTTTTAGTTTGAATTGTGATCTTGATTTCTAAATCCCATATTGCTCCCTGTGTTCGACCTTGGAACTTATTCGAGTAATAAAAATCTATTTGTTTTCAAAGAGATTTCGACTATGTTACAACACTTCATTTTAAAACTCGATTTCGCCACGTTAAATATGGAGGCTCCTAAATCCAACAATGCCTGATCAAATTCTAGATCACTAATTTTGCAGGAGATCAAAGGGGTGCCAGGATCTTTTGCTTTTTGTGGGAGCTTTCTCAAAATGATCAAGCTGATTTGCTCAAACAATACTATCAGACTCCCGTCTTTGGTTTGTGGCTTATGCTTAGGTGTACATAAATCCTTCAGAAATCTCCCGTATGCCAGTATGTGACAGATCACGTCCATCAAGGGGATGTTTATCAGGACTTGCTCAAAGAGCTTGACCAGATATTCCTCAAGTGCCACAGGTTTGGGTTTCCTCTTTCCTTTGGACAGCCTCAGGAAAGGAACCCCTGTAGGTTCCTCTAGGATTGGTTTAGGTTCTGAATCTGGGATAGGGGTGTCCTAGATAACCAACCTAGGGTTAGGCTCTAAACTACCAGGCTGAGAGTAGCTTGGATAAGGTGGATCCTGAGTTGTCTTGCCACTACGGGTGGTAACAAAATTTAATCCTGCCTAGTTTTGGTTTGGAGTTGGTAGAATTGGTGGTTGCTGCTGATATCCCAAGTATGATGTCGAAGCCTCCATCCCGCAGCCCCCCAATTAGCAATTGAGGGCGCATGACTAGCATGCTTGAAGGGTGCCAGCGCATGCGTGTGCACCAGCCCTTGCACCCGCACGCAACAGCAGCGCAACGCAAGCGCCAATGCACGCACCTGCATGATAGGCATGCGAGCATAGTACCAACAAAGCATGTGCCAGCGGGGGATGGCGGATCTTCAGCGACACGGGCCTTTAGTGACGCTTGCAGCTATCACTAATGGCCCGTGCAAGCAAGCAAAGGAATTGAAGGCGCAGATCTTCAACGACAGAATAGGTGGATCTGTAGCGACATTTACAGACGTTAGTAATGACCCAGATGCGAATTTGTTCTTCCTCTTCCACTATAAAAGGACTTACCCACCACCATTCCAAACCATCTCTTCCTTTCTTCCTCTCACCACCTCCAAGGCTCTGGAGAGAGCTTGTCCCAAGCCTTGGATGCTCCTCTAGAATAGAAAAGAAAATAATTTTCCCACCTCTCATCCCCATTCATGGAGCATCTCGTGGCTATCCTCTCACCGCCCTTCGGCAAGAAGATCCTCACCGCGATGCCATCCTGCCCCATCCTCCACCCTCCGACTCTGTCCCCGTTCATCCCACTCCTCACCACCTTCCTCCAGGGGACGAGAGAGCAAGTCATCCTCCAAGCGACCATTGTGGGGGATTTCTCTCACCTCTTTCTATCTTTCTTTCGCTTTCGTAGTGTAGATTTTCCAATTTTGTAGTTATAACAAACAATTCTTTATAAATAGATCATTGTTTCTCTCTCTTTCTCCTTCTCTCTTAAATTTTTGCAAGTAGATTAGCTAGAATTCCTCGACCTGATCTCTTGCTTGCTAAAAATACCAAAAAATTAGAAAATATAAAAATGGCCAAAAACAAATAAAAGCGAAGTGCAGATTTTTATAAAACCAAATGTTCACCTCCCCATGTTCTACTTGGGACTCACATTTTTGAGCTTCAGTTATAAATTTTATCTGATAGCGTGTTTTACGAGTTACGACGATGGGTTCTCCAAACCCCAATTTGAATTTGCGAAACATGTCTCCATCAAGATTGGAATGAATAACTTGACCTCTTAAGTCTACTAAATTTTAATCCTGAATTAAGGTTCTTCGAATTTCACTTGAACTTTAGATTTGATTTATGCTTGGGGACCTAATTTGAAGGTTAGTTGACCCCACATGGTGGATCAACTTCACCTAACTTGCCCTAAGGTTGAGGATGAGTTGGGTAATGAGCCTAAAATCACCCTAATTGATTTGTAAACAGGTTATTAAGTCCCAAGTTTTAGGATTCAAGTAGATGATTAGAGCTTAATTTTAGGGTTCTCTTGATTAGGTCAATTCAAGCAAGGGTTTAGGTGACACACAATGCAGGAAAATCAATTCTTGTTATTTCAGGCAGGTGTGTTTTCTCAACCCTAAGATGGAAACCCTAATTTGTCTCATTTGGTCCAATCAGTTCTTTCCAAATTGGGTACCTAGGGCTCAATCAAGAAGGAGAATAGCCCTAGATACCTTAAGTTCTTAATAGGTGTAGAAATCTAGATGAGGATGTCTAAAATGAATCAAATCAGGCAACTCAAGTGATTAAATCTAATAACAAATGCGAGTTGATCCTAATTGATTTCTCTTTTTAATTCTTTCCAGAAATAGGGGCTTGACAGAAGGAAATGAGATTACTTGCCCTTGGAGTGGTTGTCGTGCAGTTGACCTTCCTCGTATATCATGCACAAACATGACAAAATAGATAAGTAAAGTTAGTATCAAATCAGAAATTGTAATCAATGAAATTGAACTGCGCATTGCTTCCTAGCAACGACACCAAAATGTTTAAGCGAATTCGTTGTTGTTTAAGAGATGCATCGTAGTATAGGATAAAATCGCCCAAATCATTTAAATTTATATTCTTAGAATCACAAAAGAGTCCGAGGTCGAACACAAGGAGCAAGTAATGGAAATTCAATCTCACTAATCACAAGAAACATACGTAATTATGATCAAAACTTTATCTAGAACTACTCAAAATGATATAGATATGAAATCCAGTAGCAAAATAAAAAAAGAATGGGTTAAAATGGTGATTTGAATCACCAAATTAACCCTTGAAATTAAGCTCAAGTATCTCAAATATATGAACAGTAAATCCAACCAAATATTCCATGTCAACCAAGTTAAAAGATTCAGTAGTAGCTTAAGAACTAGTAGAACACAGCTCCAACAAAAGAGGCAAAGGCCTCCTCTCTTCTTTGTGCCTCAAGGAAGAGGCAAGCACAGTACAGCACAGCGGCAAAGGCCTCCTTTGAGATTGGCTAAGTGTAGAGAGCAGAAGGTGTGGTGGGCAAAATGCCCCTCCCTCTCTCTCTCTTCTTTTCTCTCTCAGAATAGACTAACCAGACTGGACCCAGCTAGTCGGGTAACCGAATCAGAGCCTAGACCCACGTGGCGTGACCACTTGCGAAGGTGTGCATAGGGAGCGGCGAGTGAGGGACCTGACCCCTGTGACAAAGGTGAACAAGCTATGAGACTTTTTCCTTTTATTTACTGTGGCGCCTTCCTGAATACACAATGTGGGACTATCTATCCTAAAGTTCTCCTCACGTGCAGCTGGAGGATGAAGCTCTAATTTTGGTCGAAGGAGGCACCCTTGGAGTAAAATTGAATGCTTGGATTGCCTCCGAGGAGTCAGCTGCGAAGCCTAGAGGTGGAATCTTAAGAGGTCGTGGCCAAAGAAGTGCAACAATCGTCTTAGAAGTCAAGGGCGGTGGCTGTCATTCGGTGAAGGCCTGAAACCAAGAACACGGCCTCACAGCCATGTCAAATGTGCTCAAAAGCTTCATCGTGAAGCGATGAGTGCAGTGGTGGTAGTCGTGTGGCATGCGGTGGTCTATGGAGGGCTGACAATGACAGTGACGATGAGCAGAGAAGGCGATGTTCGGGGAGGATTGCAGTGGGTGGAAGCCCAACTTAGGGGAGGGCTTCTGACGAGGGTGGTGCAGCGAAGCTCGTGAAGGTGGTGGCTAGGCGTTTGATGTAGTGGGCCGAAGGCTACGCCGTAGCGTCGCCAGAGCGTCGCTGGAGCGAAGGACGAAGGTGATGTAGCGGGGGTATGGAGGTCGTAAGTGTGTTGTGAGTGTGTGGAAAGGAAGTAGAGGGAGAGAGGAAGAGACAAAGAGACTTAGAGGGAGAAGTGAAGGGTGAAGGTGTTCAGCATTAGCGAGCCAGAGTCAAAGAAGATGAAGTTGACAGTGAGTTGGAGCGGCAACGACGAGAAGGGAGCCCCTGTTGTGACTGGCGAGGAGCGAAAGAGACAGCAGAAGGTAGATGGCCATCCAATTTGATTGTTGGATGGTCAGACGAGGAGAGCGGAGAGGGTTGCCGGAGAAAGGTGCGAAGGTGGCCAAAGAGGGAAGGAGGAGGGGTTTCTCCTGCCAAAACTTGCTAAGGAGCTCAATCATGCATTGGGGAAGCTTTTATAGAGCTTCAAGCAAGCTTCCAAGCTTGGAAACAAGCTTGAGAAGCTTGGATTTTCAAGAAGAAGATCCTTGAAATCCAAGGATTCGCACAAGCTTCATGAGGGGATTTGGGGTCAAAATCTAGCTTTAGATGAATTAGGACTTCCGCAGGATCATCCCTTCTAATTTTGGAAGGGATTGGCCAAACAATCAGGGAGGAATCCCTGAATGAAAGCTCAGGTTTGTGGGTTCACACCTCCCATGGCAGTAGGGATCCATTTGAAGAAGATGAAGAGAAGTTAGGGGGCTATTTGTAAAGATTTTGAAAGTTAGGGACATGAATGAGAGAGAAAGAGTCAGATTGGACCAAAATGCAAACTAGGTTAAGATGATCTCTAATTGGGCCCAAATTTTGGTACAAACCTAATTTGAACCCAAGGAACCTAATGGTGAAGTCAAAATTTAGTTTTGACCAAGCTTGACTAGGAAATTTGTGCAAGAATCCAAATTAGGGCAGAACTATGTCTATCGCACTATTTGAGGTCAAAATGGGTTCCAAAGGTCAAATCAAGGGTACCAAACCTTATGGAATATTTTTCTTTGAATTTTAGAAGGTTTAGATGAATTTTATCTTGACCAAAACCTCAATAATTTAAGCAGGTCTTAAATTAGGGTTTTAGGTGTTGTATTAGTTCTCGAAATGCATAAAATTCCATTTTTGTTTACATGGACCCATTTATTAGACTTTAATGCTCATTTGAACATTATTCCACCCTTAGCTGACCCCTTGGTTATTCTATGTTCATGATATACAATTAAAATTACATAATTAACCCTGGTTTCTTGTTCTCTTCTCAAAACATAATAAGGAGATATAACCCTCAGATGAATATGTAGGAGCTTTTATCTTTTATTCCAGACTAAAATGGGCTAGTTAGGGCTCATGATGGTGTTCCCATCAGGCACGCTTGAGCTCTATAAATGCTCTAGATCGTTCAATGGTCAAAACTAGTGAGGCTTGAGGCCAGAAAACCCTCTTCTTCTCCTTCCTCGTCCTGCTCTGACCAAGCTCTAGCAACCTTCTCGTTCTGCCTTCATCGCCCTCTGGCACATACGATAGGAAGAGAGAACCTTCTTCCCTCCATCTTCTGCTCTTCGCCATACCAAGCGAAAGCCGTCTACCCCTTCGACATCGCTGCTCCTCATCATCGGAGCATTCATCTTCCCCGAAACCAGCCCATCACAGCTGGCAGCAATCTCCCTTAGTATCATCTCTTAACTCACCTAGATCTCTCCCTTTCCCATTCCTCTTCATTTTTATCCACCCAACCTTCATTTTCAACCACCATACACATCACAACATCTCTGTCTTCCTCCATGTCAACAAAGCTCCAACAACGTCGTGTAAACGCCACACCGTACCAAACTACCCGCCACTGAGTCCATGAGCATTGCCTCGTCTCATTAATCATAAGCCCCGAGGAAATTTAGGGCTTTGATCTCTCTCACTCTCCACCGAACACCACCAGCATCGTTCACCTTTTCTGACTTTGCCATAAGTCCACACACTCTCAACCACCACAAAAACACCACCAACACCTTCACCACAACTTGGCAAAGCTACTGACCTTTCTAATTAAGGTAATAAGCCCATATTCTAGCTTTTCAGGTTTACCGAATCACCACTACCTGCCACCGTCTTCTCTAGCACCAACAGGCCATCACACAACCTCTTGCGACTTGTGAATCGAAGAGGCTCCAGGTTCTGAAGTGTCCCAGGTTTGCAGTTGAAGAAATAGGTAGCGGCTGCTACCTTAATTCCTCAACCACATCCACGTTGATAAAAGCAGAGAGGAGCTACTCACTTAGTCCCACATCGGGCATTTACGAAGTGACTGCAGCGTATATTATGCAAACGTGCATACGGCTAATTACCTCCAAGAGAGCTAGGGTGAGGTCCCGCTCACACACTCCAGTGCACATGCCCTCGCTCGTGGTTCACGCCACACGTGTTTGGGCGAAATCCGATAACCTAGGTCCGTTCTGGTTCTGAAGAAAGGAAATCTAAGAGTGAGTAGGGGGTTTTGCAATATTCACACCTCGGGTTTTGTGCCCCCTCTCCCATGCTTGGACACTTAACTTTATCAAGCCCTTGTGCCTTGTGCTATGAGACCCTTGTGTCTCTTCTGAGGTGCTGAGTTAAGGAGTCTGAAGGCTTGTCTTGATGTCTGGTGGGCTACTTGCTTTGGTTCTAATATTATTGATACATTTGCTGACATGGAAATTTCTCTTAGTGGTTGAGAATTACTATTGAAATATTTGAGATAATTGCATAGGTTAAAAATTTTGCTTAATTGGTGGTTCAAACCACCATTTTAACCCCATCCTTTTGCACTTTGACTCTCTGATTTTATTAAAATATTCTTTTGTGTATTACTTTGGTTTCAATTGCATATTATCCTTGATATTGTGATTAGTGGATTAAATTACCTTTCTCCCTGCAAAGGACCTCAGACTCCCTTATGTTTTCAAGTTTTATAAATTTAAGTGTTGTCGCAACTTTTTTCTTGTACTACGACATGCATTTCTAGAAAGATGATTCTCTCACCACAACAATATGCTATGTATAAAAATAAAATTAAGAGTCAATTACTTAGGCATAAGTTGTTTATTAACAATAGAAAATTTCAACTAAGGTCCTAAACTACGAATAGTCAATAGTGTCCGGGTTCTTACCAAAATGCAAACCACCCAAGTCCTCGCCTTATTTTGAAAATGGAAGATAAACATTTTTTTTTACTTTTTTTTCTTATTTTCTAATTTTTTTTGGATTTTTTAGTTTAGAGTTTCAGGGCAGCTTTCTACAGCTACCCAACCCACACAAAACTCGAAAGGAACTTCAAGTTCTAATCACCTTAACGTGAAGAAGTGATAAACTCATTAAGTGGCCATTAAAATCGACTTTAGGTTTCTACAACCCTAGGTGACTTATAAGTTTCTGCCTAAAGGTGTTTCTGTTCAACTGGTAGCTTTCTCCCAACATTTTTTAATTCTTTATATGGGGCCAGCATAAGGGCAAGCCCAGTATATATCTCCCCATTTATTCTACTTCACCACTTCTTCCCTAAGTGTTTTGGGAATTATTTGAGCTTTCTTTGTGGGTTGGACTCTAGACAAACAGCCAATGTACTATTACCCACGACAACTTGCCAAACTACCCTAGAAAGTTCATTACCTACCTAATTTCGATAAAAATCGCTGAAAAGTGAGTCAGTGCAAATAGTGTGTAGATGCTTTAGACTTAGAGTCCCCTCACATTAGAGGGTGGGGTGATAAGTCTTGTACTTATCACCCCAATTTATTCACCAAATTAAAATAAAATTAACTTGGCGATGACTCGAGACCAATTCCACATTTTAGTGGACACCTAGGTTGATTAAGCTCGAAGACCTTAAGAGTCTAAGGTTCAGGTCCTAAAGTATTATTTTCTAAAGTTAATAACTCCTAATTCCTAAGTTCTCTTCTCCTAATTCTATTTTTTTTTCCTTTTGATTTTTTTAAAAGAAAATAAAAGAAATTCTATGGAGCTAACAAACTAATTTTAGGATTAAGTATCCACCCCCCATACCTAAATGATGCAATGTCCTTGATTGCGCAGCAATCATAGGTCTTAATTGACCTAAATTAGGCTAGGACTTAGCATAAGTTACAGTAATTCATGCATGCATAAGCATTATCTACATCTTACTGCTTTACTTTAGCTATGCATAAAATAATGTTATAATGTGCTGATTAAGTGCATTATGTGGATTGCAAGCAATAAGCCGATCAGGAGCAAGATCTAGAGGTAGATCTGGAGCAGGATCTGAAGCTGGATAAAGAATAACGGATGTTGCAGCAGAGCTGGAGCAGAAGACTTAGATTAGATGTAGGAATAATGATGTAAGGGAGTTAAGGTTTGCTATTCTATTAAGTAGGAATAAAGCAGTAAAATGTGAAGAGCTTAGGTCCATACTAGCCCTAGGATAGCCTGGAGACATCCCCAAGCCTTAGCCACCCTTAAATTAGGTCACCGCACCCTAGGAAACCTTAAAACCATAATTCCAACCTTTATCTGGACGTCCAGATGAATTATAGGACATCCAAAATCATTAGCCAACTCCCGCACACCTTAAACCCACTTCTGCAGTGTTATTGGATGTCCAGACACTTGGTCAGACGTCCAATTTCTGCAGAATACCCAAGACAAAACCTTGAATCCTTCATGACTCTGATTAGACGTCCAGACAACAAGTATGGACTTCTGATTTTTGAGTATAAGATGTTTGACACTATTATTAGACGTCTGATACTATTCTCTAGTTCTTGTTTTGAGATTCAAGCCTTGATCTTGGATCTCTAAGTCCTAAACCCAATTCCAACCCCAAAGGAACCTAAATTAAGGTGCCCTAACCTTAGTACATCACCTCTAGACCTCTCTAAGGACCTAATTAGGTCTTCACGAAACCTAATTGACTTGGATCTTAGTCAATTCATCAGCCTATTCAATTGGACTCATTGAGTCCAATTGAGCCCTGACTTCAGCATACACTATCCAATTGGACTTAGTGACAGAGCAATTTTCTCTTTGAATAATTAATATTAAGATAATAAATCGTTGTAGCACAAAAGGTGGTGGAAAATCTATCAATCAAAGATTAAATAGATATGAATTTAAACCACAATAACGGATGTTGTATCCACAGGGAGGAATAGACCAATAAATTCACGAGTCAAGGAATATCCAGTTCGCAAATTCTTCTGCAACTTTAATGCGAGGAATATGCTATTTTAAATGAAGTTTGCAATTTTATTAAAGGTTTAGGGGTATTTATGCAGTTTCATGTCAGGAATTAAGCTCCAAAAATATGTGTATGATGCATGTGTAATGGCTTATCATGTAAATTCGACTTTCATGCAATTCTGATTTGAAATTCAAGGTAGAAACATGCACATAACACAAGTAAAATAATTTCAGGAAAATCTGAGTGCATCAGTGCAATGTGGCTAGAATAAAATATTAATATAAAATTGACAATGGCATTGAATGTAATTATTAATAGAGATAAAAATAGAGGATTTCTCCTCTCTCCTCACATGTGCAGCCACGCACAGTTGGCCGCGTCAGTCTACGGGGAGGTGCAGCTTGAGGAGTGCTTCACAATGGCGGTAGCAGCACGTCACGAGGAGGTCGGTGGCGGCCGACCGGCAGAGATGAATGGCGGTGGTGGAGAAGCTGCAGCCGGCCGCGCGTGCTGCAGGTGCTGGCATGTGGTTGTAGGCAGTGGTGCAGGCACTTGTGAAGGTGCGGTGGTGGTGCTGTGCAGGTGCACGAGGGCATTCTGCAGCGCCTGCAGAGGGTGCGCCTGCGCTAGAGGGTGAAGGAGACGCAGTGCCTGTGGGCGCTTGAAGGTGGGCACTGGAGGCAGGTCTGTGTAGGCACTGGAGCGGGGCTGCAGGGCGTGCAGTTGTTCTTCAGCGCCTGCAGATGGCGGTGGTGGCGTGGCAGAGCACCTGCGGGTGATGGGTATGGGTGCAGGCGCTTGGTGCGGGCACAGTGATGGTGCTGCACCTGAACAGGCCTGCGGGTGAAGGCAGGCACCTGCGGTGCTTGGCATGCAGCGCCTGTGGAGGAGGGCGATGTGCGGATGCGGTAGGGGCGGTGGTTCTGAACAGGTCTGCAAGCAATGGGTGGTTGCGGTGGGCACTGTGCAGGTGCGCGAGCGGGTGCCTGCAGGTGCGGTTGGAGATGGGCGTAGCCTGGCAGGGGTGCGCAAGGTGGAGAAGGTGCGGTGCATGCGCTCTGGAGTGGTGTGAGAGCTGGAGGGGGAAGCTTGGTGCACAATGCACACGGTGGTTCACAGGGTCCGCCCTCTCCACGGTGGAGAAGGTGGAGATCCCTGCCAAAGCGAGGAAGAAGATGATCCCCCATCCAACTTTTCCCCACCTCTTTATCTCCTCTCCCTACGTACGTGAGTTAAGGGATTTTCCATATCCCTTTGCTATTTTTGGCCGGCGGCTATTGAGGGAAGAGTTGCGGCTGGCCAAAGGATGGGGAAAAGATGGCGCCGTTTTTTAGAAAGGGAAATTTACCCTCTCCTCCTTGTTCTTTTCCCAATATTCTTCCTGCACATAAAAACATAAAATCATTACTTATTAAGGTATAGAATGCTATAAAATAGATGTAAACTGAAATCATGTTGCATGCAAACATTCTATAACTTAATGTAGTTATTAACAAACCTAAAAGGTAAGATTAAAGTTACTTAGGCGTAATATTAGTCCATTAAAATGGACTCATCACTCAGTGAGAGTCCAATTGACCTACACCTAAATTAATTAAGTTATTTTACTCTCAATTAAGTTTCCACACACCCAATTAATCTTGTATTAGGTTTAATTGTGCTTTACCTTTGTGAATTAGGGTTTATAACCCTAATTTGAGACATACCTTGACCTAAACCCACTAGAACCTAACCTAATCAACCTAGCCACCTAAGTTTCGACCCACACACACCCACACACACCAACCACATGAAAATACCTAGCCTAGAGTTCTCTAGAACTCTCTACCATGTGTGGTTGCCTTGATTGCTAAAATTAGCAACCAAGAGCCATTCAATTTTTAGATCCACATTTGGTGGATCTAAAAACCACCATCCATCCTCTCTCTCTCTCACTGTCCCACGAGCTCTCACCATAGGCCTCTCTAGAGAATTCCATAATTCTATAGAGAGCTTCCCTTAGGTCTATAAAAAGACCTAAGGGGTGGCCATTTGCACCCATCCACTTTTTTGCCATACTTGCTTGGCTCCATCCACCTCCACTTAGGCTAGTGATGGTCGGCCCGGATAGGTTGTTAATATGATGATTTTATCGTTGAAATATATATAGTGGTTAACCTAATTTGAACCTAACCATCTCTTTACATAAATTTTTAACCTGGCCTACTTGATTTTATCTTGTCACTTTTAGGCCCAGGGTCGAACTCAGGGAAGTGGGGTTCAAGTCGAGTTCCTACGTTGTCCTTAAAATGCGTCTCTTCCGTTCGTTTATTGTGTTTTTGGTGTTTTTCTTATTTAGGTTTTTTATGGTAATCCTTGTTCTTGAGGCACACCCTCAAAATTGTGTCCTTGGCTTTTAGCCAAACAGAGTCCCAAAACAAGTCTTGCTACTCGCAAGACGAGGTACCTGCAAGTCAAAGATTATCTTTTCTTTTTTATGTATTTTTTTTTATCTTTTTACTAACAGAAAAGCAAATAGACAGAAAGTAAATATAGTATGTATATATATATATATATGTAGTATATATATAAAGGGGTGGGGGTGGAGGTAGCGATGGAGTGTAGCACTATGTCGAGTCAGTCGACGTCTAGAGAGACGCAACCAACACGACTAGGTGCCGCGTGGAGTGTGGATGGAGGATGGATGATGTATGGGACCACGCTTTTTTTGTACGCGTGTATTAGGGAATATCAGCAACTGGTGCAGATATTCCCGCGATACAGCGTATAGTAAATAACGTGAAAATATATGTACATATGTATGTATATGAGTAAATATATCTATATGTATATAAATGTATAAGTATATATGTATAGATATATATAGATATATATGTATTATATATATATATAGGTGTATATGTATATATATATATGTATGTATATATGTATATAGCTATGTATATATGTATATAAGTATACATATATAATACTATATAGATGTATATATATATATATGTATATAAGTATATATGTATCTAGATATATATATATATATATGTGTGTATATATATAAGTATATAGATATGTATATATATATATGTATATAAGTATATATGTATATATATATAAGTATATGTATAAGTATATAGATATATATATACGTGTATATATATATATATATAGATATATTATATATATGTGTGTGTATACATAAATATATAGATATACTATGTATATAAGTATATATATATATGTATATATATATATATATGTATGTATATATTATATATAGATGTATATAAGTATATATATGTTACTATAAGTGTGTGAGTGTGTGTGTATGTGTAGGTATAGGTGTGTGTGCGTCGGTGAATGTGTGTGTGTGTGTTGCTGTGAGTAAAAAAACAGAGAGAGAGAGAGAGAGAGCGGGAGAGAGAGAGAATACGTGAGAGAGAGAGAGCGGGAGAGAGAGATCAGCAGAAAGAGAGAGAGCGGGCTGGAGAGATCGAGAGCGCGGACGATGGCAGCGAGTTAAGACGTCTGCTCGCGGCGGCGGACGTCTGACGCCGCGTCGTCTGAAGGCGGAGGCGGACGTCTAAAGACGGCGGGTGCGGGCGCAGCTTCGCGTAGGGTTCCTGCAGGCGTGCGCGAAGGCGACGGGCGGGCGAAGGCGTGGAGGAGGTCTGCAGGTGGTCGCGGAGGGTCGCGGAGGAGGGCAGGGGGCGGCGCGAGGCCGTAACCAGCCGCTGCAGTGTGCGCGGCGGACGGCTACGGGTGCAACTGCGAGGCGGACAGAACGGAGACGGAGGCGGGGAACGCCCTGCAGACGCGCGCGGAGGCGGTGAGCGACTGCGGGGACGGTCGCGGAGGGGCGGGAGGACCTGCTGCTGCTGCTGCTGGGCTACTGCTGGGCTGCTGCTGCCGTGGCTTCAAGCTTCGAAGCTTGGAGCGGCGGCAATGGCGTTAAAGAAAAAAAACGAAGCGAGGGAATGCACCACGCCCACCGGCTCGTCGAAGAGCTGGGCGGTGGTGCTCCCACTGTGGTGGTGTGCACCACAGTGGGTTCTCCTGCTCGCCGGGTGCCTCCTCGACGGAGGGCCGGCGTATGGGAGGGGAAAGTGGTGGAGAAGATGGCTGTGGGTTTTTTCAGCAGCTCCCCTTGCGAGGATGAAGCTGCAGCTACTTATAGAGGAGGGGAGAGTGGCGTGCCGGCTGCAGCAGGGAGAGGGTGTGCGAGTTGCAGCTATAGGGAGCGGCGTTGGCAGGGAGACGTGACGGGAAGAAGTGCTGCGTGGCTACTGCATGCAGCTGCGGGAAGAGTGCAGCCGCGGGAAGGATGCAGCCGCGGGAAGGAGAGAAAAGAAGAAATCAAGAGGAAAAATAAAAAGAGGGTGATTTTGCAAGGAGGCACTTGAAGAAAAATGTAACTATGTAGGCGATTGTTTCACTCCTCTTCCTCTCTTGATTAAATGCATGCATGCAAGTGTTTTTACAAATGCGATTACAGGATCCTATTATGCAATGTTAATGCTAGAAAATAGCACAAGAAGGCGTTATTACAGGCGTGTTTTGAGGTGCAAACATATACCCCCATGCCTATCTTTTGCTAGTCCCTAGCAAAATAGTATTTAGAAATGATCTTAAGCTGAAGATTTTCTTCTGGGGTGATACAGGTGTGTTTACTATGGAATATTGTGAGAACCAATTGTAAAGAAGACTACCAGTACTTTAAGTCTCACATGACATAGATCATCTCTCAACTAACCAGGACTCTTGATATTTAAACCTTAAGTACGATTTCCAGGACCCAGGAGGTTTTTGCCGTACTCGAGAGCTCAAGAGGTTATGGTTTGTGCATAGTGAAGGATCAAGACTGACCAGATGAACATTAAGACTCAATCCCAGGGTTTCACGAATTTTTAAGTACAGGTTGGTCCCAGTTTCAGCTCATGTCTTCGAATTGACCCTTAAGATGATGACGAAAAACTCAACTCCCATTTTCTGATTTTTTTTTTTTTTGTGACTCACCGAAAAACAAAGTATACAGACATTTATGAGATATACTGACTCTTTTAAAACATCTCTTTTCTGATTTTTTTTTTTTTTTTTTCGAAACACGTGTCAGTATATCTCTTACAACACATTTTGAAGCACACTTTTTTTTTTTTTTTTTTGGTGGGAGAGTTTCTTTTTGGTGGAAAGAGTCGCTCCTAAACACAAGACTAAAGCCTGGGATAAAAAGTCTACCTGCGCACACAGGTAAGGACTCCACCTTCCCTAATGAACACTAGGGTTGGATCTTATGTTCACCTGGTCTTTCCTGATATGTGTAGTGTGAACCAAGTTTACTTAAGCTCTCAAGAAAAAGCAAACCAACGGATCCTGTACTGCTGTCTCAGGTACAAGAATACATCCTTAGTTAGGAGAGATCTTGATCTATTTTGTCAATGCTTTAAGTGAATTAAGCTGAGCCTGAGCGAATCAAGCTTTTGTGGCCTGGAAAGTCTTCAAAACAGAGGTTGAATATCCATAAACACTTATTGCCTTTTTGTTTCAGCTTCAAGATCATTATTAAACACCATTTATTATAATATATATATATTTTTTTTTTTTCTTTTTTTTTCTTTTTTTTTTTGCATATTTATAAATAGGTGGGAACTGTATAATACCATAACATACCCGGATCCTATGGATGCCTATCCACCCCCCCATGCCAAACAATGCTATGTCCTCATATGCATGCAGGGAAAGGCAGAGGAAGGATGGAAGATCGGGTAACAAGAGCTGAGGTTCAGGGTATAGATCAGGGTGGAAGGGTGGGTGGATGGTGGGTGGTGAAGAGAAAAGTGAAGTGATTGCGATAGAGGTGTGAAAAGTGATGGTGGATGGTGAGTGTTGTTAGGGTGCCTCCCAACAAGCGCTGAATTTAATGTCCCCAGCTGGACTCAGAATGAGGCAAAGAATTAGTTACCCTCCAGCAGGGCAACGGTTTCTCCAACGGGGGCAGGTTCATGAGTCAGATAGGGTTTCAAACGCTGCCCGTTGACCGTAAATTTACGCCCAGATTTGGGATCTTCGATTTCGAAGGCCCCATTGGGGAATGGTCTTGAGACCAGAAAAGGACCAGTCCATTTGGACTTTAATTTCCCAGGAAAGAATTTGAGTCGGGCATTATAGAGCCAAACTTGTTGAGATGGCTCAAATTCCTTCCGCCGAACATGGCTGTCGTGAAAAGCCTTAGTGCGCTGTTTAAAGGTTAGAGCAGAATCATAGGCTTCACGACGGAGCTCTTCCAGCTCTTGGAGTTGGAGTTTCCTTTCTCGTTTACACAAGTCTGGGTCGAGGTTACATTGGCGAACCGCCCAATAAGCGCGGTGCTCCAACTCCACAGGCAAATGACAAGGCTTCCCGTAAACGATTCTATATGGAGACATACCAAGGGGAGCCTTGAAGGCAGTCCGATACGCCCAAAGTGCGTCAGTCAGCTTGTCGGACCAATCCTTACGGTCAGCCCGAACCGTTTTCTGGAGAATCTGCTTGATTTGCCGGTTCGACACTTCCGCCTAGCCGTTCGTCTGAGGATGATACGGGGATGCGATACGATGGTGGACTCCGTACCTCCTCAGAAGTGCCCGAAAAGAAGCATGGGTAAAGTGGCTTCCTCCATCCGAGATAATGGCCCGAGGGATCCCAAAACGCGCAAAGATATGGTCTTTGACGAATCGGGTGGTGATAACATGGTCAGCACGGCGCGCGGGAATAGCCTCGATCCATTTTGAAACATAGTCGACGGCCACGAGGATGAATTCGAAGCCGTTGGATGGAGGAAAGGGACCCATGAAGTCAATTCCCCAGATGTCGAAGATTTCCACAGCTAGGATGTGTTGCAAGGGCATCATGTCACGACGTGCCATTGACCCTAATGACTGGCACCTAGTGCAATGTTTGGCATAAGTGTGCACGTCCTGGTGAAGGGAGGGCCAAAAGAAACCGCACTGCAACACCTTGGCTGCAGTTTTCCTCCCAGAGAAATGGCCTCCACAGGCCTGATCGTGGCAGAAGGATAGCACACTGGGGAACTCACTGTCAGGAATACAGCGACGGAAGATTTGATCAGCACCTATCCGAAAAAGAAGTGGATTATCCCAGAAATAATACTTTGCTTCTGCCATGAGACGCTCGCGCTGGTTTTTAGGCCAGCCACGTGGAAGAGATCCAGAAGCAAGGTAATTGGCAATGTCGGCATACCACGGTCCACTTGCCACATTTATTGCCAATAGGTGCTCATCAGGAAAAACTTCATTAATTGGCAGAGTAAGTCCAATATGGTCAGGGTCCAGTCTGGAAAGGTGATCAGCCACAACATTCTGGGCTCCGACCTTATCACGAATCTCAATGTCAAATTCCTGGAGCAGAAGGATCCAACGAATCAGTCTAGGCTTGGCATCCTTCTTGTGCATGAGATGGCGAATGGCCGCGTGATCAGTGAAAACAATAACGTGAGAGCCTAGAAGGTAAGAACGGAATTTTTCCAGCCCAAAGACGACTGCCAGTAGTTCCTTTTCAGTGGTAGTATAATTACGTTGGGCCTCGTCCAACGTCTTACTGGCGTAGTATACCACGAAGGGGTGTCTATCGCGTCTTTGTCCCAGGATGGCTCCGACTGCAAGGTCTAAAGCGTCACACATAAGTTCAAAGTCGAGGGACCAATCAGGCGGCTGGAGAACAGGGGCCTTGGTGACAGCATTACGCAGCTGCGTGAATGCTTGTATACAGTCAGGGCCCATGTCGAAGGGCACGTCGGTTGATAGGAGATGAGTTAAGGGTCGAGAAATTTTGGAGAAGTCTTTGATGAATCTCCTATAGAAACCGACGTGTCCCAAGAAGGAGCGGATTTGTTTGACAGAACCAGGCACAGGTAAATCAGCAATGATATCGAGCTTAGCTCTGTCAACCTCGATACCCCTATCGGAGATGATATGTCCAAGAACAATTCCCTCGTGCACCATAAAACGACTTTTTTCCCAGGAAAGCACGAGGTTTACATCAATACATCTCCTAAGGATGCGAGTCAGGTTGGCAAGACATTCGTCGAAAGATGGTCCAAAGACTGAAAAGTCATCCATGAAGACCTCGAGAAAGTCACCCACCATGTCATGAAATATCGCCAGCATGCATCTCTGGAAAGTTGCTGGCGCGTTACAAAGTCCGAACGGCATCCTTCTAAAGGTGAAGGTGCCGAAAGGGCAGGTAAAAGTGGTTTTCTCTTGGTCTCGGGGGTCTATTGCCACCTGGTTATATCCTGAGAATCCATCCAGGAAGCAGAAAAATTTATTTCCTGCTAACCGCTCCAGGATTTGGTCAATAAATGGTAGCGGGAAGTGATCTTTCTTGGTTGTAGCATTGAGTTTCCTATAATCTACACACACTCTCCAAGATGTAGGAGTGCGTGTAGGGATGGATTCGCCCCTGTCATTGACACGGATGGTGAGTCCTGCCTTTTTGGGCACAACGTGAATCGGACTCACCCAGGGGCTATCGCTGATCGGGTAGATTATACCCGCATCCAGCCACTTAATGATTTCATTCTTAACGACCTCCCGCATGTTAGGGTTGAGACGTCGCTGCATCTCGCGAGAAGGTCGAGCCTCCTCCTCCGTATATATACGATGAGTGCAGTAGGAGGGACTAATACCAGATAAGTCTGATAAAGACCATCCAATAGCTGCCTTGTGTTCTAGGAGGACCTTAGTTAGTTTGCACTCCTGCTCCATGGTTAATTTTGAACTGATGATTACAGGGAGCGTTTCATTTGGTCCCAGGAAAACATACTTGAGTGGATTAGGCAGCACTTTTAGCGCGGGAGTGGATGGGGAAGGATCTGGCATTTCTTGGGACGAGAGTGTCCCAGACGGGTAGGAGAACAAGTTAGGAGGAAGAAACTGGCCTTCAGATTGGCCAAGAAGAGGGGCTTCTTGGATAGATGGATCCAAAAATGAATAGCCCCAGTGAGAAGTATATGGGCTCAAGGTCCCAGTGTGGATTTGTAAATCCGCCTGATTTGGCGGGGAAGAAAGGGCAATTCGGTCTTCATGAGTATGGACCGACAGTGAGTAGCCCGGATATGACTCAGACCACGAGGTATGGGAAGCGGAGAAAACCTCGTCAGAAGTCTGGCCAGGAGAAGGTACTGGACAAGGGAGGGATTGGGGAACGTCACAGTATGCGTTGGTCAGGCAGTTATCAGTGTTTATAGGTAATCCGCAGCAGTTCGAATAGGTCCCAATTAGTCCGATACACGCGCTGACGGCCATGTCCTCGTCAGACGTGGCATCCTCAATGCAATCGCAATCAAAGTTCTTGGCTGCCTTGAATATGTTAAGCTTGAGCTTCTCAGATCCAACGGCAATCTCAATACAGCCCGACTCGCAGTCGATGTGGGCGCGGGCTGTGGCCAAGAAAGGTCGACCGAGGATGATCGGACAATCAGAAAGTGAACTAGGAACTTCCATATCTAAAACAAGAAAGTCAACAGGAAAACAGAGACTGTTGACCCTAACCACCACGTCTTCCACCACACCCTTCGGGATTTTGACAGAACGATCTGCCAACTGTAACGTGACAGGGGTGGGTTTCAGATTTCCCAAGGAAAATTTTTTGAGCATGATGGTCGGTATGAGATTGATGGAAGATCCTAGATCAAGCAAGGCACGGTTAAAACTGCAGCCTTGGATGCTACAGGAAATCAGTGGTGTGCCCGGATCTTTCTGCTTCGGTGGTAAGTTTGACAGTATAGCACAACTCGCATGAGGCGAGAGAACCACCGGATTCTTAGTCTTCTTTGACTGTCGCCTGGGTGTTGTGTAGTCTTTGAAAAATCGAGCGACAGTAGGTATGTGGTCGATTGCCTCGAGCAGGGGTACCTTGATTTCTACATCCCTGAACAAATTACGTAGGTTGTCAAAGGCCTGCGTATTTTTCTTTTTGCCTTTTGGCTCCCTTAGTAGAGCCTCAGGGAATGGGACTAATTCTGGCACAAGTTTTGGTGCATCATCCTCTCGCGAATGCGGTATGCCTCCCGAATGAGAGGGCGAAGAAGAAGATGGGCCAGGATCAGGTCGAGGCGGATCGACGGTCTGCTTACCGCTCCTCGTAGTGATAGCATTGGACGATGCGGGTCCAGTGGGATCATACGGTGGAGGAGGGTTTGCAATGGGGATATAAGAGTGTGGTGCTGCAGTAGGATTAGCCTGAAATCCTGGTGGAATGCTCGGAGCTTGCAGAACTTGATTAACCTGTCCCTGAGAAGGTCGTACCTGTGGTTGAGAACCACGGGGCACGAAACTTCGCGGGTTTGGAACAGGTTGGGCGGGAAGAGTGCCCTGAGATCGAGTC
The DNA here is from genome assembly GCA_037157565.1 of Thalassia testudinum. NCBI lineage: Eukaryota > Viridiplantae > Streptophyta > Magnoliopsida > Alismatales > Hydrocharitaceae > Thalassia > Thalassia testudinum. The sequence continues at coordinate 35,872,214 of JAZHRO010000049.1, forward strand.
GCCATGCGTAGTTGACTGATCTCGGCGTTCTGCTGCGCCAATTGGTGCTGAAGAGAGGTCATGTTCTCTTCATGGCACTTTGACATTTCCGTCATCATTCACATCAATTTGTCAAGAGGGCTTGATGCGTGTTCAGTTTGTGGTACGCAAGGGCCTGATGGCGGATTTGCCATAGGATTAAACTGGACCCTTGGGATGACGGGTGCGGACGGTCGCATTGGTCCACCCGCGGGGTTTTGGCGCTGCGGGTTGTTGGACCATGCGAAGTTCGGATGATTATGCCACCCTGGGTTATAAGTGGCAGAGAACTGGTTGTTCCCCAGGGCGCAAGCATCTTCTATGCCAGAAGACGCGTCCGCATGTAGATATGCGTCTGAGCACACGGAGGCTTGGTCCTCCGTGTCGAAATACTGGCTCGCAGAAACCAGTTCCACATGACTTACCGAGTCACTTGGCGCGACACTCGGTAAGGAAGGTCTAACGGGGTTTCTCGGGATAAGCCTGGTATTAGAAGAACTTGGATTGTGACGAAGTGGTGAAGAGGTGGTGTTTGCCATAGATCGGGCGGGGTTGGCCAGAAGCTCGTCCAGCTTCTTGTGCACGACGGAGACTTCATCCAGTTTTTGTGCAATAAGGCTTAGATCAGTGGTTGAATGGGAGGGTCCCGTGTCAACTTCGTGGACATTTCGGGGCTGGCTGGTACGATTAAAGGCGACAATGGAAGCATTGTTCATCGAGTTTTCACTCATATTTTCAAACAGCTCGAATGCTCTATTCTCGTCTTTATTCATAAAGTTCCCTCCGCAGGAAGCGTCTGCAATCTGCTTCAAAGTCTCATTTAGCCCATAGTAGAAAATCTGGGCTATATGCCACTTAGGCAGACCGTGGTGCGGACACTTCCTGAGGAGGTCGTTATACCTCTCCCATGCCTCATGAAATTGTTCGCCGTTTTGTTGCGTAAATGAAGTGATAGCACGGCGAAGCGCATTGGTCCGCCCGATTGGGAAGAACTTCTTGAGAAACGCTGTTCGCATTTCTTCCCAAGAGTGGATGGTTCTCCCAAGGGTGCGTAACCATTGCGACGCTTTATCCCGTAATGAAAACGGGAACATCTTCATGAGGACTATAGATAACCCGACATTTCTTGGCTTAACGGTTTCAGCAAGTCGGGTTAGGTCTTCCAAGTGGAGAAATGGGTCTTCACTTGCAAGACCATGAAAGTGAAAATTGATTAGGCCAATTATGTTTGGTTTTAATTCAAAGTCGTCCCCGCCCATGGGGACCCGAATTTGTCCTATGGTCTCTGTAGCAGCGGGATTCTGATAAGAGCTAAGAGACCTAGGCTCCTCCCGTTCGGGAGGGTTCTGCATTTCCTCCAATGTTTCCCGAATGGCTTCGATTTGCTCATTATACATTTCCATTTGGGCTTGGAGGCGGGTTATGGGATCTAAGGCTCCACCACCTGGTGGGTTCTGAGGGCGGTTTCCTCCCTCGGGATTTGGGGGTGGGCGTGCAGCCATGTTTGTGGAGGAGGAGGACGATTCGACTTGTTTTCTAGATTTATCAGTCAATTCAAATAGTTCAGGGTTTTGTGACCTCCTCCCAAACATGCACTACCGCAGGAAGAATTGGGGAGATGAGAAGGGAAAAGGGATGAGAGAAATGACGCCGCAAAGGTACACTTGATTACAAATCAATACAGTCAAGTTCCTAACCTCTACAGTGTGCCCTTAGACCTAAAGATCTAAGTTACCTACTATCACGAAGTACGGAACCGAATGAGAGCACCGCGGAACCACCGGGCCAGATTGAAAGGCCGTTTGCCCCAGTCTTAGACACCCGATAGCACGCGGGAACTCTCACCAGCACGTAGTCGCTACACACAGGTAGTTAGACCTCCAATCCTTAGTAAGGGTCAAGTTACTACCAGTTTTAATTAGAGGCTTAGGGTCAAGTGCTTTTGGAATGTGAAGGGTGTTGTTTACGGGTAATGCCCAAGTGATTGATTTTAAGAGTGTGTAAGAACAAGCATGCAACGGGGAAATCTCCCCGAATTGAAGTTTTTATTGGCGAATGGTTTTTAGAGTTCAGCCTTAAGTAGTATGAATTTTAGGGTTTTGCTGAATTACCAATTCAACCAATCTCCGGGTTTTTGCAAAAATACAGGTTTTCCTTCTAAAACCCAAGAAACCCTTCTTCAATTATCAGTCAGTTAATGCATGCTTAAAATGCAATGGGCTACCCTAAATGGAGATTTCTAAGTGTGGATGCACGAATCAGTTTTATATCAATGTGACAGGGAGCCAAAGCACTTCAATTCAAGTTCTCCCAATCACCAGAAATGATTTCCACACACAAGGCTTCAACCAAAAGATAAAGAAAATAAAATTGTTGGGGTTGAAGTATTCAGGATCGAATCACAAGCAAGTTTGAAAAGTCGTGGTGGGGTTGGAATCAACTCAATTCCAAGTCTCCCCACCAAAAATGTGATCCTGAATTAAAGATAAGTGAGGCAAAAGAGGGATACAAGCAATCTTTTTCTTTGCCTCAAAGAATACTTCCCACGGCGAAAAATCTAAGAATCAAGATTCTCGGATTTTTGCTATGCGAAGTAAGGCGGGAAATCCCAGGACAGTGGGAGTGAAGACAACCAATCAATCAAGTGAATTTTAATCCACTTGCCCTCAAGAAATCCCAAGAAGTTTTTCTAGTTTTTAGTTTTTAAATTTTTTTTTTTTTTTTTTTTTGTGGTGGCAAGTTAATCCTAATTTGCTGAGAAAAGAAAACCTACTTGTTCGGTAACGTGTGCGAAGCTCCAATGCGGTGTCATCGTCTTCACGCTCTCGTTCCCGCCTTAGATTTGCCCTCGTTCCCGACTTCGTCTGCTTTCCTTCTCCTTCCACCAAGTTCACCTGCACACCAAAAAGCAACAATACCCGTGAAGAGAGAAGAGACAAATTAAAGGAATTAGATAGAAACTTACTCGAATGCGCACCTCCCCGGCAACGGCGCCAGAAAAGTCATGATGGGTCGGCCCGGATAGGTTGTTAATATGATGATTTTATCGTTGAAATATATATAGTGGTTAACCTAATTTGAACCTAACCATCTCTTTACAGAAATTTTTAACCTGGCCTACTTGATTTTATCTTGTCGCTTTTAGGCCCAGGGTCGAACTCAGGGAAGTGGGGTTCAAGTCGAGTTCCTACGTTGTCCTTAAAACGCGTCTCTTCCGTTCGTTTATTGTGTTTTTGGTGTTTTTCTTATTTAGGTTTTTTATGGTAATCCTTGTTCTTGAGGCACACCCTCAAAATTGTGTCCTTGGCTTTTAGCCAAACAGAGTCCCAAAACAAGTCTTGCTACTCGCAAGACGAGGTACCTGCAAGTCAAAGATTATCTTTTCTTTTTTATGTTTTTTTTTTATCTTTCTACTAACAGAAAAGCAAATAGACAGAAAGTAAATATAGTATGTATATATATATATATGTAGTATATATATAAAGGGGTGGGGGTGGAGGTAGCGATGGAGTGTAGCACTATGTCGAGTCAGTCGACGTCTAGAGAGACGCAACCAACACGACTAGGTGCCGCGTGGAGTGTGGATGGAGGATGGATGATGTATGGGACCACGCTTTTTTTGTACGCGTGTATTAGGGAATATCAGCAACTGGTGCAGATATTCCCGCGATACACCGTATAGTAAATAACGTGAAAATATATGTACATATGTATGTATATGAGTAAATATATCTATATGTATATAAATGTATAAGTATATATGTATAGATATATATAGATATATATGTATTATATATATATATAGGTGTATATGTATATATATATATGTATGTATATATGTATATAAGTATATATATATAATACTATATAGATGTATATATATATATATATGTATATAAGTATATATGTATCTAGATATATATATATATGTGTGTATATATATAAGTATATAGATATGTATATATATATATGTATATAAGTATATATGAATATATATATAAGTATATGTATAAGTATATAGATATATATATATAGATATATTATATATATGTGTGTGTATACATAAATATATAGATATACTATGTATATAAGTATATATATATGTATGTATATATATATATATGTATGTATATATTATATATAGATGTATATAAGTATATATATGTTACTATAAGTGTGTGAGTGTGTGTGTATGTGTTGGTATAGGTGTGTGTGCGTCGGTGAATGTGTGTGTGTGTGTTGCTGTGAGTAAAAAAACAGAGAGAGAGAGAGAGAGAGCGGGAGAGAGAGAGAATACGTGAGAGAGAGAGAGCGGGAGAGAGAGATCAGCAGAAAGAGAGAGAGCGGGCTGGAGAGATCGAGAGCGCGGACGATGGCAGCGAGTTAAGACGTCTGCTCGCGGCGGCGGACGTCTGACGCCGCGTCGTCTGAAGGCGGAGGCGGACATCTGAAGACGGCGGGTGCGGGCGCAGCTTCGCGTAGGGTTCCTGCAGGCGTGCGCGAAGGCGATGGGCAGGCGAAGGCGTGGAGGAGCGAGCGTGGAGGAGGTCTGCAGGTGGTCGTGGAGGGTCGCGGAGGAGGGCAGGGGGCGGCGCGAGGCCGTAACCGGCCGCTGCAGTGTGCGCGGTGGACGGCTACGGGTGCAACTGCGAGGCGGACAGAACGGAGACGGAGGAGGGGAACGCCCTGCAGACGCGCGCGGAGGCGGTGAGCGACTGCGGGGACGGTCGCGAAGGGGCGGGAGGACCTGCTGCTGCTGCTGCTGGGCTGCTGCTGCCGTGGCTTCAAGCTTCGAAGCTTGGAGCGGCGGCAATGGCGTTAAAGAAAAAAAATGAAGCGAGGGAATGCTCCACGCCCACCGGCTCGTCGAAGAGCTGGGCGGTGGTGCTCCCACTGTGGTGGTGTGCACCACAGTGGGTTCTCCTGCTCGCCGGGTGCCTCCTCGACGGAGGGCCGGCGTATGGGAGGGGAAAGTGGTGGAGAAGATGGCTGCGGGTTTTTTCAGCAGCTCCCCTTGTGAGGATGAAGCTACAGCTACTTATAGAGGAGGGGAGAGTGGCGTGCCGGCTGCAGCAGGGAGAGGGTGTGCGAGTTGCAGCTATAGGGAGCGGCGTTGGCAGGGAGACGTGACGGGAAGAAGTGCTGCGTGGCTGCTGCATGCAGCTGCGGGAAGAGTGCAGCCGCGGGAAGGATGCAGACGCGGGAAGGAGAGAAAAGAAGAAATCAAGAGGAAAAATAAAAAGAGGGTGATTTTGCAAGGAGGCACTTGAAGAAAAATGTAACTATGTAGGCGATTGTTTCACTCCTCTTCCTCTCTTGATTAAATGCATGCATGCAAGTGTTTTTACAAATGCGATTACAGGATCCTATTATGCAATGTTAATGCTAGAAAATAGCACAAGAAGGCGTTATTACAGGCGTGTTTTGAGGTGCAAACAGCTAGCCACCATCATCTCCACTCCATCTCCACGAGCTGAGCACCACCATGGACACCATGCCAGGATGCTGGATCACTCCTCCAACCTCTCTCCAAGGGCTGGCCTAAGCTCCATTGGCCGCCCCTCATTCTCCTCTCAACCAATCCAAGGCCATCGGAGACCACCTCCGAATGCTCTCACTTTCTGATAGATTAGTAGCTAGCTCTTTACATTTATTGCTTTTATTTACCGCTTAGTAGTGTAGTCCTTATTCTCCCCCAATGATGTATGCAAAATCCCCCCATAGATTCCTATATGCGATCATTTTCTGTTAGCTAGAATTACATTTTCAAGCATTCCTGTACAAGCTTTCCTCTACATTCCATGTTGCAAACATCCTCTGAATGAATGAATGAAAAATATATTTTCTATATATATATGTCTATGTGTTGAGAATCACCATGAGCTCATTGCTATATCTTTTGTGTGATTAATGTTGCCTGCTTTTAATTCCTAATATTCTTGCAACTAAGCATGTCGTACTTAAATACATAATAATCATAAACCGCCATGTGATTCCAAAACAAGTAGAGCGATAAAAGATTGATTTCAGATTTGCACAAACGCCTCCCAGAGACAAACAACTGGGACTCAAAGTCTCATTATTTTTACAAACTTATTTATGTTTGATTGTATTACACACTATACTACGACACTTTTCGTATCAAGACATGCTCTACAATACACAAATAGTCCTCATTGTAAAAATAAAGACATGAAAAGGGTGGAATAAGCATAATATCATTTAAATTTTATGAAGATCTAGTTGGCTCCACAGAGAAAGTGGAGTATACACACTTGCTAAGTTTATTGACTTTAGCTAGGAAAATTATACAAAGAAAGAGAAGGTTAAGAATTCTCAAGTGCAGGTCAAAATCAAAATAAAAATATTGATCTTAGGACTCACTAGCAGGTGTCCATAGATGTGGACCAGATTGTGATGTAGGCACAAGCCCTAAGGTTGGGTAGTTCTAAGGTTCTGGATGAAAATCACCTAGAACTGAAGATTGTTGTATTTGCAAGGTCAGACCTGCTATTTTGTGGTGTGCAACCCAAGCCTTAAATGTTGGACAATGGGTAGAGTTGGTTCAATAGGTTCAGATGTCCTTCTTGATTTCAACTGAAAAAGGTAATCAATTATTCCGAGCTTGGGTTGCACATCCTAGAAATCAAAGATCATAAGGGTCCTGGTAAAAGGTTGGTGGTTTCAGGTCAATAGGAACCCTTAGATACAAAATTGTATTTCCCTCAAAATTACCCTTGCAGATTTTCATTTTAGAATTTCTACTCTCCACAGTCATAATTCATTTTCTTGGACCTCTTGCATATTATTTACCCCATCTAAATTATCCAAGACCAATAATTGTGGTTGAATCAAGATTGACTTAGGCATGATGATCTAAAAAGTATGATCATTTAGCTCCTTGGGGTGTGGTTGAAGATTAGGGCTACCAATTGGATCATCTATTATATAGATCAGGCTATCAATTGGTTCACCATGCTCCTCAAGCTCATTTATCCCATTAAAATCATTCTCCTTAACTTCAAGTGAGACTTCACTAAGAGATTCCTCACCCTCAGAATTAAAGAATTCTTGATCCTCATTTATATATGTCTCAAAATCATATGTTGTTCCTTGGTCTATAGAGATGTATTTTTCCTCGCTACTCACTCAGGGATCTTAGGTGAGAAAATCAAATCATCCTCAATCAGTTGCCCTCGACCAACCTAGTCATCCCCGATCTCAAGACAATTGTCCCCCCCCCCCGACAGGTGGCTAAAAGGGTTTTAGCAATGGCTCTCCTGAAAGGAGTTCATCCTGAGAGTCATCCCAAGATTGGACTAAGGCAACCACAAATTTCATCCTTAACCTTGATAATTTCCCAAGTAAAAACTCACCTGGGCCATTATCCTAAATATCTTAGATCCAATCCAATAACGAACTATTCAGATTGTTAATCATTTGAATCAGGGGCTCTAATTCTTCATTGGGGGCTATTGGCTGGGTTTCTAAAGATCATATGGTGGTCCTCAAATTGGCCAACACCCTATCTTGGACCTGGTTCACCTAAACCGAATGGTTCAGTTCACGGTGGGGTGGGTTTGGGTTAAAACTAGGGGAGTTAAGAAATTGAGGTTCTTGGGTTCCTCCCTGATAGTAGGTCATTTTAGGTTGTTCAAAGAGAGGTGGTGACCTATATTTAGTATAATCCTCGGGAGGGCAGGTGTTATAATCATCATATCCTTCTTTATTGTAGATCGGGTTAGGTTGATCATCACAGGGTGGAGATCTATGATTAGTATTGGCATGGGAAGGATAATAATCATAGTCTTGTTGTCCAAGGTTAGACCCTGAATAATGAGGTCTAGAATTGTATCCCCAATCCAAGTTATCCCAACTAGTAGATGGTTGAGTACAGGTTGGGTCAGGATAATAATCATCATATTGGGGATAAGAGGTGGTAGGAGGGCAGGAGTGGAAGTGCGGGTGTGGTGTGGAAGAATACATGGTAAAGAGGGAGGGAAAACAGAAGAGAGAAAGGTGCCTTGCAGTACAATCAACCAAACCTATCCTTAGGTGGATAGCCTAAAGACCTATAGACTCTCAGAACCCATCTTGAGATGAAAGAAATGATTTGGTCCACTTCTAAATGGTTAATCCAACCAGTTAGAGGGAGGGATTGGGGAGAAGGTTCTTCCTTTTGCTTGTGCCACCAGTTCCTTTGATACCCCCCAACCACTGTCATTTGACACCCCTCCCCTAGTTAGACATCAAATGGGTTGATAGAAGCAGATTAATTGAAAAAAATCTCTGTTGGAGTCCCAAATAGCAGGTTAATCCTTAAGGCCAACGTCTACTCAATTTTAATTAGGCTTAGGATGATTATGCTCTTAGAATGTGATGAGACCTTTAGATGGGTTGTGCCCTTAATAATTAATTAAAATGTGTGTGTGTGCACAACCAGGGTTTAAAACAAGGTTATTTTATGATGTGTCTTTTAGGGTTTAACCTTGTTTAGTAGCTTTTAGGGTTTAATCTTTAGGTCCGTTCAATCAAGTTCAATAGAACACTCTAAGTTTTGAAAGCATCGGTGACAATATATTCCTTTAAAAATTAGAAATAATGTGGAGTGCCTTGTTAGTTCCTAAAAATTGACCCTAGAGGGCATGCTACTGATGAATCACTTTTATCTTAAGAGGTGCAGCCCAAACAACTCAATCACTTGGCCTATTCGCACCATAGATTAAGTCACACAAAATGTCTTAATAATAAAAATGTGTATTAAGTTTAAATGTCCCAATTCCATAGGTCAGATCCCAGGTTAAGTGGTAGAATCAAAGTGATTGTGCGCCTTAGGTCGAGAAATTTGTGGGTGTTTAAGGTGTGTCACTTTTAGCTTAATCCCACAAGAAGAGGAGTGATTTTTTTTTTTTGTATTTTTAATTTATGAGGATGGGTGAGGTGAGTGGAGTGACAATCAAACAACCAAGATCTAGCCTAGGGTTTATGCAAGTACCTATGTTGGTTTGGGTTTGGGTTATTAGGTGATGGAAGGGAAATCTAATAGGTGGGTGGTGGGGGAAGACTTACAGAACCATCATCAACACTTTTCTCCAATATGACTGCCCTGGCACACCTCGGAAGAGTACCTGCAATCAGTAGGATCAGAGAAAAAGTGAGATAAAAGTTATGTAAGGTAGAAAAACAAGAGAAAAACCAAACAGCATTGCCTCCCCGGCAACGGTGCCAAAATGATATGCAAAATTTTTTCAAGAAAAGTTAGAAACCCATCGTCGCAGTGCCTAGAAATCCGCTACTAGATAAAATTTATAACCGAAACTCAAAGTGAGTCTCGGATTGAACATGGGGAAGCAAAGATTTGGTTTGTGAAATCCACATTTCAATTTTATTTGTTTTTGTTGTTTTTATCTTTTGTATTTTTTTTGGTTTTTTATAAGGCAAGAGATCATATGAACAAAATATTTATCTAACCAATCTACTTGCAAAATAAGAGAGAGAGAGAGAGAGAACAAATATATATATAAAATCTCAACAAATGTTTGCTACAGTGGAGAAAAGAAAACTATACTAGAAAGCGATAAAAGATGGAGAGAGGTGAGAAGAATCCCCCTCGACGGTCACTTGGAGGATGACTCGCTTTGCCAATGCCTGGATGAAGGTGGTGGGAAGCTAGAGGAAGGAGAACGGCGGCGGAGGAAAAAGGGTGGGGTAGGACGGTGTCGCGGTGAGGATCTACTTCCCAAATATGGTGAGAGGACGGTCACGGGATGCTCCACAACGGGGACTGAGAAGTGAGAAACTATTTTAATTTCTACTCTAGAGCTTTGGAGGTGGTGAGGGAGAGAAAGGATGAGATTAAGAAGAATAGGAGGGGTAGTGGCCCTTTTATTTTTTTTTTCAAAAGAGGTAGTGGTCCTTTTATAGTGTACGAAACTAGGCAAAATGAAGTCATGGTTGACAATGACATTCACAATCATCACTAAAGCTCCGCTGCAAACGTCACTATAGCCCCTAGCTCACGCTCGCGCACACTGGCGCTTATGCACCCACAGCTGCCTTACTCGCTCGCCGTCCGATTATTGATGAACGGTCGAGATCGCGTGAAGATCGCATGCAAGAGGGTGCGTGGGATGGAGCGTTGGTCAGCACGTGATCGCATGCGTGTATATCATGCGGTGGTCAGACCGCAGCATCTTCACATCCACCACTGCTGACCTCTGATTAAACAGTCCAATCCCATCTACACTTTTCTAGAGCGAATTAAATCTGCTCGCTGTGACTCGAACGCGAGGCATTTACTTCGTTCTGAGCGCGTAGCCACTGTGCTACGCATACGGCATGGTGGAGGTGGCTTCTCGACCATTGGATCTTGATCCAACGGTGGAGATCTCTTAACGAAGATGCTCCTTAGGGGTAAGCGGTGGCTGCGACCAGTCTTGGGTGACTGCGATGGTGCCAATCATGGCCGTCTATTTTCTTTGCTTTGTAAATGGCACCACAGACATTGGATTGGGTTGATTTTTGTGTCATTGAGCTATGATCATCGATCTAGATCCATCTGTATGGTTGGATTTATCGTTTGAAGCTCCAAATTGCATCACCTGGCTCCTTGGCTGTTGATCTTCCTCGGACTGCACAATGTGTTACAGGACTCCGATCATGACGATTTCGAAGGCGATAGACTCCAATTGTCATCTTGATCGGATTTGTATGGTCGGATCATCAATCCAAAGTCCTAAAATAAATATCTTTCTCTCCTGGCCACAAAAGGACATGAATTAACTTAAAATTTATACAAACTATTCTAAATGTAGAATAGTGTATGCTATGCAATATTTATAATATGGATTGGATCTATAAGGTTAGGAACATGCATAAATAAGCATTTTATCCTAAATAAATGTATCTACATCACCCATCACTAATGATCGTCCTTAGGCAGCCAAATCAAGAAATGATATTGGCCTTAACAAAATTTAGGACCACAGAGTGATCCTCGGTCCTACCTGGAATGGCCTCTATCCATTTTGACATAATCAACTGACATGAGGATATATGCATAGCCATGGGATGATGGGAAGGGGGCCATGAAATCTATGCCCCAGACGTCGAATATCTAGACATGAAGAATAGGCTTCTGGGGCATCCCATCCTGCTTCCCAATCGTTCACTCTCTTGACAATGAAGACATGCCCCCACATAAGTATGATCATCTTTGAATACTGAGGGCCACCAAAAACCCAACTAGAGAACCTTATAGGTAGCCTTCTTAGCACTAAAGTATCCTCCACAGTGTAATGTGTGATAGAAATTCAAGACATCAGTTGCTTCTCATTTGGAACACTCCTATGGAAGACTTGGTCACTACCTATTCTAAAGAGTTCAGGGTTCTCCAAGTGATAATGCTTAGTGTCAGCGAGAAATCTATCTTGCTTTTGCTTATACCACATACTGGGGGTCTCGCCAGTAACCAAGTAGTTGACAACATCAACATACCAAAGGGTCATTGGGTGTACCACCATCATAGTTTCATCAGGAAAGGTGTCATGAATGTCTCTTGACAGTGTCAAAGCCTCAATTGATATCCTGGATAAATGATATTCTACTACATTCTCGACCCCTTTCTTATCACGGATATCAAGGTCGAACTCCTGTAGTAATAGAGTCCATCTAATAAGCCTAGGTTTGGTGTCTTTCTTAGCAAGCAATTGCTTCAAGGCAGAATGATCAATATACACCACAACCATAGATTTCAGAAGATAAGATCTAAACTTCTCCAAAGCAAAAACTATTGCAAGGAGTTCATTTTTTGCCATAGTGTAGTTTTGTTGTGGACCAGTAGGGGTCTTGCTAGCATAATAAAGCACATAAGGCTTTTCATCAACCCTCTAACTAAGAACCGCTCCCACAACAAAATCTGAGGCATCACACATCAACTCAAATGGGAGGTGATTAGTCCATATTTGTGGGCTATTTAAGTATGTCAATGCCTAGAAATTAAGATATCTTTAAGATTTAGTTAACATGCATTAGGATGTAAGTAAATTAATTTATGCTTTTAGCTTGATTGCATAATTCATGCATTTCATTCATATGCATTTAGAATTGACTTAGTTAACCAATTAGGTGCATTACATGCATTATTTTGGGTTTAACATAGAAGTTAAGGGTTTGTGCATAAATAACCCTAATATTTTATCTTATTTTATTTCTCTTCTTCTTCGCAAGAAACGGCTCTGCTTCTGCCTCCTCCACTACTTAATGGCCGTGAGAAGCAGATCTTCTCCTACCTCTTCCATTTCAAATCCATGCAGCCGTAGCCACAAAGGTGGAGGAGGGCCTACCATGCTGAGGAGGCCACCACACCCCCGTTCACCACTATGTAGAGCTCAAGAGCTCATCCATCTCAGCACCACTGGCCTCGACTATGGCAACGAGTCTCCACCACCGTGGGCGTGTGGTGTGATAGGCCACATCGCCAATCAGAACTCCTTGCAATATCGTGAGCACACATAGATGTGCACTCCACTGTGATTCACTGTCCACTGCAACAACACCATCTCCTCCATCTTACTCTCCTTCCCCAATAGCCCAACAACACCTCTGTGACCAGCACAACCACCTCCGCCATCCACATGACCCCACTTCATCCTCTTTTTATTTTACCACTATTCATCTTCTTCCCCATCTCTTCTTCTTCCCCTATTTTGTTTTCGTCCACCAAAAACAACCCAAATTACCACCCACTACCGCCACCTCCAATAGCACCAGCGTGACCTCTCCACTCTGTGCACGACCCCAGCAAACAACCCGCTCACACGTCTCCCTCACCTCCGATAGCAAGCAGCAAGAAGAAGCTCCACCGCCACCCATCACCGTCCATAGCTCCATCCAGCCACCTCAGGCCGCCTCACACTTTGTCGCGACCACTATCGCAAAGCCCTCGATCCAGAGATTCTCCTCCGAGCACCTCACCACCGACCATCGTGTCCTTCACATGTAGCAATGCCACCAAGAATCCCCTATTTTGGGTTTCATTTCTTATTACACTCAATGCCATTGCCACATTTTGATTTTTGATTTATTAATTAAATATTATGGTTAGTTTACGCAAAGAACCTTCCTCTTTCTCATAAATGTGATTTCAGCATTAGCTCTTGTTACTTAATCTGAAAGTGGTTTTGATTCGATTTCTTGATGAAATTAATTGTGAACATTTATTTTTGACCCATGTGAGTTTCAATAGGTTAGTGCCTTTGTGTGGACACGACCCGCTCTTATCTCGAGTGGTTTAATTTTAATTCAATACTTTGATTAGTCGATTTTCCACCACTTAGAAATACAAATGACAAATCATTTTAATTATCATCTTGTTAAGTGAAAGTCGTCTTTTCAAGAAGGTCCAATCAGGTTCTCTCATAATAGGCGTAGTTATGAGGGCCTCCTTCAAGACTTGGAAGGCCTCGGCACACTTTTCATTAAAAATGAAGGCAGTGTCCTCCAGTAAGTCATAAAGTGGCCTAGAAACCTTGCTAAAATTCTTAATGAAGCACCTATAAAAGCCCACATTGCTCATAAATGATCGGATTTGTTTGACATTGGTGGGTGGTGGAAGCTTGGAAATGGACTCAACCTTGCTTTGTCCACTTCTAAACCCTGTTTAAATACTATTGGGTAATTTTTGTCAAGTTTTAAGAAATGCTCATTATAGTACAGTAAATGAAATTGATACAGCATTTAAATTTATAAGTGCTCGAAAATCACAAGTGAATTCGAGGTCATTCGTAGGGATCAAATTGCCAAATTTAGTCACTAATCGTAATTAATAGCATATGAGCACAATAATGAATCACAATCAAGATATTCAAAGAATAATATAATTTTACTCAAAATGATGTTCAATAATAGCAAATGTATCTCAAGAAATAATCGGACAAAAAAAAAAGATTAGAAACCCTAAAAATAGTGATTTAAATCACCACTTATTCTCCCACATTGAGCACATATCCCAAATTATCAACCATTCAAATTTGGCTACAGTGATCTTGAACCACTTGCCACATTAGCACAACACTCGAATATGTCTCAAATAATTCCACAGAAGCAACCAAATCAGACGTCGGTAAGGTGCTTCAGATGCCTTAAAGGCTCAAGCCTCAACACAAGGCTAAGGCACAATCGCAGAGGCTCAAGGGCGCCAAGCCTCAGAGATGCTAAGTGTATGGCATATGGGCATGCATCACGAGGCAATAAGGCATGAATCCTAATGCAAAACCTACCTCTACTTTCAGATTTTCCTAATCGGGTTGCTAACCAAGTAAACGAACCCAGGTCGGGTCTAGACCTATCGGTGAGGTGTAGTGGGTGAGGAGTGCATAGGTGAGTGAGAGGGACCTCACCCCGTGTGCTGAGGTAACATGGCTACTTCACAAATGAGTTAAATACGCAATTTCGGATTTGTTTCCCATGATGTGGGACTAAATTGGTATCTTTTTCTTCTCATGATGCCATGGACTGGAGCCTCAACATAAAGCTACTGATGCCACCCTCTCGCTTGATTGCTGATGTAGATGCCTTCAGGTAGTGCAACTATGTCAAGTCAGGGTGGTCGGAGGTTGGATGATGGCCGGAGATAGGTGGACAGAGGTGGAGAATTCATAGTGACAGCAAAGCTCTGGTGAAATCTGAAAAGACAAGATACGAGCTATTCACCCCAAATAGAATGCTCAGCGGCTTTGCCAAGTGGTGGTGAAGGTGATGGTGGTGTTCTTGTGGTCTGTCGCAAAGTGTAGAGGTCTCAATGTTAGTAATGGCATATGGGGGGTGGGTTGTTTGGAGGGGTGAAGGAGTAGATGGAAGGTGAAATTTTTTAAGGGCTTTTGGTGAGTGAGATGAGGCGGGACTTTTGGTAGTGACGACGTCGTGTTTGGGGGTGTATACTGGCATAGCGACCACATTGGAGGAGTGGCCAGAGTTGAGGAAGACAGAAGGGGAGGCTGTGATTCGTTGATTGAATTGGGGTGAGAAAGGGTCGAATCGAAGTAAGGGAGAGAGTGGGAGTTAGGAAACCTATTTATGGGTGAAGGGGTTGAGAGACCCGCGTCGGCTTTGATTGGCCAATGCTGGAGGGGATGAATGTTCTTGTGGTGAGAAGCAGCACCAACAATGGGGTAGATAGCTCCTGCTTTGACTGGCAAGGAGTGGAAGTTGGGGAAGAAGTTCCCTTTGCCTATCGTACATGGTAGGGGACGACGAGGGAGGATTGAGGAGCTTGTCGAAGACATGGCGGAGGCGGCCAGAGGAAAAGAAGGAAGAAGAATTTTGTGGCCAAATCTAACTAAATCAAACACTGGGACTTCAAGGAACTCTTATAGAGGGATCTAGGGTCTTGAATGGCACGAAATTAGTGTAATTTTCTCATGAAAATTGCAAGGAACTTGCCCCGAAATCATGAGTTTGTTGGCAGTGTAGGGATCAAAGTAGGCCTCTTGACCTTGCTCACTCAATAGAGGATCTCTTAAGGATCAATCCCTCCAAATTTGGAGGGATTTGGCCCTCAATCCTGTGAGATTTCCAAGCTTGAAGGTCAGTGGGTTTAGGTTCACACCTTTAATGGAGATAGGGACCAAAATGCAAAGAACATGAGAAACTTAGAGATCCAATCTCAAGAAACTTGAAAGTCAGGGGTCTGATTATGAGAAATAGAGATTTTAAGGACTGAAAAGCAAACTAGGCCACGTTCGGGCCCAAATTTTGGTGTTAACCTAATTTGGACCCAAGAAAACTGATGGTGAACTTGGATTTGAGTTTTGATCACGTTTAACTAGGAAATTTGCACATAAGCCCAAATTAGGGTAAAATCCCGTCTGAAACTCTATTCTAGGTCAAAATAGGTTCAGATGGTCAAATCAAGGGTACTAAACCTCCTAGAATGTTTTTCTATGAATTTTAAGAGGTTTAGATGAATTTTATTCTGACTAGAACCTCTTCAATTGAAGTAGGTTTGATAATTTGGGCTTTATGTGCTATTTTGGTTCTCGAAATGCATGAAACCCTATTTTTGTCAGTGCTAACCCACTTTTTAGTATTTAATGCTTAATTGACCTCTAGTTAACCCTTTGGTGACCCCGTGGTTACTCTACATTTGTGATGTGATGTTAAAACTGCAGATGTAGCCCTATTTTATTCTTCTCTCCTCAAAATAGATCTGAGTTCAATTACGATCCTCAGGTAATTATTTAGGAGCATTTATCTCTTGATTCTGACTAATTCAATTTAGTTATGGCTAATGATGGTATTACAATGGAATACTACATGCCCAAGAACAATGCCCTGCTGGACCATGAAATGGCTTTTCTCTCAACTGAGCACCAATCCTATCTCTTCATAATGAGTGAGAACTTTTTCTAAATGCAAGAGTCAATGGTCAAAAGACATGCCATAGATTTAAAATTCATCCATGAAAATCTCTACAAACTCATCAATCATGTCTAAAAAAATGGACATTGAAGTAAACACATTTATCTAGGATAAATTGCCTATTTATGCATGTTCCTAAGTTTAGAGATGCATTCCATACTATAAATATTGCATAGCATGCATCATTCTGCATTTAGGATGGTGTCTATAAATTTTAGGTTAATTACGTCCTTTTATGGTTAGGAGAAAAGGAGATTTATTTTAAGGCCTCGGATTGATGAGCTGACCGTACGGATCTGATCAGGACAACAATCGGAGTCCAACGCCTCCAAAATCATCTTGATCGGAATCCCATAGCACCATATGTAGTACAAGGAAGATCAATGGTCGAGCGACTAGGTGATGCAATTTAGAGCTTTAAACAACAAATCTGACTGCTTGGATGGATCCAATCGATGATCGTAGCCCAACGACACAAAAATTGACCCAATCCGATGTCCGTGGCATCACTTATAAGCATCTAAAGATGGACGGTCTAGATGGTGCCACAGGCACCATCCAGACCATCCAAATCAGCCATCAGTAGCTGCTCCTCCTCAAAGGCATCTCCCCTCGTAAGATCTAGGCCGTTGGATGTCCATCCAGTAGCTATTGTGAAGCCACATTTCCCCCCTCCCCAACAAGCATTCACTCTCCAAGAGCTCACAGTCGTTGGATCTTCATCCAACAGTTGTGAGTGGTCGCACGTTGGATAGTATTAGTGACAATCCGCAAGGGCAGCACGTTAGTCACGAAGGTTGCTCTCAAAGGAAGGGCGCGGTTTCAAATCCTACAACCACCCCCTCAAATTCTCAATTGGTCCCAGCCACAGGCAAGGGCACGTGACACGTGCATGCGAGAGCCGTTCACTCGCAATGTAGAGCAGCGCACGAAGCTTAGTGCCAGCACCCGCACGCGTGACACAGCAGCGCGAGACACGGCTGCGTGATGCACACACCAGCAGTGCAGCTGTGCGCAAGCACTAGCAGTGGTGTGAGTGAGCTTCAACGACGTTTAGGGAAGATCTTCACCGACACCTTTGATGTCTCTATGGCCCATGAACGGATTTCTTCCTCTCCTCCACTATAAAAGAACCCATACCCCTCCATTCATCTTCATCTCTTCCTTTCTCTTCCTCACCACCTCCAAGGCTCTAGAGAGAGCTTATCAAGCCTGGGATGCTCCTCTATAGTAGAAAATCAAATTATTTTCCTACCTCTCATCCCCATTCTTGGAGCATCCTGTAGCCATCCTCTCATCACTTCGGGAAGTAGATCCTCTCCACGATGCCGTCCCATCCTTCCCTTTGGGATCTGACATTGTTCTCCTTCATCTAGCCTTTTATAACCTTCGTCCAGGCCCTGTCAGAGTGAGTCATCCTCCAAGCAACCGTCGAGGGGGATTCTTCTCACCTTTATCTTTTATTGCCTTCTAGTTTAGTTGTAATTTCTCAATTATCTATAGAAAACCTTATTTTCAAAATATATATGATTGTTTCTCTCTCTCTCTTATTTTGCAAGTAGATTAGTTAGATAAAGTTTTGTCAATCGGATCTCTTGCCTTATAGAAATACAAAAAAAAAATCATAAAAGGCAAAAACAATGAAAACAAATAAAATCTAAGCACGGATTTCAAACCAAACATTAACCTCCCTGTGTTCGGCCTGGGACTCCCTTTTAAGTTTCGATATAAATTTTATCTAGTGGTGGATTTCTACGCACTACGATGATGGCTTTTTTAACTCAAATCTTTTTACGTACGGAATCACACTCACCAGACATCATACAACCCAAAAATGTTCCCGAAGTATTACATAGTCCAAATGGTATCCTATCGAAAGCAAATGTGCCATAAGGACTTGTCAAAGTAGTACACTCCTGGTCATCTAGAAAGATGGCAATCTGATTGTACCCAAAATATCCATTGAGAAAACAGAAATATCGATTCCCCGCCAATTTTTCCAGTATGTAATCAATAACTAGCAGAGGGAAGTGGCCTTTCTGGGTTGCGGTGTTTAAGCTGCAATAATCGATACAAACCCTCCAGCCAATTGAGGGTCTGGTGGTAACCTCCTCCCATTTCTCACTTATTTCCATAGTAAATCCTGCCTTCTTAGGCACCACGTGTATAGGACTGACCCATTTTCTATCAGAAATGGGATAAATTATCCCAGTGTCTAACCACTTCAAAATCTCCTTCACCACTTCCAACATGTTGGGGCTTAACCGTCTCTGCGTATCTCAAAAGGGTTTCATAGAGTCATCCATTTAATGTGGTGCATGTAGAGAGTTAAGTCAATCCCATTAATATCAGCTATAGTCCAGGAAATGGCTTCCTTGTGCAGTTTTAGGCATTCAATCAAGGCTCCGTCCTGCATCTAAGATAGCACAGTCGAGATGATGATAAGGAGTGTATCGTTGGGCACAAGGAAAACGTACTTAAGGGACTCTGGGAGTGGCTTAAGCTCAAAGCTAGGAGTTTTCTGAATTGAGGGAATTAGGTTTGATGTCCCCGCCTCCAGTAGCAGATCTACCTTGATTATCCACGGAAAGGACAGGTGATCGCTCAACATCATGTAATAAAAATCATGTTTTAATGTTGTCACTGTCATAGTATAGTGGTCACAATGCAAACAGATGTCATGTTATTTTATTTATTTACATAATTTTTACCTGTTTATTCAAAGTCATTCGCTGGGAGGCAGTTATCGATATACATCACTTTCTATGTTCCAAAAATGTTCTTTTATTCCAAAAATGTTAATTATATTTACAAAATGAGTCAATGAATCAAAGAATGAAAGAATTAGTCATATGTACAAAAGAATCAATTAATATTCACTACAATGCCTTAAACATATTTGCAACTAAACAGGCGACAAAAAGTAAGTATAACTACTCTATGTCAATTATGTATAGCTATCCTAAATAATACCTAAATATAGGTACAAAAATAACTAGTAATATACAGTAGATTAAAAATACTGACATATAATATTAACTCTAATAACATATACAGTAACATATATAAGTGTTACTATAGCCTTAGTAAACGAATGTACAACTTAAGGTAAAAGAATTATATTTACTAACATATATACATATCTATAGTGATAGATACAAATATCACTAAAGTCTTAGAGTTTTTTATATACATAGAGCGCAGACAATAGATATTATTCTATTTACATATATTGATATATATATATATATATATTACATATATATACACATACATTATATGTATATTTTTTATCTATATTATTTATTTATTACACATATACATATACTATTATATTATATTGATACATACCTGTATATATACACATACACATTGCATAGTACAAGCATTCCAACACAATTTTTTTTTTCTGACACTTTCTCTCTTCAATACTTAGCCATTTTCTTTAAGTTCTCCCTTCTTCTCACAATAGCTCTCCTCTCTTTGACACTTAGTTAATTTCTTAGGTTCTCTCACACAAGCACTTGAGTCACTGTTCACTTAACCAAAAATTTTATTTTTTTTAGTGGGCGAGCCAGCCTTTCGTGGGATACACAACACACCAATGGGGTGAGACTAGACCACTACTAAACTAGCCCTATTTCATTAATGTGCATTTTATTTCATTTTAGGCCCACAATAGGCCCAATAGAGGCCTAGCATAGTGCATAGGCCCCCAACCCATGCACTATTTCAAATAATGCTCAGTATGCTTAGATCATAGGAGAGAGAGGGTAATGGTATGTGTGTGCCCGGTGCATATGAAGACTGAAGAGCTGGCACAACAAAACCCTTTTTACACTGCCTTGAGCACTCTACTGCCACCGCTATGGCAATAAGTTTCAATGCTTAATTAAGCACAGTAGCGTACTGTACAACATCTGGATTGCAAGATTTGGCCCTCGATTTGGGGGCCAAACTTAATTAAAAATTTTAATTAATTTACATATTTGGAAAGCCCTTATATAAGGCTATTCAATTGTATAATTAATTTAGAATTATAAGTTATTTAATTATATACTAAAATTAGTTAAAGTTAGGGAATTATACACATTAAATTATTGTTTAATTTCTTAGTTAATGTACAAATTGTTAAATTAATCATGCAATTGACTTTATAAATAGTTAATTTATATAATAAGGTATTTATTACACATTTTTATCATATTTTAGAACATTTATTATAATTTATATGCACTTAAATACATATAAATTAAAATAAATGTTCTAAAATATAATAAATGTGTAATTATATAATTTATGCACTTCAATACACGTATTTGGAGGTTTGTGACAGTGGTGGAGGAATGGAGAGGGCAATTGGGAAGGAGGGCCATGGCGATCGGGGGGGCGATGAGGGATGGTCGACTTGGAGATCGAAGATGTGGTGGAGGAGAGAAGTGGGGGTCTGCTTATATGGGAAGGAATGATGTGAGAAGGGGGTGCACGATGACCGGGGAGTGGAGAAGGGTTAAGAGAGAGATTGTGTGTTTTCGATAACGAGGGCACATGGTAGCAGTTTGCCAATCCCCTCTTGTTTACTTAGCTTGCGGCGGTCATGGGCACAAGCGAGATCCTGTACAATGAATAGAGGGAGCTCAAGAGAGGGGGCGTTCCTGCGCCTTAGGAGAATGAACACTGAAGGTCCACCGCTGCCGCTGCCATCTACCTATATGGGTCACACCATTGATGTGGAGGTTCCAATTTCTGATGATATTAGGGTTACAAACTTAGTTCTCAGAGGTGCTCTGGTTAACAAAGTGATGACAAGTAACCCTTCTTTGGAACGACTTCGACAATTGGTAAGTTCCTTGTCACTATCAATTAAAGGTTGGAAAATTACCAGTCTCCCTCCCATGCGATTTGTGGTGTTTGGTTTGGGGATGATTAATGTTGAGCGCCTTAGATTTCAATCGAGCGTTCTTGAAAATGTGATGGTTCTATGGAGATTGGTATCGCCATTTGATGGTGCATTGCCGAAACGACCTCCTCAGAGGGTAGGGTCTTGATCTGGAAGGCTAGAAATCAAAGGTCTGCCACTACATCTGAGGTCGAAGAATGTGGTCACGTCCATGATAGCAGGGTTTGCGAAACTAGCAGAAGGTGAAGAGGTAGGCTTTTGGCAGGGAGATGGCCACACGCTTTGTGTTAGTGTTGATGTCTTTAGAGGTGGATCAATACCTGAGAAAATTATCCTTCAATGTTGTGGAAGCTCATGGTTGCTACGGCTGCAATTTGGGTGCGTGGAGATGTTCTTCCAGGAGCAGGAAGGGAAGAAAACTTTTGCTGAGGTTGTAAGGGAGGATCCCAGTTTGGAGCAAATGGGTCGCAACACTCTAGAGGAGGCACCTGAGCCAAAAAAGAGAAAAGATATTCATCACATAGGAGTGGAAGAAGATGAGATGGCTGACATAAAGAATGACCAGCCTTTAGCAGAAGAGGAATTGTCAGTGGGGGTGCTTCAAGAGATTCAAGTTAATTCTTTGAAGCATCATTCCTTTTTTCATGCAACAGAAGGGTTGAAGTTTGGGGTTAGCGCTACATCAAAATCTAGAATTGGGAGATCTCCATACAAACTAAGGCAAAGAAGAAATGTGAATTCAATGAGGATGGATGAAAACTCTATTGCAGCAGCACTTAAGGTTGAAAGATTACAACAGTCCAACAAAGGGGGATCTCAAGTAGAGAGATGAGAGTCCTCTCTTGGAATGTGCATGGGTTGTACGACAGAGTACGAAGGCCCTCGCTTGCGAGATATTTGAGGGAATGGGAGATTGATTGCGCACTCATTCAAGAAACTCATATTGAGGATGAAAATACTCAATTGTGGAATGAGCTGAAAAGGGAAGGGTGTACCGATTGCGTGGTCTTGAATGCAGATGGGAGGTCTGGTGGTATAGTCTTTTGGTGGAGAAAGGCTTGTCTAGAAGTGATTGAGACTTTTTAGTTGATACAAGGGGAGGAGTTGATTATTACAGGAGTATATGGACCATGTGTAGCGAATCTCAGATCTGAACTATGGGATGATCTATCCGCAATTGCAACTCATGTGCAAGTGCTATCGTGGCTGACAGGTGGTGATATCAATTATACATTGACAGGGATGGATAGATCGAGTGGCTTGGTGGATACTGCTTTACTTGGTTTTCAGCTGACTTTACAAAATCTGGGGCTAAGTGAATTTCCAACTACTGCGGTTGATTTTACTTGGAGAAATGGAAATGGCTTGATGTCAAAGCTAGATAGATTTTTTGGAAATGTTGAACTGATGGAGAATTTCCAACTATCTTCTGTTGCTGGTCTTCAATGACCCTTCTCTAACCATACCCCTTTGGTTTGGGATAGTGGTGAGAATGCGTAAGTTGGTTATGCTTCAAGTTTAGACAGTCATGGCGCAGAGAATTGGGTTTTCATGAAATGTTTGAAGCATGGTGGCGAGCTCAACAGGTAGTGGGTACTGCTACTGTCAGATTGGCTTCAAAGCTTTCATCTATGCAAATAATGCAAAAGGAATTGGGACTACTATTGCAACCTTGAGAGAGCAAAAACGTCATGAAGCCCTTTTGGAAGTGCAGTGGTTGGATGCTAAGGAGTCAATTTCACTATTATTTGACCATGAACAGGGAGTAAGGAAAAATTGGCAAGAGGTGATAGCTGAGGAGCATTAGCGAGAACGCCTTAGACAGCTATGGCTTAAAGAGGGGGACGCTAACACTAAATACTTTCATTTAGCAACCAGCTCACGTAGAAGACATAACTTTATATTGTTGTTCAAAGGGAAATCGAGGTTATAAATACTGCATTGTAGTATAGGTCGAAATCGCTTGAAAACAAATAAAATTTATTACTCAAATGAAAGTCTGAGGTCGAACACAGGGAGCAAATAGGAATTCAATCGCTAATATTAATTAACAAGTAAATGAGCACAAGAAAATGAGCCAAATAAATTACTTAGAAATGATAATCAATATAAAGCATGAGTTTAACATATGGCAACAAAGATCTCAAGGCAAAAACAATGGTGATTTAGATCACCAATTATTCAATTTAAGCATATATGCATTGAGTTCAAATAATGCAACAGTGCCATCAACCATTCAACTTAGGTACTTAAATAACCAGATAAAGCCTCAAATCAAAAAGGATCTCAAGGAAAAAACAATGGTGATTTAGATCACCAATTATTCAGTTTAAGCATATGTTTATTGAGTTCAAATAATGCAACAGTGCCATCAACCATTCAACTTAGTTACTTAACCAAATAAAGCCTCAAATCAGACGTCGGGGTTGATGACCAGACGACATAACCATCAGATGCTACAATGCTTCCCTAGCACTGTTCTTCTTCTTCCTCTTCTCTTCTTCCTCCTGCTACCGGCCTTCTTCTTTTGCTCTTCTTCTCTTCTCCTTTCTTCTCTTGTCTTCAATTTCTTCTCCTCTTCCTCTTTCTTCACGAACAGAGGGAAGCCATCCCTTCAGTGACTAAGTGTCGCACAGGGAAAAACCATCCCCTGCCCCGCTCTCTCTCTCCCCTTCTCTCTGTGGGATCCACCCTCCCATGGCCTCAAACAATGTCGGGTAATCGGGTGTTCGAATAGAGCACACTCAAGACCAGGCTCACCGACAATAGGTGGTGAGCGAGGTGTAAACAAGGCTTAGGTGGGTAATCGGGTGCACCAGACCCACGGGATAGGTGTCGCGGGTGAGGCACGTGAGGTGTGCGAGGACCTCACCCCCTGTGTGACTTGAGGCGATAAGGCACGGAGAGAAAAATAATTTATGCGTGCGCACCTAGTTGTCTACTTCCGAGGTGGGACTAAATGTCCCCCTCCTTTCTTCACGTGCACAGCGAGGTCCTTCGTCCAATTACGTGGCTACGTCTGATGGAGTTCCTAATTGAGGACTTGAAAGCCCTCCTGGGCGGAAACCACGCTGCCTAGGCATGGAATTGGTGAAGAACACAACCGGAGGAGCTTGGATGGCATCGAAGATGAATGCTGTGATGGGCGAAGGATGGAGATGACCTAAAACATGAAATAGGGCCTCATGGACACAATAGGATACCTCAGGAGCTTTGCCAAGGCACAACGAATGTAATGGCGGTGGTTCTGTGGCGAATTGGGGTGTGTGGTTGCCGGTTGAAGTCGAAATTGGATGGATGATGATGGGTTGTTCGGTGAGGACGTGGAGTGGGCAATAGGCTTGGAAAGGTTAAGTCTTTTACTCTAGGGGCCATGGAGGAGGTTTTGGCAGTGTTGTCAAGGTATTTGGGACAATGGAGTGGGCGGAGGACCTTGTTGGAGGTCAATCAGAGGTGAAGATGGCGGCGATTGGTGTTGTCAGGGAATGGTTTCGAGAGATGAGGAAGAAAGAAAGAGTATAAGGAAAGAGGAAGCTAAGGGACGAAAGGAGGAGAGATTCCCACGCAAGTGTGATGGCCGAATGTGGGGAAGACGAACCTCCTTGAGAGAGACGATGATGAAGAAAGGGGTCTGAGGTGCCTCTGTTGTGGTCGTCGAGAGGTGGAGGAAGTTGGGGAGGAAGGAGACGCTCCCAATTTGGTCGTTGGGAGGCTGAAGGATGATGGGGGAGGATGCTCGCCAGATCTAGGTTGGAGGAGGCCGGAGGTAGGGTTAGGAAGAGATTTTTAGCCTTGAACCTAGCTGGAGAGAACGATGAGGTCTGGGAGTCCTTTTATGGGGATCTAGAGGTCGATTTGAACTTGGAAGCCATGCTTCCAAGCTTGGAATGTTCACCAAAATAGGATACCCAAATCTCTCAAGCGTTTGCATGAGAGATTGAGAAAGTTTTAGGGCTCATGGACGAATTCAATGGAAAGAGGACTCCTCGAGGAATCTCCCATCCAAATTTGGAAGGGATTGATTGATCAGAGAAAGAGTTCTCTTCAATCAAAGGTTGCCGAAGTTGTAGGAATAGGATTCATGGCGATAGGGACCTTTTTGTAAAAATGGTCAGAAAGCTGGGGGGTATTTGCAAGGATTTGAAAGTTAAGGGCATGTTTGCGAGAGAAAAGAATCAAACATGACCAAATTGCCAACTAGGTCAAGACAATCTCAGATTGGGCCCAAATTTTGGCTTAAACCTAATTTGGACCTAAGGATATCAATGGTGAAGTCAAATTTTGGTTTTGACCTTGTTTGACCAGGTAATTTATGCAAAATCCCAAATAAGGGCAAGAGTCTGCCTATGGCTCTATTTTAGGTCAAGACAGGTTCTGATGGTCAAATCAAGCATACCAAACCCTAGAGAATATTTTTCTATGTATTTTAGAGGGTTTAGGTGAATTTTATCCTGACCAAAACCTTAGTTAACCAAGCAGGTCTATTTTTAGGGTTTCAGATGTCATTTAATTCTCAAAACATGCAAAAACCCATTTCTAACTGTTCTTACCCACTTATTAGACTTTTAAGACCATTTGCCCTTAATTAACCCCTAAGAAAACCCGTGGTTGTTCTGCATTCAAGATTTGAAGGCAAAATTGCAGTTTTAACCTTGGTTTCTTGTATTTCTCTTAGAAAGGATTTGCAATGAATTATGGCCTTCTGGTGATCATGTAGGAGCATTTAATGACTTAATTAGATCAAATTGAGCTAGTTATTGCTCATGATGGTGTTCCTATCATACCTCCATGCCTAGCTTTTGCTAGTCCCTTAGCAAAATCTCATGGAAATAACTTAGATTCTAGACCATGACTTTTTATGCTCAGATTTCTATTGTGTGCTTTCTTTTGGGAATTATATCAGAATGCCAATAGTAGTCCTAGAGGTACTCAAGTACCAACCAAGATCCAAACCTGACCAGCTCTAGCCTCAGTTGGCTGCGAAGGTTTCTAAGGCCCACAGGAACTCTCCTAAGGTTCGTTGAACTCCGCAGTTAAAGCACCCATGCTTAAAACATTTTTAGTCTCGGTTTAGTTTGCAGTGCATTTTTGTAAGAGAGACAGAAGATTTTTTTATTTTTGGAGAGTTTTCCCTCTCTTTTATTTCTTTGTTTCTAGCTTCGAATTGGCTTTACAACATGGTTTGTATCGGATTCCTAGCTCCTTCCATCAATCCTCGCAGGGTCCTTGGCAATCAATGCTTCGAGATAGCACCACCCATGGCAACCCCCAGAACCCAGGCTTTCGAGCTTTAGAGATAATCCCGCCCTTAGCATTCTGTAGCTAAATCCAGACCCTGGCAATCGACAGTGATAATGCCACCCATGGCATCTGAACCAGCACAAGGTGCTTACATGCCCCTAGTAGGATATTTAAATATCCTAGGAGAGAAGCACCGAGGAGACGGTATGTTATTGCGCATATTTGAGGGGAATTTCCCACCTCTCCGTGCAGGGAACTCTTCCAAATCAACTTGTGTTGATCAACCGCTCCTAATCTAGGTAGCTTTTTCATAATAGAGTTAATGCATTCGCATGATTTTGATACTTAAGCGCACTGAACCAGACTATGTGTGGATTAGGGTGCTTAGGTTACTGAGTCTAGCAAACCAGAGGTCAGTTAACGAGGTCGAATAATCCCTAAGCCTTAGACCTAATACTTAAGCTTCACATTTTCCCAACCTCTTGAGGACTATCCAAATCCTAACAAATACTTGAATCTTTAAGCCTAAACACAAGCCCAAGAGGCCTATGATCAGTGTTCATACTAATTTCTTTTGTCTCTTAACACTTTTATTTCTTTTATTTCTTTTTTTTTATTTGGTCTAGAACTAAGTAGATTCCTTAATCTTTTACTAATGACTATCTCTTTTTATTTCAAATTGTTGCTCCTTTTTGACATTTATATCACCTCCACTTTTTCCTCATCAAGAATGATATGCAATTAATTCTTTCAAAATTTCCTCCCTTCTCCAATTTTTGTTCTTTTTACTTTTTTATTT
This sequence comes from Thalassia testudinum, assembly GCA_037157565.1. Taxonomy (NCBI): domain Eukaryota; kingdom Viridiplantae; phylum Streptophyta; class Magnoliopsida; order Alismatales; family Hydrocharitaceae; genus Thalassia; species Thalassia testudinum. The sequence goes on from JAZHRO010000049.1 coordinate 35,899,591, forward strand.
TTTTCATTTTTTAGATTATGTATTTTTTTGTGAGAATCCTTCCAAACTGTAAATTTTTGTATGTTTGCACTTTACCACCCCCCCATGCCTAAGTTTTGCGATGTCCTCATTGTAAACAGAGGGTATGAAACAATTTTGGGTTCAAGAATTTGAATAGGATTATTAGGTGGGCGAACGGGTCAGGATGACTGTTGTGGACAATTTCAAGCTCTAATACAGGAACCAGAGGTGGAGTCGACTATTCTAAACCCTAACTCAGAGTGCAATAGACGTGAAGTACAGAATGGATAATCAGAAGGATCTTAGGTTTTCAGAATGACTAGTTGCCTCCCATTAAGCACTAAATTCATTGCCTTCAGCCAAGAAAAACCTGGTATGGAGAAGTGGTCAAATCAGACGAGTTTTGTAAAACAAGCACCTTGCTCAAAAGCCTGGTTGGTCCAGCCAGGTGCTTGTTCAGATCATCAGGCTAATGATGCAGCCCAAACCCAATCAATCTGGCTAGTTGATGAATGTGGATCAAGAGATACGGTACCCACCAGAAGCTGTGGAGCTCAAAAAGATGTTGAAGTGTATAGCTAGGGTTTGGCTGAGTCGAATCAGCCTGATCAGAGTAGGGATCTTCAAATGAAAATGAATCAATGGAGGATGTAGGCACCCTACAAAAGTGATCAGAGAAGGATGGGGTGCGATTTGTAGCCTGATCGATATCCGAAACTCAATAAAAATGTGGAGGAGAATCATGTGCAACCGGATCATCGAGAAGAGAATCAGAGTAGAAATTGAGTTCGGTTGCGAGGCGGGGTTGAGAACGGGTTTGGGAAGGTTCTACATGTGTAGAAGAGGTGTTTTCTTTCAAATCATTGACCTCAGTGTCAGAATCAAAAGATGGGTCGTAGTTGCTGAGGTCGTAGATTGGCTCGTAATCATCAGGAAACAACAGTTCTCCGACATCAGAGTAAGATTCAAAATCATCGGATAACTTGTGGGGATCATGTTCTGAATCTGATTCAGGATCTGAGATTCCACAATAGAGTAAATCAAGATGTGGACAATCAGCAACTTGACTTGGGTCTAACCTAGTTTCATATTCCGAGCTCAAAAAGGTGTCCCTATTAGGTTTGGGCTTAGGTTCTTGACTTGTAGGGAAGACCCAATCAAAACCCAATAATTCTAACTCCTTGGTTTCTATATCATAGATTGGCATGACTTCTGAAAATATAATCTGTATCTCTATGGAGTTTAGGGAGGTGTACTCATCAAATACGTGCCCTGAATCATAATCCAGATTTGAAATCTGATTTGTTTTGCACAGGGCCTCATAATCCTCCCAATAAGGCTCAAATCCAGATTCTAGGTTAAGGGTGTGGGTTGGATCACTGGAATCTAGGTTGGGCTCTATAGGGATGTCAGAATTACTCTTGAGAGTCACCTTATCAAAATAAGGAGCGGAATTTACACCCTCGAGAGGTTCTAACTTAATCTCATTATCACAGGTGTCTAGGAAATCTAATCTTGGTGAACTAGGGTTTTGTATCTCTAGGGCTGGCTTGAAATCGTGATCACCTGCAATCGGATCGTCCCAACCCAACTCAAGATTTGGTGTGTCAGTCTGTATATATGTTGGATCATAGTCCATTTGGGTTAGGGGTCGACAACAACCTTGATTCTCGAACCCAGGATTTAGAAAATCAGATTGATCCTCCGTATTGTTCCAAGATGTTTCGCTAGATGCTTGGGGAATGTACAGGTATTTTTGATCGATAATCTATTTTAATAATTTTATCATCTCTTCCCATTTTTCAAGATCATCTTGGTGTCTATCCCAAAGTACAGGATTTTTCATACATTGGAGATATTCAAAGTTATGCAATTTCTCTAACTCAATGTATCCTGTCATGAGAATATCCTGGGTTGATCCATTTGTTACTTGTGTTATAATTAATTGGGCACAGTTTATGATGAAGGTTGTTGTTACTGGCACATTAACCTGAATGTCGTTAATTGGATTTGAGGTTTAGTTATCAATCTCATAAAATCTAAGGGCATCCTCAATCATTCTATCTTTCATGGATATTTGAGATTTAGGTTTCTTCAATGGTTTTCCTAAATTACCAAGTTGCATCTTCAAATTAGGTGGTGAACTCAAGATTTAAAGTCAGATTCAGGTTCAGAAGAAGTGATTCGATCTGAAAAGAGATTCCCAAGAAGATCTACTGAGGCCTCTTAAGTTAACAACCTAAGGACCCTCCTGTGTGTGTTCCAATGAAAAGATAAGGGACTAGATATGAATTGGACCCAATCAAGACACCCAAAGATTTTTGGATGACTAAGGCAATTTTGAGGTGGATGATACCTCTGAATCATAAATTCGCACACCCGAGAATTACCTAGGCAGCCAGGAAGGAGAGCCCTGCAAAGACCCCTGCACGGTAGAGCATCCCCACAGGTTACAGGGTTTCCCTCGCCCAACCTTCCTTGTCACTAAGGGTCCAGGTAGACTAGAATGTACGAACTTAAGACCTTAAGTCTACCAATTTTATGTCCTAATTTGTGCCTTTGATTTCACTTGATTAGAAGTTAATTCAACTTGTGACCTAATTTGGAGGTTGGTTGGCCTACAATGTAGACCAACTTCACTTGACCTGCCCTAAAGATGGTAGAATGAGATCTAGGTCAAGACCTAGAAATCACCCTAATTTGACTCCTAGGTTGTTAGGTCGAAGGATTTTAGGGTTCAAGTGAATTTAGAGACTACTTTTAGGGTTTTTGTGATTAGATCTTTTCAACCAAGGGCTTGGGTAGCACACTAATTAGCCCATATTTGTGGGCTATTTAAGTATTTAAGTACCTAGACATTAAGTTAATTTTAACATTTAGATAGCATACATTAGGATGTAAAAAATTAATTCATATTTTTAGCTTAAGTGCATAATTCATGTGTGGCATCCATATCTAAATGCATTTAGAATTAACCTAGAATTGCATGCATTTGATTAGTTAATTAATTAGGTGCATTACATACATTGTTTTAATTAACATAGAAGTTAAGAAGTTATGTATAAATAATCCTAATTATTTTATTATTATTATTCTTCTCCATTTGACAGTAATCGCTCCGCCTCTGCCTCCTCCTCCTATGGATTCACTCTTCACAACTGCCAGCATTCACTCGACGGTGGATCTCCTCCTACCTTTTTGGATTTCAAATCCTTGTAGCCACAGCTACAACGGAGGACGAACGGCTGCCATTCAAAGTGGCCTCCATCCCCACTCCTCACCGTGCAAAGAACTTGTTCTCATCCACTCCACTACCACCGGCCAACTACGGCAGAGCTTTGCCACTGTGGGCATGCGGGGTGATAGCCCGCACCACCATCACAAAGCTCCGTATTACAATTGCCAAATCACTTCCACCACTGCATACCTTACCGCTCATAAGTTCCTGGACATCCAAAGTCCCTACCTTTGTCCATGCCTCTATTGCCCGAGCGCATCTCCCACGCATCGCGCGCACCACAAGCATCACTTGCGTCCTCCTCACAGCAACTCCACTCACGTGCAGCAGCACGCAACTTCCTATGCATGCCTCCTTGCTGCATCACCACACGCTCCTACCTCCTTCCTCTCGACGTACACAACAGCAGAGTGCCTAGCGACTCTTCGCACCCACAGCAGTAGCACGCATAGTGCCCTCCGATGCACCCTCAGTTGCAACTGCAAGCGCGACCCTCCAGTGCGCTTTCATGCACTCAACTGTTGAGCGCCATCACATCCCACACAGGCTAAGAGCACGCCCAGCAGCAGCCGGTGCGCCACATCCACAGTAGCAGTGCGGGCACTCCCCATGCCTCCACCGTGCCGGGCACCACTGCCCCTCTCATGCGAGCTCTCCACCAACGTCGCACATGCCCAATGGTTCACGGCCCTCACCTTCACGAGCATCAGCAACAAACAAAGCTGCAGCCCACCGCACCCACTGTCGACCTCTCCTCCGATCTCTCGTCTCCAGCTGCCATCCACTGCATTACGACCATCGTCCGATGCGGCCTTAGCGGGGTTACCTCCTCCTGCACCCTCGCCATCTAGCTCTTCTTCATCTGCGCGCACACTCCATTTGAAGGCAATGCTCTGTTTTGCCTCCCATTAGTTATTACATTCATATGCCATTTCAAACTTTTGATTTTTTTTATTAATTAAATATTATGGTTGTTTTAGGAGAGCCCCCATCATCCTTCATTGAAATGAAAGCTCAGAGATTGCATGCATTGTTAGCCTAATTTAAAAGGGATTTTAGCTTACTAATTTAGGAAAACTAATTGTGAACATTATTATTTCCAAATTTAGTGAGTTTGTAATAACCATTGCCTTCCTATGGACACGACCCGCTCTTCTGCGAGTGCTTTAATTTTCATTGTTTTGATTTGCCATTTTCCATCACTTACATACTATAACATGACTTTCTTTATGTGAAACAACGAAAGCGAAAATCAACTTATCACACACAAATGCGGGTGGGTTTGTTTCCTTTTATGCAGGCAAGTGTGAACTAGCACTTTAAAACCCTAAAATTGACACCCTAATTGGCTCTATTTCCAAGTCCAATTGATCTTGACATGTTCACCTTGGGCTTCAAGCAAGAAATCTGTTAGCCCAAAGTGATTAGAAATTAAGCGTAGTCCCTAATATGCATAAGAAATTTGGGGTAGGATCTTAAACAGAATCACTTCAACTTCAATGATATTTGAGAAAAAAAATTTCTCAAATCAGGAAAGTTGCCTTTTAAATGATGATTACTATGAAAAATAAGGCAGCTGATTCCTATTTGATTGTTTCCTTTTTGTTGTGTCTTCCCAAGATTAAGAGGTTGATTGGGGAAGAATAGAGATGTTACCTACCCTGGAGTAGTTGATTTGCATGGAAGATCTCCTCGTGAAGTACCTCGCAAAATTGTAATAAAGCAAATAGGGCAAGTTAGTGCTCAAATATGATCAAATAATGCAGAGAATAGTGGTGAATTGTGCGTTGCTCCCCGGCAATGGTGCCAAAATGTTGTTCAAAGCGAAATCGAGGTTACAAATGCTGCGTCATAGTATAGGTCGAAATCGCTTGAAAACAAATAAAATTTATTACTCGAAAAAAAGTCCGAGGTCAATCATAGAGAGCGAAAAGGAATTCAATCGCTAATCTTAATTAACAAGTAAATGAGCACAAGAAAATGAGCCAAATAAATTACTTAGAAATGATAATCAATATAAAGCATGAGTTTAACATATGGCAACAAAGATCTCAAGGCAAAAACAATGGTGATTTAGATCACCAATTATTCAATTTAAGCATATATGCATTGAGTTCAAATAATGCAACAGTGCCATCAACCATTCAACTTAGGTACTTAAATAACCAGATAAAGCCTCAAATCAAACATCAGGTCTGATGACAAGACGACTTAACCATCAGATGCTACAGTGCTTCCCCAGCACTGTTCTTCTTCCTCCTCTTCTCTTCTTCCTCCTACTATGGGCCTTCTTCTTTGCTCTTCTCTTCTTTCTTCTTCTGTCTTCAACCTCTTCTCCTCTTCTTTCTTCACGCATAGAGAGAAGACATCCCTTCAACGACTAAGTGTCACACAGGGCAAAACCCTCCCCTGCCCCACTCTCTCTCTCTCTCCTCTCTTTGGGATCTGCCCTCCCAGGGCCTCAAACAGTGTCGGGTAATCGGCTATTCGGATAGAGCATACTCGGGACCAGGCTCATCGGCAGTGGGTGGTGAGAGGGTGTGAACAGGGCTTAGCCGGGTAATCGGTGCAGCAAACCCACAAGATAGGTGTCGCAGGTGAGGCACATGAGGGGTGTGTGGACCTCACCCCCTTTGTGACATGAGGTGATAAGGCACAGAGAGAAAAATAATTTATGCATGCGTTCTTGGTGGTCTGCTTCCGAGGTGGGACTAAAAGTCCCCCTCCTTTCTTCGCATGCGCATCAAGGTCCTTCATCCAATTGCATAGCTGCGTCTGATGGAGTTCCTAATTGAGGACCTGGAAGCCCTCCTGGGCAAAAACCATGTTGCCTGGGCATGGAATTGGAGAAGAACATGATCAGAGGAGCTTGGATGGCGTCGAAGATGAATGCGGCAATGCACGGAGGACGACGACGACTTGAAACATGAATAGGGCATCACGGCCACATTAGAATACCTTAGGAGCTTCGCCAAGGCACGACGAATGTAATGGTGGTGGTTCTATGGTGGATTGGGGTGTGTGGTGACTAGTTAGAGTCAGAACTGGACGAAGGATGATGGGTTGTTTGGTGAGGAAGTGGAGTGGGTAATAGGCCTGGAAAGGTTAGGGCTTTTACTCTAGGGGCCACGGCAGAGGTTTTGGCGATGTTGGCATGGTATTTGGGATAGTGGAGTGGGCGGAGGACCTCGCCGGAGGTCGGTCGGAGGTGAAGATGACGACGTTTGGTGTTGTCGAGGAATGGTTTCAGGAGATGAAGAAGAAAGAAATAGAGTATAGGGAAAGAGGAAGCTAAGGACCTAGCTAAGGGACGAAAGGGGAAGAGATTCCCACGCTGGTGTGATGGCCGAACATGGGGAAGACGAACCTCCTTGAGAGAGACGGCAATGAAGAAAGGGGTCTGAGGCACCTCTGATGTGGTCGTTGAGAGGCGGAGGAAGTCGACGAGGAAGGAGATGATCCCAATTTGTCCATTGGGAGGCCGTAGGACAGTGGAGGAGGATGCTCGTTGGAGCTAGGTCAGAGGAGGCTGGAGGTAGGGTTAGGAAGAGATTTCTGGCCTTGAACCTAGCTGTAGAGAACGGTGAGGTCTGGGAGTCCTTTTATAGGGGTCTAGAGATCGATTTTTGCTTGGAAGCCAAGCTTCCAAGCTGGGAATGTTCTCCAGAATAGGATACCCAAATCTCTCATGCGTTCACAAGAGAGATTGGGAAAGTTTTAGGGCTCATGGATGGATTCAATGGAAAGAGGACTCCTCAAGGAATCTCCCTTCCAATTTTGGAAGGGATTGATTGATCAGAGAAGAAGTTCTCTTCAATCAATGGTTGTCGAAGTTGTAGGAATATGATTCATGGCAGCAGGGACCTTTCTTGAAAATGATGACAAAGTTGGGGGGCTATTTTCAAGGATCTTGAAAGTTAAGAGCATGTTTGTTAGAGAAAAGAATCAGACAGAACCAAATTGCCAACTAGGTCAAGACAATCTCAGATTAGGCCCAAATTTTGATATAAACTTAATTTGGACCTAAGGAATTCAATGGTGAAGTCATATTTTGGTTTTGACCTTGTTTGACTGGGTAATTTATGCAAAAATTCAAATTAGGGCAAGAGTCTGCATATGGCTCTATTTTAGGTCAAGATGAGTTCTGATGGTCAAATTAAGCATACCAAATCCTAGAGAATATTTTTCTATGTATTTTAGAGGGTTTAGGTGAATTTTATCCTGTCCAGAACCTCAGTTAACTAAGCAGGTCTGTTTTTAGGGCTTCAGATGTCATTTAATTCTCAAAACACGTGAAAACCCATTTCTAACAATTCTTACCCACTTATTAGACTTTTAAGACCATTTGACCCTTAATTAACCCCTGAGAAAACCCATGGTTGTTCTGCATCCAGGATTTAATGGTAAAATTATAGTTTTAACCCTAGTTTCTTATATTTCTCTCAGAAAAGATTTACAATGAATTATGGCCTTCTGGTGATCATGTAGGAGCATTTATTGACTTAATCAGATCAAATTGAGATAGTATGGCTCATGATGGTGTCCCCATCATATATCCTCTATTGTTGTGAATGATCAAAGAACTTCCTATCTACAAGAAATTTGTGCTGCAGCTGTCAGATATTTCTGGGAAACCTCTCGGGCAGTAGGTAGGGGAGAGTGGAGAATGGCAAGATCTCTTTTTCCTCAAATTTCTAATGATCAGGCCAGTAATCTGGTGGTTCCTATTTCTGAAAAAGGGGTGTTGGATGCTATAAGTGATCTGAACAATGAGGGTTCACCAGGTCCAAATGGTGTTCAAGTCTTTTTCTACAATGTTTTTTGGAATATATTAAGAGAGGAGGTGATGGAGGTAATCAAGGAGTTCAAATGGGGCAACTACGATTTCGACAAGATAAACCAATCATACCATTTTCTACTTACAAAGAACAAGGAGCAGATAATTTCTCAAACTTTAGACCTATGCACTCTCGAATTGTATATATTTGGTGGTAAGTAAAGTTCTAGCTAATAGATTTCGGAATGCCTTACAAGATCAGATTCTCCCAGTTCAATCTGCTTTTCTTCCCAACAAATCGTTGCAAGAGTCTTTCATCATTACTCAGGAAATGGTGATGGGATGGCACTAGAGAAAGTGTAAGGTTTTCTCTGGAAAGTAGATTTTTGTAAGGCTTGTGATTCAGTGTCATGGCCTTATCTATGGGAGGTTTTTAAGAGGAGAGGTTTTCCAACTATATGGCTGCAATGGATGAAAAGATGCATCACCACTGCCTCCTTTTCTCCTTTGATCAATGGTAGGCCCTACGCAACGTGGATTGAACTGCAATGTGGGGTTAGGCAAGGATGCCCTCTTGCTCTACTTGTCCATAACCTTACGGTTGACACTCTAGCAAAATATGCATGTAGGTTGTCTGAGGTTGGTATGATTAGAGGCTATTCCATCTCTAATAGGAATGCCATGGCTCCAATACTGCAATATGCCGAAGACACCATTTTTTTTGTAGAAGGGAAAGAACAGGAAGCACAAGCATCGCTGCATATGGTCAAGATTTTTGGGGAGATATCTGGTCTGAAATTGAATGGGGATAAGTCCTCATTAGTTTGTTTTGGGTTAATTGGTGGAGAACAAATGGCCATTTCTTCTCTATTGGGCACACCCTTGGTTACACTTCCAATCAAATACTTGGGACTACCTCTGAAGTGCACCAAACAGAAGAAAAGTGATTGGAATGATTTGTTCAATAAAATTTCAGTCAAATTGGAAGGGTAGAGCAGCCAACACCTGTCCAAGGGAGGTAGACTTATTCTCTTGAATTCTGTGATTACCTCCATCCTCATCTTCTTTTTTTCTCTGTTCAAAGCACCTAACTTTATTTGGAAGTGCATTGATGTGATGCGGAAGCACTTTTTTTGGAAGGGATCGAGGCATGATGAGGATTCTTGCAGCCCCTGAAGTGAGATCACTTTTGTATGCCAAAAGAACATGGTGGAATGGGAATAAAATCTCTAAGAGAGTTCAATGATGCCTTGCGTCTTAAGTGGGCCATCATATTATTTAATGGTGATAGTAAGAACTAGGCAGCTATGATTGAAGATAATTATGGTAGTTCTCATAATTCACTGAACAGACTTCATCCAATTAAACCATCTCCATTTTGGGTTTCTGTGGTATAGGCAATAAGGAACAATTGGCAGATGTTCCAATCAGTTCTTGGTGATGGTAGTTCCATCAAATTCTGGCAGGAGGAGTGGTCGACCCTAGGTCTGCTGAAGGATGCTTATCCAAGAGTGTACGCAGCTGCTGGAAACAAGTGGGAGCTGGTTAACAGATACTGGTCTGATTTGGAGGAGTCTTGGCAGATTGAAGGGGTTGAATCAAACAAGGATGGCACCAGAACTTGCGAGGAGAAGACGAGGCTACAGCTGGACCTGATGGTTTTTAGGTCGGTGGCTGGAATAGAGGATCATTATCAGTGGGAAGGGATCATCACCCCAACTCAGGCTTATGACAAGATCAGAATTTTGTCTAGTTCTAAGGAGGCAATTTGATAGCAAGGAAATTGTAGCTACTGAAAATTCCAACTAAAGTGTAAATTTTCTTGTGGCTATGTAGGAGAGATGGATTGGTTACAGGGGATCTCTAACATAAGAGGATGGGCGTTGCATTACAGTTGTGCTTGCTTTTTGGGTTGTCCATTGACGGTTCTAGACACATTTTTTCATCTTGTGTGGTGACTGATGCGGTTTAGAGAAGAGCATGTAGGGAACCTCTCCCCACGTAGGACTTACTCTAGCAAAAATTTTGATAAAGGATAAGTTGCATATACATATGGCAACAGTGATGTGGTGTATTTGGAGTGCAAGGAATGAGTTTTTATTTCAGGAGAGGCCAGTCTGTTTGGAACAAATTGTAAATGTATACTGATCCCTCATACGTATATAGGAATCTATTTTGTAAGTTCTTCTTTTTAATATATAAAATGCTCTCCCATATTGCTATCGTAGCACGATAGCTTTCCTTTCTGTTCCAAAAAAGAAAAAAACATATTTGAGATATATATACATAATTAAGTTATAAATACTACTATACAGTATAAATAGGTTATAAATAGGTTGAAAATATTTAAAATTAATATATATAAGTGTACAATATACATTACCTCAATAATAACTTAATTTACTAATTTATTTTATTTTAAGTTAATAATTTGCTTAATTAAATTAATAACTTAATTATCTACAATAATAACACATAAATTAATATACAGGTATCATGTAGTATATAATAGTTAGTTAAGTATGTATATATAGTAATAGATATGGTTCTAGGTATGTACATAGTTATTTTTAATTACTTAGGATTATACACATTTATTTTAATATAAATTAATATATAATTATATAATAAAGATATATATACAATAAATCATCCCAAATACTTAATTAAATATATAGAATACATTTATAAGTTATTTATGTACATTATTTACATATATTACAATATTGACATATAGCTTAGGATTAAATTATATTTACAAGTATAAATATAATGTACAAGGTATTTTTGAGCTTTTTTTTTTTATAGTATTTATATATTCTATAAAGTAGGAGATGAGAGAGAAAGGGTGAGAAGAGAAAAGAATAGTTTCTTTTTGTGAATTTTGATTTGAACTCTTTTATTAAATTTCAAAGTAGATCGAACCGTCGAGTTCTATCAAGTCGGGGCTTCAGAATACTTTACATCTTTGCATACACCTAAAAACATACCTAATCCTACTCAAGGCACTTTTTTTTTATTTATTTACAATTTCTTTCGAATTTTTTATGTTTTTTAAAGTTCATTGAAAGGAGGCCTTAAAAAGGGTGATGTCTAACGAACCTAAGGCCTAAAATTGATTTTCAAGGCCTGGAAACTAGGCTTAAATAGTCTAGAACTTCTAGCAAACCACATACAATAGTTTTGAGTCAATAAACATGATTTCATCTTAAATTTCATTAAATCTCAATTTTGGATAGTTATGCACATGAACATGTTGACAAAAGAATCAAATAAGGATTACATGCTATTCCTTTTATATTTAAATTCAAATTCTAATACATGAATGCTTGTTTCATCAAATCCTATCACTATACGCAAGTCAACTTCATCAATCCTCAAAAATTCCTAGCTCAAATCCTCTTACCCAGTCGAAAAGTACAACTGCTGCTAATATGGCAACAATTGCTGCAGTTGCTCAATTTTAGTAGCTAATAGCTGCTGCTATTATTGCGTCAGTAACTCAAGCTCAGCAGCAATTGTAGTTTCCAGCTTCCATTAGATTCAACATCTGCTAGCTACTATACTATGAAAAATAGCAGCTAGTGACTACTAATCCAGATTGAAATCAGCCCAGATCAGACCTGAGAAGGTCAGATCTAAGGCACAAGAATGCCCAAATCACTTCTCTAACAACTCATATTTGTCCAAAAATCCTTTAAAAACCATGTCTGAAAATCTGAAATCCATAGGGCCAACTCTCGTTCTTTAAAATTCTAAAAAGATCCTAATGTAATCTTCTCTTTACATTATGGACAATGTAGAGAAGGAATCACATTAGGTGTTGAAACCATTTCAAAACAACTCCAAATCACCATTAAAACCTTGAAAACATCATTTGAACCTCTAAAAATTAGAGTGAAATTAGAATGAGGGAGGAATCCATGTAGCCCTTGATTTAGGCTTTTTACTGTGGATCACGAGTTATCTGATCACTTGTTCTTCTTGAACACTATTGACTGATGTTCAAGAAGATCTAATCGATAATTGGTAGTTCGCAGTTTAAAAAGATATTCGTTGTAGTATATTTGAAATCACCGCAAAAAACGATTATCAATTGTATTACTCGAAATTCAAAAACTTCCGAGGTCGAACCCAGGGAGCAAATTGGTATTTCAGAAGAAAAATCACAATGCTCAATAATAATGCAAGGTACATGAATGCTAGAGAGGAAAATGTAAAAAAAGGAAATAGATTCTCTTCTTTTTTTCTTTTCTTCCTTCTTCTCTTCTCTCTTTCTTTTTCTTTGCTTTCTTTCTTCCTTCTCTTCTTTCTCTGCCTTTCCTTTCTCAGACGTCTGATTCTGTGAATCAGATGTCTTAACTGACGACTGCTATAGTGCTTCTCTTTCTTTTCTTCTTCACTTGTCTTTCCTCCTTGGCTTCTTCTTCTCTTCTTGAACTGTTGCGCCTCCTCCTTGCGTTCTTCTTCTTCTGCGGTTCCTTCTTCCTTTTGTTCTCTCTTTCTCTGTGGCTTCCTTCTTTTGTTCTTTCTTCTTCCTTGTCTCCTTCTTCTCTGTCTTTGGCCAAGTCCTTCTACAGTCTTCTTCTTTCTTCTTCTTTTTCTTCTTTCTTCTATCTGCTTCTCTCTACTGTGCCTCCTCCTTCTTCTTCTTCTTCAAGTCCTTCCTTCTCCTTCAGCTACTCCTCTTCTTCTTTCCTACACACACACAGGAGCAGAACCTAGCCCCTACCCTCCCCAGTGTCTCTCTCTCTTTTTCGCTCTTAGTCTCGCTCTCCTAGAGCCATCTCGGGTAAACGGGTCGGGTCAGCGTACCCGGGACCAAGCACACTGACGTGGGTGGTGCGCGAGGAGTGCACGGGTAGTCGGGTCAGGCAGCCAGGTCCGCGGAGGTGTGGGTCACGGATGAGGTGTGGTGGGCAAGGGGACCTCACCCCGTGTCAAGAGGCAATAAGCCCCTGACACTTTTTCAATTTATGTCACACCGCCCGCTCGAAAATGCCTGAGGTGGGATTAAAAGTCCCACCCACTTCTCGTGCATGCCCACAGCAGGTCGTCACTCAATCGCAGAGGCTGCAGATGCTTTGACCTCCAAATGCTGGGCGTGATTTGTTCGTGAAGGGTGCTCGTGCGTCAGGGACCTAGAATCCTGATGCTTGGAGTCGAAGATGAAGCTTGCGAGCTTCTTCAAGCTTGCTCCAATGGCGATCAAGGCCCTGTACATGTCAACAAGAAAATAGCCTCATGGCCTTATCAGATCACTCAGGAAGCTTCGCCGTGACACGGCGAAGGTGGCCCAGTGGTCAACGTGGCGCAGGGTGGCTTGGGCGTTTGTGCCTAGGTCACCCTATGGCTGTGATGATAGGTGTGTTCGGGGGGCATGTTGGGAATGTGTGGCAGTGAATGGGAAGAGAGGTTATGATCAGTGAGACATGGCAAAGCTTGTGAGGTGATTGGCGAGGTGGGTTGATGCATGGAGTGGCGGGAGCACCTCGCCGGTGGTTTGGTCGGAGGTGGAGAAGGTGATGATGGTCTGTGGTGGTCGGTGAGCAATTTGTGAAATTAATAAGGGGAAAATGAAGAGGGGAGAAAGAGGACTTAACTGAGGGACTTGGAGTGAAGGGGGGAAGTGGAGGGTGAGCGGCGTGTGTTTGCCGTCGCCGGAGACAAAGACCCTGAGATGGTGAGGCGACAATGACGAGGAGGTTAGGGAGCCTCGCGCGGGTATGGCGCGATGTGGAGGAGTGAGGCGGAGATGGCTCTGCCACTGGTACGGTGGCAAAGTGACGAGAAGAGGGAGGGAGAGTCGCCGGAGCCTGCAGGCAAATGGCCAGAGGAGAAGACTAAATTGGGGAGATTTCTTCGGATAAATCAGGCTTGGGAGGTGCAGAATGATCTAGGCTTCCTTAAATAGGCACGGGCAAGAGGTTATTCGCAAAGGGAGTGGTCGAAAGTGGCCAGAGTGAGACCCATACCTCTCAAGCATTCACACAAGAGGTATGGGGCAATTTAGCGGATGGGGAGCTACTCAGGCGGTAGGGGGTGTTGCAGAGGACTCCACTTTCAAATCTGGGAGCAGCTCCCCATGGAAGAGAGGACAAAACCTGCTCTCAAAGTCGCCGGTGGTATGGGTCCCTGCTGCAATGGCAAAGGGACCAAAATGAAGAAAGTGATGAAAAGTTGAGGGGGTATTTGCAAAGGTTTTCAAAAGTTAAGGGTCAGAATGTAATTTGATGGACTAATTTGTAAAGTAGGTCAAGATAACCTTCCCTTAGGTCCAAATTTTGGTATAAACCTTATTTGGACCTAAGGAATCTAATGGTGAAGTTGGATTTTAGGTTTGATCACATTTGATTTGACATTTTGCATAAAAACCCAAATTATATCAAATATTGAGCTTGGTCCCCAATCTTGGTCAAAACAGGTTCCAAAGGCCAAATTGAAGGTTCTAAACCTTAGGGGATATTTTTCCATGAATTTTAGAGGGTTTAATTGATTTTTATCCTACCTGGAACCTTGTGAATTAAAGTGGGTTTGTTTTAGGGTTATACAATGTCATTTAATTCTTTAATTTTACAATAACCCTCTTCTAACTGAACCATCCTACTTTTTCTCTTATTAAGCCCAATTGACCTATGTCTAGACCCTAAGAAATCCCATTGATGCACTGCAATGGTAAAATTAAAATTTTACCCTTTGTTTTATGTATTCTTTTCAGATCAGTAATCCCCTGAATTAGGCCTTCCTTTAGGTTATATAGGAGCTTTTGTACACTTTATTAGGTCAAAATATGCTAGTTAGGGCTCATGATAAGGTTCTCATCATACCCCCATGCCTAGCTTCTGCTAGTCCCTTAGCAAAATTTTAAGGTTTTAACCTCTGTTCTAGACCATGAGTTTCTTTCACCAATCATGATAAGTGCTTTTTCTTCTTTTTCCTCTGTGATTAGGTCAAAATGTCGACAATAGGCCTAAAGGTACCCTAGTACCAACTAAGATCCAGACCTATCCAGCTTTAGCCTCAGTCCTTCGTGAAGGTTTTTAAGGCCTACAGGAACTATCCTAAGGTTTATTGGACTCCGTGGTTAAAGCACCCATGCTTGAGACATATTTTAGCCTTGGTTCAACTTGCAGCGCATTTTTGTCAGAGAGAGACAGAGGATTTATTTGTTTGGAGAGTTTTCTCTCTCTTTTATTTTTAATTCTAGCTTTGGATTGGCTTCTCAACACGATCTGTATTGGATTCGTCGTCCCCATCATCAATCCTCAAAGGTCTCTGGCAATCAATGCTTCGTGATAGCACCGCCCATGGTAACCCCGAAAACCCTGATTTTCAAGATTTCGTGATAATCCCACCCATGGCATTCCATGGCCGAATCAAGACCTTAGCAATCAACATTTCGTGATAATGGCACCCATGGTATCTGAACCAGTAGAGTGCTTACATCCCCCCAGTAGGATATGTAAATATCCTAAGAGACAAGCATCGAGGAGACGATATGTTGTTACGCATCTTCGAGGGGAATTTCCTACCTCTCCATGCCGAGAACTCATCCAAATCAACATATGTTGATCGGCCACTCCTAATCTAGGCAACATTTTTAGAACATTAAAACGCTTTACGTGATTTTGATTGTTATGCGCACTGAACCGGACTATGTGTGGATTGGGGTGCTTAGGTTACCGAGTCCCACAAACCGAAGGTCAGTTAACGAGGCTGAATACTCCCTAAGCCTTAGACCTAATACTTAAACTTTGCATTCTCCTCAACCTCTTGAGGATTATCCAGATCTTACCAAATACTGAGAGTCTAGCCAAGAAGGCCTAAGGCTAGCGCTCCTACTAATCTCTTTGTGTCTCTTTAGCACTTTTTCTTTACTTTTCTTGATGTGGTCTAGAACTTTGGTTAATCCCTTAATTTCTTACTAATGACTATCTCTTTGTTTTTCATTTTGTGCTCCTATTTTGTCATTTTGCTCTTTTTCTCCTATTTTGTATAGCCCACAAAAAATTCCCCTCTTAGTTTTTTTTTTTTTAAGATATGTGATTTTTTTGTTGAAACCTTTTCTTGATATGAATTTTCATGCATTTTGCACTTTCATACCCCCCCATGCCTAAGATTTGCAATGTCCCCATTGTAAATTAGGTGGGTTCGAGTTCAGCTTAGTTCATTCATTAGGACAGGTGTTTGGTGAGTGAACGGGTCGAGGAGATTGTTGCGGGCGATTTCTATACTCGGGTACGAGTACCTGAGGTGGAGTCAGCTGTCCTAAAGGGTTAACCCTAAAGTGCAATACAAATTCATCAAAGAAAAGTCAGGAAAGGGTTTTGGGTTTTTCAAAGAATGACGGGTACCTCCCGTTAAGCGCTGAGTTTTTACGCCATCGGTTGGGCGCAATGAGCTCAAGGAGAATGGAGGATAAAGGATGACTCAACCAAATCTGTATTGGTCATGTCAATGAACGGTTTGAGTCTCTGACCGTTCACTACAAAGGGTTCGGAATTGTGGCTGAGTGGACTGATCTCAATGGCTCCATTTCCAAAGATTCGTCAGGCTAAATAAGGTCCGATCCACTTATATCGCAGCTTTCCTGGGAACAGTTTGAGTCGAGCATCAAAAAGTAGGACATTTGACCAGGGTGAAAGATCTTTCTAGATATGTGCTTGTCATGAAAGGCTTTAACCCGCTCTTTGTAGATTCGCGAGTTTTCATACACATCGAGGCGTAATTCATCAATCTCGCTTATCTGAAGCTTTCCGTGGGTTTCAACCTTAGAAAGATCTAAGTTGCAGTTCCATACTACCCAATAGGCTTTATGCTCCAATTTGACGGGGAGGTGACACGCCTTCCCGTACACCAGTCTGAAAGGAGACATGCCTAGTTGGGTTTTGTGGGCTATTCTATAAGCCCACAAAGCTTCTGGAAGCTGGGATGACCAATCCTTCCTGTCAGATCGAACAGTAACTTGGAGGATTTTCTTGATCTCCCGGTTTGATAGCTCAGCTAGACCATTAGTTTGGGGGTGGTAGGGAGTAGAGATTCGATGTGACACCCCGTATTTGGTCATCAGTGACCTGAATTGAGTGTTTGTGAAATGGGTCCCTCCATCAGAAATGATTGCACGTGGAATCCCGAACCGTGAAAAGATGTTTTGGTGAATCTATTTCTTTTTTTTACATTTTCCTCTCTAGCATTCATATACCTTGCATTATTATTGAACATTGTGATTTTGCTTCTGAAATACCAATTTGCTCCCTAAGTTTGACCTCGAAAGTTTTTGAATTTTGAGTAATAAAATTGATAATCATTTTTCTCGGTGATTTCAAATATGCTACAACAAATATCTTTTTAAACTGTGAACTACCAATTATCGATTATTTTTGCCACCGTTGCCGGGGACGAAGACCTTGAGATGGAGAGGCGACGACGATGAGGAGGTCAGGAGCCTCGCGCGGGTACGGCGTGATGCGGAGGAGTGAGGCAGAGATGGCTTTACCACTAGTACGATGGCAGAGCGATGAGAAGAGGGAGGGAGAGTCGCCGGAGCCTGCAGGCAGATGGTCGGAGGAGGAGGAGACTAAATTGGGGGGATTTCTTTGGCCAAATCAGGCTTGGGAGGTGCGGAATGATCTGGGCTTCCTTAAATAGGCATGGACAGGAGGTTATTCGCAAAGGGAGTGGCCAAAAGTCATCGCCGGAGGCATGGCCGGAGTGAGACCCATACCTCTCGAGCGTTCGCACGAGAGGTATGGGGCAATTGAAGGCATGGGGAGCTGCTTAGGTGGTAGGAGGTGTTGCAGAGGACTCCCCTTTCAAATCTGGGAGCAGCTCCCCATGTAAGCAAGGAGAAAACCTGCTTGCAAAGTCACTGGCGGTATGGGTCCCTACTGCAATGGAAAAGGGACCAAAATGAATAAAGTGATGAAAAGTTGAGGGGGTATTTGCAAGGGTTTTCAAAAGTTAAGGGTCAGAATGTAATTTGGTGGACCAATTTGCAAAGTAGGTCAAGATAACCTTCCCTTAAGTCCAAATTTTGGTATAAACCTAATTTGGACCTAAGGAATCCAATGGTGAAGTTGGATTTTAGGTTTGACCATGTTTGACTAGACATTTTGCATAAAAACCCAAATTAAGTCAAATATTGGGCTTGGTCCCCAATCTAGGCCAAAATAGGTTCTAAAGGCCAAATTGAAGGTTCTAAACCCTAGGGGATATTTTTCCATGAATTTTAGAGGGCTTAGTTGATTTTTATCCTGGAACCTTGTGAATTAAAGTGGGTTTGTTTTAGGGTTACAGAATGTCATTTAATTCTTAAATTTCACAATAACCCTCTTCTAACTGAATCATCCTACTTTTTCTCTTATTAAGCTCAATTGACCTATGTCTAGACCCTGAGAAATCCCGTTGATGCACTGCAATGGTAAAATTACAATTTTACCTTTTATTTTATGTATTCTTTTCAGATTAGTAATCCCCTGAATTAGGCCTTCCTTTAGGTTATGTAGGAGCTTTTGTAAACTTTATTAGGTCAAAATATGCTAGTAAGGGCTCATGATGAGGTTCTCATCAAGATCTAAGGATCCCTGGAAAATATTTGGATCATTGCAAGTGCCTCTAATCAGTACCACTAATTTTCATGGCATTTACTACCCAAAATAAGGCTTAAAATTGGGCAAATGCTCATTTGAAAATAAAACTTCGATCAAAACACATCAAACTCATTGCAATCCAACCAATTAAGAAAATACAAACTTGAATCACTCAATTAAATTTTACTAAAACCAAATTGACTCCAAATTGTGAGATTGAGCGTGAAAACCAAATCTAAAAGAATCGAGCGAATCAGTTCAATTAAAACTAGATTGAGGGGTCATTGTGAATTTATGGAATGAATGAGAGACCCCCTAGATAAGTTTTAGGCGTGAATTCAGATCTAGAAGCCAAGACTTCATATCTGAATTTGACCTTAGTAGATGGGTGGAGAGTGAATTAAATCGTTTAGGAAATCAGAGAATGCAAGTTATGAGATGAATAGGGAGATTAATGGATCGAAACAGAGGTGGAAAAACATCTTTGATTTGAATTAATCAGAAAGAGCGAGATTGACTCTAAATTACACTACTCCTAATCTACACTAATCCATCACTGAATTCACCATCTAGACTACACCTAGTTGAACTACACTCACTAACGGTCACTAAAACTAATATTGAAAGCATTTAAAACCAAGTCTAACATAAGAATGGGACCTGGAAAAGGATCTATAGCTGGTGGCTGATAAGCCCATATTTGTGGGCTAATTAAATGTGTAAATGCGTAGCCATTAAGGTAACACATTCATTTAGATAGCATACATTAGTACATGAGTAGACTAGCATGTAATTAGCTTGAATGCATGCATCTTACACACTACAAGCATGGTTTAGATAGAAATACCATTTAGAATTCATTTAGATAACATGCATTGAAATAATTAGTCTTTTAGGTTGCATTACATGCATGTATTAGAATTAACATTGTATGTGAGGGTTTGTAGATAAATAAGCCATCATTTCTTTTTCTTATTTTATTAATCCACTTTTCTTCTTCTTCAATGGCTACTGCAGCTTCGCAATGCATGGAATGAAGGCCATAGTGAAGGGGAGTGGAGGATGCGGATCTGGCGGACCTTCCTCCGACGTTCCATTTTCTTCTTCGTCCACCCCCTGCAGACTATAAGACATGATCCTCCTTCACCGAGCAAACGGAGGCCACCACCCAATCCACCACCATGCGTCATTCATTACCACCAGCCTCCATGCTCGAGCTTCACCACACCATAGGCCGGGGAGATGACAGCTCGCCGCGCCAAGCTGGTGAACTTGTGCCAACACCATGCATGAGCCTTCGTGGCTCCATTTGACCGTGAGCGTGGCCACACCAGCCATGTGACCATCTTCTTCTTTTCCTTCAAAGAAACCCAATGCATCTACTACCTCAATGTGCCACCAACTTCCTCTATTTCTTCTTCTTTATTCAACAATGACAACACCCACTACCACAACCCAACATAGACCCCAACATCTCCACCACCATCACCACTGCCCATCTCCTTCAATATTCATCTTCTCCTTCGTTCACTCCATCCAACAACCCATCTTCAACCCAACATCACCACCATCACCAGACTCCTCATCTCCTCTCATTGATCACACACAACCTACCACCAGCACCACCTCTGCAACCAACGTGCCGCACAACCTCATCGTCACCCTCATGCAGCAAACACCATCGCGCTGCCCTTTCTCCCATGCGCACTCAGCACGCTCATGCATGGAGCTATCCAACAGCAATAGCCACCCACCGCACTCACCTCTTTTCTATGCGCCGCACCTCCTGTGCATGCTGCACCTCTCGCACACCACCCTTCACCGCGCACGTACCCTTCCGACATACCTTCTCTCCACAAGCAGAGAATATAGCTGCAGCCACCGCCACCCACCACTTTCATCTCCACCCTCCAGCGAGCTCCAGCCACCTCACACCTTGCCGTGACTACCATCGCGAAGCCCTCGGCTCACTCATCTCCTCCGTCGAATCTCGCCACCGGCCTTCACCTCTCCTCCACGCGTAAGCAAGAAAAGGAAATCCCCTATTTTACATTCAATTAATAATTACCATTCCATGCCATTGTCAAGTCTCTTTATCTCATTTAAAGATTATTTTATTATGTTGATTTTATCAGAACACCCTTTCCTTTCAATGAAAATACAATTTCAGCATGATCATACCTTGCTATCTTAATTAAACGGAGATTTTGATTCGGTTTCTTTGAGAAATTAATTACAAACATTTGTCTTTGACTAGTGTGAGTTTTAATAGGCTAGTGCCTCCCTGTGGATACAATCTGCTCCATCTGTGAGTGGTTTAATTTTAATTATTTTGATGGCTGCTTTTCCACCACTTACATTCCGCAATGCCTCATTTTATGTGCAAAATTACTTCCAAAGCGAAAACCATCTCTATCAAATGGCACCTTTGCTGGAGAGGCAACGAGCCTGCTAAACTCGCATTTATTTAAATATTTGTTCACACTTGATTTTGTTGAGGTTATACATTCTTTGATATATTATTTTGATTTTGGTGCATGCACATCATGAGGGAGGATCGTTGCACCCGCCTCATCATCTACAACACTAGAGACCTTTGGCCACACATTGGGAGAAGAAGCATCATAGCCATCATGCTCATGACTGAGGTGGACCTTGATTCCACCACTGAAGAACATTTTGAGGGAGCTGCAATCATCATCTCCATTCTGAATAGATAGAATAAATAGTATATTAGATTAACTTAGAATTAATTTAGACTTCTTTTATTCTTTTCATTTTGTTTTAAGATCCTTGTTTTGGGGTACAATGGAGGGCTTTGTCCCCTGACTTTCTTTTAGGCCCGTGTTGGGTAATTTTTTAGGAGTCTATTCCCTTTTCTTTAGATCTAGGTTTTCATCTTATTTTGTGGTTGTTTATCCTTTCCTTTGTTTGTGCATAAGTGAGGTAGATAAAAACATTAAAAAAAAATTGAATTACTTGCTAGAAGTTGCATGCCCTAGGACCACCATTTAGGTGTAAATGAGCATCCTCTAGATTTATTTTGCTTGCATTTGCATGCATCTCATTGAAGATTGCAAGAGGCAAGGTATGTTCTCTTTTACTTTGCATTCTATCCTGTTCACACATTTGCATCTAGATTTAATTGCAAGACCACTTAATTGAATTGAAAAGATCTAACAAGTGGTCACATTTTCTTGAAAAGGACTAAGTAAAGGAGGGACACATTAAAACCCAAGGAGTTGATTTAAGACATTGTGCTACAGTTTAAAATTCAAAATTCTTTTTGGGTGAATGCACACGTGTATGACATTCTTTGCACTGAGGCACGCATTTAGACACTCCTTAGGTTTGGAACCACTTGGACTAAAGCCTCCTATTACTGGGGTTTAAAGTGACCTAAACTTTAGTTCAGAGGTGAAGTTGCCTCCCAACCTTGCGGATTGAGGGTAGTTAAGAAGCACCGTGAAAGCAACGCTTCAAAGGAAGTGCTTGACCGTACTTGCATCCCTCTTTGTCTTATTCGGTGGTGAGTAAACATTTTGGGCTTTAAGGAGGAACACCTAAGTCCCAGCTAGGTCTTATTAGCCATGTCGTAGGTCGACAAGTATGCACGTAACTGCTTTGGCAACTCGTATTGTCACCTACAATTGAACTTAAATCTCAAAGGCCTTAACTGATTAGAGACCTAAAAAGTCCTTTGATTTGTGTTTGTTTGCTTGGGGACGAATTCGACTTGGGTGTGAGTTAGAATGGACCACGTTGACTTTCATTCTTTCACATCCTACCTACACCCTTACCCCCATTCTACGATCCTTGATCCCATATACCGAGATGGTCCATCCTTTGATGGACAAAATGTCAATCATTAGGATCTTCTGTACCCCTACTACAGGAATATTGGTTTAATTAAGCCCCAAATCAGTGATTAGAACCTAGGAGCGGGATTTGCCTTGCCCAATATCCCACACACCATAGAAATACCCAACCCACCCTCCCTGATTGATTGTAATGGTTGAACAGAACTCCCTAGCTATTATACCCCTGAGCTTGACTTCTCTCCTGAAAATAGTGATGACTTCACCTTGAAGATGGAAATATAGAAAATGAAGACAAAATGATCGAATTATTAGGAGAATCTTCGAGAGCAGGCCAACAAGGAAAAGAAGACATTAGCCACCTAACTTCCACCCTTGAGGATGACTTCCACCCATCTACGCAAGATGCATCTTCCTTGAGAGGTCCACGCCTTAAGTGGGAGGAGGATATGAATGAAAGTAACTATGCATTAGACAACGAAAGGTGGCAACCCGAGGAAGATGATGATCAAGTTGAGTATCCACCTGAATTATATTGGAGTCAAAAGAAGTGACAAATGGTACCTTTGGAAGACCTCGACCCAGGTGATAGTATTTTTGTCACATTTGATGAGCAGGGTTTAGGTCATGTGGTTAATCCCACCCTCCCTTTTGATTATGAGATGGAACTCCAACCTACCCATAGGGAACCTGACCCTAAAGAAATTCACCTATCTTAGGAGTCTGGTGTAACCAATGAGAACCTTTTACCCTAAATAGAGTGTCCTAGGGGATCTGCCAAGATTTTAAATGATTCTAGACCTCGGGTACATGACAAATTGTATGATGAGGAGAATGATGAATTATGTCAAGAACCTACATTCAGGATTTGGAGTGACACTAAGGATGATTATGTCTTATTTGAAGAATTAGACCCCAAGGATGTCACAGATTTGATCAACTTAGGTTTCCTACATGCTCCTATTAATGATATCCCTCCTCATGATGAAATAATGGAAAATGTGGAAGCAACTTATGAGATTTATGTGGATTCACATATAGACTACGGGGATGATTTGAGTAAAGAGCAAGAACCCGAGGATGACATTGATAGGATAATCCCTAGATCTATTGCTTCCAACCTGCCTTCATACGATTGGGAGTTACCCTCTTATTTCCCTATGTCTAAAGGCAAAAATTTGACTCCATGTGCAGAAATGATCACTAATGAGGCATAGGTAGATGCTTATGTTATTACAAGGGATGCTAAGGATGCGATTAAGGAACTAGAAAGGCTAACAGGGATGGACACTGAGCCAACTAAACCCAACCTAGATCTTATGGCCATCCTGCAACCTCGAACTTGGACACCCTAGACAATCTTTGGCTTAAAAACATGCTAAGTACTATTTTCACAGGGGGGCTTATCAGACCAACATTTCCTATATTGGGGTACCGGGTGTGGATTGATGCTTTCTATGGTTAGTCCGTCACCTTGGGGGCATATCTTTCCACCATTCCTTCCCCATCTCAGTTGGAGGATCCTTGTCATCCTCTCCCTACCCCTCTGGTGGTCATTATTCATGACTTCCATTTAGAGCCTCCTCTAGTGACCTGGGAAGATTTCATTCCCATCTTGGTTGTGAAAGCATTTGCCATTGGTATCCATCATCAGCTCGCCAACATCCTAGGTTACCTATTTTCTAGGCCTATGCTATTATGCTCACTTTTAGGGCCTATTTTTGCAACCCTTGAACATGACTTGCAGGTTTGTATGGCTACTTGGCTGCCAACAAAATAATGGTAGCCCAACTTTGACCCAGATAATACCCTTCTAGGCAATGGGGACATTGCATATTTTGGGCATGAGGGGGTGTACTTAGGGGATATACATAGCATTTATACATAGTGCATTCATGCATTTAGTTAAAACATTCTGCATTGCATACATCTACATAACGTTGCATAAAAAAAAATTACATTTAGGCCCATGATAAAATTGAGCTTAACTGGCTGGGCCTTACATTCTTAAGCATAAGACCAGGACTTTAGGTTTAGACTAAGTTAACTCTAGGTGTCTAACTTTAGAAGCTAAGTTGAGCTACTAGCTTTAGACCCTTAGGGTCCTTTATGGACTTAAAAACTTAAGTAGGAGTTAAGTTGCTAGGGATTGAGTTAAAGGCTGGGTAGTACTTGGTGTCTTTTTCTACCTTTTGGTTTATGGGTCCTTGTAACCTAAGCATTCCCATTTTAGACACATTTGATCTTGCGTAAATAGTGATCACCTTTCTTAAAAAAAAAAATTCTCTCAGTTTTGACTTTGGAGAAGCTTGAAAACACAACTTGATTGGACGAGTCCTGCCGCATGAGAGGTGGAGTATATACTCACCTTGATGGCACGATGATAACATGTCACCTCCTTGATGCTTATCTCTTAAGATATCCATCCTACTTGGGGCATGCAAGCGCATTGTGAGGTTCAGGTACCACGGGCGGCCCTATCTCGAAGTGTTGCTTGCCAGAGGTGCAAATTCACTTAAGAAAATCATAGGTGATACTATCTCGAAGTGTCGACTGCTAAGAGTTCTTTGGGTCACCATGGGTGGTGCTATCTCAAAGCATCGAAAGCCAGGCACCCTTCGAGGTTTGGTGATGGGGCAATGAATCCGACACAGACCATGTTGATAGTTGATCCAAGGTTAGACTTAGAGAAATCAAACAACATATATATATATATATTACAAAAAAAATCCTTCTTATTCTCTTTCTAGGTTGGCAATTATACCAATCTCAAATAAATCAAACCAATGCACATGCACGGATGCTTTAATCTCTGGGACCAATAAACCCTAGGGTAGAGCTAGAAATCAAGGAAGCCTATGCCTGCAACTTGTCCTTAGCCGACCTAGTCTGTAACTTGGCAACTACTTGGGAACCTTAGGTTTAAAGTCTGTAATTTAACATGTTTCTAAGGGAAGACTGATTGGGTTGGCTAGTCTACTTGGAGAGCTGGGTTATTGCTTTAGTTTGCTAGGGACTAACAAAAACTAGGCATGGAGGCATTTGATAAGCCCATATTTGTGGGCTAATTAAATGTGTAAATGCGCAGACAATAAGGTAACACATTCATTTAGATATCATACATTAGTGCATGAGTAGACTAGTTTGTAATTAGCTTGAATGCATGTGTCTCACACACTACAATCATGGTTTAGATAGAAATACCATTTCGAATTCATTTAGATAACATGCATTGAAATAATTAGACGTTTAGGTTGCATTACATGCATGTATTAGAATTAACATTGTATGTGAGGGTTTGTAGATAAATAAGCCATCATTTCTTCTTCTTATTTTATTAATCCACTTTTCTTCTTCTTCAACGGCTACTGCAGCTTCACAATGCATGGAATGAAGGCCATAGTGAAGGGGAGTAGAGGATGTGGATCTGGCTTACCTTCCTCCGACATTCCAACTTCTTCTTCGTCCACCCCCTGCAGGCTATAAGATAGGCTCCTCCTTCACTGAGCAAAGGGAGACCACCACCCATACCACCACTGTGCGTCATTCATCACTGCGGGCCTCCATGCCTGAGCTTCACCACACCATGGGTTGGCAAGGTGACAGCTTGCCGCGTCAAGTCGGTGAACTCATAACAACACCGTGCGTGAGCCTTCGTGGCTCCATTTCACCGTGAGCGTGGCCACACCGACCACGCGACCGTCTTCTTCTTTTCCTTTAAAGAAACCCAACGCATCTGCTACCTCACCGTGCCACCACCTTCCTCTATTTCTTCTCCTTTGTTCAACAATGACAACACCCACTACCACAACCCAACATAAACCTCAACATCACCATCACCATCACCACAGCCCATCTCCATCACTATTCATCCTCTCCTTCATTCACTCCATCCAACAACCCATCTTCAACCCAACATCACCACCACCACCAAACTCCTCATCTCCTCTCATCAATCGCGCGTGACCTAACGCCAGCACCACCTCTACCACCAATGAGCTGCGTAGCCTCAACATCGCCCTCATGCAACAAATGCCATTGCATTGCCCTTTCTCCCATGCGCGCTCAACATGCTCACGTGTGGAGCTATCCAACAGCAGTAGCCACTCACCATGCTCACCTCTTCTCCGTGCGCCACCCTTCTCCATGCACACACCCGTCCGGCGTACCTTCTCTTCTCCACAAGCAGCAAATAGAGCTATAGCCACCACCACCCACCACCTTCATCTCCGCAGTCTAGCGAGCTCTGGCCACCTCACAATCGCCACGACTGCCATTGCGAAGCCCTTGACTTACTCAACTCCTCTGCCAAATCTCATCGCCAGCCTTCGCCTCTCCTCCAAAAGCAAGCAAGAAAAGGAAATCCTCTATTTACATTCAATGAATAATTACCATTCTATGCCATTGTCAAGTCTCCTTATCTCATTTAAGGATTATTTTATTACATTGATTTTATCAGAACACCCTTTCCTTTCAATGAAATATGATTTCAACATGATCATACCTTGCTATCTTAATTTAAAGGAGATTTTGATTCGATTTCTTTGCAAAATTAATTACAAACATTTGTTTTTTACTGGTGTGAGTTTTACTAGGCTAGTGCCTCCCTGTGGATATGACCCACTCCATCTTCAAGTGGTTTAATTTTAATTATTTTGATGACTAGTTTTCCACCACTTGCATACCACAACGTGACATTTTATGTGCAAAATTACTTCCAAAGTGAAAATCATCTCTGTCAGTGACTGCAATGACAAATGGGGGAGGTGCTCTAGCGGTATGAAAGCTCACTAGTGGAGCTCGAGGTCACCACAGGGAGTTACGAGATCCTTAGTGGTGAGGAAGAGTCAAAAGAGGTGGAATTCCACCACTCAGGCGGAGGAACAAAGGCTGATGAGGAGAGGAAACCAGAGCGAAGAAAGGATCACCTCAAGAGGTGTAGTAAGGAGGTGATGCTCGTGCGCTAGGGTAGGGGAGCTTCTTAAGTAGGCGCATGAGTGATTCCAACCTTTGCAAGGTGAGTTTAATCATGATTAGGGTAGATGGTTTAATGAGAGAGATGGGTGCACAGGAAGCTTTAGGATGACAATGCGCCAAAGGATCAGATCTAAGGAAGGTGAGGGATCATCACATAAAGGCACAGGAAGGTTGGGTAGAGATCAACCGTCGAATCGAAGGAGTATGAAATCAACGTCAACTGCTCCTCGTATTCTTCACATGCTACAGTGGTCCGCGGGTGTTTGGTGTAAATGGGTTATTTGCACACAGGCCCAAATGGGTGCAACAATGTGAACTTTGTAACAAAACCCATTAGTGATAATATTGATTACAGTGTGATCCCTAAAGTCTCTCAAAAAGGTCCCTGTGACTTTCAAAAGGTTCCCTGGAAGTTTTCTAGCCTAAATAAAATGTTAATGACTAAGGACCTAAGTGTAAAGTCATTAATGAAAGGTCTTAATGATGTCTAAATGCCATGAAGTTTTTATTGGAGCTTAATTGAACATTTAAGAAGTTAATTCAACCCTTGATTTGTACTTTTGAACTCAAACATATGTTCAATTAACAATTGGAACATCATTTTGCATTTATGAATAGAATATCTAGTTTAGTAACCTAATTATACGTTTTTAACACAAATTGGATGTTTTAGGCCATTTTCCTTAACTCTCACTAATGACTCTACAATTATAAGTGTTAATATTATCAATTAGAGTAAATTTTGAGGGTACTTGTGCAATAATGACATATTATAATGGGCTTGGGAGCATTGCATGCATATTGCGTGATCTTTACATTTAAGTTGCTTAAAATCAATGTTTAACGACCATGTGTACAAGTCCATATTGAAACAGGTCTCAAATGAGCAATCAAATAGTACGGATGGATTCAGATCTATGAAAGAGTCCAACGGACTCAAAATCACCTCGATCCGACCTCCATAGCACCCACAACAAGCCCAAGAAGTTCTGACTGTTGATCTATTGATCAACAGCCCCAAATGTGACATGTGGCACTCGCTCCCTCTCTCCATCACGCTTCAGTCAATCCTACATCGCGTGCTCACCACCGCATGATCATCATCCGACGGTTGCCATCGCTCCAGCACCTCATCATCTTTGCGACCAATTGGGCTCGCAGCACAGTAGGCGGTCAAGCCACTCGCAAGTGATGACTCTACAATGTTCAATGTTAATAATATCAATTAGAGTCAATTTCGAGGGTACTTGTGCCATAATGACATATTATAATGGGCTTGGGAGCATTGCATGCATGTTGTGTAATCTTTACATTTTAATCGCTTAGAATCAATGTTTAATGACCATGTGCACAAGTCCACTTTGAAATAGGTCTCAGATGAATGATCGGCCCATACAGATGGATCCGGACCAACGAACGGAGTTCAACGGACTCAAAATCATCCCAATCCGACCTCCATAGCTCCTACAACAAGCTCAAGAAATCCTGACCATTGATCCACTGATCAACGACCCTAAACACGACACGTGGCACCCGCTCCTTCGTCGATCGTGCTCGCTTCCTCTCTTCGTCATGCACAGATGAGATCCTCCGCCGTGCAAGATCCACCATTGGATCAGCATCCAACGGTTGCCACCGCTCCAACACCTCAACATCTTCATAAGCGTCCACCCAGATGGTTCATTGATCGCACCTCTAGCCCACATGCACCTAACGAGGGATCGAATCCCACTTCGCCCCCATCGTGCACCAACTGAAATTGGACCATTCAATCGGGCACGATAAGTGCTGGTCGTGTCGTGCTTCGCGTGTGTAGAAATCGAGGTTGTAAGTAACCTGTAGTCGTAGTTGCAAAACATGTCAATCAAATAAAATTTATACCGAAACTCCAAGGGAGTCCTGAGTCGAATGCAGGGAGGCGACATTTACTTTATTGAAAATCGCACTTCGTTTCATTTCTTTTTGGTATTTTAGGGTTTTGATATTTTTTTGTATTTTTGAAATAAAAGAAATCAAGCAAACGTATCACAAGATAGAGATGAAACAAATATGATATATATGTCAATCCAATGCCGATTACAATGAACTATAAAAGCATAAAAAAAGAGGGGGGTGAGAGGAAATCTCCCGAATCGGCTGTTCGGTAAGACGATGGCACCTGGCGGAAGCTCAGACGAAGGAGGTGAGGAGCGGGACGATGGAGGTGAGATGCTGGAGGATGTCGTGTTGAGGAAAGCTTTGGCATGGCTCCGGAATGGAGGTGAGAAGACGGAGGTGATCTGCTACTGGAATGGAGGTGGGAGGATAGCTCCAAGGTGACCTATGAAGGGAGATGGGAAGTTGGAAGAGTATTTGGTGGGGCAGAGGTTCGCTACACTAATAGGCACCTTGGGAGCTTGAGAACAAGCTCTAATGGAGCGTTGATAGGCTTACTAGAGCTTGGGAGTAGGTGGGAGTAGAGTAGGTAGAGATGGATTGGAAGGGAGGGGGTGAAGGTCCTTTTATAGTGGTGGAGAAGAGGCAAAAATCGGTATGGGACCATTAGTGACATCCAGGCTGTCCCTGGAAAAGTCACTATAGGCAACTCATGCCAGCTGTCGCCCAAACCTGGCTTTGCTAGCATGAGATGAATTACCGATGGCTGTAAGCGTCGCTGTAAGTCCAGCTCATGCGTCGCTGTAAGTCCAGCTCATGCGTCGCTGTTGTCCACCTCACGTTGCGTTGGCACCGCTCTTGCCTTGTCACGCACGCACCCGTGCTGCTGCATGCGTGCGGTGCTACGTGCGTGTGCTGGCGGCCTAGGCTGCGCCATGTGGCGCAGTCTGGGCCGTCCATCTTCTTCTTGTTGTAGGGGCTGCTATAGAGGTCGGATTGAGTCAATTTTTGCACCGTTAGGCGACGATCGTCGACCCAAATCCATCCACGTGGTCGGATTTATCATTTGAAGCTCCGAATTATATCTCCTAGCCCCTTGGCCACTGATCTTCCTCGGACTGCATATGGTGCTACAGAACTCCGATTGAGGCAATTTTAGAGGCGTTGGACTCCGATCATCATCGTGACCAGATCTGTACGGTCGGATCGTCAATCCGAGGCTCCGAAGTAAATATCCTTCTCTCCTAACCATAAAAAGGATGCAATTAACCTAAATTATATACAACTACTCTAAATGCAGAATGATGCATGCTATGCAATATTTATAACATGAAATGCAAATATAAGCCTAGGAACATGCATGAATAGGCATTTTAACCTAAATAGATGTGTCTATATCATACCACCATGCTTATCTTTTTCTAGTCCCTAACAAAATTAAACTACATGCTATGTATAAAATCAAAATTAGGATTAGATCTCTTAGGCCTAAGTCGTTTATTAACAATAGAAAATTTCAACTAAGGTCCTAAACCACGGAGACTCAATAGTACTCGAGTGTCTGCCAGAATGCAGACCACCCAAGTCCTCGCTTTATTTGAGAAGGGAAGATATATATATATATTTATTTTTCTTATTTTCTAATTTTTTTGTACTTTTAGAGTTTGAGAGTTACGGGATAACTTTTTACGGCTACCCGACCCGCCAAAGACTTGAAAAGGACTCTAAGCACTAAGCATCTTTGTGAAAAAGTGATAGACTCACAAAACGGCTGTTAAGACAGACTTCGGGTTTCTACAACCCTAGGTGACCTTGCCTAAAGGTTTATCTTTACGATCGGTAGCTTTCTCCCTACTTTTATTTATTGGGTCAACACAAGGGCAAACCCAGTGTATATCTCCCCGGTTTATTCTACTTCCCCGCTTCTTCCCTAAGTGTTTTGGGAATTATTGTGCATTTTTTTTGTGAGCTGGGTTCTGGACAACCGGCCGATAAGCTATTACCACCGACAACTTGCCAGCCATACTCGTGCGATGAAGTGTGATTTTATTTATTTTTTTTTCTCCTTTTCCTTTTTTTTTCTTTTCTTTTTGAGTGTTTCTTTTTTTTTTTTTAAGTAGGTGGCTTCCCTAATCTAAGACTTACCTAAAGGCAGTACAACAAAAATGGTCTTGTGGCTCGGCTCTGGACAACCGACCGATGAGCTGTTACCACTGACAACTTGCCAGCCATACCACCCAAGTCAGTCCATTAGCTACCCAATTTTCGTAAAAATCGTCGGAAAGTGAGTCAGTGCAAAAAAATGTGTGTAGATGCTTAGGCTTAAAGTCCCCCCAAATCAGAGGGCGGGTTCTTAAGTCACATACTTATCATCCCAAATTATTTACCGAATTGAAATAAACTTTAATTGGCGAGGACTCGAGACTAAGTCCACATTTGAGTGGACACCTGGGCTAATTAAGCCCAAAGACCTGAAGAGTCTAGGTGTTTAAGTCCTCTCATATCATTTCCAAAAGTTAATAACTTCCAAATGCCTAAGTTCTCTTTTCCTAATTTCCTTTTTTATCTTTTTTCAA
Organism: Thalassia testudinum; assembly: GCA_037157565.1. Classification (NCBI taxonomy): domain Eukaryota; kingdom Viridiplantae; phylum Streptophyta; class Magnoliopsida; order Alismatales; family Hydrocharitaceae; genus Thalassia; species Thalassia testudinum. The sequence continues at coordinate 35,931,441 of JAZHRO010000049.1, forward strand.
AATTTCAAATTTTTTTTTTAAATTTATATGAAACTAAAAGAAATTCTACAGAGTTAACATAATGATTTTAGGAATTGATTATCCACCCCCCCATGCCTAAATGATGCAATGTCCTCATTGTAAAAATAAAGACATGAAAAGGGCAGAGTAAATAGAACATCACCTGAGTGTCGTGAAAATCCGGTCAGCTCCTTAAAGAGAAGAGTGTATACACATGTGCTAAGTTTAATGCATTCATCTTGGCATAACATACATACAAAGAAGAAATTGAGAATTCACAAGTGCGGGTCAGAATCAAAATAAAAGGGTTGATCATAAAACCCATCTGCAGAAGATGTCCACAGACATGGTCAAGATTATGGTGCAGACCCATGCCCCAGGGTCGAGTGGTTCTCAGGTTCTAGATGAAAATCACCTAGAACCGAAGGTTGTTGTGTTTATGGGGCCGAGCCTGCGATTTAGTGGTGTGCAACCCAAGACCAAAGTGGCGGACAATAGGTAGATCTGGTTCACTAGTTTCAGATGTCCACTTAACATTCAGCTCAAAAAAATAATTAGTTATTCTAGGCTTGGGTCGCATGTGAAAGATATCATAAGGGTCATATAGAAGATAGGTGGTTTCAGGTCAATAGGTACCCTTATATCCAAACTTGTTTTTCCCTCAAAATTAACCTCCCAAATTTTCATTTCCAACTTCCTATCCTCTGAAATCAAGGTTTCTGAGACCTCCAGATCATTGTACACCCCATCTAAAGTACCCAAGTCCAACAATTGTGGCTGAATCAGGATTGACTTGGGCACAATGATCTCAAAAGTATGTTCATTCAGCTCTTCAGGGTGTGGTTGAGGAATGGGGCTACTAATTGAGTCGTCAGGTATCGAATCCTCCAAGTTAGCCCCAATCGAATCAGTGTCTTCAGTAGTCAAGCTACCAAATTGGTCCTCATACTCCTCGAGCCCGTATGTCTCACTAAAATCATTCTCCTCAAGCTTAAGTGAGACTTCACTAAGCGATTTCTCACCCTCAAAATCAAAGAATTCATGATCCTCATTTGTATATGTCTCAACATCACAAGTCATTCCATCATCCAAGGAGACAATTTTTTTCGTTTCCTAACTTGGGGATCTCAGGTGAATCAATCGGTTCATCCTCAAAGGGTTGCTCTAGACCAATCTAATCATCTCCAATCTCCGAATATGTGTTCCCCCCGACAGGCACCTAAGCGGGTTCAGACATTGGCTCTCCTGAAGAGGGTTCATCTCGAGAATCATCCCAAGATTTGACTAGTGCAACCACAAATTTCATCCTCAACCTCGACAATTTCCCAAGAAGGAACTCACCCAAGTCCCTATCCCTAACACTTTGGAGCAAATCCAATAGAGAACTATTAAGTTCATCAATCATTTTGATCATAGGCTCTAGTGCTTCAGTGCATGGTGTTGGCTGAGATTCTAAAGATTGTATAGTGTTCCTTAAATTAGCCAACACCCTATCCAGGATCTGGTTCACCTGAACCGACTGGTTCGATTCAGGTTTGGGTGGATTTGGGTTGAATCTAGGGGAGTCAAGGTATCGAGGTTCTCGGGTCCCTCCTTGATAGTAGGTCATTTCAGGTTGTTTAAAGTTTGGTGGCAACCTAAATTCAGCATAATTCTGGGGAGGGTAAGAGTTATAATCAGCATATCCTTCACGGTTGTAGATCTGGTTAGGTTGATCATCAAAGGATGGAGATTTATAATTATTGTAGCTCTGGGAAGGATAGTAGTCATAGTCTTGTTGTCCAGGGTTAAGCCCTGGACACTGAGGTCCAGATTCATATCCCCAATCAAAGTCATCCTGGCTAGTGGATGGGTAATTACAAGTCAAGTCGGGATAGTAATCATCTTGGGGATAAGTGGTGGTAGGAGGATAGGGTGTGAAATGTGTGTAGGATGTGGAAGGGTACATGGTGAAGTAAGGAGGGAAATTAGAAGAGAAAGGAGCCCTGCAATACAAAAATACAAGCCTGTCCTTAGTTTGGGTAGCCTAAAGGTCTACAGACTCTCAGAATCCATCCTAAGATTATAGACGATTTACTCTACTTATGTCCAGGCAATCCAACGAGTTAGAAGGAGGGATTGGGGAGAAGGTTCTTCCTTTGGCTTGCGCCTCCGGTTCCTAGTGTACCCCCCAGCCGCGGTCGTTTGATGCTACTCCCCTAGCTAGACATCAGATTGACTAGTATAAGCAGGTTAATCATGAACAATCTCAATCTGGATCCCAACGAGCGAACTAGTCCTTAGGGCCAACGTCTAATCAATTTTAGTTAGGCTTGGGACAATGGTGCTTCAGTAATGTGATGGGCCCTTTAGATGGGTTGTGCCCTTAATGATCAGTTAAAATGTGTGTGCGTGCACAACCAGGGTTCTCAAATAAGGTTACTTGATGATGTGTCTTTTAGGGTTCAACCTTGTTTAGTAGCTTTTAGGGTTTAATTCTTAGGTTGGTTCAATCAAGGTTTAGTAGAACACTCCAAGGTTTAGTAGAACACAGCGAGGCGACGTTTACTATATTGAAAATCGCACTTCGTTTCATTTCTTTTTGGTATTTTAGGATTTTGATATTTGTTTGTATTTTTGAAATAAAAGAAATCAAGCAAACGTATCACAAGATAGAGATGAAACAAATATGATATATATGTCAATCCAACGTCAATTACAATGAACTATAAAAGCATAAAAAAAGAGGGGGGTGGAAATCTCCCGAAACGGCTGTTCGGCAAGAGGACGGCACCTGGCGGAAGCTCAGACGAAGGAGGTGAGGAGTGGGACGATGGAGGTGAGATGCTGGAGGACGTCATGTTGAGGAAAGCTTTGGCATGGCTCCGGAATGGAGGTGAGAAGACGGAGGTGATCTGCTACCGGAATGGAGGTGGGAGGATAGCTCCAAGGTGATCTATGAAGGGAGATGGGAAGTTGGAAGGGTATTTGGTGGGGCAGAGGTTTGCTACACTAATAGGCACCTTGGGAGCTTGAGAACAAGCTCTAATGGAGCGTTGGTAGGCTTGCTAGAGCTTGGGAGTAGGTGGGAGTAGAGTAGGTAGAGATGGCTTGGAAGGGAGGGGGTGAAGGTCCTTTTATAGTGGTGGAGAAGAGGCAAAAATTGGTATGGGGTCATTAGTGACATCCAGGCCGTCACTGGAAACGTTGCTATAGGTAGCTCATGCCCGCTGCCGCCCAAACCTGGCTTTGCTAGCATGCGATGAATTACCGACGGCTGTAAGCGTCGCTATAAGTCCAGCTCAAGCGTCGCTGTAGTCCACCTAACGCTGCGCTGGCACCGCTCCTACCTTGCTGCGTCCATACGCACACCCATGCGTTGGCGCTGCGCGCATGCACGCCTGCGCGCCCGCGCGCCCGTGGGCGCACCCGCATTGCTACGCGCATGCAGTGCTGCGTGCGTGTGCTGGCAACATGCGCTGTGCCACATGGCGCAGTCTGGGCCGTCCATCTTCTTCTTGTTGTAGGGGCTGCTACAGAGCTCGGATTGAGTCGATTTTTGCACTATTAGGCTGTGATCGTCAACCGGAATCCATCTGCACGGTTGGATTTATCATTTGAAGCTCCAAATTATGTCTCCTAGTCCCTTGGCCATTGTTCTTCCTTGGATTGCATATGGTGCTACGGAACTCCGATCGAGGTGATTTCAGAGGCATTGGACTCCGATCGTCGTCTTGATCAGATCCGTACAGTCAGATTGTCAATCCGAGGCTCCAAAATAAATATCCTTCTCTCCTAACCCCAAAAAGTACGTAATTAACCTAAATTATATACAACTACTCTAAATGCAGAATGATGCATGCTATGTAATATTTATAACATGAAATGCAAATCTAAGCCTAGGAACATGAATGAATAGGCATTTTAACCTAAATAGATGTGTCTATATCAAGCGCCATCCAGCCGCTCGATTCTCACGCGCGCGATCACGTGCTTGAGCACGCCCCATCTAACGCACGTGCACGCAACTTGAGGCACGGGCGAGGTTCAAATCCAACCGTTCAATCTTCGATCGGGTGGCTTAAGTGATCCTTGCACTGTGCACATGGAGGGCAGTTGTGTGCATGAAGGCGCGAGGGCAGGGGCAAGAGCGACGCTTGCGGTATATCTACAGCGACGTCTTTGGATGTCGCTGTTGACCCGAGGACAAATTTGAACCCGCTCCTCAACTATAAGAAGGGACCTATCCCTCCCATTTGCATCCATGTTCTACCTAAGAAACTCCACCACTCCTTAGACCTCCAAGCAAGGTTGTGAAGACATCGAGCCGCCGATGGATGCCCCTCCACCGCCATGGCTGTCGTGCATCTCCACTTTGCTAGTTTCTGGTTTATTATTTGTGTTGCTTAAGCTTTCATCTACCATTGTAGTTCTAGAACTGAATCATTTACGCAATATATTCTCTATTCTATTATCACAATTGTCTCTTCTGTAGTTAGATATTCTTGCATCATCATAATGATTTTCTAACCCTATCTCTCTTCTCTCTCTCTCCCTTTCTCTCCCTCTCTCCCTTTCTTTCTCGTTCTATCTGATTTGCAAGTGAAACAAACGATGAATTTTTGTGACACAAAGCAAGTATTTGATCCGATTTCACGCCTCCCTATGTTCGACACTCGGACTCATGTCCGTTTATTCTTATTTAAAATTGATGTCGTAAAATGCCCTACAACAAACGATTTTACACAAACACGTCCAGCGAACATCAGTTTTTGGCACCGTTTCCAGGGAGGCAATGGATCTCTTATTCACTTTCATTTTCTTGGTCATTATTTATACTTGTGTTATCTAATTTGCTCTTTTCTCTCTTCTTGTGGTTGCAGGAACCTTGTCATCGGTAACGGGAGGAGAACGAGTCGAGTTGGATCGAAAGGAAGCACAGGAAGAAGACTGCCATTGACCCAAAGGATTGATCTTATCTTCCCATGATCCAAAGGTAACTTTCCATCCTTGGACCAAGAAATGGTGGTGTTATAAAAAAACTCTCTTTTGTTTGTTGAAGAAAAATACCACCACTAGGTCTTCAACCCGATAACATTGAAAAAAAATCATTTTCTGGACTCGGGTTGAGGACATGATTAACGGACCCTCTACACCTCTAAAAATTTTGAAAAAAATCTCAGAGGTGCCCCTTCTAGTACTAAAACTCTCCTTCAATTTTCAGAGCTAAACTCTTTGGCATTTGGTCGTGAGAAATTCGATACTGGAAGTGCGCAAGGTTGTCCTATGTTCTAGAGATTTGTAGAGTGTTCTTACTGCTACAAACTCCACATAGCTCGGATTTGAGAGAGATTTATATTTCTAGAAATATCTTGAAATTCTATACACTTCATCTAAAGAACACTTTCACAAATGAAATTGACTAGTGCTTGTTTGGATCAACACATTAAACTTGCGCACTAATCTAGAAGTTCTGGACAGATTGACCCCCTCTTAAAGAAATGTGAATTTGGTTGGTCTACTATCCACAAAAAATTCTGAAATTGATTTTGTTGAAAATCTCATTTGATTTTGGTCAGGATAGGGTCATTGCTTGTTTTGATTGGACCCTTCTTGACAAAATCATAAAAAAGATTCATTGAATAGAAGCTGCACACCCTAGGATCTTCTACACTAGGGAGTTTTTTATTTTATATAGTCACACGAAAAGCCTTAAAGAAAATCAATTTTCACCAACTGTGTGTCTATACATTTGTGCCGTGTTTGAAGGTGTAAACAAGTGAGAACTTTAAAAGCCATTAAAGCAAGATTTAAATCCTAAAAATAACACATGTTAATCTTGCCTGTGAAGGAACACTTGTTTTGGCATTAGGTCCTTGCACCCAATTGTGCACACACTTCTCACATCTATTTCCCTTCGCATCTCTCGTGGTTCTTCTCTGGTGTATGCACGGAAGGTGATCACTTCATCTCAAATTAGTTGCTTTAGATAGAGAAACTAGGAGAAAACTTGATTTTTCTAGGGGTAGGACTGAGGACATGGCTGACCCATGAGTTGAGGAGGCTGAGGATCAAACTCAACCCAATGCCATGGCCATGATTCAAGTTTAGATTACCGCCAACCACCAACTTCAGCAACAACAGATTCACACCATCATGCAAGCCATACACCGACTACAAAACCCTTAAGGGCAGAATCAATGATAGAACCCTTAAGGACAACCCCCACTGAACCCACCACCACCCCTTGAGGGCCAGCCAAGGCCTCTCCATGATTTAAATGATCCATCTGCCATCCGAGTAGAGCCATACCTTAGGGTCCCCAAAGGGGGAGATGATTCTAAGCTAAAACCCAATGTACTTAGCTTGATTTAAAGCCATTTCCATGGGAGCTCAAATGAAGACCCTTTCCAACACCTAGAGGACTTAGAGCTGATTGCCCGGACCGTAAATCCTAAAAACATCAGTTTAGATATTGTTTTAATCAAGATGTTCCCATTCTCCATAAGAGACAAAGCGTATCATTGGCTTAGGACTCTAGGGAGACCCATCTCCACTTTGGTGTAATTAAGGCATGCCTTTCTTAAGAAGTTTTTCCCCATAGGAAAGACTAATGCCCTTAGGAGAGCAAGTACTACTTTTACCCTGCAAAGTGGAGAGCAATTTCATGAGGCATGGGAGAGATTTAATGAATTATTGAGGAAATGCCCACACCACGAGGTTCAAGGTGGCAATTGGCCTAGATTTTCTACCATGGTCTGGAAAGCAACTTTAGGAATTTTGTGGATGCTTCATGTGGAGGCAAATTTTTGAATAAGGATGAGCAGAGTGTGTTTGAGCTCTTTAAATCAATGAGCAAGAATTCACTTAACAATGCCTCCATCGCCCAATTTAATCAGTCCAGTCAACCCCGTGGTGGCATTTATGAATCAATTCTGGAATGGTTGACATGGACATTAAAGTCAAGAAGTTGGATCAGGTTGAGTTGGTGGATAAAAAGATTGACGAGCTGTTGAACCATACCCGAACCCCATTATAGACCTTCTCCCTAGCGAAGGGAGCTCACAATGTGGACTTGGTTCAATCTATGAACCAAATACACCATGAACAACCCTTGATCATGTTCCAAGGAAGGACCTTTGATCCCTCAAACTCTAATTACTCTTTCCCCTTTCCTTCGGCACCTTCTACCTTTAAAGATGCCCAAGCCATCCAATGATTTTCTAAGCCAGACCCTTTCTCCAACACTTACAACCCAGGATGGCACAACCACCCAAACTTTGCCTTGTCGAATCAAAAACTGAATCAATTCCAGAACTGACCTAGGCAAAACCCTCCCTCCTATCAGTAAGGTCCACCTACTAGACCCCCCTATAACCAAAATAGGGCAGCCCCTACACAGAACCAAATGGACACTCTGATTAAAATGATGGATGATATGATTCAGAAACATCAGGAGGAGATGGCATTAGTGAAGGGACAGTTGAGCCAGCTATTGGATAACAAACAACAGGGGTCCCTTCCTTCTCATCCACAATTAAACTAGAGGAATGTAATGAATAGAGGCCACAATCCTCAAGGGTTCCAATCAAATTAGGGGCATGCCCACATGATCCAACAAGCCCCATAGACACCTCCTGGGTTTAATGCTTCTGCATCTTCTCAAGGATCTAACCATGGTTCCATTGCCTCAACCAATGCGGTTATCTTGAGAAGCGGCACTCAAACCTAGGACCCCAAATGGCCAACCCCTCCCGTGACTTCACTACCGAAGATGCCTGATTTTGAGGATGAGTGGGAGGAACCCAAGGATCAGGAGCCTGAACTAATTCAAACCCAAATACCATACCCTGAAGCCTTGGAGAAAATAAAGAAAAAGAGAAATGTGGCTGAGAATGAGTTGTTGGAGATTTTTAAATAAGTACAGATTAATATACCTTTCCTCGATGCAATCAAGCATATCCTGACTTACGCTAAATTTTTTATGGATGTCTGTACACCTAAGCATAAGGTGAGAACCCAAGCACGTAGGAAGGTAGTCCTCTCAGAACAAGCTAGTTCAGTGATATTGAGTAGCCAACCTCCGAAAAGAACTGACCCTGGAGCACCTCCGATATTTTGCAATATTGGTGACATGACATTTGATAGAGAACTCTTGGACTTAGGTGGTTCAATTAACTTAATCTTGACTACCCTTTATCACCAGTTCAGATTTGGGGAATTAAAGCCCACACCTGTGACTATCCAATTGGCTGACCAATCCATGAAAACCCTGAAAGGGGTAGTCGAGAATGTAATTGTTCAGGTTAAGGACTTCTACTTCCCAATTGACTTTTTAGTCCTTGACATGGAAGTCCCCGAACAACTATAGAACACACCCATCATCCTGGGCAGACCCTTCTTGGCTATGGCCAAGGCGAACATTGATTGTGACATGGGATGTATGGAAATTGCCTTCAGAGATAAGAAGATGCAATTACATATCTTCAAGAATACTAAGTCTTTTGATTGCAGTTGGGTTGAGGAATATGATCCCGTGGAAACCCTGGTTGAAGAATGCCTCACGGTTAGCTCTTTAGAAAACCATATGATTCAACCAGTTGATGACTACCCTGACCCATCCTAGTCTTTGGAGGTTGAAATCTGTAGAGCTAATTACCACTGGCAACCTCCATTTGAGGAGATTGATGTTAATCAAGTCCCACCCTTCCCTTACCCGTTAAACATTGTCCCACCTGCACCTGAATTGAAACCTTTGCCCAACAACCTTAAGTATGTCTTCCTAGGACCTGATCAGACTTTCCCTATGATTATCAATGCACACCGAACTAGGGACCAAGAACTTAGGTTGACTACTACCCTTTCTAAACATCAGGTAGCTATTGGGTGGACAATTTTTGACTTAAGGGGAATTAGCCCTATTTATTGCACTCACAAGATCTATTTGGAAGATGGGGCTCGACCTTCTCGCCAGATGTAAAGGCGATTAAACCCGAATATGCGAGAGGTCATTTAAAAGGAAATAATCAAGTAGCTTGATACGGAAATCATCTACCTGATTTCCAACAGCCCCTGGGTGAGCCCTACTCAAGTAGTACCAAAGAAGGTCAGGCTCACCGTGGTCACGAATGACCAGGGAGAATCCATCTCCGCCGCACCACAACCACGTGGCAGGTGTGCATTGATTATAAGAAGCTTAATGAGGCCACTTTCCCCTGCCATTCATTGACCAGATTCTTGAATGATTGGCAAGGAGGAAATATTTTTGCTTCCTGGATGGATATTCAGGATATAATGAGGTTGCTATTGCACCAAAGGACCAAGAGAAGACACATTCACTTTCCCGTATGGCACGTTTGCATTCTGCCATATGCCATTCGGGTTATGCATCGCACCCGCTACCTTTCAGCATTGCTTGTTAGCCATCTTTTCAGAGATGGTAGGTGAATATTTGGAGGTCTTTATGGATGATTTCTCCATGTTCGGAAACTCATTTGACCATTGTCTTAGCAACCTAGAAAAAATCTTGAAGCGATGTATCGAGGTCAACCTAGTTTTAAGCTGGGAAAAGAAGCATTTTATGGTTCAAGAAAGGATTGCCCTCGGTCACATCGTCTCGCAGAGGGGCATTGAAGTTGATCGAGCTAAGGTCGATTTAATTTTCAAACTTCCACCTCTTAGCTCAGTCAAGCAAATCCAATCTTTCCTAGGACATGTTAGCTTCTATAGAAGGTTCATTATGGATTTTTCCAAACTTTCCAAGCCTTTGACTGACCTTCTAGCCAACGACGTACTTTTTGACATGACACCTAATTGCATCAATGCCTACAACACCCTTAGGGATATAGTCTCAATTGCACCTATTTTACAACCCCCAGACTAGTCCCAAGGCTTTGAGATAATGTGCGATGCATCAAATTTTGCTGTTAGAGCTGTCCTAGGACAAAGACGAGAGAAAAAACCCATGGTGAACTACTACGCGAGCAAAACCTTGGATGAGGCTCAATGGAATTACACTGTCATGGAAAAAGAACTGCTTGCCATAGGTTTTGGATTTGAAAAGTTCATATCATACCTTCTAGGATCTCACGTGATTATTTACACTGACCACTCGGCTATCCGGCATTTGTTACCCCATAGGCTGTCATGGACATTGTTAAGAAAAATATCTTTTCCCGATTTGGGATGCCGAAAGCCATGATCAGCGATGGTGGGAGTCACTTCATTAATGCCCAATTTCATGCCCTACTTAAGAAATACAAAGTCACTTACCGCATTGTCACCCCATATCACCCGCAAACAAATGGGCAAATTGAGGTCTAAAATAGGCAGATTAAAAATATTCTGTAAAAGACTGTGAGACCTGACTGGAAGGATTGGTCCACACAATTGGACGATGCCCTTTGGACATATAGGACCGCCTTTAAGACCCTGATAGGCATGTCGCCTTATCGATTGGTCTTTGGCAAAGCTTACCACCTTGCAGTCGAGTTGGAGCATTGGGCATACTGGGCTGTTAAGCAGTGCAATAGGGATTCCTAGATGGCTAGAACTCAAAGGAAGCTCCAACTCTCCGTGCTCGAGGAAATCCATCGAGACGCTTACGAGAACAATAGACTTTATAAGAAGATGAAAGCCATCCATGACAAACACATTAATAGAAAACCCTTTGAACCAAATCAACAAGTCTGGCTATTTGATGCAATACTTAAACACTTCCCCAAGAAACTGAGATCTAAGTGGATGGGACCATATCAAGTGGTCAAACCTTATCCCAATGGGTAGTTGAAATTGCCAATCCCAAGGCTGGGTAAACCTTCACTGTTAATGGTCAACGATTAAAACATTTTCTTTCCCAGATTCCCGCGAAGGAAGTTGTGACCCTCATTGAGGGTTAAACTGGAACTACGCCCAGCTGGAGGCATAAAACTCAACGCTTCCTAGGAGGCAACCCAGAGGTTTCAAGCTGATCGGATTCACGATTACAACTCAGGTGATTTCTTTCCCTACTCCCTTGCATACATTTATTTTTCCAATGAGGACATTGTCCAACTTAGGCATGGGGGGTGGTAATTCATAGGATCTGAGTACAAAATTGTTAGCTTGAACTAATTTTATTTATTTTCATTAAAAAAAAAGAAAAGTTATTAAAATTAGGAAAAGAAAACTTATGTATTAGAAGCTTGTCAACTTTAGGAAATGATACGTTAGGGACCTAATCGCTTAGACCCTTCAGGTCTTTGGACTTAATCAGTCCGAGTGTCCACTAAAATGTGGACTTGGTCTCGAGTCCCCACCACCTTAATGTATACTAATCTGGTCAATAAAGTAGGGTGATAAGTAAAAGACTTATCAACCCACCCTCTGATTTGGGGGAATTTTTAGTCTAAGCATTTACACAAGTTTTCCACTGACTCACTCATCGGCAGTTCTAATGGAAATTGGGTAGCTAATGAACCTTCTAGGGTAGTATGGCTGGTAAGTTGTCGTGAGTAACAACCCATTGGCAGGTTGTCCAAAGCCTAGCCACAGGACCATTCTCTTTCACTACTGCCTCTAGGTAAATCTTAGATCAGGAAAGCAAAAAAAAAAATCAAGAAGAAGAAAATAGAAAACGAGAAAAGAAATAAGAAATATGCTACACTTCACCACACAAGTATGGCTGGCAAGTTGTCGTGGGTAACAACCCATTGGCCAGTTGTCCTGATCCCAACTCATAAAATGCACAAGAATTCCAAAACACTTAAGAAAGAAGTGGAGAAGTAGTATAATCCGGGGAGATATACACTGGATTCGCCCTTGTGTTGACCCCACAAAAATAAAAAGTAGGGAGAAAGCTACTAGTCAGATAGATACACCTTTAGGCAACATTTTTTCTTTCGGGTCACCTAGGGGCATAGAAACTCAAAGTCCATTTTAATTGCTGTTGAGTGATTCTATCACTATCACAATAAGATGCTTAGTACTAAGAATCCTTTTTGAGTCTTGGGTGGATTGGGTAGCCGTAAAAAGTTACCCTGAAATCCTCAACACCAAAAATCCAAAAAAATTAGAAAAGATGAAAAAGAAATATGTATTTGCTTCTATATAGAATAGGGCGAGGACTCGTGCGGTCGGCATTTTGGCAGGAAACCCAAACACTATTAAGTCTTAGTGAGTTAGGTTCTTAGTAGAAATTTCCTCCAGTTTACAAGCAACTTCTACCCAAGCGGTCAATTCCTAATTTTAGTTGTAAATAACATTTAGATCAAACCTTATTAGGGACTAGCAAGGGGTGGGCATGGGGGTATGATGACTCTACAATGTTCAGTGTTAATATTATCAATTAGAATCAATTTCGAGGGTACTTGGGCGATAATGACATATTATAATGGACTTGGGAGCATTGCATGCATGTTCTGTAACCTTTACATTTTAATCGCTTAGAATCAATGTTTAATGACCATGTGCACAAGTTCATTTTGAAACAAGTCTCAGATGAGCGATCAAACTGTACGGATGGATCTTGACTGACGAACGAAGTCCAACAGACTCAAACTCATCCCAATCCAACCTCTGTAGCTCCCACAACAAGCTCAAGAAATCCTGACCGTTGATCCACTAATCAACGACCCTAAATGTGACATGTGGCACCCGCTCCTTTGTCAATCACACCCGCTTCCTCTCTTCATCATGCGTAGATGAGATCCACCTCCGCACAAGATCCACCATGGGATCAGCATCCAATGGTCACCACCGCTCCAACACCTCAACGTTGAGAAGTCGTAGATCGCGTTTTTGATAGAAAAAGAATGCGTCGTAGTATAGTCGTGAAGTACGATCCAACAAGGATATTATTTTGCAAAAATTACGAGACTTGAGTCTCGGTCATTCGACTCTAGGAGGCGTTGTTTTCACTTTTGAAATCGATCTTTTTTGCTACTCTACTTCGTTTAAAGACGCACGCTGGTTTCTAATCTCCTAACTAAGACTTCACTGCTCCTGTTATTAACTCAGATCACCTGTGCATGCGTCAAGTAAATCACGAAAGTGAACGTGTGAGTTTCTGTGCACACGATTCTAGTGAGGTGGTGACTAGTTATGGAGAAAGCATCTATTGTCAGATTTTCAATATCCTCAGGAAATGACATGCTGGTGCGTAATATATAGACTGTTAAAGAGTAGGCACTTAAATCACGCAAGTATGATAATTATTAAGCTCACAGTGATTTCAAACACATAAAGAGACATATATATATATAAATGCAATTTCATTCATTCATTGGAGAGTTGTTGCACAAGGAAATCTAAAGGAAAGCTTATACATAAATGCTTGAAAATTAAACCTAGCTACCAGAAAACGATTGCATACAAGAATCAATGGGGGGATTTCGCATGCATCATTGGGGGAGAAGTAAGACTACACTACTAAGCAGTAAATGAAAGTAATAAAGATTGAAGAGCATGATTTAAAGCTAGAAGAATAGAGGGCATTCAGGGGTGGTCCCCAATGGCCTTGGAGTGGTCGAGAGGAGAATGAGGGGCAGCCAATGTAACTTAGGCCGACCCTTGGAGAGAGGTAGAGTTGATCCAGTATCCCGGCATGGTGTCCTCCATGGTGGTGGTAGTGAGCTCGTGGAGGTGGAGTGACTATCTAACTGGAGGTGGCGTGAATGGCACCAATGGAGTGCAACTGCCAAAGAAGCGAATGAATGTGTTTGGCCGCCCATGGGGTCTTTTTATAGACCCAATGGCTTCTCTCTAGAGAGGTGTAGAACTCTCTAGAGAGAGTACAAGAGTAGCCGGCCACATGTGGGTGGATGTGGTCTTTGAGATCCAAGAATTATGGATCTCAATTTGAATTCCTCTTGGTTGCTAAATTTGGCAACCAACAGGTGGCACCATCTAAAGATGTCTCTAGAGAATTCTAGAGAAGTGTGTGTGCATGAATGGGTGTGTGTGTGTGTGTGTGTGGTCGTGCTCTATGTGGCTAGGTGGCTTAGGTTAGGTCCTAAGGGGTTTGGGTAGGTGTAGGTCTTGAATTAGGGTTACAAACCCTAATTGCTAAGCGGAAAATGCAATTAAACTTAACCTAAGTTTAATTGAATGAGTGTGAACCTAAATGAGAGTAGAATAACTCAATTAGGTTGGGTTTAGGTCAATTGGACTCTTACCAAGTCCAATTAAACTTGTGTGGGTTGCGATCTAAGCTCAATTGGACTCAATGAGTCCAATTGACTTAAGTGAAGGTAATTGACTTGATCTAAGTCAATTGGGTTCGGTGAGGACCTAATTAGGTCCTTAGGTAGGTCTAGAGGTGATGTACTAGGGTTAGGACACCTTAATTTAGGTTCCTATGAGCTTGGGATTAGGTCTAGGGAGCTAGAGATCTAAGACCAAGACTTGAATCTCAAAACAGGGACTGGAGACCAGTATCAGACATCCAATAATAGGATCAGATGACTTATACTCAAAAATCAGAAGTCCATACTTCAGTTATGGACGTCCAATTTGAGTCAGGGGGAAATCAAGGTTCTATTTTGGGTACCCTGCAGAAATTGGACGTCTAACAAAGTGTCTCGACATCCAATAACACTGCAGAAGTGTGTTTGAGGTGTGCGAGAGATGGCTAAGGGTCCTGGACGTCCAGATAAGGGGTGGAACTAGGGTTTTAGGGCTTCCTAGGGTGTTGTGACCCAATCTAAGGGTTGCTAAGGCTTGGGGAAGTCTTTAGGCTATCCTAGGGCTAGGATGGACCTACGCTCTTCACATTTTACTACTTTATTTCTACTTAATAGAGTAGCTAACCTTAACTCCCTTACATCATTATTCCTGCATCTAATCTAAGTCTTCTGCTCTAGCTCTGCTACAACACCCGTTATTCCTGATCCGGCTTTAGATCTAGCTCATGATCAGCTTATTGCCTGCAATCGACATAATGCACTTAATAGCACATTATAACATTATTTTATGCATAGCTAAAGGAAAGTAGTAAAGATGCAGATAATGCGTATGCATTCATGAATAACCCTAACTTACGCTAAGTCCTAGCTTAATCTAGGTCAATTAAGACCTATGATTGCCGCGCAATCACTCAACATCTTCACAACCATCCACGCTGATGGATCATTGGTCGCGCCTCTAGCCCACATACACCCGATGAGGGATCGAATCCCACTTCACCCCCATCACATGCCAATTGAAATTAGACCGTTCGATCGGGTGCGATGAGCGCCATCCAACCGCTCAATTCTCACACGCACGATCATGCACTCGAGCACGCCCCATCTGATGCATGCAAGCATGAGTTGAGGCATGGGCGAGGTTCGAATCCAGTCGTCCAATCTTCAATCGGACAGCTTAAATGATCCTTGCACTGTGCGCATGGAGGGAAACTGTGTGCATGAAGGCGCGAGGGCAGGGACAAGGGTGACGCTTGCAGTGGGTCTTCAACGACGTCTTTAAATTTTGCTGTTGACCCGAGGATGAATTTGAGCCCTCTCCTCAACTATAAAAGGGGACCTATCCCTCCTATTTGCATCCATGTTCTACCTAAGCAACTCCACCACTCCTTGGAGCTCCAAGCAAGGTTGTGAAATGCGTGTGATCACACACTCGAGCATGCTTAATCCAATGCACACGGGACGCGAGATGCAATCCTAGCCGTTCGATAAAGAATCTAACAGCTTAAGTGGTGTGGATGCAGATCGCATGGATGGCAGCTGTGCATGCATTGAAGGCACGAGGGCGAGGACTAGGGCAATGCTTACGACGGGTCTATAGCTACATTTTGAATGTCGCTATTGACCCAAGGATGAATTTTAGCCCTCTCCTCAACTATAAAAAGGGACCTACTCCTCTCATTTGTGCAATCTTCTACCTAAGCAATTCCACCACTCCATGAGCTCCCAAGCAAGGTTGTGAAGATGCCAAGCCACCTACGGAAGTCTGTCCACCGCCGTGGCTGTCTCGACGCCAACCACCACCTTACATTTAGTTTTAATTCTTTGATAGTTGTAGTTATTCCTCATATTCAAGCATTCATCTATATTTGGTTGAACATGACATTTGATAATCAATTGAATGTGTTTTTGATATCTTGTTTTTGCAACGTGTTATTATGATTCTCTAACCCTATCCCCCCTCTCTCTCTTTCTCTCTCTCTCTCCCTACCTCTCTCTGTCTATTCATTTTACAAGCAAACAAATCGACATATTTTTGTGACTTTGAAGCGAGTAAATGATTCAGAATCTTGCCTCCCTATGTTTGACAATCGAACTTATGTTCGAAACTTCTATTTAAAATTGACATCGTAAAATATGCTACAACGAACGATTTTACACAAATGCGTTTCGCGACGGTCAGTTTTTGGTGCCGTTGTCTGGGAGCCCATGGATCTTTTATTCACTTTCATTTTCTTGGAAATTAATTGTATTCATGTTATCTAACTTTCTCTTCTCTCCTTTTGTGGTTGTAGGAAATGCATGCAGCGGTAATGAGAGAACGTACCAGGTTGGGTCGAAGGAAGTGCAAGAAGAAGACCACCATCAATCCGAAGGTTCGATCTTGTCTTCCCATGATATAAAGATAACTCATCATCCAGGGACTTAAAAAAATGATGGTGTTATAAAAGAAAACCTCTCTTTTGTTTGTCGAAGAAAACACCACCATTAAGTCTTCAACCTGCTATCTCTGCAAAATCATTTTCTAGATTCGGGTTTAGGACACAATTAAAGGATCCTTAGCACCTCTAAAAATTTTGAGAAAAATCTCAGAGGTGTTTCTTCTAGTAGGCAAACTCCATATAAAATTTCATAGCCAAACTCTTTGTGGTTTGGCCATGAGAAGTTCGCTACTAGAAGTGCACAAGGTTGTCCTGAGTTCTGGATATCTGTAGGTTGTTCTTGCTGCTGCGAACTCCATGCAGCTTAGGTTTGTGATAAATTCATATTTCTGGAAAGCTCTAAAAATTCTCCACACTTCATCTGCAAACCATCTTTTTATTTGAAATTGATTAGTGCCTGTTCTAATCAAAATCTTAAACTTGCACACTAATCTAGAAGTTCTAGACAGATTGACCCCCTCTTGAAAAGAAATGAATTTGGGTAATATATCATCCTCAAAATATTTTGAAATTAATTTTGTTGAAAAGCTCATTCAACTTCAGTCAGGATAGGGTCATTGCTTGTTTTGATTGGACCCTTCTTAACAAAATCTTAAAACAAGATTCATTGAGTAAAAGCTGCACACCCTAGGATCTTCCACACTAGGAAGCTTTTAACTTTATAGTTACACAAAAGTCCTTAAAGAAAATCAATCTTCACCAACAGTGTGACTATAAATTTGTGCCTTGTTTGAATGCATAAACAAGTGAAATTTTAAAATCCATTAAAGCAAGATTCAAATTTTAAAAATCACACATCTTAATCAGAATACTTATTTTGGCATTGGGTCCTTGCACCCAATTGCACACACAGCTTAAACTGAAATTTTAAGGGCATTAAACCCCCTAACGCCCTTAACTTAATCCTTGAGCACAAGCACTAACCTAGCCCTAAAAATTAAGTAGACGTTGGCCCTAAGACTCATTGAGTTCGTTTCAGAGTATTTTCCTGAACGCATAGTGAATTAGTGACGACTGCTTGCTCCAAAAGGTGCTGAGTTGGGAGGCCTGATTGTCAAACAACTTAAGCAAGTTGGGTTTGGCATAATTAGCAGCCTTTGGGACACGCTCCCCCTGCTTTGCCTTCCCAACTCTACCATCTTCGGGAGTAAGGACAACACCGAATTCACTGTGTGGTCGGAATCTACTTCTGAAGTGTAAGTCGCCTAGGTGTACACTGTAGGGCATAGGTTTGTTTGCTTGATTGTGCACACACTTCTCGCATCTGTTTCCCTTCGCATCTCTCCTGGTTCTTCTTCAGTGTATGCATGGAAGGTGATCACTTCGTCCTGAATTAGTTGCTTTAGACAGAGAAAATAGGAGAAAACTTGATTTTTCAAAGGGTAGGACTGAGGACATGGTCGACCGACGAGTTGAGTGTTGAATGTGCGAGTTGCTACGTTAACATGTTTGGTTCTGAAAAACCTGTCGTCGTAGTATGAAAGCGAAGAACTCATGTTCAACAAATAAAATTTATACCGAAATGGAAATTCTGGGTAGAACACAGAGAGGCGGACACTCGATATAAAAATTACACGTTTATTTTATTTGTCATGAAGTAATTCAATTGATTAGAACTATCTAACTATTTACAATAAATAGAAGAGAGAGAGAGAATAAGAGAGAGAATAATACAAACAAAAATCAAAAGAGATATAGAATGCACATGGAATTCATTATCAAAAGGATTGTTTATTACACTAAATATCACAATGAGAAAGCAGGAAAATGACTACACTAGAAAGCGGTAAATCTACTCTACAAAGCAGTAAATCTATTCTAAAAAGTAGTAAAAAGAATGGGGAGAGAGATATCCTCCTCGACGGTCGCTTGGAGGACGAGTCGGATGGGACGACGCCTGGACGAAGGAGGACGAAGCAGGACAAAGGAGAACGAAGCGGGAAGAACGGGAATGGGGCAGCACGTCGTTGTCGTTGTCGTCGTCGTCGCAGGATCTGCTTCGTACAGGGGGACAAAAAATTGACTTTATCTCGCAAGAAGCATCCCAGGTGTGGGACAAACTTCTCCTGAGCTTTGGAGAGGGAGAGAAGAGAAGGAAGGGGTGAGAATTTTGTGTGGAGGGGGTCTCCTTTTATAGTTGCAAGGAGTGGGGGCAATTTGGTCATTACAACTTTAAAAACATTAATTCAGGACCTTTAGTGACGGATAAAACTATTGCTAAAGGTCTGAACGTGGGTGTAGTGGGCGACATGCGCACTCCCGCTTGCTTGTCCGCGCGTTCAACGCACGCGCACGTCCAGTCGATCTTAGCCGTCCGATCGCGAGATCGGACGGCTTAAACCACACCTCCGCCCGCCTGAGCTACGTGCCCCATCGCGTGCGATGCCGCGTCTTCGCCGCGCTTGCAATAGCGCGTGAGCGCTATCGGGCACGCACAGCCATGCAATTGCGATCCAATGCTCACCCACGCCCGCTCACCCGCGCCGCTCGCCTGCTCGCGAGGAATCGAACGTGGGCCAGCAACTCGCGATAAGGCGCTTGCTCGCTACGCTATGAAGGGGAGTTGGTAGTGGAAATGATTTAAGCGGCGCGTTTTCATGGCCGTTGGATCAAGATCCAACGGCCTAGATCGCGCATTGGATTTCCTTTGGAGAAGCAGCGGTAGTCTTGAGGGTCGGTTGGATGGCTGAGATGGCACCATGTGGTGCCATCTTGGCCGTCCATCTTCTGGATGATGTAGATGGTGCCACGGGTGTCAGATTGAGTCGATTTTCATGCCGTTAGGCTGCGATCGTCGATCTGAATCCATCTGTGCTGTCGGATTTGTCGTTTGAAGTGTGGATTCACACCATCTTGACCCTTGATCTTCTAGGGTTCCCCGATCACTATCTGATTGTACAGATGTCTGATTGGGCAATCTTGAAGTCGTTGAACTCCAATCGTCACCCTGATCACATCTGTACGGTTGGATCTTCGATCCGAGACCCCGATAAAAAGTTTTCCCTGTCCATGAACATAAAAGGAGACAATTAACCTCCATTTTATTCAAACTACTCTAAATGCAAGATGATGCATGTTATGCAATATTTATAGCATGCAATGCAATCGTATGCTTAAGAACATGCATAAGTAGACATCTTAAGTAGTGTAAACGTGCTTAGAATAAGGAGGTTGAGGACCAACCTCAACCCAATGCCATGACAATGATTCCGGCTCAAATTACCTCCAATCACCAACTTTACTAACAATAAATTCACACCATCATGCAGACTATACACCGACTACAGAACCCTCAGGGGTAGAATCAAGGGTAGAACCCTCAAGGACAACCTCCTCTGAACCCATCCAACCCACCACCACCCCTTGAGGGACAACCAAGGCCTCTCTATGAATTTTACGATCCCTCTATCATCCGTATAGAGTCATACCTTAGGGTCCCCGAAGGGGGAGATGATTTTGAGCTAAAACCCAATGTCCTTAGCTTGATTCAAAGCCATTTCCAAGGGAGCTCAAATGAAGACCCCTTCCAACACTTGGAGGACCTTGATCGGATTGCTTGGAGCATGAAACCTAGGAACGTCCATTTGGATATTGTGTTAATTAAGATGTTCCCATTCTCCCTGAGAGACAAAGCGTCTCATTGGCTTAGGGCTTTAGGGAGACCCATCTCCACTTAGGAGGAATTAAGGCATGCTTTTATTAAGAAGTTTTTGCCCATAGGAAAGACTAATGCCCTTAGAAGAGCCATCACTACATTTACCGTACAAAGTGGAGAGCAATTTCATGAGGCGTGGGAAAGATTTAATGAATTACTGAGGAAATGCCCACACCATGAGGTTCCAAGGTGGCAATTGGCCCAGATTTTCTACCATGGTCTAGATAGCAACCTTAGGAATTTCGTGGATGCCTCATGTGGAGGCAATTTTCTAAATAAGGATGAGGAAAGCGTGTTCAAGCCCTTTGAATCAATGAGCGAGAACTCACATCCATGACCAAATTTAATCGGTCCAGTCAACCTTGTGCTGGGATTTATGAGGTACAAACTAATTCTGGAATGGTTGACGTGGACATTATAGCCAAGAAATTAGATCGGGTTGAGTTGGTGGATAAGAAGATTGACGAGCTATTGAATCAATCCCGAACCGCATTACAGACCTTCTCCCTAGCGAAGGGAGCAAAGAATGTGGACCTGGTTCAGTCTATGAACCAAATGCACCTAGAACAACCCCTAACCATGTTCAAAGGAGGGACCTTTGCTCCCTCAAACTATGATTATTCTTTTTCCTCCCCTCAGCACCTTCTACCTTTGAAGATGCCCATACCATCCAGGGATATTCTAAGCCTGACCCTTTCTCCAACACAACCCTGGATGGCGCAACCACCCAAACTTCGCCTGGTCGAATAAAAAATCGAGCCAATTCCAGAACCAGCCTAAGCAAAACCCTCCCTCCTATCAGCCTGGTCCACCTACCAGACCACCCTATAACAAAAATAGGGTGGCTCCTACGTAACAAAACCAAATGGACACCCTGATTAAAATGATGGCTGATATGAATCAGAAACATCAGGAGGAGATGGCATTAGCGAAGGGGCAGTTGAGTCAGCTGTTGGATAACAAACAACAGGGGTCCCTTCCTTCTCAGCCACAACCGAACCCGAGGAATGTAATGAACAGCGGCCACAATCCTTAAGGGTTCCAACCAGATCAGGGGCAAGTTCATATGATTCAACAAGCCCCATAAACACCTCTCGGGTTTGTTGCCTCTTCTTCTTCTGAAGGACCTAACCCTGGTTCCAATGCCTTCGCCAATGTGGTTACCTTGAGAAGCAGCACTCAAACCCAAGACCCCAAATGGCCAACCCCTCCCATGACTTCTCTACCTGAGATGCTTGATTCTGAGGATGAGCGGGAGGAACCCAAGGATCAGAAGCCTGACCCAATTCAAACCGAAATCCCATACCCTGAGGCCTTGGATAAAGTAAAGAAGAAAAATGTGGCTGAGAATGAGGAGTTGTTGGAAATTTTCAAGCAAGTTCAAATCAATATACCTCTCCTCGATGCGATCAAACATATCCTGGCTTACGCAAAGTTTTTGAAGGATGTTTGCACACCCAAGCGTAAGCCAAGAACCCAACACCTAGGAAGGTAGTGTTCTCGGAACAAGCTAGTTCAGTGATATTGAGAAACCTACCTCCTAAAAGAACTGACCTCGAAGTGCCTCTGATATCATGTAATATTGGTGACATGATGTTTGATAGAGTGCTCTTGGACTTAGGTGCCTCGATTAACTTAATCCTGACTACCCTTCATCACCAGTTTGGATTTGGAGAGATAAAACCCACACTTGTGACTATCCAACTGGCCGACCGATCCGTGAAAACCTCGAAAGGGGTAGTCGAGGATGTAATTGTTCAAGTTAATGACTTCTACTTCACAGTTGACGTTTTAGTCCTTGACATGGAAGTCCCCGAACAACTACAGAACACACCCATCATCCAAGGCAGACCCTTTTTGGCTACGGCCAAGGCTAATATTGACTATGACACGGGATGTATGGAAATTGCCTTCCGAGATAGGAAGATGCAATTGGATATCTTCAAGGGAACAAAGTCATTTGATTGTGGTTGGGTTGAGCTATGCAATCCTGTGGAAACCCTAGTTGAAGAATGCCTGACTATAAGCTCTTTAGAAGACCATCTGATTCAACCAGCTATTGACCACTCTGACCCATCCCAAACTTTGGAGTTTGAAATCTGCAGAACTGATTACCACCAGTAACATCCATTTGAAGAGATTGATGTTAATCAACTCCCGCCCTTCCCTTACCTGTCAAACATCGTCCCACCTGCACCTGAATTGAAACCTTTGCCTAACAACCTTAAATACATCTTCCTAGGACCTGATCAAACTTTCCCTGTGATTATCAATGCATACCTAACCACAGACCAAGAAATTCAATTGACTACTACCCTTTCTAAACATCAGGCAACTATTGGGTGGACAATTTCTGACTTAAGGGGAATTAGCCCTACTTATTGCACTCACAAGATTTATTTGGAAGATGGGGCTTGACCTACTTGCTAGGTGCAACGGTGATTGAACCTGAATATGTGAGAGGTCATTAAAAAGGAAATAATCAAGTGGCTTGATGCGGAAATCTTCTACCTGATTTCCGACAGCCCCTGGGTGAGCCCTACTCAAGTGGTACCAAAGAAGGCCAGGCTCACCGTGGTCACGAAAGACCAGGGCAAATCCATCCCCACCCGTACAACCACAGCATGGCAGGTATGCATTGATTATCGAGAGCTTAATGAGGCCACTAACAAGGACCATTCCCCTAGCCATTCATTCACCAGATTCTCGAACGATTAGTAGGGTGGAAATATTTTTGCTTCTTGGATGGATATTCAAGATATAATCAGGTTGCTATTGCACCAGAGGACCAAGAGAAGACCATGTTCACTTACCCGTATGGCACGTTTGCATTCCATCGTATGCCATTCAAGTTATGCAATGCACCCGCTACCTTTCAGCATTGCATGTTAGCCATCTTCTCGGAGATGGTGGGTGAATATTTGGAGGTCTTTATGGATGATTTCTCTATTTTTGGAGACTCATTTGACCATTACCTTAGTAACCTAGAGAAAATCCTGAAATGATGTATCAAGGTCAACCTGGTTTTAAGTTGGGAAGAGAGCCATTTTACGGTTCAGGAAGGGATGTCCTCGATCACATGGTCATGCATAGGGGAATAGAAGTTGACCGAGCTAAGGTTGATTTAATTTCCAAACTTCCACCTCCTAGCTCGGTCAAGCAAATCAGATTATTCCTAGGACATGTTAGCTTTTATAAAAGGTTCATAAAGGATTTTTCCAAACTTTCCAAGCCCTTGACTGACCTTCTAGCAATGATGTACTTTTTGACATGACACTTGATTGCATTAAGGCTTACACCACCCTTTGAGATACAATCTTTATTGCATCTATTTTACAACCCCCAAACTAGTCCAAAGACTTTGAGATAATGTGCGATGCATCAGATTTTGCTGTTGGAGTGGTCCTAGGACAAAGATGAGAGAAAAAACCCATGGTGAACTACTACGCGAGCAAAACCTCGGATGAGGCTCAACGGAATTACACTATCATGGAAAAAGAACTGATTGTCGTAGATTTTGGATTAGAAAAGTTTAGATCATACCTTCTAGGATCCCACGTGACTAATTACACTGACCACTCTAGTATCTGGCATTTGTTAGCCAAAAAGGATGCTAAACCCAGGCTAATCAGATGGGACCTGCTCTTGCAAGATTTTGACCTAGCAATACGCGATAAAGCCGAATCCAAGAATGTTGTAGCCAACCACTTATCCAGACTTCACCCAAAACACATTAGATCCTCATTACCCTTAATCGACACATTTCCTGATGAACAACTTCTAGCCGTGCACGGAAAGAGTCTACCCCGGTATGCAGACATAATCAACTTCTAGAAAGTAGCAGGATAAGTTCTTGGTTGAGGCCAAGCATTATTTTTGGGATGATGATTCTATAGCAAAAATACACCAACAAATATGCCATCTTGTGTTATTTCCTAGCACTACCATTGCATCTTATGTAGCAATAGTTGCATTTGTAAATTGACACTTGCAAGCATTTATTTAAAAGGGAAGGATAATGCGAATAATTGGCCATGTAAATAACATCTTCATCAAGGGTAGCATTGCAAATTTCACCATCTTCATTTTTTATTTTTGACTTTGAAATTGTCTCCCCCGCACGGCTCAGGGCATGGGGCTTGCATTTCTTCACGCCATTCCTCAACCACCAGCATGCTCTGTCCGCAGCATGGCTTGGCAGGCTCCTTCTTCTTTAAAAAGCCCTATCCTCTCCCTTGCGTAGAGAGCCTGGAATAGAGAGCACCCTCAGACACCTTCCTCCAAGCCATCGTCCTCCCCTCTTCCCCTCCATACTCAGTCTCTCTTCGCACTGAAGAGACACAATGCAGGCAGGAGCAGGCTCACAGTGGTACCACGCCCACCACTGTGAGTTCCACCACCGCCCAGCTACTCCGTGAGCAGGTGGGCGTGGTGGTTCACCCTCTGTTTTTACCGCTTAACACTCTCGCCACCATTGCTAGATCTCCAAGGTCGGAAGCTCCAGCAACAACAGCAGCGACCGCCAGCAGTACCGCAAGCACCGCGTGCACGCCAGAGACATACGCAGGCTCTTCCCGCGTGCGTAGGTGCCTTCTAGCGTGCCCGCGAATGCAGAACTGGCCACAACCGGTTGCTCACTTCACGCGGCACTGTAGCTACTGTTCACGCCTCTCAGCACGACACTGTAGCTACAGTGCAGTGACCAGGTTGTTTCTCACTTATCCGGTCACTGCGTGCTCTCTCTCCTCGCCGTGACTGCCTCCAGCCCATCTGCACCCGCGCTGCACTACAAAGTGCGCTGTGTTGCCCTCTCTCTCACACTCTCGCACCCGCCTGTGCGTGACGACAACGCGTACATTCTCTCCAGCGTTTGCACTCTGCGTTGCGCGCCTGCACGTGCCCTGGCCACCAGACGTCACACATAGCCCCCAGACGGCTTAACTCGCTCGCTCCCTCTCACAGCCACCCGCCAGTACATGCACACACACACTCACGCGTACACTCACACACTCACTTGTGCACGCCTATACATACTTATACATATACATATATATATATATCTGTGTGTGTGTGTGTGTGTATATATATATATACCTATACAACTATATATAAGTATATTTACATACATACATTTATATATACACATATATATATATTTATACATATATACATATATACCTATAGATATAAATACATATATATATATATACATATACACATACATATTTTACTATATATATATATATATAGTTAAATATATGTACATATATATCTAGTTATAAATATATATATACCTATATATATATTTACATATCTATATATATACATAACTACATATACACCTATATAGTTACAACCCTATCTATATATATGCATATATACATATATATATATTTACATACACATCACCTACTTGTATCCCTACGCACTAGTCACTCCACCACTCGTTATATCGAGAGAATATTTGCACCAGTTGCTGATATTCCTCGATACCCACGTAAAGAAAGCGCCTCCGCACACACTCCCACACATCCATCCTACACTCTACGTGGCACTTCATCTTGTTGGTTTCGTCTTTCTAGGCGTGGACCAACTCGACACTGTGCTACACGCCATTTCCACTTCCACCCCCACCCCTATATATATATAATATATATATATACTATATTTATTTCTCTACAAGCAACCTATCTTATTTTTATTTCTCCTTTGTTTCCTGCTATTAAAAAGATAAAAAAAAGGGTAAAAGAGAAAAGATAATCCTTGTCTTGCAGGTACTCGATCTTGCGAATAGCAGGACCAGTTTTCTTGGAAACCCTAAGTTGGCTCAAAGCTAAGAACAATTTGGCTCAAAGCCAAGGACCTATTTTGAGGGTGTACCTCAAGGACAAAATTATCAGCAAAAAGATCTTAAATAGGAAAAAATCAAAAACATAATAAACACATAGAAGAGATACATTTTAGGTAAGGCATAGAAACTTCTTCACCTTTAATCCCCACCGCCCTGAGATCGACCCTGGGCCTAAAAGTGACCAAGATAAAATTAAGTAGGCCAGGTAAAAAAATTTTGTGAAAGATGGTTAGGCTCGATTTAGGTTAACCACTATACGCACTTCAACGATAATTTCACCATATTAACACAACCTATTAGAGTCCTAACACACCCTATGCGCATTGAGGTAAGTTTCTACACCATTCCTTTAATTTTCTCTTCTCACACCCTTCTCTTCACGGGAGTTTTTGTTTGCTGGTGTGTAGGTAAACCAGTTGCAAGGAGGAGGCAAGAAGAGGAAGTCAGAGTCGTGGGCAGATCCAAGGTGGGAACAAGAGTGTGAAGTCTCCAGCGCCGCGTTGGAGCTTCGCTCACGTTGCTGAAAAGGTAGGTCTCTCTCTTAGAAACATAGGTCAACTTGTCACCTTAATAAAAAATATAAGAAAAAACCTAAAAACAATTCTTGGGATTTCTTGGGGCAAGTGGATTAAAAATCACTTATTGTCTGCTATCACCCCCACCACCCCAGGATTTCCCACCAAACTTCTCATAGTGAAGATCCAAGAATCTTGATTCTTGAATCTCTCGTCGTGTGAAGTATTCTTCAAGGAAAGATTAAATAGATTGATTACCATCCCTCCTTGCCTTATTTATCTGCAATTCGGGATCACATTTTTGGTGGGGAGACTTGGAATTGAGTTGATTCCAACCCCGCCACGACCTTTCACGTGCCTTAGATTTAATCCCGAATACTTCAACCCCAACATTTTGATTTTCTCTACATTATCTTATGGTTGAGCCTTGTGTGTGGAACATCATTTTCGTAACTGGGAGCACTTGAATTGAAGTTCTTTGGCTCCCTTTCACACTTACCTAAAATAGACTCGTGCATCCACACATAAAAATTTCCACCTAGGGAAACCCATTGCATTTTTAGCATGCATTAACCAACTCACATTGAAGAAGGGTTTGTTGGGCATAGAAGAACTTGTATTTTCTCAAAACCCGGACATTGGTTGTATTGGTAACTTAGCAAAATCTTAAAATCCATACTACTTAAGGCTAAAATTCTAGAAACCATTCACCAACTAAAACTTCAATTCGGGGAGATTTCCCTGTTGCATGCTTGGTTTACACACTTTCTAAAAACAACACACTTGGGCATTACCCATATACAACGCCCTTCACATTCCTGAAGCACTTGATCCTAAGCCTCTAATTAAAACTGGTAGCAACTTGACCCTTATTAAGGATTTGAGGTATAACTACCTGCGTGTAGCGCCTACATGCTGGTGCGGGTTACCGTGTGCTATCGGGTCTCCAAGACTGGGGCAAACGGCCTTTCAATCTGGCACGATGGTTCCGCGGTGCTCGCATTTGGTTCCGTAGGTTGTGATAGTAGGTAACTTAGATCTTTAGGTCTAAGGGAACATTGTAGAGGTTAGGACTTTGATTGCATTGATTTGTCATCAAGTGTACCTTTGCGGCATCATTTCTCTCATCCCCTTTTCCCTTCTTATCTCCCCAATTCTTCCTACGGTAGTGCATGTTTGGGAGGAGGTCACGAAACCCTGAATTGTTTGAATTGTCTGATAATTTTAGAAGGACAAAAATCGAATCGTCATCCTCCTCCACAAACATGGCTGCACACCTACCCCCAAATCCTGAGAGAGGAAACCACCCTCAAAATCCACCAGGTGGTGGAGCCATGGACCCCATAACCCGCCTCCAAGCCCAAATGGAAATGTATAATAAGCAGATTGAAGCCATTAGGGAAACCTTGGAGGAAATGCAGAACCCTCCCTAACGGGAGAAGCCTAGGTCTCTTAGCTCTTATCAAAATCCCACTGCTATAGAGATCATAGGAAAAATTTGGGTCCCCATGTGCGGGGATGATTTTGAACTAAAACCTAATATAATTGGCCTGATTAACTTCCACTTCCATGGTCTTGCAAGTGAAGATCCTTTTCTCCATTTGGAAGACCTAACCCGATTGGCTGAAACAGTTAAACCAAGAAACATCGGGTTATCAATTGTCCTCATGAAAATGTTCCCATTTCCGTTGCGTGATAAAGCGTCGCAATGGTTATGCACCCTTGGGAGAACCATCCATTCTTGGGAAGAGATGCGAACAGTATTTCTCAAGCAATTCTTCCCAATTGAGCGAACCAATGCACTTCACCGTGCTATAACTTCCTTTACGCAACAAAACGGCGAACAGTTTCATGAGGCTTGGGAGAGGTATAATGACCTCCTCTGGAAGTGTCCGCACCACGGTCTGCCTAAGTGGAATATAGCCTAGATTTTCTATTATGGACTAAATGAGACTTTGAAGCAGATTGTAGATGCTTCCTGTGGAGGGAATTTCATGAATAAAGACGAGAATGGAGCATTCGAATTATTTGAAAACATGAGCGAAAACACAATGAACAATGCCTCCATTATCGCCTTTAATCGTACCAGCCTGCCCCGTAATGTTCACGAAGTTGACACGGGACCCTCCCATTCATCCACTGATCTTAACCTTATCGCACAAAAATTGGATGACGTCTCCATCATGCATAAGAAGCTGGACGAGCTTCTGGCCAATCCCACCCATTCTATGGCAAACACCCCTACCTCACCACTTCGTCACAATCCCAATCCTTCCAATGCCAGGCTTATCCCCAAAAACCCCGTGAGATCTTCCTTATCGAGTGTTGCGCCAAGCGATTCGGTAAGTCATGTGGATCTGGCTTCTGCAAGCTAGTATTTTGACATAGAGGACCAAGCCTCCGTGCGCTCAGATGCATATGTACATGCGGACTCGTCTTCTGGCTCAGAAGACGCTTGCGCCCTGGGGAACAACCCGTTCTTTGCTACTTATAACCCAGGGTGGCAAAATCATCCAAACCTCGCATGGTGCAATAACTCACACCGTCAAAACCCCGCGGGTGGGCCAATGCGACAGTCCGCACCCGTCATCCCAAGGGCCCAGTCTAATCCTGTGGCGAATCTGCCATCGGGTCCTTACATACCGCAAATAGAACATGCATCAAGTCCTCTTGATAAACTGATGCGAATGATGACGAAAATGTCTAAGCACCATGAAGAGAACATGACCTCTCTTCAACACCAATTGGCACAGCAGAATGCTGAGATCAGTCAACTACGTATGGCGACTCGATCTCAGAGCACTCTTCCAGCCCAACCTGTTCCCAACCCGCGAAATTTTGTACCCCGTGGTCCTCAACCACAGGTACGACCTTCTCAAGGGCAGGTTCATCAAATTATGCAGGCTCCGAGCATTCCATCGGGATTTCAGGCTAATCCCGCTATAGCACCTCACCCTTATGTCCCTATTGTGAACCCTCCTCCGTCTTATGATCCCACTAGACCAACGACATCCAATACGATTACTACGAGGAGCGGTAAGCAAACCGTCGATCTGCCTCGACCTGATCCTAGCCCATCTTTTTCATCACCCTCTCATTTGAGATGCTTACCGCAATCGTGAGAGGACGATACACCCAAACTAGTGCCAGAATCGATCCCATTCCCTGAGGCTCTACTGAGGTAGCCAAAAGGCAAGAAAAAGGATATGCAGGCTTTTGATAACCTGCGTAATTTATCCAGGGATGTTGAAATCAAGGTACCCCTGTTAGAGGCTATCGACCACATACCTACTGTCGCCCGATTTTTCAAAGACTACACTACACCCAGGCGACAATCAAAGAAAATAAAGAATCCGGTGGTTCTCTAGCCTCATGCGAGTTGTGCTATACTGTCAAATCTACCACCGAAGCAGAAAGATCCAGGCACACCACTTATTTCTTGTAGCATCCAAGGCTGCAATTTTAATCGTGCTCTGCTTGATCTAGGATCTTCCATCAATCCTATACCAACCATCATGCTCGAAAAATTTTCCTTTGGAAATCTGAAACCCACCCCTATCACGTTACAATTGGCAGATCGTTCTATCAAAATACCAAAGGGTGTGGTGGAAGACGTGGTGGTTAGGGTCAACAGTCTCTTTTTTCTTGTTGACTTTCTTGTTTTAGATATGGAAGTCCCTAGCTCACTTTCTGATTGTCCAATCATCCTTGGTCGACCTTTCTTGGCCACAGCCCGCTCCCATATCGACTGCGAGTGGGCTGTATTGAGATTGCCATTGGATCTAAGAAGCTCAAGCTTAACATCTTCAAGGCAGCCAAGAACTTTGATTGCGATTGCATCGAGGACATGGCCGTCAGCACGTGTATCAGACTAATTGGGACCAATTCTGACTGCTGTGGATTGCCTTTAAACACAGACGATTGCCTGACCGACACATATTGTGACGTTCCCCCATCCCTCCCTTTTCCCGTACCTTCTCCTAACCAAACTTCTGACGAGGTTTTCTCCGCTTCACATACCTTGTGGTCTGAGTCAGATTCGGGCTACACACCGCCGGTCCACACTCTTGAAGACCGGATTGCCCTTTCTCTCCCGCCAAATCAGGCAGAATTGAAACTCCACACTGGGACCTTGAGCCCACATACTACTCACTGGGGCTATCCCTTTTTGGATCCATCTATCCAAGATGCCCCTCTTCCTGGCCAAACTGAGGGCCAACTTCTTCCTCCTGACTTATTTTCTTCTGATCTGCTTGGGACACTCTCGTCCCAAGGAATGCCAGATCTTTCACCATCCACTCCCGAGCTGAAAGAGTTGCCTAATTCGCTTAAGTATGTTTTCTTGGAACCAAATGAAATGCTCCCCGTAATCATTAGTTCAAAATTGACCAGGGAGCAAGAGTGCAAACTAACAAATGTCCTTATGGAACACAAGGCAGCCATTGGATGGTCCTTATCAGACTTAACTAGCATTAGCCTGTCCTACTGCACTCACCGTATATATACGGAGGAGGAGGCTCGACTTTCCCGCGAGATGCAGCGACGTCTCAACCCTAACATGTGAGAGGTCATTAAAAAGGAAATTATTAAGTAGTTGGATGCGGGTATAATCTACCCGATCAGCGAAAGCCCCTGGGTGAGTCCGATTAACGTCGTGCCAAAAAAGGCAAGACTCACCATCCATATCAATGACAAGGGTGAATCCATCTCTACACGCACTCCTACATCTTGGAGAGTGGGTGTAGATTATAGGAAACTGAATGCTGCAACTAAGAAAGATCACTTTCTGCTAGCTTTCATTGACCAAATCCTGGAGCGGTTGGCGGGAAATAAATTTTTCTGTTTCCTAGATGGATTCTCAGGATATAACCAGGTGGAAATTGACCCTAGGGACCAAGAGAAAACCACCTTTACCTGCCCTTTCGGCACCTTCGCATTTAGAAGGATGCCGTTCGGACTTTGTAACGCACTAGCAACTTTCCAGAGATGTATGCTGGCGATATTCCATGACATGGTGGGCGACTTTCTCGAGGTTTTCATGGATGACTTTTCGATCTTTGGACCCTCTTTTGATGACTGTCTTTCCAATTTGACCTGTATCCTTAGGAGATGTACTGATGTGAACCTCGTGCTTTCCTGGGAAAAAAGTCATTTTATGGTACACGTGGGAATTGTTCTTGGGCATATCATCTCCGATAGGGCTATCGAGGTTGACAGAGCTAAGCTTGATGTAATTACTAATTTACCTGTGCCTCGATCTGTCAAACAAATCTGCTCCTTCTTGGGACATGTCAGTTTCTATAGGACATTCATCAAAGACTTCTCCAAAATTTCTCGACCTTTAACTCATCTCCTATCAACCGATGTACCCTTTGATATGGGCCCCGACTGCATACAGGCATTAACGCAGCTACGTGATGCTGTCACCAAGGACCCTGTTCTCCAGCCACCTGATTGGTCCCTCGACTTTGAACTCATGTGTGACGCTTCCAAACTTGCAGTCGAAGCCATCCTGGGACAAAGACGTGATAGACACCCTTTCGTGGTGTACTACACCAGTAAGACGTTGGACGAGACCCAGCGTAATTATACTACCACTGAGAAAGAACTACTGGCAGTCATCTTTGGGGTGGAGAAATTCCTCTCTTACCTTCTGGGCTTGCATGTTATTGTTTTCACTGACCACGTGGCCATTTTCCATCTCATGCACAAGAAGGATGCCAAGCCTAGACTGATTCGTTGGATCCTTCTGCTCCAAGAATTTGACATTGAAATCCACGATAAGGTCGAAGCCAAGAATGTTGTGGCTGATCATCTCTCTAGATTGGACCCTGACCACATTGGACTTACCCTGTCGATTAACGAGGTTTTTCCCGATGACCACCTATTGGCAATTAATGTGGCAAGTGGACCTTGGTATGCCGACATTGCCAATTACCTTGCTTCTGGTTCCATTCCACGTGGCTGGCCTAAAAACCAATGCGAGCGTCTCATTGCAGAAGCAAAGTATTATTTTTGGGATAATCCACTTCTTTTTCGAATAGGTGCTGATCAGATCATCCGTTGCTGCATTCCTGATAGCGAATTCCCCAGTGTGCTATCCTTCTGCCACGATCAGGCCTACGGAGGCCATTTCTCTGGGAGGAAAACTGCAGCCAAGGTGTTGCAGTGTGGTTTCTTTTGGCCCTCCCTTCACCAGGATGCACACAATTATGCCAAACATTGCACTAGGTGCTAGTCGTTAGGGTCAATGTCGCATCATGACATGATGCCCTTGCAGCCCATCCTAGCTGCTGAAATCTTTGACATTTGGGGAATCGATTTCATGGCTCCCTTTCCTCCTTCCAACGGCTTCGGATACATCCTCGTTGCTATTGATTATGTTTCGAAATGGATCAAGGCTATTCCCACGCACCATGCTGACCATGTCATATCCACTCGATTTGTCAAAGACCACATTTTTGCACACTTTGAGATCCCTAGAGCCATTATATCAGATGGAGGAAGCCATTTTACCCATGCTTCTTTTCGGGCACTTCTGAGGAAATATGGAGTCCACCATCGTATCTCATCTCCGTATCATCCCTAGACGAACGGCCAGGCTGAGGTGTCAAACCGGCAAATCAAGTAAATTCTCCAGAAAATGGTTTGGCCAGACCATAAGGATTGGTCCGACAAGCTAATCGACGCACGTTGGGCGTACCGGACCGCCTTCAAGGCTCCCCTAGGTATGTCTCCTTATAGAATCATTTACGGGAAGCCTTGTCATTTGCCCGTGTAGCTGGAGCACCGCGCTTATTGGGCGGTTTGCCAATGTAACCTCGACCCAAACTTGTGTGGTCGAGAAAGGAAACTCCAACTCCAAGAGCTAAAAGAGGTCCGTCGTGAAGCCTATGATTCTGCCTTAACCTTCAAGCAACTCCCTAAGGCTTTTCACGACAGCCGTATTCGATGGAAGGAATTTGAGCTATCTCAGCAAGTTTGGCTTTACAATGCCCGGCTCAAATTCTTTCTAGGGAAATTGAAGTCCAAATGGACTAGTCCCTTCCTGGTCTTGAGACCATTTCCCAACGGGGCAGTTGAAATTTAAGATCCCAAATCTAGGCATAAATTTATGGTCAATGGGCAGCGTTTAAAACCTTATATTACTCATGAACCTGCTGATTACACTGCAAAAATACACCTGCAATTGTGCTGTCTTGTGCTATTTCCTAGCATTACTAGTCCATATTAGGTTTCCATAGTCACATTTCTAAAAAATACATGCATGCATGCATTTAATTGAGAGGGGAGGAGAGTGAAATAAAATGGCCTTGCAATTAACAAATTCCTCAAGTGCTGCCTTGCAAAATTTCCATCTTCATTTTCTATTTCTTTTTGATTTTTGACTTTCTTCTTCACGGCTGCATGGCATGGCTGGCATCTTCTTTGCGCCTTCTCCTGACTCAGCCATTCCCTGCTCATGCTCTCCCTGCCAAGCCATACACAAGCCATGCACAGCCAGGGCATGGCTGTGCATGCTTCTTTGCTCTATAAAAAGAGCTCGACTTCTTCTTGCAAAGGAGAGCCTGGTCCTCCACAAAAAAAAACTCAGCAGCTTCTCCTTCTAGGCCACCGTCCCCTCCCCTCTCCCTCCATACGTAGGCCCTCCTCCTCTGAGGAGCCACTCTACGGGCAGGAGTACCTCACGATGGTGCACAACCACCACCATGAGTCCACCACCGCCCAGCTCATCAGAGAGCCGGTGGGTGTGGTGGTATTCTCTATTTCAACCTTTCCAAGCCACTTCAGCCATTGGAGCAGGAGCTTCAAGCTTTGAAGCTCAAAGCTCCAAACACAGAAGCAAAGCAGCAACAGCAAGGTGGCAGCAGGCATGCAGGCCACCACACGCCCGTACGCAGGCCACCACGCGCGCCTGCAGGATAACTTCGCCTCCAGCTTCTTCGCGCAAACACCCCCTTCTCCCCAGAGCGCAGTCGGCGCAGACCTTCTTCCGTGCACGCCAGCTCGCACGTGCCAGCCACAAGCCACCCGCACTCACAGCACCGTCCGCTCCCGGTTGCACGGCTCGCCCGGCCACTGTAGCCACTATTCACGCCAGTCAGCGCGACACTGTGGTTACAATGGGGTGACCGGTAAGTTTCTCATTTATCTGGTCACCCGGCGTGCCGCAACCGGTGTCCTGCTCCAGCTCCCGCCCCCGCGTCTACGTGCGGACCTCTGCCAGCGCCCGCTCCCTTCACCCACGCATGTCTGCGTGTGCCTGCTCTATCTCTCCGCGCAGCGCTGTATGGTGCGGTCCTCTCCACGCTCACTCCCTCCCAGCATGCGCCTCTCTACGTGCATACGAGCCTCCACGCGTGCTTGAAGCCTCAGATGACGTTCTGCTGTGCATGGACGGCTTAAATGCCCTCTTCACTCCAGCAGGAAGCCCTCTCTCTCTCGTGCTCTCTCTCTCTCTCTCTCTCACAGTACTCTCACTCTCTGAGCACACTCATATACACACACTCACACTCTCGCACACACACACTCTCACTTATATATTATTATATACTTATATATATATACATATACATATATATATTGATATATATACACATATATACATATATACAAATATATATATACTTATATTTATACATATAGTAGTACCTTTATACATAAGTATTAGTATACATACATATATATATATATACTTATATATACATATATATATATATACATATATCTATACATATATTAGTACTTATATAACTATGTATTAGTCTATATACATACATATATATATATATATACATCTATATACTTATATATAGATATATACATATATATACACATATACTTATACATACATATATATATATATATATACATATCTATCTACATATATCTATATATATATATTACTATATATATATATATATAAATATATATATATATATTTACATCTATATAGTTATGTATACATACTTATACATATATATATATATATATCTATACATATATCTATCTATCTATCTATACATATACTTATATATATATATACATATATATATACACATATATATATATATATACATATATATATATACATATATAACTACACATATATACCTATATATTTATAACCATATATATATATATATATACATATAGATATATTTACATATATACATATATATATATATTTTTTCACATTACTTACCATACATGGTATCGCGGGAATATCTGCAACAGTTGGTGATATTCACCGATACATGTGTATAGAAAGCGTGTTCACACTCATCTTTCGCCATCCATCTTACACTCCACGTGGCACCTCGTCTTGTTGATTGCGTCTTTCTAGACGACGACCGACTCGATACCGTGCTACACTCCATCGCCACCTCCACCCCCCACCCCTTTATACATATATAATATATACATATATATATACTATATTTACTTTATTTCTGTTTTGCGTTCCTGTTAGTAAAAGGATAAAAAATATATAAAAGAGAAAAGATAATCTTTGACTTGCAGGTACTCCGTCTTGCAAATAGCAAGACCCGTTTTGGAACCTTGATTTGGCTCAAAGCCAAGAACATAATTTTGAGGGTGTGCCTCAAGGACAAGAATTATCAAAAAAAAAATCTAAATAGAAAAACACTAAAAACATAATAAACGAACGGAAGAGATTCGTTGTAAGAAAGGCATAGAAACTTGACTTTTAACCCCACTTCCCTGAGTTCAACCCTGGGCCTAAAAGTGACCAAGATAAAATGAAGTAAGCCAGGTAAAAATTTTTGTAAAGAGATGGTTAGGCTCGATTTAAGTTAACCACTATACATATTTCAACGATAAAATCACCATATTAACACAACCTATCTGGGTCCCAACCACCATCCCTTACAAATGGTGCCGTTGCCGGGGAAGTGTGCCTTCAAGTAAGTTTTTGCTCCATTCCTATAATTTTTTTTCTCTTCTCACACCCTTCTCTTTCACGAGTGTCTCTATTTTTGGTGTGCAGGTAAACCTGTTGCAAGGAGAAGACAGGTAGATGAAGTCGGAGACA
Organism: Thalassia testudinum; assembly: GCA_037157565.1. Taxonomy (NCBI): domain Eukaryota; kingdom Viridiplantae; phylum Streptophyta; class Magnoliopsida; order Alismatales; family Hydrocharitaceae; genus Thalassia; species Thalassia testudinum. Next base: position 35,968,098 of record JAZHRO010000049.1, read on the forward strand.
TGGGCAAATCCAAGGCGGGAACGAGAGCGTGAAGACACCGACATCGCACTGGAGCTCTGCACACGTTGCTGCACAAGTAAGTCTTTCTTCCTTTGCAACCTAGGTTAACTTGCAACCTTAGTAAAAAAAAACTAAAAAACTAAACAAACTAGAAAACTTCTTGGGATCTCTTGGGGCAAGTGGATTAAAATTCACTTGTTTGATTGATTGCCTTTACTCCCACCACCTCGGAATTTCCCGCCCTACTTCTCATAGCAAAAATCCAAGAATCTTGAATCTTGAATTTTTCACCGTGTGAAGTATTCTTTGAGGCAAATAAAAAGATTGATTGCACCCCTCTTTGCCTCACTTATCTGTAACTTCAGGATCACATTTTTGGTGGGGAGACTTAGAATTGAGTTGATTCCAACCCCACCATGACTTTTCAACTTGCCTAAGATTCAATCCCGGATACTTCAACCCCAACAATTTGATTTTCCTTATCTTTTGGTTGAGCCTTGTGTGTGGACATCTTTTCAATGATTAGAAGCACTTGAATTGAAGTGCTTTGGCTCCCTTTCACACTAATCTAAAACTGATTCGTATATCCACACATAGAAATCTCCATCTAGGGAAGCCCATTACATTGTAGCATACATTAACCAATTGACATTGAAGAAGGGTTTGTTGGGCTTAGAAGAAAACTTGTATTCTTGCAAAACCCGGAGATTGGTTGAATTGGTACTTCAGCGAAATCCTAAAATCCATACTACTTAAGGCTGAATTCTAAAAGCCATTCACCAATCAAAACTTCAATTCAGGGAGATTTCCCCGTTGCATACTTGTTTTACACACTTGAAAAATCAATCACTTGGGAATTACCCATAAACAACGCCCTTCACATTCCAAAAAGCACTTGATCCTAAGCCTCTAACAAAAATTGGTAGTAACTTGACCCTTATTAAGGATTGGAGGTCTAACTACCTGCGTGTAGCATCTACGTGCTGGTGAGGGTTCCCGCGTGCTATCGGGTGTCTAAGACTGGGGCAAACGGCCTTTCAATCTGGCCCGGTGGTTCTGCGGTGCTCGCATTCGGTTCCGTAGTTTGTGATAGTAGGTAACTTAGATCCTTAGGTCTACGGGCACACTGTAGAGGTTAGGAATTTGATTGAATTGATTTGTCATCAAGTGTACCTTTGTGGCGTCATTTCTCTCATCTCTTTTCCCTTCGTATCCCCCCAATTCTTCCTGCAGTAGTGCATGTTTGGGAGGAGGTCACAAAACCCTAAACTGTGTGAATTGCCTGATAAATCTAGAAAAGAAGTTGAATCGTCCTCCTCCTCCACAAATATGGCTGCGCGCCCACCCCTAAATCCCGAGGGAGGAAATCGCCTTCAAAACCTACCTCCAACCCCAAATGGAAAGGTATAATGAACAAATTGAAACCATTCTGGAAACATTGGAGGAAATGCAGAACCCTCCTGAATGGGAGGAGCCTAGGTCTCTTAACTCCTATCAGAATCCCACTGCTACAGAGACCATAGGACAAATTTGGGTCCCCATGGGCAGGGACGACTTTGAATTAAAACCTAACATAATTGGCTTGATAAATTTTCACTTTCATGATCTTGCAAGTGAAGATCCTTTTCTCCACTTGGAAGACCTAACCCGATTGGTTGAAACTGTTAAACCTAGAAATATCGGGTTACCTATAGTCTTCATGAAAATGTTCCCATTTTCATTGCGGGATAAAGTGTCACAGTGGTTACGCACCCTTAGGAGAACCATCCACTCTTGGGAAGAGATGCGAACAGCGTTTCTCAAGAAGTTCTTCCCAATCGGGTGAACCAATGCACTTCGCCATGCTATCACTTCATTTACGCAACAAAACGGCAAACAATTTCATGAGGCATGGGAGAGGTATAATGACCTCCTCAGGAAGTGTCTGCACCACGGTCTGCCTAAGTGGCATATAGCCCAGATTTTCTACTATGGGCTAAATGAGACTTTGAAGCAGATTGCAGACGCTTCCTACGGAGGGAATTTTATGAATAAATACTAGAATGGAGCATTCGAATTGTTTGAAGACATGAGTGAAAACTCAATGAACAATGCCTCCATTGTCGCCTTTAATCATACCAGCCTACCCCGAAATGTCCATGAAGATGACACGGGACCCTCCCATTCATCCACTGATCTTAGCCTTATCGTACAAAAATTGGATGAAGTCTCCATCGTGCACAAGAAGCTGGATGAGCTTCTGGCCAACCCCGCCCATTCTATGGCAAACACCTCCACCACACCACTTCGTCACAATCCAGATTCTTCCAACACCAGGCTTATCCCGAGAAACCCCGTAAGATCTTCCTTACCGAGTGTCGTGCCGAGCGACTCGGTAAGTCATGTGGATATGGCTTCTGTGAGCCAGTATTTTGACATGGAGGACCAAGCCTCCGTGTGCTCGGACGCATATTTACATGCGGATGCATCTTCTGGCATAGAAGATGCTTCCGCCCTGGGGAACAACCCACTCTCTGCCACTTATAACCCAGGGTGGCGTAATCATCCAAATTTTGCATCATCCAACAACCCGCAACGCCAAAACCTCGCGGGTGAACCAATGCGACCATCCGCACCTATCATCCCAACGGCCCGGTCTAATCCTATGGCGAATCTACCATCAGGCCCTTGCATACCGCAAGCAGAACAAGCATTAAGTCCTCTTGACAAATGGATGCGAATGATGACGGAAATGTCAAAGCGCCATGAAGAGAACATGACCTCTCTTCAGCACCAATTGGCATAGCAGAATGCTGAGATTAGTCAACTACTCATGGCGACTCGATCTCAGGGCACTCTTCCTGCCCAACCTGTTCCAAACCCATGAAATTTCGTACCCCGTGGTCCTCAACCATAGGTACGACCTTCTCAGGGGAAGGTTAATCAAATTCTGCAGGCTCCGAGCATTCCACAGGGATTTCAGGCTAATCCTGCTACAGCACCGCACTCTTTTGTCCCAATTGCGAACCCTCCTCCGCCGTATGATCCCACTAGACCCGCATCGTCCAATGCTATCACTACGAGGAGCGGTAAGCAGACCGTCGATCCGCCTCGACCTGATTCTGGCCAGTCTTCTTCATTGCCCTCTCATTCGGGATGCGCACTGCATTCACAAGAGGACGATACACCCAAATTTGTGCCAGAATCTGTTCCATTCCCTGAGGCTCTACTGAGGGAGCCAAAAGGCAAAAAGAAAGATGCGTAGGCCTTTGATAACCTGCGTACTTTGTTCAGGGATGTATAAATCAAGGTACCCCTGCTCGAGGCTATCGATCACATACCTACTATCGCCCGATTTTTCAAAGACTACACAACACCCAGGCGACAGTCAAAGAAAACTAAGAATCCGGTGGTTCTCTCGCCTCATGCAAGTTGTGCTATACTGTCAAATCTACCACCGAAGCAGAAAGATCCGGGCACACCGCTTATTTCCTATAGCATCCAAGGCTGCAATTTTAACAGTGCCCTGCTTGATCTAGGACCTTCCATAAATCTCAGACCGACCATCATGCTCGAAAATTTTTCCTTGGGAAATCTGAAGCCCACCCCTATCACGTTACAGTTGGTAGATCGTTCTGTCAAAATCCCGAAGGGTGTGGTGGAAGACGTGGTGGTTAAGGTCAACAGTATCTGTTTTCCTGTTGACTTTCTTGTTTTAGATATGGAAGTTCCTAGCTCACTTTCTGATTGTCCGATCATCCTTGGTCGACCTTTCTTGGCCACAGCCCGTGCCCTTATCGACTACGAGTCGGGCTGTATTGAAATTACCGTTGGATCTGAAAAGCTCAAGCTTAACATCTTTAAAGCAGCCAAGAACTTTGATTGCGATTGCATCGAGGATGACATGTCTAACAAGGACAGGGCCGTCAGCACGTGTATCGGACTATTTGGGACCTATTCGGACTGCTGCGGATTACCTATAAACATTGACGATTGCCTGACTAGCACAAATTGTGACGTTCCCCCATCCCTCCCTATTCCCGTACCTTCTCCTGACCAGACTTCTAACGAGGTTTTCTCCGCTTCCCATACCTCGTGGTCTATGTCATATCCGGGCTACTCACCGCCAGTCCACACACTTGAAGACCGGATTGCCCTTTCTTTCCCGCCAAATCAGGCAGATTTGCAAATCCACACTAGGACCTTTAGCCCACATCCTACTCACTGGGGCTATTCCCTTTTGGATCCATATATCCAAGAAGCCCCTCTTCTTGGCCAATCTGAGGGTCAACTTCTTCCTCCTGACTTGTTCTCCGATCCGCCTGGGACACTCTCGTCCTAGGAAATGCCAGATCTTTCACCATCCACCATCACATTTCACGCCACTGTCACGATCACTTCACTTCTCACTTCACCACCCACCATCCACCCACCCTACCACCCTGCTGTATACCCTGCACCTCAGCTCTCGTTACCTGATCTTTCATCCTTTCTCTACCTTTCCCTACATGCATATGAGGACATATCATCGTTTGGCATGGGGGGGTGGATAGGCATCCATAGGATCTGGGTATTTTATGGTATCATGCAGTTTCCACCTATTTATAAATATGTAAGAAAAAGAAAAAAATATATATATAATAATAATAAATGGTGTTTATTAATGATCTGAAGGCTAAAACAAAAATACAATAAGTGTTTATGGATATTCAACCTCTATTTTGAAGACTTTCCAGGCCACAGAAGCTTGATTCGCTTAGGCTCGGCTTAATTCACTTGAGTATTGACAAGATAGATCGGAATCTCTCCTAACTAAGGACGTATTCTTGTACCTGAGACACTAATACAGGATTTGTTGGTTTGCTTCTACTTGAGAGCCTAAGTAATCTTGGTTCACACTACACATATCAAGAAAGACCAGGTGAATGTAATATCCAACACTAGTGTTCATTAGGGAAGGTGGAGTCCTTACCTGTGCACGCAGGTAGACTTTTTATCCCAGGTTTTAGTCTTGTGTTTAGGAGAGACTCTTTCAACCAAAAAGAAACTCTCCCATCAAAAGTAAAAGTGTGCTCCTCCAAATAATGTTGTAAGAGATATACTGACAAGTGTTTCAAAAAAAAAAATGCAAATAAGTCACTATATATCACAAATATCTGTAAAGTCTTCCTCCTACAAAAGTTCTTCAGGGCAAATACCCTGTTCTCTTTGAGCCACAAATGTCAGGAAATGGGAGTTGAGTTTCCATCATCTTTTTAAGGGTCAATCCGAAGACATGAGCTGAAACTGGGACTAACCTTTACTTAAAAATTCGTGAAACACTGGGATTGAGTCTTAATGTTCATCTGGTCAGTCTTGATCCTTCACTATGCACAAGCCATAACCTCTTGAGCTCTCGAGTACGGCAAAAACCTCCTGGGTCCTGGAAATCATACTTAAGGTTTAAATATCAAGAGTCCTGGTTAGTCGAGAGATGATCTATGTCACGTGAGACTTAAGGTACTGGTAGTCTTCTCTACAATTGGTTCTCACAATATCCAATAATAAACACACCTTTGTCGCCTCAAGAAGAAAATCTTCATCTTAATATCATTTCTAATTACAATACAAAAAAATGTTTTGCTAGGGACTAGCAAAAGATAGGCATGGGGGTATGATTGCACCGCAAAAGTACACCTGCAATTGTGTCGTCTTGTGCTATTTCCTAGCATTACTAGTGCATATTAGGTTTCCCTAGTCGCATTTGTAAAAAATACATGCATGCATGCATTTAATTGAGAGGGGAGGAGAGTGAAATAAAATGGCCTTGCAATTAACAAATTCCTCAAGTGCTGCCTTGCAAAATTTCCATCTTCATTTTCTATTTCTTTTTTATTTTTGACTTTCTTCTCTGCGGCTGCATGGCATGGCTGACATCTTCTTCTTCACACCTTGTCCTGACTCAGCCATTCCCTGTTCATGCTCTCCCTGCCAAGCCATACACAAGCCATGCATAGCCAGGGCATGGCTATGCATGCTACTTTGGTCTATAAAAAGAGCTCGGCTTCTTCTTGCAAAGGAAAGCCTGGTCCTCCACAAAAAAAAACTCAGCAGCTTCTCCTTCTAGGCCACCGTCCCCTCCCCTCTCCCTCCATACGCAGGCCCTCCTCTTCTAAGGAGCCACTCTGTGGGCAGGAGTACCTCACGGTGGTGCACAACCACCACCATGAGTCCACCACCGACCAGCTCATCAGAGAGCCGGTGGGCATGGTGGTATTCTCTGTTTCAACCTTTCCAAGCCACTTCAGCCATTGGAGCAGGAGTTTCAAGCTTTGAATCTCAAAGCTCCGCATGCAGTAGCAAAGCAGCAGCAGCAAGGTGGCAGCAGGCACGTAGGCCACCTCGCGCTCACATGCAGGCCACCACGCGCGCCTGCAGGATGCCTTCGCCTCCAACTTCTTCTCACAAACACCCGCTTCTCCCCGCAGCCCAGCTGACGCAGACCTTCTTCCGCACGCGCCAGCTCGTGCGCGCCAGCCGCAAGCCACCCGCACTCACAGCACCTTCCACTCCGGGTTGCGCGGCTCGCCCGGCCACTATAGCCACTGTTCACGCCAGTCAGCGCGACACTGTGGCTACAGTGGGGTGACTGGTAAGTTTCCCACTTATCCAGTGACCCGGCTCGCCGCAACGGTCTTCGCCTGCACACACATCTCGCCCCGCGTCCCGCTCCAGCGCCCGCCCGCACGTCTGCGTGCGGTCCTCTACCATCGCCCGCTCCCTTCGCCCGCGTACGTCTGCGTGCTCCCGCTCCAGCTCTCTGCAAAGCGCTGTGCGCTGCGGTCCTCTCCGTGCTCACTCCCTCCCAACGCACGCCTCTCTGCGTGCATACGAGCCTGCTCATGCGCTTGAAGTCTTAGACGAAGTTCTGCTGTGCGCGGACGGCTTAAACGCCCCTTTGACCCCAGCAGGAAGCCCTCTCTCTCTCGTGCTCTCTCTCTCTCTCTCACAGTACTCTCACTCTCTCTCTGCACACACTCATATACACACACTCACACTCTCGCACACACACACTCTCACTTGTATATTATTATATACTTATATATATACATATACATATATATATTGATATATATACACATATATACATATATACATATATATATATATACTTATATCTATACATATAGTAGTACCTATATACTTAAGTATTAGTATACATACATATATATATATATATATAACTATATACTTATATATAAATATATATTTACATATATACATATACTTATATACATACATACATATATATATATATATACATATATCTATGCATATATTAGTACTTATATAACTATGTATTAGTCTATATACATACATATATATATATATTTACATCTATATACTTATATATATATATATATATACATATATATACACATATACTTATACATACATACATATATATATATCTATCTATATAGCTATATATACACATACATATATATATATACATATCTATCTACATATATCTATATACATATATTACTATATATATATATATTTACATCTATATAGTTATAGATACATACTTATACATATATAAATATATATGCATATATCTATCTATACATATACTTATATATATATACATATATATATACACATATATATATACATATATAACTACATATATATACCTATATATTTATAACCATATATATATATATATACATATAGATATATTTACATATATACATATATATATATTTTCACATTACTTACCATACGTGGTATCGCAGGAATATCTGCAACAGTTGCTGATATTCCCCGATACACGCGTACAGAAAGCGTGTTCACACTCATCTTTCGCCATCCATCTTACACTCCACGAAGCACCTCGTCCTGTTGATTGCATCATTCTAGATGACGACCGACTCGACACCGTGCTACACTCCATCTCCACCTCCACCCCTCACCCCTTTATACATATATAATATATACATATATATATATACTATATTTACTTTATTTCTGTTTTGCATTCCTGTTAGGAAAAAGATAAAAAAATATATAAAAGAGAAAAGATAATCTTTGACTTGCAGGTACTCCGTCTTGCGAATAGCAAGACCCATTTTGGAACCCTGATTTGGCTCCAAGCCAAGAACCTAATTTTGAGGGTGTGCCTCAAGGACAAGAATTATCAAAAAAAAAATCTAAATAGAAAAACAGCAAAAGCACAATAAACGAATGGTAGACATTCGTTGTAGGAAAGGCGTAGAAACTTGACTTTTAACACCACTTCCTGAGTTCGACCCTGGGCCTAAAAGTGACCAAGATAAAATCAAGTAGGCCAGGTAAAAAATTTTGTAAAGAGATGGTTAGGCTCGATTTAGGTTAACCACTATACACATTTCAATGATAAAATCACCATATTAACACAACCTATCCGAGTCCCGACCACCATCCCTTACACCTGCCCCCGTTGGAGAAACTGTTGCCCTGCTGAAGGGTAACTAATGTCCTGCCTCATTCTAAGTCCAGCTGGGGATGTTAAATTCAGCGCTCGTTGGGAGGCACCCCAGTAGCACTCCTCTACTGTCACATACACTTCACTTCGCACCTTTTCACTTCACCACCCACCATCCACCCACCCTAGCAGGGTAGTGGATAGGCATCTATAGGATCTGGGTATTATATGGTATCATGCAGCTTCCATCCATCTATAAATATGTACATAAAAAAAAAGAAAAAAAGAAAAAAAAGGTGTTTAGTAATGATCTGAAGGTTGAAACAAAAATACAATAAGTGTTTATGGATATTCAACCACTATTTTGAAGACTTTCCAGGCCACAGAAGCTTGATTCGCTCAGGCTCGGCTTAATTCACTTGAGCATTGATAAGATAGATCAGAATCTCTCATAACTAAGGATGTATTCTTGTACCTGAGACATCAGTACAGGATCCGTTGGTTTGCTTCTACTCGAGAGCTTAAGTAATCTTTGTTCACACTACACATATCAAGAAAGACTAAGTGAACATATGATCCAACCCTAGTATTCATTAGGGAAGGTGGAGTCCTTACCTATGCGCGCAGGTAGACTTTTTATCCCAGGCTTTAGTCTTGTGTCTAGGAGAAACTCTTTCCACCAAAAAGGAACTCTCCCACCAAAAGAAAAGTGTGCTCCTCCAAATAAAGTTGTAAGAGATATACTGACACTTGTTTCAAAAAAAAAAAAACTATGCAAATAAGTCAGTATATCTAGCAAATACCTATAATGTCTTCTCCCTAAAGAGTTTTTTAGGGCATGTTACAAATACCCTGTTTCTACCATATATTCTTTGAGCCACAAATGTGATAAAATGGGACTTGAGTTTTCCGTCATCTTTTTAAGGGTCAATCCGAAGACACAAGCTGAAACTAGGACCAACCTACACTTAAAGATTCGTGAAACCCTGGGCTTGAGTCTTAATGTTCATCTGGTCAGTCTTGATCCTTCACTATGCACAAGCCATAATCTCTTGAGCTCTTGAGTATAGCAAAAACCTCCTGAGTCCTGGAAATCGTACTTAAGGTTTAAATATCAAGAGTCCAGGTTAGTCGAGAGATGGCCTACGTGACATAAGATTTAAAGTACTGGTAGTCTTCTTTGCAATTGGTTCTCACAATATCCAACAAATAAACACACCCATGTTGCCTCAGAAGAAAATCTTCAGCTTAACATAATTTCTAAAAATAATACAAAATGTTTTGCTAGGGACTAGCAAAAGATAGGCATGGGGGTATGATTGCACAGCAAAAATACACCAACAAATATGCCATCTTGTGTTATTTCCTAGCACTACCATTGCATCTTATGTAGCAATAGTTGCATTTGTAAATTGACACTTGATGCATTTATTTAAGAGGGGAGGATAATGCGAATAATTTGCCATGTAAATAACATCTTCATCAAGGGTTGCATTGCAAATTTCACCTTCTTCATTTTTTATTTTTGACTTTGAAATCGTCTCCCTCACGCGGCTCAAGGCATGGGGCTTGCATTTCTTCGCGCCATTCCTCTGCCACTAGCATCCTCTGTCCGTAACATGGCTTGGCAGGCTCCTTCTTCTTTAAAAAGCCTTTCCCTCTCCCTTGCGCAGAGAGCCTGGAACAGAGAGCACCCTCAGACACCTTCCTCCAGGCCATCATCCTCCCCTCCATACGCAATCTCCCTTCGCACTAAAGAGACACACTGTGGGCAGGAGCAGGCTCACAGTGGTACCATGCCCACCACTGTGAGTTCCACCACTGCCCAGCTCCTCCGTGAGCAGGTGGGCATCGTGGTTCACCCTCTGTTTTCACCGCTTAACACTCTCGCCGCCATTTCCAGAGCTCCAAGGTCGGAAGCTCCAGCAGCAGCAACAGCGGCCGCCAGCAGTAGCGCAAGCACCGCGCGCAAGCCAACGACGTCCGTAGGCTCTTGCCACGCGCGTAGGCACCTTCTAGCATGCCCATGAACACAGAACCGGTCGTAACCGGTTGCTCACTTCGCGTGGCACTGTAGCTATTGTTCACGCCTCTCAGCGCAACAATGTAGCTATAGTGCGGAGACCGGGTTGTTTCTCACTTATCCGGTCACCGCGTGCTCTCCCTCCTCGCCGCAACCGCCTCTAGCCCATCTGCGCCCGTGCCCACGTCTTCGCTCGCGCTGTGCTACGCATTGCACTAAGTTGCCCTCTCTCTCACACTCCCGCACCCGCCTGCTCGTGACGACAGCGCGTGCATTCTCTCCAGCGTCTGCGCTCTGCAATGCGTGCCTGCGCATGCCCTAGCCACCGACGTCCCACACAGCCCCCAGACGGCTTAACTCGCCCGCTCCCTCTCACAGCCACCCACCAGTACACGCACACACACACACACACTTGTACACACTCACGCGTACTCTCACACACTCACTTTTACACACCTATACATACTTATACATATATACATATATATATATATACACCTATACAACTACATATAAGTATATATACATACATACATATATACACACACACACACACACATACATATATATATATATATATATATTTATACATATATACATATATACATACATATATATACATATATATATATATATATATACATATAAACATACATATATTACTATATATATATATATATACACACACATACATATACATATCTATATAGTTAAATATATATGCATATATATCTAGTTATAAATATATATATATACCTATATATATATACATAACTACATATACACCTATATAGTTACAACCCTATCTATATATATACATATATATATATATATATATACATATATATATATATATATACATATATATATATATTTACATACACATCACCTACCTGTATCCCTATGCACTAGTCACTCCAACATGCGTTATATCGTGGGAATATCTACACCAGTTGCTGATATTCGCCGATACCTACGTAAAAAAAGTGCCTCCGCACACACACCCAAACATCCATCCTACACTCTACGCGACACTTTGTCTTGTTGGTTGCGTCTTTCCAGACGTAGACCAACTCGACACTGTGCTACACGCCATTTCCACTTCCACCCCCACCCCTATATATATATAATATATATATAGACTATATTTATTTCTCTACAAGCAACCTATCTTGTTTTTATTTCTCCTTTGTTTCCTGCTATTAAAAAGATTAAAAAAAAACAAGAGTAAAAGAGAAAAGATAATCTTTGTCCTGCAGGTACTCAGTCTTGCAAATAGCAGGAGTAGTTTTTTGGAAACCCTAAGTTGGCTCAAAGCCAAGAACAATTTGGCTCAAAGCCAAGGACCTGATTTTGAGGGTGTACCTTAAGGACAAAATTATCAGCAAAAAAATCTTAAATAGAAAAAAACCAAAAACATAATAAGCGCACGGAGGAGATACGTTTTAGGTAAGGCATAGAAACTTCTTCACCTTTAATCCCCGCCTCCCTGAGATCGACCCTGGGCCTAAAAGTGACCAAGATAAAATTAAGTAGGCCAGGTAAAAAAATTTTGTGAAAGATGGTTAGACTCGATTTAGGTTAACCACTATACGCACTTCAACGATAATTTCACCATATTAACACAACCTATTCGAGTCCTAACAGATGATCCTATGCTGTTTAGACTTTGTGTTGATCAAATCATTAGGCTGTGTATTCCTGAAGAGGAAGTTCAAAGTGTGCTATCCTTCTATCATGACCAAGCCTGTGGTGGCCACTTCTTTGGGAAGCAAACGATTGCAAAAGTTTTGTAGTCTGATTTTTACTGGCCATCACTATTCAAAGATGCACATAACTTTGCGAAGACTTACACTAAGTGCCAGACCTTAAGGACTATGACTAAGAAATATATGATGCCTCTACAACCCATTCTGATCATCTAAATTTTTGATGTCTAGGGCATCGATTTCATGGGTCCCTTCCCACCATTAAACGATTTCGAGTATATACTAGTCTCAGTGGACTACATCTCGAAATGGATCGAAGCCGTACCCACCCGAAAATGTGACCATAAGGCCATCATGGACTTTATTAAGAAAGATATCTTTTCCCGATTTGGGATTCCTAAGGCCATGATCAACGATGATGGGAGTCACTTCATTAATGCCTATTTCGTGCCTTACTTAAGAAATACGGGGTCGCTCACCGCATTGCCACCCCGTATCACCCCCAAACGAATGGGCAAACTGAGGTCTCAAATAGGCAGATTAAGAATATTCTACAAAAGACTGTGAGACCTGACCGGAAGGATTGGTCCACACGATTGGTTGATGTCCTTTGGGCATACAGGACCGCTTTTAAGACCCCAATAGACATGTCACCATATCAATTGGCCTTCGGCAAAGCTTGCTGATAAGCTCATATTTGTGAGCTAATTAAATGTCTAAATGCTTAAACATTAACGTAATGCATCCATTTATTTAGCATGCATTAGAATGTAAATAGATTAATTCATATTTCTGATTTAATTACATAATTCATGCAATGCATTCAAAATTAAAGGCATTTGGAATTGACTTAGAATGGAATGTAATTAGGTGCATTACATGCATTGTTTTAATTAACATAGAACTTAAGGATTTATGTACAAATAATCCTAATATTTTATTTTATTAATTTTCTCCTTCCACAGGTAATCGCTCCACTTCCTCTGCCTGTGCATTCACTCTTCGCCAGCTGCCTGCACTCAAGACCACCATTCATGGAGGAGCACGAGAGATGGATCTAGTCGGGGCAGCAACGACTACAATGGAGAGGAGGAGGCAGTTGTGCTTGGGGATACGCCGCCCACTCCATCACCGTGCATTCACCCATCACTGTGGTCTCCACAGCTGAGCCTCACCACACCATGGGCCGGTGGAGTGACAGGCCACAGCGCCAAGCCGATGAGCTCGGTCACTTACTGCCTCAACGAATCCATGCACGCGGCTGCACATCCTCCAGCAGCTTCGCCCACACACATCCATTCGCTGCGCCTCCTTCGAGTAGCACCTCCAGCAGCTTCCCGCGCCATGCGCAGCAACCATCCCACGTGCGCACGCGTCCCCCTGCACCTCCTCACCTCCAGCCCGCACATCGAGCTGCTCACAGTAGCAGCAACTAACCCATCGCCACCGCTCCTCTCTACTTTGTCCGATCAACTTCGACCACAACACACCTCGCTGCTACCATTGCCGGGTGCACGTCGGCCTCGCCCACTGCTAGTGAAGACCACGCTATCGATCTCTTCCTTCGTGCGTGAGAACCCACAAAGGAAATGCTCTGTTTCTTGTGGCATTAGTAATTACATTTCATTACCATTGCAAGAGTGAGATTTTTGAATTTATTAATTAAATATTATGGCTAATTTATGCAAGTGACCTTCCTTTTTCTCATAAATGACATTTCAACGTGATCTCTTGTTGTTTCCTTAATCTGAAGGTAGATTTGGCTCATTATCTTGACGAAACTAATAGTCAACATCGATTTTTGATGCTTGCGAGTATGTAATAGCCAATGCCTCCCTGTGGACACAACCTGCTCCTAATTGAGTGGTTATTTTAATTATTTTGATTAGTTGATTTTCAACGAATTAGAAATGCAATGACAAATCATCTTAATCATTATTTTCGAAAGCGAAAATAGACTCGTCAAATGGCACCGTTGCCGGGAAGCAACAGGCTTAGTTAAATCGCTTTCATTCATTTGTTCACATTGATTCAAATTTTTGAAGCACATTTAACTTTGTATCTTGTTATTCTGGTGTGAGTGAATACATTCTACGACACACATTCTACGACTTGCCATCACACTAGCCATCATGAGAGTTGACCCTTGATGTCGCCAGAGGAGAAATTGTTCGAGCCACCTTGCAAGGAACCAGAATGCCAGGAGAGGAAGGACGAGGACGTGATGATCATCTCCGCAAATTTAGTCTTTGATTTGATTAGAGTAGGATTAAGACTTTAGACTTAATTTTCCTTACACATTTTGGTTTGAGACCCTTGTTCTGGGGTATAGTTAAGGGGTTTGTTCCCCGACTTTCTTTTAGGCCCATGTTGGGGAACTTTTTGGGAGCCTGTTCCCTTTTCTTTAGATTTTGACTTTCTTTTGTGGATTGATTTTATTTTTCTTGCTTATGCATAAGTAGCTAAGAAAAAAAAAAAACACGAGCTGCTAGAAGTTGCTTGCCTTAGGACGACCATTTAGGTGTGAATGAGCAGCCTCTAGATTTATTTTGCTTGCATTTGCATGCATCTTGCATTGCTGATTGCTGGAGGAAAGGTACGTCCTCTTTCTTTGCATTCTATAGTGTTCACGCATGTGCATTTGGATTTAATTGCAAGACCACCTAATTGAATTGAAAAGATCTAACAAGTGGTCACATATTTTATTGAAAAAGGACTTTAAGTTAAGAAGGAACACTAAAAACCAAGGACTTGAATTGAGACATTGTGCTATGATTCAATTAAAAACTCAAATTTTTACTGTGTATGCACACTTGTATCTCTTGCACCACCACATGCATCTAGACACTCCTAGGTCTTGGAACTACTAGGACAAGAGCCCTCCTACCATTGGATTCTGAAGTGTTCAAAACTTAAGATCAAAGGTTTTGTAAATCTAAAGAAGGGGATACCCTATCACGGATTTTTGGGGGTAGTTAAGAAGCACCGCGAAAGCACAGCTTCAAAGGAAGGCTTAGGCCTACTTTCATCCCTCGATCTTCCATCTTTGGAGTTGCTCTACCATTTGAGATTTAGGGAAGAACACCTAAGCTGTAACTAAGTCTTTTTAGGCATTTCGTAGGTCAACAATAGGTGCATAATTGATTGGGCAACTTGCTTTGTCACCTACAAATTGAATTAAAGTCAAAAGGCTAAATTTGTAAAGACCTAACAAGTCCTTTTAAATTATGTTTGTAGTGCATGCTTGGTAGGCGATCTCTTAGGAGATAACTTGTGTTTGATCCTGAACATAAAAGAATCTTAAGAAGGAACCTCCCAATGGAAGAAATGGCTTGTCAAAGGAGCCTTAAGTAATATTGCATTCCGACCAATCAAAATGGCCCTGCACTACATAGACCTAGAGGGGACAATCCTTATGAGATCAAAAGCAATACCATATCCTTGTTGCCCTCCTTTTGTGGTATTGCTAGGGAAGACCCTTATAGGCATATAGAGGAATTCACCGAGGTCTATTCCATGGTGAAGCTGTAGGGCGTTACTGATGACGCCCAAATGCGGACCCTCTTTCCTTTCTCCCTCAAGGACAAAGCCAAGTATTGGTATCATACCCTTGATTATATTAACACTTGGGAAGCCCTGAAGGAGTTTCTAAAGAAGTACTTCCCCATGAGCAAAACAAATCACTTTAGGAGGGAAATTATGAGTTTTGTTCAAAAGGATGGGGAAGCTTTCCATGATGCGTGGGAGAGCTTTAATGACCTGTTGAGACTTTGCCCACATCACTAGGTGCCCAAGTGGCAACTAGTTAAAAGGTTCTACACCAGACTTCATGATTCGCACAGGCAGACTATGGATGGTGCCTGTGCAAGAACCTTCCTATCTAAGACTAAGGATGAAGCTTGGAACCTTTATGATACTTTGAGTGAGAATTCTATTCACTTGAATTCTGCCTACATGGATAGAAAACCCACTCTCATGCAAAGAAAGTTGGAGGCAAATGAGGCAAGGAACACCCAGAATTTAGCCTATCAGATTCCATTGTTGAATCAAAACATGGAAAGGCTTATGTCGTGCCCAGGCTAATTCACATCTAGTACCTCCACATCCCAAGCTTCAGAATGCTCCATTTGCCAAGGCAATATGCACGCCACTGTGGATTGCCATTTGGCCTCCTAGTGGCAAATGGCACCTCCACCATGTGCACGTCAACCTCGCCTACCTCTAGTGAAGACCACGCTGCCGATCATCTCCTCCATCATGCATGAGAACCCACAAAGGAAATGCTCTATTTCTTGTGACATTAGTAATTACATTTCATTGCCATTGCAAAAGTGAGATTTTTTCATTTATTAATTAAATATTATGGCTAATTTATGCAAGTGACCTTCCTCTTTCTCATAAATGCCATTTCAGCATGATCTCTTGTTGTTTCCTTAATCTAAAGGTGGATTTGGCTCGATTTCTTGACAAAATTAATAGTGAACATCGATTTTTTATGCTTGCGAGTTTGTAATAGCCAATGTCTCCCTGTGGACACAACCCACTCCTAATTGAGTGGTTATTTTAATTATTTTGCTTAGTTGATTTTCCACCACTTAGAAATACAATGATGAATCATCTTAATCACCATTTTTGTAAGAGAAAATTGACTCGTCACTTGCCACCTTCCGGTTGAGTTAGAGCACCAGCATACTGGTTGTTAAGTAGTGCAATATGGATGCCCAAATGGCCAGATCTCAAAGGAAGATCCAACTCTCCGAGCTCAAGGAAATCTGTCGAAATGCTTACAACAATAATAGGCTTTATAAGGAGACGATGAAAGCTATCCACGACAAGCACATTAATAGAAAAACCTTGGAGCCAAATCAGGGAGTCTGGCTTTTTGATGCAAGACTTAAGCTCTTTCCAAGGAAACTAACATCTAAGTGCACGGGACCGTATCAAGTGGTCAGACCTTATCCCAATAGGGCAGTAGAAATTGCCAATCCTAAGACTGGGCCAACCTTCACTGTTAATGGCCAAAGATTGAAACACTTTCTTGCCCAGATTCCCCCGAAGGAAGTTGTAACCCTCATTGAGGGTTAGACCGGAACTTTGCCCAGCTGGAGGCAGTAAAATCAGCGCTTCCTGGGAGGCAACCCAGAGGATTCAAGCTAATCAGATTAACTGTTGACACTCAGGTGATTCCTTTACTTGCCCTCTTGCATACATTTAAATTCCAATGCAGACATTGTCTAAGATAGGCATGTGGGGGTGGTAATTCTCATGATCTGAGTATAAAAATTGTTAGCCTGAACTAATTTTTATTTCTTTTTATTCAAAAAAAAATTAGGAAAAGAAAACTTAGGTATTAGGAGCTTGCAACTTTAGGAAATGATACGTTAGGGACCTGAACATTAGACTCTTCAGGTCTTCGAACTTAATCAGTCCGAGTGTCCACAAAAATGTGGACTTGGTTTCATGTCCTCGCCACCATAATTTATATTAATTTAATCAATAAAGTAGGGTGATAAGTATACGACTTATCAACCCACCCTCTGATTTGGGGAAATTTTTAGTCTAAGCATCTACACATGTTTTACACAGACTCACTCATCGGTAGTTCTAACAGAAATTGGGTAGCTAATGAACCTTCTAGGGTGGAATGGCTGACAAGTTGTCATGGGTAACAGCCAATTGGCCGATTGTCCAGAGCCCAACTGTAAGACCATTCTCTTTTACTACTACCTGTAGGTAAATCTTAGATCAAGAAAGCCACCTACTTAAAAATTTAAAAAAAAGGAAATAGAAAAATAGAAAAAGAGAAAAGTAAAAAAAGAAATAAGCCACACTTCACCACACGAGTATGGCTGGCAAGTTGTCATAGGTAACAACCCATTGGCCGGTTGTCCATATCCCAAGTCATAAACTACATAAGAATTCCAAAACACTTAAGAAAGAAGTGGGGAGGTAGCATAATCTGGGGAGATATACATTGGGTTTTCCCTTGTGTTGACCCCACAAAAATAAAAAGTGGGGAGAAAGCTACCGATCAGATAGATACACCTTTAGGCAACATTTTCTCTTTCGGGTCACCTAGGGGCATAGAAACTCGAAGTCCATTTTAATTGTCGTTGAGTGAGTCTATCACTTTCACAATAAGATGCTTACTACTTAAAGTCCTTTTCAAGTCTTAGGTGGGTTGGGTAGCCGTAAAAAGTTACCTCGAAATCCTCAGCTCCAAAAATCCAAAAAAATTATAAAAGATGAAAAAGAAAAAAAAATGTAGTTGCTTTTATATAGAATAAGGTGAGCACTTGGGCAGTCTACATTTTGGCAGGCACCCAAGCACTGTTGAGTCCTTGCGGGTTAGGTTCTTAGTAGAAATTTCCTCCTGTTGGCATGCAACTTCTACTGAGTAATCAATTCCAAATTTTAGTTGTGAGTAGCATTTAGGATAAACCTTAGTAGGGACTAGCAAGGGGTGGGCATGGGAGTATGATGACTCTACAATTATCAGT
This sequence comes from Thalassia testudinum, assembly GCA_037157565.1. Lineage (NCBI taxonomy): Eukaryota > Viridiplantae > Streptophyta > Magnoliopsida > Alismatales > Hydrocharitaceae > Thalassia > Thalassia testudinum. The sequence goes on from JAZHRO010000049.1 coordinate 35,986,758, forward strand.
GTTAATATTAGCAATTAGAGTCAATTTCGAGGGTACTTGTGCAATAATGACATATTATAATGGACTTGGGAGCATTGCATGCATACTGCGTGATCTTTACATTTAAGTTGCTTAAAATCAATGTTTAACAACCTTTTGTACAAGTCTATATTGAAATAGGTCATAGATGAGCAATCGAACTCTACGGATGGATCCAGATAGACGAACGAAGTCCAACGGACTCAAAATCACCTCAATCTAACCTCCGTAAATCCCCCAACAAGCCCAAGAAGTTCTGACCATTGATCTACTGATCAACGGCCCCAATTGTGACACGTGGCACCCGCTCCCTCTCTACATCACACTTCAGTTGATCCTTCATCGCACGTTCACCACTACACGATCATCATCCGACGATCACCACCACTCCAGCACCTCATCATCTTCATGACCAATCACGCTCGCAGCACAGTGGGTAGGCAAGCCACTCGCAAGCAAGTGGTGAGGGATCGAATCCTGCCTCACCCTCCAAGGCACGCTAATTGAAATTAGACCATTTGATCACGATCGAACGGTCAAGAAATGGGCACGTTGAGCTCCATCCAGCCCTCCACGCGAAATGTGTGCGATCACGCGTTCAAGCATGCCCAATCCAACACATGCGGGGCGTGATCTTAGGGAACAGGCAAGATGCGATCCTAGCTGTCCGATCAAGGATCGGACGGCTTAAGCAACACATGATCGAGAGATTTCGCTTGGCAAAAATATGTATCAGAAAAAATATGTCGTCGCAGTACAAATCGAGTAGTGGAAAAATCCCAAACAAAAATATTAATCAATAAAACTAACCACGAAGAGTTAGGTCATATCCACAAGGAGGAACAGATCAATAAATTCACAGATATGTAACAGTTATGTTCGCAGAAGCATTCAACAAATTGATCAATGTATATGCTACTCGAAATGTGAATCTCCAATTTATATAGAAGTTAAGGGCTGATTACATAAATTTCCCATCGAAAATAAAGCTCCCAAGATATGTGAATATTGCATGTGTAGTGGCATGTCATGTAATTTTGAATTGTGTACAAATCTGAATCCAATTTCAATGTGAAATAAGGTGCATAAGGAAGACTCAGGCAATTTTGTGAGAATGCAAGGGTGCTGCCATAATTTTACTTGGATAAAATAATCCAAAAATCAAAAACTCCACAATGGCATTGAATGTAAATTGTAATGTGACCCAAAACAGAGCAAGTTCTTCTCTTGACCGCACACACTTGAGGATGTGGTGGGTTGTGAAACTTTTGGTGAAGGTCGGCCGATGCAAGGGGTTTTATTGGTGGTAGCGACTCAACAAATGATGGCTGGCGGCAGTCACCGGAGAGGAGGAGGCCACCAGTGGTGGGGGTGGCTCACCGGCACGTGGGCTGTCGGTTGTGGTGCAGATGGCGTGGAAGCACTCGTGAAGGTGAGGGGAGTGTGTTGGCATCGACAGTGTGGAGGTTCGAGGCCGAAGTGGATGGCTGCGAGGAGGAGGGCAACGCCTTTTGTTGGATTCCTCATCTCCTATGTCGATGGAGAAGAAGAAGAAGAGGAAGAAGAGGAGGCTACATGAGGGTCTGCGTAAGAGGGAAGGCCTGCTACTGCTAGCCGCGTGCAGGATGCGTGCGTGCTTAGCCACGTGTGGTGAGAGGGAGATGGGCACGCATTGTGAAGGCGCGAGGTGTGCGCGCGAGGGAGGTGGACGCGTGAGGGTAGCATGTGAGGTTGCTGGTGGTGATGGAAGAGGTGCACAGTCGTAGTGGCTTGCGGTTAGGGAAGAAGGTGGAGCACAGTGCTCCTGTGACTCACGGTTGTGGATGACCCAGTCATGAGGATGGGAGGAGCACGATGGTGAGTCAATGACGTGGTAGCGAACACGATGGCTGCATCGGAGCTATCACCTCCAACCACGGTGGTGGCATGCGATGTCATGAGGTCGTGGTCATAAACGGTTCACAGTAGTGGACAATGACACGGTCAACGAGGTGATCGTCGTGACGGCTCACGGTGGTGGAAGGTCTGTTAGCATGTGGAGAAGGAGATGAAGGTGGTGGGCAAGTTCTCCCTTCGTGGGGAGAAAGATGATGGAGAGGAAGAACCTCTCATGGAGGGGAAGATGGTTTCTTCCCCTCTGTTCCTTTCCTGCACATATAGAGAAAGAGAGAATCAGATATGGAAAGAGTAAGAGAGAGAAAGAGTCATTATTTTCTGTTACCAAATAGAAAGGATAGATTTGAGGGAGAGAGAGAGAAAAAGGAAACATGTGTGTGCATGTGATCAAAGGGAAAAAAGAGAGGGAAGATAATAACAACGAAAGAGAATGTATCCATGTGATCCCATTTTGCCACTTTCCTATTTTTCATTTTATGCAAAACATTCCCAAAGAATAATCTCAAATAATGCATTTAGGCATTGAAATTCCATAAAATTGCATGAATGCCCAACATACGAGCGTAATTAATTTTTCCATGTAATGTATGCCTGGAATTTTAATTCTCAGTTTAATGATAATGCACTTAGGCTCTAATTTAGTCTACTAAAGTGGACCTATCAGCACGCACGCAACTCACATGGATGGCAGCTGTGCGTGCATTGAAGGCACCAGAGTGGGGGCTAGGGCAACACTTGCTACGAGTCTATAGCGACATTTTGAATGTTGTTATTGACCCAAGGATGAATTTTAGCCCTCTCCTCAACTATAAAAAGGGACCTACCCCTCCCATTTGTGCAATCTTCTACCTAAGCAATTCCACCACTCCATAGAGCTCCCAAGCAGTGTTGTGAAGACACCGAGCCGTCAACGGAAGTCCCTCCACCACCGTGGCTGTCTCGACGCCATCCACCACTTTACATTTAGTTTTAATTCTTTGATAGTTGTAGTTATTCCTTAAATTCAAACATTCATTTTTATTTCGTTGAACATGACATTTGATAATCAATTGAATATGTTTTTGATATCTTGCCTTTGCAACGAGTTATTGTGATTCTCTAACCCTATCTCCCCCTCTCCCTCTTTCTCTCCCTCTCTCCCCCAATCTTTCTTTCTCTATTCATTTTGCAAGAAAACAAATCGACATATTTTTGTGACATTGAAGTGAGTAAACGATTTGGAATCTTGCCTCCCTATGTTCAACACTCGGAATCATGTCCGAAACTTCTATTTAAAATTGACGTCATAAAACGTGCTACAACGAACGATTTTACACAAATGGGTTTCGCAACAATCACTCACACTTAACCCATTTCTTGCATTAATTGATAGTGTTTAACCTAGTTTCTACCTTAACTTGGGTATTTTAGCTATGATGAGCCACACCTCATCAATAGGGACTCAACCTTGACACCCAATAGCTCTTCTAATTCTAGCATATCTTCCTTACATTCTTCAAGAGTCTGAGTATGGTCTTTAGAGATGACCATTTGGAGGGGATCATCACACAAAAGAGCTGGTGTCATCTCCTCTATAATCTTATGATTACCTCAATTTAGGAACAATCTTCCAATCTCAGCTGTTTATAGGCATCAACACATTCAGTTGGATTTTCAAATTCCCAAAGCCCATCTTTAGCACCCCTAATTTGCAATTGATTAAGGCATTGGCAGTAGACAAAAAAGGACACCCTAAGATAGTCGAAGATCTGGTGGGCTTGTTTGATGGGTCAATGTCTAATATCAGAGAATCAATGGGAAAGAAGAAGTCCTCCACTCTTACTAAGACATCTTCTAAAAGCCCGTGTGGTGTCTTGAGTGATTTGTCAAATACCTGGAGGATAATAGGACTAGGCTTCAACTCGCCTCCTCCTAATATCTCATAGACCAAGCTCAGTGATATATTAACCCCCGCACCTAAATCGAGGAGAAGCTCATCAATGCGTTGGTCTCCAATGACTACAGAAATATACGAGGCTCCTGAGGCCTTCAGTTTAGGGGGTGTACCTTGTTGTAGGACCGAGCTGACTAGGTCAGGCAGGATGACCTTAGCTTGGACCTATTTCCGTGATTTTCACTTCTGCATGCACAGGTCTTTCAGAAATCTAGCATAGGTTGGAATATTCTTGATAGCATCCAATAGGGGCAGGTTGATGTGAACCTGCTTGAATGTCTCCACAATCCCTTCCATCCTATCTTTAGCTCAAGATGAGCCAACAAAAGATGCCTCAGGGGTGGGTAAGCGCTTAGGAAAGGGCACCCTTGACCTCTGGGTGGAGGGGTTGTCATGGCAAGAAAGAGGTGGAAAAGTGACATCCTCCTTCGAATAAGTGATTTCAAGCAAGTAGGGGCTGAGTGGCTCTTCCTCAGTGGATGTGTAAGTCAGCGTCGAGTTGGTGGGAGGGGTGATTGTAGGAGTGATTTCAGGTTTGGAAATTTCTTCACTGCTCCTCAGAACAATCACAACCTTAGCATACTCCCTTATAAAGGGCCCTTTACCCCTAGGATTCTCCTCAGATGAGCTAGGCAATTTCCCAAGATCATATTGCCTAACAGCCTCAACAAGGTGGCCAATTTGAGATTGCATTTCTTAGATTGCCTTATTCTAAGATTGAATGATCATACTTTGGCTTTCTTGCATGGTCTTCATCATGGCTTTAAGGTCATCCAACTCAAAATTGTGGGGCTAAGGAGGAGGTTGGAATTGTTGTGCATGAAAGGGTTGCGTGGGTTGGGCTCTTGAGTTCCCCAAGTTGGAAGCATCACTTTTCCTCCACAAGAAAATGGGATGGTTCCTCCATCCAAGATTGTAGGTGTTGGCAAAAGGGTTGTTCAAGGGAGGTCGACGAAACCCTTGGGCAGCATTTAGGTCTGCTTGAACTAACTCAGGGAATTGATTAGCCAAGTGACACTCAACAGTGGCGTGAAGACTGCTTTCGTAAATGGAGCATTCAAAAATAGCCTGGACTTAGGAAGCTAATTGCAAGAATGCATCAGGGTTCGATGTGAGCCTCTCAAAATTCTGGTTCAACAATTGAATTTGGAAGGCTAAATTTTGAGTAGCCTCGGCTTCACTAGCTTCCACTTTCTTTTGGAGGATATGGATGGTTTTCTATCCTGATAGGCTGAGGTCGAGTGGATAGAAATATCACTCAGTGACTCAAATAATGTCTAGGTCTCATCCTCTGTGTTGGTGAGAAAGGTTCCAACACAAGCAACATCCACTATTTGCCTATGCCTATTAGAGAGTCCAGTATAGAACCTTTCTACCAGTTGCCATTTAGGCACTTGATGTTGTGGGCATAATTGTATCAAGTCATTGAAACGCTCCCACATCTCATAGACTTGCTCCCCATCTAAGTAAAATCCATGATTTCCCTCTTGAAGTGGTTGGTTTTGCTCATCGGGAAATATTTCTTCAGGAATTCTCTCTTAAGGGCATTCTAATCATTCACCCTTACATCTAAGGTTTGATACCAATGTTTTGCCTTGTCCTTAAGGGAGAAGGGAAAAAGGGTTCTCATCAGAGCTTCATCAGTAAAGTTCTGAAGTTTCACTGCAGAACAAACCTCGATGAACTCTTCTAAATGCCGGTAGGGATCCTATGAGAAAAGGAGGGCAAAAAAGATATGGTATTGCTCTTGATCTCATATGGATTATCCCCTACAAGTCTCCTTAGTGCTTGAGTAGGTTGGTTAGTCGGGATGAAATAGTCTCTCAAAGTTCTCTATTGATTTGCTACTTGATCAACAATCTCTTCTCTCCTTTCTCATTGGTGGGCTCACCTAAGGATTCTCTCAAGCTCAAGATCAAATACTAAACTACCTCAAGAGAGCATCTACCAAGCATACAACCAAACATAATTCAAGTTCTTACCGATTTGAGTAAGTGCAACCCCCAAACCAACTTCACAGATTAATTCAAATAGTATCAAGGCAATGTTCCTCTGTTCCCACTTAAGTGGTATAAAACGAATGGGGCTACTTGAGATCCTGACCAATTCTATTTTGAAGAAGGTTGAGGTCAAGTTGGTTGATATAAGTGGCCAAACAAGTTATTCAATCCAGTTATGCGACCTAAGCCAACCTTCGAGTGCCCTAATGCTCACACATGTTTCGCAAGTTTGAAATCAGGGTTACAAATAACCCGTCATCGTAGTTGTAAAACTCATGATCAAATAAAATTTATCTCGAAACTCCAAGGGAGTATCGGGTCAAACACAGGGAGGCGACGTTTACTTTAATTGAAAATTGCGCTTCAATTTGTTTCCTTTTGGTGTTTTAGGGTTTTGTTATTTTTTTTGTGTTTTTGAAAGAAGACTAGAAAAATAAATCACAAGAGATATGGAACAAATATGACATATATCATGAATGTCTATTACAATTATCTACGAAAGCATAAAAAGAGATGGAGGTGAGAAGAAATCTCCCGAAGCGACTGTTCGGTGAGACAACAGCGCCTGGTGGAAGCTCGGACGAAGGAGGTGAGGAGTGGGACGATGGAGGTGAAATGCGGGAGGATGTCGGGTAGAGGAAAGCTTCGACATGTCTTTGAAATGGAGGTGAGAAGGCGAAGATGATCTGCTACCAAAACGGAGGTGGGAGGACAGCTCCAAGGCAACTTATGAATGGGGATGGGAAGAGGGATGAATATTTGGTGAAGCAGAGGTTCGCTACACTAATAAGAGCCTTGGGAGCTTGAGAGTAAGCTCTAATGGAGCGTTGGTAGGCTTGCTAGAGCTTAGGAGTAGGTGGGAGTAGAGTAGGTAGAGATGGCTTAGAAGGGAGGGGGTGTAGGTCCTTTCATAGTGGAGGCAAAAATAGGTATGGGACCATTAGAGCCCTCCAGGCCATCGCTGGAAGTGTCGCTGTAGGTAGCTCATGCCCACTCACACCCGCTCATGCCCACAGCTGGCTTTGCTAGTGCGCGAAGATTTAGAGACGGCTGTAAGCATCGCTGTAGGTCCAGCTCATGCATCGCTATAGGCTGGCGCCAACCAAGCACACACCCGCCCTTTGCTCCACTAGAGCTACGCTATGCGCTTTCTTGGTCGCTTTCCCGCACACTAATGCACTGGTGTCGCGCTGTGTGCATGCATGCCTCTGCGAGCGCATGTGCGGTGGCACGTGCGTGCGCATGGGTGGCCTGGGCTGCGCCACGTGGAGCAATCTAGGACATCCATCTTCTTTTCATTATAGGGGCTACTACAGAAGTTGGATTGAGTCGATTTTTACGCCGTTGGGCTACGATCATCGACCCGAATCTATTCGCGTTGTCGGATTTGTCATTTGAAGCTCCGAATTATGTCACCTAGTCCCTTGGCCGTTGATCTTCCTTGGACTGCATATGGTGCTACAAGACTCCGATCGAGGCAATTTCAGAGGCATTGGACTCCGATCGTCATCTTGATCAGATCCATATGGTCGGATTGTCAATCCGAGGCTTCGAAATAAATACCCTTCTCTCTTGACCACAAAAAGGACGTAATTAACCTAAATTATATACAACTACTCTAAATGCATAATAATGCATGCTATGCAATATTTATAACATGAAATGCAAATCTAAGCCTAGGAACATGCATGAATAGGCATTTTACCCTCAATAAATGTGTTTACATCATACCCTCATGCCTATCTTTTTGTAGTCCTTCACAAAATTAAACTATATTCTATGTATAAAAGTAGAATTAGGATTAGATTGCTTAGGCCTAAGTCGTTTATTAACAATAGAAAATTTCAACTAAGGTCCTAAACTATGAAGACTCAACAGTATCCGGGTGTCTGCCAGAATGTAGACTGCCCAAGTCCTCACCTTATTTGAAAAGGAAAGATACTTTTTTTTTATTTTTCTTCTTTTCTAATTTTCTTTTGTACTTTTGGAGTTTGAGAGTTCCGGGATAACTTTTTACAGCTACCCAACCCGCCCAGGACTCGAAAGGACTCTAAGTGCTAAGCATCTTGTGAAAATAGCGAAAGACTCACTAAGCAACCGTTAAAATGGACTTTGGGTTTCTACAGCCCTAGGTGACCTTGCCTAGTGGTTTACCTTTTCGAACGGTAGCTTTCTTCCTATTTTTTTTATTTATGGGGTTAACACAAGGGCGAACCCAATGTATATCTCCTCGGTTTATTCTACTTCCCTGCTTCTTCCCTAAGTGTTTTGGGAATTATTGTGCATTTTTGTGAGCTGGGCTCTAGACAACTGACCAATGGGCTGTTACCCACAACAACTTGCCAGCCATACTCGTGCGGTGAAGTGTAGTTTTGTTTATTTTTTATTTTTCTCTCCTTCTTCTATATATATATTTTTTTCTTTTTCTTATTTTTTATTTTATTTTTTTTAAGTAGGTGGCTTCCCTGATCTAAGATTTACCTAAAGGTAGTACAATGAAAATGGTCTTATGACTAGGCTCTGGACAACCTGCCGATGAGCTGTTACCACTGACAACATGGCAGCCATACTACCCTAGATAGTTCATTAGCTACCCAATTTCCAAAGAAACCACTGAAAAGTGAGTCAGTGCAAAAAAAAGTGTGTAGATGCTTAGGCTTAAAGTCCCCCCAAATCAGAGGGCGGGTTGATAAGTCACATACTTATCATCCCAATTTATTTACCAACTTAAAATGAATTTTAATTGGCGAGGATTCGAGACTAAGTCCACATTCGAGTGGACACCCAGGCTAATTAAGCCTGAAGACCTGAAGAGTCTAAGTGTTCAGGTCTCAAAGTATCAATTCCTAATGTTAATAACTTCCAAATGCCTAAGTTCTCTTTTCCTAATTTCTTTCTTTTTTTTATAAGAAACTAAAAGAAATTCTATGGAGTTAACAAAATGATTTTAGGAATTGATTATCCACCCCCCATGCCTAAATGATGCAATGTCCTCGTTGTGAAAACAAAGACATGAAAAGGGCAGAGTAAATAGTATATCACCTGAATACCATGAGAAATCCGGTTAGCTCCGCAGATAACATGAAATATAAACACGTGTTAAATTTAATGCCTTCAACTAGGCATAACATACATACAAGGAAGAAATTGAGAATTCACAAGTGTGGGTCAGAATCAAAATCAAAAAGTTGATCCTGAAACCTGTCAGCAGAAGATGTCCACAGATGTGGACCAAGTTATGATGTAGACCCATGCCCCAGGGTCGAGTGGTTCTAAGGTTCTAGATGAAAATCACCCAGAATCGAAGATTGTTGTATTTACGGGGCTGGGCCTGTGGTTTGGTGGTGTGCAACCCAAGACTAAAGTGTCGGACAAAAGGTAGATTTGATTTTCAAGGTTCAGATGTCCAGTTAACATTCAACTTAGAAAAATAATCAGTTATTTCGAGCTTGGGTTTTACGTGAAAGATATCGTAGGGGTCCTTGTAGAAAGTAGGTGGTTTTAGGTCAATAGGAACCCTTAGATCCAAATCAAAGTTCCCTTAGAATTAGCTTCCCAAATTTTTAATTCCAACTTCCTATCCTCTGAAATCAATGTTTCCAAGACCTCCAAGTCGCTGTACACCCCATCTAAAGTACCCAAGTTCAAAAATCATGGCTAAATCAAGATTGACTTGGGCATAATAATCTCAGAAGTTAGCTCTTCGAGGTGCGAATGAGGAATGGGGCAATTGATTAAATCTTCTAGTAAATGAGGATTCGAATCTTCTAAGTTAGCCCCAACTGAATCCAAATCTTTAATGAATGGGCTATTAAATGGTTCATCAGACTCCTCAAGTCCATTTGGCTCACTAAAATCATCTTCCTTATGCTCAAGTGAGACTTCACTAAGAGATTCTTCACCCTCAGAGTCAAAGAATTCATGATCCTTATTTATATATGTCTCAAAATCGATTGTCATTTCCTGGTTCAAAGAGACATATTTTTCCTCGCTCCCTGGCTCGGGGATCTCGGGTGAGAAACTCGGTTCATCCTCAAAGGGTTGCTCTAGACCAACCTGGTCATCTCCAATCTCAGAATATGTATCCCCCCCAACAGGCACCTAAGCAGGTTCAGACATTGGCTCTTCTGAAGAGGGTTCATCTTGAGAATCATCCCAAGATTTGACTAGGGCAACCGCAAATTTCATCCTCAACCTCGACAATTTCCCAAGAAGAAACTCACCCAGGTCCCTATCCCTAACACTTTGGAGCAAATCCAATAAAGAGCTATTCAACTCATCAATCATTTTTATCATAGGCTCCAATGCTTCAGTGCATGGTGTAGGTTGGGCTTCTAAAGATTGTATGGTGTTCCTCAAGTTAGCCAACACCTTGTCATGGATCTGGTTCACTTGAACCGACTGGTTCGGTTCAGAGTTGGGTTGGTTTGGGTTCTGATGTAAACATATTTACACTACTTAAAATGTCTATTTATGCATGTTCTTAAGCATAGGATTGCATTTCATGATATAAATATTGCATAACATGCATCATCTCGCATTTAGAGTAGTTTGAATAAAATGGAGGTTAATTGTATCCTTTTATGTGCTTGGACAGGGCAAACATTTTATCGGGGCCTCAGATCAAAGATCCAACCGTATGGATATGATCAGGGCGACGATTGGAGTTCAACGACTCCAAGATCACCCTAATCAGGCATCCGCAGCATCAGATAGAGATCGGGGAACCCTAGAAGATCAAGGGCCAGGATGGTGTAAATCTGCACTTCAGATGACAAATCCGACCGCACGGATGAATTCGGATCGATGATCGTAGCCCAACGACACAAAAATCGAGTCAATCCGACATCCGTTGCACCATCTACAACTTCCAGAAGATGGATGGCCAAGATGGCGCCACGTGGCGCCATCTCGGCCGCCCAAACGGCCGCTGGCATTTTGTGAAGGCCCCCGCTCGATCGCTCTCCGCCGTCAGATGGAGATCCAACGGCTGTGGCCGCCCGGCACTTAAAACATGAGCTCAACCATCCGCGCCCCGCAGCGCAGCAGTCGAGCGCGCTTACGCGAGCGCAAGGCGCAGGTTCGAGCCGTGGCGAGGGGATTGGAGGTGCGAGTAATTGAGGCACGTGGAGCGTCAAATGGGGATCGTACAGTCACGGGCGCCCGATAGCGCCGACGCGCGATCGCCCGCGCAGGCGGGCGGGTTGCAGCGGGTGCGGACGCATTTTAAGCCGTCCGATATCGCGATCAGACGGCTGAAAAGCGCTGGACGTGCGCGAGCATTGAGGAGCGGGCAGCCGAGGAGGCGCGCGTGGGCGTGGCGGCGACTGCCACGTCGGGGCTTTAGTGACGGATTTATCCGTCACTAAAGACCCCTTATTTATTATTTTGAAATGTAATGTCCATTTTGCCCCCACTCCTTGCAACTTATAAAAGGAGACCCCCTCCATACGAAATTCTCATCCCTTCTTTCTCCTCTCTACCCCTCCAAAGCTCAAGAGAAGCTTGTCCCACACCCGGGATGCTTCTCGCTAGATAAAGTCCAATTTTCGTTCCCCTTCGGAAGTGGATCCCACGACGACGACGGCGTGCTGCTTCGTTCCCGTTCTTCTGCTTCGTCCTCCTTCGACCCGCTTCGTTCTCCTTCATCCAGGCATCGTCCCGTCCGGCTCGTCCTCCAAGCAACCGTCGAGGAGGATTTCTCTCTCCCTATTCTTTTTACTGCTTTCTAGTATAGATTTACTGCTTTCTAGATTAATCTACTCGTCCTCCAAGCAATCGTCGAGGAGGACATTTCTCTCTCCATTCTTTTAATGCTTTCTAGAGTAAATTTATCACTTTCTAGAGTAATTGTTTTATGCTTTCTAGTTGTAATGAACAATCTCTTCAATACAAAAATTCCTTATTTATTCTACATCTCATTTTGATTTCTCTGTGTAATATTCTCTTTCTCTCTTACTCTCTCTCTCTTCTATTTATTGTAAATAATTAGATGGTTCTAAATTGAATTATTCTGTAACAAATAAAAAGAAACGCGTAGTTTTTAAATCAAACGTCTGCCTCCCTGTGTTCGACCCGGAATTTTAATTTCGATATAAATTTTATTTGTTGAACACGAATTCTTCGCTTTCGAACTACAACGACAGGTTTTCCAAAATCGAACACGTTAGCGTAGGTTCATACACGTTCAACATTTTGGCGCCGTTGCCGGGGAGGCAACGATTTCCGATCTTTTCTTCACATTTCTTGCACTTTATTTGTTTTCTAACTAGCCTTCTCTTGTGTCTATTGTTTTGCAGAGACCTCCATCAAGGAATCAACAAGCGGTAGACTGGAGTAAAGTGCAGTTGAAGACAACTGTAAGTGCTTCCCCATTCTTTCCCCCTCCATAGATTTCATTCGCCACATTAAATCCAAATTCCAATTAACCTAGGTGTTTGCATAAATCCTAGGAATAGTTTGGTTGTTTGGATTTCCACTCACATTCATTCCACCTTCGTTCATAAAAAAAAATAATAACAAAAAGATAATCTTGTGGGGTAATTTCCAACAAACACACAATACACACCCACATTCAAGGCACTTGATCAACTTGATTTGTTTTCTACTCAACCGGGTTCTGATCTGTGGAATCGGTACACATAAAGCAACACATAACAGAGTAGAAATTATTCTAGGTTAACCATCTTTGAGTGCCTAACTTAGTGGTGCAATTGTGGCCAATTGTTTGAGTTGTTTAGGTCACACCATTTTATTTAAAACCAACTCATCAAGTAGCTCCTCCTTAGGGTTTTCAATCTAGGTATACTCCAGGCACTCCACTTTCTTTCTGATTTTAAAGGAAAACTATCTTCACCCGTGTTTTACAACTTGGTTTGCCTAGAAACTTCATTGCAATTCACCTAATTTGAAACCCTAAAAGCTACTTAAGCAAGATTTGAACATTAAAATTCACGCATTATAAATAATCTTGCTTGAAAACCCTGGTTGTGCACGCACTTACACAAATCTCAATCAATCATTAAGGGCACAACCCATTGTAAGGGCCCATCACATTCCATAAGCACCACAATCCCAGGCCTTAATAAAATTGAGTAGACTTTGGCCTTAAGGTTTGATTCGCTCTTCAAGGCCTAGTCTTAGATTATTTTTGATTAACCTACTTGTACTGATTAATCTGATGTCTAGCTAGGGGAGCAAAGTCAAACGATCGCGGCTGGGGGGTACACTAGGAACCGGAGGCGAAAGCCAAAGGAAGAACCTTCTCCCCAGTCCCTCCTTCTAACTGGTTGGATTAAACAGACGCAAGTAAAGTAAATCACTTACAGTCTTAAGGATGGTTTTGGGAGTCAGTAGATCCTTAGGCTACCCCAATTAAGGACAACCTTGTTTTGTTGTGCTGCAGGGTCCATATCCCTTGTCCTTCCGACCTTCTCCTAGTTTATGCTGGGAAGACGATCATTGAATCCCCGATTAGAAGGACCATTAGAACATTCTAGGAGGCGCAAGTTAGATTTTGGTCAATTTGATCCCATGGCTGAACAACAGCCTCCTCTGCTTGAAAATCCACAGGAAGAATTTAGAAGGCAGCTGGAACAAATGCAGAGAATGCAAGAATGGTTCCAGAGAATGCAGGGCACTCAACCCTTGAAGGATTTTTATGATCCTTCGAATTACGGGGAACGTCCCGGCGTCCAGATTCTAGCCGGTGATGTAGAAATCAAGCCCCAGGTGTTAAGCCTGATTAAACATTATCATGGGCTTGGCTCCGAAGATCTGTTTCAGCACTTGGAGGATTTGACCACTTTGGTCCAGACCACCAAGGCTCGAAACGTTAACGAGAAGCAAATGATCATGAGGCTCTTCCCCCACTCTCTTAGGGATAAAGCCGCACACTGGTATAGGACAATAGGAAGACCAATTACAACTTGGAATGAGTTGAAATCGGCCTTTCTGAAGAAATTCTTCCCAGTCGGTCGTACTAATGCTTTGAGACGAGCAATCACTACTTTTACCCAGCGGCCGGGGGAGCAGTTTCATGTGGCCTGGGAGCGATTCTAGGACTTATTGCGGAGGTGTCCACACCACGAGGTGCTGAAATGGCAACTTGTGCAGATCTTCTATCATGGGTTGAATGAGCAACTCAGAAACCATGTGGATGCTTCTTGCGGAGGCAATTTCCTCAATAAAGATGCAGATAGTGCACATGATTTATTTGAGGAAATAAGTGAGAATTCAATTAATCATGCCTCCATGGATACTTTTAACAGGTCCCAGCAACCCAGATCAAATGTCAATGAAGTCCAGGACTCTCATTCACTTGATATGGAATTGATTTGTAATAAACTTGATAAGGTGGACTTGGTTGCTAAAAGAATGGAAGAGTGGATGGCTGGCAATTCTATGAACAACTCTCAATCCACTCAATCCCAAAATTCGGGATTCCATTACCCACGAGCTCCTTCTGGACGGGAGTTCGTGAATCAACTCGATGTGACTCAATCTATGAGTCAGCATTTCTCAGAACCCCATGGGTTCCCAACTGGGGCCTTTGATCCCAGTTTTTCTGATCCTTCCCTTTCTTTCTCTCCATCCTCACCCTATGAGGATGTCTGTGCTGTACAAGAGAATGTTAGATCCAACCCCTACTCGAATGCCTATAATCCAGGTTGGAGAAACCACCCTAACTTCTCTTGGAAAAATCCGGGGCAACAGACCCAATTCTGACCCAGCAACTATGCTCCGCAACGTCCAATGGGTCAGGGTCAAGTATATACTCAGTTGCCTCCGAATCAGGTCAATCAGTCAACTTGGAATGCCCGTCAACCCGCAGGGCAGGCTGATTTGAACCGTCAAATGGTAGAGATGAAAGGATCTATGCTCCAGCTTATGCAGCAAATGAAAAACTCGCTGGACAACTTGCAATCCGGGCTCATTGCTAACTCTCGTCAACCCGGATCTCTACCATCCAACCCGTACCCAACCTGTGAAACATTATAAATTCGGGCAATCAAGCCCAAGGGTATGGAAATCAGAGGGACCCGCACGCACATGCTCATGTGGTTGAGTAGGGTTCTTCATCTTCTTCTTCTGCTAATCAACAATTCATGATCAATCAAGCCCCTCCAATCTTTCCTAACCCTCCCCAAGACCCAAATTCTTACGCTTCTGCAAATTCTGTCACTTTGAGGAGTGGTAAGAAGACTCAGGATCCACAACCACACTATTCTGATCTTTTGAATCCTGAAGAATCTGAGGAGAGAGAGGAGAATTCTAGAGAAGAAATCAAGGCTCAGGAACCTGATTCCAAAGATCTGACTAATGTTCCTTTTCCTGAAGCCTTAGCCAAAGCAAAGAAGAAGAAGTTTGTTGATAGCAATGAGGAGCTTCTGAATTTATTTAAGAATGTTGAGATCAATATTCCGCTCCTTGATGCTATCAAGCACATACCGGCTTACGTAAAATTTTTAAAGGAATTATGTACACAAAAGCGTAAGTCGAGAGAATCTGTTCCGAGGAAGGTGATACTCTCTGAGCAAGCTAGCTCTGTTATCCTGCACTACCTCCCTCAGAAAAAGAGAGATCCTGGTGCTCCTTTGATTTCTTGCGTTATCGGAGATTACACATTTGATAGAGCACTTTTGGATCTCGGTGCATCCATCAACCTAATCCCGGCTTCTCTTTATGAGAAGTTTGGGTTAGGTGAACTTCGGCCAACTTCAGTAACGCTACAGTTAGCAGACCGTTCGGTCACAAACCCGCGAGGCGTTATTGAAGATGTTATATTTAAGGTCAAGGATTTCTATTTTCCTGTAGATTTCCTTGTCCTTGACATGGATGTACCAGATAATCTGAGGAACACGCCCATCATTCTGGGGTGTCCGTTCCTGGCTACTGCAAAGGCCAACATTAATTGTGAAAGTGGTAGCATGGAAATTGCCTTTGGGGACCAACGAATGAAATTGGATATTTTTAAGGCGATAAACAAATTTGAGGATTGTGGATTTATTGAGGAACTTGATGAGGATAATGTTAATATTGAAACTTGTTTGACAGTTTCTTCAATTGAAAGTTCCTCTTTGGTTAATGAATTTGACCCGCAACCCTTTGAACTGACATCTTCGAAAGAGGTTACTGATTTTGTTCACTCAAAACCTCTTCCTCTTGTTGAATCTTCAGCATCTACCCTACCATCAATCATTACCCTACCCCAGCTTGAATTGAAACCATTGCCCGAGAATTTAAAATATCAATTTTTAGGACCGCAGAATACCCTCCCTGTGATTATTAGTGCTAAATTGACAAAGGAGCAAGAGATTATATTGATTAAGGTCCTAAAGGAACATAAGGAGGCAATTGGTTGGACCATTCATGACCTCAGGGGGATCGAGCCATCTTACTGTAATCATATAATATTTTTGGAAGATGGATTCCGCCCTTCTCGCCAGATGCAGAGGAGATTAAATCCAAATATGCGAGAAGTGGTCAAAAAGGAAATCATCAAGTGGCTCGATGAAGGAATTATTTATCCAATCTCTGACAGTCCCTGGGTAAGTCCCGTTCAGATTGTTCTAAAGAAAGCCGGGATTACTGTTGTGACTACTGAGAGAGGTGAATCTGTCACAACTCGTTCAGCTTCCTCTTGGAGAGTTTGTATTGATTACAGGAAGTTGAACACAGCCACTAAAAAGGATCATTTTCCCCTACCCTTCATTGATCAAATCTTGGAAAAATTAGTTGGGCAGAAGTACTTCTATTTTCTTGATGGCTACTCGGGATATAATCAAGTTCCTATCCATCTCGGGGATCAGGAAAAAACTACCCTCACCTGTCCCTACGGAACCTTTGCTTTTCGTAGGATGCCTTTTGGGTTATGCAATGCACCTGCGACTTTTCAAAGGTGTATGCTAGCCATATTTTCCGACATGGTGGGAGAGTTTATGGAAGTCTTCATGGATGATTTCTCTGTTTTCGGAGAATCATTTGACTCTTGTTTGGCTAATTTAGAAATGATTCTTAAGCGATGTATCAAGACACGACTGGTCCTTAGCTGGGAAAAGAGTCATTTCATGACCCAAGAAGGCATCGTTTTGGGTCATGTAATCTCTGAATGGGGAATTGAAGTGGACAAAGCTAAGGTTGATGTTATCGCTAAACTTCCTCATCCCACATCTCTTAAACAAATCAGATCATTTCTTGGCCATGTGGGATTTTATTGAAGATTCATCAAGGATTTTTCGAAGGTTGCTCGTCCTTTGAGCAATCTTCTTGCCAAAGAAACGCCATTTTTTTTTGACGAATCATGCCGAAAGGCATTTGATTTTCTGAAAACGGCAGTCACCTGTGCTCCAATTTTGCAACCACCAATTTGGATAGCCCCATTTGAGATCATGACTGACGCTTCTGATTACGCGGTCGG
The DNA here is from genome assembly GCA_037157565.1 of Thalassia testudinum. NCBI lineage: Eukaryota > Viridiplantae > Streptophyta > Magnoliopsida > Alismatales > Hydrocharitaceae > Thalassia > Thalassia testudinum. Next base: position 36,004,024 of record JAZHRO010000049.1, read on the forward strand.
GGCTGTCCTGGGTCAGAAAATTGACCGAAAGCCCTCTGTCATTTACTACTCTAGTAAAACTCTGGATGAAGTCCAGAGGAATTATACTGTTACTGAAAAGGAATTACTAGCTGTAGTATTTGCTTTGGAAAAATTCAGGGCTTATCTCTTGGGGTCTCATGTTATTGTTTATACCGACCACTCGACCTTGAGACATCTCTTGACTAAAAAGGATGCTAAACCCTGGCTTATTCGTTGGATTCTTCTTCTTCAAGAATTTGATCTTGAAATCAAGGATAAAATCGGGGTACAAAATGCGGTAGTGGATCATTTGTCGAGACTCCTAGGTGATTCTTCTTGTCCGAATATTCCGATTGCTGACACTTTTCCAGATGAAACCATTCTTACAGTTTTAGGTGTCCACTCCCCATGGTTTGCTGACATTGTTAACTATTTGGTCGTTGGTCAAATCCCCAAGGATTGGACCAAGCAACAACGAGATAGACTCAAATCTGAGGCCGAATACTACTTTTGGGAGGACCCTGAACTGTATCGCATCGGCTCTGATCAGATTATTCGCTGGTGCATACCGGAGAATGAATTCAACAGTATACTCGAGTTTTGCCATGCATCTGGGTGTGGTGGACATTTCTCCGGAAGAAAGATGGCTGCAAAAATCTTGCAATCTAGCTTCTATTGGCCATCTTTATTCAAGGATGCCCAGGATTTCTCAAGGTCATGTTCTCGATGTCAGGCACTCGGGAGCATAACTAAGAGAGACATGATGCCCCCAAACCCTATTCTTCCTGTCGAAATTTTCGATGTTTGGGGCATCGATTTCATGGGACCCTTTATCCCTTCATTTGGACATCAGTACATTCTTGTTGCTGTTGATTATGTGTCCAAATGGATTGAGGCAATTCCCACCCGAACCAATGACCACAAGGTGGTCATCAATTTTGTCAAGAAAAATATCTTCAATAGGTTCGGGATTCCGAGGGCTATCATCAGTGATGGTGGCACTCATTTTACTAATGCCCAATTCCAGAATTTATTGGCCAAATACGGGGTTAGTCATCGAATTTCCACACCTTACCATCCCCAAACGAATGGACAAGCCGAGATCTCCAATCGAGAGATCAAGAACATTCTGCAAAAAATGGTTAGGCCTGATCGCAAGGATTGGACTCAAAAGCTTGAGGACGCTCTTTGGGCCTACCGTACGGCGTATAAAATGCCCATCGGCATGTCTCCATTCCGTTTGGTGTATGGAAAGGCGTGTCATCTACCCGTAGAGATTGAACACAGGGCATTCTGGGCAATCAAACAATGCAATCTAGATCTAAATCTAGCTGGGAAGACCAGGAAACTCCAACTATCTGAGTTGGAGGAGCTTAGAAATGATGCTTATGAGAACGCCAAGATCTACAAGGCTTGGACCAAAGCTCTACATGAACAAATGATTTCCCGCAAGAGCTTTGAGCCAAACCAGAAGGTCTGGTTATTCGATTCTAAACTTAAGCTCTTTCCTGGTAAACTTAGATCTAAATGGAATGGCCCATTCATAATTGATCAGATTTTTCTAAATGGTGCCGTTCAGATTTCTGACCCAAAGACGGGTAACACCTTTAAAGTCAACGGTCAACGTCTGAAGCCTGTTATTGACCGTAATCTTCCAAAACCCATTTCAGACTCTGTTGCTCTAGCCATTCTGTGACTTCTTTGGCTGGACTTCGCCTAACTGATAGCATTAAACTCAGCAATTGTAAATATGACACAAGGCTGATACGACCTTCATATCCAGGTGACATCTTTCATATTCTACCCTCTCTTTCATGTCTCTTTTTCAATGAGGACATTGCATCAGCTAGGCATGGGGGGGTGGATTCATTCTTGAATTATTTGGTCAGCCTTGTGAAATCCATGTAAATTGTTTCTCTTCCTATAAAAAAAGAAAAGAAAAAAAAATTAGGAAGGATTAGTTGGACATTAGGACTTTTCAATCCTAAGAAATTTTACATTAGGATCTGAACACAAAGACCCCTCAGGTCTTTGGACTTAATTAGCCTGTGTATCCACTAAAATGTGGATTTGTCTTTGAGTCCTCGCCATCTTAATTCTATTATAATTGGAATAAATAAGTTTGGGTGATAAGTACACGACTTATCAACCCGCCCTCTGATTTGAGGAAATTTTGAGTTTTAAGCATCTACACACTTTCTTTGCACTGACTCGTTATTCGGTGATTCTAACGGAAATTGGGTAGCTAATGAACCTTCTAGGGTGATATGGTTGGCAAGTTATCGTGGGTAACAACCCATAGGTAGGTTGTCCAGAGCCCAGTCACTGGACCTTTCTCTTTTTGCTGCCTTTAGGTATATCGTGGCTGGCAAGTTGTCGGTGGTAACAGCTCATCGACCGGTTGTCCAGAACCCAGCTCAGAAAATGCACTAAAAATTCCCAAAACACTTAGGAAGAAGCGGAGAAGTAGAATAAACCGGGGAGATATACACTGGATTCACCCTTGTGTTGACCCCGTTAAAAAATAAAAGTAGGGAGAAAGCTACCGGTTGTAAAGATACACCTTTAGGTAGAATTCTTTTTGAGTTCACCTAGAGGCATAGAAATCCGAAGTCCGTTCTAAATGCCGGTCAACGAGTCTATCACAATCACAATAAGATGCTTAAAACTTAGGGTTCTCATCAAATCTTGGGTGAGTTGAATGGCCGTAGAAAGCCACTCTTAAACCCTAAAATTTGAAAATCCAAAAAAAAAAAAATTAGAAAAGAGTAAAAAGAAAAAGAAATTTTTCTTTGAATAAGGCGAGGGCTTGAGGCGGTCTGCATTTTGGTTGATACCCAGGCACTGTTGTGTCTTTGAAAGTTCAGTTCCTAAGTAGAAAATTTCTTAATGATTGAAAATAACTCAGATCCAAATAATCTAACCTAATTCTTTTATAAATAGCATATAGTTTTTGCTAGGGACTAGCAAAAGATAGGCATAGGGGTATGATGTAAACACATTTACACTACTTAAAATGTCTATTTATGCATGTTGTTAAGCATAGGATTGCATTTCATGATATAAATATTGCATAACATGCATCATCTCGCATTTAGAGTAGCTTGAATAAAATGGAGGTTAATTGTCTCCTTTTATGTGCTTGGACAGGGCAAACATTTTATCGGGGCCTCAGATCAAAGATCCAACCGTATGGATATGATCAGGGCGACGATTGGAGTTCAACGACTCCAAGATCACCCTAATCAGGCATCCGTAGCATCAGATAGAGATCGGGAACCCTAGAAGATCAAGGGCCAGGATGGTGTAAATCCGCACTTCAGATGACAAATCCGACCGCACGGATGAATTCGGATCGACGATCGCAGCCCAACGACACAAAAATTGAGTCAATCCGACATCCGTGGCACCATCTACAACTTCCAGAAGATGGACGGCCAAGATGGCACCATGCGGCACCATCTCAGCCGCCCAAACGGCCGCTGGCATTTTGTGAAGGCCCCCGCTCTATCGCTCTCCGTCGTCAGATGGAGATCCAACGGCTGTGGCCGCCCGGCGCTTAAAACATGCGCTCGACCATCCACGCCCCGCAGCGCAGCGGTCGAGCGCGCTTACGCGAGTGCGGGGCGCGGGTTCGAGCCGCGGCAAGGGGATTGGAGGCGCGAGTAATTGAGGCGCGTGGAGCGTCGGATGGAGATCGTGCGGTCGCGGGCGCCCGATATCGCCGACGCGCGATCTCATGCGCAGGCGGGCGGGTTGCAGCGGGTGCGGACGCGTTTTAAGCCGTCCGATCTCGCAATCGGACGGCTGAAAAGCGCTGGACGTGCGCGAGCGTTCAGGAGCGGGCAGCCGAGGAGGCGCGCGTGGGCGCGGCGGCGACGGCCACGTCGAGGCTTTAGTGACGGATTTATCCATCACTAAAGACCCCTTATTTATTATTTTGAAGATGTAATGTCTATTTTGCCCCCACTCCTTGCAACTATAAAAGGAGACCCCCTCCATACGAAATTCTCATCCCTTCTTTCTCCTCTCTACCCCTCAAAAGCTCAAGAGAAGCTTGTCCCACACCCGGGATGCTTCTCGCGAGATAAAGTCCAATTTTCGTTCCCCTTCGGAAGTGGATCCCGCAACGACGACGGCGTGCTGCTTCGTTCCCGTTCTTCTGCTCCGTCCTCCTTCGTCCCGCTTCGTTCTCATTCGTCCAGGCGTCGTCCCGTCCGGCTCGTCCTCCAAGCAACCGTCGAGGAGGATTTCTCTCTCCCTATTCTTTTTATCGCTTTCTAGTATAGATTTACTGCTTTCTAGATTAATCTACTCATCCTCCAAGCAATCGTCGAGGAGGACATTTCTCTCTCCATTCTTTTAATGCTTTCTAGAGTAAATTTATCGCTTTCTAGAGTAATTGTTTTATGCTTTCTAGTTGTAATGAACAATCTCTTCAATACAAAAATTCCTTGTTTATTCTACATCTCATTTTGATTTCTCTGTGTAATATTCTCTTTCTCTCTTACTCTCTCTCTCTTCTATTTATTGTAAATAATTAGATGGTTCTAAATTGAATTATTCTGTAACAAATAAAAAGAAACGCGTAGTTTTTAAATCAAACGTCTGCCTCCCTGTGTTCGACCCAGAATTTTAATTTCGGTATAAATTTTATTTGTTGAACACGAATTCTTCGCTTTCGAACTACAATGATAGGTTTTCCAAAATCGAACACGTTAGCGTAGGTTCGTACACGTTCAACAGGTTCATTCTAGGGGAGTCAAGATATTGAGTTTCTCGGGTTCCTCCCTAATAGTAGGTCGTCTCGGGTTGTTCAAAGAATGGTGGTGACCTATATTCAGCATAATTCTGGGGAGGGTAAGTGTTATAATCAGCATATCCTTCATGGTTGTAGATCTGGTTAGGTTGACCATCAAAGGGTGGAGATCTATAATCATTGTAGCTCTGGGAAGGATAGTAATCATAGTCTTGTCCATGGTTAGACCCTGGACACTAAGGTCCGAATTCATATCACCAATCAAAGTTATCCCGACTAGTGGATGGGTAATTACAAGTCAAGTCGGGATAGTAATCATCTTGGGGATAAGTGGTGGTAAGAGGATAGGATTGGAAATGCATGTAAGATCTGGAAGGGTACATGGTGAAGTAAGGAGGGAAATCAGAAAAGAAAGGAGCCCTGCAATACAAAAATACAAGCCTGTCCTTAGGTTGGGTAGCCTAAAGGTCTACAGACTCTCAGAATCCATCCTAAGATTACGGACGATTTACTCTACTTATGTCCAGGCAATCCAACCAGTTAAAAGGAAGGACTGGGGAGAAGGTTCTTCCTTTGGCTTGCGCCTCTGGTTCCTAATGTACCCCCTAGCCGCGGTCGTTTGACACTACTCCCCTAGCTAGACATCAGATTGACTAGTATAAGTAGGTTAATCGTGAACAATCTCAATCTGGATCCCGACGAGCGAACCAGTCCTTAGGGCCAACGTCTAATCAATTTTAGTTATGCTTGGGACAATGGTGCTTCAGGAATGTGATGGGCCCTTTAGATGGATTGTGCCCTTAATGATCAGTTAAAATGTGTGTGTGTGCACAACCAGGGTTTTCAAACAAGGTTATTTGATGATGTGTCTTTTAGGGTTCAACCTTGTTTAGTAGCTTTTAGGGTTTAATCTTTAGGTATATTCAATTAAGGTTTAATAGAACACTCCAAGTTTTGAAAGCACTGGTGTAGATATACTCCTTTAAAAATCAGAAATAAAATGTGGAGTGCCTAATTCAGTCCTAAAAATCAACCCTAAGTGGAAAGCTACTTGATGAATCACTTTTATCTTAAGTGGTGCAGCCCAAACAGTTCAATCAATTGGCCTATTACACTACTTAGTTAAGGCACACAGAAATGTTGGACCTATTCAGATTTCTACTCACTTATTTGTGTATTGAATTAAGTGTACCAGGTCCACAGGTCAGATCCCGGTTAAGTGGTAGAATCGATGAGATTATGCACCTTAGGGTGAGAAGTTATGGGTGTTAAGGTGTGTCTCTTTCAGAAAATCCCACCATCAAATAACACTTTTTTTATTTTTTTATTTTTTATTTATGTGGATGGCGAGGTGAGTGGAGGTGGCAAACAAACAACCAAATCTATCCTTGGGCTTATAAAAAGCACCTAAGTTGATTTGGGTTTGAGTTATTAGGTTATGGAATGAAAACTAAGGTGGGGGTGGTGTGGGGGACACTTACAAAACACTCTACCTGCACTTTATTCCGGTCTACCACACTTGGATCTCCATGCTAGGGTACCTGCAAGATAGTAGATCGAAGACAAGTGGGGTTAGTGCTATGTAAATGCAAAGAAGCATAGAAAACAATAAAGTAAATTCCATTGCCTCCCCGGCAACGGTGCCAAAATGATCGCATGTGTTTCGTGAGTTTGAAATCAGGGTTACAAGTAACCCGTCATCGTAGTTGCAAAACTCGTGATCAAATAAAATTTATACTGAAACTCTAAGGGAGTCCCAAATCAAACACAAGAAGGCGACGTTTACTTTAATTGAAAATCGCACTTCGATTTATTTCTTTTTGCGATTTTAGGGTTTTGTTATTTTTTTGTGTTTTTGAAAGAAGACTAGCAAAATAAATCACAAGAGATATGGAATAAATATAACATATATCATGAATGTCTATTACAATAATCTACGAAAGTATAAAAAGAGATGGAGGTGAGAAGAAATCTCTCGAAGTGGCTCTTCGGTGAGACAATGGCACCTGGCGTAAGCTCGGAGGAAGGAGGTGAGGAGCGGGACGACGGAGGTGAGATGCAGGAGGACGTCAGGTAGAAAAAACTTCGACGTGGCTCCAGAATGGAGGTGAGAAGGTAGAAATGATCTGCTACCGGAACAGAGGTGGGAGGATGGCTCCAAGGCGACCTATGAATGGGGATGGGAAGAGGGATGAATATTTGGTGAGGCAGAGGTTCGCTACACTAAGAGGAGCCTTGGGAGCTTGAGAGTAAGCTCTAATGGAGTGTTGGTAGGCTTGCTAGACCTTAGAAGTAGGTGGGAGTAGAGTAGGAAGAGATGGCTTGGAAGGGAGGGGGTGTAGGTCCTTTTATAGTGGAGGAGAAGAGGCAAAAATAGGTATGGGACCATTAGTGACCTCCAGGCCATCGCTGGAAGTGTCACTGTAGCCAGCTCATGCCCACTCACACCCGCTCACGCCGACAGCTGGCTTTGCCGGCACACAAAGAATTAGCGACGGTTGTAATCGTCATTGTAAGTCCAGCTCATGCATCGTTGTAAGTTGGCACCAACCGAGCATGCACCCGCCCCTTACTCCGCTGGCACTGCGCTATGTGATTTCTTTGCCACACGTGCTCATGCTCATGCGTTGGCACTGCGCTATGTGCATGCGTGCCTCCGCATGCACGCACGCATGCGGTGGCACGTGCATGCGCATGGGTGGCCTGGGCTACGCCACATGGCACAATCTGGGCCATCCATCTTCTTTTCGCTGTTGGGGCTGCTACAAAGGTTGAATTGAGTCGATTTTCACGCCGTTGGGCTGCAATCGTCAACCCGAATCCATCCACATGGCCGGATTTGTCATTTGTAGCTCCGAATTATGTCACCTAGTCCCTTAGCTGTTGATCTTCCTCGGACTGCATATGGCGCTATGAGACTCCGATCGAGGCGATTTCAGAGTCGTTGGACTCCAATCGTCGTCTTGATCAGATCCGTATGGTCGGATCATCAATCTGAGGCTCTGAAATAAATGCCATTCTCTCCTAATCACAAAAAGGATGTAATGAACCTAAATTATATACAACTACTCTAAATGTATAATGATGCATGCTATGCAATATTTATAACATAAAATGCAAATCTAAGCCTAGGAACAAGCATAATAGGCATTTTACCCTCAATAAATGTGTTTACATCACCTAAGACCTACACCTTGCTTAAATGATATTCTTAAGTGATCTAGTGAGAAGTTACTCTAAGGACAAAACTAAGGGATGCAAGTAGGGCGAACCCTTCCTTTGAGGCAATGCATATGCGGTGCCTCTTTACTACCTTTTTGTTCCTTTAAGGGGTGTTCCCCTCCTTAAAGTAAATAAACACTTGGTCACAGGATAATACCACCACCACAAAGTGAAATAGAATGGTCTACATTGATAAAGAGATCGGTGCCTATAGCCTTAAGGGATTGAGACCTAGTACGGTGCCTAAAGTGCATGCTTAGTGCGAGAAGTGTGCATCACATCGCTAAAAATAAATTTTCTTTGTAAAGAATCGCATGCAAGTCCTTTTGTCAAATCAAGTGTGAATTTGCTTTTAGGTCCCAATCTGATTAATAGCCCCAATTTTTAGAAGATGACCACTTAATTAGGTAGATTCAAAAACAATCAAGTGGTCTTTGAATTTAGCCCAAAATGCAATGCGTTATGAGGCACTGGATACAAAGATAAGAGAATATACCTAACTCCAGCAATCTTCATGTAGGTAATGTACTCAATGCAAGTAAGTAGATCTAATGTGCTGCCCAATCACCCCTAAAATGCATGCGCCTAAGGGTATGTATCTTCTAAGAAGGCAGCTCGAGAGTTTTTTTTTTTTAAATACAACAAGAAAGCAAACAACTATGCTAAATAATCCTAAGTTTACCACAAAATAATCCACACCAAAGAGGAATAATCCTAATAGCTAAAAAAAGTGGGGACATACCCCCAAAAACCAACCTCAATGCTATAAGGGCGAGAAAACTGAAACGTAAAGCTATTAAACTCAGATCTCAGATCTCCTAATCCGATCAGTGTCTAAGGAGAATCCCTTTGCTATGGGATTCAAGTCTCCTTCCTTCTCCTCGCATCTTCTCGTGGGCACGGCTCAAGGGCCATGTCAAGGCTTTGAAGCGCCTATCGTCTCAACCCGTCGATTCCTCACACAAAAAAATATAAGTGAGTCAAGACAACTGTACCTTAGAATGAATAAAAAATATAACAAAATAAACCTATTGCATCTATTGCATCCCCGGCAAAGGTGCCATTTGATAAGGGAACTTTTCGCTTTACAAATAACTAATAGTAATAATGTGTCATCGTATAAATCGTGGTGGAAAAAACCCGGATCAACAAAGATAATCAAAGGTCCACGAATCCGGTTTAACCAACTTAAGCATGAATCATATTAAATCAACCACAAAAATCCAAGCAAACATAGTAAGTCGTTGTGGAAGCACATGGTTGTGGATACGGTGTAATGATGGAAACGGGCATGCTGTCTCCACACTCATCAGAGAAGACGATTGAGAGGGGCATGATCGCAATTCGGAAGCACGGTGGCGAGGTCATCACAGTGGAGAAACACAGTTTGGAGCCATGTGCTATCACCACGTGCCCAGAGAAGGTAGAGGTATACCGTTATCGCAATCGAGGTTGGAGTAAGGGATATAGAGGGAAAGACGCCAACAATGATGGAGCACGATGGTGGCCTTTGCTACTATCGGTGACTCACAGGAGGGTGGTCTGCGGTTGTTGATGGGGCGAAATCGATGTTTTAAAATCGTTGTGCTGCAATATAGTCGAAATCGCTTGTCAACAAATACAATTTATAACTCGACTATCTAAAAATGAAGTTCGAGGTCGAACACAGGGAGCAAATATGAAATTCACACGCTAATCTCAATTAAAAGTATAAATGATCACAATGAATGAAGCACAGTAATGATATTCAATGAATGCTAATCAGTCACTTTAGACATTCAATGAATAACATAAGTATTTCAAGACTTTAAGAGACCAAAAAGATATCTAAGACAAGATAATGGTGATTTGAATCACCAATTATTAGTCTAAGCGCATATATATCAATTACTCAATCATGTTAAATAAATGAACAGTGATCAGACATCTAAATATCAAGTCAAACAACTTAAATGTCTCTTGCTACAGTGCTTTGCCTCTGATCTTTAGACTTTCTCCTTCTCTTAGGCACGACTCTTCTTTTTCCTTCTCTTCCTCTCAAGTTTTCTCTCTTCAGAGAGCACAAGGGTCTTCTCACATGACTAAGTGTTCGTCAACACACAGAGGAGCAAAACCCTTCCCTCCTCCACTCTCTTTCTCTCCTTCCTCCTCTCTCTCAAATCCAGGCTTTAATGGGTATTCGAGTTTGCGTAATCAAGTCCAGGCCTGCATGCGTGGGTGTCGTAGCCAAGGAGTGAAGGAAAGGCGGGTCGGGTAGAGTGCAGGTGTGAGGGACCTCACCCCATGTGTCTTGAGGTGATCGCATGTGTTTCATGTGTTTGAAATCGGGGTTACAAGTAACCCACCGTCATAGTTGCAAACCTCGTAATCAGATAAAATTTATACCGAAACTCCAAGGGAGTCCTGAGTCGAACACACGGAGGCGACATTTACTTTAATTGAAAATCGCGCTTCATTTTGTTTCTTTTTGGTATTTTAGGGTTTTGTTATTTTTTTTGTATTTTTGAAAAGAAGACAAGCAGAATGAATCACAAGATAGAGATGGAATAAATATGATATATATATCACTCCAATGTCGATTACAATAAACTATGAAAGCATAAAAAGAGAAGGGGGTGAGAAGAAATCTCCCGAATCGGTTGTTCGGTGAGACAACGGCGCCTGGAGAAAGCTCGAACAAAGGAGGTGAGGAGCAGGACGACGGAGGTGAGATGCAGAAGGATGTCGAGTAGAGGAAAGCTTCAGCGTGGCTCCGAAATGGAGATGAGAAGGCGAAGATGAGCTGCTACCGGAATTGAGGTGGGAGGATGACTCCAAGGCGACCTATGAATGGGGATGGGAAGATGGATGAATATTTGGTGAGGCAGAGGTTCGTTACACTAATAGGAGCCTTGGGAGCTTGAGAGCAAACTCTAATAAAGCGTTGGTAGGCTTGCTAAAGCTTGGGAGTAGGTGGGAGTAGAGTAGGTAGAGATGGCATGGAAAGGAGGGGGTGAAGGTCCTTTTATAGTGGAGGAGGCAAAATAGTTATGGGACCATTAGTGGCCTACAGGCCGTCGCTGGAAGTGTCGCTGTAGGCAGCTCATGCCTGCTGGCACGCGTAGCTAGCCTTGCTGGTGTACGAATAATTAGCAATGGCTGTAAGCGTCGCTGAAGATCTACCGCAAATGTCGCTAAAGATAGCCCACATGCCCACGCTCCTGCTGCGCTGGCGTGCGCTCTGTGCGCCATGTCGCGTGCATGCATGCTCACGCGCTGGCGCTATGCTGTGCGCATGCGTGCACATGGGTGGCCTGGGTTGTAACACGTGGCGCAATCTAGGCCATCCTTTTCATTGTAGGGGCTACTCAGAGGTCGGATTGAGTCAATTTTCATGCCGTTGGGCTGCGATCGTCGACCCAAATCCATTAGCATGGCCGAATTTGTCATTTGAAGCTCCGAATTTTGTCACCTAGTCCCTTGGCCGTTGATCTTCCTCAGACTGCATATGGTGCTACAGGACTCCGATCGAGGTGATTTCGGAGGCGTTGGACTCCAATCGTCATCTTGATCAATTCTATATGGTTGGATCGTCAATCCGATGCTCCAAAATAAATATCCTTCTCTCCTACCCACAAAAAGGATGCAATTAACCTAAATTATATACAATTATTATAAATGCAGAATGATGCATGTTATGCAATATTTATAACATGAAATGCAAATCTAAGCCTAGGAACATACATGAATAGGCATTTTAACCTTAATAGATGTGTTTACATCATACCCCCATGCCTATCTTTTGCTAGTCCCTAGCAAAATTAAACTACATGCTATGTATAAAAGCAGAATTAGGATTAAATCGCTTAGGCCTAAGTCATTTATTAACAATAGAAAATTTCAACTAGGGTCCTAAACAACGAAAACTCAACAGTACCCAGGTGTCTTCCAGAATGCAAGACGCCCAAGTCCTTGCCTTATTTGAAAAGGGAAGATACATTTTTTTATTTTTCTTCTTTTTTAATTTTTTTGTACTTTTGGAGTTTAAGAGATCCAGGATAACTTCTAACGGCTGCCGGACCCACACAAGACTCGAAAAGGACTCTAAGTGCTAAGCATCTTGTGAAAATAGTGCAAGACTCATTAGGCGGCCATTGAAATAGACTTCAGGTTTCTACAACCCTAAGTGACCTTGCCTAAAAGTTTATCTTTTCAATTGGTAGCTTTCTCCCTACTTCTTTTATTTATGGGGTCAACACAAGGGTGAACCCAATGTATATCTCCCCAGTTTATTCTACTTCCCCGCTTATTCCTTAAGTGTTTTCGAAATTATTGTGCATTTTTTTGTGCTGGGTTTTGGATAATTGGCCAATGGGCTGTTACCCACGGTAATTTGCCAGCCATGCTCGTGCGGTGAAGTGTGGCTTTGTTTATTTTTTTATTTTTTTCTCCTTTTTCTATATATATTTTCTTTTTCTTTTCTTTTTTATTTTTTCTTTTTTTTTTGTTAAGTAGGTGGCTTCCCTAATCTAAGATTTACCTAAAGGTAGTACAACGAAAATGGTCTTGTGACTGGGCTCTGGACAACCTGCCGATGAGCTGTTACCACTGACAACATGCCAGCCATACCACCCTAGATAGTTCATTAGCTACCCAATTTCCAAAGAAACCACTGAAAAGTGAGTCAGTGCAAAAAAAAGTGTGTAGATGCTTAGGTTTAAAGTCCCCCAAATCAAAGGGCGGGTTGATAAGTCACATACTTATCATCCCAATTTATTTACCAACTTAAAATGAATTTTAATTGGCGAGGATTCGAGACTAAGTCCACATTCGAGTGGACACCCGGGCTAATTAAGCCTGAAGACCTGAAGAGTCTAAGTGTTTAGGTCCTCTCGTATCATTTCCTAAAGTTAATAACTTCCAAATGCCTAAGTTCTCTTTTCCTAATTTTATTTCTTTTTTTATCTTTTTCAAATTTTCAAATTTTTCTTTATTTTATAAGAAACTAAAAGAAACTCTACGGAATTAACAAACTGATTTCAGAAATTGATTATCCACCCCCCCATGCCTAAATGATGAAATGTCCTCATTGTAAAAACAAAGACATGAAAAGGGTAGAGTAAACAGAATATCACCTAAATTTCGTGAAAACTCGGTCAGCTCCGCAGAGAGAAGAGAGTATACACAAACACTAAGCTTAATGCCTTCAGCTAGGCATAATATACATACAAGGAAGAAATTGAGAATTCACAAGTGCATAGACGTGGACCAAATTATGGTGCAGACCCATCCCCAAGGTCGAGTGGTTCTAAGGTTCTGGATGAAAATCACCCAAAATCGAAGATTGCTGTGTTTGCGAGGTCGGACCTATGGTTTGGTGTTGTGCAACCCAAGACTAAAGTGGTGGACAATGGGTAGATTTGTTTCACTAGGTTCAAATGTCCACTGAACATTCAACTCAGAAAACTAATCAGTTATTTCGAGCTTGGGTTACACGTGAAAGATATCGTAAGGGTCCATATAAAAGAAAGGTGGTTTCAGGTCAATAGGTACCCTTATATTCAAAATCGTAGTTCCCTCAGAATTAGCCTCCTAGATTTTTATTGCCAAATTCCTATCCTCTAAAATCAAGTGCTCAAGCTCTAAGACCTCCAAATCGTTGTATACCCCATCTAAAGTGCCCAAGTTCAACAATTACACCTGAATCAGGATTGACTTAGGTGTAATGATCTCAGAAGTCAGCTCTTCGGGGTACAAATGAGGACTGGGGTCACTGATTGAATCATCAAGATTCGAATCCTCCAAATTAACCGCAACCGAATCCAAATCTTCAATGAACGGGCTATCAAATGGTTCATCAGATTCCTCATGTCCATTTGTCTGACTAAACTCATTTTCCTTATGCTCAAGTGAGACTTCACCTAAAGATTCTTCACCCTTAGAGTCAAAGAATTGACGATTCTCATTTATATATGTCTCAAAATCATAAATCATTTCATGATCCAAGGAGACATAATTTTCTTCCTTTCCTGGTGTGCACTCCACACACCGTGTCACGTGCATACACACTCACGCGCTGATTGTGCGCTGTGGGCATGGGTGCGCATGGGCGGCCTGGGTTTCACCACGTGGCACAATCTAGGCCATCCATCTTATTTTTGTTGTAGGGGCTGCTATAGATGTCGGATTGAGTCAATTTTCGCATTGTTGAGCCATGATCGTCGACTCGAATCCATCCGCATGGTCGGATTTGTCATTTGAAGCTCCGAATTATGTCACCTAGTCCCTTGGCCATTGATCTTCCTCGGACTGCATATGGTGCTACAAGACTCCAATCGAGGCGATTTCAGAGGCGTTGGACTCCGATCATCGTCTTCATCAGATCCGTACAGTTGGATCATCAATCTGAGGCTCCGAATAAATATCCTTCTCTCCTAACCACAAAAAGGACGCAATTAACCTAAATTATATACAACTACTCTAAATGCAAAATGATTCATGGTATACAATATTTATAACATGAAATGCAAATCTAAGCTTAGGAACATGCATGAATAGGCATTTTAACCCAAATAGATGTGTTTACATCATGAGGCAAATAGTCATATAGACAAAATCAATTTATGCACAGCTATACGGCCTTCCACAAACGATGTGGGACTAAATCCACATCCCTTTTCTTTGCGCGCTACTGTAGTAAGGTCTTCCTTCAATTGGCATGGCTGTTGAGATTGGTGCCCCCAATCAAGGACCTGGGAAGGGTCCTGGGACTACTCCGCACTACCTGGGGATGTCACCTGGAGCAAGCATGACCTCGAACACAGCTCCAAGCTTGCTCGGAGCTTCCTCATTAATGGCGGTGAAGGGTGAAACCTAAAAAACAAGAACACGGCCTCTCGACCCAATCAAAAGCATTTAGGAGCATCGTTGGACCACAGCGAGTGTGTGGGTGGCGGTGGCATGGCTTATAGAGGTGCATGGTGGCCGGACGGAGTCAGGGATGGAGGCGCGAAGATGGGTTGGTCAACGGAGGGTTTGGGTGGGTGGAGTGGTGAATAGGTAGAGGGGTTTTGTTCGTGGTGTTGTGGCAAAGGTTGTGGAGGTGTTGTCAAGGTGGGCGGATGAGTGTAGCAAGCAAACAGCCTCACCGAAGAAGTGGCCAGAGCTGAGGAAGATGACACCATGCGTGTGCATCGAGGGGTGTTTTTTTCGGATTTTGGATAGGAAAACTAACCTAGAACTCTAAACGAACCTAACTACACTAACCTAATTGGATGAAAGGGGAGAATGGCACCGGTTGTGGTATAGTTGGTGCGGTGGAAGGTGAAGCCTCCAGTGATGGAGCAGTGAGGAAGACAAGGTAGGAAGCGTTGTCGGTATTGCGAGATGCGGAAGAGCGTGGGAAGAAGGAATCTATCGGCTATTGTTCGTGACGATGGAGAAGGAAGGTGGACGGAGGGGCTCGCCGAAGTTGGTGGAGATGGAGGTTGGGGAGAAGGGAAGAGGCGGTGTCCAGCCTCCAAACCAAGCTAAGGAGAGAAGGTTGTGCACAAGGGTCTTTTATAGGCCATTGGGTCGAGCTTCAAGCTTAGAAACCAAGCTTGAAAGCTCGGAAATCATGGAATAGGACTCGCAAGTTCAAGGAGTTTGTATGATATTTTGGACAGATTTGAAAGGTCATGAACAAGCTCAAATTGAAGAGGAAAGTCTCAAGATCCTCCCTTCCAATTTTGGAAGGGATTGGCCGTGAAATCAGGGAGTTATCCCTGATTGAAGGTCGATGCAAGGTGGTTTAAGAGTTTTGCATCCATGGATACAGTGGGGACCTACTTGTGAAGAAGATGATGAAGTTAGGGGGTTTTTGTAAAGATTTCAAAAGCTGAGGGGCTCTTTATAACAAAAGGAATTAGACTGGACCAAAATGCAAACTAAGTCAAGATGATCTTTGATTGGGCCCAAATATTGGTACAAACCTACTTTGAACCCAAGGAGTCTGATGGTGAAGTCAGATTTGGTTTTGACCAAATTTGAATGGATAATTTGTGCAGAAACCTAAATTAGGGCAACTATTGGTCTGATACTCTATTTTAAGTCAAATTGGGTTCCAATGGTCAAAGGAAGCATACCAAACCTTATAAAATATTTTTCTATGATTTTTAGAAGGTTTAGGTGAATTTTATCTTGACCATAACCTTAATTAATTAAGCGGGTCTATTTTTAGGGTTTCAAATGTCCATTAATTCTCTAAACGCATGGAAACTCGTTTCTATCTATATGAACCCACCGTATTAGACATTTATGACCATTTGACTTTTAATTAACCCCTAGGAAATCCTGTGATTGCTCTGCTTTTAGGAAATTCTGCTAAAACTGTAGATTTACCCATGTTTTCATGTTTATCTCTTAAAAAGGATGTGCAATGAATTGCAATCTTCTTTCAGTTATGTAGGAACATTTAATTATTGATTACGACTAATTAAAGCTAGATATGGATGATGATGACATTATCATCAGCAGTGTGTGCAATCACCATGGGCAAAGAGCACAGGAAGAGGAGCTGTTGGCACTGTCACGGGTGAGCACGGCCGAGCACGGCCGAGGTGTTTTGCTGTCAGGCATGGGGAAGGTGCTCTATTATTGGGCACTGGGTCGTGGTGGTGCTCTAGCCAAGAGGAGGAAGTAGAGGGGAGCGGAGGAGGTGGCTTTATTCTAGAAGCAGGGAGAGGTCAAGACTTAGTGAGGTCGCAGCAAGGGCTACTGTCGAGGATGGAGCATGATGGTGGCTACTGTCAAGATGCAATCATGGGGAGAGGTCGAGGTGAAGTAAGCAAAAAAGAGCAGAGGCACTGTGTGTCGAGCTTGAGAGGGAGAGAGTAGGTGTGTAGGAGAGATAGGCTCACTGTGGTGTTGTCGAGAGAGTGTTGGGGATGATGGAGGTCGAGCCTGCAAGGAGAAGCCTCGAAGAGGTGGGGGGTGCATTAGAAGGAAAAGCTCGAGCGGGGTTTGGCTCAGTGCGTGCGTGGGTATTTTTAACGAGGGAGAGGGAGAGAGATGAATGGCGTAGGGCCCCCCAAACGGTGGTGGTGTGTGAGGTCTCTTAATTAAGGATCCGATCTCAGTTGAGAACAGAAAGGGAAGGAAATATGTGGGACAGCTATCAAAGGGGATTTAATTAAGAGAGTACAATCTAGAGGGATTTGTTTCCCTCTAAGGGAGTGAGTGACTTGTTGGTAATTGACGTAAGGAAAGGGCTTCCAAAAATAAGAGACATCATCTTTTTTCCTTCCTTTTCAAATGAGTATTTATTTCTTGGCAAAATTCAAATGCCAAGGTGGCATCTCAAGTTAGGCCCTTAATCAATTCCTACAAAGAAAAAAAATGTATACGAAAATAATTTGTCAATAAATGGGTATACATTCATTAACGAAACGTATGTACGCGGTGTAAAATGCAGAAACATCAAGACACAAGCATAACTAATTTCTTAGTGTAATGTATGCTTTAAATTGAATTCTTATCCCAATAATAATGTACTTAGGCTTAATTATAGCCCACTAAAGTGAACCTATCAGCCAGCCACCAAAGTAGATAAAATCTTCTAATGTGGCCAACCAACAAGGGATAAGATTTGGGTTTTTGATTATGGTCGGCTGTAGGTTAGGTGTAGGTTCTAGAAAAGGGTTTCTAATTAGGCTAGGTTGGCCTTAAGTCTAATGGGTTGAATCCAAATAGGTATTTGCAGTCTAATTGTGTATGTGAGTGTGTAATTGGGGTAAGGAAAATTTGAATAGGTTAAGGTTTATTCTAATTAGGTAATGGGTGAGTCTAATTAGGTTCTTATGAACCTAATTAAACTTGTGTGGGTTGGTAGTTGCTCAATTAGGTTCTGGGTGAACTTAATTGAATTTAGGTGCACCCAATTGGGAAAGGGCTTGGTCTGATAGGTTTAGGTTGGGTCTAATTAGATTCAAATGAGTTTACTCAGCTCAAAGTTAGTCCAATTAGGTCCAATGGACCCAATTGACACATGGCTGGCCCAATTGACTTATACTGCGTCAATTAGGTGTGGTATGGACCTAAATAGGATCCTAAGTTAGGGATTGGGTATTGGATAAGTGGATTAGGGATATGGATAGGGTGGATAGGTACATGGATAATGCTATCCACATTTTTAGCTTTTAAGCTCAGATATCTAAGGTTGAGCTGGTTCAGGGATAGCTACTGGGATAAGGTAATCCTAAGGTTTCTAGCTAGGATAGGGTATATGGTTATCCTAATTCCTCCCTTTCCTCCTTTGTTGTTGTGTCTTCAATCTTTCTTTATTTCTACTTTATTCCTCAATCAGCTCCTATCTCAGTTATAGCTTTTGCTCCTATCTAGCTTTATTCATCAGCTCTTCAGATCATTTTAAGACCTATCACCTACATTATTCGCAAGAGGCTAGAATTATGAGATAATTATTTATAAGATGAATGCAAAGCTCAAATATGCATCCATGCTCAAAATGCAAATGCAACATTTAGAATCCTAATGCATGATTCTACTAAGAAATTAACCCTAAATTAAGCCAATTAGGGTAATAGATTAGACTGTTATCAATGGAAAAAGATTAAAACCTTTCATTGAACCTCATGACCTCAGACTTGTCAATTCTACCTTATCTCTTCTACATTTTGAACCAACAACTAATTCTGGGTTTGCTCCTAGCTGAAGGCATAAAACTTAACACTTCTTGGGAGTTAACCCATGTTTATATATAGTTGTTTTCTATTTCTTTATTTTTCCTTTCTTCCTTAGTGTCTATCCTTTAATTCTTAGCCTGCATTCATAATCACATTTGCTCTGCATTTCATTACTTAGCTCGACTATCCACTCTAATTTTTATCTGACTTGAAATCGTTTGGACAGAGATTTTTATCTCCTCATTCTAACTTCCTTTCATCACCTTAGCCTAAGTTAGTGAAAAGCAAAACATGCATTTGTATCCATCCTAATCATTAAATGAAAACATTGCATCAATTAAGCATAGGGGGTGTAAATGGTGAATCATTTACTGGAATGCAATTATAGCCACATCCTTTAGTGTATATAGATAACCTTATTTGAAAATCCAAAAAAATTGAAATATTTTGAAAATATTTGGAAAAAAATTATAAAGCAAAAACACATAAAAATTTAAAAAATAAAAATTCCAAAAATAATAATAATAACGGACCTCTATATTCACTTCAAAGGGAGTAGCTCCAGAAATTCAAAAAGGGAAAATAGAACAAGAATAGAATTCTTATAAGTGTTTAACTATGATCTTAAAGCTGAACCAAAAATAGAATAAGTATTTATGGACATTTAACCTTTTCTAGTTAGACTTTCTTAGCCATATAAGCTTGATTCACTTAGGCTTAGGCTTAATACACTTAAGCTTTGACAAGATAAAAGCAAAATCTTTCCTAACCTAGGACATATTCTTGTACCTGAGTCAACCAGTATAGGATTCCTCTATTTGCCTCTGTTTAAGAGTTAAGTAACCTTGGTTTACACTACACGAATTTAGGAAAGATCAAGCAAAATTAAGTCTCAACCCTAGTGCTCATTAGGGAAGGTGGAGTCCTTACCTGTGCGTGCAGGTAGGCTCTTTGTCTTAGTCTTTAGTCTTGTGTCTTAGAGAAGATCTTTCCACCAAAGTACTCACCCACCAAATAAAGTTGAAGGAGACATACTAACATTTGCTTTCAGAAAAAGAAATTAATCAAGAAAAAATCAGAAAATGAGGAAAAGCAAAAAAAAAAGCCAAAAAGAAAAGAAAAAAGGCATTCTTTTGAATAAGTTGGTATGTTCTCCAATTCCAGTTGTAAATATTTATATTTTTCCACCAAATATAGTTGTTTCAGGGTACATTACATATACCCTATGTTTCTACCAAATATGTTTTGAGCCACAAATGCAATAAGTGTTGGGTTTAAGTCTTCATTATTTTTAGAAGTCAATCCGAAAACATGAGCTGAAGTTGAGACCAACCTGGACTTAAAAATAAGTGAAACCCTGGACTTGAATCTTAAAGTTCGTCTGGTTAGTCCTGATTTGCACTGAGCACAACCATAACTTCTTTACTCCTAAGCTTGGTAAAACTTTCTGAATCCTAGAAGACGTACTTAAGGTTTAAATATCAAGAGTCATTACTAGTCGAGAGATGGCCTATGCCATGTAAGTCTTGAGTACTAGTAGTTTTGTGCAATTGGTTCTCATATTGTCCAACATTTAAACATAGTTCGTTTGATTTCAAAAAAATCTCAGCTTAAACATCATCTTTAAACACTTAATATTTGAAATGATTTAAAAGAAATCTCTTCACACTTACCTTGCTGATGCTGAATTACTTTGCACTTAATGAGTTGTTTACTAAGGGACTAGCAAAACCTAAGCATAGGGGTATAATGAGGTGTGACTCATCATAGCTAAAATGTCAAAGTTAAGCTAGAAACTAAGTTAAAACACTATCAATTAACATAATAAAAGGGTTAACTGTCGGGATGATAATGTCATCATCTACCATAACTATCTTTAATTAGGAAAAATCAACTGACAAATGCTCCTACATAACCTCTAGAGAGTCATAATTCATTGCATTCCTTTCTGAGAGACATGCATTAAATCAGGGGTAAATCTGTAGTTTTAACATCATATCCTAAATGCAGAACAATCACGGGGCTTTTCAGGGGTTACATGAAGGTCAAATGAGCATTAATGTTTAATAAGAGGGTCTGTGCAGACAAAAATAGGTTTTCATGCATTTCAAGAATTAATGGACACCCGAAACCCTAATTTCAGACCTGCTTAAATAACAGAGGTTCTGGTCAGGATAAAATTCACCTAAATCTTCTAAAATTCATAGAAAAATATTCTATAAGGTTTCGTATCCTTGATTTGACTATTGGAACCCATTTTGACCTAAAACAGGGTATCTGATAGGAAGTTGCCCTAATTTGGGTTTTTACGTAAATTACCCATTCAAACTTGGGTAAAACCAAAATACAACTTCACCATCAAATTTCTTGGGTCCAACTTAGGTTTGTACAAAAATATGGGCCCAATCAAAGATCATCTTGACCTAGTTTGCATTTCAGTCTAGTCAAACTCTTTCTATTTCACACCAGCCCCTAACTTTTGAAATTCTTCCAGATAGGTCCCTAAGTTTCTCATCATCTTTGCAAATAAGTCCATACGACCATTGGTGTGAACAGAAGCTCTACCGTTGAGATTCGAGCAAGGATTTCTCACTCGATTCTCAATCAATCAGTCACAAAATTGAAAGAGAGGTTCCTTGAGGAATTCTCTTCCAATTGAGACTTGCCATGATTCCTATTTCCTTCCCAATCTTCCATGCCAACACATGGAAGATGTGGGTATCCCACAGGTGTGCAATCTTCGAGCTTCCAAGTTTGGTTTCAAAGCTTGGAATGCCTCCTGAGGCCTATAAAAGACCCCCTGATGCAAACCTTACATCCTTACACTAGTGGAGAAAGTACTATTCGCTATGGAAATTCTCCACCATTCAAGTAACAGTCGGTAATAAACATATTCTCAACCGTTATAAGAGAAACAGTTGCCAAAAGTCCAATCATTAACTTTCCTACCTGCAAAACAATCGAGGAGGTTAAGACCATTTTCGACCATTATAAACGATCAAGAATAAAATTTTCGTCGACCGTTCTTATGTAACCAATTGAGGATAAATAACATCCTCGACCTTCAAATATATAAGGGTCGAGCAAGTGAAGTAATGTTAAGACGTCTAGTTGACACCATTGTCGACCAATGATAACAGTCGAGAATAATAATATTGTCAACGATTTTTATATTAACGGCCGATCATAATGTTTTATAACCTGCCGATGCGAGTTGCCAAATTTTCAAAGTCTATCGTCGACCGTGTATTCGTAATAGTCGAGAAAAGCCTTATTTCCAACAGTTATTAACGGTCGGTAATAATCTTATCCTCAACCGTTTATTAGGAACGGTCGAGAATGTCTAGTAAAATCCCTATCGCACACCCAACTCCCTCCCCCATCATCCCAAACCCTCCTTAGAGTAGCCACACGACCTCTTCCCCTCAGCTCCTCCTCCAGATCGACTCCTCCTCCGTGGCCGTCACTGCAGTGCCTCCTCTGCCTTGGCTCCTCCTTCGCGACCTTAAGGGGTACCCATCTGCCTCCTCTTCTTCCTCCTCCCTCCCTACCGATCACCTCCTCCTTCCCCTCCCCCTCGTCGCCGACCTTCCCCTCCCTCTCGCCCACCACCAACACCACCACCACCAGCTGCCACCTACACCACGACCACCTGCAACCACCACCTCCTGCCCCTGCAGCCACCACGAACACCACCACCACCATCCTCCTCCCTCCCTTACGCCACCACCCTTATATATCCTCCTCCCTCCCTGCTGCCCATCTCCTCCTTCTCCTCCCCCTCGTCATCGTCCTTCCCTTTCCCCTCCCCATCTCCCACCACCAGCTACACCAAGACCACCCATCACCACCACCTCCCTCCCTGCGGCCACAACCACGACCACCACCCACCACCAACACAACCACCACCACCACCAGTACCCTCTACCATTCCCCTACCTCCACCTATCCTCCTCCTCCCCCTTCCCCCAACCCTCCTCCACCTTCACCTCCCTGCCACATCCCCCTCCTCCTCCCCCTTACCACGACCAACCCCCCTGCCCCCTCCTCCTACACCCCTTGTTTAATTTTTTGCAAAATTTTATTTGATCATTTTTATTACTTTTGTTGATAATGAAAATATTTCATAGTTGTTTAATTCAATGTGAAATTTGATCTAAATTATTGCATGTTAATTGAATTTGATGCTAAATTTCTCTTTTGAATTAAATGTGAATGTAATGTGACATGTGGGGTATGCCCACATGTTCAATTTGATTTATTTATAGTAGTAAGATGTGGGATGTGTTTAAGGTTTAAGAGTTAGGACATAGGTTTTGGTATTTGGTTTAGAGTTAGGGTTTAAGTTTTAGGTTTTGGTTTAAAGTTAGGGTTTAGGTTTTAGGTTTTAGTTTAAAGTTAGTTAGGGTTCAGGTTTTAGGTTTTGGTTTAGAGTTTGGGTTTAGGTTTTTTGGTTAGGTTTGATTTAGGTTATGTTCTGAAGGAATTCGACCAACTAACAAAGTTTGAGCAGAAACGGGGAGTTTAGGGTTTGGATGCTTTAAATGAGGATGTTAGGTGAGTCGAGATGGGGAAGGGAGGAGAAGGGGGTCATTACCATTGTAGAAATAAGAGCCTCTATTTAATAGGAAAGATTAGACGGGGAAAGAAGGGGAGGTTAACCATAAATGTCATTAGCCATAAATGTCATTTCGTTAGTCTTTTGTTGGTGAGTGGGTTAACCCTACGTCACTTAGATGGGAACTAGTTAGGGCGCTCATTCTTGTGTCCCCGTTTCTTCACAAATATTGATTTAGGTTTAGGTTTAGAGGGTAAGGGTTTGGGTTTCAATTTTATGGTTTCAGGTTAAAATTGAGTGTTTTAAGGTTTAACATTCATGATTGTAAACGTGTTTTTGATGAAGAATTGGAACTTTAAATTAGAATGAGATGGTATGATTCATGTTTGGATAGTAGCAACTGCTTCATGACGAGATTGACTGTCATAAGTTACATGTTGAAATAACGTTGGTTATGTGTTTTTAATAACTGAACTGAACTGCATGTTTATATTGTGTTCCCAAATGATGTAAACACATTTACACTACTTAAAATGTCTATTTTTGCATGTTCTTAAGCATAGGATTGCATTTCATGATATAAATATTGCATAACATGCATCATCTTGCATTTAGAGTAGTTTGAATAAAATGGAGGTTAATTGTCGCCTTTTATGTGCTTGGATAGGGAAAACATTTTATCGGGGCCTCGGATCAAAGATCCAACTGTATGGATGTGATCAGGGCGACGATTGGAGTTCAACGACTCCAAGATCGCCCTAATCAGGCATCCGTAGCATCAGTTAATGACCTAGGAACCTTAGAAGATCAAGGGCCAGGATGGTGAAAATCCATACTTCAGATGACAAATCCGACCACACGGATGAATTCGGATTGACGATCGCAGCCCAACGACGCAAAAAATCGAGTCAATCCGACATCTGTGGCATCATCTATAACTTCCAGAAGATGGACGGCCAAGATGGCGCCACGTGGTGCCATCTCGGTCTCCCAAACAGCCGCATGCAATCTCGGCAGTCTCCGCATCCACCTTTCCCCATCGTTGGATCAAGATCCAACGGTTGCGACTCGCCTGCGCTGAAGTCAGGCGCTCGACATAAACGCGACCCCAGTGCATTGGTCGAGCGCTCTAACGCGAAGCGGGGACGCACGTTCGAGCCTCGCCACGCTGAAATTGGAGCGGTGGCGTGCCTCCGATCAACCGCATGATCGCGATCCAATGGCCGCGTGCGCTCAATCAAGATGACACGCTCACGCACGCCCGGGCCTAACACACGATCGCACGGGCCAGGCGGGCGCAGCAGCGGGCGAAGATGCGACTTAAGCCGTCCGATCTCGCGATCGGACAGCTGAGGATCGTTGAACGTGCGTAGGCATTGCACGCGCGAGCAGCTGAGCGGGCGCGCGTGGGCGCGGAAGCTACGCCCACGTTGGGGGCTTTAGCGACGTTTTATCCGTCACTAAAGACCCCTCATTTATTATTTTGAAGTTGTAATGTCCATTTTGCCCCCACTCCTTGCAACTATAAAAGGAGATCCCCTCCATACGAAATTCTCATCCCTTCCTTCTCTTGTCTACCCCTCCAAAGCTCAAGAGAAGCTTGTCCCACACCCGGGATGCTTCTCGCGAGATAAAGTCCAAATTTTCGTCCCCCTTCGGAAGTGGATCCCGCGACGACGAAGGCGTGTTGCTCCGTTCCCATTCTTCTGCTTCGTCCTCCTTCGTCCTGCTTCGTTCTCCTTCGTCCAGGCATCGTCCCATCCGGCTCGTCCTCCAAGCAACCGTCGAGGAGGATTTCTCTCTCCCTATTCTTTTTATTGCTTTCTAGTATAGATTTACGGCTTTCTAGTGTAGTTCTACTCGTCCTCCAAGCAATCATCGAGGAGGACATTTCTCCCTCCATTACTTTAATACTTTCTAGAGTAAATTTATTGCTTTCTAGTGTAATTGTTTTATGCTTTCTAGTTGTAATGAACAATCTCCTCAATGATAAATTCTTTGTTTATTCTACATCTCATTTTGATTTCTATGTGTAATATTCTCTCTCTCTCTTACCCTCTCTCTCTTTCTTCCATTTATTGTAAATAATTAGACAGTTTTAAATTGAATTACTTCGTGACAAATAAAAAGAAATGCGTAGTTTTTAAATCAAACGTCCGCCTCCCTATGTTCGACCCGGAATTTCAATTTCGGTATAAATTTTATTTGTTGAACACGAGTTCTTTGCTTTCGAACTAGAACGTCAGGTTTTCCAAAACCGAACACGTTAGCGTAACGATTCGTACGTCCAACATTTTGGCGCCGTTGCCGGGGAGGCGACGATCTTGGATTTCTCTTCGCGTTTTGTAACTTACAAATCATTTACCTCACTTTTCTCCTTTCTTATTGTAATTGCAGGTACTCTTTTAAGACGGGCAAAAGCGGTAGATTGGAGTAAAGTGCTATGGAAGGTTTTGTAAGTTATCCCCATTCTTTCCCCCTCCATAGATTTCATTTGCCACATTAAATCCAAATTCCAATTAACCTAGGTGTTTGCATAAATCCTAGGAATAGTTTGGTTGTTTGGATTCTCACTCATATTCATTCCACCGTCATTTATATATATATATATAAAAAGATAATTTTGTGGGGCAATTTTCAACAAACACACAACGTACACCCACATTGAAAGGCACTTAACCAAATTGATTTGTTTCTACTCAACCGGGTTCTGATCTGTGGAATCGGTACACATAAAGTAACACATAAAAGAGTAGAAATCATTCTAGGTTAACCATCTTTGTGTGCCTAACTTAGTGGTGCATTTGTGGCCAATTGTTTGAGTTGTTTGGGCCGCACCACTTCAATTAAAATCAACTCATCAAGTAGCTGCCAATTAGGTTCAACTCTTAGGGATTTACCAGGCACTCCACATTCTTTTTAAACTTTAACAAAAACATCTTCACCAGTGCTTGTAAAACTTGGTGTGCCAACGAAACTTGATTGAAAACACCTAAAGTTGAATCCTAAAAGCTACTAAGCAAGATTTGAACCTTAAAATTCACCGCATCAAAAATAATATTGCTTGAAAACAACTGGTTGTGCACACACACACAAATCAATCAATCAATAAGGGCACAACCCATTTAAAGGGCCCATCACATTCCAAAGCACATTCAAACCTAGCCCTAAATAAAATAGAGTAGACATTGGCCTTAAGGATTGGACTCGCTCTTCAGAACCTAGAACGAGATTATTTTCGATTAGTCTGTTTCTACTATTCAATCTGATGTCTAGCTAGGGGAGCAGAGTCAAACGATCACGGCTGGGGGGTACACTAGGAACCAGAGGCGCAAGCTGAAGGAAGAACCTTCTCCCCAGTCCCTCCTTCTAACTGGTTGGATTGAACAGACAGAAGTAGATCAAATCGTTCCTTTATCTCAAGACGGGTTTTGGGATTCTGTAGGTCTTTAGGCTAACCCATTTAAGGATAGGTTTGATTGTTTGTATTGTAGGGCACCTTTCTTCCTCTTGTGTCTCATGAATCATTCCACATATTTCACGCATTCCCACTCTTTCCCTCTTGTTGTGAATTATCCTCAACATGACGATTATCCCGACTCGTATTGTAATCAACCATCAGTAAGTTGGGATAATTCAGATTGGGGATACAATTCCGGAAACCCGTGTTTAGGGTCTAACCCCGAACACTTTGATTCTGATTTCTATCCTTCTCAGAGCTACATCGATTATAGATCATCTTCCTTTCATGGACAACCTAATACGATCTACAATCAAGAAGGATACACCGATCCTTACCCATCCTATGATTTCACTGCCTTTAGGTCATCACCATCTTTTGAACAATCTGAAATGACCTATTTTCAGGAAGGGTATAACGAATCTCAATTCGTTAATTCCCCTGCATTGAGCCCAAACCCGCCCAACCCTAAACCAACTCATTTGGTTCAGGTTAACCAGATTCAAGATAAGGTTCTGGCTAACTTGAGGAATATCATACAATATTTAGAAGTTCAGCCAATACCTTGCATTGAGAGATTAGAGCCCCTGATTGAAATGATTGATGATTTGAATAAGTCTTTGTTGGAATGGCTCCAGGACGTTAAGGATAAGAACCTGAGTGAGTTTCTACTTGGGAAATTAGCGAAATTGAGGATGAGATTCGTGGTTGCTTTGATTCAATCATGGGATGACTCCCAGGATGAACCCTCTTCAGGAAAGCCAATGACAGAACCCGATCAAGCACCTGTTAGGGGGGACACGTGTTACGAGGCTGACCAGATTGAATTAAAGCAACCAATTAAGGATGATCTGATTTTTTCACCTAAGATCCCTGAGTTGGGTTACGAGGAAACATATGTCTCCTTGGAATAGAAAGTGACAAATGATTTTGGGACATACATTGATACGGATCCTGATTTCTTTGATGGTGAAGATTCAAGTTGCGAAGTCTCACACGAGTTTTCAGAACACGATTTTTGTGAGACGATTGGGCCTGAGGAATCTGATAGATTATTTGATAGCCCAATAACTAAGGAAACTGATCTTATTAAGGCACACATTACGGATCCAGAATTGCATTTTCTGGAGGAATCAATTCAATGCCCTGATTATCAGTTACACCCTGTTGAGCTTATTGGTGATTCTAATTCTGAGATAATTAGACCCAAGACAATTTTGATTCTACCACATCATTTAGACTTGGAGATTTCAGACGGGGTGATTAATATACAAGAGGTCCTGGAATTTGATATGCTGAATGAGGAGGATAGGAGCTGGGAAGTTTTGATTTGGGAAGTTAATTTTGGAGGAAATGGAAGATTGAGTCGAAGGGTTCCTTTTAAGCTGAAACCATCAAATCAGAACCCTTACGACAATTGTTTCGAGGATGTTCATCTCAAGCACACATTCAACGATTATCCTTTTGACCTTCAATTCTCTGTAACCCGATTTTTTGGTCTTGGGTTGCATCCTCATAAATCGCAGGCCCGACCCCTCTTGCATTATGATTTTAGGTTTTGGGTAATTTTTATCCAGAACCTAAGATATTCTCGATTATGGGGAATGGATCTGCACCACAATCTGGTCCACATCTGTGGACCGCTGTTGTTAGGTCAGAAGATTCTTCTGTTTATTCTAATTCTGACCTGCACTTGTGAATTCTTCATTTCTTTTCTTTGTATAGTGTGCCTAGCTGAAGGCACTAAACTCAGCACATATACAGTTCTTTTTAATTTTCATCTCGGAGCGGACCTAACATTCACGCAATTTAGGTGCTTTCTACGCTTTTCCACTCTGTTTCATGTCTTTTTAATACAATGAGGACATTGCATTAGATAGACATGGGGGGGTGGATATTTATCTCTGAATTCATTCGTCAGCTCTGTAGATTTATTTTTTTTCATTTAAAAAAAAAAATCAGAATTAGGAAAGAGAATTTGGGTTTAAAAAAATTTTCAATCTTAGGAAATCCAACATTAAGATCTGAACACAAAGACCCTTTAGGTCTTTGGACTTAATCAGCTCGTGTATCCACTAAAATGTGGATTTGTTTTACGAGCTCTCGCCAACTTGAATTTTATTTTAATTGGAGTAAATAAATTTTGGGTGATAAGTACACGACTTATCAACCCGCCCTCTGATTTGAGGGAATTTTGAGTCTTAAGCATCTACACACTTTCTTTGCACTGACTCATTGTTCGACGATTCTAACGGAAATTGGGTAGCTAATGAACCTTCTAGGGTGATATGGCTGGCAAGTTATCGTGGGTAACAGCCCATAGGTAGGTTGTCCAGAGCCAAGTCACTGGACCTTTCTCTTTTTGCTGCCTTTAGGTAAATCTTAGACCAGGGAAGCCACCTACTTAAAAAAAAAAAAATCATAAAAAGGAAAGGAGAAAAGAACAAAAAGAAATAAGCCACACTTCGCTGCACGAGTATGGCTGGCAAGTTGTCGGTGGTAACAGCTCATCGACCGGTTGTCCAGAACCCAGCTTAGTAAATGCACCCTTAAATTTCCAAAACACTTAGGAATAAGCGGAGAAGTAGAATAAACCGGGGAGATATACACTGGATTCACCCTTGTGTTGACCCCGTATAAAAAAAAATAAAAGTAGGGAGAAAGCTACCGGTTGTAAAGATACACCTTTAGGCAGAATTCTTTTTGAGGTCACCTAGAGGCGTAGAAATATGAAGTCCGTTCTAACTGCCGATCAACGAGTCTATCACAATCACAATAAGATGCTTAAAACTTAGGGTTCTCATCAAATCTTGGGTGAGTTGAATGGCCATAGAAAGCCACTCTTAAACCCTAAAATTTGAAAATCCAAAAGAATTAGAAAAGAGTAAAAAGAGAAAAAGAAATTTTTCTTTGAATAAGGCGAGGGCTTGAGGCGGTCTGTATTTTGGCTGATACCCGAGCACTGTTGTGTCTTTGAAAGTACAGTTCCTAAGTAGACAATTTCTTAATAATTGAAAATAACTCAGGTCCAAATAATCCAACCAAATTCTTTTATAAATAGCATATAGTTTTTGCTAGGGACTAGCGAAAGATAGGCATGGGGGTATGATGTAAACACATTTACACTACTTAAAATGTCTATTTTTGCATGTTCTTAAGTATATGATTGCATTTCATGATATAAATAATGCATAACATGCATCATCTTGCATTTAGAGTAGTTTGAATAAAATGGAGGTTAATTGTCTCCTTTTATGTAGTTGGATAGGGCAAACATTTTATCGGGGCCTCGGATCAAAGATCCAACTGTATGGATGTGATCAGGGCGACGATTGGAGTTCAACGACTCGAAGATCGCCCTAATCAGGCATCCGTAGCATCAGTTAGTGACTCGGGAACCCTAGAAGATCAAGGGCCAGGATGGTGAAAATCCGCACTTTAGATGACAAATCCGACTGCATGGATAAATTCAGATCGACGATCGCAGCTCAACGACGCAAAAATCATGTCAATCCGACAAACGTGGCACCATCTACAACTTCCAGAAGATGGATGACCAAGATGGCACCACGTGGCGCCATCTCGGTCACCCAAACGACCGCATGCAATCTCGGCAGTCTCCATATACGCCTTTCCCCGTCATTGGATCAAGATCCAATGGTTGCGACTCGCCCGCGCTGAAGTCAGGGGCTCGACATAAACGCGACCCCAGCGAGTTGGTCGAGCGCTCTAACACGAAGCGAGGACGCGCATTCGAGCCTCGCCACGCTGAAATTGGAGAGGTGTCGCGCCTCCGATCGACCGCACGATCGCGATCCAACGGCCGCGCACGCTCAATCAAGATGATGCGCTCACGCACGCCCGCGCCTAATGCAGATCGCACGCACCAGGCGGGTGCAGCAGCGGGCGAAGATGCGACTTAAGCCGTCCGATCTCGTGATCGGACGGCTGAGGATCGTTGAACGTACGTAGGCATTGCGCGCGCGAGCAGCTGAGCGAGCGCGCGTGGGCGCGGAAGCTACACCCACATTGGGGGCTTTAGCGACGGTTTTATCCGTCACTAAAGACCCCTCATTTATTATTTTGAAGTTGTAATATCCATTTTGCCCCCACTCCTTGCAACTATAAAAGGAGACCCCCTCCATACGAAATTCTCATCCCTTCCTTCTCTTGTCTACCCCTCCAAAGCTCAAGAGAAGCTTGTCCCACACCCGGGAAGCTTCTCGCGAGATAAAGTCCAAATTTTTGTCCCCCTTCGAAAGTGGATCCCGCGACGACGACGGCGTGCTGCTCCATTCCCGTTCTTCTACTTCGTCCTCCTTCGTCCTGCTTCATTCTCCTTCATCCTGGTGTCGTCCCTTCCGGCTCGTCCTCCAAGCAACCGTCGAGGAGGATTTCTCTCTCCCTATTCTTTTTACTGCTTTCTAGTATAGATTTACTACTTTCTAGTGTAGTTTTGCTCGTCCTCCAAGCAATCGTCGAGGAGGACATTTCTCCCTCCATTCTTTTAATGCTTTCTAGAGTAAATTTATTGCTTTCTAGTGTAATTATTTTATGCTTTCTAGTTGTAATGAATAATCTCCTCAATGATAAATTCTTTGTTTATTCTACATCTCATTTTGATTTCTATGTGTAATATTCTCTCTCTCTCTTACCCTCTCTCTCTTTCTTCTATTTATTGTAAATAATTAGACAGTTTAAAATTGAATTACTTCGTGACAAATAAAAAGAAACGCGTAGTTTTTAAATCAAACGTCCGCCTCCCTGTGTTCGACCCGGAATTTCAATTTCGGTATAAATTTTATTTGTTGAACACGAGTTCTTCGCTTTTGAACTACAACGTCAGGTTTTCCAAAATCGAACACATTAGCGTAGCGATTCGTACATCCAACACCAAACTATTTGAAATATTTGATATTTATGTTTGATTATGAAATTTTTATTACAACTTTGTAGATACACACACTTGCACAAATTTAGATGCACTTCATGACAAACAATAGGAATTATAACCCCTAGGTAACAGGTTGTGAGAGGGATATAATTGTGTCAAAATACTAGCCCGTTGAGACTTATGATCATGTTATACAAACAATGCAAAATGTGTGTATACCTCACTTACATGCAGGATGCGTTGTCTTTATAACATGCCATAAGTGTCAACCATTGTTTAGAGAAGTTCTGAAGAAAGGGTGGTCCTTGAAGATTTGATCAGAACTTAGGGTTACTTCTTGCATGTAGCTAGTGTTTGGAGAAATTTCGATCGCATTTTCCTACTCTTCTCCAATATACCAACTAATCTTAGCTCCGTTCCCGAAGCACCCTTTAATGGGGGCTATTGGGGATGTAGTCAAGGTTAGTCTTGGGGGTTATACTGGAGAAGTGCAGGGAAATGCTGGCGAAATTTCTCCAAACACTGGTTGCATGTAAGAAGTAATGTCGTGATCAAATATTCAAGGATGGGCTATCAAGTGAAAATCTTCTTAAAATACACATTTCTTCCTTATTCGAGCCTAACTTATGAGTGATCTTAAAATATACATTTTTACCTTATTCGAGTCCAACTTATGAGTGGTTGTCTTTTACATTTAGGTTAATTATCATTTATAAGTCAAGGATTAGTATGAGGAATTCGAATTACAACGGATACAAGAGTGGAGTGATTTCGTTTTTGGAGTGGGCATTTCATGATGATAGGAAGACATTTAGACGAGGTGAATTCCTTCAACTGATTTTATGCCCATGTAGGCACTGTTAGAATGGGTTTTTCTATGATCGAGACACAGTTTTGAAGCATGTGATATGTAACGATTGGTGGTAACATTACGTAAATTGGACAACACATGGTGAACAATTGAGGGAAGTTGGAAATGAGAGAATTGAAGCCTTTGAAGGAAGTGATGATAATCAAGGAAATGAATTGGATGAAATGTTACATAATATGAGAGTAGCAAACCATGAGGATGCAGATGATGATGAGACATTACGAGATTATAATGAGTTGCACGATGCAGGTAAGGTAATAAAGGATCCTATTATTCTTGGAATAACGTCAATGTCGAAGTTGCCATTCCTTCTGAAGTTATTTCAGATGAAAGTGATGAATAGAGCTATAGCGAAATTAATGTCTGAGGTTCTGGAATTCATTGGAGATCTGCTGAATAATCTTGCTGGGTATCCTAAGTCATGGTATGATGCGAAGAAGCAGATATGTAGGCTCAGACTGCAATGCGAGAAGATTGATGTTGTCGTAATGACTATGTCCTATATAGAAATGAGTACTCAGGGTTGACTAACTATCTTGAATGTGGTGAGGAGAGATATAAGGTAGGTAAGTCAACAAACATTGGTGGGAAGAAACAACTGGAGAAGGTTCTCTATTATTTTCCACTGATCCCTAGGCTACAACGCCTATTCATTTCCAGTAAAACAGCAAAACTAATGTCGTGGCATCAGGATAATAAATCAAAAGATGGACGCATCCATCATCCAACAGATTCTGATGAGTGGAACAGATTTAACGACAATCACACATTATTTGTAGAGGAGGTACGAAATATAAGACTAGGTCTTGCAAGCGATAGATTCAACCCATTCAAGAGCATGTATTCATCATATTCCATATGGCCGGTAGTCATGGTAACTTATAACTTACCCCCATGGCTATGCATGCGATCTGCATTCATGATGTTGACACTCATTATCCCAGGACCCACGCAACCAGGAAATGCAATAGATGTTTATCTCCAGCCATTGATTGATGAACTGAAAGTCTTGTGGTACAGTGGTGTTCAAACATATGACACACAAAAGAAACAATTCTTCCAATTGCACGCAGCATTACTGTGGACAATCAATGACTTTCTAGCATATGCGAATTTGTCAGGGTGGAGTACGAAGGGGAAGTTTGCATGTCCAATATGTATGGATGATACTTATCACCTGAGATTGCTTGAATGTAAGAAGTTCTGTCACTTAGGGCACTGTAGGTTTTTGCCCATTGAACACAGATGGCGATCACAATTTAAGGACAGATTTGATGGTAAAGAATGTCTATATTCGTCGAGGAATCTGAAGAATAAACTCAGTACATGTTCTATTATGCTATCGGGGATAAAAATCATGAAGACATTGCAATAGCTCAGAGAAATACGTTTGGGTCATCTTTTCAAGAATGACTTGGCTTCCTTGCGACATTCAGGGTTTAGGAAGAAAAACATATTTTTTATGGAGCTTCCATATTGGAAGGATTTGACAGTGCGACACAATTTAGATGTTATGCATATTGAGAAGAATGTAATGGACAACATTCTTGATGTATTAAACCTAACGAACAGCCCAAAGGATATAGTTAAAATAAGGAAGGATATGAAAATTTTGGGTATTCATCCTGAGTTGCACATTGAAGGAGGGTCTCACTTTCTAGAAGCTATATACAGTCTTATTGAAGAGCAGAGGCGAAGGATTTTCTCATTTCATAAAGACATTCGGGTTCCAGATGGATATTCATCGCAGCTTTCACATTGCATAAATGAAGAGCAAAAGAAGATTACAGGGTTAAAAAGTCATGATTCTCATGTGTACATGCAAATCTTATTCCCACTAGCAATACATGGAGTGATGCCTGATCCGGTAGTCGATTGTTTCATGGAGATGAACTGATATTTTAAAGTTATCTATTCAATGACATTAGATCCGGAATTGTTAGACTATTGGGATAAACAAATTGTGATCACACTTTGTAAAATGGAGTAGATTTTTCCGCTTGCATTCTTCAACGTGATAGTTCATGTCACGCTTCATCTTTCAAATGAAGCGAGAATTGCTGGACCCGTGCAATACAAATGGATGTATCCAATTGAACAATATCTGAAGAAACTGAAAGATTATGTCTTGAATAAGGCTAAGCCAGAGGGTCAATCATTGAAGGCTATCTTGTAGAAGAATGTATTAACTTATGTTCCATGTACATGAATGAAACAGACAATCAATTTAATCATCTTGAATGGAAGTATGAAGGAGAATTTAATGATAATGATGAAGATTATCTGTCCATATTTAACATCGGAGGAAAGTCGATCCTCCAGATGGAAGTTAAACCCATCTTGGAAATGGACCAACGATTGGCACACTTGTACATTCTGAAGCAAATTTCATTTACAATGAATTCAAAGCATCCTCTGTGTCATCTACACACAACTTGCAGTTTCTTGATTGCTTCAAGAATTGTGTAAATAAACTGAAAGAAGATGGGGATCAACGGTGGGTATAGGATTTTGATATAATTGTCGATACACCGCCGATACACCTTTGACATACGGACATTACCATTCAAGAAACATAATCAACAGTTTCAGACTCAAAGTACGATCTATTGATGATGCGAAGGCCACACAACAGGCGGGAGTTGTCGTTAGTTGTGACCAAAGCACTTGTTGTAATGGGTATTATGGTCAAATTGAAGAGATTGTGGAAATGAGTTTCAAGTTTGACCGTAAGATAGTTTTATTCAAGTGTGACTAGTTTGATGTTTTTAAAGAAGGCACTGGATTCAATGTCGATAAGAAACACGATTTCTTGAGCTTAAGTAAGAACCGTCGCATCCTCAAATCATCAGAACCATTCACACTAGCTTGTCAAGTAGCATAAGTATTCTATGTGCCTGATAATAGCAAAAATAGATGGATTATACCAATTAGAGCTCAACTGCGTGAACAATACAATGCGAGAAATGATCTATACCTAGATGTTGAATCTGAAGCATATCAATGAAATCCACAGAGTGAAGAACTTGCCCCTGGTGCAACTGACATTGACATATAAGGCAATTTGTCAAAAGTATTAATCCATAACAATAAATATAAATAAGTTAATAAATTCTTAGTTGTCTGTTTTGTTTAAATTCCCTTTAAATTGTTTTATCTTTTATCAAAGCTTATGTTCATTTATATTTCAAAACTGAAATTTTTTTTATTGCCTTCTCATACAGGTTCTTGATGAGAGCCATTTTCGCACATTTTGAAAGTTGTCGGAATCGTAGTATAGTCGCGCAAAAACGTTCGTCAAAAAATGATTTCTAAAGATAACGAGACTTTGAGTCCCGGTCATTCGTCTCTGGGAGGCATTTGTTTACTTCTGAAATCAATCTTCTATTGCTCTACTTTGTTTAGAATCGCATGTCGATTCATGATTATTACGTAGTTAGGTATGACATTCTTAGTTGCGAGAATATTAGGAGTTAGAAATAGGCAACTTGAATCACGCAAATATAATATTAATCAATAAGCTCATGGTGATTTCAAACACATAAAGAGATATATATATATAAATACATTTTCATTCATTCATTGGGGAGAGTTGTTTGCATAGGAAATTTAGAGGAAAGCTTATACATGAAAGCTTGAAATAGAAATCTAACTACCAAACAATGACTGCATACAAGAATCAATGGGGGCATTTCGCAAGCATCATGGGGGGAGAAGTTAAGACTACGCTATTAAGCAGTAATAAAAACAGTAAAAATTATGGAGAGCATAAACTAAATTTAGTAGAATAAAGGCCATTCAGGGGTGGTCACCGATGGCCATGGAGAGGTCGGGAGAAGAATGAGGGGCGGCCAATGTAGCTTAGGCCAACCCTAGGAGAGGTTAGGGTTGATCTAGCATCCCGGCATGATGTCCTCCACGATGGTGGTAGTGAGCTCGTGGAGGTGGAGTGGCTAGCTAAGTGGAAGTGGGCATGAATGGCACCAATGGAGTGAATTTGCCAAGGAAGTGAATGGGTGCAAATGGCCACCCCTTAGGTCTTTTTATAGACCTAAGGGAAGCTCTCTAGAGAATTATGGAATTCTCCAGAGAGGCCTATGTTGGGAGCACATGGGAGAGTGAGAGAGAGAGGGTGGATGGTGGTTTTTAGATCCACCAAATGTGGATCTAAAAATTGAATGGCTCTTGGTTGCTAATTTTGGCAACCAAGGCAACAACACATGGTAGAGAGTTCTAGAGAATTCTAGGCTAGATATTTTCGTGTGGATGGTGTGTATGGGTGTGTGTGGGTGTGTGTGGGCCGAAACCTAGGTGGCTAGGTTGATTAAGTTAGGTTCTAGTGGGTTTAGGTCAAGGTAGGTCTCAAATTATGGTTGTAAACCCTAATTCACTAAGGTAAAGTGCAATTAAACTTAATACAAGTTTAATTGGGTGTGTGGAAACTTAATTGAGAGTAAAACAACTCAATTAATTTGGGTCTAGGTCAATTGGACTCTCACTTAGTCTAATTGGATAGTGTGTGCTGAGATTAGGGCTCAATTGGACTCAATGAGTCCAATTGAATAGGCTGATGGAATTGACTAAGATCCAAGTCAATTAGGTTTAGTGAGGACCTAATTAGGTCCTTAGGGAGGTTTAGAGGTGATGTACTTAGGTTAGAGTACCTTAATTTAGGTTCCTATGGGGTTGGAATTAGGTTTAGGGACCTAGAGATCCAAGATCAAGGCTTAAATCTCAAAAGAGGAACTGGAGAGCAGTATCAGACGTCTAATAATAGTGTCAGACGTCTTATACTCAAAAATCAGATGTCCAGACTTGTTGTCTGGACATCCAATCAAAGTCAGGAGGGATTTTGGGTTCTATTTTGGGTATTCTGCAGAAATTAGACGTCTGACAAAGTGTCTGGAGGTCCAATAGTACTATAGAAGTGGGTTTGAGGTGTGCGGGAGATGGCTAAGGGTCCTGGACGTCCTATAACTTATCTGGATGTCTAGATTAGATTTGGAACTAGGGTTTTAGGGCTTTCTAGGGTGTTGTGACCTAATCTAAGGGTGGCTAAGGCTTGGGGAAGTCTCTAGGCTATCCTAGGGCTAGGATGGACCTAAGCTCTTCACATTTTACTGCTTTATTCCTAGTTAATAGCATAGCAAACCTTTAACTCCCTTACATTATTATTCCTACATCTAATCTAAGCCTTCTGCTCCAGCACTGCTGCAACTCCCGTTATTCCTGATCTAGCTTCAGACCCAGCTCCTGATCAACTTATTCCCTGCAATTGACATAATATACTTAAACAGCACATTATAACATTATTTCATGCATAGCTAAAGAAGGGCAGTAAAGATGCAAATAATGCATATGTATGCATGAATAGCCCTAACTTATGCTAAGTCCTAGCTTAATCTAGGTCAATTAAGACCTATGATTGCTGCGCAATCAAACCCCCATGCCTAAATCTTGCTAGTCCCTAGCAAATGCAAGACTAAATTATTTACAGCAAAGGTCATTAAGGGACTGATTATTTTATCAAGTGTATGCGTAGAGATTTTTCTCCTTTTTGTTTCATCCTATGCTCTAGAAATCCAGACAATCGTGAAAGTGCTGCTATGTAGCTTTTTCAACGGATTCGAGTGGAAAACTGATTCACCTCTAAAGCCTGTACTTGACCCCTAGTAAAAATTCTAGCAAGATAGGCGGACTTCTTCCCTCGGGGTATTCAGGATATTCTATGAATTTCACCCCGGCTTTAGGCTTAGGTAGAGAATCTCTGAGAGAAAAGATTATATATTTGGTGGCTCATTCTTACTTGGTGCTACATAGAGACTAGCACTACAGAATCTAGATTCCCGGATCACTAAGTGACTCAACTCAGAGAAAGACGAGAAAAACTATGCTCTCTTTGATTCCTTTGTATTCATTCTCTCTTACTCTTTTTTCTTTCTTTTTCTTTTCTTTCTTAGAGCTCACATCTTTAGCAGATTCACATATATGACTTGTATTTAGTGGTCTCACTAGGCATTAACACTTTAATTGAGTTCTCATAACCCTAACACTGAGTCGGAATTCCTCAGCCAGTATTTGGGCAGTCAGAGACACAAGAAAAATAGGTTAGGGCCATATTTGGTGGATCTCAATTTTATTTGGTGGTATTGCCTCGATGAAATAAGCACTAAATATTCATTCTTTTCTTTGCTTTTTCTTCTTTTTCTAATTTTTTTCAGTTTTTCTTTCTTTTCATCAATTTTTTTTTCTTTTTCTTTCTCTTTTTTTTTCAACATAACACAACTGGCATGCATCCATGAACTTTATTGAGGAGGCATTATTAGGGATTGGTGGTACTCAAAAGGCATTGGGTGGCTTATTTAGTGGAAGTGCCTACTCACGACATCAGGAGAGATGGATAGGACGGTGTATTTCTGACCTTGACATCAATACCCTCCTTCAGCTAAGGATTCCATAGAGAATGGCTATAACCATCTACCTTAGCCCTAGTTTTATGAAAACTCGCTCTCCACGTATTTGCCTTGTTCGGTGGCTCTCAAAATTTCGCACAAAATGCATACGCAGGAACCGAGAGCGAAAACTGTCTAATCTCATAGCATCATCACCTAATTATCTAGGATTCCAGATTCCTTGCACTAATCTTAGAGCACTAGTACACTCTACTCTCATCTCACACTATTTGGTGGATTTTTGGAAGAAAATCTGCCTGATCCCAAAACACTGTCCAGGGGTTCAGGAAAAGAAGCACTGCTTCTTCTCGACAGACTGAAGACATTTATCAGCCTTCACCATGAATCCATTGCAAATTCTACATGTGTGTGAAAAATTGTACTGGATTCCAGATTACAGGAATCAACTAGAGGATAAAATCCCTAATGCATTCTCTTAATAAAATAATCTTATTCATGAATACAGTATGTATATATGCTATAAACAAGTAACCTCATATAATTTGTACTTCGTGAAATTCCCATATCGGGTTACAACCAGCTTGACCCTAAATTTAGAACAATAGGTGAGCAGGTGAGTCAGAAGTGGCTATTGCGAACGATTTCTAGCTCCAATGCGAGCATTGGAGATGGAGTCGGTTGTTCTTTTATTTAAGGTCCTAAAGTATGTTTTGCATGTAGCTCCGAGGTTTTCCTAAGTGTTGGCATGGAAATTTTTTCAGTTTTTGCTGTATCTACCCCCCCATGCCTAAGTTCTTGCATGTCCTCATGCATGAATGTAAAAGAAAATAAGTACTGTAGGGAGAGAATGGGTAGAAATCACCTATACTTGCTCCTGAAATTATACATTCAGCACCGGCCAACCTATTAACATGCAATATACAAAAGGGAAATATGCTAAAACAAAAAATGCTATGTATAAAAATGGTTATATATAAATGATGGTGGAATGTGGAGTAAATGATATCTATACGTGCTGAGTTTAACGCCTCCAGCTGGGCGAAAACTCAATCAGATGTGTCATTTCTAGCATAGGAGCCGGTTAAGATTAAGAGAAAGATATGCTCATATGCTCCCAGAATCAGTGGTCCGGAGATGCGGACCAGCTGATTGTGCACCCCTACTCCAAAAAGTCTATCTATAAGAAAGTGTGGAGTGGTGGTGGAAAATAGAGGATAATCAGAGGGGGGATCATGATGTTGATTCAGCTGATTTATCATGTCCCACAATTCAGCGGGAAGTTGCTGAGGGAGTAGATCAAAATGTATCTCAGAACCAGAATCTGAGTCATAGGGATCCTCATAATGATAATTGACATCAAAGATCATGCCCTCTCCAGGCTCTGGATCATATGGGGATATCCGTGAAAGTAGAAAATCTATGGGGAGGTCACTGAAATCCTCGTCAAAAATTACTTCATCCTCATCAGTACCCATCTTTGATTCACCAGAGGCTATCTCCTCAGGCTCAAAGTCAAGCCATCTATTAGATTGACTAGGATGATAGGTGCATCCCCAGCTCATTCTGCTCAAAGCTTCACCCTCATATGCATTGGGCTCCTTAGTAATTCCTACCTCGGGTAGCATATTTATTTCTTCGTTCATGTTATCCATAGCTACTTCTGGCTTTTGGATGTCAGGATCAGGGATAGGAAGTGTCGTCTCAGAATCCCTAGCATCCGAATTAGGGATGTAGGTGAAAGAAGAAGAGTGCAGATCAGAAGGTGTTGGCTCTAGCACAGGTTCACCTACAATGGGAAGTGGCTTAGGCTGATCAGTAGTGTCACATGTAATGTTTGCCTCAAGATCCATATCCTCAATTGGATTTACTTCCCTTATCTCGATTGGGTTATCTAAGCCATGAGGTGTCTCCCAGGATTCAGGATGATCTGATTACGGCTCAGTCCTGGAGATATCAGTCCTTTCCTCCTCAATTTTAGATGAACCCATTCGGCATACTTCCTACTCCTTTCTCATATCCACGCTAGATTCTTTTTCCCCTGAGTGATCTTCCAATATCTGTTCTCGAGAATCTTCTGTGTGTCCTTCCGGCGTAATCGTTTTGGATTCCTCAAGGTCTTCAAGGCTATTTTCCACTTGATATCTCAAAAGTAGTAGTTCTTGAGTTTCCCAATTTTGTCTCATTAGCCTTGTTATCTCTGTTGTTTCGCTAAGGAGCTCCATCACAGCTTGTTGATGCAGAATCTAGCTTTGTCTTTGGTTTGACTCAATGATAGCCTGGATTTCCTGCAGATAGGATGCGGCCTTTTCCTTAGCACTCGCTATAGCTCTCTGTATTCTGTAATGCGGCCGCATATGCACCGGTAGCTCTTCAAGGGTTCCAAGGGGTGAATCAGGTCTACCCATATTCCATGGGTGAGAAGCAAGAGTATGAAATCCATATCCTAGGTTATAAGATGCGGTCCTTTGAGGAACCGACTGGTATGGGTTATAATATCCAGGGTTAGGATATGGTTTAACCATTTCGGTAACCTGAGGAGATGGATCAGCCGAAGCAAAAAGTCATCTTCGCCACCTTGGGTTCTGATCCCAAGGTTGAGCTGATTCAGTGACCCGAGTTCTAAGATAAGCTCATGGGTCCAGCTCTTCTAGATCCTGATTAGGTCCAGATCCAATGTTAGCCATCGTGGCTCAGCAGATAGAAGAAATGGGGGGAGAAGATGGTCCGGGCAAGGTGACTCGCCTCCTTTGGAGTGGCTCCCAAGGTCCAACCAAGTGAGGTCAAAGTGACCTCCTCCCGTGCATACACCACCTAACCCCTGGGTTGGTGTAGCCACGCAGGACAAGGCTAAGACCCTATCAATCAAATGGTCCTTATAGATCAGGTGACCAGATTTTTCGTTAGGGATTTGAATTCCTGAAGATAAGTTCGTCGTACAACCAACTGAAGGTGATTCTTGCCTCTCAAGCTAACCCAGCCAATCTAGTTACGAGGGGACTAAGGGGAAGGTTCTTCCTTTGGCTTACGCCTCCAGTTCCATTGACCCCCAAGCCGCGGTCGTTTGACACTACCCCGTAGACTTAGTCACCAGGTTTGGCAAGAGAGGTTAAAAACACCCAGTAGTATGACAACGAACTCGGGTTCATTTCATGTTTTAAAATTAGTTTTTAACCCATTTTCTTCAGTGAGGTTTGTGGTGAGTGGCCCACAAGGTGACCAAGTTCACCCGCTAACTAGACTTGATTAAGTCTAGGTTAGCCCAAAGTGTGGTCTCTAGTTGTGATCCTAAAGGTTCAACCTAAGTTGCATGCACTTCTAGGTTTTTTTTTTGTTTCAGCAGACCACAAAAGTAATGTTGGTTCTTCGATAATAATTGCAATCCAATTAATTTAAAATTTTGCTAGTAGATTCCATTTTCAATTAGTTTTTTAGATAATATTTTTTTTGGAATTTTTACTATTTCAACCTAATTTTTAGGGAATTTTGAATATAAAGGGGTCAAATTTGGAATTTTGACCCATGGCCGATTTTTCATTTTGAAAAAGTATCAAATGACCTTCAAAAATTTAGGAAAAATATGGAAAATAAAGCCAATGAGATCAGCTTTCAAACCCCACCATTTTTAGTCAAAATAGATTCACGGATTGCTCGAAATCGCTTTTTGAAATTTGAAAATTTTTGAATCTGGGTCAGTCTGACCACCATACACTTCACGAATTTTTAAAAATTTTATACTTGGAATTTTTTTAAAATAACAGTTGTGTTTGA
This sequence comes from Thalassia testudinum, assembly GCA_037157565.1. Classification (NCBI taxonomy): domain Eukaryota; kingdom Viridiplantae; phylum Streptophyta; class Magnoliopsida; order Alismatales; family Hydrocharitaceae; genus Thalassia; species Thalassia testudinum. The sequence goes on from JAZHRO010000049.1 coordinate 36,046,630, forward strand.
AAGATGGTTTGAAAATGAATGTTTAGCCTGAATTTCAGAATTTTTTGCTTACTATTTTTTCGGCAATAGAATTTTTAAATCGAACTTGAAATCTGACCGAAAATCAGGAGATGGTCGAAAAGCTTTTTAAAGAGGTTTGAATTTCAAATTTAAGCCTTCCACCAAAATTTTTTTTCTTGTTTTTTTCAAAACTCTTGCACATTTTTTTTTCAGAAAGAATTTTTCAAAAGATTCAATGAAAATATCCTTTTTTTTTCCAACTAACCTAGATTCGAAAGAAAACCTAATCTTGATTTTTTTTCAAAATTTTTATTTTTTTATTTTTTTTCACAAAAATGAGAAAATCTTTCTTTTTTTTCACAAAATAAATTGCAAGAAGTAGATCTAGTCCTAGGGTTCAGAAAATAAACCTAATCTAAGACAATGCGATGTGCACCTGATTTCTATTCCGCACTCATGTGCGCAGATCTCGTTTTTCTTCCATTTTTCCTGCACATCAAAAACAAAGTAGAGAGAAATTTGCCAGCTATAGTTTCAAAGAACGAAATCATAGAAAATGAAGTTGCCTTCCCAGCAACGGCGCCATTTGACGAGAGCCATTTTCCCATGTTTTGAAAGTCATCGGAATCGTAGTATAGTCACGCAAAAATGTTCGTCAAAAAATGATTTCTAAAGATAATAAGACTTTGAGTCCCGGTCGTTCGTCTCTGGAAGGCATTTGTTTACTTCTAAAATCTATCTTCTATTGCTCTACTTTGTTTAGAATCGCATGCTAGTTCGTGATTATTACGTAGTTAGGTATGACATTCTTAGTTGCGAGAATGTTAGGAGTTAGAAATAGGCAACTTGAATCACGCAAATATAATATTAATCAATAAGCTCATGGTGATTTCAAACACATAAAGAGAGAGATATATATAAATTCATTTTCATTCATTCATTGGGGAGAGTTGTTTGCATAGGAAATTTAGAGGAAAGCTTATACATGAATGCTTGAAATGGAAATCTAACTACCAGAAAATGGCTGCATACAAGAATCAATGGGGGGATTTTTCACGCATCATTGGGGGAGAAGTTAAGACTACGCTATTAAGCAGTAATAAAAGTAGTAAAAATTATGGAGAGCATAAACTAAATCTAGTAGAATAAAGGGCATTCAGGGGTGGTCCCCGATGGCCTTGGAGAGGTCGGGAGAAGAATGAGGGGCGGCCAATGTAGCTTTGGCCGACCCTTGGAGAGAGGTAGGGTTGATCCAGCATCCCGGCATGATGTCCTCCATGATGGTGGTGGTGAGCTTGTGGAGGTGGAGTGGCTAGCTAAGTGGAAGTGGGCGTGAATGGCACCAATGGAGTGAATTTGCCAAGAAAGTGAATGGGCGCAAATGGCCACCCCTTAGGTCTTTTTATAGACCTAAGGGAAGCTCTCTAGAGAATTATGGAATTCTCTAGAGAGGCCTATGGTGAGAGCTCGTGAGAGAGTGAGAGAAAGAGGATGGATGGTGGTTTTTAGATCCACCAAATGTGGATCTAAAAATTGAATGGCTCTTGGTTGCTAATTTTGGCAACCAAGGCAACAACACATGGTAGAGAGTTCTAGAGAACTCTAGGCTAGATATTTTCGTGTGGATGGTGTGTGTGGGTGGTGTGGGTGTGTGTGGGTTGAAACCTAGGTGGCTAGGTTGATTAAGTTAGGTTCTAGTGGGTTTAGGTCAAGGTAGGTCTCAAATTAGGGTTATAAACCCTAATTCACTAAGGTAAAGTGCAATTAAACTTAATACAAGTTTAATTGGGTGTGTGGAAACTTAATTGAGAGTAAAACAACTCAATTAATTTAGGTCTAGGTAAATTGGACTCTCACTAGTCCAATTGGACAGTGTGTGCTGAGATCAAGGCTCAATTGGACTCAATGAGTCCAATTGAATAGGCTGATGGAATTGACCAAGATCCAAGTCAATTAGGTTTAGTGAGGACCTAATTAGGTCCTTAGGGAGGTCTATAGGTGATGTACTAGGGTTAGGGCACCTTAATTTCGGTTCCTATGGGGTTGGAATTGGGTTTAGGGACCTAGAGATCCAAGATCAAGGCTTAAATCTCAAAACAGGAACTGGAAAGCAGTATCAGACGTCTAATAATAGCGTCAGACATCTTATACTCAAAAATCAGAAGTCCAAACTTGTTGTCTGGACGTCCAATCAAAGTCAGGTGGGATTTTGGGTTCTGTTTTGGGTATTCTGCAGAAATTAGATGTTTGACAAAGTGTCGGGATGTCCAATAATAGTACAGAAATGGGTTTGAGGTGTGCGGAAGATGGCTAAGGATCCTGGATGTCCTATAACTTATCTGGACGTCCAGATTAGGGTTGGAACTAGGGTTTTAGGGCTTTCTAGGGTGTTGTGACCTAATCTAAGGGTGGCTAAGGCTTGGGGAAGTCTCTAGGCTATCCTAGGGCTAGGATGGACCTAAGCTCTTCACATTTTACTGCTTTATTCCTAGTTAATAGCATAGCAAACCTTTAACTCCCTTACATCATTATTCCTACATCTAATCTAAGCCTTCTGCTCCAGCTCTGCTGCAATTCCCGTTATTCCTGATCCAGCTTCAGATCCAGCTCCTGATCAGCTTATTCCCTGCAATTGACATAATATACTTAATCAGCACATTATAACATTATTTCATGCATAGCTAAAGAAGGGCAGTAAAGATGCAGATAACGCGTATGTATGCATGAATAGCCCTAACTTATGCTAAGTCCTAACTTAATCTAGGTCAATTAAGACCTATGATTGCTGCGCAATCTGTTCTTCGCATTCTCCTATTTCTGCACAGTTGGTGGATCATTTTGTCACTATGGTGAGTTTCTTATTACTTTTTTCTTTAAAATGCTGCTACCATGTTAAATGTGGGGTGTGCCCACTTAGGTTTATTTTTTATTTGGGGTGTGCCCACTTAGATTTATTTTTTTTGTGGGTTGTGCCCACTTAGATTTATTTTTTTTGTTGAATGATGCATTTATTTACTTTTTTTATGTTGAATGATTTCTGTTGAATGTGGAGAAGGAGAAAGGGAGATGGAGGAAAAGAGAAGAGGTATGAAAAGGTGGAGGGAAATAGAGGAGAGGGGAAGGGAAATGGAGGGATGGGAAGGAGAAGGGTGAGAAGGAGAAGAAAGAGGAAGGGTGAAGTGGAGGGAAATGAAGGGGAGGATAAGGGAAATGGAGGGATGGGAAGGAGAAGGGAGAAAGAGGAGAAGAAAGAGGAAGGGAGAAGTGTAGGGAAATAGAGGAGAGGTCAAGATAAGGGAAATGGAGGGGAGGGGAAGGGAAACGGAGGAATGGGAATGGGAAAGGGGAAGAGAAAAAGAGAAGGAGAAGAAAGCAGAAGGGAGTAGGGGAGGGAAATGGAGGGGAAAGGAAGGGGAAAGGTCAAGGGAGATAACATTTTATTTTCAGTTTCATTTATATACGCTTATTTCATTTTCATTTATTTGTATGCTTATTTTATATAGAATTTTTGAAATATCACAATATATAGGGGAAATGCTGTCGTATTTTTTAAAAAAATATCTGATTATTTGTGATGTTTTTACACAGGTTAATTTCAAGAAGAAGGCTAATAAGAGTCACAGGGAGGAGGTTGAGGCCTCCCAGCAGCTTCAGCCTCAGCCTCAGTCTCACCGCCAATAGCAGCCCACTCAGCCCCAGGCACCTCGCCAATAGTTTTTGAGGCCTAGAGATGTGGCTCAATATTTCTAGAGTCAGGGGAGGGGAGGTAGGGGGAAGGAAAGAGTCCGATGCCTCCTCTGACGAATCAACCAGCAAAGGATTCTGACTACAAGGATGATGCAGCCGCCAACGAGGAGGAGGATCGTACTTCAATTGATGAGGAGGACGTTGGCTTGGATGATCAGCCAGAGCAGACGGCTGACCCAGATCGTTCTCATCCGGGATGTTCTACACCACCACCACCCTTCTGCAATTAAGGTATGAATTTAAGGTTTGGTAAATGTTACAATTTATTTATTTCTTTGTTATTTAATTCTATGTTATAATTCTATCTTATAGGTGCACGTAGGGGAAGAGGTCCCACCTGGAACAGGGACTTAGAGAGAATTTCACATGGGGTCCGCATTTTAGTGAGGATCATACCAACGAGGGAAGCAGTGGACTATCCTCCCTTCATCAACAGATTAGGTACGCTGACGAAGGCAATCATCCCATTGTCCTACTTCGATTGGAGGAAGGTGCCAAACGACCTAAAAATGCAGCTCATTCAAGAGTTAGAGGTAATTGGTAAAAATTAATAACTTATGTACATTGCTTTACATAAGTTTAATTTATGTAATAATTTCTGTTCTCTTACTAATGCAAGCCACCTTCAATTGGGACAATGATCCAAATATTGCCGAATATATCCTTAAGCATGTAGCATAGATTCATAAAGATTGAAGATTGGAGATGAAGAATAATGTAAAAGATAAATTTTAATTGTATTTGTTTATTTCCTTTACCATAATTCAAGTATTATTTCCAACATTACAATTATATTTTTTAGTTTTATAAGAAAATGAATCATGATGAGGCATTGCATAATGCGCCTCCTTTGATACAACTGCACACTTGGAAGGAAGCATGCGAGCATTGGCATGATCCAGCGATGCAAGTAAAAGTATTTCATATGTTATCATTTATTTAACTAATTTCTAAGCTAATAAATTAATTGCACCTTTAGTTCAAGAGTAGGCCAAGAAGAATAAGAAAAATAGGGTTAAGGCTCCACCGAAGACCCATGTCTTGGGTAGGAGGAGCATAGGCTCAATGAAATCCATATACATAAGTACCTTTAATTATTATTTTCTTTTAAACCTTACAAAATTTCTAATTTTTTTAAAATTAACTATTTTAAATTATTATAGTCCGCCAAGCATCAAGGTGCCCAACTTGATCGGGTGGGAGTATATGAGGCCACTCATAGCAAGATAAGTGATGACGAAAATACAGAGTGGCTTCACGACACATACCAACACAGATACGTAAGTTAAAAAAGACAATACTTTTTTTTGATTTCGTAATTATATAATTAAATGAAATTACTTAACGTAATTCAATATCTTTCAGGATAATATGATCAACTTAATGCATCCCCCTGAAAATGCCAATTCTACTACAGTTCAGCAACCACTGATAGTAGAGGAGGCCTATCGAACCGTCATGCACCTGAGCATGGTGGGTACGTCCACAGCGCAAGGAGGAGAGAGACCATCTCGGGGTGATATGGGAGAAGGGGAGCATCATCCTCTTCAGCTGAGGTGCATGAGATGAGGAAGGAGATTGCGGCATTACACCGCAAAGATGAGAAGAATGCCCAGCAGATTGATGAGCTGACGATGCTAGTCAGGGAAAACACGATGTAAACTAAGGAATCCAACAAGACCATCAAGGACTTGCTGGCATTACTTCAAAAGGGAGGTATTGATCACCCGTCCCTTCATTAGTATAAAGATCGTCGTGATGACGATGATTTAGGTGGTAGCGGTGCTGGAGGCATTAGTACCACAGCATGATTGTATTTTTTAAGTACATTATCTTTTGTAATGAACTCTGTATACGTTATTTCATATATGAAATTTTTATTCTGATTTCGCGTGTTTTAAATAAATGCAACAATGTTTTAAGTTATGTGATTGACTATATTTTTTTACTAGATTTATAGTTCTTTACAGTTCTTCCACATAAATTAAACACATTTAAAAAAAACAAATGCTTCCTCGATCATTTTTAATGGATGAAAATATTAGTATTTCTACCATTATTTTAGAAACATCGAGAATATTAATATTCTCGACCGTTCACAAATAGATGAACATAGGAACATTCTCAACGGTTATTGATAAATGATCGACAATATGATCTTAGTCGACCGCCTAAATACCAGTCGAGGTAATTTTTTCGTCGACCATTTATTTATAACATTAAAAAAAAAAACTTTCATGACCATCTAAAACAAACGAGAGAAATAACCAAACATCGACTAGTGGTTCACCTTTTTCTAGACAGTATTGTTCTAAAACGGTCGAGAAAACCTAATAGCGATAGTACATTCCTCGACCCTTTTTGTTGACTATTATTTTAACATTGCTGACCATTTTGAATGGTCAGCAATACACAATATTCTTGTAGTGTTAGCTTGGTTTGGACTAGAATACCCTCTTCTTCTCCTCTCTCCAGCCAACTCCTTCGCAAGCTCTGGCGAGCTTCTCCATCTACCTTCCTCGCCCGCCGCCACAAACAATAGTCAACAGGAGCATCTTCCTCATGTTCTTCCGGTTCTAGCAATACCAGCAGAAGCCCTCTAACTCCATCTTCCTTGCCATTCTCCCATACTGGAGGTATTCTCGTCTCTGATGCCAGCCATACCACAATCGACACCTACCTTCCCTTTCGTCCGTTAGAATTAGGTTAGATAGGTTCCTTTCTCCCTCTACTTCCTTTTCATCTCCTTTATCCCTCAATCCGACCATCTATACTCCCTCACGCCCATCATCTTCCCCACACACAGCAAAGCTCTGGCAAGGTCTCCCCATCGCTCCACCGCACCAGACGCCTCGCCAACACCCCACAAGCATTGTCATTCCTCCACCAACAAAAGCCTTCACTTAATTTTGTCTTCTGCTCACCCAAATGCACCCCTGACCAACCCACCTTCACACGGTCTCCATAAACCTCCGCAGACCACCTCACTCACTCGCACACCACACCAACACCCCAGTCACCTTTGCCATGCTACGGCGAAACTCAAGAGCTACTTAATTGGGGCCTTCAAGCCCGTATTAGTGTTTTCAAGTCACGCTGGCCACCGCCCATCGCCGCCTTCATCTCCGACCACAACCGAGCTCCTCTGGCGTCGAGACAACCTGCCACCTCTTCCAGGCTATGCGAAATCAAGATCAAAACCTCTCCAGGTCATCAATTAGGCGAAAGGATTGCAGCTGCTACTCCAATCGAAGATGCACCTTCAGCTACATTCGCGTGAAGAAGATGTGGGAAGGATAGTCCCACATCGTGGGTTGCTGAGCCTGCAACTGCAAATAAGAGGATTTGTGCACAAGCTTTATCGCCCAGTCACTTGAGGGGTTGGGTCCCTCACACTCTCTCACATACCCGATTACCCGACCTATCCTCACTCCTCGGCTACCACACATGACTGGTATCCCTAGACACTATACACGACCTGTATACCTGAGTATGAATCCGACTATGCGCTAGGTTTAAGAGAGAAGGAAGAGAGGAATATGTGAGAGAGCATGGGAGGGTTTTTGCTCTCTTGGCCTTGTGTGTGCGACTAACACTTAGTCGTCAAGGAACTTGGTCTCCTATGCTGTGAAGGAGAAGCCTTAAGGAAGGCTTGAAAGAAAGCAAAGGCAGTGAAGGAAAAGAGGCTTTGACGAGAGAGAAGCTGAAGAAAGGAAGGCTCGTGTTGAAGAAGAAAAGCCTAAAGAAGAAGAAGAGAGAAGAAACAAGGAAGAAGGCTTTAAGAAGCCTAATCATTTAAGTCATCTGATGATAAATGCTCGACATCTGATTACTATAGCATTCAAGCTACTGTTGGATTATTTGAATAAATTAAGATGCATGCTTAAATGTGGATCTAAAAGGTGATTTAAATCACCACGTTTTAGGATCATTTCCATTCTTTTTGTCTCATAGAATTCTTGTAATACTCTTGCTTATTATTAAAATATCATTTGAGTAGATTGTTATTCATTGAATATCTCTTTTATTCTTCAATTATGGTGCTCATTTATATGCAATTAAATATTAACGCATGAATTCCATATTTGCTCCCTATGTTCGACCTCGGACTTCAATTTAGATTTCGAGTAATAAATTTTATCTGTTTGAGAGCGAAAAGCTTAATAACTTTTTGGCACCCATGCCTAACTTTTGCTAGTCGCTTAGAAAAATCTTATGAAAAGAACTAGAGTTCTAAACCTTGTATTGAAGTTCAGATGCCTGATTCTTATTACCATTTAGAAATTAAGCTAGAATGCTAATAGTAGGCCTAGAGGTACTCAAGTATCAATCAAGATCCAGACCTAACCAACTTCAATCTCAGTCTGCCGCGAAGGTTTCTAAGGCCTGCAAAAACTACCCAGAGGTTTGTTGAACCCAAGGGTTAGAACACTAGTGCATAAACGTAACATGTCTAGGTTCAGTTTACTAGTGCATTTTTTGTAAGAGAGAGGGATAGAAGTAGATTTTTCATTAGGAGAGTTTTCTCTCTCTTTTCTTTTTTTTATTTCCCTAGATCCAACCTCAAATTAGCCCTAAACACGATCTATATCGGATTCCTTGTCTTGACCATCAATCCTCGCAAGGTTCCTGTCTTTCGATGCTTCGAGATAGCACCGCCCATGGCAACCCCCAGAACCTTGGCTTTTGACACTTCGGGATAGTGCTGCCCATGGTGTTCTGTAGCTAAATTCAGGCCCTGGCAATCGACATTTCGGGATAATGCCGCCCATGGCACCTGAAGCAGCACAAGGTGCTTACATGCCCTCGGTAGGATATTTTGATATCCTAGGAGACAAGCACCGAGGATACGATATGTTATTATGCATCTTCGAGAGGAATTTCCCACCTCTCCGTGCCGAGAACTCGTCCAATCAACTTTTGTTTTCAAGCTGCTCCTAAGCTAGATCTTTGAGATGACTTTTTAGAACAGAACACTTTTTGGCATGATTTTTCTTTATTAAGCACACTGAACCAGACTAAGTGTGTGATTTTTGGTGCTTAAGTTACCAAGTCCCACAAACCAAAGGGCAGGCAACGAGGCCGAATAATCCCTAAGCCTTAGACCTAATACATCAGTCTCACACTTTCCTCAACCTTTTGAAGACTAATCTGGATCTTAATGGATACATGAATGTTTAAGCCCTAAAACATGCCCAAGAGGCCTAAGATCAGCACTCATACTAATCTGTTTGTCTCTCTGTTATTTCAGGACTTAATTTTTCTTTTGATTAGGTCTAGAACTTAAGTAATTTTCATAATCAAGTGCTAATGACTATCAATTTTGTTCTTGAATGTTGCTCCTTCTTGATATTTAAACTCTCTCCTCTTTTTCTCCTCATGAATAATATGCAATCAATTCTCAAAATTTTCCTTTCCTTTCCCTTTTTTTGTTCCTTTTTAATTTTTTATTTTTTGGTTTTTTGGATATGTACTTTTTGTGTGAACCCCTCAGAAACTTGAATTTTTATGTGTTTGCACTTTAACACCCCTCCATGCCTAAGTTTTGCAATGTCCTCATTGTAAATCGAAGGGTATGAAATCAGCTTGGTTCATAGGTTAAAACAAGTTCAAAGGGTGGATGAACGAGTTGGGATGACTATTGCGGATGATTTCAAGCTTTGATACAAATACCAAAGGTGGAGTCGGCTGTTCTAACTCTGAACTCTAAGTGCAGTAGGAGTGTAGCTCAAAAGGATGATCAGAAGAGTCTCAAATTTTTGGAATGACGGGTTGCCTCCCGTTAAGCATTAAATTCAATGCCTACAGCCAAGCAGAAGATGATCATGGGGAGGGAGTGGCCAAATTGTATGAGTTTTGTAGAACAAGCACCTTGATTAATAGCCTGGTTGATCCAACTAAGTGCTTGTTTAGATCAACAGGCTGATGATGCAACCCAAACCCAATCAGTCTGGTGGGTTGACGGATGTGAATCAAAAGATATGGAACCCACCAGATACTTTGAGACTCAAATAGATGTGGAAATGAGAATCTGGGGTTTGGCTGAGTCAATTCAGCTTGGTCAAAGTAGGGATCCTCAAAAGAAAATGGATCTGTGGAGAATGTAGGAACCCTACTGATAGGATCAGAAAAGGATAAGGAGTGGTCATTGGTCTGATCAGAGTTTGAAACCCAATCAAAAGATGGAGAAGAATCATATGCGACCGAATCAAAGAGAGGTGAATCAGAGTAGGAGTTGATTCCGGTGGCAGGTCAGGGTTGGGAATGGGTTTTGGAAAGCTCTGTATGTGGATCGAAAGATGTGGCTTCTATGAGATCTGTGTGTGTTGAGAGATCCTCTAGAAAAGATTCAAAAGTAGGTTCATCTAGAGAGTCTTCATGAAGCACATCAAAATCAAAGATAAATGCTTGAAGAGTGCTTATAGGATCATGGAAATCTGAGTCAATAAAAGATTCGAATTCTAGATTGCAGACACTCTTGGCACTTACTGTTTCTGATTCCTGAAGATCAAAAAGGAATGATTCCATCTTAATGCTAATTTTCAATTAATGATCTCGAGATCAAGGGCCTCAGAGTGAGAGTCAAAGAATGGACTATGGATGCTGAGGTTGTAAATTGGCTCGTAGTCGTCAGAAAACAAAGTCTCTCCGAAATCAGAGTAAGATTCGAAATCGTCGAAGAATTTATGAGAATGAGTTTCTGAATCTGATTCTAGATCGGGAGTTCCACCACAGAGAGAATCAAGATGCGAAGAATCAACAACCTGACTTGGATCTAACCTAATTTCATATTCCAAGCTTAAAAAGATGTCATTATTAGGCATAGGCTCAGGTTCTTGGCTCTTAAGGTAGACCCAATCGACTCTCAACTCTTCTAACTCCTCGATTTCTGTATCATAGATCGACGTGACTTCTGAAAAATCTATTCATATCTCAGAGGAGTATGAAGAGGTGTAGTCATCAAACAAAGGCCCAGAATCATAGTCTAGATTCATAATCTAATTCTCATTAAATTGGGCCTCATGATTATCCTAAATAGGCTCGAATCTAGACTCTAGGTTAAGGGTAAGGATTGGATCACTAGAATCTAGGTTGGGCTCTATTGGGATGTCAAAGTCATTCTCGAGAATCACCTTATCAAAATAAGGAGCGAAATTTACATTCTTGAGAGGTTCTGACTAAATCTCATCATCACATGTGTTGGAGAAATCTAGGCTCGATGGACCAGCTTCATGATTTTCTAGGGCTGATTCAGAATTGTGAACACCTGCAATTAGATCCTTCCAACCCATCTCAAGATTAGGTGTGTCATTCTATATATAATTTGTGTCTAATTCCATTTGGGTTGAGGGTCCACAATAATTCTAATTTCTAACCCAGGTTCTATGGAATCATGTTGATCATCAGTGTTGTTCCAAGGTGTCTCATTATCTTCTGAAGGGATGTAGGGGTATTCTTGATCAATGGTTTTTTACAACGCATTCAACAATTTTCCTCGTTTCTCCATGAGATCTTGGTGTTTTTCCAAAAGTGAAGGAATTGACCAACATTGTAGACACTCGTTGCTATGTAATTTCACAATTCAATGTATTCTACTAAGAGATCATCCTGGGTTGAACCATGTTTCATTTGTGTCCATATTATTTCGATACGGTTCAAAATGTGGTTTGTTGTTTTTCCAAATTTATCCTGAATGTCCCTATCTAAGGCTCTATAATATTCTTCATGGTGTCTATAAGCAGCCTCAATCATCTTATCTTTGATAGTCATTTGAGACATAGGTTTCCTAATTGCTTTTCCTAAAATGTTAGGTTACATTTTCAAATTAGGTGGTGGATCATGATGTAGAATCAAATTTAGGTTTACATCGAAGTAAACAGATCAGAGAGAAATTCCCGAGAAGATCTAATGAGGTCTCTTAGGTTAACAACCTTACAACCTTTCATGTGTGTGTGCTCTAATAGAAGGGATGGGGGATTGGATGTGAATTGGACCCAATCAAGGCACCCAAAGATTTTTGGATGACTAAAGCTTGTGTTGTCGCAGTGAAATCAAGGTTAAAAACTATGTTATAGTATAGTTGAAATCGCTTTGAAAACAAATAAAATTTATACTCAAATTTTAAGTCCGAGGTCGAACATAAGGAGCAATATGGAATTCAAAACCCAAGATGGCAATTTGAATCAAGAATATAAGAGAGTATAACAAGAATAACGTTAGATATCAATGTGCAAAAAGAATGAAGTAAAATGGTGATTTAAATCAACAATTACTCCTCACAAATAACAATTAAATCAAAGCCTCAAATATATGCAATCAAATGTATCAGATGGCTTAAACAACCGGTGTTACAGTGCCGTTTAGAGACTCAAGGGTCTCTCTACTTCTTCTGCCTTTCTTTCTCTGTGCTTCTCCTACCTTGTCTTCTCTTATTCTTCTCTTCTCTTCCTGTGAGGCTTTTCCTTCTCTTTTCTTCTTGTGCTCAAGCCTTCTCCGCGTCTTCTTTCTTTCTCTGTGCTTCTCCTACCTTGTCTTCTCTTCGTCTTCTCTTCTCTTCCTGTGAGGCTTTTCCTTCTCTTTTCTTCTTGTGCTCAAGTCTTCTACTCTTCTTCTTTCTTTCTCTGTGCTTCTTCTTCACGTAGAGGGGGGAGATCCTTCAAACGGCTAAGTGTCAGTCATTTCTCCTTGTAGCAAAACCCCATGCTCCCGTGTGCTATCTCTCTTTCTCTCTCTGGATCACATTCTCCTAGAGCCTTCCACAGTACTAGGTAATCGGGTTTCGAACCTAGAGCGCACCCGGGTTTAGGACTGCGGGCGTGATCGCAGCCGAGGAGTGGAACAGCTTAGGCGGGTTGGATCTATGCCAGGCCCGCAGGGGACGAGTCATGGGCGAGGCACAGGTGAGCGGGTGAGCAGGGATCTCACCCCCAGTGTCTGAGGGCAAGCAGCCTTAGACACAAATTCAACTATGTGTTCACTGCGCTCTGCAAAGGTGGGACTAAAGTCCTACCCTTCCACTTCACACTGGCCGCAGCAGATGATGCATCCATTTCCGATCAAAGGTCCGGTCAAGGACCAAATTGATCCCTTGGTTGTGTTCCTGGACAAAGTCCACTGCACCTGGAAGTGTCTCCTGAAGCTGCAATGGCTGAGGAGAGCTTCAAGCTTCGCTTAAGCTCACTATTAATGGCATGGAGGACTTGGCACCTGAAAATCAAGAAAAAGGGCCTCGCGGCTGCATCAGATGGCTTAGCAGGTTCGCTGTGGAGTGGCGAGTGTGGTGGTGGGTGTAGCATATGGTGTGAGTGAGGGTGGAGGTTGAACAGTGATAGAGAAGGGTGTGGGAAGGTGGGTTGTTCAGTGGCACTGAGGAGAGGCCAATAGCCTCAATTACCAAAGGGCTTTTGCTCTCTAGGACACGGCGGAGGTGTAAGGATGAACAGTGGCCAAGTCGGTGGAACATAGTGGCCGTATGAACTCGCCAAAGGTACGCCGGCGAGGTGGAAGACAGAGGGCGTTAGGGTGAGTTGGCGGTCGAAACGGAGTTGCGAATGTTCGGGAAAGATAAGTGGAAGATGAGGCGTCGATAGGGCTAGATAGCAGATGAAGTAGGGCAGAGGCGGCACCGGTTATGGTGTGGTCAGCGCTGGGGATGAAGGTGCTCTAATGAGGGAAGGACGGCAACAATCAAGGAGATAGAAGTGCCTGCTAGTATGGTGCTACTCGAAAGAAGGCAAGGAAGGAGGATCTGGAGCTGGTGTTGTGGTCAAATGATGAGGAGAGGCAAGGAGGATCGTCGGAGCTCAAGGAGCCTTTCGGCCAGGTCAGGAGAGAGGAATTTAGGGGAGATCCCGGTCGAAATTGAGCTTGGGGAGTTTGGCCTGATCTGGGCTTACTTTTATAGAGCTCAAGAGGGGATTTTAGGCTTGGAAACCAAGCTTCCAAGCTAGGAATTATCACCGGAGTAGGAAACCCAAATCTCTCATGCGTTCGCATGAGAGATTGGGAAGGTTATGGGGCGTGGGATTTGGATCAAAAGGAAGGGAATTCCTTGACGAACTTCCCTTTCAAATTTGAAAGGGATTTGTCAAGGAATCAAGGAGTTCTTGCCAATTTTAGGTTGCCGGTGCTTGTAGGAGTAGGATTAATGGTGGTAGGGACCTACTTGTGAAGACAATGACAAAGTTAGGGGTCTATTTGTAAATATTTGAAAGTTAAGGGCATAAATGTAATTAAATAGGACCAAGTTGCAAACTAGGTCAAGACAATTTTATATTGGGTCCAAATTTTGGTAAAAACCTAATTTTGACCTAGGGAATCCAATGGTTAAGTTAGATTTTGGTTTTGACTGCGTTTGATTGGGTAATTTATGCAAAAACCCAAATTAGGGTAAATGTCTGTCTAAGACTCTATTTTGGGCCAAAACGGGTTCTGATGGTCAGTTTAAATGTACCAAACCCTAGAGAATATTTTTATATGAATTTTAAAGGATTTAGGTAAATTTTATCCTAACCAGAATCTCAGTTAATTAAGCAGATCTATTTTTAGGGTTTCAAAAGTCAAAATATGTGCAGACCCTTTTCCATCTGTTCTAACCCACTTGTTATCTTTTAATATCATTTGACCCTCAATTAACCCCTGAGAAAACTCATGGTTGTACTATATTCAAGTTATGATGGTAAAATTACAGTTTTAACCATGGTTTCTTATTTCTCCCTCAGAATGGATTTACAGTGAATTATGGCTTTCTGGTAGTTATGTATGAGCATTTACTAACTTAATTGGATCAAAATAAGCTAGTTATGGCTCATGATGGTGTTCCCATCAGCTTGTTTCGAGGTAGATGATGCCTCTGAATCAAAAATCTGCACACCCGAGAATTACTTGGGCAACCAAGAAGGGAGAGCCCCGCAAAGACTCCTACACGGTAGAGCATACCCATGGATTACAGGGTTTCCCCCACCTGACTTTCCTTGTCACTGTAGTTCCAAGTAAATCAAAATGTACAAATTGAGACCTTAAGTCTACCAATTTTAGCCTAATTTGTGCCTTGGATTTCAGTTGATTTAGAAATTGATTTGATTTGTGACCTAATTTAGCGATTGATTGGCCCACAAAGTAGACCAACTTCACTTGACCTATCCTAAAAGATGAAAAATGAAATCTAGGTCAAGACCCAGAATTTACCCTAAGTTGACTCTCAGGTTATTAGCTCCACAATTTTTAAGGTTCAAATGAAATTAGAGCCTAATTTTAGGGTTTAAGTGATTAGTTCTTTTCAAGCAAGGGTTTGGGTAGCACACAAATGTGGGAGGGTCAATTTTCTTTAATTCAGGCAAGTGTGAACTAACACTTCAAACCCTACTGTTGAAACCCTAAGTGGCTCTATTTCAACTCCAATTTGATCTTAAAAATGTCCACCTTGGACTTCAAACAAGAAGTGTGTGGTCCAAGGCAATCAGAAATTAAGCGTAATCCCTAATAGGTACAGGAAATAGGGTAGGGATCTCTAATCAAAATCGTCTTAACTTCAATTAGATATGAATTTTTCATTTGCAAATTAGGAACATGCCTTTTAAGTGATGATTACTATGAAAATAAGGTAGGTGGTTCCTAATTGATTTATTTCCTTTTTTATCTTCCTAAGATTAAGAGATTGACTAGGGAAGAAAAGAGATTACCTACCCCGGGAGTGGCTGATTTGCGAAGAAGATCCCCATGTGATGTACCACGCAAAATCACAAGAAAACATGTGGGAATAATGAAAAATAAACTAAAACATCAAAATTGTGTTAAAAATGCATAATTAGGTCATATTAAAGAGATTTTGTACCTATAATACACATGGTTGTATCAATTGTCAATTGAACATCAAAATGAGCTTAAAATCACAAATCAACGGTTGGAATATGTTCTAATATATTCAAACTAGTTGCCATAAAAACTTCATTAAGATTTGACTTCATTAGGACCTTGAAATCAATGATTTCATTTAGAACCTCTCTTTGTATTCAACCCTTCACATATTCTAAGTAAACAAGTTCACATGGACTTATCTGCAATCCTACAGGGGCCTTTAAGTAACATCTCCTTCCACTAATGGGCTCAACCAACAACTATTCTACTGGTTCGATTTTGGGCTTTTAGTGAAAAATCACCAAACCACCTACAGCATAGCTCCTCTCCTCATGTTCTTCTCTGATGAACTCAAGGCTTCCTGGCCATCCATTCTCTTCCTCACATGATCTACAGCCGATCTTGCTCCAACCTACTGGAGCCAGTTTCCATGGTTTACCACCCAATTCTAGATCTCACTTTCATCCTAACAGTGAACCCACCCTCTGGAAGTCATCCAAGCCTTCCATCTCTAACGGTTTCCACCTATTGAATCTAGTCACTCCCTGCCCCAATGCCTTTAAATTGAGCTCCACACTAGACCTAAGACTCTTTACTAGCTCCCCTCCTACTTCCTTGGGTTGGTCGCTCATCCCACTCCAGTCCCTTCTCCCCATTCCTCGCTAGCTGTGATAGAGGCAACACTCCTCTCCCTCTCAATTCCTCCTTACCACTAGGGATCGTGAAACACCTAAAGGCAATGTGCAACTCAACTACAGAGCTCTTCATTGCTAGAGTCCCCTCTTCTGCCTTCGTCATCACAGTCACCAGCAGTGGTCTTCTTCAGGTCCCATTCGTCCAATTAGATTAGGTTTTATCGCTTTCTAGATTAGATTGGATTAGTTTAGATAGTTTAGATCATAATTCATGGTTTGATTGACTTAGATTAGAAGTAGAGTAGTGTAGTTATATATCTTCACTGATCCATCCTCTCTGATCAATTCCGATCAAAGAGGATGATTCATTCATCCATTTCAGTTAATTGATTTTCCCCCACATCTCACAACCACTTTCACACTGT
Source organism: Thalassia testudinum (assembly GCA_037157565.1). Lineage (NCBI taxonomy): Eukaryota > Viridiplantae > Streptophyta > Magnoliopsida > Alismatales > Hydrocharitaceae > Thalassia > Thalassia testudinum. The sequence goes on from JAZHRO010000049.1 coordinate 36,063,293, forward strand.
TTCCTCAAGTTTTAATCACATCTCACTCCATTCATCAGAGCCATTATAGGTCTAATGCTCTCTAGCTTCTATATCTATAATTGTGCTCAGATCCATTGGAGGGTTCTTCTCATGTCATTTGATTAGAAGAACCCACCTCCTAGTATGAATTGAGCATGATTCACTTGGTTTCTTTAGATTTGGTTTTCACGCATAATGTAACGACCCGATTCCCGAGTCCCTACGAGACACGACAACCGGACCGACTCGACTAACCCCAAGACCTAGTCGTCCAACGAGGAAGTAACCAAAAGAGCAGTAAAATAAATCACATTCAACATGAATATAACTAACAGTAAGAAAGTACAGCAGTAAGGAAAGAAACTACTACAGTATATACCACCACAATAGTAGAACAACATTTATCATATAACATGAACTGCAGGTAAAGAAAAGTACAGCGGAAACAAGAACTACTCACTATAACGGAAACAAAGAGGTACAAAAGACAGTGGTAACTCTACTGGACCCTACTCGGCCCAGCGTCCTCTGCAGCCGCTGACCCTGGCTGCTCAACACCTGGTCCTGAAAAAGGTAACAAGTGTAACACGTCAGCAAAACGCTGAGTAGAGTGGCAACTAAAACTAAAGACAACAGTAGAGTGTACAGTAGCTGTTATGTTCTATTACTTTCTTTATTCACATCTTTCAATTGTCTCACTATTTCATTTATTCCCCAGATCTTTTTCTTGATCTCGAATGTTCCTCGTGGGAACGATCTTGATTGTAGTTTTTTCCAAAAAGTAGAAGTAGCACGTGGTGCTCTCCTGGCCGGGAGAGTCCCCTGTGGTGATCCTACCCTCAGTCAACCACCCCAAGGTCACTGAAAGACGTAACGGTGACTACGGCACGCGCGATAAACGTACAGGTAGCTAACCCGTACTGGCACGCGGTCAGTCGTTTCCGTTAATGGGTGCACCCAAAGCACAGCACGGAACCAATCCAGGGCAGAGCCCACTCAGTAACAGGGGTCCAACCCCTCCACAGTAACCAAACCGGGGCCTTGCCCCTCCACAGTTCGCGCACCCTCGCCTGACTACCCTGGTTTGCCCCAACGGGCCTAACAAGTCGGTGTGGGAGGCTAGCAGAACCCCGGGGACCGTGGGGTAGCTAGTACCTCCCTACACTACTAGCTCTCCTCGGTACTACGTACGCGAGGGCCAGCAAGTCGGTACAAAGTGCCCAGTCCTAACCCCAGGTCCCTGGGGCAGCTGGCTCCGCTCTACACGAAACAGGGGGACAGTCGCTCTCCTTGGTACTCCGTACTCAAGGGCCAGCTCACTTCCCCAATACTATTCCATTCACTTTCCAGGAGTTCTACTCCTACTTCCCCGTAGGGTTCCATCCTTTTTACTCAAACATCCAGGTTTCACTTTCCCGTTTCACATTCTTACAATCCATGTTCTCAACCACGTTATTTATTCACAACAGGCAGCTGTTAATTCAAATTACAGGCAGCTTTATATCTCTTCCCATTTTCCAAGACTGCAGTATTATACATTCCACTAGTTTTCCCATCCTAGGATTCATGTCATATCCTAGGATCTATCATACAATCTAGTTTTCCAGTCCTAGGATTCATGCAACACCTAGGAGCGATCATTCCATCTATTTCTCATTCCTAGGATTCATGCAATGTCCTAGGTTCTATTTAAGGTTCCATAATTTAACAGATTTTATTAATAACTTAAAGACACTCTACCAGGTACAACGGGAGTAATGGGGGCGTGATCGGGAATCCCGCGTGCCTCCGTGACTCCCAAGACTGCAACTGAAGGAGGTCCTATCACAAGGATCAAACACAAGGAGTGTCTCAAAATAGTGTATAGCTACTGTAGACGGGTAGAGGAATTAATTCTGAAAAGAACGCAACTCGAATCGCGGAAAACGGAACCCGAACGGGCCCTAAACGGGTCAAAAACGACGACACTGTGCAAAATCAGACGTCTGGAACTTCTTCCAGACGTCATAAAAAGTGGATCAGAGAATTGCCTGTTCAGCGTGGTTTACCAGACGTCCAGAAGTCTACGGGGGCGTCTGGCCTAGATCCCAGACGTCCGATGGTCACCCAGGACGTCTGGAGGTCGCTCCAGCCGTCTGGTACAACAGCCAGACGTCTGATTCGCGTTGGATGGCGAATCACTGAGCCTGCGCACACCCATCTCCCTCCCTCAGTACGGTCACTCGACAGGAAGGAAGAAGAAGACGGAAAACTCACCTTTCAGACGTCTGGAATGTCTTCCAGACGTCGCCCTCGCCGTCTGGCTATCAACCCAGACGTCTGATTCTGGAAATTTTTCCAGAATCAGGGCGCCACCCGGCCTCCGCTCGTGACGCCGCCCGCATCGCACCTCGCGCACCTGCTGCTCAGACCGCAGCAATCCCTCCTACGCCGTTCCACGCCCCCTGCGCCCTCCGCCGGCCGACCCTAGCAGCCCCAGCGAGCTCGCCCTCACGGCAGAGCTCCGCTCTCGCACGCAGCACCCCCTCCGCGCTCACTGCGGCCGTCACCGCCCAGCAACCTCGCGCTCGCTCGCTCTCGTGCACAGGAAGGAGAAGAGGAAGGGGTGGAGATGATGGGAGGGAGCGCGTGGCCTTTTAAGGCCGCGCGAGGAGGAGAGAGAGGACGCGGCAGGCGTCTGCAGCCGCAGGGAATAACGAATAAGCGAATATCCGGTCTGCGTGCTCAGGTGCACAGACGACTCGTGCGTGTCGAAATTAACGGATTTCCAGATGTCTGGAAACGATCCCAGACGTCTGGTCAGACGTCTGGACCACCTCCCAGACGTCTTAAAATATGTCTAGGGCACGCGTTCGTTACAATATAACAAACTCAAAGGAAGTTTCATCCCCGAAACTTGCGCCAACTAGGTTGCGGGAAAAGACGTCCAAATAACCATAACAAACTCAAAGAGGACCGAAGCCGGTCCGAAAAGACGTACCCGCGAGAAGCTCCGGGTACCGCTCCCACATTGCCGCCTCAGGCTCCTAGGTAGCCTCCTCGTACCGCTGGCTCCTCCACAAAACCTTTACCAAGGGTACTTGCTTTCGTCTCAAACCGCGGATGGCTCGGTCTAGAATCTGCGCTGGCCGCTCGGGGTAGGTCAGGTCGTCGCCCACCTCGACGCTCTCGTGACTCAGTACGTGACTGGAGTCGGCTACGTACTTCCTGAGGTTGGACACGTGGAACACATCGTGCACACCAGACAGGTGCGGGGGAAGGGCAAGTCTATAAGCAACGGGTCCAACCCGCTCCAGGACCTCAAAGGGCCCCACGAACCTCGACGCGAGCTTCCCTCTCACCCCAAACCGCTGTAAGCCCTTCATGGGCAAAACACGAAGGAAGACGTGGTCCCCAACCTCAACCCAACTCAAGGGTGCCATACACTTCCGTCCGTACAGAGCCTCGTAGGGAGCCATGCTGATGCTCGAGTGATAACTGTTGTTGTATGCAAACTCTGCCAGGGGTAGGTGCTCCTCCCAAGAGCCCCTCCAGTCCAGTACAAAGGCACGCAAAAGGTCCTCAAGTATCTGTATCGTGCGCTCAGACTGTCCGTCCGTCTGGGGGTGGTAAGCCGTGCTAAACCTCAACCTCATCCCCAAGGCCTGCTGAAACTCAGCCCAAAACTGGGACGTAAAGCGGGTATCCCGGTCGGATACGATCTCCCGCAGAACACCGTGTAGTCGTACCACATCACGGATATAGCTCTCTACCAACTGTGCTGGTCCCAAAGTGACTCGGATCGGCAAGAATCGCGCCGTCTTCGTTAGTCTATCCACTATTACCCAGACTGCGTCGTGTCCCCGCTGGGTAACAGGTAAGCCCACCACCAAGTCCATGGTGATGCTCTCCCACTTCCACTCTGGCACTGGAAGCGGCTGAAGTGGCCCTGCAGGCCTCTGATGCTCGACTTTCACTTGCTAGCACACTAAGCACTGTTGCACGAACTCACCCACATCCCGCTTCATCCCTCTCCACCAAAACTCGCGTCTCAAGTCGTGGTACATTTTCGTGTTCCCGGGATATATGGTGAATCTGGAACTGTGTGCCTCAGTCAGGAGCTCTCTCAACAGCTCCTCGTCTCTGGGAACGCACAACCGTCCCCTCAAACGTAGCACCTGGTCTGTGAAAGAGAAGTCCCCAGGGTCACCTGACAGTACTCTGTCGCGCAAAGACTGCAAGTACGGATCGGCCATCTGCCCTGTGATGATGCGGTCCATCAGCTCTGGCCTAGTCTACCGTGTCACCGTCACTGCCCCACAGTACCCTCGTAACTCTAGACTTCGCCAACTGCCCACCTCCTCCAAACGGCTCCAACTCTGTAACTGTAGACTAGCCAAGCGGGCGGGCACCTTACGGCTCAAGGCGTCAGCCACCACATTGGCCTTTCCCGGGTGGTAGGAGATGCTGCAATCATAGTCCTTCAGGAGCTCCAACTAATGTCTCTGTCTCATGTTGAGCTCCTTCTGGTCAAAAAGATACCTGAGGCTCTTACGATCTGTAAAAATCTCGAAGGTCTCACCGTACAAGTAGTGCCTCCAGGTCTTCAGTGCGAAGACAACAGCTGCCAACTCTAGGTCGTGGGTAGGGTAGGTATGCTCGTGGGGCTTCAGTTGCCGCGAAGCGTAAGCGACAACGTGACCCCTCTGCATGAGCACACCTTCTAACCCCTGCAAGGAAGCGTCCGTGTACACAACGAACCTGCCACTACTGTCAGGAATGGTGAGAACGGGAGCCGAGGTCAACCTCTCCTTCAGCTCCAGAAAACACACCTCACAGGCATCTGTCCAAGCGAAAGGCACGTCCTTCCGGGTCAACTGTGTCATAGGACGTGCAATTTGTGAAAATCCTCTGATGAACTGTCTGTAGTAGCCAGCTAGTCCCAGGAAACTGCGGATCTCAGTGACTGAACGCGGTCTCTCCCACCTGAGCACTGCCTCGACCTTGGCTGGGTCCACCACCAGGCCGTCTCCAGAGATCACATGACCCAAGAAGGTCACCTCCCTCAACCAGAACTCACACTTGCCGTATTTGGCGTACAGCCTGCGTCGCCTCAGATTGTCCAAAACCATCCGCAAGTGCTGTCCGTGCTGCGTCCGATCTCTAGAATAGATGAGTACATCATCTATGAAAACCACCACGAACTGGTCCAAGTACGATCTAAGCACCCAGTTCATCAGGTCCATGAAAGCAGCAGGGGCATTGGTCAGCCCAAACGGCATGACCAAAAACTCGTAGTGTCCGCACCGGGTGCAGAAAGCTGTCTTGGAGACGTCGGTCTCCCTGATCCTCCTACTGGTGGTATCCAGACCTCAAGTCTATCTTGGAAAACACTGTGGCACCCCGCAACTGGTCAAACAATTCGTCGATCCTCGGCAGCGGATATCTGTTCTTGATGGTGACCCTATTCAGCTGTCGGTAGTCCACACAAAGACGTAGGGTCCCATCCTTCGTCTTCACAAACAGTACCGGGGCTCCCCAGGGAGACGCACTAGGCCTCGCGAAACCTTTCTCCAGAAGGTCCTGCAACTGAGACTTGAGCTCTCGCAGCTCAAGCGGTGCCATCCTATATGGCGCAGTGGAGATGGGGCTGGTCCCTGGTACTAGTGAGATCTCAAACTCGATCTCACACTCGGGCGGTAGTCCTGGTAACTCGTCTGGAAACACGTCAGGGTACTCTCTGACCACCGGGATGCTCTGGAAGTCTGCCACAGGGCTGGGCTCTGCCACCACACAGGCTAGGAAGCCCTCACACCCCTGGCTCAAAAGTCTCGCCGCCCGAAGTGCCAAAATGCACCTGAAACCTCCGTCCACTGGCAGTCCATGAAACTCGAAAGAAGGAAACTCCGGAATGGAGAAGACAATCTTCCTCTCAAAATAGTCCACCAAGGCGTGGTAAGCGGACAGCCAATCCATCCCCAGAATCACTCCAAAGTCCTCCATCTGGATCATAATCAGGTCAGCTGGTAGGCTATGTCCTCCGACGCTGACCTCGCAATCCGTGTACACCTCCTCAGCTACAAACAGCTGACCACTCGAACCTCTGATTACGAACGGATTCTCTAACAGTGTATAATCCTGGTCCAAGCTAACTGCGAAACTGGCTGTGACAAACGAGTGCGTAGCATCGGAATCGAAAAGCGTGTAAACGAGTCTGCCAGAAACTGAAACCATACCTGCTACCATCGATCCCGAAGCTCTGGCGTCCCTGTGTGTTAGGGCGTTGATACACCCCTCAGCTCTAGGTGCGGACGAAGCAGCCACACTCTGCGTCGGACGGGTAGGTGCTGGCCGATACCCTCCTCGCGACTGCTGTCCTCCTCCTCGCGCCTGGGAACCGCGACCTCCTGCGCGCCCTCCAGTGCTCTGCGCGGGGAGTATCTCCTGACCCCCTGCCCTAGATGGGCAGTCCCTCCTGACGTGGCCCGGCTAGCCACACTGGTAGCAGAGGGGAACCCAACTCCCGCCCTCAGTGGGTCCCTGCTGTCGGCTAGGCGGGGGTCCGGTGCTGGCGACTGGCCCCTGTCGAGGGCCCCCAAAGGCCACTGATGGCCCTGCAAATCGTGACGGCTCTCCTGCGGATGCCACGTGTCTCCCTTGAGTTCTCCTAACACGCCTAGTGTGACATCGGAAATCTCGTTCCACCAACAACTCCCCTGTCGTACGCTCGGAAGGGGGAGGAGGGGGTGGCGATGTGGATTGAAGCTGAAATTCTTCACGAACCACCTCTCGAATTAGTTGGACGAGGTCCGGAGACGGTATGCTCAGGAGAAGAGGAGGGGTAGTATGTACTCCAAGCCCGACACATCTGTCCCTCGGGCCCCGACCTCTGCCGCGCCTGCGGCCCACCCTCCTAGTTCCACGACGAGGCATCTCCTACAAGGAGATGCGAAACAACGAAATACGTCAGTACGGAACAGTACCTAACGAAAACGTCTAAGAGCTCATGTCAAGAGATATGTTGTGGTGGCTACTCTAGTTATAGACATGTGAATTGGTTATTTTCCAGTCAGTTGATTCACTTCTCGGGACAACCTTGCTCTGATACCATCTTGTAACGACCCGATTCTCGAGTCCCTACGAGACACGAGAACCGGACCGACTCGACTAATCCCAAGACCTAGTCGTCCAACGAGGAAGCAACCAAAAGAGCAGTAAAATAAACCACATTCAGCATGAATATAACTAACAGTAAGAAAGTACAGCAGTAAGGAAAGAAACTACTATAATATATACCACCACAACAGTAGAACAACATTTATCATATAACATGAACTGCAGGTAAAGAAAAGTACAGCGGAAACAAGAACTACTCACTATAACGGAAACAAAGAGGTACAAAAGACAGTGTAACTCTACTGGACCTTACTCGGCCCAGCGTCCTTTGCAGCCGCTGACCCTGGCTGCTCAACACCTGGTCCTGAAAAAGGTAACGAGTGTAACACGTCAGCAAAACGCTGAGTAGAGTGGCAACTAAAACTAAAGACAACAGTAGAGTGTACAGTAGCTGTTATATTCTATTACTTTCTTTATTCACATCTTTCAATTGTCTCACTATTTCATTTATTCCCCAGATCTTCTTTTTAATCTCGAATGTTCCTCGTGGGAACGATCTTGATTGCAGTTTTTTCCAAAAAGTAGAAGTAGCACGTGGTGCTCTCCTGGCCGGGAGAGTCCCTCGTGGTGATCCTACCCTCAGTCAACCACCCCAAGGTCACTGACAGACGTAACGGTGACTACGGCACGCGCGATAAACCCACAGGTAGCTAACCCGTACTGGCACGCGGTCAGTCATTTCCGTTAATGGGTGCGCCCAAAGCACAGCACGGAACCAGTCCAGGGCAGAGCCCTCTCAGTAACAGGGGTCCAACCCCTCCACAGTAACCAAACCGGGGCCTTGCCCCTCCACAGTCCGCGCACCCTCGCCTGACTACCTTGGTTTGCCCCAGCGGGCCTAACAAGTCGGTGTGGGAGGCTAGCAGAACCCCGGGGCCCATGGGGTAGCTAGTACCTCCCTACACTAGTAGCTCTCCTCGGTACTACGTACGCGAGGGCCAGCAAGTCGGTACAGAGTGGCCAGTCCTAACCCCGGGTCCCTGGGGCGGCTGGCTCCGCTCTGCACTAAACAGGGGGACAGTCGCTCTCCTTGCTACTCCTACTCAAGGGCCAGCTCACTTCTCCAATGCTATTCCATTCACTTTCCAGGAGTTCTACTCCTACTTCCCCGTAGGGTTCCATCCTTTTTACTCAAACATCCAGGTTTCACTTTCCCGTTTCACATTCTTACAATCCATGTTCTCAACCACGTTATTTATTCACAACAGGCAGCTGTTAATTCAAATTACAGGCAGCTTTATATCTCTTCCCATTTTCCAAGACTGCAGTATTATACATTCCACTAGTTTTCCCATCCTAGGATTCATAACATATCCTAGGATCTATCATACAATCTAGTTTTCCAGTCCTAGGATTCATGCAACACCTAGGAGCGATCATTCCATCTATTTCTCATTCCTAGGATTCATGCAATGTCCTAGGTTCTATTTATGGTTCCATAATTTAACAGATTTTATTAATAACTTAAAGCCACTCTACCAGGTACAACGGGAGTAATGGGGGCGTGATCGGGAATCCCGCGTGCCTCCGCGACTCCCAAGACTACAACTAAAGGAGGTCCTATCACATGGATCAAACACAAGGAGAGTCTCAAAATAGTGTATAGCTACTGTAGACGGGTAGAGGAATTAATTCTGAAAAGAACGCAACTCGAATCACGGAAAACGGAACCCGAACGGGCCCTAAACGGGTCAAAAACGACGACATTGTGCAAAATCAGACGTCTGGAACTTCTTCCAGACGTCTTAAAAAATGGATCAGAGAATTGTCTGTTCAGCGTGGTTTACCAGACATCCAGAAGTCTACGGGGGCATCTGGCCTAGATCCCAGACGTCCGATGGCCACCCAGGACATCTGGAGGTCGCTCCAGCCGTATGGTACAACAGCCAGACGTCTGATTCGCGTTGGATGGCAAATCACCGAGCCTGCGCACACCCATCTCCCTCCCTCAGTATGGTCAGTCGACAGGAAGGAAGAAGAAGACGGAAAACTCACCTTTCAGACGTCTGGAATGTCTTCCAAACGTCGCCCTCGCCGTCTGGCTATCAACCCAGACGTCTGATTCGGGAAATTTTTCCAAAATCAGGGCGCCACCCGGCCTCCGCTCGCGACGCCACCCGCGTCGCACCTCGCGCGCCTGCTGCTCAGACCGCAGCAATCCCTCCTGCGCCGTTCCGCGCCCCCTGCGCCCTCCGCCGGCCGACCCTAGCAGCCCCGGCAATATGTATATGTATATATAGTTGTAAATGTATATCGATATGTATATGTATATATGTATATATATGTATTTATATTATGTATATATGTGAGTGCATATATATATGTGTGTGTGTGAGTGTGTACCAGTGTTTGTGTGAGTGTACGAGTGTGTGTGTACAAGTGGGTGTGTGTGTGTATGCTGGAGGAGGGGGGAGCGCAGCAGATAAGCCGTCTGCTGCGTTGCCCCATCGTCTGATGCGCAAGGATGCACGAGCCTAGGAGCGAGAGTGTGCATGGTGCGCTGGGGAGCACCTACGCATTCTTTGTGCACGAACGAGTGCGAGCAAGCGCAACGCAGCGCACTGAGCAGCGCAGCGTGCAGTGTTGTGGGCGGGTGCGGTGAGGCGTGGATGGGTGCGGGCGACTAGCTGGTGTGGGTAGAGGGCGAGGAGAGAGAGCACGATGCCATCGGCTAAGTGAGAAGCGAGCCGGTGGCTACAGTGTTGCGCTGAGAGGAGTGAACAGTAGTTATAGTGCCGCGCAGAGTGGGCGATTGGTAGTGGTCGGTTCTGTGTGCGTGGGCGCGCTGTGGAGTGACTGTGCATGCAGAAAAGGGCTGTGCACGTCCTATAGGAGCGTGCGTGGTGCCGGCGGTGGCTTGCAGGCAGGCGCGTGGCTTCTTGAGCTTCTGAGCTTTGAGAGCTCGAAGCTTTGGCAATGGCAGAGAAGATGAATGCTGGTGAAAATAAAAGGTGAATCCACCACGCCCACCTACTCACGAAAGAGCTGCACGGTGGTGGAACTCACAGTGGTGGTCGGAGACAACTGTGGGTTTTCTCCTGCCCACGGTGTGTCTCTTCTCAATGAGAAGAGATACTATGTATGGAGAGGGAGAGGGAGAGGGAGGAGGTTGGCCCAGGGTGACGGTGGATCTGAAGGTGTCTGAAGGTGCATGAAAGTGTATGCCCCCACAAGGGAGAGAGCAAGGCATTATAAAGAGGAGAGGGCATGCCACAGCCATGCTGCTGGCAGCGCACCTCCTGCCATACTGTTGGCAGGAGGAGAGGCGCGAAGAGGAGCACATGCCCCATGCCCTGCAGCCGCGCGAGAGAGAAGAATTCAAAATAAAAAATTGAAAATGGTGAAATTGCAATGTCGCACTTGAGGAAGATGTTAATTAATAAATGGCCAATTATTCACACTCTCCTCCCCTCTTTATAAATGCATGCAGGCATCTATTTACAAATGCAATTACAACCACATAAGATGCAATGGCAATGCTAGGAAATAACACAAGATGGCATATTTACTGGTGTATTTTTGTTGTGCAATCATACCCCTATGCCTATCTTTTCTAGTCCCTAGCAAAATATTTTGTATTGTATTTAGAAATTATCTTAAGTTGAAGATTTTTTCTGAAGTGACATGGGTGTGCTTATCTGTTGGATATCATGAGAACCAATTGCAGAGAAGATTACCAGTATTTTAAGTCTTACATGACATAGACCATCTCTTGACTATCCTGGACTCTTGATATTTAAACCTTAAGTATGATTTCCAGGACTCAGAAGGTTTTGCCATACTTGAGAGCTCAAGAGATTATGGTTTGTGCATAGTGAAGGATCAAGACTGACCAGAAGAACATTAAGGCTTAAGCCCAGGGTTTCACAAATTTTTAAATGCAGGTTGGTCCCAATTTCAACTCATGTCTTCAGATTGACCCTTAAAAAGATGATGGAAAACTCAACCCCCATTTTATTGCTTTTGTGGCTCAAGGAATATATGGTAGAAACAGGGTATTTGTAACGTGCCCTGAAAAACTTTTTGGGGAGAAGAATTTGAAAGATATACTGACTTATTTGCAAGATTTTTTTTTTTGAAACAAGTGTCAATATATCTCTTACAACTTTATTTGGAGGAGCACACATTTTTGGTGGGAGAGTACCTTTTTGGTGGAAAGAGTTTCTCCTAGACACAAGATTAAAGCCTGGGATAAAAAGTCTACCTGCGTGCATAGGTAAGGACTCCACCTTCCCTAACGAACACTAGGGTTGGATCTTATGTTCACCTGGTCTTTCTTGATATGTGTAGGGTGAACCAAGATTACTTAGGCTCTCAAGTAGAAGCAAACCAACGAATCTTGTACTGGTGACTCAAGTACAAGAATACGTCCTTAGTTAGGAGAGATTCCGATCTATCTTATTAATGCTCAAGTGAATTAAGCCAAGCATGAGTGAATCAAGCTTCTGTGGCCTGGAAAGTCTTCAACGCAGCAGTTGAATATCTATAAATACTTACTGTATTTTTGTTTCAGCCTTCAGATCATTACTAATTACCCTTCTTTCCTTTCTTTCTTTCTTTTTTTTTTCAAAATAGGCTATGTACATATTTATAAATGGATATGTATAATGGAAGCTACATGATACCATATAATACCCTGATCCTATGGATGCCTATCCACCCCCCCATGCCAAATGATGCTATGTCCTCATATGCATGCAGGGTAAAGCAAGGTCCAAGGATTAGGGAACGAGAGCTGACGTGCAAGGTATATAGCAGCGTGGTAGGGTGGGTGGATGGTGGGTGGTGAAGTGAAAAGTGAGGAAGTGCGAAGTGAAGTGACATGGAATTGTGTAAGTGATAGTAGAGGAGTGTTGCTGGGGTGCCTCCCAACGAGCACTAAATTTAACGTCCCTAACTAGACTCAGAGTGAGGCACAAAGTTAGTTACCCTCCAGCAGGGCAACAGTTTCACCAATGGGGGCAGGTTCATGAGTAAGATAGAGTTTTAACCGCTGCCCATTGACCGTAAATTTATGCCTAGATTTGGGATCTTCAATTTCAACGGCCCCGTTGGGAAATGGTCTCGAGACCAAGAAAGGACCGGTCCATTTGGACTTCAATTTCCCTGGAAAGAATTTAAGGCAAGCATTGTAAAGCCAAACTTGCTGAGATGGCTCAAATTCCTTTCGCGAATTCGGCTGTCATGAAAGGCCTTAGTACGTTGCTTGAAAGTTAAGGCAGAATCATAGGCTTCACGACGGAGCTCTTCCAGCTCCTGGAGTTGAAGTTTCCTTTCTCGACCACACAGGTCTAAGTCGAGGTTACATTGGTGAACCACCCAATAAGGGCGGTGCTCTAGCTCTACGGGCAAATGACAAGGCTTCCCGTAAATGATTCTATAAGGAGACATACCAAGGGGAGCCTTGAAGGCGGTCCAATACACCCAAAGTGCATCAATCAGCTTGTCGGACCAATCCTTACGGTCAGGCCGAACTGTTTTCTGGAGAATTTGCTTGATTTGCCGGTTCGACACCTTAGTCTGGTCATTCGTCTGAGGATGATATGGAGATGCGATACGATGGTGGACTCCATATTTCCTCAAAAGTGCCCAAAAAGATGTATGGGTAAAATGACTTCCTCCATCAGAGATAATGGCTCGAGGGATCCCAAAGCATGCAAAAATGTGGTCTTTGACAAATCGAGTAGATATGACATGGTCAGCATAGCGTGTGGGAATAGCCTCGATCCATTTTGAAACATAATCAACAGCAACGAGGATGTACTCAAAGCCGTTGAAAGGAGGAAAGGGACCAATGAAATCGATTCCTCAAATGTCAAAGATTTCAGTAGCTAGGATGGGTTGCAAGGGCATCATGTCACGACGTGACATTGACCCTAACGACTGGCACCTAGTGCAATGTTTAGCATAATTGTGTGCATCCTGGTGAAGGGAGGCCAAAAGAAACCGCACTGCAACACCTTGGCTGCAGTTTTCCTCCCAGAGAAATGGCCTTCGTAGGCCTGATCGTGACAGAAGGATAGCACACTGGGGAATTCGCTGTTAGGAATACAGCGACGGATGATCTGGTCAGCACCTATTCGAAAAAGTAGTGGATTATCCCAGAAATAGTACTTTGCTTCTTCAATGAGACGCTTGCGCTGGTTTTTAGGCCAACCACGTGGAAGGGAACCAAAAGCATGGTAATTGCCAATGTCGGCATACCAAGGTCCACTTGCCACATTAATTGCCAATAGGTGCTCATCAGGAAAAACCTCATTAATTGGCAGGGTAAGTCCAATGTGGTCAGGGTCCAGTCTCGAGAGATGATCAGCAACAACATTCTGAGCTCCGGCCTTATCGTGGATCTCAAGGTCAAATTCTTGGAGTAGAAGGATCCAACGAATCAGTCTCACCTTGGCAACCTTCTTGTGCATGAGATAACGAATGGCTGCATGGTTAGTGAATATAATAACATGCGAGCCCAGAAAGTAAGAGTGGAATTTCTCCAGCCAAAAGATGACCGCCAGTAGTTCTTTCTCAGTGGTTGTATAATTACGCTGGGCCTCGTACAACGTCTTACCGGCATAGTACACAACAAAGGGGTGTCTATCGCATCTTTGTCCCAGGATGGCTCCGACTGCAAGGTCGGAAGCATCACACATGAGTTCAAAGTCGAGGGACCAATTAGGCGGTTGGAGAACAGGGGCCTTGGTGACAGCATCACGTAGCTGGGTGAATGCTCGTATGCAGTCGGGGCCCATATCAAAGGGTACGTCGGTCGATAGGAGATGAGTTAAAGGTCTAGAAATCTTGGAGAAGTCTTTGATGAATCTCCTATAGAAACCGACGTGTCCTAAGAAGGAGTGGATTTGCTTGACAAAGCCAGGCACAGGTAAATCAGCAATCACATCAAGCTTAGCTCTATCAACCTCAACACCCCTATCAGAGATGATATGCCCGAGAACAATTCCCTCGTGCACCACACTTTTTTCCCAAGAAAGCACGAGGTTCACATCAATACATCTCCGAAGGATATAGGTCAGGTTGGCAAGACAATCATCAAATGAAGGTCTGAAGACTGAAAAGTCATCCATGAAGACCTCAAGAAAGTCACCCACCATGTCATGGAATATTGCCATCATACATCTTTGGAAAGTTGCTGGCACATTACAAAGTCTGAATGGCATCCTTCTAACTGCGAAGGTGCCGAAGGGGCAGGTAAAGGTGGTTTTCTCTTGGTCTCGGGGGTCAATTGCCACCTGGTTATATCCAGAGAATCCATCCAGGAAACAGAAAAATTTATTTCCCGCTAACCGCTCCAGGATTTGGTCAATAAAAAGTAGCGGAAAGTGATCTTTCTTAGTTGCAGCATTCAGTTTCCTATAGTCTACACACACTCTCCAACTCTCCAAGATGTAGGAGTGCGTGTAGGGATGGATTCGCCCCTGTCATTGACACGGATGGTGAGTCTCGCCTTTTTGGGCACAACATGAATCGGGCTCACCCAGGGGCTATCGCTGATCGAGTAGATTATACCCGCATCAAGCCACTTAATGATTTCCTTTTTAATGACCTCTCGCATGTTATGGTTGTGACATCGCTGCATCTCGTGGGAAGGTCGAGCCTCCTCCTCCATATATATACGGTGAGTGCAGTAGGAGGGGCTAATGCCAGTTAAGTCAGATAAGGACCATCCAATGGCTGCCTTGTGTTCCATAAGGACCTTTGTTAGTTTGCACTCCTACTCCCTAGTCAATTTTGAACTAATGATTACGGGGAGCATTTCATTTGGTCCCAAGAAAACATACTTAAGCATGTCAGGCAGCTCTTTCAACTCGGGAGTGGATGGTGAAAGATCTGACATTTCTTGGGATGAGAGTGTCCCAAGCTGATCAGAAGAAAGAAAGGCAGGAGGAAGAAGTTGGCCCTTAGATTGGCTAAAAAGACGGGCATCTTGGATTGATGGATCCAAAAAGGGATAGCCCCAGTGATTAGTATGTGGGCTCAAGGTCCCAGTGTGGAGTCTCATTTTCGCCCGATTTGGCGGGAAAGAAAGGGCAATCCGGTCTTTAAGGGGGTGGACCGGTGGTGAGTAGCCTGAATATGACTCAGACCACGAGGTATGGGAAGCGAAGAAAACCTCGTCAGAAGTCTAGTCAGGAGAAGGTATGAGTAAGGGGAGGGATGGGGGAATGTCACCATATGTGCTAGTCAGGCGATGGTCTGTGTTCAGGGGAAATCAAGAGTAGTTAGAATAGGTCCCTATAAGTCTGATACATGCGCTGACGGCCATGTCCTCGTCAGACATGTCATCCTCGATGCAATCACAATCAAAATTCTTGGCTGCCTTAAAGATGTTTAGCTTAAGCTTCTCAGAGCCAACGGCAATCTCAATGCAGCCCGACTCACAGTCGATATGGGCACGGGCTGTGGCCAAGAAAGGTCGACCAAGGATGATCGGACAATCAGAAAGTGAGCTAGGAACTTCCATATCCAAAACAAGAAAGTCAACAGGAAAATAGAGACTGTTGACCCTAACCACCACGTCTTCCACCAGACCCTTCGGTATTTTGACAAAACGATTTGCCAACTGTAACGTGACAGGGGTGGGTTTCAGATTTCCTAGGGCAAATTTCTCGAGCATGATGGTTGGCATAAGATTGATGGAAGATCCTAGATCAAGCAAAGCATGGTTAAAATTGTAGCCTTGGATGCTACAAGAAATAAGTGATGTGCCCAGATCTTTCTGCTTCGGTGGTAGATTTGACAGTATAGCACAACTTGCATGAGGCGAGAGGACCACCAGATTCTTTGTTTTCTTTGACTGTCGCCTAGGTGTAGTGTAGTCTTTGAAAAATCGAGCGATAGTTGGTATATGGTCGATAGCCTCCAACAGGGGTACCTTGATTTCAACATCCCTAAATAAATTACGTAGGTTATCAAAGGCTTGCATATCCTTTTTCTTGCCTTTTGGCTCCCTCAGTAGAGCCTCAGGGAATAGGACTGATTCTGGCACTAGTTTGGGTGTATTGCCCTCATGAGAATTCGGTGCGCATCCCGAATGAGAGGGCGATGAAAAAGATGGGCCAGGATTAGGTCAAGGAGAATAGACGATTTGCTTATTGCTCCTCGTAGTAATCGCATTGGACGTCGCGGGTCCAATGGGATCATAAGGAGGAGGAGGGTTCATAATAGGGACATAATGGTGATGTGTTGCTGTTGCTGGATTAGCCTAAAATCCCGATGGAATGCTCGGAGCTTGCAGAATCTGATGAATCTTCCCATGAGAAGGACGTCCTGTGGTTGAGGACCACGAAGTACAAAATTTCGCGGGTCGGGAACAGGTTGGGCTGGAAGAGTGCCCTGAGATCGAGTCGTCATGCGTAGCTGACTGGTCTCAGCATTCTGCCGCGCCAATTGGTGCTGAAGAGAGGTCATGTTTTCTTCATGGCGGTTAGACATTTCCGTCACCATTCGCATCAGTTTATCAAGAGGACTTGATGCGTGTTCTGTTTGAGGAATGCAAGGACCCAATGGCAGATTTGCCACAGGATTAGACTGGGCCCTTGGGATGACGGGTGCGGACGATCGCATTGGCCCACCCGCGGGGTTTTGCCACTGTAGGTTACTGGACCATGCGAAGTTAGGATGATTTCTCCACCCTGGGTTATAAGTAGCAGAGAACGGGTTGTTCCCCAAGGCGCAACCATCTTCTAAGCTAGAAGACGAGTCCACATGTATATATGCATCCTAGCACACGGAGGCTTGGTCCTCGATGTCGAAATACTGGCTTGCAGAAGCCAAATCCACATAACTTACCGAATTGCTCGGCGCGATACTCGGTAAGGACGACCTTACGGGGTTTTTGGGAATAAGCCTAGCATTGGAAGGATTAAGGTTGTGACGAAGTGATGAGGTGGAGGTGTTTGCCATAGAACAGGTGGGATTGGCCAGAAGCTCGTCCAGCTTCTTGTGCACGATGGATACTTCATCCAATTTTTGTGCAATAAGGTTAAGATCTGTGGATGAATGGGAGGGTCCCGTGTCAATTTCGTGAACATTGTGGGGTAGGCTGGTACGATTTAAGGTGACAATGGAGGCATTGTTCATTGAATTTTCACTCATGTTCTCAAATAATTCAAATGCTCCATTCTCGTCTTTATTCATGAAATTCCCTCTGCAAAAAGCATCTGCAATCTGCTTCAAAGTTTCATTTAGCCCATAATAGAAGATCTGGGTGCCACTTAGGCAGACCGTGGTGCGGACATTTCTGGAGGAGGTCATTATACCTTTCCCAAGCCTCATGAAACTGCTCGCCGTTTTGTTGCGTGAAAGAAGTTATATCCTGACGAAGCGCATTGGTTCGCCCGATTGGGAAGAATTTCTTGAGAAATGCTGTTCGCATCTCTTCCCAAGAATGGATGGTTCTCCCAAGGGTGCACAACCATTGTGACGCTTTATCCCACAAAGAAAGCGAGAACATTTTCATGAGTACAATTGATAACCCGATGTTTCTTGGTTTAACAGTTTCAGCTAATCAGGTTAAGTCTTCCAAATGGAGAAAGGGATCTTCACTTGCAAGACCATGGAAGTGAAAGTTAATCAGGCTAATGACATTAGGTTTTAGTTCAAAATCATCCCCGCCCATGGGGACCCAAATTTGCCCTATGGTCTCTGTAGCAGCGGGATTTTGATAAGAGCTAAGAGACCTAGGCACCTCCTATTCGGGAGGATTCTGTATTTCCTCCAAGGTTTCCCTAATGGCTTCAATCTGTTCATTATACATTTCCATTTGGGCTTGGAGGCGGGTTATGGGGTCTATGGCTCCACCACCACCTGGTGGGATTTGAGGGGGGCGATTTCCTCCCTCTGGATTTAGGGGTGGGCATGCAGCCATGTTTGTGGAGGAGGATGACGAATCAGTTTCTATCCTTTTAGAATTATCAGACAATTCAAATAATTCAGGGTTTTGTGACCTCCTCCCAAACATTCACTACCGTAGGAAGAATTAGGGAGATAAGAAGGGAAAAGGGGATGAGAGAAACAACGTCATATGGGTACACTTGATGACAAATCAAAGCAATCAGTTTCCTAACCTCTACAATGTGTCCTTAGACCTAAAGATCTAAGTTACCTACTATCACAACCTATGGAACCAAATGAGAGCACCGTGGAACCATCGGGACAGATTGAAAGGCCGTTTGCCCCAGTCTTAGACACCTGATAGCACGCGTGAACCCACACTAGCATGTAAGTGCTACACGTTGGTAGTTAGACCTCCAATCCTTAATTGGGGTCAAGTTGCTACCAGTTTTAATTTAGAGGCTTAGGATCAAGTGCTCCAGGAATGTGAAGGGCGTTGTATACAGGTAATGCCCAAGTGCGTAGATTTTAAGAGTGTGTAAATCAAGCATGCAATGGGGAAATCTCCCCGAATTGGTGTTTTAGATGGTGAATGGCTTTTAGAATTTTAGCCTTAAGTAGTATGGATTTTAGGATTCCACTGAGTTACCAATTCAACCAATCTCCAGGTTTCGAAAAAACACAAGTTCTTTTATTCCTAACAAACCCGTCTTCAATGTGAATTAGTTAATGCATGCTAAAAATGCAATGGGCTTCCCTAGATGGAAATTTCTATGTGTGGATGTACGAGTTTATTTTAAGTCAATGTGAAAGGGAGCCAAAGCACTTCAATTCAAGTGCCCCCAATCACCAAAATGATGTTCCACACAGGGCTCAACCACAAGATGATGTAAAGAAAATTAAAATGTTGGGGTTGAAATATTCGGGATCAAATCTAAGGCAATTGAAAAGTCGTGGTGGGGTTGGAATCAACTCAATTCCAAGTTTCCCTACCAAAAATGTGATCTCGAACTGTGAATAAGTGAGGCAAGGAAGGACGGCAGTCAATCAATTTTAACTTGCCTCAAAGAAAGCATTACACAATGAAGGATCCAATAATCAAGATTCTTGGATTTTCGCTATGCAAAGTTTTGCGTGAAATCAAGGGGTGGTGGGGGTGATAGCAAACAATCAACAAGTGGTTTTTAATCCACTTGCCCCAAGAAATTCCCAAGAAGTGTTTTTAGGTTTTTTTTTTTTTTAGGAGACAAGGTAACCTAAGTTACTAAGAGGGAGACACCTACCTCTTCAGTAACGTGGGCAAAGCTCCAATGCGGCGCTGGCAACTTCACGCTCTCGCTCTCACCTTGGATTTGACCACGTTTTTTACCTCTTATGCTTGTCTCCTCCTTGCAACTGGTTTACCAGCACACAAGAAAATGAAACACCCGTGAAGAGAAGGGTGTGAGAAGAGAAAATCAAAGGAATGAGAGTAGAAACTTACCTCAATTTGCGCCTCCCCGGCAACGATGCTAGAAAAGCGTGGTGAGACTCGAATAGGTTTTGTTAATATGGTGATATTGTCATTAAAGTTATTGTAGTGAGTTAACCTAAATAGAGTCTAACCAACTTCACAAAAATTTTAACTTGGCCTACTTGATTTTATCTTGGTCGCTTTTAGGCCCAAGGTCGATCTCAAGGAGGCAGGAATTTGAAGGTGAAGGAGTTTCTACACCTTTCCTAAAATGTATCTCTTCCTTGCATTTATTATGTTTTTGGTTTTTTTCTATTTTTTTAAGATTTTTGTTGGTGATAATGTTGTCCTTGAGGTACACCCTCAAAATCAAGTCCTTGGCCTTGAGCCAAATGGTTCTTGTTTTGTAGCCAACTTGGGGTTTCCAAAAATTGGTCCTGTTATTCGCAAGACCGAGTACCTACAAGATAAGAATTATCTTTTCTCTTTTACTCTTTTTTTTTCTCTTTTTTTTTATCTCTTTAATAGCAAGAAATAACAGATAAATGAAAACAAGGTAGGTTGCTAGAAAAGAAAGAAATACTTAGCTTAGTATACATATAGACATATAGTAAATACAGTATATATATATATGTATATAGTTATATATTATATATAGTGATGGAGGTGGAAGTGGAAATGTAATGTAGCACAGTGTCAAGTTGGTCGACCTCTAGTAAGATGCAACTAACAAGACTGAGTGCCGCGTGAAGTGTGAGCGGATGTGTGGGAGTGAGGGTGGAGTCGCTTGCTTTACGCAGATATCGGGGAATATCAGCAACTGGTGCAAATATTCCCACGATATGATGTGCGGTGGAGGGACTAGTGCACAGGAGTATGGGTGGTGAAGTGTATATATGGATATGAGTAGGTGGATGTATATGTAAACATATATATATATATATATATGTGTGTGTGTATGTGTGAGTGTATAAGGGTGTGTGTGAGTGTGTACCAGTGTGTGTGTGAGTGTACGAGTGCGTGTGTATGCTGGAGGAGGAGGGGAGCGCAGCAAATAACCATCTACTGCACTGCCCCGTCATCTGATGCGCGAGGATGCGTGGGCGTAGGAGGGAGAGCGCGCGCGGTGCGTTGGGGAGCGCTTGCGCTTTCTTCGTTCGCGAACGGGTGCAGGCGAGCACAACGCAGCGCACTGCGCAGTGTAATGCGCAGTGCTGCGGGCAGGCGCGGTGAGGCACAGATGGGTGCAGGCGACCAGTTGGTGCGGGTAGAGGGCGAGGAGAGAGAGCATGATGCCACCGGCTAAGTGAGAAGGGAGCCGGTGGCTACAGTGTCGTGTTGAGGGGCGTGAACAGTAGCTACAGTGCCGCGTGGAGCGGGCGACCAGTAGCGGCCGATTCTGCATGAGCGGGCACACTGTGGAGTGCCTGTGCGCACGGAAAAGAGCTGTGCATGTCCTGCAGATGCGCGCGCAGTGGCCAGCGATGGCTTGCAGGTAGGCGTGTGGCTTCTTAAGCTTCTGAGCTTTGAGAGCTCAAAGCTCTAGCAATGGTGGAGAAGATGATGTTGGTGCTAGAGCACCACGATCATTTGTTTTGATGATAACAAAACACGTGTTATTTAACATTTGCAATTTGAGTCCTAGATTTCAGGTCAATTGCAAATGTGGACGTGTTTAGACGGAGTTCGAGCTCACATCCAGGACGGATTGGAGGAGCTTGACGGAAAACAGAGGAGGTTCGCGTGGAGCGACAGATTGAAGATAGAAGACAAGAAGAATAGGATAGATTCTTTTTAATCCTTTCTTGTATCTCTTGTCTTTATTTTCTTGCTCTTATTTTTCTTAGAATATTATGTTAAAGAGCCTCAAAGTACCCTAACAGTAATCCTAGGAACACCGGCACAACCCTAGGATACTTAGGTTTTCTGTAGAATACTTAGAAAACCAATATAGGGCTCAAACAGCATTTCCAGACGTCTAATTCCCAAATCAGACGTCTGATAAAGTATTTTAAGACGTCTGACTGTTGTTTCAGACGTCTGATATCTATTAGGCTGGACATAGTTAGTTCTGTTTGATGAAATCAGACGTCCGGACCTTAGACCAGACGTCTTAGGAGACGTCTGATGGATTTGCCAGACGTCCAATTAGTGGACCGTTGGCTGGCTTAGCAAACACTCAAGATTATGACCGTTAGAGCCTTATCAGACGTCCTTAGGCCTTTCCAGACGTCTGATAAATGATCGTTTTGCCTCGGCTGACCCAAAATCTCTTCTCAGAGATTTTGTAGCCGTTGCAACGTTTGGAAATCAATTCCCACAGTAAAAGTAGGTTTTCAGACGTCCAGACATAGTGCCAGACGTCCTATATGTCGTTTGATGGACTTGCGCAAAAACCCTGTTTAGATCTTATCCAAGTCAGGAAGAGACCCACCCAAAATCAGACGTCTGACCTTGAAATCAGATGTCTTAAAGTGGCCTTCTAGACGTCTGATGCTAGAGTTAGACGTCTGATTACCCTGTCAAGCGCAATCATTGTCCTGATTTCGGCCTGATTCTCTTGGGCTTTGCACCCAACGGCTATGGAAGCTTTTCTAAGCCTTCCAAAGCCTTCCTAAGGCCTCTATAAATAGAGGGGAGCCTTTACACACCTAGATACACTAAGAGAAACACAAGACAAACTTAAGCAACAATAGTTCCACTCTCTTGTGTCCTAGCTAGCTCTTGCTCTCCAAGCTCAAGCTCCATTCTCTAGAGAGCATCAAGCTTCGCGCACCCGCTCTCCCGCCGTTGTCTACGAGAGCGACGTTGCGCCATCGCATGGCACACACACCGCGTCATCAACTCGACGCACTCCTTGCAAAGGGGAGTTTCCTATTTCCTATAGAAGCTAGGTTTAAATCCCTTTGTTGGCTCTATAGGATTACTTGTTTTCTTTTATCTTTGTTATTTGGTTGGGTATTCGCTTTGCGAATTCCCGTCTCCTTCGTGGGACAAAATCCTTCTCGTGGAGAGAAGGAGTTGAGGAACGCTACCCTCGTACTTGTAGCGTGGTTGTATTGAGGTTGAATCACCCTCGTTTTAAGTGATTCGGTTTAGTGGATTTTAATCAACTTGGTTGATCGGAAAATCCTAACTCAAGAGGGTTAGGTGGTGGTTTTCACCCGATTTGGGTTTCTACCTAAAAATTCCTGTGTACTTGTGTGTTTGTTCATTTTGTGAGATTGCTTTATATTTTATTTCCGCATTTATTACGTCACCCCCTCCTAGTAGGGAAAAACTTCAATTGGTATCAGAGCAGGTTCTTGCAAGATCAGAGTAACACCCGGCAAGAAGATCATGGAGGGAAGCTGTTCCACAAGCAGGATTTCCGAGGGGCAGTCCACAACCCGTCCGCCGTTCTTCAACGGGAGCAACTACCCCTACTGGAAGTTGCAGATGAAGACCTGGCTTCAAGCCACCGACTTCACGATCTGGGCTAGATGCGAGACGCCATTTGAGATCCCAGAAAAACCCGCGGGAGGCTACTTGCAGCAACAAATCCGTGAGCTCTCTTTAAACGCAAAGACCATGAACGCCCTTTACTGCGCGCTCAGCTCGGAAGAGTTCAACAGAATCTCGCAATGCGCCACCGCATACGAGATCTGGCACACACTTGAGGTAACTCACGAAGGTACCTCTAAGGTAAAAACTTCTAAACTCAATTTACTTTCACAAGAATTTGAGGCTTTTTCTATGAAATCTAACGAAACCTTAAGTGATATGAACACTAGGTTCACTCTCATAGTAAACAATTTAAAAGCTTTAGGGAAGACCTTCATCAAGGGGGAGCTTCAAGGGAAGCTTCTTCGTTCCCTTGGACCGCAGTGGGAACAGAAAGTCACCGCCATCGAGGAGGCGAACGAAGTAGAGGAGATCAACATGGAAGATCTCCTAGGCAATCTAATGGCCTACGAGACAAAGTTGAAGCAGAAGAAGAAGGATACACCGGAGCCCAAACTGAAGAAGACTCTTGCCTTCAGAGCCGCGTCGGATAGCGAGGTAAGTTCCGACGACGAAGACTTTAGAATTTTACTTAAAAATTTTTCCAAGTTTTGTAGGGAATTAAAGAAAGAGAAAAAGGAGAAGAAGGAAAGCCCGAGACGTTGCTACCACTGCAACGAGAAAGGGCACGTACGACCAGAGTGCCCTCTTCTCAAAAAGGAGAAGAAAAAGGAAAAGGAAAAGAAATCTAAGAAGAAGGCGTTCCAAACCACTTGGGACGATTCCAGCTCGGAGGAAGAAGAAGAAGAAAAGGAAGAAACTGCTTGCTTTCGTTTCATGGCCAGAGGAAGCAACAGCGACAGCAAAAGCGGAAGCAACGACAGCGACAACGAGGTAAATTTCGATTTAGAAGAAGCTTTTAATGAACTATTTGAGATTAGTAAATCACTTAAAATAGAAAATAAAAGTATTAAAAAGAATCTTAGTATTCTTAGAAATGAAAATGATAGGTTAGAAAAACAACTCAAGGACATAGAAACTAGTCCTAAGGATAATAACCTGTTATTAGAAAATCATAACCTCATCAATGAAAATAATAAATTGATTGAGGAAAATGTTAATCTAAAAATAGAAATTTCTGAT
This sequence comes from Thalassia testudinum, assembly GCA_037157565.1. Lineage (NCBI taxonomy): Eukaryota > Viridiplantae > Streptophyta > Magnoliopsida > Alismatales > Hydrocharitaceae > Thalassia > Thalassia testudinum. The sequence goes on from JAZHRO010000049.1 coordinate 36,087,372, forward strand.
TTAAAGACTAAGATGAGTATTATAGAAAAAGAAATTGCATGTCTTAGGGAAAACTCTAACAAATTAATCAACAAAGTAGATGATTTATATAGCCCTAAGATTGAGAAAGGATCTCCGTCAAGGAGACCCGCTAACAAATCCGGATCCAAGCTCACTTGGATACCGAAGGAAAAATTAGAATCTTATTTTGTAGGGTTTAGGGATAATTACAACACAAAGGACTGGACCTACAAACTCAAGGCTGGTCAACTCAAGTTGGGAGAACCAAGGAATAGACCAAGGAGGAGAACAAGAAGACCGACAAGACGGCGAACAAGCAACGGACCCGCCGCACGTCGACCACCAGATTGGAGATCGGCGCCAATGCCCGGGCCTCCAAGCTACGGATGGGAGCCCCATCCGATGTGGCATCCACCACCACCATTCGGGCCATTTTATTAGCCATGGTAGGTGAGGTAAAACCCTTTACCCTATCTTTTTATCAGTAGCATTTAGATAGGGGGAGTTAAAATTTATGAGCGAATTGTCAATTTTTAAGGGGGAGATATAAGGTAGCTAAATTTCCTTTAGTAAGGGAGAGAAAAATAATAGCTATCTTGTTGTTACAAAAAGGGGGAGAATATCACCTTTGTTAAAATAAATTCATAGAAGAGCATGTCTTAAGGTGGAGTTATAGGAAATTTAAAACCAATCAAACATTTTTGATAATGTCAAAAAGGGAAAATTTTTATGCATTATTATTTACGATTTTGTCATCATCAAAAAGGGGGAGATTGTTGGTGCTAGAGCACCATGATCATTTGTTTTGATGATAACAAAACACGTGTTATTTAACATTTGCAATTTGAGTCCGAGATTTCAGGTCAATTGCAAATGTGGACGTGTTTAGACGGAGTTCGAGCTCGCATCCAGGACGGATTGGAGGAGCTTGACGGAAAACAGAGGAGGTTCGCGTGGAGCGACAGATTGAAGATAGAAGACAAGAAGAATAGGATAGATTCCTTTTAATCCTTTCTTGTATCTCTTGTCTTTATTTTCTTGCTCTTATTTTTCTTAGAATATTATGTTAAAGAGCCTCAAAGTACCCTAACAGTAGTCCTAGGAACACCGGCACAACCCTAGAATACTTAGGTTTTCTGTAGAATACTTAGAAAACCAATATAGGGCTCAAACAGCATTTCCAGACGTCTAATTCCCAAATCAGACGTCTGATAAAGTATTTTAAGATGTCTGATATCTATTAAGCTGGACATAGTTAGTTCTGTTTGATGAAATCAGACGTTCGGACCTTAGACCAGACGTCTTAGGAGACGTCTGATGGATTTGCCAGACGTCCAATTAGTGGACCATTGGCTGGCCTAGCAAACACTCAAGATTATGACCGTTAGAGCCTTATCAGACGTCCTTAGGCCTTTCCAGACGTCTGATAAATGACCGTTTTGCTTCGGCTGACCCAAAATCTCTTCTCAGAGATTTTGTAGCCGTTGCAACGTTTGGAAATCAATTCCCACAGTAAAAGTAGGTTTCCAGACGTCCAGACATAGTGCCAGACATCCTATATGTCGTCTGATGGACTTGCGTAAAAACCCTGTTTAGATTTGATCCAAGTCAGGAAGAGACCCGCCCAAAATCAGACGTCTGACCTTGAAATCAGACGTCTTAAAGTTGCCTTCCAGACGTCTGATGCCAGAGTTAGACGTCTGATTACCCTGCCAAGCGCAATCATTGTCCTGATTTCGGCCTGATTCTCTTGGGCTTTGCACCCAACGGCTATGGAAGCTTTTCTAAGCCTTCCAAAGCCTTCCTAAGGCCTCTATAAATAGAGGGGAGCCTTTACACACCTAGATACACTAAGAGAAACACAAGACACACTTAAGCAACAATAGTTCCACTCTCTTGTGTCCTAGCTAGCTCTTGCTCTCCAAGCTCAAGCTCCATTCTCTAGAGAGCATGAAGCTTCGCGCACCCGCTCTCCCGCCGTTGTCTACAAGAGCGACGTTGTGCCGTCGCGTGGCACACGCACCGCGTCATCAACTCGACGCACTCCTTGCAAAGGGGAGTTTCCTATTTCCTATAGAAGCTAGGTTTAAATCCCTTTGTTGGCTCTATAGGATTACTTGTTTTCTTTTATCTTTGTTATTTGGTTGGGTATTCGCTTTTCGAATTCCCGTCTCCTTCGTGGGACAAAATCCTTCTCGTGGAGAGAAGGGGTTGAGGAATGCTACCCTCGTACTTATAGCGTGGTTGTATTGAGGTTGAATCACCCTCGTTTTAAGTGATTTGGTTTAGTGGATTTTGATCAACTTGGTTGATCGAAAAATCCTAACTCGAGAGGGTTAGGTGGTGGTTTTCACCCGGTTTGGGTTTCCACCTAAAAATTCCTGTGTACTTGTGTGTTTGTTCATTTTGTGAGATTGCTTTATATTTTATTTCCGCATTTATTACGTCACCCCCTCCTAGTAGGGAAAAACTTCAGATGAATGGTGGTGAAAACAAAAGGCGAATCCATCATGCCCACCTACTCACGAAAGAGCTGGGCGGTGGTGGAACTCACAGTGGTGGTCGGAGACCACTGTGGGTTTTCTCCTGCCCACGGTGTGTCTCTTCTCAATAAGAAGAGATACTGTGTATGGAGAGGGAGAGGGGAGGAGGTTGGCCCAGGGTGACTATGGATCTGAAGGTGAATGAAAGTGTATGCCCCCACAAGGGAGAGAGCAAGGCATTAGAAAGAGGAGAGGGCATGCCACAGCCATGCTACTGGCAGCGCACCTCCTGGCATGCTGTTGGCGGGAGGAGAGGTGTGAAGAGGCGTGCATGCCCCATGCCCTGCAGCTGTGCGAGAGAGAAGAATTCAAAATAAAATAATGAAAATGGTGAAATTGCAATGCTGCACTTGAGGAAGATAATTAATAGATGGCCAATTATTCACACTCTCCTCCCCTCTTTATAAATGCATGCAGGCATCTATTTACAAATGCAATTACAGCTACAAAAGATGCAATGGCAGTGCTAGGAAATAACACAAGATAGCATATTTTCTGGTGTATTTTTGCTGTGCAATCAGTGGACCAGCCACTCCTTCCGGGCGTTCAGGCCCATGACCTCGTCTAGCTGATACACGAGATAGTACAAGAGGAGCTCCACCCGCCTCCACGAGCGCCTCTCCCTGGGGACGTGGAGGGGGAGTCCTCTATGGGACCTCAAGATAGACGCAGTGCTGGACGTAGGGGAGGGGGTGGTCCTCCACCGCCCCCACCACACTCTGACACTTCCGAGCACGAGCCTTCCCTGCTTGGAGGCGTGCCCGTTTCCCCACTTCAGCGGCATTACGAGCTTTTTGGATAGTTCCGGAAGCTGAAGCCCCCCTCCTTCAAGGGTGATGAGGACCCGACTGAGGTGGAGGACTGGTTAGAGCAGATCGAGAAGGTGTTCGACACCCTTCGCCCCCCTGCGGAGTGCCGCGTGGCCTTTGCCACGTACCAGCTAGAGAGCGCAGCACACAGGTGGTGGAGGGTGGTCAGAGGTCAGGAGGGGGTAGAGCCGACGTGGGGCCGATTTGTCACCCTCTTCTACGAGCAATACTTCCTGCAGACGTGGCAGGATCAGAGGAGGCGGGAGTTCCACACTCTCCGCCAGGGGACGATGACTGTGAGCGCGTATCGTACACATTTTCTGGAGCTGTCCCATTTCGCTGCGATAGCTGTGGTTACTAAGGAGAAGCGCCTGTGGAGGTTCACTGAGGGGCTCCGGCCTGCCATTCGGGGGTATATCAAACCCCTGAAGCTGCCCACGTTCTCGAGAGTGGTGGAGGCAGCTATGACCCATGAGGAGACCAACCCGGCCGCATGTGACACTGACAGTGGACGGAAGAGGCCCTACCTGCTAGACTACTGACAGGGCCGACGAGAGAGGAAGCACGCAGCACCCGCAGGAGAGCCATCACACTTTGCGGGGCCGTCAGTGGCCTTTGGGGGCCCCCGACAGGGGCCAACTACCAGCACTGGACCCCCACCCAGTCGTCAGCAGGGACCTACCGAGGGCAGGAGTCGAGTTCCCCTTTGCTACCAGTGTGGATAGCCAGGCCACATCAGGAGGGACTGCCCATCTAGGGCTGGAGGTCAGCAAATGCTCCCCGCACCGAGCGTTGGAGGACGAGCAGGAGGTCATGGTTCCCAAGGGCATGGGGGAGGATAGCAATCGCAGAGAGGGTACCGGCCAGCAGCTACCCGTTCGACGCAGAGTGTGGCTGCTTCTTCCGCACCAAGGGCTGAGGGCCGTATCAATGCCCTGACACATAGAGAAGGCAGAGCTTCAGGTTTAGTGGTAGCAGGTATGGTTACATTTTCCGGCAAACTAGTTTACACACTTTTTGATTCCGGCACCACGCGCTCGTTTGTTGCTGCTAGTTTTGCTGTCAGTTTGGGACAGGACTGTGTGTTGTTAAAGGATCCTTTTGTGATTAGAGGCCCAGGTGGTCAACTGTTTGTAACTGAGGAGGTTTACACAGACTGTGAGGTCAGTGTTGGGGGACACAGCCTCCCCGCTGATCTGATTGTGATACCGATGGAGGACTTTGGCATGATTCTGGGTATGGATTTGTTGTCCGCTTACCACGCTTTGGTGGACTGTTTTGAGAGGAAGATTGTCTTCCCCATACCGGAGATACCTCCTTTTGAGTTTCACGGGCAGCCGATGGACGAAGGCTTCAGGTGCATTTCTGCACTTCGGGCAGTGAGACTTTTAGGCCAGGGGTGTAAGGGCTTTCTGGCTTGTGCAGTGGTAGAGCCCAGCCTCGTGGCAGACTTTTAGAGCATCCCGGTGGTCAGAGAGTACCCCGACGTGTTTCCAGAGGAGCTGCCAAGACTATCGCCTGAGCGTGAGATCGAGTTCGAGATCTCACTGGTACCGGGGACCAGCCCCATTTCTACAGCACCTTACAGGACTACCGCCTGAGCGTGAGATCGAGTTCGAGATCTCACTGGTACCAGGGACCAGCCCCATTTCTACAGCACCTTACAGGATAGCACCACTTGAGCTGCGAGAGCTCAAGTCCCAGTTGCAGGACCTTCTAGAGAAGGGCTTTGTGAGGCCTAGTGAGTTTACGTGGGGAGCCCTGGTATTATTTGTGAAGAAGGATGGTACCCTACACCTTTGTGTGGACTATAGGCAGCTGAATAGAGTCACTATCAAGAACAGGTATCCGCTGCAGAGGATTGATGATTTGTTTGACCAGTTGCGAGGTGTTACGGTTTTCTCCAAGATAGACTTGAGGTCTGGCTACCACCAGTTGAGGATCAAGGAGACCGACGTCTCCAAGACAGCTTTCCGCACCCGGTACGGACACTACAAGATTTTGGTCATGCCGTTTGGGCTAACCAATGCCCCCACTGCTTTCATGGATTTGATGAACCGGGTGTTCAGACCGTATCTGGATCAGTTTGTGGTGGTATTTATTGATGATGTACTCATTTACTCGCAGGATCAGATGCAGCACGGACAACACTTGCAGATGGTTTTGGATACGTTGAGACGACATAGGCTATATGCGAAATACAGCAAGTGCGAGTTCTAGTTGAGGCAGGTGACCTTCTTAGGTCATGTGATTTTAGGGGATGGCTTGGCCGTGGACCCAGCCAAGGTAGAGGTAGTTCTCAGGTGGGAGAGATCACTTACAGTGACAGAGATCCGCAGTTTCTTTGGACTGGCAGGTTACTACCGGTGGTTTATTAGGGGTTTCTCGTAGATTGCGCATCCTATGACATAGTTGACTCAAAAGGATGTGCTCTTTTCTTGGACAGATGCTTGTAAGGCGTGTTTTCAGTAGTTGAAGGAGAGGCAGACTTCGGCTCCTGTGCTTACCATCCCAGACAGCAGTGGTGGTTTCGTCGTGTACACGGACGCTTCTTTGCAGGGGTTAGGGGGTGGGCTCATGCAGTGGGGTCACATTGTCGCTTCGCGGCAATTGAAGCCCCATGAGCATAGCTACCATACCCACTACTTAGAGCTGGTAGCTATTGTCTTCGCACTGAAGACATGGAGGCACTACCTGTACAATGAGACTTTTGAGATATTCACGGATCATAAGAGACTCAAGTATTTGTTTGATCAGAAGGAGCTTAACATGAGATAGAGACGTTGGTTAGAGCTCCTGAAGGACTATGACTGCAGCATCTCCTACCATCCGGGGAAGGCCAACATGGTGGCTGACGCCTTGAGCCGGAAGGCACCCACCCACTTGGCCAGTTTACAGGCATAGAGTTGGAGACTGATGTAAACACATTTACACTACTTAAAATATCTATTTATGCATGTTCTTAAGCATAGGATTGCATTTCATGATATAAATATTGCATAACATGCATCATCTTCCATTTAGAGTAGTTTGAATAAAATGGAGGTTAATTGTCTCCTTTTATGTGCTTGGACAGGGCAAACATTTTATCAGGGCCTAGGATCAAAGATCCAACTATATGGATGTGATCAGGGCGACGATTGGAGTTCAACGACTCCAAGATCGCCCTAATTAGGCATCCGTAGCATCAGATAGTGACCGGGGAACCCTAGAAGATCAAGGGCTAGGATGGTGAAAATCTGCACTTCAGATGACAAATCCGACCGCACGGATGAATTCGGATCGACGATCGCAGCCCAACGACGCAAAAATCGAGTCAATCCGACATCCGTGGCACCATCCACAACTTATAGAAGATGAACAGCCAAGATGGTGCCACTTGGCACCATCTTAGCCGCCCAAACGGCCTCCAACACCGTCGCACCTTTTCTTCTTCAATCAGCACGTCGATTCTCCGCCGTTGGATCAAGATCCAACGGCAGTGGATGCGGCTGGCTAATTCGTCCGCGAGACCTTCTCGACGGCGTAGAGCAGCGGAGACGCAGCTGCGGGCGAAGCAGAGGTCGCGGGATCGAGTCCCGCGAGCCTCAAATTAGGTGCAAGCGAGCAGGCGCGTGGAGCGTCAGATGGAGATCCAACGGCTGTGCGCGCCCGATAGCGCCGACGCACTATTACACGCGCGGCATGGATGCGCGATCGCACGTGGATTGGTGCGCAGCGCAGCAGGTGATGGCATGACTTAAGCCGTTCGATCTTGCGATCGGACGGCTGAGATTCAAAGGAAATGGGAAGCCGTTGCGCACGCGAGAAGCTGAGCAGGCACGCGTGGGCGCGGAAGCTACGCCCACGTTGGGGCTTTAGTGACGGATTTATCCATCACTAAAGACCCCTCATTTATTATTTTGAAGTTGTAATGTCCATTTTGCCCCCACTCCTTACAACTATAAAAGGAGACCCCCTCCATACGAAATTTTCATCCCTTCCTTCTCTTCTCTACTCCTCCAAAGCGCAAGAGAAGCTTGTCCCACACCCAAGATGCTTCTCATGAGATAAAGTCCAAATTTTCATTCCCCTTCGGAAGTGGATCCCGCGACGATGACGGTGTGCTGCTCCGTTCCTGTTCTTTTGCTTCGTCCTCCTTCATCCTGCTTCATTCTCCTTCATCCAGGCATTGTCCCGTCCGGCTCGTCCTCCAAGTAACCGTCGAGGAGGATTTCTCTCTCCTTATTCTTTTTACTGCTTTCTAGTATAGATTTACTGCTTTCTAGTGTGATTTTGCTCGTCCTCCAAGCAATCATCGAGGAGGATATTTCTCCCTCCATTCTTTTAATGCTTTCTAAAGTAAATTTATCGCTTTCGAGAGTAATTGTTTTATGCTTTGTAGTTGTAAGAGTGAAATGAACAATCTCCTTAATGATAAATTCCTTATTTATTCTACATCTCATTTTGATTTCTCTGTGTAATATTCTTTTTCTCTCTTACTCTTTCTCTCTCTTCTATTTATTGTAAATAATTAGATAGTTTTAAATTGAATTATTCCATGACAAATAAAAAGAAACGCGTAGTTTTTAAATCAAACGACCGCCTCCCAGTGTTTGACCTGGAATTTCAATTTCGGTATAAATTTTATTTGTTGAATACGAATTCTTCACTTTCAAACTACAGCGACAGGTTTTCCAAAACCAAACACGTTAGCGTAGCGATTCGTAAACGTTCAACATTTTGGCGCCGTTGCCGGGGAGGTGACGATCTTTGATTTCTCTTCGCGTTTTGTAACTTACAAATCATTTACTTCACTTTTCTCATTGTAATTGCAGGTACTCTTTTGAGACGAGCAAAAGTGGTAGATTGGAGTAAAGTGCTATGGAAGGTTTTGTAAGTTATCCCCCATTCTTTCCCCCTCCATAGATTTCATTCGCCACATTGAATCCAAATTCCAATTAACCTAGGTGTTTGCATAAATCCTAAGAATAGTTTGGTTGTTTGGATTCTCACTCACATTCATTCCACCTTCATTTATATAAAAAATAAAAATAAAAAGATAATTTTGTGGGGCAATTTTCAACTAACACACGGCGTACACTCACATTCAAAGGCACTTAACCAAATTGATTTGTTTCTACTCAACCGAGTTCTGATCTGTGGAGCTGGTACACATAAAGCAACACATAAAAGAGTAGAAATCATTCTAGGTTAACCATCTTTGTGTGCCTAACTTAGTGGTGCATTTGTGGCCAGTTGTTTGAGTTGTTTGGGCTGCACCACTTCAATTAAAATCAACTCATCAAGTAGCTGCCAATTAGGTTCAACTCTTAGGAATTTACCAGGCACTCCACATTCTTTTTAAACTTTAAAGGAAAACATCTTCACCTGTGCTTGTAAAACTTGGTGTGCCAACGAAACTTGATTGAAAACACCTAAAGTTGATTGAAAACACCCAAAGTTGAATCCTAAAAGCTACTAAGCAAGATTTGAACCTTAAAATTCACCACATCAAAAATAATCTTGCTTGAAAACCACTGGTTGTGCACGCACACACAAATCAATCAATCATTAAGGGCACAACCCATTTAAAGGGCCCATCACATTCCAAAGCACATTCAAACCTATCCCTAAATAAAACAGAGCAGACGTTGGCCTTAAGGATTGGACTCGCTCTTCGGAACCCAGAATGAGATTATTTTCGATTAGTTTGTTTCTACTATTCAATCTGATGTCTAGATAGGGGAGCAGAGTCAAACGATCGCGGCTGGGGGGTACACTAGGAACCGAAGGCGCAAGCCGAAGGTAGAACCTTCTCCCCAGTCCCTCCTTCTAATTGGTTGGATTGAACAGACGGAAGTAGATCAAATCATTCCTTTATCTCAAGACTGGTTTTGAGAGTCTATAGGTCTATAGGCTAACCCATTTAAGGATAGGTTTGATTGTTTGTATTGCAGGGCACCTTTTTCCTCCTATGTCTCATGAATCCTTCCACATATTTCACGCATTCCCGCTCTTTCCCTCCTGTTGTGAATTATCCTCAACATGACGATTATCCCAACTCGTACTATAATCAACCATCAGTCAATTGGGATAATTCAGATTGGGGATACAATTCCGGAAACCCGTGTTTAGGGTCTAACCCTGAACACTTTGATTCTGATTTCTATCCTTCTCAGAGCTACATCGATTATAGATCATCTTCCTTTCATGGACAACCTAATATGATCTACAATCAAGAAGGATACACCGATCCTTACCCATCCTATGATTTCACTGCCTTTAGGTCATCACCATCTTTTGAACAATCTAAAATGACCTATTTTCAGGAAGGGTATAACGAATCTCAATTCGTTAATTCCCCTGCATTGAGCCCAAACCCGCCCAACCCTAAACCAACTCATTTGGTTCAGGTTAACTAGATTCAAGATAAGGTTCTGGCTAACTTGAGGAATATCATACAATATTTAGAAGTTCAGCCAATACCTTGCATTGAGAGATTAGAGCCCCTGATTGAAATGATTGATGATTTGAATAAGTCTTTGTTGGAATGGCTCCAGGACGTTAAGGATAAGAACCTGAGTGAGTTTCTACTTGGGAAATTAGCGAAATTGAGGATGAGATTCGTGGTTGCTTTGATTCAATCTTGGAATAATTCCCAGGATGAACCCTCTTCTGGAAAGCCAATGATAGATCCCGCTCAGGCACCTGTTGGGGGGGACTCGTGTTACGAGGCTAACCAGATTGAATTAAAGCAATCAATTAAGGATGATTTGATTTCTTCACCTGAGATCCCTGAGCCGGGTTACGAGGAAACGTATGTCTCTGGGGAACACAAAGTGACAACTGATTTTGGGACATACATTGATACGGATCCTGATGGTGAAGATTCAAGTTGCGAAGTCTCACGCGAGTTTTCTGAACACGATTTTTGTGAGACGATTGGGCCTGAGGAATCTGATAGATCATTTGATAGCCCAATAATTGAGGAAACTGATCTTATTAGGGCACACATTATGGATCCAGAATCGTATTTTCTGGAGGAATCAATTCAATGCCCTGATTATCAGTTACACCCCGTTGAGCTTATCGATAATTCTGTTTCTGAGATAATTAGACCCAAGTGAACTTTGATTTTGCCACATCATTTAGACTTGGAGATTTCAGACGGGGTGATTAACATGCAAGAGGTCTCGGAATTTAACATTCGAAATGAGGAGGCTAGGAGCTGGGAAGTTTTGATTTGGGAAGTTAATTTTGGAGGAAATGGAAGATTGAGTCGAAGGGTTCCTTTTAAGCTGAAGCCATCAAATCAGAACCCTTATGACATTTGTTTCAAGGATGTCAAACTCAAGCACACATTCAATTATTATCCTTTTAAGCTACAATTCTCTGTAACTCGACTTTTTGGTCTTGGGTTACATCCTCATAAATCGCAGGCCTAACCCCTCTTGCATTCAGATTTCAGGTTTTGGATAATTTTTATCCAGAACCTAAGATATTCTCGATTATGGGATGTGGGTCTGCACCACAATCTAGTCCACATCTGTGGACCTCTGCTGACAGGTCAGAGGATTCTTCTGTTCATTCTGATTCTGACCTGCACTGGTGATTTTTTCATTTTTTTTTTCTTTGTATAGTGTGCCTAGCTGAAGGCACTAAATTCAGCATATATACAATTTTTCTTAATTTTCATCTCGGAGCGGACCTGACATTCACGCAATTCAGGTGCTTTCTTTGCTTTTCCACTTTGTTTTATGTCTTTTTAATACAATGAGGACATTGCATTAGATAGGCATGGGGGGGTGGATATTCATCTATGAATTTATTCGTCAGCTCCGTAGATTTGTTTTATTTTCTTTTATATAAAAAAAAATTCGGAATTAGGAAAGAGAATTTGGGTTTAAGAAAATTTTCAATCTTAGGAAATACTACATTATGATTTGAACACAAAGACCCTTCAGTTCTTTGGACTTAATCAGCCCGTGTATCGACTAAAATGTGGATTTGTCTTTCGAGTCCTCGCCATCTTAATTCTTTCGTAATTGGAGTAAATAAGTTTGGGTGATAAGTACACGACTTATCAACCCGCCCTCTGATTTGAGGGAATTTTGAGTTTTAAGCATCTACACACTTTCTTTGCACTGACTCGTTGTTCGGCGATTCTAACGGATATTGGGTAGCTAATGAACCTTCTAGGGTGATATGGCTGGCAAGTTATCGTGGGTAACAGCCCATAGGTAGGTTGTCCAGAGCCCAGTCACTGGACCTTTCTCTTTTTGCTGCCTTTAGGTAAATCTTAGACCAGGGAAGCCACCTACTTAAAAAAAAAAAATCGAAAAGAAAAGGAGAAAAGAACAAAAAGAAATAAGCCACACTTCGTCGCACGAGTATGGCTGGCAAGTTGTCTGTGGTAACAGCTCATCGACCGGTTGTCCAGAACCCAGCTCAGAAAATGCACTAAAAATTCCAAAAACAATTAGGAAGAAGCAGAGAAGTAGAATAAATCGAGGAGATATACACTGGATTCACCCTTGTGTTGACCCTGTAAAAACTAAAAGTAGGGAGAAAGCTACCGGTTGTAAAGATACACCTTTAGGCAGAATTCTTTTTGAGGTCACCTAGAGGCGTAGAAATCCGAAGTCCGTTTTAATTGCCGGTCAACGAGTCTAACACAATCACAATAAGATGCATAAAACTTAGGGTTCTCATCAAATCTTAGGTGAGTTGAATGGCCATAGAAAGCCACTCTTAAACCCAAAAATTTGAAAATCCAAAAAAAATTAGAAAAGAGCAAAGAGAGAAAAAGAAATTTTTCTTTGAATAAGGCAAGGCTTGAGGCAGTCTGCATTTTGGCTGATACCCAGGCACTGTTGTGTCTTTGATTCTTAATGATTGAAAATAACTCAGGTCCAAATAATCCAACCTAATTCTTTTATAAATAGCATATAGTTTTTGCCAGGGACTAGCAAAAGATAGGCATGAAGGTATGATGTAAACACATTTACACTACTTAAAATTTCTATTTATGCATGTTCTTAAGCATAGGATTGCATTTTATGATATAAATATTGCATAACATGCATCATCTTCCATTTAGAGTAGTTTGAATAAAATGGAGGTTAATTGTCTCCTTTTATGCTCTTGGACAGGGCAAACATTTTATCAGGGCCTAGGATCAAAGATCCAACTGTATGGATGTGATCAAGGCGACGATTGGAGTTCAACGACTCCAAGATCGCCCTAATCAGGCATCCGTAACATCAGATAGTGACCGGGGAACCCTAGAAGATCATGGGCCAGGATGGTGAAAATCCGCACTTCAGATGACAAATCCAACCGCATGGATGAATTCGGATCAATGATCGCAGCCCAACAACACAAAAATTGAGTCAATCCGACATTCGTGGCACCATCCACAACTTCCAGAAGATGGACAGCCAAGATGGCACCACGTGGAGCCATCTCAGCCGCCCAAATGGCCTCCAGCACCGCCGCACCTTTTCTTCTTCAATCAGCGCGTCGATTCTCCGCCGTTGGATCAAGATCCAACGGCTGTGGATGCGGCTGGCTAATTCGTCCGCGCGACCTTCTCGACAGCGTAGCGGAGCGGAGATGCAGCTACGGGCGAAGCAGAGGTCGCGGGATCGAGTCTCGCGAGCCTCAAATTAGGCGCAAGTGAGCAGGTGCGTGGAGCGTCAGATGGAGATCCAACGGCTGCGTGCGCCTGATAGCGCCGATGCACTATTACACGCGCGGCATGGACGCGCGATTGCACGTGGATTGGCACGCAGCACAGCAGGTGATGGCGTGACTTAAGCCGTCCGATCTTGCGATCGGACAGCTGAGATTCAAAGGACGTGGGAAGCCGTTGCACGCACGAGAAGCTGATCGGGCGCGCGTGGGCGTGGAAGCTACGCCCACGTTGGGGCTTTAGTGACGGATTTATATGTCACTAAAGACCCCTCATTTATTATTTTGAAGTTGTAATGTACATTTTGCCCCCACTCCTTGCAACTATAAAAGGAGACCCCCTCCATACAAAATTCTCATCCCTTCCTTCTCTTCTCTACCCCTCCAAAGCTCAAGAGAAGCTTGTCCCACACCCGGGATGCTTCTCTCGAGATAAAGTCCAAATTTTCGTTCCCCTTCGGAAGTGGATCCCGCGACAACGACGGCGTGCTGCTCCGTTCCTGTTCTTCTGCTTCGTTCTCCTTCGTCTAGGCGTCGTCCCGTCCGGCTCATCCTCCAAGCAACCGTCGAGGAGGATTTCTCTCTCCCTATTCTTTTTACTGCTTTCTAGTATAGATTTACTTCTTTCTAGTGTAGTTTTGCTCGTCCTCCAAGCAATCGTCGAGGAGGATATTTCTCCCTCCATTCTTTTAATGCTTTCTAGAGTAAATTTATCGCTTTCTAGAGTAATTGTTTTATGCTTTGTAGTTGTAAGAGTGAAATGAATAATCTCCTTAATGATAAATTCCTTGTTTATTCTACATCTCATTTTGATTTCTCTGTGTAATATTCTTTTTCTCTCTTACTCTCTCTCTCTCTCTTCTATTTATTGTAAATAATTAGATAGTTTTAAATTGAATTATTCCGTGACAAATAAAAAGAAATGCGTAGTTTTTAAATCAAACGTCCACCTCCCTGTGTTCGACCTGGAATTTCAATTTTGGTATAAATTTTATTTGTTGAACACGAATTCTTCGCTTTTAAACTACAGCGATAGGTTTTCCAAAACCAAACACGTTAGCATAGCGATTCGTAAACGTTCAACGGAGACTCATGGAGGAGTTGGGCAGTTGGCGACCCCTAGAGTTACTGGGGCACTGTGGGGTAGTGACTATGACACGGCAGACGAAACTAGAGCTAATAGACTGCATCATCACAGGATAGATGACAGACCTGTACCTACATTCGTTGTGAGACAGAGTACTATCAAGGGACCCTGGAGACTTCTCCTTTACTGATGAGGTACTGCACATGAGGGGACATTTGTGCCTTCCTAGGGACAAAGAGTTGTTGAGAGAGCTCCTGACTGAGGCACACGGTTCCAGGTTCACCATACATCCTGGGAACATAAAGATGTATCATGATCTGAGACGTGACTTTTGGTGGAGGGGGATGAAGCGGGATGTAGGTGACTTCATACAGTAGTGTTTGGTGTGCTAGTAGGTGAAGGCCGAGCATCAGAGGCCTGTAGGGCCGTTGCAGCCACTTCCAATTCCAGAATGGAAGTGGGAGAGCATCACCATGGACTTGGTGGTGGGCTTGCCCGTTACCCAACGAGGACACGACACAGTCTGGGTGATTGTAGACAGATTGATGAAGATGGCACATTTCTTGCCAATCTGAGTCACCTTGGGACCAGCACAGTTGGCAGAGAGGTATATTCGCGACGTGGTACGTCTGCACGGAGTTCCGCGTGAGATTATATCCGACCGGGATACCCATTTTACGTCCCAATTTTGGGATGAGTTTCAACAAGCTTTTTAGACATGGTTGAGATTCAGCACGGCATACCACCCCCAGATGGACGGGCAGTCAGAGCCCACGATACAGACACTTGAGGACCTTTTGCATGCCTGTGTACTGGACTGGAGGGGCTCTTGGGAGGAGCACTTTCCCTTGGCAAAGTTTGCATATAATAACAGTTATCACTCGAGCATCGACATGGCACCCTTCGAGGCTCTGTACGGATGGAGGTGTACTGCACCCTTGAGTTGGGCTGAGGTGGGGACCAAGTGGGAGGTTGGCCCTAGGCTGATCCGGCAGAGTCAGGAGGTGGTTGAGCTGCTTCACAGACGACTTCGCACTGTCAGGAGCAAACAGAAGAGTTATGCCGATCGGAAGCGCAAAGAGGTGCAGTTCAAGGTTGGGGATCACATCTTTCTACACGTTTCACCCATGAAGGGCCTGTAGCATTTTGGGGTGAAAGGGAAGCTCGCGCCAAGGTTTGTGGGGACCTTTGAGGTCCTGGAGCGGGTAGGACCTGTTGCTTACAGGCTTGCCCTTCCTCCCCAGCTTTCTGGTGTGCACGACGTGTTCCATGTGTCCAACCTCAGGAAGTATGTCGCCGATCCTAGTCATGTTCTGAGCCACGAGAGTGTTGAGGTGGGTGACGACATGACCTACCCCGAAAAACCTATACAGATATTAGACAGAGCCGTCCGGAGTTTGAGATGGAAGCAGGTACCCCTAGTGAAGGTCTTGTGGAGGAGCCAGAGGTACGAGGAGGCTACCTAGGAGCCTGAGGCGACGATGTGAGAGTGGTACTCGGAGCTTTTTGAGGGTACGTCTTTTCGGACCGGCTTCAATCCTCTTTAAGTTTGTTATGCGTATGTTGTTCTTTTTCCGCACCCTAGCTAGCTCAAGTTTCGGGAATGAAACTTGCTTTAAGTTTGTTATGATGTTAAGACCTGTGCTGTTTGAGCCTTTTAAGATGTCTGGACTGTGGGTCAGATGTCTGGTAAGATGTCTGGACACCTTCCCAAACGTCAAGAAATCAAAAAATTTGACTACGAGCTCGTGTCTGCACGCGTGCTACGTGCAGACAGTACTCTCATTTTTCCTCCCCTTCTCTCTCTCCCTGCCTCCAGCAAAACCCTAACCCACCGATCTATAAAACCCCCTCCTCCTCTCTCATTTCTCCTCACTTCTCAGCCACCAGCCCCTTCCCCTCTTCTTCTCCACTCCAGCGAGAGAGGCAGCGCGAGCGAGGGAGGACACGGGCGGCGTCAACGAGGAGCGGTGTGAGGAGAGGAGGAGAGTGAGCTCGCAAGCTCGTGTGGGAGCTCACTAGTGAGCGCACGGCCGGAGCGACGCGTGCATGAGGCAGAGGAGTGCGTCGGGGAGGTCCTCCACAACACTGCTGCAACCGGAGCTGTAGGCGAGGGGGTGCAGCACAGCCACGCACAGCGCGAGAGCAGCGAAAGCATGTTCTGGTTTTGGGTTTTTCCCAGAATCAGACATTTGGAGTGACCTCCAAACGACGGTGCGGACGTCTGGAGGTGGTTCCAGACATTTGAGGAGAGGGCTTCATGAAGGTACATCCTCTTTGCAGATACGGCCATGTAGGCCGCTCCGTCGATACCCTATTGATGAGGGCCTCATCATGAACCCTAACTAGCATAATTTGATCTAAATAAGTGTGCAAAAGCTCCTACAAAACCTAAGGAAAAGCTTAACTCAGAGAATTCTGAATTTAAGAATAAAATAATTCATAAGGGGTAAAACTGCAATTTTACCAATGCAGTACACAAACGGGGTGTCTAAGGGTCTGAACATAGGTCAAATGGACTTAATAAGAAAGAAAGTGGGATAACCTGATCCGAAAAGGGTTATAGCAACTTCTTGGAATTAAATGACATTCTATAACCCTAAAAACAAACCTGCTTTAATTCACAAGGTTCCAGGCAGAATAAAAATCAACTAAACCCCTTAAAATTCATGGAAAAATATGCCCTAGGGTTTAGAACCTTCAATTTAGCCTTTGGAACCTATCTTGTCCTAAATTGAGAAGCATACCCAATTCTTGAACTAATTTAGGATTTTGTGCAAATTGACCGGTCAAACATGGTCAAACCTAAAATCAAACCTCACCATTAGATTCCTTAGGTCCAAATTAGGTTTATACCAAAATTTGGACCTAAGGGAAGGCCATCTTGACCGACTTTACAAATTGGTCCTCTTGAATTACTTTTTGAACCTTGCATTTAGCCCCCATCTTCTCTTTCGTTCTTTGCAAGACGACCCCTCTGCCACCCCACGCAAGCGCCCATACCTCCAACGACCTTGCACGGAGGATGGTGCCGCACAAGGTATGGGGGCTGCTCTCAGGAACGAAAGGGAGGTTCCCTGCATCGTCCTCTTTCGCAGGGACCCTCCCCCATGCCCTGCAGCTGCCCATGCCTTTGGCCAAAACAGGCTTGAAGGAAATGGCTGCCCCTGCCGCTCCTTATAAAGGTGCTGGCGAGGAGAGGATCTGGAGGGGGCGACGTGGGGAGCTCGTCGGAGAATGGCAGGAGAGCTGCCCATGCCTCTCGTGCGAATGCACGAGAGGAATGGGTCTACTCTCCTGCCATTCTCCGACGAGCTCCCCACGTCGCCCCCTCCAGATCCTCTCCTCGCCAGCACCTTTATAAGGAGCGGCAGGGGCAGCCATTTCCTTCAAGCCTGTTTTGGCCAAAGGAAACCCCTAATCCTCGTCTCCTCCTCCGGTCAAGCACCCACAGGCTCTGGCGACCTTTCCTCCTCCCCCTCTTCGCTCTGCTGCCACACCTGCAGCAGAGTTTACTCCATCTCGTCCTCTTGCGCTAGGCCGCACCATCTGGCGCCTTCCAAATCCCTTCCTCGTCATCGTTACCCCCTTTTTGGGCATCTTCATCTCCGATGCTGGTAGGCACGCGTCGAGCGCCTCCTTCCCCCCTTTCATCAATTAATTAGGTCAAAACCTTTCCCTTACTCTCCTCTCAATTTCCCCCTCTTCAACTGTCACTTTTAACCCTCAAGTGCCACTACCACCACCATCAGTTCCACCTCTGGCCACCAACTCCGGCGAGGCCGCTCCACCTCCACAGGCCATTCCATCCCTCGCCGACAATCCCATAAGCATCCCCTCACTCCACTCAACATCTCCCCCCACTCACACCACCACTCCACACACCCAGAACACCCCCCGAACACACCCACTCTCATGCACACAGTATGCCTTAGGCACGCACACTCTGGACACCTCACGCCACGCCGACACCCGTACCACCTTCGCCGTTCTCTAGAGAAGTTCCTTGAGATTTCTGACATGGTCGCGAGGCCGTTTTAGTGTTTTCAGGTCGCGCCTCCTCACCACCATTGACAACAAGCTTGGAGCAAGCTCACAAGCTTCTCCAAGTCTCTCCAGCTCCAGGCGTAAGCTGTTGTCGAGCCCGGATAGGTTGTTAATATGATGATTTTATTGTTGAAGTGTGTATAGTGGTTAACCTAAATCGGACTTAACCATCTCTTTACAAAAATTTTTAACCTGGCCTACTTGATTTCATCTTGTCACTTTTAGGCCCAGGGTCGAACTCAGGGAAGTGGGGTACAAGTCAAGTTTCTATGCCTTTCCTACAACGAGTCTCTTCCATTCGTTTATTGTGTTTTTGGTGTTTTTCTTATTTAGATTTTCTTTTGGTAATCTTTGTCCTTGAGGCACACCCTCAAAATTGGGTTCTTGGCTTTGAGCCAAAATAGAGTTCCAAGACGGGTCTTGCTATTCGCAAGACGGAGTACCTACAAGTCAAGGATTATCTTTTTCTTTTATATATATATTTTTATCTTTTTACTAATAGGAAAGCAAAACAAAAATCAAGTAATATAGTATATATATATAGGTATATATTATATATGTATAAAGGGGTGGCGGTGGAGGCGGAGATGGAGTGTAGCACGGTGTCGAGTTGGTCGTCGTCTAGAGAAATGTAACCAACAGGACGAAGTGCCGCGTGTAAGGAGTAGGATGGATGGTGGAAGATGAATGCGAACACACTTTTTTTGTACGCGTGTATCGGGCAATATCAGCAACTGGTGCAGATATTCCCGCGATACCACGTATGGTAAATAATGTGAAAATATATATATGTATATCAAATATAGGTATATATATGTAGTTATATATGTATATATGTATGTATATATATATATATAGGTATGTGTGTATATATATATATATGTGTGTATGTATAGATAGATATATGTATAGATCTATATATATATATATATCTGTGTGTGTGTGTGTGTGTATTTATATGTATATGAATGTATATGATACTATATAGATGTATATATATATTTGTATGTATATAGTAATATATGTATATATAGATATATGTAGCTAGATATATATATATGTATATATAGATGTATATGTAAGTAGGTGTGTATATATGTATATATATATATGTATACTAATATATAAGTATATAGGTACTACTATATGTATAAATATAAGTATATATATATATGTATATATATGTATGTATATATATGTATATAAATATATGTATATATATATATATATCAATATATATGTATACGTGTATATATATATATATATATATATATATATATATATATATATATATGTATAGAATAGGGTATAGGTGTGTGTGTGTGTGTGTGTGAAACTATGAGTGAATGTGTGTGCAAGCATCGGTGTATAGAGAGTGTTGTGAGAGAGAGTGAGAGAGATAGAGAAAGCGGGAGAGAGAGAGCTGCAGGTTAAGTCGTTTGCAGCTTTCCAGTGCCGTCTGGAGGTTCAAGTTCGCGAGCAGGCGTGCATCCACACAGACAAGCGGGCGCTAGAGGGCGAGGGCATAGAGAGAAGATACGCAGCGCACCGTGCTGTGTGAAGGCTGAAGCGGGCGTTCGCAGGAACGCGCGAAGGGAGTGGGTGATGTAGGCGCTGGGAGAGGGCTGGTAGACGTGCGGGCGTGTGCGGGCGACGTGGGTGGAGATGCGCGGGCAGGCACGTGCACGAGCGAACGACGGTCGCGGCCCGCCGGGTGACCGGTAAAGTGAGAAGCACACCGGTCGCCCCACTGTAGCCACAGTGTCGCGCAGACTCGCGTGAACAGTGGCTACAGTGGTCGTCAGCACCGCGCAACCAGGAGCTGCAGGTGGTGTGAGTGTGGCTGGCTCGCGGCTGGTGTGCAAGGAAGAGGGTCTATGCCGGCCGGTTGCGAGCGCGGAGAACTCGCGACAGAGCGCGCGGAGAGGGAGGCGAGGGTGCCTGCAGCTTGTGCAGAAGCTTGCAAGTGCTGGCAGGGGTACGGAGAAGCGCTTGGCCAGCTGCTGCAGAGGCGTGCAGAGGCCGGTTGTTGGTGGAAGAGAGTGCGACAGGGCGGAGAAAGTGGGAGGCGGAGAGGCCTGCAGGCGCACGCGGAAGGGGCTGGGGCACCTGCAAGCTTGCACGGAATGGCTGGGGGATGCTGCTACCTTGCCGCAGCTGCTACCGCCGAGCTTCTAGCTTCAGACCTTGAACCTTGCGTCCATGGCTGAAGGTACTGGAGCGGGAAAAAAAATAGGAAAGAGCCACCATGCCCACCAGCTCTTTGAAGAGCTGGGCGGGGGTGGTCTCACTGTGGTGGTGTGCACCACAGTGAGGGCTCCTGCCCACCGGGTGTCTCCGTGGAGGGCTGACGTATGGAGGGAGATGGAGGAGAGGACGGTGGTGGCCTGGAAGGAGAAAGTGTGCTGCTGCATTTTTTGGCTGGGACCAGGATCGGTTATGAAGATAGAAGCCGTGGTCTTTTATAAAGGAAGAAGGCATGGCTGGGAATGGCTGCATGTTGCTGCAGGGAGAGGTTGGAATGGCTTGGCAGGGAGAGGCAGCCGCAGGGAAGGGCAGCTGCAGGGAATGGCGTGCGAGGAAGAAATTGCTCCATGCAGCCGCGGGGAGAAAGATTTAAAAATCAAATGGAAATAAAAAAAGGGATGGGAATTTTGCAAAGATGCACTTGAGGAAAAATGTAAAATGCAAGGCCAATTATTTCATTCTCCTCCCTTCTCAATTAAATGCATGCATGCATGTATTTTTACAATGCAACTATGGAGACCTAATATGCATTGGTAATGCTAGGAAATAGCATAAGAAGGCACTATTGCAGGTGTATTTTTGAGGTGCAATCATACCCCCATGCCTATCTTTTGCTAGTCCCTAGCAAAACTGTATTTAGAAATTATCTTAAGCTGAAGATTTTCTTCTGAGGCGATATAGGTGTGTTTATTGTTGGATATTGTGAGAACCAATTGTAGAGAACACTACCAGTACTTTAAGCCTCACATGATAAAGATCATCACTCGACTAACCAGGACTCTTGATATTTAAACCTTAAGTACGATTTCCAGGACCCGGGAGGTTTTTTGCCGTACTCAAGAGCTCAAGAGATTTTGGCTTGTGCTTGGTGAAGGATCAAGACTGACCAGATGAACATTAAGACTCAAGCCCAAGGTTTCACGATTTTTTAAGTAAAGGTTGGTCCCAGTTTCAGCTCGTGTCTTCAAATTGACCCTTAAGAAGATGATGGAAACTCAACTCCCATTTTCTGACATTTGTGGCTCACAGGAAAACAAGGTATTTGTAACCTGCCCTGAAGAACTTCTTGTAGGGAGAAGACTTTACAGACATTTGTGAGATATACAGACTTATTTGCATCTTCTTTCTTTTTTTTGAAACACGTGTCATTAAATCTCTTACAACATTATTTGGAGGAGCACACTTTTCTTTTTGGTGGGAGAGTTTCTTTTCTTTTTTTTTTGGGGAAAAGAGTCGCTCCTAAACAGAAGACTAAAACCTGGGATAAAAAGTCTACCTGCACGCACAGGTAAGGACTCCACCTTCCCTATTGAACACTAAGGTTGGATCTTATGTTCACCTGGTCTTTCCTGATATGTGTAGTGTGAACCAAGTTTACTTAAGCTCTCAAGTAAAAGCAAACCAACAGATCCTGTACTGGTGTCTCAGGTACAAGAATACGTCCTTAGTTAGGAGAGATTCCGATCTATTTTGTCAATGCTCAAGTAAATTAAGCCCGAGCCTGAGTGAATCAAGCTTCTGTGGCCTGGAAAGTCTTCAAAGCAGAGGTTGAATATCCATATACACTTATTGAATTTTTGTTTCAGCTTTCAGATCATTACTAAACACCATTTATTATTATATATACATTTTTTTTTCTTTTTCTTTTTCTTGCATATTTATAAATAGGTAGGAACTGTATGATACCATAAAATACCCAGATCCTGTGGATGCCTATCCACCCCCCCATGCCAAACAATGCTATGTCCTCATATGCATGCAGGGACGGGTAGAGAAAGGACGAAAGATCGGGTAATGAGAGTTGAAGTGCAGGGTATACAGTAGGGTGGTAGGGTGGGTGGATGGTGGGTGGTGAAAGATCTGGCATTTTCTGGGACAAGAGTGTCCCAGGTGGATCGGAGAATAAATCGGGAAGAAGAAGTTGGCCCTCAGATTGGCCAAGAAGAGGGGCTTCTTGGATAGATGGATCCAAAAAGGAATAGCCCCAGTGAGTAGTATGTGGGCTCAAAGTCCCGGTGTGGATTTGCAAATCCACCTGATTTGGCGGGAAAGAAAGGGCAGTTCGGTCTTCAAGAGTATGGACCGGCGGTGAGCAGCCCGAATATGACTTAGACCACGAGGTATGGGAAGCGGAGAAAACCTCGTCAATAGTCTGGGCAGGAGAAGGTACGGGAATAGGGAGGGATGGGGGAACGTCACAGTATGTGTTGATCAGGCCGTCGTCAGGTAATTCGTAGCAGTCTGAATAGGTCCCAATTAGTCCGATACACGCGCTGACGGTCATGTCCTCGTCAGATGTGTCATCCTCGATGCAATCACAATCAAAGTTCTTGGCTGCCTTGAAGATGTTAAGCTTGAGCTTTTTAGATCCAACGGCAATCTCAATACAGCCCGACTCGCAGTCGATAAGGGAGCGGGCTGTGGCCAAGAAAGGTCGGCCGAGGATGATCGGACAATTAGAAAGTGAACTAGGAACTTCCATATCTAAAACAAGAAAGTCAACAGGAAAACAGGGACTGTTGACCCTAACCACCACGTCTTCCACCACACCCTTCGGGATTTTGACAGAATGGTTTGCCCACTGTAACGTGACAGGGGTGGGTTTCAGATTTCCCAAGGAAAATTTTTAGAGTATGATGGTCGGCATGAGATTGATGGAAGATCCTAGATCAAGCAGGGCACGGTTAAAATTGCAGCCTTGGATGCTACAGGAAATCAGTGGTGTGCCCAGATCTTTCTGCTTCGGTGGTAGGTTTGACAGTATAGCACAACTCGCATGAGGCGAGAGAACCACCGGATTCTTAGTTTTCTTTAACTGTCGCCTGGGTGTTGTGTAGTCATTGAAAAATTGGACGACAGTAGGTATGTAATCGATAGCCTCGAGCAGGGATACCTTGATTTCTACATCCCTGAACAAATTACGCAGGTTATCAAAAGTCCTGCGTATCTTTCTATTTGCCTTTTGGCTCCCTCAGTAGAGCCTCAGGGAATGGAACTGATTCTAGCACCAATTTGGGTGTATCATCCTCTCGCGAATGCGATGCGCATCTCGAATGAGAGGGCGATGAAGAAGATGGGCCAGGATCAGGTCGAGGCAGATCAACGGTCTACTTACCGCTCCTCGTAGTGATAACATTGGACGATGTAGGTCCAGTGGGATCATATGGAGGAGGAGGGTTCGCAATAGGGACATAAGAGTGCGGTGCTGCAGCGAGATTAGCCTGAAATCCTGGTGGAATGCTCGGAGCTTGCAGAATTTGATTAACCTGCCCCTGAGAAGGTCGTACCTGTGGTTAAGGACCACAGGGTACGAAGTTTCGCGGGTTTGGAACAGGTTGGGCGGGAAGAGTGCCCTGAGATCGAGTCACAATGCATAGTTGACTGATCTCAACATTGTGCTGCGCCAAATGGTGCTGAAGAGAGGTCATGTTCTCTTTATGGTGCTTTGACATTTCCGTCATCATTCACATCAATTTATCAAGAGGACTTGATGCGTGTTTTGTTTGCGGTACGTAAGGGCCTGATGGCAGGTTCGCCATAGGATTAGACTGGGCCCTTGGGATGACGGGTGCAGACGGTTGCATTGGCCCACTCACGGGGTTTTGGTGCTGCGGGTTGTTGGACCATGCGAAATTCGGATGATTTCTCCACCCTAGGTTATAAGTGGCAGAGAATGGGTTGTTCCCCAGGGCACAAGCGTCTTCTATGCCAGAAGACGCATCCGCATGTAAGTATGCGTCCGAGCACATGGAGGCTTGGTCCTCCGTGTCAAAATACTGGCTTGCAGAAGCCAAATCCACATGACTTACCGAGTCACTCGGTGCGACACTCGGCAAGGAAGGTCTTGCAGGGTTTCTCGAGATAAGCCTGGTGTTGGAAGAATTGGAATTGTGACGAAGTGGTGAGGTGGGGGTGTTTGCCATGTTTGTGGAGGAGGAGGACGATTCGGCTTGTTTTCTAGATTTATCAGTCAATTCAAACAGTTCAGGGTTTTGTGACCTCCTCCCAAACATGCACTATCGTAGGAAGAGTTGGGGAGATGAGAAGGGAAAAGAGATGAGAGAAACGGCACCGCAAAGGAACACTTGATGACAAATCAATACAATCAAATTTCTAACCTCTACAGTGTGCCCTTAGACCTAAAGATCTAAGTTACCTGCTATCACGGACTACGGAACCGAATGCGAGCACCACGGAACCACCGGGCCAGATTGAAAGGCCGTTTGCCCTAGTCTTAGACACCCGATAGCACGCGGGAACTCTCACCAGCACGTAGTCGCTACACGCAGGTAGTTAGACCTCCAATCCATAAGAAGGGTCAAGTTACTACCAATTTTAGTTAGAGGCTTAGGGTCAAGTGATTTTGTAATGTGAAGGGCGTTGTTTACGGGTAATGCCCAAGTGATTGATTTTCAGAGTGTGTAAAACAAGCATGCAACGGGGAAATCTCCCTGAATTGAAGTTTTTAATTGGTTAATGGTTTTTAGAGTTCAGCCTTAAGTAGTATGGATTTTAGGATTTCACTGAAATACCAATTCAACCAATCTCCAGGTTTTGTGAGAATACAAGTTTTCTTTCTAAGCCCAAGAAACCCTTCTTCAATATCAGTTAGTTAACGCATGCTAAAATGCAATGGGCTACCCTAAATGGAGATTTCTATGTGTGGATGCACGAATCAGTTTTATATTAGTGCGAAAGGGAGCCAAAGCACTTCAATTCAAGTGCTCCCAATCACCAAAAAGATTTCCACACACAAGGCTCAACCAGAAGATAAAGAAAATCAAATTGTTGGGGGTTGAGGTATTCGGGATCGAATCTTAGGCAAGTTGAAAAGTTGTGGCGGGGTTGGAAATAACTCAATTCCAAGTCTCCCCACCAAAAAGGTGATCCTGAATTGTAGATAAGTGAGGCAAAAGAGGGGTGCAATCAATCTTTTTATATTTGCCTCATAGAATACTTCACACGGTGAAAAATTCAAGAATCAAGATTCTTGGATTTTCGCTATGCGAAGTAGGGCGGGAAATCCCGGGGCGGTGGGAATGAAGACAATCAATCAAACAAGTGAATTTTAGTCCACTTGCCCCAAGAGATCCCAAGAAGTTTTTTTAGCTTTTTTTTTTTTTATTAAGGTTACAAGTTAACCTAGGTTGCTAAGAAGAGAAGACCTACTTGTTCGGCAACATGTGCGAAGCTCCAATGCAGTGTCGGCGTCTTCATGCTCTCATTCCCGCCTTGGATCTGCTCACGTCTTCGACTTCATTTTCCTGCCTTTTCCTTGCAACAGGTTCACCTACACACCAAAAACAGAGATACTCGTGAAGAGAGAAGAGAAAAATTGAAAGGAATTGAATACAAACTTACTTAAAGGTGCACTTCCCCGGCAACGGCGCCAGAAAAGAGTATGTTGTCGAGCCCGGATAGGTTGTTAATGTGATATCGTTGAAGTGTGTATAGTGGTTAACCTAAATAGGACCTAACCATCTCTTTAAAAATTTTTAACCTGGCCTACTTGATTTTATCTTGTCACTTTTAGGCCTAGGGTCGAATTCAAGGAAGTGGGGTACAAGTCAAGTTTCTACACCTTCCCTATAACGAGTCTCTTCCATTTGTTTATTGCGTTTTTGGTGTTTTCCTCATTTAGATTTTTTTCTGGTAATCTTTGTCCTTGAGGCACACCCTCAAAATTGTGTTCTTGGCTTTGAGCCAAAATAGAGTTCCAAAACGGGTCTTGCTATTTGCAAGACGAAGTACCTGCAAGTCAAGGATTATCCTATCTCTTTTATATAAATTTTTATCTTTTTGCTAATAGGAAAGCAAAACAGAAATCAAGTAAATATAGTATATATATATATATAGGTATATATTATATATGTATAAAGGGGTGGGGGTGGAGGCGGAGATGGAGTGTAGCACGGTGTCGAGTTGGTCGTCGTCTAGAGAGACGCAACCAACAGGATGAAGTGCCGCATGTAAGGTGTAGGATGGATGATGGAAGATGAATGCGAACATGCTTTTTTTGTACGCGTGTATCGGGGAATATCAGCAACTGGTGCAGATATTCCCCCGATACCACGTATGGTAAATAATGTGAAAATATATATATGTATATAAATATATAGGTATATATATGTAGTTATATATGTATATATGTATGTGTATATATATATATAGGTATGTGTGTATATATATATGTGTATGTATAGATAGATATATGTATAGATCTATATATATATATATATCTGTGTGTGTGTGTATTTATATGTATATGTATGTATATGATACTATATAGATGTATATATATATATGTGTATGTATATAGTAATATATGTATATATAGATATATGTAGCTAGATATATATATATGTATATATAGATGTATATATAAGTAGGTATGTATATATGTATGTATATATATATATATATACACACTTAGTTATATAGGTAATAATATATATATAGATATATGTATATTTATATATATATATATGTGTATAGATATATGTATATATTTAAGTATATATGTATATATAAGTATATAGATATATGTATATATATATATATATGTATACTAATACTTAGTTATAGAAATACTAATATATATATAGATATAAGTATATATATGTATACTAATACATAAGTATATAGGTACTACTATATGTATAAGTATAAGTATATATATATATGTGTATGTATATATATGTATATAAATATATGTATATATATATATCAATATATATGTATACGTATATATATATATATATATATATGTATGTATGTATATAATAGGGTATAGGGGTGTGTGTGTGTGTGTGAAAGTGTGAGTGAATGTGTGTGCAAGCGTCGGTGTATAGAGAGTGTTGTGAGAGAGAGTGAGAGAGAGCGGGAGAGAAAGAGCTGCAGGTTAAGTCATCTGCAGCTTTCCAGCGCTGTCTGGAGGTTCAAGTTCACGCACAGGAGCGCATCCATGCAGACAAGCGTGCGTTGGAGGGAGATAGCGCGAAGAGAAGATACACAACGCACCGTGCTGCACGAAGGCTGAAGCGGACGTTCGCAGGCGCGCGCGAAGGGAGCGGGGATTGCAGGCGCTGGGAAAGGGCTGGCAAACGCGCGGGTGTGTGCAGGCAACGTGGGCGGAGACGCGCGGGCAGGCACGCACACGGGCGAATGGCGGTTGCGGTGCATCGAGTGACCGATAAAGTGAGAAGCTCACCGGTCACCCCACTGTAGCCACAGTGTCGCACAGACTCGCGTGAACAGTGGCTACAGTGGTCGTCCACGCCACGCAACCGGGAGCTGCAGGTGGTGTGACTGTGGCTGGCTCGCGGCTGGCACGCGAGGAAGAGGGTCTGCGTTGGCCGGTTGCGAGTGCGGAGAGCTCGCGACAGAGTGTGCGGAGAGGGAGGCGAGGGCGCCTGCAGCTTGCGCGGAAGCTTGCAGGTGCTGGCAGGGGTGCGGGGAAGTGCTTGGCTGGCCGCTGCATAGGCGCGCAGAGGCCGGTTGCGGGCGGAAGAGAGTGCGACAGGGCAGAGAAAGTGGGAGGTGGAGCGGCCTGCAGGCGCGCACGGAAGGGGCTGGGGCACCTGTAGGCTTGCGCGGAATGGCTGGGGGCTGCTGCTGCCGCAGCTGCTGCCGTCGAGCTTCGAGCTTCAGACCTTGAAGCTTGTGGCCATGGCTGAAGGTGCTAGAGTGGGAAAAAAAATAGAAAAGAGCCACCACACCCACCGGCTCTTTGAAGAGTTGGGCGGTGGTGGTCTCACTGTGGTGGTGTGCACCACAGTGAGGGCTCCTGCCCGCCGGGTGTCTCCGAGGAGGGCCGACGTATGGAGGGAGAGGGAGGAGAGGACGGTGGTGGCCTGGAAGGAGAAGGTGTGCTGCTGCATTTTTTGCCTGGGACCAGGCTCGGTTTTGAAGGTAGAAGCCGTGATCTTTTATAAAGGAAGAAGGCATGGCTGGGAATGGCTGCATGCGGCTGCAGGGAGAGGTTGGAATGGCTTGGCAGGGAGAGGCAGCTGTAGGGAATGGCACGCGAGGAAGAAATTGCTCCATGCAGCCGTGGGGAGAAAGATTTAAAAATCAAATGGAAATAAAAATAGAGATGGGAATTTTGCAAAGATGCACTTGAGGAAAAATGTAAAATGCAAGACCACTTATTTCATTCTCCTCCCTTCTCAATTAAATGCATGCATGCATGTATTTTTACAATGCAACTATGGAGACCTAATATGCATTGGTAATGCTAGGAAATAGCACAAGAAGGCACTATTGCAGGTGTATTTTTGCGGTGCAATCATAAGCTCCAAACGACGCGGAAGACTTCCGCGAGTGTGCCTAGGTCTTCAATTGGGGACGCAAGCCTCGGCTACTGCCCCAATCGCTCGAAGCCTCCTGCCTGCAGGCATGCGAAGCAACAGGTGGGACTTTAGTCCCACCTCGAAGTGTTCTAGGCTGTTCACCTCGAAACACTGGGGTGAGGTCCCTCCTCACCTATTCACCGGGTTTCATCCACGACACTGCCCACGCAGACCTGACCCGCAACCCGTTTACCCTAACTCGTGCACTCCTCGCACACCACACCCACGCCGGTGCGCCTGGACCTAGGCGCGCGACTGACCCAATAACCCAGCTCTGGGAGAGCGTACCGAAGAGAGATTCAGAGAGAGAGAGACGTGAGGAAGGGTAGGGGTAGGTTTTGCGCTGGTGTATGTGTAGGGAACAGGTAGGGAAGAAGAAGAGGGGCGGCGAGGACTTAGTTGCAAAGAAGCAGCAGCAGAGAAGAAGAAGAAGGAAGAAGGAAGGAGCTGCTGAAGAAAGGAGCTAAAGGAGAAGGCAGGGCCAGAAAAAAAAAAGAAAGGAAAAGAGAAGGAGGATGCCTCTGCCGCACAGAAGAAGCCAAGAGAAAGAAAGAAAAGAAAGAGAAAAAGAAGAACCACAGCAGAGAAGTAGAAAAAGGAAGAAGAAGCTGTTCAGAGAAGGAAGGGCCAGAGAAAAGAGAAGAAGAAGAAGAAGCCAAAGCAGAAGAAGAAGAAGAAGAAGAAGAAGAAGCCGATTAGATAAGGCGTCTGATTTCTTAATCAGACGTCCAAGAAAGGGAAAGGCAAAGAAAGAAGAACAGGAAAAGAGAAGAAGAAAAAGAAGAGAAAGAAAAAGAAAAGGAGTTTTTTTTTTTTTGCTCATTCTCTCTTAAAATTTTTGTAAAACAATATGTAGTTAATTGTGAATTTATGTTTCTAAAATGACGTATGCTCCCTGAGTTCGACCTCGGGATATTTTAAAATCTCAAGTAATAAATAAAATTAAAGTGTTAATCGTCTTTCATAATACTGCAACGAATACATCATGAAGACAGCGAACACTTTTTGGCGCATGCCATTGCCGGGGAGCAACGGCCATTTTAGAAAATATTTATTCACAATTTCTGACTTACTACTAACTTAAGCTCTTCTCTTTTGTTGTGCAGGCACAGGAAATCAAGAAAAAGCATAGGAAAACAAGAAGGAAACAAGCAGCCGCACAACAACCATGCCAAGGGACAGGTAATTTTCTATCCTCTTAAGCCCCTGCAATTCTAAAGAGGAAGAAAAAGAAAAAAAGCAATTTAGGAATAACCTGTCTTCCATACCTAGTAAGTCATAAAAGTTGCCTATTTTCAATTTCAACACATTCTATCTATACATCCATTAAAGGTATTTAGAGCTAAAACCTTCTTGCTTGAGCCCTAATTACCTAATCTTGAGCCAACTAACTGGACCAATTAGAGCCAACTTGAGACTTAATGCTATGGTTTTAGAGACACACTTTCTAAATCAAGAATTGAGAATCTCCAAAAGAAGTGTGCCTAAGCCATTTCTTGAAATCATCTATCAAGAGAAACCCTAAGCAATTCGGCTCTTAAAACACTTGAATCTTAAAAGGCAAGACCTAATAAGCTCTCAAAGGAAGTCATAGGTGAAGTTGATCCCTTGGATCAACCAACATTTAACTTAGGTCACTCTTTGCGCTCAAAAGGTTAAAGTTCAAGTGAAACCCTAAGCACCTTGATCCTAACTAAAAGTGGTAGACTTAAGAGGTCAAGGTCCCCATTCTAGTCTACCTAGAATCTCAGTGACAAGAGAGGTCGGGTGGGGGAAACCCTGTAACCCGTGGGGGCGCTCTACCGTGTAGGGGTCTTTGCGGGACTCACCCTCTCTAGCTACCCTAGTAATTCTTAGGTGGACAACCTTCTGATTAAGGGGTCCATCTGCCCCGAACCTCTATAGTCACCCAACATTTTGGGTATCTCGATTGGGTCCATCACCTGCTAACCTCATCTAATCCATCGGTGCATGTTTGGTAGGAGGTCCTTGAAACCTCCTCTAGAAATTCACTCTCCCTGAGGCCGAACCTTGGTACCCTTGTTTGTGTAACCAACTCTTCACATAGACCTCTCCTCTGATTCCGAACCCAACTCACCTTCTTCATCCATAATGGCTTAGCCAGTTGAGGAAGAGAACAATCTTGAGCACCAACTCCAGTGACTCAATGACCTCTTCCAGAACTTCATGAACCCACCGCAGCATCCCATGATGTGAGATCACTATAATCCCGCTGCGGTGGCAATTGAGCCTCGAGTCAGAATCCCAACTGGAGGACCTAATTCTGAACTGAAGCCCAACATGATTCATGCCATACCTAAATTTCATGGGCTTAATTCTGAAGACCCCTTTCAGCACATCAAACAGCTAAAGCATCTGGCCCAGACCTTCGGGTCAGATGCGCATAATCGGGATATCTTACTCATGATGATGCTCTCTTTCTCCCTTATGGACAAGGTAGCCCATTGGTATCAGACCCAAACCCGTCCGATCAATACTTGGGAGGAACTTCAATCCGAGTTCTTGAAAAAGTTCCTCCCCGTTGGTCGGACCAATGCCTTGCGCCATCAGATCACTCACTTTACTCAACAGACGGGAGAACCTCTTCATGAGGCATGGGATCGTTTTCAGCATCTCATGAGGAAGTGCCCCCATCACGGAGTTCCTAAATGGGAACAAGTCCAGTCTTTTTACCAGGGACTCCATGAGGATATTAGACTATTCGTCAATGCAACTTGCGGAGGGAATATCATGGGTCAACATGAGGACACCGTGTGGGAGATTCTCGAGAATATGTGAGAGAACTCCATCAATAATGACTCCATGGGACTATTCGACAGGAAAAATACCTGCACATCGACGAACCTTAGGGGAGCACATGAAACGCAGGGCCTGTCCGCATCAGTCGACATGGAATTAATGGCCAGTCGATTGGATAAGGTCTCTATTATTAAGAAGAAGGTGGATGAGCTGACTCAGCATCTGCAGCGAGCCACCTCTGCGCAAAACTCCTTTGCACAACCTCCTCCCACACGAGAGACTATGTAGAACATTTTCCACCGACCTTCTCCTGGGGTGGAGTCGTATCCACCCCCATCTGACTCTCGGATCGGAGGAACCTCCGATCCTTTCTATTCTAGCCAGGGGAATTCTACTCCCCCATTCTCTAACTTTTCTAAAGCTCCTCAGACCTGCGAGGACCTCAACACCATCCAGAATGACCCATTTTCCAATACCTACAATCCTGGATGGCGAAACCATCCCAACTTTCAATGGGCGGGGAATTCCCATAATCCAAGACCACCCTTTCAACCCCGTCCACAAGCACCTTGTCCTTACCAGCCGCCTCAGCCTCGGCCCAACCTCACTTATCCATCCAGGACAAACTAAGACCAAATGTCCCTCATCCTCCAGACTTTGGCTGACATTCAAAGAACAAATGCGACTATTCAAAAGCAACACAAGGATAAAATCACAGAGGTTCGAAACCAACTGACCCAGTTGGCAAATTCTCGCCAGCCAGGCACGCTTCCTTCTCAGCCTCTACCCAACCCTAATAGCGTGCCAACCCAGCGGCATGTTATGAACCCAAACCCAGGCCAAGCACACATGATTTATCAGGCCCCTTCTATTCCTTCACCTCACGGGATGGAAGCTTCAACTTCTTATGCGGGTTATCAACAGCAGCAGTCCATTCTACCAACACCAGGCAACCCGTAGTGGTAAGGAGACCTAAGATCCCCCTTATCCAAACCACTCCAAGCCTAGTAGTGACCCGAATTCTAGGACAGTTATCCAGGATGTTCCTATCCCCATCCCAGATCAAAAACCTGGACCTATCCTAGAAGAACCAACCAAGGTTCCATTTCCCAAGGCCTTGACCAAGGGAAAGAAGACAACCAAATCCGTGGCTCCTGAGGAGGACTTGGTCAAGCTCTTTGAGTAGGTCCAAATAAACATCCCCTTATTGGATGCAATCCGCCACATACAGGCTTACGCACGATTCTTGAAAAATGTGTGTACACCTCAGCGTAAGCCGAGAACCAAGAGTGGGAGTCAAATTGTACTGTCAGAGTAAGCCAACTCTGTAATCCTGAGCAGACTCCCACCCAAGGCAAAAGACCCAGGCACTCCCCTGATTTCATGCAAGATCGGTGAAACCCAGTTCAACAGAGCATTGTAAGACTTAGGTGCTTCCATAAACTTGATACCCACATCCTTACTCAACCACCTAGAAGAATTTGAGCTGAAACCGACTGAGGTGACACTACAGTTAGCAGATTGATCTATCAAGTCACCAAAAGGGATTATTGAGGATGTTATTGTAAGGGTGCGGGATTTTTACTTCCCTGTGGACTCATAGTCTTAGATATGGATGCACCTGAGAACCCAAGGGATACACCAATCATTCTAGGGAGACCTTTTCTGGCCACTGCAAGGGCCAACATAAGTTGTGAGGAGGGCCAAATAGAACTGAAATTTGGGAATCAGACTCTCAAAATTGATATCTTTAAGGCCCAACAGGGGATCAATTGCGGTGTGATTGCGCAGCAATCATAGGTCTTAATTGGCCTAGATTAAGCTAGGACTTAGCATAAGTTAGGATTATTCATGCATGCATACGCATTATCTGCATCTTTACCGCTTTCCTCGAGCTATGCATAAAATAATGTTATAATGTGCTGATTAAGTGCATTATGTCGATTGCAGGGAATAAGCTGATCAGGAGCTGGATCTGAAGCTGGATTAGGAATAACAGGAGTTGTAGTAGAGCTGGAGCAGAAGGCCTAGTTTAGATGTAGGAATAATAATGTAAGGGGGTTAAAAGTTTGCTATTCTATTAATTAGGAATAAAGCAGTAAAATGTGAAGAGCTTAGGTCTATCCTAGCCCTAGGATAGCCTAGAGACTTCCCCAAGCCTTAGCCACCCTTAGATTAGGTCACAACACCCTAGGAAGCCCTAAAACCCTAGTTCCAAACCTTCTCTGGACGTTCAGATAAGTTTTAAGACATCCAGGACCCTTAGCCAACCACACACTTCAAACCCACTTTTGCAGTGTTATTGGACGTCCAGACACTTTCTCAGACGTCCAATTTCTGCAGAATACCCAAAACAGAACCCAAAATCCTTCTTGACTTTGATTGGACGCTGATAGCGAAATACGCGTGATTTGTAAAAGCGGGTTTTTAACGTCATTGTAACACGCGAATCCGCTTTCGCTTTTAAATTTATATCCTAGATAGGGGAGTATCTAGGGTCGTCCAAGGAGGCAAAAATTGCAAAATTAATCGTCTTGCTTGCAGATAGATCTCAACTTTCGTTTTGATATTTTTCAATATGTAATTTTTTTTTGTATTTTGAAAAGACGAGGGCAAAGTGCAGATTGTAGCTAAAAGAACTAACACCTACAAATGATTAACTAAAATCTAAAAGATAGAAATATCTTCTTCCTAAGCTCACTCTAGGCAAGTGGAGGCCTAGGGTAATTAGGAAGAAGAGGTGAAACAAGTGCTAGAACCAAAACAAACAAGTGCAATAAAAAGCTAAAAGAAGGCAATTTTGATTGAGTAGAATAAGTGTTCTTTTCAAGGACAAGTAGAGGAATGCTTCTACTAGAATTAAACAATCTAAAAGCAAGAAAAGAAACACAAATCCTCTTGTAACAATGGTGAAGAAGGTTGTCTTCTTGCTCCAAGCCTAGCTGCTCCTTGGCTTGAAAAGAGGGCTTCCTTCTCCTCCTTCCTTGAGAGCTCCTCCAAGGTGGAAGCTACCACCTTTAATGCTCTCTCCAAAGGGGTGGGCGTGCATCACCCTCAAAAACTCCTCCAAGGTGGCGTGACCACCTTCAAGATCTCCTCCAAGATCTTCCTTGCCTGGCTTCTCCTTTGGCTGGCATGACCCAAGAGAGAAGGGAAGAGGGGAAGGCACCAAGGGGACAGAATATCCCCTTAATCTTCTTCTTCTTCTTCTCTATTGGATGTGGGCTTCTTGGTGGAATATGAGAGTGAAATTGCTAGCCAAGGATGACTTGAATGGTGGTGGGTAGTGGTCTTTTTATAGGGTAGGATGGGGGGTTAAGGTGCCCCTTGAAATGGAGGGCTAGGATGGAAGAATGGAGGTGGTTGGTGATCCTATGGCTAAGGAGAGCTGGCGCCAACTCAAGGGGTGTTAAAGGGGGTAGTTATGGTGGTGTTGGTGTCTTTTGATGGTGGAGAGACACCACCATGTTGGCGCCAACATGGGGTCTTCTAGAAGGGGGGTTAGGTGGATGGTGGAGATGGGTTCAAGGGGGATTGTGTGGTGGAGATGAGGGCAGATTTTGCAGGGAAAAGTGGCGCCATTAAGGGGTGGTTATGGGTATTTTTTGGTGCCACTTTTAGGTGTCTTTTGGAGGTGGTGGGTAGGTTAGGTTGGTGCCAAGTAGGTTAGCTTATGTGGAGCTTGGGTGGAGCTAGTTGGGTGGAGTTGGTAGGTGGGTTTTTGGGGTGGTACAAGCCAAGGAAGTTGGAGCATAGCTAAGCTAAGCTAAGCTAGCTTAGCTAATGGAGGAGTAGAGGAGAAGGTGTTGGAGCTAGAGTTTGGAGGGAGGAGCTGAGGAGAAGTCTGGAGCTAAAATTAGAGCTGGCTGCTGCTGAAGAGGCTGGCATGGAGCTATTCTAGCTGGCTTAACTTGCTAGTTCTTTGCTAGCTACTAAGACGAGCTAAGGTAATCTAGCTTCTACCATAATGAGCTAAGGTGAGCTGGGTCTGGTCCTCCCGGGGAGAATCAAGCTGGTTGAGGCAACTAAGGTAGTTTAGCTCAACTGAGTTGAGCTAAGCTGAGTCCCCGGGAGCTGGACTTGAGCTTCCTAAGCTGGGATGAGTTCTTCTTCAGCTGGCTGGAGCTGAGTTGAGCTGGATGTAGCTGGATCTGAGCTGGGGTGAACTCCTGTCAACTTAGCTGAGCTAGCTAGAGCTCCCTGTGGACTAGTGGGAGCTGAGATGAGCTAGACTCAACTAAGTTGAGCTGGATCTGAGCTGACTTGAGCTAGGGTGAGCTAAGGTGAACTCTGTTGAGCTGCCATCCAGCTGAGATTAGCTGAATGGTGCTGGGATGAGCTAACCCTAGTTCAAGTAAGCTAGGTTCCAGCTGCGGTGAGCTGGATCAAGCTGAGGTGAGCAGGATCAAGCTGAGGTGAGCTGGATTAGGCTGAGTTCCAGCTAGTCTGGGCTTCTCCTTCACCATTTGCCTTCTTGAGTGCTAGGGTTTTAGGGATCTATATATCTGTACATCCCTAACACTCACAAAAACATATTAAAAAGATAATAAAAAATGCAATGCATGCCTAACCTATTTTATGCCTAAATGCAGCCCAAAAACCCGTTTGCGGAGTAAAATCCTAAGAGCTAGGTTTGTTATAATGCATAAGAATGATGATAAACTGGCATTTATCAGACATCCAAACAACAAGTCTGGACTTCTGATTTTTGAGTATAAGACGTCTGATTCTATGATTAGACGTCTGGTACTGCTCTCCAATTCCTATTTTGAGATTTAAGCCTTGATCTTGGATCTCTAGGTCCCTAAACCCAATTCCAACCCCATAGGAACATAAATTAAGGTGCCCTAACCCTAGTACATCACCTCTAGACCTCCCTAAGGACCTAATTAAGTCCTCACTAAACCTAATTGACTTGGATCTTAGTCAATTCCATCAGCCTATTCAATTGGACTCATTGAGTCCAATCGAGCCCTAATCTCAGCACACACTGTCCAATTGGACTCAGTGAGAGTCCAATTGACCTAGACCTGACTTAATTGAGTTGTTTTACTCTCAATTAAGTTTCCACACACCCAATTAAACTTGTATTAAGTTTAATTGTACTTTACCTTAATGAATTAGGGTTTATAACCCTAATTTGAGACCTACCTTGACCTAAACCCATTAGAACCCAACCTAATCAACCTAGCCACCTAAGTTTTGACCCACACACACCCACACACACCATCCACACGAAAATATCTAGCCTAGAGTTCTCTAGAACTCTCTACCATGTTTGGTTGCCTTGGTTGCCAAAAATAGCAACCAAGAGCCATTCAATTTTTAGATCCACATTTGGTGGATCTAAAAACCACCATCCACCCTCTCTCTCTCACTCTCCCACGAGGTCCCACCATAGTCCTCTCCAGAGAATTCCATAATTCTCTAGAGAGCTTCCCTTAGGTCTATAAAAAGACCCCATGGGTGGCCATTTGCACCCATTCACTTCCTTGGCATCCATTCCACTTAGAATAGCCACTTCCATCTCCACTCCACCTCCACAAGTTGAGCACCACCATGGAGGCCACCATCTCCACACCAGGAAGCTGGATCAGCTCCCCAACCTCTCTCCAAGGGCCAGCCTAAGTTCCATTGGTCGCCCCTCCTTCTCTCAACCATTCAAAGGCCATCGGGGACCACCCCTGAATGCCCTTCCATTCTGCTAGATTTAGATTATGCTCTTCGTATATTTACTGTGTTTATTTACTACTTAGTAGTGTAGTCTTACTTCTCTCCCAATGATGCATTCGAAATCCCCCCATCGATTCTTGTATGCAATCATTTTCTGGTAGCTAGATTTAATTTTCAAGCATTTATGTACAAGCTTTCCTCTAGATTCCTTGTGCAACAACTCCCAAATGAATGAATGAAAACACATTTATATATATATATATATATCTCTATCTGTTTGAAATCACCATGAGCTTAATGATTGCTATTATCTTTTGCGTGATTAATGTTTCCTGTTTCTAACTCTTAATATTCTTGCAACTAAGGATGTCGTACGTAAATACGTAATAATCATGAACCAGCATGCGATTCTAAACAAAGTAGAGCGGCAAAAAGATCAATTTCAAAAGTAAAAGCAACGCCTCCCAGAGACGAACGACCGGGACTCAAGTCTCGTTATCTTTAGAAATCAATTTTTGACGAACGCTTTTGTGCGACTATACTACGATTTCCGACGACTTCCAACAAATGGCGCCGTTGCTGGGGAGGCAACGTCATTTTCTTTGATTTTGATTTGGAACTATCACTAACGAATTGGCCTCTACTTTGTTCT
Source organism: Thalassia testudinum (assembly GCA_037157565.1). NCBI lineage: Eukaryota > Viridiplantae > Streptophyta > Magnoliopsida > Alismatales > Hydrocharitaceae > Thalassia > Thalassia testudinum. The sequence continues at coordinate 36,125,216 of JAZHRO010000049.1, forward strand.
TGATGTGCAGGACAACACGGAAGAAAAACAGGATCTGCGCACACAACGAGCGCGGAAAAGAAATCAGGTGCACATCACATTCTCTTAGATTAGGTTTATTTTCTAAACCCTAAGACTAGATCTACTTCCTGCAATTTCTTTTGAAAAAAAAAGGGAGATTTTTTTCATTTTCGTAAAAAAATTATAAAAAAAAGAGGAGAAAAATTTTGAAAAAAATCTACAGTAGGTTCCCTTTTGAATCTAGGTTAAAAAAAGTAAAAAAGAAAAAAAAAGAGATATTTTTGTTGAATCTTTTGAAAAAATTCTTTTTGAAAAAAAAAGAGTGCAAAAGATTAAAAAAAAAAAACATTTTTGGTGGAAGGCTTGAATTTCAAGTTCAAACCTCTTTAAAAGCTTTTCCACCACCTTCTGATTTTCGACCAGATTTCAAATCTCACTTAAAAATTCGATTGCCGAAAAATTCGTCAGCGAAAAATTCTAAAATTTGGGCTGAACCTTCATTTTCAAACCAACTTTCAAATGCCTTCATTACTTTGAAGAATATCCAAGTATAAAATTTTTCAAAATTCGCGAAGTGCACGGGGGTCACATTGACCTAGATTCAAAATTTTTCAAATTTCCAAAAGCGATTCCGAGCAATTCACAAATCTGTTTTGACTAAAAATGGTGGGGTTTGAAAGCTGATCTAATTGCTTTATTTTTCATATTTTTCCTGAATTTTTGAAGATCATTTGATACTGTTTCAAAGTGAAAAACCATCTAGGGGTCAAAGTTCCAATTCTGGCCCCCTGATATTTAAAATTCCCTAAAAATTTGGTTGAAACAGTAAAAAAATTCCAAAAAAAATTCTCTGAAAAACTAACTGAAAAAGGAATCGACTCGCAAAATTTCAAATTAATTGGATTCCGATTATTATTAGAGAATCAATAATATTTCTGTGGTCTGTTGAAATAGAAAAAACCGTAGAAGTGCATGCGACTTAGGTTGAACCTTTAGGGTCAAAAATAGAGACCACACTTTTGGCTAACCTAGACTTTATCAAGTCTAGTTAGCCAGTGAGCTTGGTCACCTTGTGGGCCACTCACCACAAACCCCACTGAAGAAAACGGGTTAAAAACTAATTTTAAAACACGAAATCAACCCGAGTTTGTTGTCGTACTACTGGATGAGTTTAATCTCTCTTGCCAAACCTGGTGACTAAGTCTGCGGGGTAGTGTCAAATGACCGCGGCTCGGGGGACAATGGAACCGGAGGCGTAAGCCAAAGGAAGAACCTTCCCCTTAGTCCCCTCGTAACCAGACTGGCTGGGTTAGCTTGAGAGGCGGGGTTCACTTTCAGTCGGTTGTACGAAGAACTTATCTTCAGGAATTCAAATCCCTAACGAAAAATCTGGTCACCTGATCTATAAGGACCACTTGATTGACAGGGCCTTAGCCTTGTCCTACGTGGCTACACCAACCCAGGGGTTGGGCGGTGTATGCACGGAAGGAGGTCACTTCGACCTCACTTGGTTGGACCTTGGGAGCCACTCCCAAGGAGGCGAGTCACCTCGCTTGGACCATCTTCTCCCCACATTTCTTCTACTCTAAGAGCCACCATGGCAAATCCTGGACCTAGACCTAGACTGGGTCAGGACATTGAGAATCTGGACCCGATGGCTCGTCTAGAAGCCTGGGTCGCTGAATCTGAGGAGCGGCATCAGTAGAGCATGGATCGTATTCTGACGACGCTTGACAGGATGCAGCACCCACCACGAGGAGAACAGCTACGGGATTTTTACGACCCAGCCACACCCATCGACGCACCGCTAGTCAGAATTCCCGCAGGCGGAGACGCATTTGAGCTCAAGCCCAATGTAATTGGGTTGATCAGCACTCATTTCTACTGGAACTCAAGCGAAGATCTGTTCCACCACCTTGAGGACTTGAGTCGACTTGCTGAAACGATCCGACCCAGGAATATTGATCTCGGGATCATTCTGATGAAGCTTTTCCCATTCTCTCTAAGGGACAAAGCTTCATACTGGTTCAAGACTATTGGGAAGCCAATTGGAACCTGGCCGGAATTACGACGTGAATTCCTGCAAAAGTTCTTCCCAATCGGTCGAACAAATGCAACGCAACGCGCAATCACGACTTTCTCCCAGGGAGCTGGGGAGAAATTACATAAGGCATGGGATAGATTTCATGACCTTCTCCGAAAATGCCCACATCATGGTATACCTAGATGGCACTTAGCTCAGATTTTTTACCATGGACTAGATGACACACATCGGTATCTGGCCGATGCATCTAGCGGCAGGAATTTTCTTGCAAAAGACGAGAACAGCGCATTTGAGCTATTCGAATCATTAGCGAAGAACTCAATGAATGCCGCATCTATGAACCAGTTCCAACGGCCTGGTCAGCAGCGGGTTGGTGTCCACGAGGCTCACACCGATTCTATTCGAGCCGACATGGATATCATCGTCAAGCAGCTGGATAGAATGAACCTGATTGAGAAGAAGATTGACCAGATCAGTCAAGGTCAATCCGACTTGAGCTCTGTCGCAACAAGATCCTCTTATGCACCCCAAGCTCCACCTCCTCGAGTTAATCTACTCACTCGGGATGAACCTTCTCCGTATTTACAAGATCTCACATATCAGGAACCCGTGAATAATCCAAATCTGGCACCCTACGACCAGGGCTACGCACCACCCACAGATTATAATGCGTATCCCCTTGATGGATATACGTCTCAGACATCCCCGGCCTACGAGGACATCAGCGCTATCCAAGGATACGGGCGTAATAACCCATATTTAGAGACATATAACCCTGGTTGGCGCCAGCATCCGAACTTCTCCTGGTCTGGTAATTCACAGAGACCACATCAAGATCCACACCACCACACCAGGCAATACGTGAATGCGCAAAACACGTATCCTAGGTAGCAGCCATTCCCGCCTCAGCAGCAGCAATCCCGCTCATTATACCAGCCGCTGCACCAAGCTGCCAACTACCCTCCAAAGCGGGCCGACCCTTTGGAGGCGCTGAAAGAGGAGCTGCAAGAATCGATGAGGAAGTCTACACAAGATAGCTTGCAAATAATGAAGGCTATGACTGATCAGATTCAGACCATACAAAATACGCAGAACCAGCTATTGCAGGAGAATAGGACTCAGGGAGCCTTGCCCTCCCAACCCGTCCCAAATCCTCGATATGTGCAGAACCAGGGCACCCTGCCTAGGTTTCAGGCACCGCAGGGACAGGCACACTCCATACTACAGGCGCCTCCTGCACCACCTGGTTACGCGCAAGGTCAGTCGCCTTTGCAGAATCCCACGTATTCTGTCCCATCTGCTCCCCCACCACCTCATGGACAGCAAGCCGATGCACACGCTGTCTCATTGCGGAGCGAAAGGAAGACATTCGACTCACCACCTAGGCAGGTGGGTTCTAATTTTTCCCACCCTTTGCCGCAGGCAGATTCGACTCCTTCAGCATCTCAGGAGCCACCTGTGGTAGATAAGGGTAAGAGGCCACTTAACCCTGATATTTCCGTCCGTTTTCCTGAGGCTCTGACACGAAATATAGTACGGAAAAAGGACACGCGGAATTTCGAGGACCTGAAATCGATGTTTAAAGAAGTACATATTCAGGTCCCCCTCCTCGAGGCTATCGATCACATTCCCGCTGTCGCTAGGTTCTTCAAGGACTACTGTACCCCGAAGCGACAGCCGAGAATTGGACGATAGGCAGTACTGTCGAAAGAAGCTAGCGCCGTGATTCTAGCTGACTTTCCACCGAAGAAGAAAGACCCTGGCACCCCACTCATATCTTGCTTTTTGCAGGATTCTCCATTTGATCGAGACCTTCTAGATTTGGGTTCGTCCATCAACCTAACTCCCACCGCCGTATTTGATCAATTTTGATTTGGGGAGTTGAAACCCACCTCGATTATGATTCAGCTGGCTGATAGATCAATCAAAACACCGAGGGGGGTGGTTGAGAATGTGATCGTAAAAGTCCGTGGGTTCTGCTTTCCCGCAGATTTTTTCGTTCTCGATATGGAAGTTCCTCCTAATCTTCAAGATGCTCCAATTATTTTGGGTCGTCCATTTCTGGTGACAACCCGAGAGAACATCGATTGTGCATCCAGGTGTATGGAGATTGCCCTAGGTAATGAGCGACTTCGACTAGATATATTCAAGGCAACAAAGAACTTCGTTTGTGATCGAATAGAGGATGGTGAAGACGAAGATTCGGCATACTGTGGTAACATTGGGCTCCTTTGTGATGACCCAATGTCTCATTCGTCTACACTATCAGGGTTCTCAGACCTCGATCCACACGGGACTAAAACCACTGCATTACACATATCTCCCCAAGGATCTGACTGTTTGGGGTGCGCTTTTGACCACAGCACCCTTGAATCCATCTATCTTGATCCATATATTACTGAATCGCCCCTGTTATTGCAGGAAGACATGACTATAGCTAACGGGTTTCCCGTTAATGCAGTCACAACCGATTTCACAGGGAGCGACTCAGCGGGAATTCACGTGCACACGGATCAGCAGATTCCCACCTTCAAATTTGCTCCTCCCACTGCCATTTTTGACTCAGACCTACCCGTGATCAAATTGAAGCCCGTACCCACTCCACACTTTCTTATAGCTAGACTTTTTGGAGTAGGGGTGCACAATCAGCTGGTTTGCATCTCCGAACCACTGATCTTAGGAGCATATGAGCACATCTTTCTCTTAATCTTAACCGGCTCCTATGCTAGAAATGACACATCTGATTGAGTGCTCGCCCAGCTGGAGGCGTTAAACTCAGCACATATAGATACCATTCGCCCTACATTCCACCATCATTTATATATAACCATTTTTATACATAGCATATTTTTGTTTTAGCATATTTCCCTTTTATATTGCATATTAACAGGTTGGCTGGTGCTAAATATAATTTCAGGAGCAATTACAGGTGATTTCTACCCATTCTCTCCCTGCAGTATTTATTTTCTTTTACATTCATGCATGAGGACATGCAAGAACTTAGGCATGGGGTGGTAGATACAGAAAAACTAAAAAAATTTTTTGTGCCAACACTTAGGAAAACCTCAGAGCTGCATGCAAAACGTACTTTAGGACCTTAAATAAAAGAACAATCGACTCCACCTCCAGTGCTCTCATTGGAGCTAGAAATCGTTCGCAACAACCAATTCCGACTCACCCGCTCACCTTTTGTTCTAAATTTAGGGTCAAGCTGATTGTAACCCGATACGGGAATTTCACGAAGTATAAATTATATGAGGTTACATGTTTATAGCATATATAGATATTGCATTCACGAATAAGATTATTTTATTAAGAGAATGCATTAGGGATTTTATCCTTTAGTTGATTCCTGTAATCTGGAATCCAGTACAACTTTTCACACACACGTAGAATTTGCAATGGACTCACGGTGAAGGTTGATAAACGTCTTCAGTCTGTCGAGAAGAAGCAGTGCTTCTTTTCCTGAACACCTGGACAGTGTTTTGGGAGTCGGGTTGATTTTCTTCCAAAAATCCACCAAATAGTGTGAGAGAGTAGAGTGTATTGGTGCTCTAAGATTAGTGCAAGGAATCTGAAATCCTAAATAATTAGGTAATGACGCTCTGAGATGAGACATAGTTTTCTCTCTCGGTTCCTGCGTATGCATTTTGTGTGAAATTGTGAGAGCCACCGAATAAGGCAAATACGCGGAGAGCGAGTTTTCATAAAACTAGGGCTAAGGTGGATGATTACGACCATTCTTTACGAAATCCTCAGCTGAAGGAGGGTATTGATGTCAAGGTCAGAAATACACCATCCTATCTATCTTTCTCGGTGCCGTGTGTCGGCACTTCCACCAAATAAGCCACCCAATGTCTCTTGAGTACCACCAATCCCTAATAATGCCTCCTCAATAAAGTTCATGAATGTATGCCAGTTGTGTTATGCTGAAAAAAATTATTAAAAAAAAATGAGAAAAAGAAAAAGAAAAAGAATGATGAAAACAAAGAAAAATTGAAGGAAAAAAAATTGAAAAAAAAAACTGAAAAAAAAATTAGAAAAAGAAGAAAAAGCAAAGAAAAGAATGAATATTTAGTGCTTATTTCATTGAGGCAATACCACCAAATAAAATTGAGCTCCTCCAAATATGGCCTTAACCTATTTTTCTTGTGTTTCTGACCATCTGAATAATGGCTGAGGAATTCCATCTTAGTGCTAGGGTTATGAGAACTCAATTAAAGTGTTAATGCCTAATGAGATCACCAAATACAGAACATACGTGTGAATCTGGTGAAGTTGTGAGCTCTAAGAAAAAGAAAGAAAAAGAGCAAGAGAGAATGAATACAAAGGAATCACAGAGAGCATAGTTTTTCTCGTCTTTCTCTAAGTTAAGTTAGTAATTCGGGAATCTGGATTCTGTAGTACTAGTCTCTATGTAGCACCAAGTGAGAATGAGCCACCAAATATATAATCCTTTCTCTCAGAGATTCTCTACCTAAGCCCAAAGTCAGGGTGAAATTCATAGAATATCTTGAATACCCCGAGGGAAGAAGTCTGCCTATCCCGCTAGAATTTTTACTAGGGGTCAAGTACAAGCTTTAGAGGTGTATTAGTTTTCACTCGAATCCGTTGCAAAAGCTACATAGCTGCACCTTCACGATTGTCTGGATTTCTAGAGCATAGGATGAAAACAAAAAGGAGAAAAATATCTATGCAAACACTTGATAAAATAACCATTCCCTTAGGGACCCTTGCTGTAAATAATTTAGTCTTGCATTTGCTAGGGACTAGCAAGATTTAGGCATGAGGATATGATTGCGCAGCAATCACATGTCTTAATTGGCCTAGATTAAGCTAAGACTTAGCATATGTTAGGGTTATTCATGCATGCATACGCATTATCTGCATCATTACCGCTTTCCTTTAGCTATGCATAAAATAATGTTATAATGTGCTAATTAAGTGCATTATGCTGATTGCAGGGAATAAGCTGATCAGGAGCTGGATCTAAAGTTGGATCAGGAATAATAGGAGTTGTAGCAGAGCTGGAGTAGAAGGCCTAGTTTAGATGTAGGAATAATAATGTAAGGGGGTTAAAAGTTTTCTATTCTATTAAGTAGGAATAAAGTAGTAAAATGTGAAGAGCTTAGGTCCATCCTAGCCCTAGGATAGCCTAGAAACTTCCCCAAGCCTTAGCCACCCTTAGATTAGGTCACAACACCCTATGAAGCACTAAAACCCTAGTTCCAACCCTTCTCTGGATGTTCAGATAAGTTTTAAGACATCCAGGATCCTTAGCCAACTCCCACACACTTCAAAACCACTTTTGCAGTGTTATTGGACGTCCAGACACTTTGTCAGACGTCCAATTTCTGAAGAATACCCAAAACAGAACCCAAAATCCTTCTTGACTTTGATTGGACATCCAGACAACTCTGGACTTCTGATTTTTGAGTATAAGACGTCTGATTCTATGATTAGACGTCTGATACTGCTCTCCAATTCCTGTTTTGAGATTTAAGCCTTGATCTTGGATCTCTAGGTCCCTAAACCCAATTCCAACCCCATAGGAACATAAATTAAGGTGCCCTAACCCTAGTACATCACCTCTAGACCTCCCTAAGGACCTAATTAGGTCCTCACTAAACCAAATTGACTTGGATCTTAGTCAATTCCATCAGCCTATTCAATTGGACTCATTGAGTCCAATTGAGCCCTGATCTCAGCACACACTGTCCAATTGGACTCAGTGAGAGTCCAATTGACCTAGACCTGACTTAATTGAGTTGTTTTACTCTCAATTAAGTTTCCACACACCCAATTAAACTTGTATTAAGTTTAATTGCACTTTACCTTAGTGAATTAGGGTTTATAACCCTAATTTGAGACCTACCTTGACCTAAACCCATTAGAACCCAACCTAATCAACCTAGCCACCTAAGTTTCGACCCACACACACCCACACACACCATCCACACGAAAATATCTAGCCTAGATTTCTCTAGAACTCTCTACCATGTGTGGTTGCCTTGGTTGCCAAAAATAGCAACCAAGAGCCATTCAATTTTTAGATCCACATTTGGTGGATCTAAAAACCACCATCCACCCTCTCTCTCTCACTCTCCCACGAGGTCCCACCATAGGCCTCTCTAGAGAATTCCATAATTCTCTAGAGAGCTTCCCTTAGGTCTATAAAAAGACCCCTTGGGTGGCCATTTGCACCCATTCACTTCCTTGGCATCCATTCCGCTTAGAATAGCCACTTCCATCTCCACTCCACCTCCACGAGTTGAGCACCACCATGGAGGCCACCATCTCCACACCAGGAAGCTGGATCAGCTCCCCAACCTCTCTCCAAGGGCCAGCCTAAGTTCCATTGGCCGCCCCTCCTTCTCTCAACCATTCAAAGGACCACCCCTGAATGGCCTTCCATTCTACTAGATTTAGATTATGCTCTTCGTATATTTACTGTGTTTATTTACTGCTTAGTAGTGTAGTCTTACTTCTCCCCCAATGATGCATGCGAAATCCCCCCATCGATTCTTGTATGCGATCATTTTCTGGTAGCTAGATTTAATTTTCAAGCATTTATGTACAAGCTTTCCTCTAGATTCCTTGTGCAACAACTCCCAAATGAATGAATGAAAACACATTTATATATATATATATATCTCTATCTGTTTGAAATCACCATGAGCTTAATGATTGCTATTATCTTTTGCTTGATTAATGTTGCCTGTTTCTAACTCTTAATATTCTTGCAACTAAGCATGTCGTACGTAAATACGTAATAATCACGAACCGGCATGCGATTCTAAACAAAGTAGAGGAGCAAAAAGATCGATTTCAAAAGTAAAAGAAACGCCACCTAGAGACGAACGACCGGGACTCAAGTCTCGTTATCTTTAGAAATCAATTTTTGACGAACGTTTTTGCATGACTATACTACGATTTCCGATGACTTCCAAATGCGCGAAAATGGCTTTCTGTCACGGTGTCATTGAACAAATCTGTGATGTTAGAGCTCTAGTTGATGAACCACAACTTGAGGGCAACATGATCATTCCTCATCAACCACAAGAGAATCTTGAACCGCAATTAGAGGAGACAGACATTGAGATTGAACAACCCATAACTCCTATCCTTGTACCTCACACTCACTCTGAACCACCTGCTGCTGCTGATGACCCCATTCTTAAACTCAAACCCCTTCCCGATCATTTAAAATATGTCTTCTTGGGTTCTAATCTGACATTTCCTGTGATTATAAACTCCAGACTCACACTTGATCAGGAAGCCCATCTGATTACTGTGCTCCAGCAACATCGCAGAGCCATTGGTTGGACTCTCGATGACTTGACTGGAATAAGTCCCTCTTATTAACACACCGTATTTATTCCGAAGAGGGCGCACGACCTTCCCAGGAAATGCAGAGACGTTTGAATCCCAATCTGCATGAGGTCGTGAAAAAGGAGATCATTAAGTGGTTAAATGCAGGGATCATCTACCCGATCTCCGACAGTCGTTGGGTGCGCCCAATCCAGGTTGTGCCTAAAAAGGAAGGGCTCACCACCATCACAACTGAAACCAGAGAAGTCATACCTACTCGTATAGCCAACTCATGGAAAGTCTACATAGATTACCAAAGACTCAATTCCTCCACGAAGAAGGATCATTTCCCACTACCATTCATTGATCAGATTCTCGAGAAATTAGCGGGAAATAGATTCTTCTGCTTTCTTGACGGGTACTCCGGTTATAACCAAGTGGCTATTCATCCTGAGGACCAAGAGAAGACCACATTCACCTGCCCCTTTGGGATGTACGCATTCTGAAGGATGCCTTTCAGACTCTGTAATGCACCCGCGACTTTTCAGCGGTGCATGCTTGCCATATTCTCTGATATGGTAGGTGATTTTCTGGAAGTCTTCATGGATGACTTCTCAGTTTTTGGGGCATCATTTGATGATTGCCTCTAGCACTTGGTTCATATACTCAGGTGTTGCATTAATGTAAATCTGGTTCTTTCCTGGGAAAAGAGCGACTTCATGGTGCTTGAGGGGATCGTCCTAGGTCATTTAATTTCTGAGAAAGGCATCCAAGTGGATCGAGGCAAGGTTGATCTGATTTCTCGACTTCCTATGCCTAGCTCGATCAGGGACATCCATTCTTTTCTGGGGCTCATCTATTTTTACCGACATTTCATTCCTGATTTCTCAAAAATCGCACGCCCCCTGACTACTCTTCTCTCCAAGGATGTACCCTTTGAAATTTCCAAGGAATGCACTCAAGCTTTTGAGAACCTTCGTGACCGAGTCACCCAAGCCCCGATCCTACAGTCCCCTGATTGGTCTCAACCTTTTCAAATCATGTGCGATGCATCTGACTTTGCTGTAGGAGCAGTTCTGGGGCAGAAGATTGACGGGAAACTCGTGGTCATCTACTACGCTAGCATGACACTTGACGAGCATAGTGTAACTACACAGTTATGGAGAAAGAGCTGCTAGCCGTAGTATTTGCCCTCGAAAAATTTTGATCTTATCTCTTGGGTTCCCATGTCATCATCTACTCGGACCACACTGCTGTGAGGCATCTCCTTACTAAGAAGGACGCAAAGCCTCAATTAATCCGATGGATCTTGCTGTTGCAAGAATTCGACCTCGAGATTCGTGATAAGGCGGGAAGACAGAACGTGATAGCTGACCACTTGTCTTGCCTTCCTTCTGAAATCATCGACCCTTCTGGACCCATCACGGAGCATTTTCCTGATGAGCACCTATTGACTATTGGTACTAGGCTTCCATGGTTTGCTGATATAGTAAACTACCGGGCATCTCATCAGATCCCGTCTGGTTGGCCAAAAGCCAAGAAAGACAAGTTACGCTCTGATGCCAAGTACTACATTTGGGAAGACCCGTACCTTTTCCGCATAGGTGCTGACCAAGTAATCCGACGATGTGTCCCAGAGGGCGAGGTCAATGACATTCTCTCCTTCTGCCATGACCAGGCATGCGGTGTCCATTTCTCTAGGCACAAAATCGCATCAAAAATCCTTCAGTGTGGCTTTTACTGGCCCACTATCTTCAAGGACACATACAGTCACTGCAAGGCATGCAGTCGTTGCCAAACTTTGGGCAACATGAGCCATCGCGACATGATGCCTTTGCAGCCGATTCTCGTAGCGAGATCTTTGATATTTAGGGGATTGATTTTATGGGCCCCTTTCCTATTTTGGACTGCTTTGAGTACATTTTGCTCGCTGTGGACTACGTGTCCAAATGGATCGAAGCCATTCCAACCCAAACCTATGATCACAAGATCGTTATCAAATTCATTCATCAGAATATCTTCTCATGATTCGGGATTCCTCGCGCAATCATCTCTGATAGAGGGACCCATTTCACGAATGCCCAGTTCAGGTCACTAATGACCAAATAAGGGGTGTCTCACCGAATCTCTACTCCTTATCACCCCCAAACTAATGGTTTAGCTGAGCTATCAAATCGGGAGATCAAGAAAATCCTGCAGGTTACTGTTCGACCTGACAGGAAGGATTGGTCATCCCGACTTCTGGAAGCTTTATGTGCTTATAGGACCGCCCACAAGACCCAACTAGGCATGTCTCCTTTCAGACTGGTGTACGGGAAGGCGTGTCACCTTCCTGTTGAACTGGAGCACAAAGCCTATTGGGTAGTACGAAGCTGCAACCTAGATCTTTCTAAGGCTGGAACCCACTTAAAGCTTCAGATAAGAGAGATCGATGAATTACGCCTTGATGCATATGAGAACTCACGAATCTACAAGGAGTGGGTTAAAGCCTTCCATGACAAGCACATATCTAGAAAGATCTTCCACCATGGTCAGAAGGTCCTACTCTTCGATGCCCGACTCAAACTTTTCCCTGGGAAACTGCGATCCAAGTGGGTTGGACTATATCTTGTCCGACAGGTTTTTGGAAATGGAGCCGTCGAAATCAGTCCTCTCAACCACGATTCCGAACCTTTCATCGTGAACGGTCAGAGACTCAAACCATTCATTGATGTAACCTCTACAGATTTGGCTGAGTCGTCATTTATCCTCCATTCTCCCTGAGATTATTGCGCCCAGCCGATGGCGTAAAACTTAGCGCTTAATGGGAGGCAGCCCGTCATCCTGAAAAATCCAAAACCTTTTCTGACACCTTTTTGCACTTTAGGTTCATCCTTTAGGACAGTCGACTCCACCTTGAGTGCTCACATCTGAGATTAGAAATCATCCACAACAGTCACCCCGACCCATCCACTCACCAAAATATCTATCATAATGCATGAACCAAGCAAAATAAAAAACCCTCCTAATTTACAATGAGGACATTGCAAATCTTAGGCATGGGGGGGGGGGGGGTTATGAAAGTGCAAAATGAATAAAAACTCATAAGTAAAGGTTTCAACATAAAAATCATCAAAAAAAAAAGGAGGGAAGAATTCTTGTGGAGGAGGAGAAAAAGAGTTGAATGATAAAAGGAGAAAAAATGAAAAAGCAAAGGGATAGTCATTAGTAAGAAATTAAGGAATTAACTCAAGTTCTAGACCACATTCGGGAAAAGAAAATGGAAAGTGCACAACAAGATTAGTAAGAACGCAAACCTTACGCATTCTTGGATAGACTCTTAGTACCCATTAAGATCTAGATATTCCTCAAGAGGTTGAGGAAAATGAAAAGCTTAAGTATTAGGTCCAAGGCTTAGGGAGTATTCGGCCTCGTTAACTAATTTTTGGTTTACGGGACTCGGTAACCTAAGCACCCAAATTCACACACAGTCTGGTTCAGTAAGCATAAATATCAAAATCACACAGAAGCTTTTCAAATATTCTGAAAATGTCACCTAGAGTAGGAACGGCCGATCAACACAAGTTGATTTGGACAAGTTCCCAGTGCGGAGAGGTGGGAAATTCCCCTCGAAGATGCATAACAAAATATCATCTCCTCGGTGCTTGTCTCAAAACCCTTTTCGGGGTTAACCTAAGGGTCTGAACAAGGTCAAATGGGCTTAATAAGAAATAAAGTGGGATAACCTGATCCAAAAAGGGTTATAGCAACTTCTATGAATTAAATGACATTCTATAACCTTAAAAAATAAACCCGCTTTAATTCACAAGGTTCCAGGTAGAATAAAAATCAACTAAATCCCCTAAAATTAATGGAAAAATATGCCCTAAGGCTTAGAACCTTCAATTTAGCCTTTGGAACCTATCTTGACCTAAATTGAGAACTATACCCAATTCTTGACTTAATTTGGGTTTTTGTGCAAATTGACTGGTCAAACGTGGTCAAACCTAAAATCAAACCTCACCACTAGATTCCTTTGGTCAAAATTAGGTTTATACCAAAATTTGGACCTAAGGAATCTAATGGTGAGGTTTGATTTTAGGTTTGACCACGTTTGAGGGAAGGCTATCTTGACCGACTTTACAAATTGGTCCTCTTGAATTACTTTTTGACCCTTATCTTTTTGAACCCTTGCATTTATCCCCCCATATTCTCTTTTGTTCTTTGCAGAACGACCCCTCTGCCACCCCACGCAGGCGCCCATACCTCCGGCGACCTTGCGCGGAGGATGGCGCCGCGCAGGTTATGGGGGCTGCTCTCAGGAACGAAAGGGAGGTTCCCTGCATCGTCCTCTTTCGCAGGGACCCTCCCCCTTGCCATGTAGCTGCCCATGCCTCTCGTGCGAACGCACGAGAGGAATGAGTCTGCTCTCCAGCCATTCTCCGGTGAGCTCCCCACGTCGCCCCCTCCAGATCCTCAACTCGCCGGCACCATTATAAGGAGCAGCAGGGGCAGTCGTTTCCTTTAAGCCTATTTTGGCCGAAGGAAACCCCTAATCCTCATCTCCTCCTCCTTCGGTCAAGCGTCCACAGGCTCCGACGACATTTCCTCCACCCCCTCATCGCTCTGTTGCCACACATGCAGCAGAGTTTACTCCGTCGCGTCCTCCTACGCCAGGCTGCACCAGCTGGCGCCTTCCAGATCCCTTCCTCATCGTCATTACCCCCTTTCTGGCCATCTTCATCTCCGGCACCAGCAGGCATGCGCCGAGCGCCTCCTTCCCCCCTTTCGTCAGTTAATTAGGTCAAAACCTTTCCCTTACTCTCCTCTCAATTTTCCCCTTCTTCAACTGTCACTTTAACCCTCGACTGCCACTACCACGACCATCAGTTCCACCTCCGGCCACCAACTTTGGTGAGGCCGCTCCACCTCCATAGGCCATTCCATCCCTCGCCGACAAGCCCATAAGCATCCCCTCACTCCACTCAACATCTCCCCCCACTCACACCACCACTCCACACACCCAGAACACCCCCTGAACACACCCACTCTCACGCACATAGTGTGCCCTAGGCACGCACACTCTGGCCTCCTCACGCCATGCCGACACCCGAACCACCTTCGTCGTGCTTTGGTGAAGTTCCCTGAGCTTTCTGACGTGGCCGTGAGGCCGTTTTAGTGTTTTCAGGTCGCGCCCCCTCGCCGCCATTGACGACAAGCTCGGAGCAAGCTCACAAGCTGCTCCAAGTCTCTCCAGCTCCAGGCGTAAGCCCCAGACGACGTGGAACACTTCCGCGAGTGTGCCCAGGTCTTCAATTGGGGACGCAAGCCTCGGCTGCTGCCCCAATCGCCCGAAGCCTCCTGCCTGTAGGCACGCGAAGCAGCAGGTGGGACTTTAGTCCCACCTCGGAAGTGTGTGGGCGCACGCCCACACATAAATTGAAAACGTGTTCTAGGCTGTTCGCCTAGAAACACTGGGGTGAGGTCCCTCCTCACCTATTCACCGGGTCTCGTCCGCGACACTGCCCACGTGAACCTGACTCGCGACCCGTTTACCCTGACCCGTGCACTCCTCGCGCACCACACCCACGCCGGAGCACCTGGACCTGGGCGCGCAACTGACCCGATAACCCAACTCTGGGAGACCGTACCGAAGAGAGATTCAGAGAGAGAGAGAGAGACGCACGGAATGGTAGGGGTAGGTTTTGCGCTAGTGTGTGTGCAGGGAACAGGTAGGGAAGAAGAAGAGGGGTGGTGAGGGCTTAGCCACAAAGAAGCAGCAGCAGAGAAGAAGAACGAAGAAGGAAGGAGCTGCTGAAGAAAGGAGCTGAAGGAGAAGGTAGGGCCAGAAAAATAAAAAGAAAGGAAAAGAAAAGGAGGAAGCCTCTACCACACAGAAGAACCCAAGAGAAAGAAAGAAAAGAAAGAGAAAAAGAAGAACCACAGCAGAGAAGAAGAAAAAGGAAGAAGAAGCCGATCAGAGAAGGAAGGGCCAGAGAAAAGAGAAGAAGAAGAAAAAGCCAAAGAAGAAGAAGCTGATCAGATAAGGCGTCTGATTTCTGAATCAGACATTCGAGAAAGGGAAAGGTAGAGAAAGAAGAACAGGAAAAGAGAAGAAGAAAAAGAGAAAGAAAAAGAAAAGGAGTTTTTTTTTTTTGCTCATTCTCTCTTCCTTAAAATTTTTGTAAAATAAAATATAGTTAATTGTGAATTTATGTTTCTAAAATGATGTATGTTCCTGAGTTTGACCTCGTAATATTTTAAAATCTTGAGTAATAAATAAAATTAAAGTGTTAATCGTCTTTCATAATACTGCAACGAATACATCACGAAGGAAGACAGCGAACACCTGATGCATGCCCTTTTGAGAAGATTATGTGGTTTCGTGCTGGATTCGCTTCGGAAAGGCATGGGACATGCGCTCCCATGCATTTCAGACGTCCGGGCGACGTACCAGACGACGGGAAGCGCTTCCAGACATCCGGAGTGGTGGTCGGACGTCTGGAGCTGGGTCCAGACGGTCCAGAAGGGTTCTTGGACGTCTGAGGATTGGCACAGAGACTTAGGTATGCTATTGGGCCCTTTTAAGATGTCTGGAAGTTGTTCCAGACCTCTGATTTGAGACAGAAACCCTATTTTTGACCCATTTAGAGTCCGTTTGAGTTATGTTTTACGCAAATAAGATACTGATGTGTTCCGTGTGAGTTCCTCTTCTTGTTAGAAGTTTTTCCATACTGTTCTGATAGTTCCCTTGTGATTGTTCCTTGTGATAGGACTTTGTTCCATTGTGGGTTTGGGGCTTGCTGAGGCACGTGAGCCTGTCGTTTAAGCCCCCAATACTCCTAGGTTTATTGGTAGAGTGGCTTCCCCCTAATTTAATTATAACCTAAATGCATGTGTCGAATGAATGATTAGAATCTAGGATATGGCATGAATCCTAAGACAAGAAACACTTGAAATGTCTGTAATGGATGATTGAATTACAGTCTTGAATGAGTAGATAGGATGATAAAAATTGCCTGTAAATAAATAACAGCTGCCTGTGAAATATGAAGTACTTGTGCTAGCTAACTGTTACATGTAAATTTCCTGTTCTATACATTAAATGACATAATATGAGTTGCATGTATATAAATTGAGAATGGAAATGTGAATGATGGAAATGTGAGCTGCCTATGTATAACCTGTATATGGAAATGTGAATGATAGCAATATGAGCTGCATATGTATAACCTGAGAATGGAAATAGAAATGATGAAACCTGTTATGGCTTGTCATGAGGAATATGAGCATGAACCCTACGGGGAATTAGGAGTAAAGCTCCTGGAAATAAATGGAATGGATCTGAAAATGTGAGTGGGGAAGTGAGCTGGCCCTTGAGTACGGAGTACCAAGGAGAGTGATTGTCCCCTGTTTAGTGGAGAGCGGAGCTAGCTGCCCTTGGGTTGGGACCCGGGGTTAGGATTGGCCACTCTGTACCGACTTCTTGGCCCTCACGTACACAATACCGGGGAGAGCTACTAGTGTAGGGAGAGAGCTAGCCATCCCACGAGGCCCAGGGTTCAGCTAGACGCCCTACAACAACTTGTTGGGCCCACTGGGCAAACCAGGGTAGTCAGCCGAGGGTGCGCGGACTGTGGCAGGGCGAGACTCCTGTTTAGTTCTTAGGGGCTAGACCCCTGTTACTGAGAGGGCTAGGCCCTATACTGGTTCCATGTTGTACTTTGGGTGCACCCGCTAACGGAAACCACTGACTGCGTGCCAGTGCGGGGTAGCTACCGGTGCGCTTATCGCGCATGCCGTAGTCACCATTACGTCTGTTCGTGACCTTGGGGTGGTTGACTGGGTGTAGGATCACCACAAGAGACTCTCCCGGCCAAGAGAGCACCACGTGTGCCTTTTACTCTTCAGAAAAGACTGCAATCAAGATTGTTTCCACGATGAACATTCGAGATCAAGAAAGAGACCTGATAAATGAACCAAGTGGTGAAAAAGAATAATTAGTTAAAGAAAGTAATTGGAAAACAACAGCTACCTTTCAACTTTTACTATTTTAGTTAGTTGGTTGCCACTCTACTCAACGTTCGCTGACTTTGTGTACTCATAACCTTTTTCAGGTCCATGTGTTGAGCAGCCAGTGCCCATGGCTGTAGAGGGTGCTGGGCCTAGTAGAGCCCAATAGTTGTAGCTTCTTATTGTACTTCTTTCTGTTGTAGTGAGTAGACTCTTGTACCTTTATTTTCTGTTCTTTACATTCCTGTACTTGTTACTTTCTACTGTTGTGGTGGTGATATGTACTGTAGCAGTTTTTACTTCTTTACTGCTGTACCTTTCTATTGTTAGTTGCTTAGCATGGTGAATGTGGTTTACTTTCCTGCTTTTTGGTTACTTTCTTGTTGGATGACTGGGTCTTGGGATCAGTCAAGTCTGTCCGGTCTCGTGTCCTGTAGGGATTCGAGAACCAGGTCGTAACACACTTGAAAGGTGATTTTTCCACCTTAAGGTTTAGGATTTAGTCTTTAGTGTTTAGAGTTTAAAGTCTAGGATTTAGTCATTAGTGTTTAGGGTTTCGCTAAACCCTAAACCCTAAGGAGAAAAATCACTTCTCATACATGAAATCACTTTCCATAAACCTAAACCCTAAACCCTAAATCCTAAACTCATAGGTCAAAATCACTTTGCACAGGTGCAAAATCACTTTAGACAGATGAAACTACCCCTGGAATAATTTTGCACCAATGAAAATTGAGATTGTACCAGTGCAAAGACACCTTAGAATAATTTATCACCGATGCAAAATCACCCAAAATAATTTATCACCGATACAAAGTTATTTATTACTTGTGCATTTTAGGTTAAGATGGTATGGTGGTTTTTTTTAATGTGATGGGTGTTGGTGCAAGGGCACCACGATCGTTAATTTTGATAATAATAAAATACTTATTTTTTAACATTTGCATTGAGTTTAAGGTTTCAGGAAAATGCAAATGGAATCAAATATGAAGGAGCTCAAACTCGCGTCCATGGTGGATTGGAGAAGCTCGTTGGAGGAAGAGCTTCACGTGGAGCGAGAGCTTGAAGTCATGAAGAATAGGATAGAAGTCTATCTTGTTCTTGTAATTTGTATTTGTTGTTTCTTTTGCTCTTTATTTTTGCTTAGATTATTAATGAGGTGTGTTTCGTGAATTAAAATTAGGGTTCGGAGTACCCATCATCGTAGCTCGCAAAAACACATCTATCAAATATAATTTATAACCAAAACTCCAAGGGAGTCCCGAGTCGAACACAGAGAAGCGAGGTTTACTTTGGTTGAAAACTACACTTCATTTTGTTTCTTTTTAGTGTTTTAGGGTTTTGTTTTTTTATTTTTTTTTGAAATAAAAAGACAAGCAAGAAAAGTTCACAAATTAAGATGGAACACAACTATAATATATTACAATAATCTATGCAAGCATAAAAGAGATAGGGGTGAGAGGAAATCTCCCGAATTGGCTGTTCGGCAAGACGACGGCGCCTGGCGGAAGCTTGGATGAAGGAGGTGAGATGCAGGATGACAGAGGTGAGATGCAAGAGGATGCCAGGTAGAGGAATGCTTCGCCGAGGCTTTGGAATGGAGGTGAGGAGACGGAGGTGATCTACCAAAATAGAGGTGCGAGGATGGCTCCAACGCAACCTATGAAGGTGGTGGGATGAGGGATGAATTTTTGTGGGAAGTAGGATCATTACACTAATAGGAGACCTTTGGAGCTTGAGAGTAAGCTCTAATGGAGCTTTGGTAGGCTACTAGAGCTTAGGAGTAGGTAGGAGTAGAGTAGGTAGAGATGAAGAGGAATGGGGGATGTAGGGGTATTTATATAGTGGAGGGAAGAGGAAGAAATTCATGTAGAGGGTTGTAGTGATAGCTGCAAGCGTCACTAAAGACCCCTGCATCTGTCGCTGAAGATCGCACCCCCACCGCTCACGCCTGCAACTGGCCTTGCGCCTATAAGCAATTAGTGACGGCTGTAAGCGTCACTAAAGGTTTACCCAGGTTGTCGTTGTTGCCTCCAGCTCACGCACACACACGTACGCCCTTGGCTGGATCAGGCATGAACCATTGATAGCCGTCGGATCAGAGGCGGACGGTTGAGATGGCATGGGGATCACGCGTTCAGATTACGCGCTCATTGGCGCGTCAAATAGGGCGTCGGTTGGCGTGTGATCGTACGCATGCAGATCGCGCGAGTCTGATTGCGCCACGTCGCCTCCCTCTCTGCCGCTTGATGGCCATCCAATAAGCGCAATTCGATTGCGCCCATGCTTGTAAGATTGCCTCCCCCCACTGCGGCTAGAACTCGCGCTCGCTGTTTGCGAGCACTTGTCTTCACCATTATGCCAAAGTGGTGGATTGTCGTGTGGAGGGTAATATGGCATTCGCTGATCGTACAATCGTGGCCATTGTATTTTCCTCGAATAACCACGATATAATCTTGAGCTCTTTTCTTGTGAAGGTGAGGCAATGTAGAGCGCCCCTCAGCCATTGGATTGAGATCCAACGACTGAGATATCTCCATGCTTGAGGTTGGGGTAGCCGTGGTTCATGTCGGGCAGTTTGGATGGCGCCACGTGGTGCCATCTGGATCGTCCATCTTCTTCATCTTGTAGACGGTGCTACGAAGCTCTGATCATGATGATTTCCGCATTGCCGGACTGCGAACGTTGCTTCGGATCCATTCGTATGGTCAGATTTTTCATCTGAAGCCCGTAAGGATGTTGCATTGCCCTCTTGGCCGTTGATCTTCCTTGGACCGCATAAGGTGCTACGGGACTCCGATCTAGATGATTTTGGAGGCGTTAGACTCCGATCGTCGTCCTGATCAGATCCATATAGTCAGATCATCCATCTGAGGCCTGAAATAAATCTACTTCCCTCTTGGCCATAAAAAGGACTTAATTAACCTAAAATATACACAACTACTCTAAATGCAGGATGATGCATGCTGTGCAATATTTATAATATGAAATGCAAATCTAAGCCTAGGAACATGCATGAATAGGCATTTTAACCTAATTAAATGTGTCTACATCAATTATGTGTTGAAGAGCCCAAAGTAACATAACAATAGTCCTAGGAACACTTACACAAACCTAGGATACTTAAGCTTTTTGTAGAGAACTTAGAAAGTCAAAATAGGCATCAGACAGCTTGATCAAACATCCAATCTAAAAATCTGATGTCTGATCTCAGACTTTAATACGTCTGACTGTTTGATCAGATGTCCAAAACACTTAGGCTGGAGAACCACTCTCTGTCTGCCAGTTTCAAATGTCCTGCCCTTAGTCCAGACGTCTTATAAGACGTCTGATGACCTTGCCAGACGTCCAACTAGAGGACCGTTGGCTTTGTCAGAATTGATCATCGAGGATTATCCTTTAATCTAACCTACATTCACTTTCAAACATCCTTAGAGAACCCTAGACGTTTGATAGACGTTAGGCCCAAATCATGTTTTGGCAGATGATTATAGCTGTTTAACCTCGGGAAATCCATTCCTGCAAAAGATTGCATTTCCAGATGTCCAGACTTTGTGCTAGACGACCAACCTATCGTCTGACCAACAAGATCTAGAACCCTATTTAAGTCTAAAGAAAATAGGAAGAGAACTCGTTTAGAATTAGACGTCTGACTAGTATCTCAGACATCTTAAAAGTAACCTCTAGATGTCTATTCTTATCCAACACTATCTAGTTGATTCACCCTTCTAAATCAGACGTCCGACCATAAAATGAGATGATGACCCAGACGTATGATCTTAAGCCTAGGCATCTGATAACCTTGTCAGAATCATAAATGATCCTGACTTCGGCCTGATTTACCTTGAGTTTATTCCCAACAGCTATAGAAGCCTTTCAAGGCCTTCCAAAGCCTTCTTAGGACCTCTATAAATAGAGGAACACCCTTCCTAAGCCAAGACACACCAACCAATACTACTTTCCACTCCTTTTCTGTCCAAGAGAAGAGAGATTAATAAGAAGTGCTTTTGCTCTCAAAGCTTCCAATCCAAGAGCATCGATAATCTGCTGAGATCACACCTATGCACTTCCTACTAAGGAGAGATCCTTACCTATGGTAGCATAACATTATATTTACTTTGAGGCTCTATAGGTTCTTGTTATTTTCTTTGTTCTTGGTTGGGTATTCGCTTTATGAATTTTCATCTCCTTCGTAGGACAAAATACTCTTCGTGAAGAGGAGGGTTTGAGGTACACTACCCTCGTATAAGTAGTGTGGTTGTAAGAGGTTGTACTACCCTCCTTTAAGTAGTACGTTAGTGGATTTGATCGACTAGGTCGATCAAGAAATCCTAAATCGAGAGGTTTAGGTGGTGGTTTCTACCCGGGTTTGGGTTTCCACCTAAAAATCATTGTGTACCTGTGTGATTGTTCTTTTGTGAGATTGATATCTTTTATTTTCGCATTTTATTTTGTATCACACAAATCTCACCTCTCCTCTGTCAGAACCTATAATTGGTATCAAAGCAGGTCTTTCATTTCAGCGTCGCACACTAGCAAGTGATCATGGAGGGAAGCATCACCGCGACGAGACACATCAAGGGTTAGTCCACTACCCGTCCTTCCTATTTCGATGGGAGCAACTACAAGTACTAGAAGCTCAAGATAAAGATGTGGCTTCAGGCCAACAACTTCACCATTTGGGCTAGGTATGAGACCCCGTTCGACATCCCAGAGAGACCTGTGGGAGGCTACTCGCAGCAACAAATTTTGGAGTTCTCTCTCAATGCGAAGACAATGAATGCGTTGTATTTCACGTTAAGCCTGGAGGAATTTAATCGAATTTCACAATGTGCCACCGCATACAAGATTTGGCACACATTCAAGATAACTCATGAGAGTACCTCAAAGGTCAAGGCTTCCAAGGTTAACATTCTTTCTCAAGATTTTGAATCTTTTTCTATGAAACCTAATGAAACTTTAAGTGAGATAAAAACTAGGTTCACTCTCATAGTAAATAACCTTAAAGCCTTAGGTAGGACTTTTATCAAGGGGGAGCTTCAAGGAAAGCTTCTCCGTTCCCTCGGACTGGAATGGGAATAAAAGGTCACCGCCATAGGGGAGGCAAATGAAGTAGAGGAGCTCAACATGGAAGACCTCTTAGGCAACCTCATGGCCTATGAGACGAAGATGAAGCAGAAGGACACACTTGAGCCAAAGCCAAGAAAGAGTGCTATTTAAAGCCGCATCAAACAGTGAGATAAGTTTCGATGATGAGGATCTTAGATTCTTGTTTAAAAAATTTTCTAAGTTTTATAGGGATTCAAAGAAAGAAGAGAAGATGGAGAAGAAGAAAAGCCCAAGACGTTGCTATCATTGCAACAAAAAAGGGCATCTTCGACCCGAATGTCCTCTTCTCAAGAAGGAGAAGAAGAAGGAGGAGTACAAAAAGAAAGCATTCCAAGCTACTTGAGATGACTCAACCTCAGAGGAGGAAGAAGAATAAAATCCCAAAGAAGAAATCGCTTGCATGGGCTTCATAGCCATAGCAAGTGATAGTGAAAGTGAAGATGACAACAAGGAGGTAAAATATGAATTACAAGATACTTTTAATGAACTTTATAAACTCAGTAAGTCATTAAAAGTAGAAAACAAAAGCTTTAAAAAGAATCTTAACCTTCTTAGAACTGAAAATGAAAGGTTAGAGATTCAAATTAAGGATCTAGAAAGTAGTTCTAATTGTAAAATTTCTGAAAATGATAATTTGTTGTTAGAAAATAAAAACCTAATCAATGAAATAAGTAGATTGATTGAGGAGAACACTAGTTTGAAAATAGAAATTTCAGATTTAAAAATCATGATGCATGTTATTGAAATGGAACTAGCTAGTCTAAAAGAAAATCCAAACAGTCTTTTATGTAAATTAAAGCTAGTCCTAAGGTTAAGAAAGGATCTCCATCAAGGAGACCAACTAACAAAATTGGATCCAAATTAACTTGGATAACGAAGAGAGAATTAGACTCTTGTTTTATAGGTTTCAAAGGAGATGTCAATGTGAAAGATTAGACCTACAAGTTGGAAAATGGTTAACTCAAATTAGGAGGACCAAGGAGTAAACCAAAGAGGAAGACAAGAAGATCGATGAGAAGACTGGCGGGTGATCGAACTGCCATGCATCGACCGCTCGATTGGAGACCAGCACCGTTGCTTGGACCTCTGAGCTTCATATGGGAGCCTCATCCATTTTGACATCAACTTCCATTTGGGCCATACTATTCGCCTTGGTAAGTTGAAGTAAATTCTTTACCCTCTACTTTATGTTTTAATTGGTAGCATTTAGATAGGGGGAGAAAGATTTCCTTCATTTAGATAGGGGGAGATAACATAGCTATATTTCTTTTAGAAAGGGGGTGACAATTACTTATCTATCTTATTTTTATGAAAAAGATGGAATTAGAAGAGCAAGTTTTAAGGGGGAGTATAGGATAACTAAAATTGATTAAATCTTTTTGATAATGTCAAAAGGGGGGAGAACTTTTTGGATTAACATTTATGATTTTGTCATCATAAAAAATAGGGAGATTGTTGGTGCAAAAGCACCACGATCATTAATTTTGATAATAACAAAATACTTATTTTATAACATTTGTATTGAGTTTAAGGTTTAAGGAAAATATAAATGAAATCAAGTGTGAAGGAGCTCAAACTCGTGCCATGGGTTTATTCCCAATGGTTATAGAAGCCTTCTAAGGCCTTCCAAAGCCTTCTTAGGACCTCTATAAATAGAGGAACACCCTTCCTAAGCTATGACACACCAAGCAATACTACTTTCCACTCCTTTTGTGTCCAAGAGAAGAGAGATCAAGAAAAGTGCTTTTGCTCTCAAAGCTTCCAATTTGAGAGCACCGATACTCTGCCGAGATCACACCTATGCACTTCCTACTAAGGGGAGATCCTTACTTATGGTAGCATAACATTATATTTACTTTGTGGCTTTATAGGTTCTTATTGTTAGGGTATTCACTTTGCAAATTCCTGTCTCCTTCGTCGAAAAAAATACTCCTTGTGAAGTGGAAGGTTTGAGGTACACTACCCTCGTATAAGTAGTGTGGTTGTAAGATGTTGTACTACCCTCGTTTAAGTAGTACGTTAGTAGATTTAATTGACTAGGTTGATCATCGGGAATTCCTAAACCAAGAAGTTTAGATGGTGGTTTCTACTTAGGTTTGGGTTTCCACTAAAAATCATTGTGTACCTATGTGATTGCTCTTTGTAAGATTGATATCTTTTATTTCCGCAATTTATTTCGTATCATGAAAAACTCACCCTCCCTCCATCAAAACTTACAGTAGGGACTATCATGTAACAAACCTTATGTTTTTTTATTTTTTTACATTAAATATCAATTATCAAGTGGGCCTTCATTTTCAACACTATGTGAATCACAAAAATAGTACCCGTACATTTCCCTACGTTACTTTTTGTGTTAGTACATGCATTTTTGTATTTTTTGGCAAAATAATATAATTACTGTCACATGATGAGATTTATCACATTTCATAAAGTTACCATCACTTTTAAATCAAAACACGTAGGTGTAAAATCAAAACATACCAATGCAAAACTAAACGGATCTGCACTCGTTCAATTTGATTATGAAGTAAATGCTTTAGTGACTTTATTTTTTACTGGTAAAATTTTGCTTTAAACAAAAATACGTTGATGATTTTTTATTTTCTATTGATGTATTTTGATTTTACACTGATACGTTTTGATTCATGAATGATGGTAGCTTTTAAAGTAGCAATGGATCTTATCACGTGACAGTACTTACTGTACTTTTCACATTTTTTTCTATTTTTATACTCTTATCTTAAAAAGCAACACTAAAAGTAACGCAATTGTTGTCACATAGTGTGATCTGCCATCACTTAAAAAGTCACCATCACCCTTGAATCAAAATACATCAGTAATTCATTTTTTTGTATGGATTTAATCTGAGGACGTGGGTTGGGAAACGTAAAAGTTGACGTGCAACAATGTGAATATGGTCCCAACCCACGTCCCTCCTTTTCATGCAAAAAAGTGCTGACACATGGTGAGATACACCACTGTTAAAACAAACAACAAACTACTTTAGTACGGGTGCAAACCACTCAAATCACTTTCGAAACCATTTTGCACTAATGTAAAACTACTTTACTCGGATGCAATCTTATTTTTCTCCTATGCAAAACTACTTTACACCTTCAAAATAATTTTGCACAAGGCAAAGTAAGATTGCATTGGTGCAATCTTACTTTGAACTACTTTACACCGGTACAAAATAAGATTGCACTGGAGTAAAATTAAATTCTAGGTGTTTCTTTACTTATGAGAAGTGATTTTACACTTGAAAGATAATTTTTCTACCTTAAGATTTAGAATTTAGTCTTTAGTGTCGCTAAGCCCGAAATGTTAAATCTTAAACCCTAAACCCTAAGGTGAAAAATCACCTTTCAAGTGAAAACACTTCTTATACGTGAAATTACTTTGCATAAACTTAAACCCTAAATCCTAAATGCTAAACTCATTGGTCAAAATCACTTTGTATAGGTATAAAATCACTTCGAACAGGTGAAACTAACCTCCAAATAATTTTACTCCAATGCAAAATGATATTACACCGATGTAAAGACACCTTAAAATGATTTATCACTAGTGTAAAATCACCTAAAATAATTTATCATCGGTGTAAAGTTATTATCACTTATGCATTTTAGGTTAAAGTGGTGTGATGATTTTTTTAAATATAGTGGGAACACAATGTAACAAACTTTATGTTCTTTTATTTCTTTATATTAAATATTAATTATCAAATGAATCCACATTCTCAATGATATGTAAAATATAAAAATAATTATGTATCACTTTTTACTTCAGTAATTACATTTTCTTACTTTTCAACATAATTTGATTCTAAACTAAAATATATAATAATTTTTTATTTTACATTGATGCTTTTTATTTTACAATAATATATTTTAATTAAATAATTACGTTTTTTTTTTTTTTTTGCGAGCACTAACGAATTCGATCGTGTAACAAAACTTATATTACGTTTGCTATCGCTTTCCGAATTGTTATACTCTCCCCCGTACTTTTAACAGAGACCTTTTCTTGGGATGATTGTTTTCTCTCCCCTCGGGATTCGCTTGAGGATTGTGTTCCCATCTTTCACATCCGTCTCGGTTGCACTTTGTTCGAATCCTCATCGGCGTACAAACACCCAAGGTGTTATGTCCGAAGGTAGCCAGTGGCCCTCCTTCAGAAATATCGAAGTGATTCGAGGTTCAAGTAGTTTTTCCTCGGAGGTACATCTACTTTATAGATGCGCTACTCGCATTTCGAGGATCAGGTTTTGTTTAATTAATATCACTTGTTTGATTCTACGTGGGAAGACAGGTAAATTGTTGAAGAACAAATTATATATAACCACTAACGTAAATGGTTTTCTGGTATCGTAACTTCAACTTCTTCATACCTTTTCTCTTTATTAAGGTATACGAAATTTCTTTTTAAAAATGGAACAATTCTTATGCCGGAAACCGAATGAGATTCATCCTGCATTTTAGTAATATATATATATATATATATATATATATATATATATATATATATATATATATATATAAGGATAAAAAAAACCTTTTCTCTTTACTCTTAAATTTATTTTGACACATGGATTTAATTAAAAAATGACAATCTCAATTAACTGATTTAACATAACTCATTGACCAAATATTGCTATCCACTCTTTATCTAGTTAAATTCAATAAGTTAGATAATAAGCAAAATGGAGATGCATTGGACTTATTGCTTGCACCAAGTGTGGTTCCTTTTTTTTTCTTTTGAAAGGAATGGTGTTGTCATGTAATTTACTTGTTCTCCTAAAGTTGTAATTTATTTTGAATCTTTTGCCGTGTTCATATCTTTGTTTTCATTGGGCATATGATGTATAACCTTGAGCGGTGTTGTATGTGCACAAGTTTGGTTCTGACCAGTTGACTCATTTTTGAGTAAATATTTATCCTTTTATGAAAAAAAAATTGCAATTGTAAACGGAAAAAAAACAAGCTATGAATGAGAACCAACACTGTCATTCACAGTCGTGCATCATGCAACATTTCCATAGCATCCATAAGCAAATTGTTTTCTCAAGGATACCAAATTAATGAAAGGATGTAGGTTGGAAAATGTAAAAGTTGATGTAAAAGTTGATGTACAGTAATGTAAATGTAGTCTTAACCTATGTCCCTTCTTTTTATGTAAAAGAAGTATTACACATGATATGATCAACTACTATTGAAACCAACAAATCACTTTGATATAGATATAAATCACTCAAATCATCTTCGGAATCACTTTGCACGGATATAATCTTATTTTGCACCTATGCAAAATCACTTTGTACCTTCAAAATAATTTTGCACAGGTACAAAGTAAGATTGCACATAAGATTGCACTGGTGTAATCTTACTTTGAACTACTTTACAACGATATAATCTTATTTTGCACACGTGCAATCTTACTTTGCACCGGTACAATCTTATTTTGCACGGGTGCAAAGTAAGATTGGAGTAGTACAAAATTAAATTCTAAGTGTTTCTTCACGTATGAGAAGTGATTTTAACTTGAAATGTTATTTTTCACCTTAAGATTTAGGGTTTAGTCTTCGTTAAATCATAAACCATAAATCCTAACCTTTCAAGTGAAAAATCACTTCTCATACGTGAAATCATTTTCCATATACCTAAACCATAAACTCTAAATCCTAAACTCATAGGTCAAAATCACTTTGCACGGATGTAAAATCACTTTGGAAAGTAAAACTATCCTTGGAATAATTTATCACGGATGCAAAATGAGATTGTACTCGTGCAAAGACACCTTAGAATAATTTATCACCGATACAAATTAGTTTATCACCGATGTAAAATTATTTATCACTTGTATATTTTTAGGTTAAAGTGATGTAATGATTTTTTTGAATATAGTGAGAACTACTATATAACAAACCTTACGTTCTTTTATTTCTTTATATTAAATATCAATTATCAAGTAAATTTACATTCTAAAATACTGTATGCAATACGAAAATAATATCTCACATCATTTTTTACATGAGAACATACGATTCTCTATTTTTTAACTTATTGAAAATTATAATTCCTAACATATTCTTGAAATTTCCTTGAAAGTGACTTTTTTGACCAAAAGATGAAAAATCACCCGACATGGATAACTTAGGCTTGTCCACTGACCAATAATTCTTTCTTTCTTTCTTATGATATTAAAAGAAAAAAGAAAAGATTTCGAAATTGCCCTTTGCCAGATAAAGTCACACCCTCCTTAATCATGCATGCGAGTGTCGTCTCCAGCATCACATCCAACCATTTGTCTGCTACACTATCGACTTTCGCCTTCCTTTAAAATATCAACGTGCTAGTCATTCGAAAGCCTACGCACATTCCTATAATAACCAAATCTCAACTATGCATGATACCTCCATCAAGACAACCTTATGATTTAAATTAATGATATGAGTGTCGAAATCCATATTATGATGTATTTTATAACATGTGACCTTCACTTATATTTTTATTTAAAAAAATAAAAGTAAAATATAATGATGGAAAGTTAGAATCAATCAATTAAAAATTTAAATTAATTAGTTGAAAATAAAAATATATTGATTGAAAATAATTTTTAATTAATTAAAATTTAAAATATATTGATCAAAAATAAAAATATATTAATGTATTTATCTTTCCATTAGTAAAAAATAATTTTTCATTTAAAATATAAATTTTACATATAATAAGTAATTTTTTACTTCAAAAAATTTTTTTATCTATAAAAAATAATTTTTACTGATAAAAAATTAAAATATATCAAACGTCACAGTCACATTGTACATTACAAGTATGTTATAACGTGCATTTTTTTTTTTTTTTACGTATAGAAAAAAAGATGAGGAAAAAGATGAAAATGAGCTAATAATTGTACAGAATGTGTACAGACAGATGAAGTGGATCGACCGAGTGAGTTCATCCTTCTGACAGAACTTACTAGCAAGGGTAAAAAGGTTCACCATCGGAATCTATTCCGGCTCCAATAGGATTGATTGTTCATCGTTTCTTCTCTTGGAGGGGTATTTATTCACATGTACAAATAATTGAGGCATTTCGCCTGGGTCTCGCTGTAGTTCTTGGACGATTGTCCTTATCCCTGTAGCTCAAAGTTTGTATATTTATTCTCTGATGCAAGTTAAAGTATTTTTTAACATATTTGTCATGTTATACCTTGTTTATTCATCAAAGCAATGACTACTTTTATGGTATTTAGAAACTTCCTTCTCCTAAAGGCCATATGCTCAATCAAACTTCCTCTCTCCTGTAAGGGCCGAAAGGAGTGGGATGGGTACGTTAAGGTAATTTTATTGAACAAAATAAGTCGCAGATGCAACCCAAGGATACAAGGAAGAAAGATACATTGCACCCTCTCTCGGAAGGGAACTCATATGCCCCTAACACGGGGAAGCTCCATCATTAATAGGGTGAACACCAAAACTTAAACAACATTGAAGCTAACAACAAAAGAAAGACAAAACAAGAGAGAAAAAAGGTGTCCACATCATTTGATTTCTTAACAACACATTGGATCTTGAGATATCATGCCATGCTCCATGGTGACAATTGTGCCATTGAAAGGGGATTCTTGATGATCCACCTGATCCACGTAAATGAGAACCTGAAGAAAGCCAAAGGCTAGATTAGCTTGTCAACAACTTGGTCATCTAAAGGCACTCTTTTTTGCGTGGCCCCAAGATTAGCATAATGATTGGTCATGATTGTCGCAAATGAAACCCAAGGTCGACATAGGATCCTTCACTACCTAAGAGACACAAACTAGACTTAAGGCACTAAAGCAAGCACTAGGAGGAACAAATATCCACCATGTAACTTGCCCAATCTAGCCCAAAATTATTGCATAGGCAAATCTCCATTTCAAGGAAAGCTCGCTTCAAACATCACTTGTTTGCCTAACCTTGTGAAACGTGCTGAAGAGAATGGGCAGACAAAAGCTCAAGTAGGAGCACAAGAATGGCATATTGAAACAATCCTTCCATATCACCAGGACAATGAACTCCATGGGTAGCTCCATCAACTTATCACTAGGCTTACCTCTATTAAGATGTGTTCTTATGAAATGTACCAAGGGTATGGGATAAGCAATGAGCTCTAACATTGGGATAATCAAGCCTTGAAGGAAGAACTATCACGAAATAGCCCTAGTAGTGGCACAACCTAGGTTGAATTTTCTCCTAACAGATGCACCTATGTATTGTGAATTGCAACTAGAGATAGAAAGTTTGAACCTTAAAGAGTATGGCCAATGGTTTCTAGTGGACACAACTTTCTGGAGAGGAATAGTTTCACTTAACCTTGTGATAGAGGCTTACTGACAATTGTGGCTTGGATCGGAGGATGTCCAATGAGAGCCTAGGGTTTAGGGGAGCATAAAGAGGGCAGAAAGGTGAACGATGGACCCTCCAAACAAGAAAAGAAGTTGAAAGATGGAGAAGAAGCAACAAAAAGGAGGAGAGTAGACCCCAACTAGTGTGCGATGGCTGATCAAAGGCCTAGATTTGCAATATTGGTAGTTAGAAGATGGGTGCGTTGTGATCCAACTCAACTCAACTAGGAATTTCACAAAAAGATGGAATAAAGAGCATAAATATATCCCAAAGTACACAAGAAAACTGGTAACTCAATTCAACTTGTGAGGTGTACATTTTGGGGTGAGATCTAACCCTCAAGAATGCACTATGTATATTTAAGTATAGGGGGATCAATTACCCTTCTTCAGTGTACTTCATCCCTTTTTTATACATTGTTTAAGGGTATAATAATTACATGTAATTATTTCCTTTTCGGGGGAGTGTAATAATTCACTTTGATTATGGAGGAACTACCTCTCCCTTCGTTGCTTCACCTTTTGGTTAGCTCAGCTTGAGTGGGCCTTGCATTGCCTTGCTTGGATCTTGGTTCGGCACCTCTATCGACGATCTAGGTGGACCTTGTATCACTTTGCTTGGACTTTGAGCTGGCGCTACTGAGATTTAGCCAATCTCTACATTGGTCCTCTTAGACCTTAAGGGTGCATTGTAATGTCCCAAAATCTGGACTCTGAGTTATTTCAAAGTGTTCCGGTCAATTTAGACCCGGAAACTTGGTTGTGGTTTGGTGCTAGTGCCAGCACCTCCTTAAATTTGCCAAAAATGAGTATTTCGAGTCAACCCTTGGTCAAACATTATTAAAAGGGTGTCATATGTGGTACCATTGGATTCCTCTCATTGCAATATTTTTGGCAACTCTTGTTTCACGTAATTCCGAGGTGTATAGCTCAAGTTATGGCCCAAATAAGTTAAAAGGGACCTAAATGTAAGGTGGACCCAACCCTAGGGGTATTATAGGAATTTCACACCACTAATCCTAATCCCAACAACCCTTGGGCCTATAAAAGGATCCTCTTGGGACCTTGGGTCGTCATTAGCCTCTAAGCCTCTCAAATTAAGAGTGGAAGAGAGGAGGAAAATCTTAGATTTTCCTTTTAAAAATTTAAAAAATTTTCGCTTAGGGACCCTTTCCTGATAGTGAAAAGTTTGAGCTTCCCATCGCAAATGTTGCGGTGGCAGTGGTGGCGTGCTATGCGAGTGTGACGCATGGTGTGCTCCTGCGCGCTCGCGAATCGTGCTTTTGCGCTGGCAAGAACATGGGGGGCATCTGATCGTCCAAGTGTGGTGGCATCAGATGTTGCGAGCGAGTGAGTGGGCGAGGGATCACTATCTGCATGAAGCGTGTGGTAGCGAATCCAGCGTCGACACACGACGCTGGCGAGCCAGGTCGGTTCGCGTGGACCGACGGTGGGTTTGTGTGGACCAGCCTGTCTAAAGTGGTTCAGGACCCCCTCACACTGTTTTGATTGGTTCGAGGCCTTCCCAACCTTGGATTTCGATAAATAAGGTACTATTGGAATCGTATCAACGCGTACTACGTGTTGGTCTGATTTATTTTTCATTTTAAGTATGTTATCCTTAGTGAAAAATCAGAAACGTGATTAGGAGTCTCCAACCCTATTGATGGTTCGTTCGAATCAGGTCTCATCCTGGTGCATGCGTGGATTTAGAGGCAGGCATGGATACTGCCCCTAGGCCCTGTGCGCATGGTTCGGAGTCACCATGACCCTTTGGTGACATTTAGGTAGAGTAGTCTCTCTTTCTTCCATGTGGTTTGCCTACGTGGGGACTTTCTTGACGTATTGCACTGTTCAGTATGTGTTCTTACCTCTTACTAAGTTGGAACCCATCTTCATGCTTCTTGTTTTTTTGGGGTTACTTGAATGTTAAATATAAATATGGTAAATCAAATCAACGACTTGGATGTGAATAGTTAATTGGATTAACTATCAAAATAATTGCAAACAATTCTCATGATTAACGGATGATATCGCATCTACACTTATTGAATATAGTATAAAGTGACCTAATATGTTTTCCCTAGTTTATGGTCACTTTAATGAGAAATAATGAGATTTTATGAGAAAGATCAAGAGTTCATGATCATATTTAGCTTGTTATCTCATGTATGAAATAAGATCCATTTTCTGTGAAATAAGTTCTGTAATATTCTTTATTAAACAAATAATATGGGATCACTGTCATGAACTCAGAACTACCTGTAAATGAATGGGTGGAAGATAGTGAGGATTTTGTTAATCCCTGAATTAGTGATATAGAATTTCCAGAGATTTACAGATATATGTGAAACTAGTTCCGTCTAAATTGTAATTGGTAAATAGTATGGAATCACTATCATAACATGTAAATTATCTGTAAACTGACAATATTAGAGGTGATATAAATACTGTGTATCATGGACTTAAGGATATGGAATTCTTAAATATGATTGGATTTAGCAAGAACAAAAGATACAGTTATCTGAAAATGATCAACTAATCAATACGATGGGTATGTTAGGGATTAAAAGGAATCAGATAACTGGTTTCAGCCTACTACTCATCGGATTTGGTTGTAGCTTTGGTCTACTAGACCGGTTCTGGGCTGGTTTAGGGAGTTGCTGGCCTCCATACGACTCTTTGGTTAAGTTTAGCAGCCAAATAGGATAGCGGATTGAAGGGCTCAAGGATTGGAGTGGTTTCTTTCTTGGCTGATGGGTGGGTCATTGGCTATCTGTGGTTCAGCGTACATAGCGCTTGTATATGCTCACACTACTAGACGTAATCGCCATCCCTCCTTGCAATGCACCCAAGGTAATGGAGAGTAGTGACTCGGTGGGTATAAGTGATCTTCCCAGCTAGGAGGGTGGCTTATAATAATCTTGTGCTGCAGGAAGTTACACGAGATCGTCTTGTGCCTTGAGACATATGATTGATAGATTGTGAACTGTAATAAATTAGGCGTCCAAGCTAAGAAACGGAATCGTATAACGAGATGTCTAATAAATGGATTAATTAAAGCTATAGTACCCATTTTCTCTTATGCTTGGTTACTATTGCACTTTGCTATTTTTGTTTCTACTCTACTCAATTTTTACTGACGTGTTTTTGGGTTCCGTACTTAGGTGTACTTGGCAATTCGCAAGAAAATTTCCATTATACATCTCCTTGTACTTGTATACTACGGTAAATCCTTCGGTTAGTATTCAATTTATTTTCCTTTAAATTTTATAATATGAATTAGTTGTTGGCTATATTTACACTTTATGACTATGTGTTGGGTGACTGCTAGTGTTAGCACACTACGACTTGGGTCTCGTCGGTTGGTGGGACTCGAGTCGTCACATGCACCTCTCCTAACAATTTGGTTGGGTCAACTATTGGCCAAGGCTGTTGTTAACGTGCTAAATCGAGGTTTTAAAATCACTTCGTTGCAATATAACCGAAATAGCATGTTAACAAATAATATTTATAACTCGAATATCTAGATATGAAGTCCGAGGTCGAACACAAGAAGCAAATAAGAATTCACATGCTAATCTCAATTAATAAATAAATGAGCACCATAAATTGAGCACAATAATGATATTTCAATGAATATTAATCTGTCACATTAAGATATTCAATGAAGTTCAATGTATTTCAAGACCAAAAAGATAACTAAGATAAAATAATGATGATTTAGATCACCAATTATTAGCCTAAACACATGTATTAATTATTCAAATAATGTTACAGTAGTTTCAACCATGAAACTTAGGTGCTTAAATATTCCAACAGTACCCAAATCAGACGCCTGGTAGGTACATCAGGTGACTTAACTGTCACTTGCTACAATGTCTTCTTGTTTCTTTTCTTCTCTAATCTCATCTTGCTTCTTCTTCTTCTCTTCTCCTTCTTTCTTCTTCAATCCTTCTCTTCTTCCTTTCAGGCATGGCTAAGGGTCAGGCTTTCTACTCTGAAGCAAAACCCACCCTCCCCTGCTCTCTCTTTCCTTTCCTCCTCTTCTCTTTCTCTCAAACCAAGGTAATCGAGTATTCGGATAAGCGTACCCAGGTCCAGGGCTACTGGGGGTGTGTGGTAGCCAAGGAGTGAGTAGACATAGGTTAGGTCGGGTTGAGTGAGGGGTGTGCGAGGACCTCACCCCCAAGTGTTGAGGCAATAAGCTATAAACACAAATTCAATATATGTGCCTGCTGCTGCTTTGTCCCACACGATGTGGGACTATCTTCAGGCCTTCTCTTCGCGTGCACCTGTAAGTGAAACCTCATCGAATTGGGGCAGTGGCTGAGGTCCTCTTTCTTAATTGAGGCTGTAACTGGGTATGCAGATGAAGTCTGTAGCACCTAGAAGTGGGATTGAGGTGTCTCGTTGCCGGAGGAGCTTGGTCATGGTCGGAGATGAAGGTAGCGATGGGTGGCGGTCGACTTGACTTGAAACTAAGAATATGGGCTTGAAAGCCCCGGTTAAATAGCTCCCTAGCTTCACCGAAGTACGGCGAAGGTGATGGTGGGTGTTTTGTGGAGGATGGCAGCGTAAGGTGGTGTGTTAGAGTTGGAGGAGGATTGTGAAGGTGGGTGCGTTCAGTGGGCGGTTTGGGTGGGTGGAGTGGCGAAATATGAGAGGGGTTTTGGTAAGTGTGATGTGACAGAGGTTGTGGGGTTGTCGGTGAGACGAATGGATGGGTGTGGCGAGTGGATGACCTTGCTGGAGAAGCGGCTAGAGGTGGAGACGAAGGTGGCTTGCATGAAGGTCGAGGGGTGTTTCAGGGTTTTTGCTAGGGAAAACTAACCTAGAACTTAAAAGGAACTAATCTAACCCTAAACTAATGGATGAACGAGGAGGAAAGGCACCAACTTTGATTGGTCGGCACCGGAGAAGGGGAAGCTCCAGAGGGGC
The DNA here is from genome assembly GCA_037157565.1 of Thalassia testudinum. Lineage (NCBI taxonomy): Eukaryota > Viridiplantae > Streptophyta > Magnoliopsida > Alismatales > Hydrocharitaceae > Thalassia > Thalassia testudinum. The sequence goes on from JAZHRO010000049.1 coordinate 36,161,001, forward strand.
AAACGGTGAGGAAGGAAGGAGGGAGACAACGTCTGCAAGTACCATAAGACGTGGACGATTGTGGGGAAGAAGAATCCACCCGTTATTGTCTGTGAGGGTCAATGAGGAAGGTGGATGGAGGGGCTTGCCGGAGCTTGGTTAGAGAGGGGTCGAAGGTAGGGAAGAAGAAGAGATTTTGGCCCCAAATCTAGCTAAGGATGTAAGGTTTGCAATGTGGGTCCTTTTACAGGCCATATGTTTGAGCTTTAAACTTGGAAACAAGCTTGAAAGCTCCGAAATTAGGGCCTTAGGTTTAGGAATTTCCAAGAGTTTACATGAACTCTTGGAAGATTTAGGCAAGTCATGGAAGAGCTTAGATGGAAGGGGATCTCCTTAGGAGTCTCCCTTCTAATTTTGGAAGGGTTTCTCCGTGAAATCAGGGAGATCTTCATAATTGATGATCAGATCTAGGTGGATTCACATGGCCATGGTGGCAGGGACCTGCGTGTGAAGAAGACAATGAAGTTAGGGGGTATTTGTAAGGATTTCAAAAGTTAGGGGCCACTATGTGATAAAAAGAGTCTATTTGGACTGAAATGCAAACTAGGTCAAGATGATCTTTGATTAGGCCCAAATTTTGGTACAAACCTAATTTGGACCAAAATAATATGATGGTGAAGTCAGATTTAGGTTTTGACAATGTTTGACTATGTTAATTGCATAGAAACCCAAATTAGGGCAACTATCTGTCTGAGACTGTTTTAGGTCAAATTGGGTTCCAATGGTTAAATCAAGCATACCAAACCTTATAGAATATTTTTATATGACTTTTAGAAGGTTTAGGTGAATTTTATCCTGACGAGAACCTCAGTGAATTAAGCGAGTCCCTTTTTAGGGTCTCTTTTGTTCCAATGGTTAATTCTCAAAACGCGTGAAAACCTATTTCTATCTGCATTAACCCACTTGTTAGGCATTTATGATCATTTGACCTTAATTTAACCTCTGGAAAATCCTGTGATTGCTCTACAATTAGGATATTCTATTAAAATTACAGTTTTACCCCTGTTTTACTATTTATCTCTTAGAATGGATTTGCAATGAATTACGGTCTTCTAGCGGTTATGTAGGAGCATTTATCAATGGAATATGACTAATTAAGGCTAGATATGGCTAATGGTGATGTTATCATCAGTTGTAGGTTCTCTTTCTTCAGTCTGGGCTTCCTCGCAGGTAGTGTTGAGGAAATTGAATGATTTAACCCTGATGGCATCACAGAAGTGTGAAACAAGTCGTTCAAAAGATTTTCTTCGAATCAACAATCAACTCGATGCATAGAAAATCAAATTAAAAAAATCAAGAAAATAATAACAACCTAGATAACCAAAACCACATGGCAAGATCTTATATCTCCCCGTTTTGGGTTCCCTACGAGTAACGAGGTATACCTGCAGGTGGAGTAACACAACTCCATGGGACTCCCTTCTTCTTGGCAAACTAATGAGGCCCTTCATAAGGAGAACACTCAATCCTAAGTGCGCTATGTGAACCCTTTACATGTCATGAACTCCTTCATAGTTCTTGATGAGGTATGACTCATCATAACTAAAATACCCAAGTTAAGCTGGAAACTAGGTTAAACACTATCAAATTAATACAATAAATGGGTTAAGTGTGGAAATTAAGAAAAATGACATAAAACATCAAATTTGTGTTAAAAATGCAAAATTAGGTCATCTTGAGAGATTCTGTACTTAATTAGTTATATGGATGATTTATATGTCAATTGAACACAAAATGAGCACAAATTCGCAATTCAATGTTTGGATTATTTTCTAATACGTTCAATTTATATGCCATAAAAACTTCATTATATTCTAAGCCCATTAGGACCTTGGATTGAGTGGTTTTCATTAAGTCCCAAGTACACAATTAAGCCTTCGCATTACTCACTCAAAAACTCACCAAGGACCATTTGACAAGTCTACAGGGACTTATCTGTATACATTTTAACCACTAATGGGTTTCCTAGCAATTATTCTACTAGTTTACTTAAAGGGCCATTGTAGCAATTAACCCAAAAACACCTACATTCGCAGCTTTCCTTAGGTGTTCTTCATGCGAAGAACTTAAGCTACAAGAGCTGTCCATTCCTTCCCCCATTGATCCAATGGTTGATCCTTCTCCAACCTGCTGGAGCTGGTTTCCAGAGCTTCTAGGCACATCTAAGGGCTCTCATTTGATCTACAATACTTAAGTGTGCATAAATCCCATCTCCACCCTTAAATACTAACGACCATTACCCACTGCTACAGGTCACCTGAGCCTTCTTTGCCTATATAAGGAACTCTCCACCTCCCTTGGCTCCTTTACCAGCTCCCATCCTACTTCCTTGAGTCTAGTCATTTGTCCCTCTAGTTCTCCTTCTCCTTCATCGCCATCAATGACAGAGGTGGCACATTCCTCCCTCCCTTCGTCCCTCATTGATAGGGATCATGTAACACCCAAGAGCGAGCCTTGAGTTCCTTTAGGAACTTTCATTCGCTAGAGCATCCTTCTCCTTCGTCACTGTAGCCACCAATTGTAGTTCTTCTCCGAGGTCCCATTCATCCATTCGATTAGGATTTATTGCTTTTTAGAGTAGGTTAGATTAGATTAGTTAGTTTAGAGGAGATTCTGATCGATGATTTTGTTTAGGTTAGTTTAGATTAGAGTCATTGTAGTTCTTCCACGATCTGCCTTCTCTAATCAATTTCAATTAGAGAGGATGATGCACACACTCAATTTGATCCACTAGACTTCCTCTTCATCTCACAATCACAATTGCATTCTTTCCTTGCTGATTTTATTTGTTGATCACTCAATCCATCAAAGCCAATTAAGATATGAAGCTTTCTAGCTTTTGGATTTCAATTGCGCTAAAATCACTTGAGGGTTCATCCACTCACCTCAATTGATCACAAGGACCCTCCTTGTGCTTTGAATTGGAACCAATTTGATCGATTGAAGTTGATTTGATTTTGTGGCAGATTGAAGAATTTTGTGAGCAATTTGGTTTTAATCAGTTTTAATCGATCCAATTGAGTTTATAATGGTTCAATTAAGCTCGATACAATTGATTTGAGCTAGTTTGATTGGAGATTCATTGGTAATTCAGTTATGCCCAATTTATTTCATTTATAATGTTTTGCTCACTACTTGGGTAGCGAAGGTTGATGAAATGGATTCCTGAATTCGAGGCCTTCACCATGACCTAATCCTATTTTTAGAGCATCGCCTAGGACCACTACACACTAATTAATGGTGTGCAGGTATCCTAGATGACCAAGTCATTTTGGCGAGCTTATATCAAGTGCCCACTCGGGTGACAATTTAATTTGATTTCAAAGTGTTTTAATCTGGTGATTGGAGTTTGAATGAGGTTTGAGACACCCTAAGGAAGGTCCGGGATCAGTTTGTAGATGATTTGAATGCCTGATTTGTTCTTTCCCTTCTTCGCTGTCCATGGCGAGATAGAAAGATCAAATTAGGGTTTTGTAGTTTCTTCAAAGTTTGATCTAAATTGCAATATATTCCAGATCCTTTAGAGAGTGTTTGTGACATTTAAATGTGGTTTTAAATTGAGTTAAACATGATTTGGGATTTATTGGTTTCATTGCCCAAGTCTGACATGAACTCATAACTTAAGCATTCAATTAGTGTTCTAATGACTTGGAAGAGATTCTAGGATAGTTTTTGATGCTCACATAACATGTTTGAGTGATTTCATGAAGGTTTTGAGCTTCATATCAAATCTAATTTATTTTTGTCAGTAGTAGTGAGTTGCTATTTCTGAATGGATCTAAACGAGATTTTTATAGTGGTTTGTGAATGGTGTTTGAATGATCTGGGACTTATAATAGGTTTGCTTATTAGATGATAAATATGCATGTATTCATGATAAAATGCCTACTTATGACATCTCTTAAGCTTAGCATTTCATTCCATAGTATAAACACTGCATAACATTCATCATATTGCATTTAGGGTGATTTGTATAAATTGTATAGTAATTCTTGCATTCTTGTGGCCAGGAAACAAGGAGAGACATTTTGAAGCTTCAAATGCAAAATCTGACCATATGGATGAATCCGAAAATACGATCGCAGTTCAACAACCCGAAAATCATCTCGATTCGAGCACTGTGGCATCCTCCTCTACAAGTAAAGAAAGGTGGACGATCCAGATGGTGCCATGTGGCACCATCCAGATCGCCCAACGTTGCCTAGCTCTCCTCCAAGGTGCCTCCAACGTGCGTTCTCAGTCGTTGGATGAAAATCCAACGGCTAAGATCGTGCGACCAGCGGTGGAGGGAAACTCGCAAATGCAACACACCTGACCCCTTGGCATAATGGGTCGAAGGGGAGCTCGCATCCACAGGACACATGACTGAATCATGCCTCGAGGATTGAATTTGTGTTAAGGTGAGCTCAGGAAAATTGAGCCATCGATGGGCGATCGGGCGGCGAAGGAAGTGGCGATGTGGCGCTTTGAGCGCCGCGAGATCCATATGTGTGCAATAACACACGGAGGCACGGTGAATCAAATGCGTGAAATCTGAGGTGCTCACATAACTCAACCGCACGTGCTCTCCGTTGTCTGATCTCAAAGAGGTGCGATGTGCACGCATTCAAAATACGCGAAGGCGTGATTTGCATGTGCTCCTCAACCGTGCGATTGGGATTGAACGGCTAGCATTCATCCTTTCCAGCACAAGCACGATGCACGTGATTTGAGAGCATGGGATCTACTCTCCCTCTCCACCCCCGAATGGACATTCAGCGGCTGTGGACGCTCCAGCATCCTCCAGCTACATTGCACGGATACGCCAGTACTAAGCGCACGATGCACGCATAGCTGTGAGCAGGCAATTTGTGCGCGGCAGTGAACATGACTAGTAATATCTGCCATCCCATGTCATAGTATATATCGATCACTCAACACTTAAATATCTGCTGAACAAGAAGGATATGAAACCTCGCCTTATCCATTGGATCCTATTGCTCTAGGAATTTGACCTGGAAATCAAGGATAATGCGGGATCGCAAAATGTAGTGGATGATCATCTCTCTCGTCTTATGATGAATGATATGTTAACCCCCCTGATAATTTCCCTGACGAGACAATCTTAGCTGCCAATGCCCTCCCTTTGTTTGCACCTATTACACTACCTAGCAACACAACAAATCCCCTTTGATTGGCTAAAAACCAAAAGGGATAAGTTCTTTGCTGACATTAAATATTATTTTTGGGAGGAGCCCGACCTTTTCCGCATTTGTGCCAATCAGGTCATTAGACGGTGTGTCCCAGATTATGAAATCCATGATATTCTGACACATTGTCACTTCATGGCTTGTGGCGGACATTTCTCGGACAAGAAAACTATAGCTAAGATCCTCAATTCTGGTTTCTTTTGGCCCATCTTGCACAAAGATTCTCATACCTTCGTTCGGTCCTGTGTGCATTGCCAAAGCATTGGCAACATGACTCAAAGGGATATGATACCCCTCAATCCAATCTTAAAGGTTGAAATTTTTGATGTATGGGGCATCGATTTCATGGGACTGTTCATCAACTCTTGTGGGTATTTGTATATACTAGTCATAGTCAACTATGTATCAAAGTGGATCGAAGCAATACACACGCACCAATGATCACAAAGTGGTTGTCGAATTTATCAAGAAAAACATTTTTTCAAGATTCGGTATTCCCAAGGCCATCATCAGTGACGGAGGATCACATTTCACTCACTCTCAATTTTGTCGCCTTTTTTTAAAATATTGGGTTAATCATAAAATTTCCACTCCTTACCACTCCAAACAAATGGCCAAGCAGAAGTTTCTAACTGGGAGATAAAAAATATTTTACAAAAGATGGTCAGGATTGATTGTAAAGACTAGTCCAATGAATTGGACAATGCTTTATGGACCTACCGTACCACTTTCAAAACTTCGTTAGGAATGTCTCCTTTCCGTCTCATTTTTGGAAAGGCATGGCATGTTTTGGTAGAACTTGAACACAAGGATTTCTAGGCAATAAAATAATTAAATATGGATTTTTTTGAAACAGGTACCCACAAGAAATTGCAATTAACTGAACTGAAAGAATTATGCATTTTCTCTTATGAAACACATGGATTTATAAAGACCGAACAAAGAAGTTCCATGATAAATATATCGTTCGAAAATATTTTGATGTCAATCAATGCATTTGGCTTTTTGATGTAAGATTACGTATTTTTCCTGGAAAATTAAAATCCAAATGGACTGACCCTTTTATTTTCCTCAAAACATATCCCTATGGCATTGTTGATCTTCTCGATCCTAAGACAAACAATACTTTTCAAGTCAACGGCTAGCATTTAAAGTCCTATCTCGATAATACTCTGAATCTTCCTTCTGACACACTTGATTTAACTGACTTACCCACTAATGATCATTGATGCACTTCATGCTCGGCTCAATGGCATAAAAGATAGCATTGGATGGGAGGTAACCCATCATTTTTTTTTCCCACATTTCGCTCTTTTTCTTTTCTTCAGAGGTTTTGACTATCCAGATTTTGACCGTCTTCATCAAGGTAATCCCTTTTCCCTTCCAATTGCATGCGAACATGCCACATCTTAAGCATGGGGGGGTGTTTTCAAATTTTGATGCTCAAATCAGGATTTTCAAATCCTAAAAACATGTAATTTTCTTGTTTTCTTTTCTACTTGCATACCCAAAAAATAAAAATGTTGAAAACTTTTTCAGGAAATTTTGAAATCAGGACTAAGGTTGAACATTCACTTTTGGTACAATGGGATTCAATCTTTAAACAAACTAGGGATAAAGATATGAATCTGATTATTAGAATTTCAGGGTCTACCTTTAGGCTAGATCAAATATCCTTCTCTAAAATTCCACTTGAACTTATGATAGTTCAGGTGACTTGATCACCTTTTGTAACATGGAAGTTTCTGGCTTAGCTTTCGATTCAAAAACTTGCATCTCATGCAAAATTTCTTGTGTCAAAGTTTACACACAAGCCAACACCTAAAAAACAATTAGAAATTAGAAAAACCCTTTGTTTGGGGTTATGACCTCCTGGGTGATGTCATGGATAGTAATATCTCAAAGTACTGGTGCCAGAGCTCCCTCGAGGATTGGTAATGGGAATGATAATTTCGACACATCTGTTAAAAGACTAAGGTAAGAATAAGCATGGGGGAGAAAAAATAAGTTTTAAACCAAAAACACGACCTTATAAATGTTGGCTTTTCACAAGCACAAACACAAGGTTTTAAAGGATGTTGCAAGTTGCGAATCGGATTCAAGAGCTGGAGAAATCCTAACTACAAAAATTTCGAGTCATCTGAATTAACAAGGGGTTAATTTGTGAATTTTTGGAGGATATATTGATATCGATTCATCTAATTTTTTGGATTCGGAAATGAATCCCGATGTTGATCTATAAGAAATCCCGTACCTCTTGTGTTTTAAACAACCAAGGTCCCATGATCTCCTCCTTAACAAGTTGAAAAAAAAAATAGTTTTCCCAAGAATTCCATTTTGTAAAAATTTGTTTTGCTAAGAGACTAGTAAAAGATAAGCATGGGGGTGTGATAAACGCTAGTTTATCATCATTCTTATGTCCTAAAACAGATCTAGCTCTTAGATTTTTAACTCTGCAAATGGGTTTTTGGCCTGTATTTAGGCATCAATTAGGTTAGGCATGCATTGCTTATTTTATTATGTTTTTAATATGTTTATTTGAGTGTTAGGGACAAATAGATAGACAGATCCCTAAAACCCTAACACTCATGAAGGCAACTGGTGAAGAGGAAGCTCATTCCAGCTGGGACTCAACTAAGTCTAGCTCATCATAGCTGGATACCAGCTCACTTGGGTTAGGGTTAGCTCCATTTAGCTCCATTCAGCTCATCTTAGCTGAATGGTAGCTCAGGGTAGCTCATCTTAGCTCAACCTAACTCAAGTCAGCTTAAATCTAGCTCAACTTAGTTGAGTCTAACTCATCTCAGCTCCAATCAGTTCACTGGGAGCTCTAGCTAGCTCAATCAAGTTGACAAAAGTCCACCTCAACTCAAGTTTAGCTCTCCCTAGATCCACTTAGCTCATGGTAGTTGAACTCCCTCCAACTTAGCTACTACTTTCAACTAGTAGCTAAGATAGCTCAGGAGTTTCCATCAGAGGCAGTTCCAACCTAACTGAAGCAACCTAACCTAGCTTCAATTAGGTTGAAACTAGCTCAATTTAGCTCAACTACCCAAGCTTAGCTACTAGCATAAGAACTAGCTAGCTAAGCTGAGTAGTTGACTCTTCATGAAGGCCTCTTCAGCATTCCAGCTCCAATGTAGCTTCATTCTAGCTCCAGATATTTTTTCCTCAGCTCCTCTTCCTTAAACCCTAGCTCCATCCCACCTCCTCCTCTACTCAACTACCAGCTAAGACAGCTTAGCTAGATTAGCTTAGCTACACCTTAGCTCCTAATGGCCATCCACCACCTACAACCTAACTCCACCTCACCACCTAACTAGTCCACCAAATAAGCTAACCACCTACACCTACTCCTACACCAACTTGGCGCCACCACCATCACAATCCTTCACCCCATCACCACCTCCAAAAGCCACCAAAAAGGTGGAGCCAAAACCCCCATAACCACCCTTGTTTTGGCGCCACATTTTCCCTCCAAAAATCCCTCCATCACCACCTTACACCTACCCCTACAAGCCATCCTAACCATCCACCTACACCCCTTCTAGAAACCTATGTTGGTGCCAACTTTAAGCACCCTTCCACCACCATAACTACCTCCTAACCACGTTAAGTTGGCACCAATATACCCTACACACATCCCTACAAATTGGCACCAACATCCACCCAAATCTCCACCTTACACTTACCCCCATAAGACCATCACCACCACAAATTTAGCACCAAACCCTTAACCCACAAACCCCATCTTAACCCTCTTTTAGTTGGTGCCAAAAACCCACTTAACCAACATCTAAGTTGGTGCCAACTTACACCTACATATCCACCCTTCATCCACTTCACAACTTCAACCTAACCTTCCACTCTCCAAACCAACCACCAACACCTTAACCCTCCTATGGTTGGCACCATTAATGGTGCCTCTCCACCAACATAACTACCACCCACACACCTCCTCCCTTGGCGCTAAATAACACTAGCCCTAGGATCATCTAACCACCCTCATAAGCCCATCTTAACCCTACACCTCACCTACACCTACACCCCTATCACCACTCTTATATATACCCCCTACCTACCACCATTAATCCCCATCCTTTGGCTTCATTAATTCCACTATTACTCCACCTTATAGTCTGCCAAGAGAAGAAGAAGATTAAGCGGAACTTTGTCCCCTTGGTGCCTTCCCCTCTTCCCTTTCCTCTCGTGCCCCCACTAGCCAGAGGAGCAGCTAGGCAAGGAAGACCTTAGGAGGAGGTCTTGAGGGTGGTGCATGCCACCCTAGAAGGAGAATTATGGATGGAGATCATCCACCTTTGGAGGAGTAAGGGCACGCCCCCCCTCGGGCTTGCCAAGGAAGACATCACTTTGGAGGAGCTATTCGAGGATGGAGTTGGAGAGACCCTTTTCAACCCCAGGAGTAGTTGAGCTTGGAGCAAGGACTCTCTCCTCTTCACCACCATCACCAGGAGGACCTTTGTTTTACCATTTTCTTTTGTCTTTTATTTTGTAGTTGAAGCATTCCTCTACAAGCACTCCTGTAAAAAAAAATTTCTCCACTTATAAAGCTGCCTTTCTAAAATTTGGTTGCATCCTTTGACTGCTTTCACTTTAGTATTCTTTTTTGACTCCCTCCCTCTGATTACCCTAGGTCTCCACATACCTAGGGTGAGCTTAGAGAGGGGTTATTTCTATCACCTAGGTGTTAGCTTTAGAAAGTTAGGTGTAGTTATTTCCCGCTTACAATTCCATAATTTCCCATTATTTCAAAATAAAAAAATATTATATTCAAAAATCTAAAAAGAAAGTTGATTTCTATTTTGTCAAGCAAGATTTTAAAAAGTGCATTCCCGCCTCCTTGGATGATCCTAGATACCACCACTATCTAGGTTTACAAATTTCAAAAGCGATTGCGAAATTATGTGTTGTAACGACTTAAACCCTAGTTTTAATGAATCATGCATTCTTCGCCATCAGTCCCCTCACCTCCACTCAGGAAGCTGATCACCTCCACCTCCTCATCACCATTCCCACGAGCTTAGCGAAGCTTTCCTCTACCCAAATTTCTCCTGCACCTCATCCCCGACATCCAACATCTTTCCTCTTTCGTCCAAGCTGCTGCCAAGCACCGTCGTCTCGCCAAACATCCATTTTGGGAGATTTCCTCTCACCTATATCTCTTTTAGTTTGTTTCACTTATTGTAGTTGAATAAACATTATTTCATCTCAAGTATCAAGTTTCATCTATCTACTCTCTTTTTATTCATTCTTTAAGTAGCTAGTTTTACCATTCCTCGAAAATACCAAAAAAATAACAAAACCCTAAAACACCAAAAAGAAACAAATCGAAACTTGAATTTCAAGAAGAAAAACGTTGCCTCCCTGTGTTCGACTTGGGACTCTGTTTTGAGTTTCGGTAAATTTATTTGATAACGAGTTTTGCGATTATAACAACGGGTTTCTCAAAACCCTAACCTTTTATCGCGAAAATATGTTTTATCATTAGATAAGTATACATCTATATCTTGGATATTGAGAAATTAGTGGAACACATAATTAGGCTTAAGAAGATCTGATTCATACTTCGTAGGCAGCTACAACAGAAGAGCAGCACTGTCAGAGCCTGCTGGATGCCTGATCCAAGCAACTCCTGAAATCCATTTGAGTGTTTAATGAGTTTTTAGTATAGTTGAGTGTTGGATTAAGTTGTAGAAGCATTCATGACCTGATGATTGGTTTCAATTTGGATTGAAATAGTATATAAAATAGTTTAAGACCTTTTCTCAGCAACTCTAATTTCTGTAAACTATCCAACAGTATATTCTGATGTTGAATTCAATAGTAAAGCATGTTTTAAAGCTTGAATTTGATCCTTAATGATGTATGGATGTTTTTGACATGCTAATCTCAATTTCTAGCATGTTTACCAGATGTTATTGGCTTTGAATCAATTTCTCATCATTAAAAACCATTTTTCATAATTTTATTCTGAAAAATATAAGGAAAATATAGAAAGAGTGTAAATAAATAAATAAAGAGTGTTTTGAGTGAGATTAGAGTTTGATTGAGGACTGTGTAAGTTTAGGTTTAGGTTTTGAGTCCTTTAGTTGGTAGAACATACCTGCAGAAGTTCTAGACTTCTCAAGTTATAAATAAAGAAATAAAAACAAAAAGACCAAAAAGTGTGTTCCTTCTCTTCATCCTCAGCTTTCTCTCCTCTTTCTATCTTCATTAAAAACATAAAAATAAAATAAAAATAAAAAATCTAAAAAACCATAAAAATTATCTATGTATATAGTGTAAATACTTGTATATAATCATAAGTTAGTAATATATAGTAAGATAGATAACATTCGAGAGAGAAGATGGACAATCATGAGGGAGGTTTTAGGCGATGGGGGTCTCGACAGTTCTCCGGTGGTCATGGGATAGGCGGTTCTTGGAGAGGTGATCATGGTGGAGAGGGATCATGGAGGGATGATTGTGTGGGCAAAGGTTGGAATGACACTCAAAAAGTAGAGATGTCGAGCCCTGTGTGCTACCAGTGTAGGAAGAGAGGGCATATGGTGGGCGAATGCCAGAATGCCCTTGTTTGTCTCATGTGTGGAGGCCTCGATCATCGGAGGGCTTCTTGCAAGTGGGCGTTGAAGGAGAGTTGGGGGATGAAAAGGAGGAGGGTGCACCAAAACACTAACTGGGGGCCAGCTGCATGTTGAGAGGAAGATGCAAGCATTGGTTCATCCTAATATGAAGGTATGGAGGAACCATCCACCACCTCCTTCGGCCCCTCTGTCAATGGACATTGAAGTTCCCTTCTTGCTGGAGGTGTTGGCTGCGGAGATGCTCCTATGTGGAGCACTAATCGGGGAAATCATGTGTGGTTCTTCCTCATTGGAGTGCCTTCAAAAGGTGGTAAACTCTCTCTCTCCATCCTTACTGTGGAAGGTTGCTGTTTTGGGGGGCTCTTGATTCCTTATTTTTGGTTTGTGTGAAGCTGATGTTGTGAGACTGAAGTTTAGATCTTCCTCAGTGGGGGACGTGATGGTGTTATTGATATAGACACATTTATTTAGGTTAAAATGCCTAATCATGCATGTTCTTAGGCTTAGATTTGCATTTCATGTTATAAATATTGTATAGCATGCATCATTCTGCATTTAGAGTAGTTGTATATATTTTAGGTTAATTAGGTCCTTTTTGTGGTCAGGAGAGAAGGAGATTTATTTTGGAGCCTTATATTGACGATCCGACCGTATGGATCTGATCAGGACGACGTTCGGAGTCCAACACCTCCGGAATTGCCTAAATCGGAGTCCCGTAGCATCATATGTAGTCCGAGGAAGATCAACGGCCAAGGGACTAGGTAACATAATTCAAAGCTTTAAACGACAAATCTGACCACGCAGATGGATTTGGGTCGACGATTGCAGCCCAACGGCGCAAAAATCGACTCAATCTGACCTCTATAGCAGCCCCTACAATGAAAAGAAGATGGACAGCCTAGATTGCGCCACGTGGCGCAACCCAGGCCACCCATGTGCATGCACGCACCATCACACGCATATAGCAGCGTGGGCGCATGCGCGTGCGAAGGCACGTAGGCGCATAGCAGTGCGGGTGCACGCACGCGCGCAGAGGCATGCTCGCGCAAGTGCAACAGTGCACGCAGCAACGCAGCACTCGTGCGGAGGCAGTGACAGCAGCGGTGCATATCACACATGCGTGCGTGACAAGGGTGCGTACAGCGTGTGTCAGTGGTGTGGCAGTAGGGGTGCGTGAGCAGGATCTTCAGCGACGTTTTCAGCGGATCTTCAGTGACGTTTATGACCGTCACTAAATGTCCTATATACGAATTTGATTTTTTCCTCCACTATAAAAGGACCCCTACCCCTCCATTTTTCTTCATCTCTTCCTTTCTTCCTCTCACCACCTCCAAGGCTCTAGAGAGAGCTTGTCCCAAGCTTAGGATGCTCCTCTAGAGTAGAAAACCAAATAGTTTTCCCTCCCCTCATCCCCATCTATGGAGCATCCTGTGGCCATCCTCTCATCGCCCTTCGGGAAGAAGATCCTCGCCGCGACGCTGTCCTTCCCCATCCTCCATCCTTCGGCTACGTCCTCCTTCGTCCCGCTCCTCACCACCTTCCACCAGGCAACGTCAGAGCAAGTCGTCCTCCAAGCGACCATCGAGGGGGATTTCTCTCACCACTTTCTTTTGCTTTTATAGTGTAGATTTTCCTACTTCCATAGTTGTAACCACCATTGTTTCTCTCTCTGTCTCTTTCTCCCTTTTTCCCATATTTTCTCAAGTAGATAAAGTTTTCATCGACCTAATCTCTTGCTTGATAAAAATGCAAAAAAATTAGAAAAGAAAAAATGACTAAAAATAAATAAAAGAGAAGCGTAGATTTTTATAAAACCAAATGTTTGCTTCCCTGTGTTCGACCTGGGACTCCCTTTTCAAGTTTCGGTTATAAATTTTATCTGGTAGACACATTTTGCAAGCTACGACAACGGGTCCTCCAAACCCTAATTTTAATTCACGAAGCGCGCCCCCATCAATTATGGAGGCTGGTTTCTCCCTTTGACGGTGCTCTGTTGGAGAGGGTGCCCCAACATGTCTTTGTGAGAAGTGGGCTGGTAGCTATACGAGGATTGTCTCTTCATCTTTGATCGACGACCATGGTTTCACAGGTGGTGTCGGTTTGGCTGGTTGAAGGAGGGAACGATGGTTGGGTTGTAGGAGGGGGATGGTTCCGTGGTGTAAGTTGAATCCCTTCATAAGCAGGAGGGACCCTTCCCTAATAGGGTCATATTGAGATGTGGAGGGTCGTTGTGGTTGCTACGTTTGTAGGTGGAGGAGCAACCAGTTCATCCTTAAAAATCGATGAAGGAAGATGATGGTAGGGAGCATCACCGTGCTGAGGGGATGCAATGGAGGGAGGTGTCACATGAGGAGGTGATGAATAGTGGGGGGGGTTTGAAAAAGAGGAAGGTTCGGGATGATGAGTTGAAGGGCGAAATGGAATGTGGTGCACCTGATGTTATGGAAGGGGTGGTAGGGTCTGGTGCTTTGGTGGTGAGAGAGGTGGAGGGCAGTAGTGGTGTGCAGCCAGATGGTGGGAGGGAGGAGATTGGTGATGGGCCAACCTTTAACACTGAGGCTGGTGTAACCTTTCAGGTTGGGTCTTCTTCTCAAGGAGGAGGTAACAAAAAAGGAAGATACAACTTAAGGAGCAGGGGCATAGTCAATTCATCTTGGATTGATGAGGAAATGATAACCAAGGTAGTTGGTGTGGTTCGCACAAGGGGGTAAACTCAGCTTTCTCATGCTGAGGATCTTGACATGGAATGTGCGTGGGCTACGTGACAGGGCTCGGCATGTGGCACTAGCCAGATATTTAAGAGAGTGGAAGGTGGACTGTTGTCTCTTGTAGGAGACATATGTGGAGGGAGTGGGTACATATGTGTGGCAGCCAATGTTGCTGGACGGTCTTGCTGAGGTTAGACATATCCAATCGGTGGGTTGACTGGGTGGTATGTGAGTTTGGTGGAGGACAGGCATCCTGCAGTTGAAAGACGTGTGGTTTGCTTCCTTCTCTATTACATGCAAGTTTTGTAGAGTGGCTGACAGAAAATTCTTTGTGACATACGTATATGGGCCATGCATTCAGAGAGACAGGCTGTGGTTGTGGGATGAGTTGAGGGAAGCATCTATCCAGGTGTAGGGTGGGGTATGGTTGGTTGGTGGGGATTTCAATGCCATGCTTATGTCCTTTGATCGACCAGATAGGTGTACGGATATTCTTCCACATTTGGGTTCCAGATGTTGGTGGATGAGTTGAAATTGGTGGATCTCCCTGTCATAGGTGTCTCATACACGTGGCGTAATGGCAGTGGTCAGATTTCAAGAATTGATAGGTTCCTCTGCAGTATGGTGATGATGGGGCTCTTCCAGTTGGCGTATGTGGTGGCTATGAAGCGGCCTTTTTCAGATCATACTCCCATCCTCTAGGAAAGTGGAGAGGTGGTCTCCACACGCACTTTCTTTAAATTTTAGCACTCCTGCCTGTCAGAGGAGGGGTTCAAAGAGATGGTCTCTTCTTGGTGGACATTACAAGTTGATGTTGGCATGGCTGCACATAGTCTGGCATCCAAACTTAGGAGGCTACGCCATGTTCTTTTTGAGTACCACAAGTCCGTTGCTATCACCAGAGCATAGAGGTGTCAAGAGGCGTTGGATGGTGTGCACAGTCTTGATGTGAAGGAGGAAGTGGGGGTTTTGTCTGAGGAGGAGGTGGCTCGACGTAAGGCCTTGTAGGAGGTTGTGGCACAGGAGGATTTGTAGAGGGAGGTAGATTGGAGACAAAAGTCCAGACAAATTTGGTTAAAGGGGAGCAATTCCAACACTAGGTTTTTTCATGGAGTTGCCAGTGCAAGGAGGAGAGAAAAATTAGGTTGTCAAGCTGGGGTATGTAGGTGAGGTGGCTAAGTACGAGGGGTCTATTCGGGATATGGCGAACATGTATTTTTTTTTATATGACCAGATCTCGTTCTAGGGGTGGATGGACACGTGCTTTGCAGGGCCATTTCTGAGGTGGAGATTGTGGAAGTGTTGAAGGGGCTTAAGGCAGAGGGGTTGCTTGGACCTGACTGTTTCCCTATCCTTTTTTATAGGGAATTCAGGGCCATAGTGAGAGGAAATGTGTTGAGGCTGGTAGAAGAGTTCGAGAGGTATAATGCTGGGTTGGAGAAGATTAATAGGTCACTCTTGTTCTTGCTTCCTAAGAACCCTAGAGCGATGAAGTGTTCGGATTTCTATCCTATTGCCTTGTCCAACTCTATTTATTTGGTGATTGCTAAGGTTCTAGCAAATAGACTGAGGGTGGTGTTGCCAGAGTTGATCAGCCTGGTCCAGTCAGCTTTTTGAAGGGGCATTCCATGCAAGAATCCTTTATCCTGGCACAGGAGATGGTATCGGGTTGGAGATGCAACAAGAAGGTGCCTTTCTTTGGAAGGTGGATTTTTCTAAGGCATATAACTCTATCTCATGGCCTTACTTGTGGGAGATTGATGTGCACACAAAATGTCTATTTATGCATGTTCCTAGTGCATTCAAGCATTATGCATTATAAATATTGCATAACATGCATCATCATGCATTTAGATTAGTTCGTATAAATTATAGGTTAATTTGCCCTTTTTGTGGTCAAGGGACAGGGCGATATTTATTTGGGCCTCGGATTGAAGATCCAACCGTATGGATCTGATCAGGATGACAATTGAAGTTCAACGCCTCCGAGATCGTCCCGATTGGACTTCCATAGCATCAAATACAGTCCGAGGAAGATCAGAGGCTAAGAGGCAAGGTTGTGAAAATCCGTACTTCAGATGACAAATCCAATCACATGGATGGGTTCGGATCGACGATCATAGCTCAATGACATGCAAATCGATCCAATTCGATGTCCCTAGCACCACCTACGAGAAAAAGAAGATGGACGACCACGATGGCACCACGTGGCACCATCTAGTCGCCCAACATCTCCAGCCTTCCTCTTCTCATCAAGAACCTCTTGATCTCAGCCGTTGGATCTTCATCCAACGGCTGAGAATGTGCAGACATTGAAACACAAATGCGACACACTTCAAGGAGTAGCATAGCAATTGTGTGCCTTATGCACATCGCACGACGCTGGTTCGAATCTGCGTGAGTCGGTCAGATCCATGAGAAGAGAGTGCAATGGAATTAAGCCGTTCGATCGGTGATATGAATACATCTAAATGGCCTAAAATGTCTATTTATGCATGTTCCTAGTATCATATAAGTATCATTTATTATAAATATTGCATAACATGCATCATTATGCATTTAGGTTAATTTGTACAAATTATGCAGTAATTCCTCTCTTATTATGGTTAGGGGATAGGGTGATATTTATCTGGGTCTTGGATTGAAGATCCAACCATACGGATCTGATCAAAGCGACGATCGGAGTCCAACACCTCTGAGATCGCCCCGATCAGACCTCTATTGCATCAAATGTAGTTTGAGGAAGATCAACGGCCAGAGGGCATGGTGATGTAATTTGCTGCCTCAAATGACAAAACCAACCACACGGATGGGTTCGGATTGACGATTGTAGCCAAACGATGTGAAAATCGACCCAAACCAACAGCTGTAGCATCACTTGTGAAGCAAAGAAGATGGACGATCCAAATGACGCCACGTGGTGCCATCTAGATTGCTCGCTACACCCTGCCCAACTTCTTAAAGCGTCGCAACCACTGATTGAAGCCATTGGATCACCATCCAACGACCCAGAGCTTACCACATTGATCCAAACTCGACGCTCACATCCTTTGAAGGCAAAGATCATGCGATCTCGACCGTTGGATTGAGATCCAACGGTCGTAAGTACACGGCCCTTAAAGCATAAATGCGACAAAGAGAGGCTGGGGGATCATTGGCTAGCACCTTCATTCGCAAACTCACGGTGCGATTTCGAGACCCACTACCCATCCAATTCTCACCGGAGCGCACCCAATTGAAATTAGAGCATCCGATGGTGATTGAGCGGCTAATGTAGTAGTGATGTGGTGCCCTCTCGAGTGCCGGATGCATACACACATGATCACGTGAGATCTCACATGTGATCTGACATGCGGCAGATGAGGCGCGATGGCGAGCGCGGATTTAACATGTCTGACCTCCATCGGACGACCTTGATGAGGACACGCATGCATGGCGCTTGGTGTGCATGGTTCAACGGCAAAAGAAGAGCAGGCATTGATGTGGCTCAACAATAGCACTTCGTTCCCCATCTCATGGTGGAGATTGAGTGCACACCTTCAGTGACGTGCATCTACAGTGACACATGTTTCCATCACTAAAGGCCCTACACTTAATTTTAAAGACTTAAAAAGACTTTTATGCCCCCATTCCTACACCTATAAAAGGCCTACCCCTCCCACATATTTTTGATAAATCCACTTTAGTGGAGTGCTAATTAGCCTAAGTACATGTAAAACATGCCTCATTAGATTGCAATTAGAGTTAAGTGTTGGTTTACAGTAATACTTTGGTAAAATTTGATGTATATATTTATGTAGGATTTTGAGTGCAATTTTCACCATCTCCTCTGCCAGCAGAACCATGCCTCTCAACAGTAGCACTTCATCGCAGGGGCATTGTTGGAGGAGATCTCGCAAAGCCTAAACGAAATGAGGGAAAGTCGGGGAAGATTTGTTAAAGCAAATGCCTGCACATTGGGTTGAAAAGAGGAAGAACTACGGACACCAGCATATCATCTCTTCGAGCTTGGATCACTGTGGAGAAGGCAAACTCGGTGGCTAGAGAGTGCACGGTGTTTTAGAGCCAACTTTGTCAACGCCTGCACCCATCAACTTCCTCGCGCGGAGACTACAACAGTAGGCCTCACACGCGCATGCTTGCCCACGCCTTCGCACAACAGCACTTCCTCCAGCAGCCCACCATGCCCTTGTGTGTGCATCTCCTCTCCGTGCACCACTAGGCGTCCGTGCAGCCAGCCCCTCCAGCAGCCACTCTCAAGCCATGCCTTCACGTGCACAACTGTGCCCCTTGTGCACACTTCTTCACGCGTGTGCATGCCCGCACGCGCCACAGTCGACTCCTCCTCCTTCTTCTTCTCCTTCCCACATCTCCTCTGTCTTCTAGCAAAAGACCTAAACTTGTAGCCACCTACCCCCCAGCCAACAATCACCACTGACCTCCAACCTCGACTCCTAGCATCGCCAATGCACCCTCGTTGATCTCAGAGACCACGCGCAGCCACGCGCGGCTAAGGCGCCACCCGCACAAACCACAGCAGCAACTCGTCACCACCGCCACCGCCGATCACCTCCACGTGTGGTTGCCATCTCTGGCCACCTCTCACCGTTCCGTCGCCGTCATCGTGATCCCCAAGCATTGGTCAACCTTCCCCCATAGCAGCTTTGTCACTGATGTCCCATCTCTCACACGAGGAGGAGAGAGAGTGAAAGCTCTGTTTTCCCTTCAATTAGATATTACATGTGCTGCCATTGCCAAAACTTGATTTTTGATTCATTATTTTATTAATTGAATGAACTTACAGCCAAGCCCCTCTAGTCTGCTCTAATTAATTGGCTTATCAAATTGCATGATTATCTTCCCCCATCTATTAGCTTCACGATAAATGGTGATATTATGTTTTACATTGGATGCCATTGAATATTTGGGGTTGATTGACTCTATAGGAGTATTCTAGTAAAGGAAAATTTGCATGATTGGTCCATCTCTTTTCAGAAATTAGAGATTGGTTATTTGATTCATCTATTAATGTTCTTTCTTTGGGATTAGGATGAATGAATGAAATTACTTTTAAGTAAATAAGAGGTAAATTTATTGTGAGTTTATTTGGCTCGTTCCTCCCTGTGGATACGACATTTTTACTGTAGTTTAAATTAATATCTATTTAATCTTTGATTGAGAGATTTTCCACCACCTTTTGTGCTACAACAACTGATTATCTTAATATTAATTATTTAAAGTGAAAATCACTCTATCAAATGGCGTCATTGCCAGGGAGGCAACAGCCTTAGTAAACTCGCACGCATTTCCTATTCATAGTGATTTCTAATTGGGGCTATATATTCATTGATCTGTTTCTTTTTCCTGTGCAAGGTACATCTGTTTGGAGGGAATGAACGTGACAGGCGTGCACGATGGAGGCGATATTCTTGGTGGACCTTGATGCCACCTAAGGGGCAACAACGGGTGCTTGTGGGCCTTGATCCCACACACGTGAAGGCGTACGAAGGAGCCTTTCATGATTTAGTTGTTAGATCTTGGCTTAGATTTAGGTTGATAGACTTAGTATTAATTATTTATTTTCTCACCCTTGTACTCTGGGGTCAGTTTTTGGGGCAATGTCCCTGATTCTTTAGATTCTAGAATTATTCGTAGTTAGTTCTTTTGATTGCGCATCTATTCATTATTTAAAAAAAAAAATCCGAACTGCCTACTAGAAGCTACATATCCATAGGACGACCATTTAGGATTGCTTGAGCAGCATCTAGAATTTCTTACTGCATTGCGTGCATTTTTGCATAGAAGAGTGTTGGAGCAAGGTACGCATTTCTTATCTTACTGCATCAGTTATCTGTACACGCATTGCATTTGGACATAGTTAAATAAGACCACTTAAACTAATTTGAAAAGATTAATCAAGTGGTCACTTTACTTCTTGAAAAGAAAGGAAAATATACAGGAAGTGTTTGAATAATGTCACTGCGATTTTCAAATGAAAAATCACTTTTTGCAGTGTGATCCACACTTCCTGCACTGAGCACGCACTATAGGCACTGCACTAGGACTTGGACCCTTAAGGCTATAGGCATCGATCTCTTTATCAGTGCAAACCCTCCTATCTTGCTTTGAAACAGTGGTATTAATGTTTGCCCGAGTGATTTGATACTCTAAGGAGGGGGACACCCCTTAAAGGAATTCAAGGATAGTTAAGAGGCATCACTAATGCATCACCTCAAAGGAAGGGTTTTCCCTACTTGCATCCCTTAGTTCCATCCTTGGAGTACCTTTTTACTTGAGCATCTGAGAATATCATTGCAGCAAAGTGTACGTCTTTAGAGCACTCGAAGGTCAATTTAGGGTGCGTAATTGCTTGACAACTTGATTGCTCACCCAAAAAGGACTAAAAGTAACCTCAACCTTCTTAACAACCATTAACCAAAAATTTCAAGTGCCTCATTTATCTTATACCACTTACGTGGGAACGGAGAAAAACTGCCTTGACTGTATTTGGCCAAGCTGAAGAGTTGGAAGAGGACTTAAAGAACTTTAAATCAACAAAAGACCTCTTGCATTGTGTTTGCTTGGTGTATGCTTGGTAGGCACTTGATAGCGAAATAAGCGTGATTTGTAAAAGTGGGTTTTTAACGTCGTTGTAACACGCGAATTCGCTTTCGCTTTTAAATTTATATCCTAGATAGGGGAGTATCTAGAGTCGTCCAAGGAGGCAAAAATTGCAAAATTAATCCTCTTGCTTACAGATAGATCTCAACTTTCTTTTTGATATTTTTCAATATGTAAATTTTTTTGTATTTTGAAAAGACAAGGGCAAACTGCAGATTGTAGCGAAAAGAACTAACACCTACAAATGATTAACTAAAATCTAAAAGATAGAAATATCTTCTTCCTAAGCTCACTCTAGGAAAGTGGAGGCCTAGGGTAATTAGGAATAAGAGGTGAAACAAGTGCTAGAACCAAAAACAACTGCAATAAAAAGCTAAAAGAAGGCAATTTGATTGAGTAGAATGAGTGTTCTTTTCAAGGACAAGTAGAGGAATGCTTCTACTAGAATTAAACAATCTAAAAGCAAGAAAAGAAACACAAATCCTCTTAAAAAAAATGGTGAAGAAGGGAGTCTTCTTGCTCCAAGCCTAGCTGCTCCTTGGCTTGAAAAGAGAGCCTCCTTCTCCTTCCTTGAGAGCTCCTCCAAGGTTGAAGCTTCCACCTTCAATGCTCTCTCCAAGGGGTGGGCATGCACCACCCTCAAGAACTCCTCCAAGGTGGCGTGGACCACCTTCAAGATCTCCTCCAAGATCTTCCTTGCCTGGCTTCTCCTTTGGCTGGCGTGACCCAAGAGAGAAGGGAAGAGGGGAAGGCACCAAGGGGACAGAATATTCCCTTAATCTTCTTCTTCTTCTTCTCTCTTGGACGTGGGCTTCTTGGTGGAATATGAGAGTGAAATTGCTAGCCAAGGATGGCTTGAATGGTGGTGGGTAGTGGTCTTTTTATAGGGTAGGATGGGGGGTTAAGGTGCCCCTTGAAACGGAGGGCTAGGATGGAAGAATGGAGGTGGTTGGTGATCCTATGGCTAAGGAGAGTTGGCGCCAACCCAAGGGGTGTTAAAGGAGGTAGTTATGGTGGTGTTGGTGTCTTTTGGTGGTGGAGAGACACCACCATGTTGGCGCCAACATGGGGTCTTCTAGAAGGGGGGTTAGGTGGATGGTGGAGATGAATTCAAGGGAAATTGTGTGATGGAGATGAGGGGGGATTTTGGAGGGAAAAGTGGCGCCACTAAGGGGGTGGTTAGGGTAGTTTTTGGCACCACTTTTAGGTGTCTTTTGGAGGTGGTGGGTAGGTTAGGTTGGCGCCAAGTAGGTTAGCTTATGTGGAGCTTAGGTGGAGCTAGTTGGGTGGAGTTGTTAGGTGGGTTTTTGGGGTGGTACAAGCCAAGCAAGTTGGAGCATAGCTAAGCTAAGCTAAGCTAGCTTAGCTAATGGAGGAGTAGAGGAGAAGGTGTTGGAGCTAGAGTTTGGAGGGAGGAGCTGAGGAGGAGAAGTCTGGAGCTGAAATTGGAGCTGGCTGCTGCTGAAGAGGCTAGCATGGAGCTATTCTAGCTGGCTTAGCTTGCTAGTTCTTTGCTAGCTACTAAGCCGAGCTAAGGTAAGCTAGCTTCTACCATAATGAGCTCAGGTGAGCTGGGTCTGGTGCTCCCGGGGAGAATCAAGCTGGTTGAGGCAGCTAAGGTAGCTTAGCTCAACTGAGTTGAGCTAAGCTGAGTCCCCGGGAGCTGGACTTGAGCTTCCTAAGCTGGGATGAGTTCTTCTTCAGTTGGCTGGAGCTGAGTGGAGCTGGATGTAGCTGGATCTGAGCTGGGGTGAACTCCTGTCAACTTAGCTGAGCTAGCTAGAGCTCCCTGTGGACTAGTGGGAGCTGAGATGAGCTAGACTCAGCTAAGTTGAGCTGGATCTGAGCTGACTTGAGCTAAGGTGAGCTAAGGTGAACTCTCTTGAGCTGCCATCCAACTGAGATTAGCTGAATGAAGCTGGGATGAGCTAACCCTAGTTCAAGTAAGCTAGGTTCCAGCTGCAGTGAGCTGGATCAAGCTGAGGTGAGCTGGATTAGGCTGAGTTCCAGCTAGTCTGGGCTTCTCCTTCACCATTTGCCTTCTTGAGTGCTAGGGTTTTAGGGATCTATATATCTGTACATCCCTAACACTCACAAAAACATATTAAAAAGACAATAAAAAATGCAATGCATGCCTAACCTATTTTATGCCTAAATGCAGCCCAAAAACTCGTTTGCGGAGTAAAATCCTAAGAGCTAGGTTTGTTTTAATGCATAAGAATGATGATAAACTGGTGTTTATCAGCGCTCTCTTAGAAATAGTCTTCTCTTCAACCCTGAGCCTGAGAGAATTATAAGGAAAGCTAACCAAGAAAGAAGAAAAATGGCTGATGAAAGACCTGAAGAAGAGATTAGGGTTGGTGAAAATTAGAGAACCTTGAGAGACTATTTCCTCCCTACAACCCATCATGCCCTACCTATCCGAAGACCTAGAATGGATAATCCATATGAAATCAAGAGTAGCACCATATCTTTGCTCCCATCTTTTTATGGTATTGCTAAGGAGGATCCCTAGCGGCATCTTGAGAAATTCACCGAGGTCTGTTCCACAGTGAAAGTCTATGGCTTTACTAATAAAGCCCTGATGAGGACTCTATTTCCATTCTCCCTAAAGGATAAGGCCAAGCACTGGTATCATACCCTCGATGCAAGGGTAAATGATTGGACCACCCTTAAGGGAGAATTCTTGAAAAAGTATTTTCCTATGAGTGAAACCAACCATTACAGAAGAGAGATTATGGATTTTACTCAACAGGAAGGGGAGCAATTTCACGAAACTTGGGAGCGCTTTAATGACCTTCTTAGGTTATGCCCCCACCATCAGGTGCCAAGATGGCAGTTGGTCGAAAGGTTCTATAACGAATTATCTGAAAGGCACAGGCAAACCATCAATGCAGCCTGTGCAGGAACCTTCATGACCAAAAGTGAGGATGAAGCCTGGGCATTATTTGAAGCATTAAGTGACAACTCCATACATATGTCCTCTACCTATCAAGAAAGAAAACCATCAATTTTGTAGAGGAAGATAGAGGCCCATGAAGCCGGGGCTACTCAAGATTTGGCTTATCAGATTCAATTGTTGAACAAAAACTTTGATAGGCTTTTAGCAAACCCCATCATGAACCCACAAGCAGCCTCTATCTTTCAGGCTTCAAGTGAATACTACATTTGCCAAAGCACAATGCATGCTACTGCGGAGTGCCACCAGCCAAATCAATTCCCTGAGTTGATTTAGGTCAACCTGAACGCGGCCTAAGGTTTCCACCCACCTCCTCGTAATAACCCGTATTCTAATACCTATAATCCGGGGTGGCGAAACCATCCAAACTTCTAATGGAAGCAAGGTGATGCTTCTAACTCAGGGAATACAAGACCCTTACCTTCCCAACCCATATACCAGTCATCCTATGAAAACCCTCCTTAGAATAAACCCTCTGAGATGGATGAACTTAAAGCCATGATGAAAGCGATGCAAGAGCATCAGAATATGGTCATCCAATCTCAGAATAAGATGATTACTGATATGCAATCCCAAATTGGTCATCTTACTGAGGCAGTTAGGCAGCGTGATCCAAGGAAGTTGCCTAGCTCTTCTGTGGAGAACAAAAGGGTAAGGGGGTCATATTCATGGAGCACGCCCAAGTTGTGACCGTGCTGAGGAGTGGAAAGAAAATCGACAAGCCTGATAACACTCCTACGGTCACGTCTCAGGATTCCCCTCCTACACCCAACCCGACTTCCATCTCCACCGAGGAAGAGCCACACTACATTCCCTTGCTTGAAACCACCCACCCTCAGGATGTCGTCAGTCCGCCACCCCTCTCTCACCATGATGACCCCTCTACCCAAAAGTCGAGGGTGCCCTATCCTTAGTGCCTATCCACTCCTGGGGAATCTTCTGTTGGTTCGCCTGGAGCCAAGGATAGGACAGAGGAGATTATGGACACTTTTAGGCAAGTCCAAATCAACTTGCCTCTGTTTGAAGCTATCAAACAGATCCTGTCCTATGCCAAGTTTCTTAAGGATCTGTGCACCCAGAAGCACCGATCTAGGAGACAGGTCCAAGGTAAGGTCATCCTGCCTGACCATGTTAGCTCTGTTCTCCAACATGAAACACCCCCCAAAATGAAAGACCCAGGGGCCCCGTATATTTCAGTGGTTATATGTAACCAACACATTGACGAGGCTCTGCCCGATCTAGGTGCGAGGGTGAATATTTTACCGAGCTCTATCTACGATCTTTTGGGAGGAGGTGAGTTAAAGCCTAGTCCAGTTTTCCTCCAGGTCGTAGACAGATCGCTTAAGACACCGCAGGGATTACTGAAAGATGTCCTGGTGAGAGTGGAGGACTTCTTCTTCCCTGTTGACTTTCTTGTGCTAGATACTGACCCATCAAATAAGCCCACTAAGCCGTCCATTATTTTGGGACACCCCTTTCTGGCCACAGCCAACACCTCTATCAATTGTAGATTAGGGGCACTTAAAATGGGATTTGGAAATAAGAAGATCTGGTTAAATGTTTTTGATACTTACAAGCAATCTAGATTTGAAGATTGTTCTCAGATTGAGGTTGTTGATGAAATAATTGAGGAGACTACTCCAGCACTCCTACGTAGAGATCCCCTCCAAAAGGTCATATCTAAAGACCATCCTCCGATTAGTAAAGAAATTGAAGGGGAAATACCCGAATTAGAAGAGTTGCTGGGGATACACACAGAGTCTCTGTCCCCACCCTGGACCGTGAAGGTAGATCCGCTACCTGAGGCAGGGACATCTCAACTTAAACCTTGAATCCAAAAGGCTCCTGAGTTGGAGTTGAAACCCCTCCTGAGCACTTTGAAGTATGCTTTCCTTGGCCCTAATGACATGCTCCCCATTATTATCTCATCTGCATTATCTGAATCGCAGGAGGGAGCTCTGCTTGAGTGTTTACAAAGGCACAAGGAAGTAATTGCTTGGTCAATTGCCGATATTAAGGGTGTTGATCCCTCCCTTTGCATGCATCATATATACATGGACGAGTCCATGAAACCCTTTCGAGACATGCCAAGAAGGCTTAACCCCAATATGCGAGAGGTTATTAAAAAGGAGATTCTGAAGTGCCTGGATGCAGGGATTATTTATCCCATTTCAGATAGTAAATGGGTCAATCCTATTCATGTGGTGCCCAAAAAGGCAGGAATCATTGTGGAAGAGAATGACCAAAGAGAGTTAGTAACCACTAGACCCTCAACTGGTTGGAGGGTCTGCATTGATTACCACCGTTTAAACACGGCTACCCAGAAAGACCATTTCCCCCTACCGTTTATCGATCAGATTTTGGAACGACCGGCGAGGAACAAGTACTTCCGTTTCCTTGACGGGTACTCTGGGTATAATCAGGTAGCCGTCTTTCCTGACGATCAGGAGAGTACTACCTTCACGAGTCCGTATGGTACATTTGCATTCCGCCGAATGCCATTTGGGTTATGTAATGCTCTTGCCACTTTCTAACGATGTATGATGGCTATATTTTCTGATATGATCAACGAGTTTGTTGACATTTTCATGGATGACTTCTCCTTTTATGGCTCATCGTTTGACCTATGCCTTTCGCACCTTGATAAAGTCTTAACCCGTTGCGAAGAGGCAAAGCTGGTGCTTAGCTGGGAGAAAATCCACTTTATGGTCCAGCAGGGCATTGTGTTAGGGCATGTAGTTTCCGAGAGAGCATTAAAGGTGGATACCACAAACATTGATTCCATCTAGAGAGCATCAAGCATTTGCGTACCTGCTCTCTTGGGCGTAGTTCACGAGAGCGACGTTGCGCCATCGTGTAGTTCACACATCCGCGTCGTCGACGCACTCCTAGCAAAGGGAAGCATCTTAATTCCTATAGAAACTTAGGTTAAAAATTACTTTATTGGCTCTATAGGATTGTTGTTATTTATCTTTGTTCTTTGGTTGGGTATTCGCTTTGCGAATTCCCGCCTCCTTCGTGGGACAAAATCCTTCTTGTGAAGAGAAGGGGTTTGAGGTATGCTACCCTCGTATAAAGTAGCGTGGTTGTAATTGAGGTTGAATCACCCTTGTTTAAGTGATTTGTTTAGTGAATTTAATCAACTTGGTTGATTGGAAAATCCTAACTCGAGAGGGTTAGGTGGTGGTTTTCACTCGGTTTAGGCTGACCCGAAAATCTCTTCTCAGAGATTTTCTAGCCGTTGCACTCTCTTGGAAATCCATTCCCACAGAAAAGTAGGTTTCCAGACGTCCAAACATAGTGCCAGACGTCCTATATGTCGTCTGATGGACTTGCACTAGAACCCTGTTAGATCTGATTCAAGTCAGGAAGGAACCTGCCTAAAATCAGACATATGACTTTGTTCCCAAACATCTTAAACTGGTTTTCCAGACGTCTGATGCCAGGGTCAGACGTCTGATAACCCTGTCAGTGCAATGATTGTTCCTGATTTCAGCCTGATTCTCTTAGGCTTTGCACCCAACGGCTATGAAAGCTTTCCAAAGCCTTCCAAAGCCTTTCTAAGGCCTCTATAAATAGAGGGGAGCCTTTGCCACTCAACACACACCTAGACACACCCAAGCAACCTACTTTTTACTCTTTTGTGTCTAAGAAAAGCTCTTGCTCTCCAAGCTCAAGTTCTTCATCTACAGAGCATCAAGCATTTGCGCACCTGCTCTCCCGCCGTAGTTCACGAGAGCGACGTTGCGCCATCGTGTAGTTCACACATCCGCGTCGTCGACGCACTCCTTGCAAAGGGAAGCATCTTAATTCCTACAGAAACTTAGGTTAAAAATTACTTTGTTAACTCTATAGGATTGTTATTTATCTTTGTTCTTTGGTTGGGTATTCGCTTTGCGAATTCCCGTCTCCTTCGTGGGACAAAATCCTTCTCGTGAAGAGAAGGGGTTTGAGGTACGCTACCCTCGTATAAAATAGCGTGGTTGTAATTGAGGTTGAATCACCCTCGTTTAAGTGATTCGTTTAGTGGATTTGATCAAATTGGTTGATCGAAAAATCCTAACTCGAGAGGGTTAGGTGGTGGTTTTCACCCAGTTTAGGTTTCCACCTAAAAATCTTTGTGTTCTTTGTGTGCTTGTTTAATTTGTGAGATTGGTATATTTTCAATTCTGCATTTTTTATGTCACGCTGATCTCACCCCCTCCAAGTAGGAATCTACACTACCCCCCAGCCAACAACCACCACCGACCTCCAACCTCGACTCCAAGCACCGCTAGCGCACCCTCGTTGATCTTAGAGACCATGCACGGCCACGCGCAGTTAGGGCGCCACCCCTGCAGACCACAGCAGCAACTCGCCACCATTGCGACCGCTAACCACCTCCACGAGTGGTCACCATCTCTGGCCACCGCTCGCCATTCCATTGCCGTCATCGTGATCCCCAAGCGTCGGTCAACCTTCCCCCATAGCAACTCTGTCGCCGATGCCCCATCTCTCACACGAGGAGGAGGGAGAGTGAAAGCTCTATTTTCCCTTCAATTAGATATTACATGTGCTGCCATTGCCAAAACTTGATTTTTGATTTATTATTTTATTAATTGAATGAATTTATAGCCAAGCCCCTCTAGTCTGCTCTAATTAATTGGCTTATCAAATTGCATGATTATCTTCCCCCATCTATTAGCTTCACATTAAATGGTGATATTATGTTTTACATTGGATGCCATTGAATATTTGGGGTTGATTGACATTATAGGAGTATTCTAGTAAAGGAGAATTTGCATGATTGGTCCATTTCTTTTCAGAAATTAGAGATTGGTTATTTGATTCATCTATTAATGTTCTTTGGGATTAGGATGAATGAATGAAATTACTTTTAAGTAAACAAGAGGTAAATTCCTCCTTGTGGTTACGACATTTTTACTGTGGTTTAAATTAATATCTGTTTAATCTTTGATTTAGAGATTTTCCACTACCTTTTGTGCTACAACGACTGATTATCTTAATATTAATTGTTCAAAGTGAAAATCGCTCTATCAATTTTCTCATCCTTTCCTTCTTCTCTCAACCTCTCTAAGAGCTAAGAATTAAAGTTCTAAAGCTCATTCTAGTGCTCTCAAGCTATGGGAAGCTCCACTAGAGTTAGAAAGCAAAATTTTTCGCCTCTCACCCCCTTTCTCGGAGCTCTCGCTAGGCATCCTCATACCCCCATTCCGAAAGCGGATCCCATGATGTCGACAGCCTACCTCATCCCCGGTTCTTCCAAATTTTCCCTTCGTCCTCCTTCTTCACTCTCTTTCCAGGAGTTGTCCGTCCGACTTGTGCTCCAAGCATTCGTTGAGGATGATAATTTCTCATCCCCTATCTTTTTATTGCTTTCTAGTATAGATTTGTAGCTTTCTAGTTGTATAAATTAATTATAAGTGACATTATCATAGCTATAAAATTGTTATTCTCTCTCTCTTGTTCATATTTCAAGTAGTTTAGCTGCCATTGTGAATGATTTATTTATAAAAAAAATAATACAAAAAATAATATAATTGTGGATTTAGAATTGGCGTAGCCTCCCCATGTTTGATTTGGGACTCACTTTGAGTTTTGATAAAATTTTTGCGCAACTACAACGTCGAATTTTGAACTCTTTTACGAGTTCGAAATCTTGCCCATCAATTGATGATGAGCGGTAGCTGATGAGGCGATGTGGAGGTGTTGGATGCAAGCGTGGGAGAATGCGTGTGATCCTGCAAGCACAATGAGCATGGAATCTTAGCTATGGATGCACATTCTGACGGCTCTCAGCGTACCACGTGTCGCGGCTCTTGGTTGTAAGCACGAACGGCTGAAGACCAGCGGCTGCGTGACGTGGCTTCACGTGAGACGTCAGATCGGCGATGAGCGGCCCTCCTTCAACGTGAGCTTCAGCAACGTGTGGCCTACACCAATGGTTACAAGCGTCACTAAAGGCCCTGCATTCATTTTTAAGCATGTAAAAGAACCTTTTTGCCATCAAAACCTCACCTATATAAAGGCCCTACGTCCCCTCCTTATTCTTCATCCCTTCTCTTCTCTCACCCTCTCTAAACCTCTAAGGAGCTAGTCCCAAGACTGGGATGCTCCTCTAGAGTAAAAAAAAATCAAAATTTTGTCCATCTTCTCATCCCCTTTGTGAAGCATCCTGTGGTTGTCTTCTCTCCATCATTTGAGAAGTAGATCCCGCTGCGACGCCACCTTATTTCGTCCTTCGTCCTCCAGCCCTGTTCTCCCTCATCCAGCATTTCACCATCCTCTTCCAGAAGCTTTGTCAATGCGGTTCGTCTTCCAAGCGGCCGTCGAGGAGGATTTTTCTCATGCCTATCTTTTTACTACTTTCTAGTGTAGATTCCAATTTTGTAATTAGTGTAATGAACATGGCTATATCCTTATGAAATATTTGTTCTCTCTCACTCCCTTTTTCTTTGTATTATTTTCTCTTTCTTTCTTCTATTATTTATTCTTTAAGTAGTTTAGCTCCCGTAGATTAATTTCAACCAGCTACTCTGCTTTGTGATAATAAATCCAAACGTGATTTTTAATCAAATATTTTCCTCCTTGTGTTTAACCTGGGACTCACTAAAGTTTTGGTTATAAATATTATTTGATAGCGGATTTTCTTGCAAATTTTACAATGTCTCAAGTTTTCCAAACTGAAACTTTTTGCAACGATTTTCTCGCTTAGCATTTTGCCATCAATGTCAGGGAGGCAACTCTCTTTGATTTCCTGCATTTTCTGCCTTACTTATCGTTTACCTCACTTGTCTCCATTCTTATTGTGATTGCAGGTGCTCTCTTGAGGAAGGCAAAAGCGGTAGGTTGGAGCAAAGTGCAGTTGAAGGGTTTGTAAGTATATCCCCACCACCCACCCCTTAGATTTCATTCCACCACTTAATAACGCAAACCCTAATTAACCTAGGGGCTTGCATAAATCCTAAGGTTAGTTCTGGTTGTTTGTTTGCCACCTCCACACACCTCACCCCCACATAAAAAAAAAACTGATTGAATGTGGGATTAATTGAAATTTACACACTTTATACACCCCCACACACACAAGGCACCTCACCTTGATCTAATTCTACCACTTGGCTGGGATCTGACCTGTGGGCCCAGTACACTCTAACTTAATGCACATAAGTCATTAGAAATTTGATTAGGCTAATCATCTCGTGTGCCTTAATCAAGTGGTGTAAGAGGCCAATTGATTGAATTATTTGGGCCACACCACTTAAGATAAAAGTGATCCATCAGTACCTTGCCTCATAGAATTCAATTTTTAGGGTTGAACGAGACACACCATATTATTTTTGATTTGTAAAGGAATATATCTTCACCTATGCCTTCAAAACTTGGCGTGCCTCACAAAACCATGTCTGAATATACCTGAAAGTTGAATCCTAAAAGCTACTAAGAAAGATTTAAACCCTAAAATTCACTGCATCCAAAAAATAACCTTGCTTGAAAACCATTGGTTTTGCATGCTCACACATTGAAATCGATCTTTAAGGGCATAACCTATCTAAAGGGCCCATCACATTTCAGAGCACATTCAAACCTAAGCCTAACTAAAATAAAGTAGACGTTGGCCTTAAGGATTTGACTCGCTCTTAGGGGTCCAGATTGAGATTATTTTTTATTAATCTACTTCTACTAGTCCATCTGATGACTGACTAACCATGGGAGCAGTGTCAAACGACCACAGTTGGGGGGTATCAAAGGTACCTGAGGAGAAAGCGAAGGGAAGAACCTTCTCCCCAATCCCTCCCTCTAACTGGTTGGATTGACCAGAAAGAAGTAGACCAAATCGTTTCTTTCATCTCAAGACGGGTTCTGAGAGTCTGTAGGTCTTTAGGCTACCCCACCTAACGACAGGTTTGATTGTTTGTGCTGCAGGGCACCTTTCTTTTCTCTTTTTTCTCTTATTTTGTCATGGACCCTTCCACATCCTACACACAGTTCCACTCTTACCCTCCTGATACATCTTATCCCTAATATGACGATTATTATCCCAACCAATGTTGTATTAAACTATCTACTAGCTGGGATAACTCGGATTGGGGATAGAATTTTGAACCTTTGCGTTCAGGGTCTAATCCTGGACACCATGATTTTGATTTTTATCCTTCTTCAAGCTACACCGATTATAGATCACTGCCCTCTCATGGACAACCTAATACGATCTATAATCAAGAAGGATATAATGATTATAACCCATACCCTCCCTAGGATTACACTGCATATAGATCACCACCCCTCTTTGAATAATCAGAAATGACCTATTACCAGGGAGAACGCTAGGAACCTCAATTTCTTGACTCCCCTGGATTGAACCCAAACCCACCCAACCATGAACCGAACCATTTGGTTTAGGTGAATCAGGTCCAAGATAAGGTGTTGGTTAACTTAAGGAATACCATACAATCTTTAGAAGCTCAGCCAACACCCTACATTGAAGAATTGGAAACTCTGAATCAAATGATTGATGTTCATAATAAGTATTCATTGGATTAGCTCTAAGATGTTGAGGATAAGGACCCAGGTGAGTTTTTACTTAGGAAATTGTCAAAATTGAGGTTGAGATTTGTAATTGCTCTAGTCTAATGTTGGGATGATTCCCAAAATGAACCCCCTTCATAAGAGCCAAAGTTAGAACCTGCTCAGGCACCTGTAGTGGGGACACATTTTACGAGACCAGGGATGACTAGGTTGGTCTAGAGTAACCTATTGAGGATGAATTGATTTCTTCACTCAAGATCCCTGAGCCAGGGTATGAGGAAAAATATGTCTCTATGGACCAAGGAACAACATATGATCTTCAGACATATATTAATGCGGATCCAGAATTCTTTAATTCTGAAGGTGAGGAATATTTATGTGAAGTCTCACCTGAGTTTGAGGAAGACAATTTTAGTGAGACATACGTGCTTGAGGAGTATGATGAATCATTTGATAGCTTGGTAATTGAGGATTTTGATCTACCTAGGGCTAGCATGGAAGATTTAGATCCTGATTTCATAAAGGATTCAATTTATATCCCCATTCCTCAATCACACCCTGTTGATCATAATATGATTATCTTCTTTAGATTATCAAACCCAAGTCAATTCTGATTAAGCCGCAAATTTTGGACTTGGATATTTTAGACAGGGTTGATAACACTGTTGGGGTCCCAGAAACTTTGATTATGGAGGATTAGAACTGGAGGATACAAATTCGGTATAGAAGTATAGATAATCAACCTATTTTCATCTTGAAGTTGACCTGTTAATCACGAAATTCGGGTGCTTTCTTCTATACTTCACTCTTTTTCATGTCTTTTTAATACAATGAGGATATTACATTAGATAGGCATGCAAGGGTGGATATCAACTTTGAATTATTTTGTTAGCTCTGTAAATTATCTTTATTTTCTCTTTATTTCAAAAAAAAAAAGAATTAGGAAAAGACAACTTGGGTATTAGAGTTTTTCAAACTTAGGAAATAATACAATAGGACCTGAACACTTAGACCCTTCAGGTCTTCTATTTTAAACAACCTAGGTGTCCACTAAAATGTGGACTTGTTTCTCGAGTCCTTGCATTTCAAAAATTTATTTTTTTGGTTAAATAAGTTGGGGTGATAAGTACATGACTTATCAACTTGCCCTTTAATTTGAAGGGACTTTAAGTTTAAATCATCTAAACACTATTTACACTGACTCACTTTTCGATGATTTTAACAAAAATTGGGTAGCTAATGAACTTCCTAGGGTAGTATGGCTGGTAAGTTATTGTGGGTAACAACCCATTGGCCGGTTGTCCAGAGCCCAACTACACAACTGATGGGAACACCATCATGTGCCCTAACTAGCTCCTTTTGACCCAATGAAGAGAATAAAAGCTCTTACATAACCAACTGAAGGTCGTAATTCACTGCATAACCTTTCTGAGAGAAGAGCAAGAAACAAAGGGTAAAACTGTAATTTTACCATTACAATACAAAAATGGGTTTTCTCAAGGGCTAAACAAAGGTCAAATGATCTTAACAAGATAAAAAGTGGGTTGGATTTGGCAGAAAAGGGTTTATGTGTACCCTGTGATTTAAATGACTTCTTGAAACCCTAAAGCAGACCCACTTGATTAACCAAGGTTATAGTCAGGATAAAATTCACATAAACCCTCTAAAATTCATAGAAAAATATTATATATGGTTTATAACCATTAATTTGATCATTGGAACTCATCTTGACCTAGATGGGGTCTCAGACAGATATTTGCCCTAACTGGGTTTTTACATAAATTACCTAGTCAAATGTAGTAAAAACCAAAATCCAACTTCACCATTGAATTCCTTAGGTACAAATTAGGTTTGTACCAAAATTTAGACCTAAGGGGAATTCATCTTGACCCACTTTGCAAATAGGTCCAGCCTGATTACATTTCTAGCCCTATCTTTTGAAAACCCTTACAATCAGCCTCCTAGCTTTCTTATCATCTTCAAAAATAGGTCCCTATGCAATTATAGCAGAGGAGTCCTACACCGACGAACTTTAGAAGGAGGTTTCTCCTTGATTGCTCAGAGAATCCCTCCAAAAATTGGAAGAGAGATTCTCTGAGTAATCTCCTCCAATCTGAACCCATTGATGAGCCCTAATTCCTACTCAATCTCTCATGTGAACGCATGAGAAATTTAGGTCTTTTGAAGCTTCCATCTACGGCGACCATACCTTGCTTGGAAGCTTGGCTTCCAAGCACAAATCCTTCTCCTGAGGCCTATTTAAGACTCCTCAGATTCAACCAAGTCTCCTCAGCATGAAATTGGGCTGGATTCCCCCACATTCTTCTCTCCTCGCCGGTCGCAACACCGTTGCAAGCTCCGGTGGATCCTCCCTCACTCTCTCATCACCCAACCACAATACCAGTGGTTGGGTTGTCTTCCTCTCAGTCCACCACGTTGCGCAACGTCGGCCGACGCCGCCTCTACCCCATCTTCGTTGCCGCCTCACCTACGGAGGTATTCATCTTCCCCACTTTCGGCGAACATACCGGCATGGGATTCTCTTTCCCTTCATCCTTAGATTAGGTTTGTTAGCTTCCCTCTCTCTTCTACTACCATTCCCTCTCTTTATTTCCCTAAACCAACTCTTGACGCCACTGATCACCATCACCTTCTCCACCTCCAACGATCCCTCCGGCAAGGTGCCCCTACTACTTCGCACCTCCATCCACCTCGCCAACCACCATACGACCTCCACCTCAACTCACTGATCACAACCCCTCACACCAATCCCACCATTGACCACCCAAAAGCACCCCCGAACACACCCACTTACACGGCCACAGTAAGCCCCAGATCCACCACTATAGCCATCCACATGCCACACCAACCACTGCAGCACACTTGCCGTGCCTCGGAGAAGCTCCTTGGATGATTTGACATGGCTGTGAGGCCATTCTCATGTTTTCAGGTATCGACCACAGGCCGCCATTGACGAAGGAGCTTGAAGCTTGCTTGCTATGCTCCAGGTGCTACTGTTCCAAGTGAGAGTCCCAGGCGACGTGGACTTGAGGTATGAACTCATCGAGGCTATCAAGAGGAGTCAAAGGCCATAGCAGCCTCACCAATTAAGCCAGACATCTAATGCTGTAGTGCGCAAGGGAGGTGGGACATTTAGTCCCACCTCGGAACTGGAAAAGTGGCTGTGTGCGCATAAAAGGATTTTATGCCATTGCCTCATCACCTCCAATTCGCGGGGTGAGGTCCCTCTCTCCCCTCTCACGGCCTCGTCCGCGGCACTGCCCATGCGAACCTGGCCACGACCCGTTTACCCGACCGACTCACTCCTCGCTCACCACCCACGCTGGTGAGCTTGGATTAGGGTCTCCGTTAGGTTCGATTACTTGAACTGGTTGTGGCTCTGGGAGAGTGAACCTGAAATAGAGAAGAGAGAAAGAGAGGAACGCTACGCAGGGGAAGGGGGCTTTTGCCTTGGAAAGCTTAGCTCGACACTTAGCCGAATCAGAGAGGAAGAAGAGGAGGTCAGGCAAAGAAAGAAAGAAGAAGCCAGGGAAGAGGAAGAAGGAAGAAGCTAAAAGAAGAAAGAAGAAGAATCAAGAGAGAGAAATCAAAGTGCCTTAGCACACAACTTCCATTATTTTTAGCTACAATTCTTTTTATTCTTCGTATACTCATGCTTTACATTCCTAATTAGATTTTGAGTAGTATCGTGTGTCCAATTTGCATTTATTATTGAGATTAGTGCGTGAATTCCATTTGCTCCCTATGTTCGACCTTGGACTTCAAATTCGAGTAATAAAATTGTATTTGTTTTGAACGTTTTTTCGACTGTACTATAATGTGATATTCTTAAATACTGATTCAGCACTCTCAACAATGACCATTCTCATTGTACTACCTTAAGGTAAATCTTAGATTAGAGAAGCTACCTACTCAGAAAAAAAAAGAAGAAAAATAGATAAATACCCAAAAAGAAAAGAAAAAAAATAAAAAAATAAAAAGAATAAAAAAAGCCACACTTCAACGCACGAGTATGGCTTACAAGTTGTTGTGGGTTTGACGCCCCATTGGCCGGTTGTCAAGAACCTAGCTCATAAAATGCATAATTAATTCCTAAACACCTAGGAAGAAGTGGCAAGTAGAATAAACTAGGGAGATATACACTGAGTTCTCCCTTGTATTGACCCCATAAAAATAAAAACTAGAGAGAAAGCTACCAGCTGAACAGAAACACCTTTAGGCATAAATTCTTCTTAAGGTCACCTAGGGGCGTAGAAACCTGAAGCCCATTTTAATTGTCGATCAATGAGTCTATCATAACTTCACAAAAAGCTGCTTAGGACTTAAGTTCTTTTCGAGTCTTGGGTGGGTTGGTGTTCTTCGCGCTAAATCGGTATTTAAGATTGTCGTGTTGTAGTATAGCCAAAATAGCGCTTAAACAAATAAATTTTATTACTCGAAAAAGTTTCGAGGTCGAACACAGGGAGCAAATAGTAATTCACGCACTAATCTCAATAGATAGTATAAATGAGCACAATAAATTACTTAAGAACTAATATGTAATGTATAACATGAGTATATGAAGAGATAAAAAGAATTCTAAACAAAATAATAGTGATGTGGATCACCAATTATTAGCCTAACACATATATAGCACTTACTGAATATAATCAAGTGAAGGAACAGATAATCAGACATCTAATTTTACAATCAAATGACTTAAAGTGCTTTTTCTTCAGCTTTTTTTTCTTCCTCCTCTTCTCTTCTTCCACGATTCTCCTCCTCCTCTTCTTTCTTTCTTCTGTCCAGGCCTTCTTCCTCTTCTTCTTTTCTTCTTCCTCTGCTTTTGCGGGTCCTCTCCTTCTTCCTCCATACAACCTCTTCACATAGGGAGTGGGATTTCTCAAATTGGCTAAGTGTCAGCCAATGTCCTCTGCAGCAAAACCCTCCCCCTACCCCACGCAATCTCTCCTTCCCTTTCTCTCTTAGGCTCCGCCCTCCCAGGGACTTTCTCAGGATAATGGGTTATCGGGTACACGCGCACCCGGGTCCAGGGCTACTGGCGTGGTCGCAGCAGAGGAGTGCTTGGCTAGGTGGGTTAACAAGCCAGGCTAGGTCTGCGGGCAGAGATCACGGATGAGGCGTGCGTGGGGTGTGCGGGGGACCTCACCCCCTTGTGTCTCGAGGAAACAAGCCAAAAGTAGAAAATCAATATATGCGTGGCCAAACACTCGGCTCTTTATGATGTGGGACTAAACCCACATCCTTTTCCTTGTGCACGACTACTACAGCTCTCTGAAGAAGATGTGTCAGATTAGCGTAGCTGCTGGGGCTCTCACTCCCAATCAAAGACCTGGGAGTCTGGCACTATTGATTCCACACCACCTAGAGGCGATGCCTGGGGCTTGCATGTCCTGAAGCATGAAGAACAAGGCCGGAGTTGACGACAGCGGCGGAGCTCCGACCTAACACCTAAAACAAACAAATAAGGCCTTTCGGTCGTGTCAAATATGTTCAATAGCTTCACTGTGTGACGATGAACATGGTGATGGTCGTGGTGTAATGCGAGGATGTGTGTAGGTGGCTGGTTGGGTCAGAGTCGGTCAGAGAATGATGGGTTGTTCGGTGGGTGGTTTGGTAGGTGAATAGTGTTGAATAGGTGAGGGGTTTTGTGCGTGGTGTTGTGGCGAAGGTTGTGGAAGTTTCGACGAGGTGGATGGAGTTGTGTAGCAGTGGAGCCGCCTCGCCGGAGGTTCAGTCGGAGACAGAGAAGATGAGGGTGAACATCGGTAGCAAGTGGTTGTTTTTGGTATTTTGAGTAGGAAATTAACCTAGGAATCTAAAGAGACCTAACTACCTATTCTAAGTGGACGAAAAGGGGGAGGACGACACTGGCTGGTATGGCTGGCGTCGAGGAAGATGATTTCTCTGGTAGGAAGGAGCAGCGATGAACACGTGGAAAGGGGACGGTCGCTGGTATTGTGGCATGTGGAAGAATCTGAGGATGAGGAATTCGTTGCTGGTTTTGCAAGAACGGACAAGCAAGGAGTTCAAAGATATCGTTGGAGCTCGCGAAGCTTTTTCGGTCAGAGAGGAGGGAAGAGCATGGGGTAACTCCAGTCAAAAATGAGTTTGGGGAACTTGGCGAGGTCAGAGGGTCCTTATAAAGGGCTTTAGAGAGAGTTTTGAGCTTCGAAGCCAAGCTTCCAAGCTAGGAATGCTCGCCAGAGTAGGATTTTGAAAGATACCCAAATCTCTCATGTGTTTGCATGAGAGATTGGGAAGGCTATGGAGCTCATGGACGGATTTAGAAGGAAGAGGACTCAAAGAATCTCCCTTCCAATTTTGGAAGGGATTGATTGAATAAAGGAGTTCTCTTCAATCAAAGGTCGCCAGAGGAGGATTCCTCTGCAATAATGGTGGAGGGACTTATTTGTGAGAATGAAGATAAAGTTAGGGTCTTGTTTGAAAGAGTTTTGAATGTTAAGGGTAGAAATGAAATTAGACAGGACCAATTTGCAAACTAGGTCAAGACAAACTCATCTTGGGTCAAAATTTTGGTACAAACCTAATTTGGACCTAAGGAATCCAATGGTGAAGTTGGATTTTCGTTTTAACCGTGTTTGACTAGATAATTTATGCAAAAACCTAAATTAGGTCAAATGCCTACCTGTGATTCTGTTTTGGGTTAAAACGGGCTCTGATGGTCAAATTGAAGGTTCTAAACCCTATAGAATATTTTTCAATAAATTTTAGAGGGTTTAGGTGAATTTTATCTTGATCAGAATCTCAGTTTATTAAGTGGATCTATTTTTAGGGTTTCAAAAGTTATTTAATTCTCAAAACATGTGAAAATCCTTTTCTGATTGTTTTAACCCACTTGTTATCTTTTAAAGACCAATTGACCTTCATTCAGCCCCTGAGAAAACTTGTGGTTGTATTTCATTCATGATAAGCTGGTAAAATTGTAGTTTTAGCCCTAGTTTCTTATTTTTCCTTTAAAATGATTATGCAATGACTTGTGACTCTCCGGGGTTATGTAGGAGCATTTATTGATTTAATTGGGTCAAAATGAGCTAGTTATAGCTCATGATGGTGTTCCCATCAAACCCCCATGCCTAGCTTTTGCTAGTCGCTTAGCAAAATTTCAAGGTACTAACTTCGATTCTAGATCATAAAACCTTTTGATGCTTAAAAACTTTGATATGTGATTCCTTTTGTAGATTAAGTTAGAATGCCAACAATAGGCCTAGAGGTACTCAAGTACCAACCAAGATCCGGACCTAACCAACTCTAGCCTCATTTTACCGCAAAGGTTTCTAAGGCTCATAAGAACTAACCTAGGGTTCGTTGAACTCCGTGGTTTAAAGCACCCGTGCTTGTAACATGTTTTAGCCCAGGTTCAATTTGCAGTGTGTTTTTATCAGAGAGAGAGATGAATTTTTCTTTATTTTTGGAGAGTTTTCTCTCTCTTTTCTTTTTATTTCTAGCTTTGGATTAGCTTTACAACACGGTCTGTATCGGATTCCTAGTCCCCTCCATCAATCCTCGCAAGGTCCTTGGCAATCGATGATTCGAGATAGCATCGCCTATGGCAACCCTCAGAACCCTGGCTTTCGAGATTTCGAGATAATCCTGCCCATGGCATTCTGTAACTAAATCCAAACCCTGGCAATCGACATTTCGAGATAATGCTGCCCATGGCATCTGAACCAGACTGTGTGTGGATTGGGGTGCTTAGGTTACCGAATCCTGCAAACCAGAGGTCAGTTAACGAGGTCGAATAATCCCTAAGCCTTAGACCTAATACTTAAGCTTCACATTTTCCCTAACCTCTTGAGGACTATCCAAATCTTAGCGGGTACTTTGAAATTTTAAGGCTAGGATTGTAGCCCAAGAGGCCTAAAATCAGCGTTCCTACTAATATCTTTTTTTATTTCATTGGCACTTTTTTCCTTTCATTTTCTCTCTCTTTTTCTTTTGATTTGATCTAGAACTAAGTCAATTCCTTAATCTTTTACTAAGGACTCTCTTTTCTTCTTTTCTTTTCAAATTGTGCTCCTTTTTGACTTTTTTATCTCCTCCCTTTTTCTAATATGCAATCAATTTAAAATTTCCTCCCTTCTCCAATTTTGGTTCTTTTTTCAATTTTCATTTTTTTGGTTTTTGGAATATGTGCTTTTTTTGTGAGAACCCTTCCAAACTATGAATTTTTTTGTATGTTCGCACTTTATCACCCCTTATGCCTAAGTTTTGCAATGTCCTCATTGTAAACGGAGGGTGTTATACATTTTTAGGTTCAGGAATTAGAACAGGATTATCGGGTGGGCGAACGGGTCGGGAATGGCTGTTGCAAACGATTTCAAGCCCTGGTATGAGTACTAGAGGTGGGATCAACTGTTATAAAACTGAACTCAGGGTGCAATATACGTGAAGTACAGAAGGATAATCAGAAGGATCTCGAGGTTTTTTTGGAATGACGGGTTGCCTCCCGTTAAGTGCTAAATTCAACGCCTTTAGTTGAGAGGAAAATGGTATGGAGGAGTGGTGAATTTAGGCAAGTTTTGTAGAACAAGCACCTTGATTAATAGCCTGGTTGGTTCAACTAGGTGCTTGTTCAGATCAGCAGGCTGATGATGCAGCTCAAACCCAATTAATCTGGCAGGTTGATAGATATAGACCAAGAGATGTGGAACCCACCATATGCTGTGGAGCTCGAAATGTTGCGAAAGTGTGAATCTAGGGTTTGGCAGAGTCGGATCGGCCTGGTCAGAGTAAGGATCCTCAAAGGAATCACTGGAAGATGTGAGATCCCTATAAGAGTGATCAAAGAAGGATGGGGCATGATTTGTAGTCTGATCGAAGTTCGAAACCCAATTTAAATGTGGAGGAGAATCATCTACAACCGGATCGAGAGGAGAATCAGAGTAGAAATTGAGTCCGGTTGTGGGTCAGGGTTGAGAATGGGTTTGGGAAGGTTCTGCATGCGTAGAAGAGGTGGCATCAATAAGAATTATATATGAGGGTTCTTCTAGTAAGGATTCAAAGGTAGGTTCATTTAGAGAGTCCTCATAGTAGCCATCATACTCAAAGGTAAATGCCTGCAGAGTGTTTATAGGATGAAGAAAGTCTGAGTCAAGAAAAGGTTCGAACTCTGGGTTGCAGACACTCTTGGCCATTTCTTTTTTTGATTCCTGAGGATCAAAAAGGAATGATTCCATCTCAATGGAACCTGATTTTGAATCAGTGATCTCGGGATTAGGACCTCAGAGCCAGAGTCGAACAATGGATCATGTATGCTAAGGTCATAGATTGGCTCATAGTCATCAGGAAACAATGGTTCTCTGAAATCATAGTAAGATTCAAAATCATCGGAGAATTTGTGAGAATTAAGCTCCAAATTTGATTCAAGATCAGAGTTTCCACCATAGAATAAATCACAAGATGTAGACTCAGCAACCTGACTTGGGTCTAGCCTATTCTCAGATTCCGAGCTCAAAAAGGTGTCCCTATTGGGTCTGGGCTCAGGTTTTCGGCTTGTAAGGAAGACCCTATCAAAACCCAACTCCTCAGTTTCTGTGTCGTAGATTAGCGTGACTTCCGTAAAATCAATCTATATTTCTGAGGATGTTGGAGAGGTACATTCATCAAATAAAGGCCTTGAATCATAATCCAAATTCGAACAATGATTTTCGTCACATGGGGCCTTTTAATCCTCCCAAGAAAGTTCAGATCTAGATTCTAGGCTAAGGGTGTGGGTTGAATCACTAGAATCTAGGTTGAGTTCTATAGGGATGTCAGAATTGCCTTCGAGGGTCACCTTTTCAGAGTAAGGAGCAGAATTTATACAATCGAAAGGTTCTGATTCACTCTCATTATTACAGGAGTCTAGGAATTCTGTGCTTGGCAAACCAGGGTTTTGTGTCTCTAGGGCTAGCTCGAAATCGTGCTCTCCTGCAATTGGATCCCACCCAACCCATCTTAAGGTCAGGTGTATCAATCTGTATATTAGGTTGATGATATTCCATTTGGGCTGGAGGTCCACAACAACCTTGATTCTCGAGCCTAGGATTTGGAAGATTATATAGATCCTTGTATTGTTCCAAGATGTTTCGCTGAATGTTTGGGGAATGTACGGGTATTTTTGATCGATTATCTACTTTAATAATTTTATCATCTCCTCCCGTTTTTCATGATCATCTTGGTGTCTTTTCCAAAGTACAGGATTTGTCATGCATTGGAGATACTCAAAGTTATGTAATTTCTCTAACTCAATGTATCATATCATGAGAACATCCTAGGGAGATCCATTTTTTACTTGTGTTATAATTACTTGGGCACAGTTTATGATGAAGGTTGTTGTTGTCGATACATTAACTTGAATGTTTTCAATTGGTTTTGAGGTTTGGTCATCAATCTCATAAAATCAAAGGGCATCCTCAACCATTCTCTCTTTCATGGATATTTGAGATTCAGGTTTCTTCAATGGTTTCCCTAAGTAGCCAAACTGCATTTTTGAATTAGATGGTGGAATCAAGATGTAGAATCAAAATTCAATATTAGATCAAAATTGATTAGATCTGAAAAGAGATTCCCAAGGAAATCTATGTGCGTGCTCTAAATAGAAGGGATGAGGGATTGGATGTGAGATTGACCCAATCAAGGCACCCAAAGATTTTTGCATGACTAAGGCAATTTCGAGGTGGATAATACCTCTGAATCAGAAATTCGCACACTCGAGAAGTACCTAGGCAGCCAGGAAGGGAAAGTTCTGCAAGGACCCCTACGCGATAGAGCATCCCCATGGGTTCCAAGATTTCCCCCACCCGACCTTCCGTGTCACTGAGAGTCTAGGTAGACCGGAATGTACGAACTTAAGTCCTTAAGTCTACCAATTTTATATCCTAATTTGTGCCTTGAGTTTCACTTGATTAAATTTTAATTTAACTTGTGACCTAAGTTGGAGGTTGGTTAGCCTACATTGTAGACCAGCTTCACTTAACCTGCCCTAAAGATGGCAGAATGAGATCCAGGTCAAGACCTAGAAATCACCCTGATTTGACTCCCAAGTTATTAGGTCCTAAGTAGTTTAGGGTCCAAGTGAGATTAGAGCCTGATTTTAGGATTTTTTTTATTAGATTTTTTCAATCAAGGGCTTGGGTAGCACACAAATGTGGGAGAGTAACTTTCCTTTACTTCAGGCAAACATGTGTACTAGCACTTCAAAATCCTAATGCAGAAACCCTAATTGGCTCTATTTCCAAGTCCAATTGATCTTGATATGTTCACCCTGGGCTTCAAGTAAGAAGTGTGTTAGCCCAAAAGTGTTTAAAGTTTAAGCGTAGTCCCTAATAGGCACAGGCAATTTGGGGTAGGGAATTCTTAACAAAATTATCTCAATCTTCAATTAAATTTGAAATTTTTGCGAATCAGGAAACTTGCCCTTTAAATGTTGATCTATGAAAAATAAGGCAGGTGATTCCTAATTAATTAGTTCCTTTTTTTTCCAAGATTAGGAGGTTGATTAGGGAAGAATAGAGATGTTACCTGCCCTAGTGTGGTTATTTTACGTGGAAAATCTCCTCGTGAAGTACCTCACAAAATCACAAGAAAGCAAATAGGGCAAGTCAGTGCTCAAAATGTAATCAATTAATTCAGAGAATAGTGGTGAATTGCCCGTTGCTCCCCAGCAACGATGCCAAAACATTTTTCATGCTAAATCGGTAATTAAGATTGTCGTGTTGTAGTATAGCCATAATAGCGATTAAACAAATAAATTTTATTACTCGAA
This sequence comes from Thalassia testudinum, assembly GCA_037157565.1. Classification (NCBI taxonomy): domain Eukaryota; kingdom Viridiplantae; phylum Streptophyta; class Magnoliopsida; order Alismatales; family Hydrocharitaceae; genus Thalassia; species Thalassia testudinum. Next base: position 36,205,439 of record JAZHRO010000049.1, read on the forward strand.
AAAGTTTCGAAGTCGAACACAGGGAGCAAATAGGAATTCGCGCACTAATCTCAATAGATAGTATAAATGAGCACAATAAATTACTCAATAACTAATATGCAATGTATAACATGAGTATATGAAGAGATAGAAAGAATTCTAAACAAAATAATGGTGATGTGGATCACCAATTATTAGCCTAACACATATATAGTATTTACTGAATATAACCAAGTGAAGGAACAGATAATCAAACGTCTGATTTTACAATCAGACAACTTAAAGTGCTTTTTCTTTAGCTTCTTTTTCTTCCTCTTCTTTCTTTCTTCTATCCAGACCTTCTTCCTCTTCTTCTTTTCTTCTTCCTCTGCTTTTGCGGGTCCTTTCCTTCTTCTTCTTCCTCTGTTCAGCCTCTTCACATAGGGAGGGGGATTTCTCAAATTGGCTAAGTGTTAGCCAATGTCCTCTGCAGCAAAACCTTCCCCCTACCTCGCGCAATCTCTCCTTCCCTTTCTCTCTTAGGCTCTGCCCTCCCAGGGCCTTTCTCAGGATATCAGGTTATCGGGTACACGTGCACCTGGGTCTAAGGCTGCGGGCGTGGTCGCAGCCGAGGAGTGCTTGGCTAGGTAGGTTAACGGGTCAGGCCAAGTCCGCAGGCAGAGATCACGGACGAGGCGTGCATGGGGTGTGCGGGGGACCTCACCCCCCTATGTCTTGAGGCAACAAACCAAAAGTAGAAAATCAATATATGCGTGGCCAAACACTCGGCTCTTTACAATGTGGGACTAAACCCACATCCTTTTCCTTGAGCACGATTGCTACAGCTCGCTAAAGAGGATGTGTCCGATTAGCGTAGCTGTTGGGGTTCTCACTCCCAATCAAAGACCTGGCAGTCTGGCGCTATTGGTTCCACACCACCTGGAGGTGTTGCCTAGGGCATGTATATCTTGAAGCTTGAAGAACAAGGCCAGAGATGGCGACAACGGTGAAGCTCCGACCTAACACCTGAAATAAACAAATAAGGCCTTTTGGCTGTGTTAAATACGTTCAGTAGCTTCACCATGTGACAACGAACGTGGTGACGATCGTGGCGTAACGTGAGGATGCGTGTAGGTGGCTGGCGGAGTCAGAGTCGGTCAGAGAATGTTGGGTTGTTCGGTGGGTGGTTTGGGAGGTGAAAAGTGTTTAATAGGTGAGGGGTTTTGTGGCGAAGGTTGTGGAAGTTTCAGCAAGGCAGATGGAGTTGTGTAGCAATGGAGCTGCCTTGCCAGAGGTTCGGTCGGAGACAGAGAAGATAAGGGTGAACGTCGGTAGCGAGGGGTTGTTTTTGGTATTTTGGGTTGGAAATTAACCTAGGAACCTAAAGAGAGCTTATAAGACAGTTTTCGCTTTCGAATAATGTGATTAAGATGATTTGTCATTTTAGGATTAAAGTGGTGGAAAACCGCTTAACAAAAAAGTAAAATTAAAATTAAACCACTCACAGGAGAGCAGGTCGTGTCCACAGGGAGGCAATGACTTATTTAAACTCGCAATTAGGTAGAAATCAAGTTCACTGAAATATTCGTGAAGTCAAACAACGCCTATTTAGCTCTGAATGTAAACCTTAAATTTATGGAGAAGTCAAGGGGTGTTAATGTAATTTTTATGTAAGAAAATTATCCATGTGCAAGGGTATGCCATGTACTTTTCACTTGCATGCATACTAAAATGTAATTCAAAATTAAATACAATGCACATAGAGATGAATAATAAGGCTTAACAATTCTTTAGAAGCATAAGCATGAAGGCATAAATTCACCACGATTTAATTAACCAAATAAATCAAGAAAATGAATGTGGCAATGGCAATTTATGTAAATAGAAATGAAAGTAAAAATAGAGGATTATACCTCTCTCCTCCTCGCACATGGGAGAGAGGCTCATTCGAGGAGCTACTCCTACAAGAGGTCGACCGAAGTGAGGCCTTCGCGGTAGTGGTGGCGGCACGTCGTGAGATGGCTTCGACTGGCTGGATGGAGGAGAGAAGCGGTGGCGGCAGTGGTGGTTGCTGCCACTCTTGCGCATGCTGCAGCTGGAGGTGCAGGCGGCGAGTGCTGCAGGCAGTGACGCAGCGAGGTGCGGGCGCACACAAGGAGGTTCACGTGGGGTGAAGTGGGCGTAGCTACTGCGGGCGGCAGGGCTGAGGTGCACTGGCTAGAGGTGCGGGCAGCGACTGAGGCACGGGGGGAAGAAGGTGCGCTGAGGCTGGAAGTAGGCGCGTGTGCCTACTGCAGTGGAGATGCAGCGAGTGCGGGTGCGTGCTGCAGGAAGGTGCATGGGCAAAGGTGTAGCGCACTCTGCACGTGTGCCTGGAGGCGAGGGTCGCTGGCTGGAGTTGCTCTGTGCGTGCGGGCGAGGTGGCGGAGGTGCAGCGCACTCTGCGACCGCGTGGCTGGAAGGCATGCGGGCTGAGCTGCGGGCACGTGGTGCGTGCTGCAGGTGTGTGGCGAGTGCGAGGTGGTTGTGGAGGGCTGTTGCAGGTGTTCTGGATTTGCAACAAGGGGTGCGCACGGTCCTGCTGCTGTGGGAATGGCATGGTTTTTGGGTTTGTTTTTGTGGAGTAGAGGAGAAATAGTGGATGGGGAAGAAGATGAAGGTGGTGATGGTGCTTGTGGACAGGGGTAACAACTCGTGCATCAGTAGTTAGGTAGCCATACAAAGTTGTCTCGAAACTCTAAACTCAAAAATCCAAAAAAATTAGAAAAGAAGAGAAAGAAAAAAATGTATTTACTTTTGAATAAGGTGAGGGCTTAGGTGGTTTGCATTTTGACAAACACCCAAGCACTATTGAGTCTTTGTAGTCCAGGTCTTTAGCAAAAATTTCTTAGTGTTGAAAATAACTATTTCCCAAGTAATTTGATTCTAATTCTTTTATAAATAACATGTAGTTTTGCTAGGGACTAGCAAAAGATAAGCATGGGGGTGTGATGTGCACACATCTGATTGACCTAAAATGTTTGTTGATGCATGTTCCTAGTGTCATAGAAGAATTATACATTATAAATATTGCATAACATGCATCATCATGCATTTAGATTAGTTTGTACAAATTATAGGTTAATTTACCCTTTTTGTGGTCAAGGGACAGGGCAATATTTATTCTGGCCTTGGATTGAAGATCAAACCGTATAGATTTGATTAAGGTGATGATTGGAGTTCAACGCCTCTGATAAACATGCATGAATTCATGATAAAATGCTTATTTATGATAGTTCCTAGGCCTAGTATTGCATATCATAGTATAAATATTGCATAACATTCATTGCATTGCATTTAGGATAGTTGTATATTCTGTACATTAATTCCAACACTTTATATGGCCAAGAGGCAGTGCGACATCTTTACAAGCTTCAGATGAAGAATCTGACCGTATGGATTGATCCAGAGCGACGATCACAATCCGTCAACAAAAAAATCACCCTGATCAGAGCTCCGTAGCATCCTCTACAAGAAGAAGAAGATGGATGGCCCAGATGGTGCCACGTGGCACCATCCAGGACACCCTAAATGAGCCGCAGCCTCCCCAGCTTTAAGCAAGGAGTGATCGCAGCCGTTGGATCTCAATCTAATGGCTGAGAAGCACTCTTCATCTCCTGGCCTCAAGCATCTCAAGGAAGAATTGATCTCGACCGTTGGATCTTCATCCAACGGTCGAGGAGCGTGGCCGCACCTCATTTCCACGTGAGTAAGTAGCTCCTTGGCCAAACGGTAACGTGCCTACTCCGCAAACGAGAAGCGCGGGTTCAAGCCTCAATCCTCCGCGCCTGCTCTAGCATCGGCTAAATTGGGGATTGAGCGGTCGAGATGACGCACATGCAATCAGATGTTGGACGATGACATACAACCACACACCAAGGCAGATGCGTGCCATTTGGAGAGCTCATTTAAGTTGACCGGGCACGTTATTTGACGTTCGATCATTGTGATCTCGCGATGGGCGCAATTCAAATCAACAAAGGCGCGATCTGCGGGCACCTCCCAGCCGTGTGATGAAGGATCAGACGGTTGCCATCGCAGATGCTAGCAGGTGCAAAATTCAAATGCCAGCAGCGCGCGCTTCCTCCTCGCGATCTCAGCCATCCGTGCCTGATCCAACGGTTGAAGCTCTCCGTGCACTATGCCAGCTTGAGTCGCACCTCCTCACGCTAGCAGAGGCACATGAATGTTTAGCAGCACCCCTAGTGGGTCTTTAGCGACGTTTTAAATGTCACTGAAGACCCATACGTGCAAAATACCTCCATTCCACCACTATATAAACCCTATGACCCCTTCCCTTCCAAACCATCTCTACCTACTCTACTCCCACCTACTCCTAAGCTCTAGAAGCATATCAAAGCTCCCCTGGAGCTCATTCCCAAGCTCCAAAGGCCTCCTATTAGTGTAATGCTCCTATACCCCACCAAATATTCTTCCTCTATCTCACCACCTTTGTAGGAAGCCTTGGAGCCATCCTCCCACCTCCATTCTGGTAGAAGATCACCTCCACCTCCTCATCCCCATTCCAAAGCCTTGGTAAAGCATTCCTTTACTTGGCGTCCTCCTGCATCTCACTCCCATCATTCAGCATCTCACCTCCATCGTCCAAGATGTCGCCAAGCATCGTCGTCTTGCCAAACAGCCGATTTGGGAGATTTCTTCTAACCCCTATCTCTTTTATATTTTTGCATATTGTAATTGATGACTGAATGACATTGTGATATATCCATTTGTTCCCTCCACTTTGTGACATTATCTTGCTTGCCTCTTTATTACAAAAACAAAAAAAAATAACAAAACCCTAAAACACCAAGAAACAACACGAAGTGTGGATTTCAACAAAAGTAAATGTCTCCTCCCTGTGTTCTACCTGGGACTCCTTTGGAGTTTTGGCTAAAAATTGTATTTGATAATGTGTTTTGCGACTACAGTAATGGGTTTATCCTAACCCCAACTTTCCTTTCGCCGAAACACATACATCAGCCTCTGAGATCACCACGTTCAGACTTCCGTAGCATCAAATATAGTTCGAGGAAGATTAGAGGCCAGGGAACAAGGTGGTGAAAATACATACCTCAGATGACAAATCCAACAACATGGATGGGTTAGGATTGACGTTCGCAAGACAACAGCGTGAAAATTGGTCCAATCCAACATTCGTGGCACCACCTATGAGCAAAAGAAGATGGACGACAACGATGTTGCCACATGGCACCATCATAGCTGCCCAATGCCGCCGGCCTTCCACTTCTCATCAAGAGTCTCTTGATCTCAATCGATGGATATACATCCAATGGTTGAGAATGTGCGGATGTTTAAACACAAATGCGACACTTTTCAAGGCGTAGTGCAGCGGTCATGCACCTTATGCACACCGCACGATGCAGGTTTGAATCCATGTGAGCAGATTAAATCCACGAGAAGAGAGCACGACAGAATTGAGCCATTCGATCAGTGATGTGCATACATCTAATTAGCCTAAAATATCTATTTATGCATGTTCCTAGTATCATAGAAGCATCGTGCATTATAAATATTGCATCACATGCATCATTATGCATTTAGGTTAATTTATACAAATTGTATAGCAATTCGCCTCTTATTATGGTCAGGGGATAGGGTGATATTTATCTGGGCCTCAGATTGAAGACTCGAATTGAAGATCCAATCGTATGAATCTAATTAGGACGACGATCGGAATCCAACGCCTCTAAGATCGCCCTAATCAGATGCAGTTTGAGGAAGATCAATAGCCAGAGGGCATGGTAATGTAATTTGATGCCTAAAATGACAAATCCAACCATACGGATAGATTTGGATTGACAATCGCAGCCTAACAGTGTGAAAATTGACCCAAACCGATAGCTGTAGAGTCACTTGTGAAGAAAAGATGGACAGTCCAGATGGCATGTCGTGGTGCCATCCAGACCGCTCGATGCACCCTGCCCAACTTCTTAAACCTCTGCAACCACTGATTTGAGTTGTTGGATCGCCATCCAACAACCTAAAGCTTTCCACGTTAACCCAAATCAGGTGTTCACATCCTTTGAAGGTAAAGATCGCACGATCTCAACCGTTGGATTGAGATCCAACGGTAGTGAGCACGTGACCCTTAAAACATAAATGCAACAAAGAAAGGTTGGGGGCACATTGGCTAGCGCCTTTGTTCGCAAACTTGCGGTGAGAGTTTAGGACCTACCACGCATCCAATTCTCAGTGAAGTGTGCCTAATTGAAATTGCAGTGTCAGATGGCGATCAAGTGGCTGATGTAGCGGTGACGTGGTGCCCTCTCGAGTGCTAGATGCATACACACACAATCATGTGAGATCTCACATGTGGCAGATAAAGCACGGTAAGCTGCCTAATCTCTATCGAACAACCTTGATGAGGCCACGTATGCGTGGCGCTTGGTGTGCATGGTTCAACAACAGAAAGAAGAGTAGGTGTTGATGTGGCTCAACATGAGTGTTTCAATCTCCATCGCATGGCAGAGATTGAGTGCACGCCATCGCGACATGCATTTACAGTGACGCACATATCCATCACTAAAGGCCCTGGACTTAATTTTAAAGGCTTAAAAAGACTTTTATGCCCCATTCCTACACCTATAAAAGGCCTACCCCTCCCAGATATTTTCTTATCCCTTCCTTCTCCTCTCAACCTCTCTAAGAGCTAAGAACTCAAGTTCTAAAGCTTGCTGTAGTGCTCCCAAGCTATGGGAAGCTTCGTTAGAGTTAAAAATCAAAATTTTCCACTTCTCACCCCCTTCGTGGAGCTCTCACCAGCCATCCTCTCACTCCCATTCCGAAAGCGAATCCCATGACGTCGATGCCTTGCCTTATCCCAGATTCTTCTAGATTTGCCCTCTGTCCTCTATCTTCACTCTCCTTCTAGGTGTCGTCCATCCGGCTTGTCTTCCAAGCATTTATCGAGGAGGATAATTTCTCATCCCCTATCTTTTTATCACTTTCTAGTATAGATTTACAGCTTTCTAGTTGTAGAAATTAATTGTAAGTGACATTATCATAGCTATAAAATTGTTATTCTCTCTCTCTCTTTTTTATATTTCAAGTAGTTTACTTGCCATTGTGAATGTTTCATTTATAAAAAAAATAATACAAAAAAATATATATAATCATAGATTTAGAATCAATGTAGCCTCCCAGTGTTTGACCCGGGACTGACTTTGAGTTTTGTTAAAACTATCTGATTGGCGGACTTTTACGTAACTACAAAGATGAGTTTTTAACTCACTTTTTTACGCATTCAAAATCTTTCCCATCAATCGGCGATGAGAGGCAACAGATGAGGCTACGTGACCACGCTGGATGCGAGCGTCGGCGAACGCGTGCGATTACGTGGGTGCCCATGCGTGATCTGATGTGCGGCAAAGTGGGATGATTTGAAGGTGCAATGAGTATGGACTCTCGGCCGTGGATGTGTGATCTGACGGCTCTTAGCGCAATCACACGTCCAACATCTCACCACTCTCTTCCGAGTGCTCTGTTAATGCTGCTTGTCCTCCAAAAGGCCGTCGAGTAGGATTTTTCTCATCCCTATCTTTTTACTGCTTTTTAGTGTAGATTTCAATTTTGCAATTAGTGTAATGAACATGACTATATCCTTGTGAAATATTTGTTCTCTCTCTCTTTCTTATATTATTTATTCTTTAAGTAGTTTAGCTCATGTAGATTAATTTCAACCAGTTACTCTACTTTGTGATAATGGTTCCAAACACAAATTTTAATCAAATGTTTGCTGCCCTGTATTCAACCTAGGACTCACCAGAGTTTCGGTTATAAACATTATTTGGTAGCGGATTTCGTGTGAATTTTACGACTCGATTTTTCCAAACTCAAACTTTTTGCAACAATTTTCTCGCTTATCAAAGATCTTCAAGAGGAGGGGCTTTCTGAAGGTTTGGGTGCAATGGATGAAGAGGTGCATTACCACTTCGTCTTTTTCCCCGTTGGTCAATGGGAGGTCTATTGGTCAGTTGATCCAGCCATAGAAGGGGGTGATGTAGGAATGTCCACTTATGCCCTTAGTGTTTATCATGGCGGTGGATACTTTGGCATGTTTTACTTTTAAGGCGTGTGAGGGGGGATTATTTCATGGATATATGGTGAGATGTAGTAGGGCTTTGACGCTCATTTTGCAATATGCAGACAACACAGTTTTTTTCATAGAAGGTGGAGTCAAATATTTGGTGGATATCTTTGGTGAGCATACCAGGCTGAAGATCAGCGAGTCCAAGTCTTCGCTTGTCTCCTTTGGGGTGATGGTGCACACACAAGATGATATCTCTTAGATCTTACAGACGTTGGTGGCTTCATTGCCTATTTGCTACTTGGATCTTCCCCTATGATTCAAGAAGATGAGAAGTCAGGATTGGAAGGATCTCTTTGACAAGATGTCTTTGTGACTATCTAGGTGGTGTGGTAAACTTTTCTCCAAGGGTGGACGAGTGGTCTTGTTAACTCTGTCCTTTCAGCCATGTTGATTTTCTTCTTTTCGATGTTCAAACTGCTAGGCACTATCATTAAGAAGATGGAGGTGATGAGAAAACATTTCTTTTGGAAGGGGGCAGGGAATGAAGGGCACTTTCTTCAACTGATCAAGTGGAGCATTTGTAGACCGAAGAGGGATGGTGGGTTGGGTGTGCGGTCCCTGAGAGATTTTGGTGATTCCTTGCTATTAAAGTGGGGTATTGTTATTCTAAAGGGGGAGGATGGCTTGTGGTAGAAAGTGATCAGGGATTCATATGGGGAGCAGGACTTGATGGATGGGATGGTGCATCCGGCTATGCCTTCTCCTTTTTAGGGGTCTGTGTCTGTAGTCATCCAGAATCAGTTGACCTCATTCTCCCCTAACATGGGTGATGGTTGTACCTTTCATTTCTAGAAAGATAACTGGAGCAGTTGTGGGTTGTTCTCAAAATTGTATCCTCTCTCCTTTCGTAGGGCAGACAACAAGGAGGCCAGAGTGAAAGATTGGTGGGATGATGCTTCTGAGAGGTGAAGATCGCCTATGTAGGGGGAGTTTTATGTGGGTAGAGCAGCTGAGGAGTATGGCAGGTTGATGGAAGCATTGGAGGCTTTTCGACCATGAGCTGGTGTTGACTGTTTGGTTTGGAAGGGGTGTGGCTACATCCCTTCCAAGGCTTATCTCTCGATGCTTCCTCATGTGGAGGATGACATGCATGTGTAGGTATGTGGTGCGATATGGAAGATTAAAGTTCCCTTAAAGGTGCAGGTTTTCTTGTGGCTTGCGAGGAGAGAGGGGCTTGTGATGGGATCCTTCCGCTAAAGAATTATGGGAACGCTTCCTACTCCTTGCCCTCTCTACGGTTTTGGTGATGCTGACATTAATCATATGATGGGGGCGTGCCTTGTGGTTGATGAGGTGTGGCACAAAGTTTTTTCTTCACCTTTGCTGACTTAGGACAATCTGTAGTGGAATCTTTCAAACACTTGCAAGCCTTGGGTTGGTATGGCTGCTGTGTTGTGGGCTGCATGGAGGGTCAGGAATGATGTTGTTTTTAACAATAGTATGTGTTGGGTGGAGAATATATGTTGTGATGCAAATGTGTGTATGAGCATATGGATCGCTAACTTGTAATTCTTTCCTTATGAAGTAATAAAAATGGACGACTACTACTTGCGATAGTGGTCCTTTCTTTCTCTCTCTCAAAAAAAAAAAAGTAAGATATATGTAAATAGAGTGTGTATAATATATATATATATTATTTATATGAAAGTAAGCTATAATGAGTATTTATATTAAGTTATATGATATAGTATTTGTGGCAACGCTTTCGTCGAGTTTTAAGAATACGCATCGTAGTGTAGTTAACAAAAGCGATACATCATTTAAATTTATAAGTGCTCGAAAATAAGAATTGAGTCTGAGGTCGTTTACAGGGAGAAAATATGGAATTTAAAACACTAATCACAATATAAATCAATGAGCACAATGATAAAGATATGAAAAGAATAAAATCTACTCAAAATGATATTCAATGATAGTAATTGTATCTCAAGAATTGTTGGGAGAAAAAGAATATTAAAATCCCTAAAAATGGTAATTTAAATCACCAATTAATTCCCATATTCAAGCACATATCCCAATGTAATTAACCAATTCAATTTCTCAATAGTGGTCTTGAACCACTTATTCCTCAATATCCATGTCAGCAACTAAGCGTAATATGTCCACAGTACCATCAGTTCAGACGTCAGCCTAAGGGCATCAGACGCCTTATCGCATGCTTCAGAGGGACCAAGGCAAGCACAACGCAGTGCCTCAAGCACAAGTGATCTCAGAATTACCTAAGTGTTAGCACATAACGCATGCACTTTGAAGAAACAAGACATGAATCCTAATGCAAGACCACCCTCTCTCCACCCTCCTCAGATTCTCCTCTTCTTTCTCAATCCATAATAGGGCGTAGGGTAGTCGGGTAATCGGGTATAGGGACTAGACTTGCTCGCATGTGAGGTGGGTGAGGTGTAAGAGAGCGCATGGGAGAGGGGACCTCACCCCCGTGTCTGAGGCAATAAGGCCTTGTGAGGATTTCCTTTTATGTGTTGCACTTGTTTTGGAGACTAATTGATGAGAACACCACCATGGGCCCTAACAAGCCACATTTAGTCAGGTTTGATTGATTAAAGCTCCTACATAGTCATTTGAGGGTCATAATTCCGCATTATTCTAATTTGAGAGAAGAACGAGAAATCAAGGCTAATTCTATAATTGTGATAGTACATCATGAACACAGATTAACCATGGGGTCACTTAGGGGTTAAATAAAGTCCAAATGAGCTCAAAAGTCTAAAAAGTGGGTCAACATTGACAAAAACAGGGTTTCGTGTGTTTCGAGATCTGCAACAGCACCCAAAATCTTAATTTCAAACTTGCTTAAATTAAAGAGGTTTCAATCAGGAAAAAACTCATTTAAACCTCTTAAAATTCATATAAAAATATTCTAAGGGGTTTGGTACCCTTGGTTTGATCATTGAAATCCATTTTGACCTAGAACAGAGTCTCAAATGGGATTTTACCCTAATTTGGGCTTCTATGCAAATTTCCTAGTCAAACGTGGTCAAAACTCAAATTTGACTTCACCATTAGATATCTTGGGTCTAAATTAGGTTAAGTCCAAAATTTGGGCCCAATCAGAGTCCATCTTGACCTAGTTTGCAATTTAGCCCTTTAAGACTATTTCTTACATTTACCCCCTCAGGTTTCAAATTCTTTGCAAATGGGTCCCTAACTTCTCATCATTTTCTTCACTTAGGTCCCTTCTGCCATTGGTGGTGGGAACGCACCTTCAGCGAGATTTGAGGGAGGTTTCCTCCCTCGAATCAGAGCCAATCACCTCCAAGCTTGGAGGGAAGATCCTTGAGAAGATTCCCAATCTCTCAAACCGCCTCTTGATCTCCAAATCAAGCTCTAGAGCTCAAACAAACTCGAGATTTTCAGGGATTTTTCTCCCTAAAAACCCAAGCAATCCAAGCGTCATTCCAAGATTAGAGCTCGATCTTGAGCCCTATAAAAGAACCCCAACTCCAGACCGTCCTCCTTAGCGAAGTTTGAGGCCAGAAACCCTTCTCATTCCCTAGCCTGCTCCGACCAAGCTCTGACGAACTTCTCCATTCCTCCTTTGTCATCCTCTGCCACATACAATAGGTAGAGGGAACTTCCACCCCGATGCCTTTCGCTCCTCGCCGTGCAAGGCAGGAGCTTCCTCGCCCTTTCCTCGTCCCTATTCTCATCACCGGAGCATTCATCTTCACCGACGCTAGCTAATCAGGGTGAGGAGGCGGAGGTTCTGCTGTGGTCGGCGAGTCGTGTGGGATGCTGGGGTGATGGGGGGGTCTCGCCGGAGTTTGGCCGGAGACGAAGGGGGTGATGGTGGACAGGAGCGGTCGAGGGTTTAATCAAATAAAAGACAGTGAGGAAAAGAAAGAGGGGGAGATGGGGAGGAGTTCTGACCTAGCTATGGAGACGAAAGGGGCCGGGGCAGGGCGACAGTCGTATCGACTGTCGCCGGAGAAGAAGATGCCCAGGGGAAGGGGCGGCGGCGAGCAGAGGGCCGGAGATGCGCCAGCTGGGTGCGGCATGGCGCGGGAAGAGCAGGGGAAGAAGTCTCTGCTGCTGGTATTGCGGCAGAGCGAAGAGGAGGAGGAGGAGGAACCGCCGGAGCTGGTGGGCGTCTGCCGGAGTGAGAGGAGAGGAAAGTTGGGGGTTTTCTCCGTCAGATCCGAGCTGGGAAGAACGGTGGAGCGACGGGGGTATTTATAGGGACCGAATCAGGGAGGAAGGTGGAGGGAGACGACGTGTCTCCCTCGCCGGAGGACGTCGGAGATGGAAACCCATACCGTCCGTGCGTTCGCACGGCGGTATGGCGGGTTACAGCAACCAGGGGGGTGTCCCTGCGACGGCTGACGACGCAGGGCACCCCCGGTTTACTTGCCAGGCTCTCCCCCTCACCCTGCGCGGCGCCATGCTTCGCGCAAGGTCGCTGGAGCATGGTGCTGGCAGGTTTTGCAGGGGGGACCTGAACGCAAAGAACGAAGGAGAGTTAGGGGCCAAAATGCGAGGGTTCAAAAGTTGAGGGCCAAAAAGTAAATATATGAGGACCAAAGTGTAAAGTTGGTCAAGGAGGTTTCTTCTTAGGCTCAAGTTTTTATACATGACTAATTAGGACCTAAGGAATCTGATGGTGAATTTCATTTCTATATTAAACCTTGTTTGACCGGTCAATTTATGCGAAAACCCAAATTAAGTTATTAATTGGGCATGGTTCTCAATGTAGGTCAAAATGGGTTCTGAAGGCCAAATTGAAGGTTCTAAACCCTAGAGATTATTTTTCTATGAATTTTAGAGGGTTTATTCTATTTTTACTTTGCCTCGAACCTCGTGAATTGAAGTGGGTTGTTTTAGGGTTAGAGATTATCATTTAGTTCCTTGGAATTGCTGTAGCCCTTGCTAGATCATCTCATCCCACTTTTATTCTTATTAAGTTGCTTTGACCTATGTTTGGACCCTGAATTACCCTGTATGCAGATTATACTGGTAAAATTACATTTTTACCCCTTATGACTTGTTTTCTCCTTAAACTCAGAATTCTCTGAGTTAAGCCTTTCCTTGAGTTATGTAGGAGCTTTTATCCTTTGTATTAGGTCAAAATGAGCTAGTTATGGCTCATGATGAGGTTCTCATCACTAGCCCATCACAGTCAGACACGATCTCCCTCAGTATCAACTCCCAACTTCCCTTAATCTCTTCCTCTTCCTTTCTTCTTCATTTCCACATACTTAGATATCCCTTCCGATCACCATACACACCGCACCACCTTCTTCCATTACATCGGTGAAGCTCTAGCGAAGCCGTGCACATGCTACACTGCACCAAACCACCCTCCACCGAGTCCACGAGCATCGCCTCGCTTCACTGATCAAAAGTCCCAATGAAATTTGGGGCTTGATCTCTTCTACACACCACTAAACACCATCACCATCAATTGCCTTCTCCAACTTTGCTGCACTCACATAGACATACTTACACCACGCCACCACCACCACAACACTTGCCACACTCAGGCGAGTCTTCTGAGCATTTTTGACAAGGCTACAAAGTCGTATTCATGTTTTCAGGTCTGATCGGAGCTTCGTCGCTGCAACCTTCTCCGACTTCGCCTGCAGTTCTCCAATTATCTCCCACCAAGCTGCAACATCCAGGACCTGCAAAACCCTTCCACGAACAGCTCCAGGTCATCAATTGAGCATCAGCAGCGAAGCAGCAGTGCAATTCACCTTGACATTCGGCTACAGCTGCGCGAAGGGAAAAGCTTGTGGGATAGTCCAACATCATGCATTGATAATGCCCACACCGAGTATATCACGCAAAGCTGCCCTTTTAGATGGTTGCCTCTGAAAGCACCGAGGTGAGGTCCTGCTCGCATGCTCCATTGCACGTGCCCTCGCCCGTGGTTCTGGCCACACGGGTCTGGGCTTGGATCCAATTACCCGGTTACCCAGGTTCATTCTAGCTCTGAAGAGAAGAAATCTGAGAGGGAAGAGGTGGGTTTTTGCACTGTTCAGACCTTGGAATTCATGCCCCCTCTCCCCTACTCAACACTTAGTCATTCTGTGGCTAGCAAAGACCTTGTTCCTTGCTCTTGTGAGACCCTTATGTCTCTCTGCTGCTACTGTGCCATAGTCTTCTGCTAAGGCTTGAGGATAAGGCATCTGGGCCTTGAACCCATCGTTTGATTTGGTCCTGGTAGCTTGGTTCTAGCATTGATATCAGATTGCATCTTCTATTCATTTATTTGAGTTAATTTATAGCTTAACATTAGGGTTAAATTGGTGGTTCAAACCACCATTTTAACCCCATCTTTTTGCACTTGACTCTTGAGATATTATTCTGATATATACATTGAGTATCATTTTGATTATATTTACATATCTTTCTTGATATTGTGATTAGTGGATTGAGTGGCCAATTTGCTCCCTACGAACGACCTCGGACCCATTTCTTGATTTTGAGTTTTATAAATATTAAGTGTTGTGATTTTCGTCCTATACTGCAATGTGCATTTCCTTAAAATGATGATTTTCGTGATAAACACCCATGATGCGGGAATATCTCCCACTCCCTCATGCACTGGTGGCTTTGAAGCTTGATGTAGATACATCTATTTATGTTAAAATGCCTATTTATGTATGTTCCTAGTCTTAGATATGCATTCCATAATATAAATATTACATAGCATGCACCATTCTGCATTTAGAATAGTTTATAAAGTTTAGGTTAATTTATGTCCTTTTGTGTGCAGGAGAAAAGGAGATTTATTTTGGGCCTTGGATTGACAATCCGACCATACTGATTTGATCAAGACGACGATCGGAGTCCAATGCCTTCGAAATCGTCTTGATCGGAGTTCCATAGCACATTATGCAATCCGAAGAAGATTAAAGGCCAAGGGGCAAGGTGGCGCCAATCAAAAGCTTAGATGACAAATCCGACCGCACGGATGGATCCAAATCGATGATCATAGCCCAACGACGTGAAAATTGACCTAATTCAATGTTTGTGGCATCATCTACAAAGCATAGCAGATGGAATGATCAAATGATGCCACGTGGCAACATCTAGACCACCCACAGCTGCCCAAGGGTCATTGCTGCTCTTCTTCTCCAGCCGGTTATCAGATCTAGGCCATTGGATCTTGATCCAACGGCCATGGGTGCACGACCATCAATATGTCTACTCGACAAACCGTGGCTTTGGTGCAACGGTGAAGACAAGAGCTCCCAAACCACGAGCGCGAGTTCGAGATGCGGTGGGGGGAGGAATCTTGCGAGCACGGGCGTAATCGAACTGTACCCATTGAATGGGCATCAAGCGGTGGAGAGGGTGGCGATGTGGCACAATCAGACCTGCACGATCAGCACGTGCACGATTACACGCCAACTGACGCCCAATCTAACGTAACATTGAGCACACGATTTGAGCACGCAATCCCTACGCCATCTCAACCATCCTCTTCTAATCCAACTACTGCTAATGGTCCATGCCTGATCCAGCTGTGAGCGCGTAGGCGTGAGCGTTGGCAAGCGACTTACAGTGACGTCCGAGGTGGGTCTTTAGCGACATTTATGGACATCATTAATTGCCCTTATGCGCCCAAGCCCTTCCTCCTCCACTATAAAAGTTCCTACACACCTCCATCCATCTTCATCTCTTCCTTTCTCTCCCTCACTGCCTCCTAGGCTTTAGAGAGAGCTTGTCCCAAGCCTGAGATGCTCCTCTAGAGTAGAAAACCAAAATATTTTCTCACCTCTCACCCCCATTTGTGGAGCATATCGTGACTATCCTTTCATCACCTTTCGGAAGAAGATCCTCACCGCAACGCTGTCCTACCCCATCCTCCTTCCTCTAGCTTCCTGCCACCTTCATCCAGGCACCGTCAGAGCGAGCCACCTTCCAAGCGACCGTCGAGGGGAACTCTTCTCAACCCATTCTATCTTTACTACTTTCTAGTGTAGCTTTCCACATTCATATCTGTAGCAAACATTGTTTAGCTAAATATTGATATTTTCTCTCTCTCTCTCTCTTACTTTACAAGTAGATCAGTTAGATAATTATGTTGTCGACCTGATCTCTTGTCTTATAAAAATTCAAGAAAAAAAAAGATAAAAAGCAACAGAAACAAATAAAAGTGAAACGCGAATTTCTCAAAACCAAACGTTTGCCTCCCCATGTTCGACCTGGGACTCCCTTTTGAGTTTCGGTAAAATTTTATTTGATAGCGAGTTTTGCAACTACAATGACGAGTTTTTCGAAACCCTAACTTTTCATCTCGAAAACCTGCACATCAAACTCCCTTCAATTTGAGCTGCTGCAATTTGGTGAAGCTCAATTGGAGACCTGGGAAGCTTATCTAGCTAAGTATGTGCCTGCTCAAAGTGGTGAAATGGTAGTTGGTGGTCAGATGGCGACGGAGCACGGCAACGAATCGACAGCGACGACGATGATGACCTGAAAACATTAACACAGGCCTTTGGCCCAAATTAAATAGTTCATAGGCATTGTTGTGGGGTTAGGAGGGTGACGATGATGTTAATTTGGTTAACGGCAGTCAGATGTGGTCGAACGATGTTGGAGAAGATGGCAGAGCAATGTGTAGTTTCGTGGGGTTGTGGAGCGGTCAAAGCACCCAATTTTGTTGGGACTTTTGTTCGTGGAGGTGAGACAAAGGTGTGGGTGGTCGTGGTGAGTTGGTTGGTTGTGTGGAGCGCTGGCACGAGCTCGCCGGAGCTCTCACTGGATGTAGGGAAGACAGAGTGGGAAAGGGAGATATAGTGGTCGAACCTACATTTTAAAGACCTAATTCTAAGCTAGGGAGTAAGAGGGAGAGATAGGATTTAACTATGTGGTCGAAGGAGGTAGGAACCATGCCGACGTGGCTATCCAGACACGAGGAAGGTGAACTTCTCCAGTGATGTGGACGACAAGGAGGAAGAGGGTCTGGAAACTCCTGGTGTGGTAGGCGAGGAGAGGAGGAAGGTGAGGAAGGAGACTTTCTCAATTTGGTTGTTGAGATGTTGAAAGAGGCTGAGCGTGGAGGTCACCGGAGCTACGGTTGGAGACTGTCGGAGAAAGAGGGGAAGAATGTTTTTTGGCCTGAACCGGGCTGGGGAGGACGGTGGAACCTAGAGGAGTTTAAATAGAGCCTTGCCTGCCCTTCCATGAGCCATTTCGAGAAAGTTCTAAGTTGGCTTTTGTGCTTGACAAATTTGGGTACACCGGTAGTCAAATCATCTATGAATGATCTCGAAATCAGGTCCAATATGTAGGGAATTATCTCAGAAAAATCTCTCCAAATTTGGAATGATTTGGATGAGAATCGAGTGAGAAATCCTCGCTCAAAAGTCGGTGGAGGAATTATGTTCACACTAATGGCAGCAAGGGTGTTTTTGCAAAGAAGATGAGAAACTTAGAGACCTGAACGCAATAAATCTGAAAGTTAGGGACTTGGATGTGAGGAATAGAGATTTTAGGGACTGAATTGCAAACTAAGTCATGATGGACTCTGATTGGGTCCAAATTTTGGTGCTAACCTAATTTTGACTCAAGCAATCTAATGGTGCACTTAGATTTGAGTTTTGACCACATTTGACTAAGCAATTTGTATAGAAGCTCGTCTGAAACACTGTTCTACGTCAAAATGGGTTCCGATGGTTAAACCAAAGATACCAAACCCCTTATAATATTTTTCTTATGAATTTTACGAGGTTTATATTAATTTTATTTTGATCAGAACCTCTTCAATTTAAGTAGGTTGATAATTAGTATTTTCGGCGTTGTTTTCACACTCGAAATGCTTGAAACCCCATTTCTGTTAGTGTTGACCCACTTTTTGGACTTTCATACTCATTTGACCTTCAATTAATAGTTGAATGACCCCGTGGTTAATTTGTATTTGTGATGTACTGTTAAAATTATAGAATTAACCCTGATTCCCTGTTCTCTTCTCAAATTAGAATGATACAGAGTTGTGACCCTCAGATGATTAGGTAGGGGCTTTTATCAATCAAACCTGACTAAATGTGGCTAGTTAGGACCCATGATGGTGTTACCATCAGTATTATATATATATATATATATGTATGTACATAACTTATATGTATTTATGTGTAAATATATATGTATAATAGTATAAATGTATATTACTTAATCTATTAATTACAGTATGTATTATGTAAAATAATCTATTTTTGTTATATATATATATATATAGTTATGTATTATATATATATTTGTATAAGCTAATAATGTATATTTTTAAGTTAAGCTAATTTAAATTAGTAATTTAATAAATAGATTTATATGTTAAATTATTTTAAATATATTTATTATCTTATTTATAATGTATAATACCATGCACATTATAAAATTTATATGTAAACTATATAACCATGTTTGTAAAATATGAAATAACTAGATAAATCCAATAAAACTATTTAAAATTCTTAATTTATCATGTAATTATCTAAATTAATTAAATAAGACCTCAATGAGGTAATTAAAACATTAATTTATAATGTAATTAACTAATTAAAGTAAATTGCAACGTGTAAATACCTATAACTTCAACTAATTTTTAAATATATTTATATATTTAATTAACTTAGAATAACTATACCAATAAGTAGCCCTATATATTCGCTACAAGGCCATATAATTTAATTGTAAATTATATCATTAATTAAGCTTTAATTGGATCCCTAAACTTATAATAACTTACACTATTTGCAGCTAATAAGGTGCTCACTTTAGCGCCACATCGAAAGCACACAGATTGCTTATGTGGTATAAATTGATCCCCATTCTTTATCCTATCGCCCAAGAAAAGGGTGGGCTCCCTGGCATGATCGTGCATGTGGGTGCGTCCGTTCGTGCACCATGCGTGCTTGATATTGGAATAGCCTATAAATTAATGCCCATTAGGTTAGGGCACTATTGAGCGCAGCCCAATAGAGGCGTGGTCTTACAGGGTGGCCTTCGAGTGCCAGGTGGTGATATTCGTTGGGTGGGCTTAGTAGCAACGGCTCTGACCCCTGGTTGTTGAGCTTTGTGAAAAGTTCACATATATTTTTAGTGTGGGCTCTGAGACTAAGTGTTGTGTGTATGTGAATAAAAAAAAAACTAAGTGTTGTGTGTATATACTGTGCTGAGTGTGTGCGTGCTAAGTGTTGCAGTGTGTCATATATATGTTATGTAAGTGTTATATATATGTTAAGTATTATATAAGTGTGTTATACTCCTATAAGTATTGTAAATAAAAAAAATTATTTTTGCCTTATTTTGTATAAATGTTTTTAAGGCTTTTGTATACATACATACATACATATAAATATATATATATAAGTATTGTTGTATTTATTAGTTACTATATACATATGTAGTATATTGTATATTATATGTATATTACCATAAGTTAATTATTTTAGTTTGATCTATGTAAGTGTTATGTATATGTTAAATATATAAATAAAAGAATGTTTAGTATGTTAGTATCTTAAATAGGTATATATATGTATATGTATTGTATGTGTGATGCTTGATATATCATTATATGTTAGGTATGTAAATAACTTAGTATTTTGTATATATTGTTTATCCTTAATGCGTATATATATTTAAGGCTTAATTATTTATGTATATAAGCAGAGAGTAATAATACATTTAGATACAAATGGATGTTTTTTTTCTTGCTTTGCACTTGTGAATATTCTTCAAAGCAAGAATTTGTTCATAAGTTTATTTTCTCTTTTTATTCATTTGTATATTGTTAGCTTGTAACATAATCTAGTTTAGAATAATTTTTTATGACTTTATTTTGTGTATATTCTCAAGGCATTATTACTAATATCTATTCTTTTGTAAATAATTGACATAGATTAGATCATTATTTAATTATATTGATTCAAACTCATTTTTTTTGTAAATAAAATTAATATTTTCAGAATAAAAGATGATTTTGGATAATAGAGAGTTATGTAAATCAATAATTGCCTCTCAGTGAACAATATGGAGTAAAACTAATAAAAATTGTATATAAATCAAATGACATTTGTCTGTATTGCGACACTATACTATTATAATGATAATAAACCCTAATTAACCAGTAGTCTAGATAGTACATCAGTTCCCCAAGGCATTATTTACCTCAAATCCTCCTTTAGAGATGAAGCACACAAGTTATAAACTTGCGCTCCATAGCGATTGGATGTCCAATAAGGATGTTCGATGCCCAAAAATGCTTCAAGAGTTTTGGCTGAACAAGTCTAAATAAAAATGACTCTGGTCGTCCTATGGAGATGCCAGTTGTCCCCTATGGCCATAAGACTTCTCTTGAGGCTCCTAGTCGTCTAGAGAAGAAGAAGAGGCAAAAGCAATGACAACTCTACTTATCTTTTACTTTCTCTTTTCTAGTGTAGGGATTGGACTCATAATTAATGGATGATTAGGGTCACCCACTGTAACGAACGCGTGCCCCAGACGTCTTTTAAGACGTTTGGGAGGTTTCCAAACGTCTGGGATCGTTTCCAAACGTATGGGATCGTTTCCAAACGTCTGGAAATCCGTTAATTTCGACACACGCGGGTCATCTGCGCACCTGAGCGCGCAGACCGGGTATTCGTTTATTCCCTCTTTCCCTGCGGCTGCAGACGCCTGCCGCATCCTCTCTCTCCTCCTCGCGCGGCCTTAAAAGGCCACGCGCTCCCTCCCATCGTCTCCACCGTCTCCTCCCTCTTCTCCTTCAGCCAGTGAGCGTGAGCACGAGCGCGAGGGCGGCAGCGGCGGCCGCAGTGAGCGCGGAGGAGGTGCGGCGTGCGAGAGCGGAGCTCTGCCGTGAGGGCGAGCTCGCCGGGGCTGCTAGGGCCAGCCGGCGGAGGGCGCGGGGGGCGCGGAGTGACGTGGAGGGGGGGACTGCTGCGATCTGAGCAGCAGGGCGCGAGGTGCGACGCGGGCGGCGTCGCGAGCGGAGGCCGAGTGGTGCCCTAATTCTGGAAAAATTTCCAGAATCAGACGTCTGGGTTGATAGCCAGACCGCGAGGAAGACGTCTGGAAGACCATACAGACGTCTGAAAGGTGAGTTTTCCGTCTCCTTCTTCCTTCCTGTCGACTGACCGTACTGAGGGAGGGAGATGGGTGTGCGCAGGCTTGGGGATTCGCCATCCAACGCGAATCAGATGTCTGGCTGTTGTACCAGACGGCGGGAGAGACCTCCAGACGTCCTGGGTGACCATCGGACGTCTGGGAGCTAGGCCAGACGTCCCCTCAGACTTCTGGACGTCTGGGAAACCACGTTGAATAGGTAATTCTCTGATCCACTTTTTAAGACGTCTGGAGGAAGTTCCAGACGTCTGATTTTGCACAGTGTCGTCGTTTTCGACCCGTTTAGGGCCCGTTCGGGTTCCGTTTTCCGCGATTCGAGTTGCATCATTTTCAGAATTAATTCCTCTACCCGTCTACAGTAGCTATACACTGTTTTGAGACTCTCCTTGTGTTTGATCCTTATGATAGGACCTCGTTCAGTTGCAGTCTTGGGAGTCGCGGAGGCACGCGGGATTCCCGATCACGCCCCCATTACTCCCGTTGTACCTGGTAGAGTGGTTTTAAGTTATTAATAAAATCTGTTAAAGTATGGAACCATAACTAGAACCTAGGACGTTGCATGAATCCTAGGAATGAGAAATATATGATAGCTCCTAGGTGTTGCATGAATTCTAGGGCTGGAAAACTAGATTGTATGATAGATCTTAGGATATGGCATGAATCCTAGGATGGGAAAAAACTAGTGGAATGTATAATACTGTAGTCTTGGAAAATGGAAAGAGATATAAAGCTGCCTGTGATTTGAATTAACAGCTGCCTGTTGTGAATAAAAAACGTGGTTGAGAACATGGATTGTAAGAATGTGAAACTGGAAAGTGAAACCTGCATGTTTGAGTAAAAAGGATGGAACCCTACGGGGAAGTAGGAGTAGAACTCCTGGAAAGTGAATGGAATAGTTTTGGGGAAGTGAGCTGGCCCTTGAGTACGGAGTACCAAGGAGAGCGACTGTCCCCCTGTTTAGTGCAGAGCGGAGCTAGCCGCCCCAGGGACCCAGGGTTAGGACTGGCCACTCTGTACCGACTTGCTGGCCCTCGCGTACGTAGTATCGAGGAGAGCTACTAGTGTAGGGAGGTACTAGCTACCCCACGGGTCCCGGGGTTCTGCTAGCCTCCCACACCGACTTGTTAGGCCCGCTGGGGCAAACCAGGGTAGTCAGGCGAGGGTGCGCGGACTGTGGAGGGGCAAGGCCCCGGTTTGGTTACTGTGGAGGGGTTGGACCCCTGTTACTGAGACGGCTCTGCCCTGGACTGATTCCGTGCTGTGCTTTGGGCGCAGCCGTTAACGGAAACGACTGACTGCGTGCCAGTATGGGTTAGCTACCTGTGCATTTATCGCGCGTGCCGTAGTCACCGTTACGTTTGTCAGTGACCTTGGGGTGGTTGACTAAGGGTAGGATCACCACGGGGGACTCTTCCGGCCAGGAGAGCACCACGTGCTACTTCTACTTTTTGGAAAAGACTGCAATCAAGATCGTTCCCACGAGGAACATTCGAGATCAAGAAAAAGATCTGGGGAATAAATGAAATAGTGAGACAATTGAAAGATGTGAATAAAGAAAGTAATAGAACATAACAGCTACTGTACACTCTACTGCTGTCTTTAGTTTTAGTTGCCACTCTACTCAGCATTTTGCTGACGTGTTACACTCGTTACCTTTTTCAGGACCAGGTGTTGAGCAGCCAGGGTCAGCGACTGCAGAGGACGCTGGGCCGAGTAGGGTCCAGTAGAGTTACCACTGTCTTTTGTACCTCTTTGTTTCCGTTATAGTGAGTAGTTCTTGTTTCCGCTATACTTTTCTTTACCAGCAGTTCATGTTATATGATAAATGTTGTTCTACTGTTGTGGTGGTATATACTGTAGTAGTTTCTTTCCTTACTGCTGTACTTTCTTACTGTTAGTTATATTCATGCTGAATGTGATTTATTTTATTGCTCTTTTGGTTACTTCCTCATTAGACAACTAGGTCTTGGGATTAGTCGAGTCGGTCCGGTTCTCGTGTCTCGTAGGGACTCGGGAACCGGGTCGTTACACCCACTTAACTATTGTGAGATATCTATAGGGAATCCATCTATTCCTAATATGATGGTGGCCATTGGATCAAATCCAATGGCTAGGAATTAAGCCTAATTGAATTTTGCAACAATTTCCATCCAATTCATTTGGGGAATTAGATTTAAGTACCCAAAGGCATTTTATTTGCATCCAAACCCTTTGCATTAATACCAAATCATATTTGGCTCAATTAAATGCCAAGCCAAATATCAATTTAATACCTTAAATGGTATTTGATATCTATTCAATTAGGAACCCATCAAAATCATTATTGGTTTTATCACACCAATAATCAAGGGTTTATGAATTAGGATTTATCCACTACGCCTCCCTCAGGTATTCTAAATACCCATTAATCCTTCATACTAGAAGGCATATGTAACCGCTATGATTAAATCTCAAATTCATTATCCATTCTATCATAGGTTAAATATTTTTCATGTTCTCCTTATAACATTGGGATGAGAACGAAGGCCAACTCCTTTCCCAAAGTACTATCTTCTTCTCTTTCATGTATGAGTCTGATCAGGACTCATACAGCCATGCATAGAATTTTGTACAAATTCATTAACCATCCTATCACAAGTTACATATTTTTCATGTTCTCCTTATATCATTAGAATGAGAATGAAGGCCAACTCCTTTCCCAAAGCACTGATTTCTTCTCTTTCATGTATAGGTCTAATTAGGACTTATACGACCATGCATGAAATTTCGTACATCCCAATATATGCAAACTGAGCCCGTATCCCTTGATCTTTTGTGTACACTTACGACATTAGATTTGTTTGATCATCTAAAAAGATCATGTGTCTCCTGCTCTTATATACACACTAGCTTATTATTTCCTAGTGATGAGGGAAGAAAAATCCTCTTCATAAACTCTAACATATTTGACATAATCCGGTTGGTTCATCATCTTGACTGATTCGCTTGGCCTGGTATTTTGCCAGGTCCATTTGATCCAAAAACCCAACGCACTCATAGATCCACCAACCTGGTAATAGATGCTGTTGACTGAAATTAAATCGTACGTCCATTACGATAACATTTATGTGGATAACCATTTTATGGTTACAAAATTGAATGCCATTAGTGTGTAGATCATGGGATCGTGGTAAATTCCACGAGACCCACGATCATAATTAGTTGGCCTATAAATACTTGGGTCGAGTTAGCTCTAGTTTTTTATGCAATTGGAGAGAGAAAGCAAGAGAGTGTGATTGCACCACCTACAAAAAGAACTAGTGAAATTGGGGAGTCCTATTCTCCCCCTTAACGTACACCTTTCTAGGTGGAACTGGGTCACCAATTCTTTGAGTTCCTCTTTTTAATTGTGTTTGAGTCAAGATTCCTATTCTAAGGGTCTCGATCAATTGGCACCATCTGCTGGAAACATCGGTACTATTCCCACGTTTCACAAACTTGAGTTGTGACAATGGCTCCTTCCACTCCTTATTCCTCTCTCGTTAACCTCGAGAAAGCAGCTTCGGTGGAGTCCAGCATTTCTATGTCAAGGAGACATCGCCAAGTTGCCAAACCAAGCAAGGAGAAGGAGATGCAACCTAGCTTCTAACCTGAGCCTTCTCACTAGGAGAATCCATAAGGGAATCCCCTCCTTAAAATGCAAGCAAGGGAGGAAGAGTTCGAGGCCAAATTGGCGGCCTGGAAAGTAGAACACTTAGTGGTAGAACAACTCTAGGAGATTCGACTACCGAAAGAAAAGGCTAAGATCCAGTCGGCGGGGCCCCAGAATTCCAACCCCATTGATGACCAATTAAAATGGCATCATGTGGTAGAAGATGAGAATTCCTGCCTATGCAAACAACTCAACAAGTTAAAACATGAGCTTAGTAGCTAGAAGGGCGAGGTCCCCCTGGTCTACCTAAAGCTCCCCTCCCTCCTCCATGGGAGTCGCATGAGTAGTTGGGAGGCTATCCCATGGTTGCCAATGGATGAGGATCAATCCCTAAGATTGTCTATTAGGTCACTCAAGCGATGAGGGGAATACGCCCATGAGTGTATGTAACCACATACCCCTTCACAAAGGAAGTGATGACAGCTCTCCTCCCAGAAAAGTTTAAACACCCCGTCCTTGCCCAATATAATGGGATATTTGATCCCAATAGCTTTATTGGGAGTTACCACCAAATGATGCTGGTTCATGGCTGCCCTAATGGAGTGCTGCCGAGTATTCCCATCCTATTTGTTTGGCATGGCACACGAGTGGTTTAATGAGCTATTGGTAGGATAGATCACATGTTTCCAAGAGCTGGCTGACAAATTTTGCCAATATTTTACCGGACAGCAACAAGTTAGAGATAACCGAAAGAAGTTATCGGAGGTTCAACAGTGAAGGCAAGAGTCTTTTTGGTCTTACCTGGACCAGTTCAAGACTTAGTATTTCAATTGCAAGTGACCCCATGATACTATTGCCATCAAATACTTTAAGTCATGCCTACTGACCCAAAGGTTCTGGTATGACATTGATGATTTCCCTCCTAGAGACATGATGGAGCTTTGGGATCGGGCTACAAAGTTCATGGAGTAGGATGATTCCTTCTGCTCCTGTTGCCACCTGGTAGATAAACACGAAGATGACTGGTACTCCCTTGATGATAAGAAGGCCTCCATAGAAGTAACCCTCGTATCAATTCACGGAGGCAACTACTTCAATAATAGGAAAGGAAATTTACCAGACCAAAGGGATCGGCAAAATAAAAGCCAACCTAACGATCATCACCAACCCAGGTGGGATTTCTTCGAGTACACTCACTTGGACGTGAATCAGGCTGACGTACTAGCAGAAGTCTGGTTGACTAATTGATGAGAGCCTCATCATGAGTCCTAACTAGCTCATTTTGACCTGAGAAAGCAAACAAAAGCTCCTGCATAACCTAAAGGAAAACCTAAGTCAAGGGTTTACTATTCTGAGAAGGAAACATGAACTAAAGGGTAAAACTATAATTTTACCATTGCAGTGCATAAACGGGACTTCTCAGAGGCATAACATAGGTCAAGTGGTCTGAATAAGATAAAAAGTGGGTTGATTCAGTCAGAAATGGGTTAATGTGTAGTCTAGGAATTAAATGACATTCTATAACCCTAAAACAGACCTGCTTAATTCAACAAGGTTCTGATCAGGATAAAAATCAACTAAACCCTCTAAAATTCATGGAAAAATATCCCCTAGGATTTAGAACCTTCAATTCGACCTTTGGAACCTCTTTTGACCTAGATTGGGGTCTCAGCTCATTATTTGACCTAATTTGAATTTTTGTGTAAAATATTTAGTCAAACATGGTCAAACCTAAAATTCAACTTCACCATTGGATTCCTTAGGTCCAAATTAGGTTTTTACCAAAATTTGGACCTAAGGGGAGGTCATCTTGACCTACTTTGCAAAATAGTCCACCCAATTACAGTCTGGCCCCTAACTTTTGAAAACTCTTGCACAGACCCCCTAACTTTCTCGCCACTCTTACAAACAGGCCCATCCGCCATTAATGGGGAGAAATCCTACTTTGGCGAGGAATAGAGGGAGAATACTCCCTAATTCCTCAGAGATCTCCTAGATTTGGAAGGGAGATTCTTTGAGGAATTACCTTCCATTTGAGCGTGATTTCAATCTCTGATTTGCACCTAATCTCTCCTGCGAAGGCTCGAGAGATTTGGGTATCCAACGGATTTCCTACTACGGTGAGGACTCTTGCACTAAGAAGCTTGTCTTCCAAGCACAAGAGCCCCTACCAGCATCTATAAAAGGATCCTCAACCCTGGCTGTATCTCTTCAGCTCGACTTGGCCAGAGATCCACCCCAATTTCATCCTCTTCTCCTCCGATCAGGAAGTCCAGCGAGCTTCGGTAAGCCTCCCTCCTCTTTCTCGTCGCTCTGCCACACTACTAATGGCAGAGTTCCCTCACCATCTTCCTCCGCGTTGCGCAACACCCGCGCGCACACCTCTAGACCCTTCGTCGTCACCACACTCCCTCCCCTGGACACCGTCTTCTCTGGCAACAGTAGGTACAACCAGCCGCCAACTCTCCCCCTTCGTCCACTTAGTTAGGTTAGACTTACTCGTCTCTATCCCCTCTTCAATTCCCCTCTGTCTATTTTCCCTTTTCGACCCCTCGCAGCCACTGTCCATCGCCATCTTCTCCATCTTCGGCCACCCACCGGTGAGGTGCTTCCACCGCTCCGCACCTCCACATGCCTCGCCAAACACCTCACCACCTCCGCCATCATCCACTGATCACCTTCCGCCCATCCATCGACCACCATCACCTCCCTAAACGTCCCCCGACCAAACCCATAAGCACGGCCACAAGGTAACCTAGGCACGCATGCCTAGGCCACCCCACGGCTTGCCACCTATCGTCCCACCTTTGCCTCGACACAACAAAGCTTCCCATGTGTTTTAATGGGGGCGCTAGGCCGTATCTGTGTATGTCATATTTGAGCACCTGCCGCCATTGGAGCACGCAGCAAGAAGGTCGCAAGCTTCGCTCCAAATCGCACTCTCCAGGTGTTAGCGTCGTAGGTGAAGCGGATTGGCGTCGCAAATTCGCATAGCCAGGCAATTGGCTTGGCAGGCGACCGAGGCTGTGTCAATTGAAGGAGTTCCTACGGACGCAAGCACAGAAGCGGGTAGGAATTTAGTCCCACCTCGTGAATGCAAGAGCACGGAGCGTAGGATAAATTATTTTTGTGCTTTCTTCTAATCGCCTCAAGTCACACAGGGGTGAGGTCCCTCGCCCTCACGCCTCATCCGCAACCTACCCCCACGGATCTGGCACCCAACCCATTCACCTAAACCTAGCACTCCTCGCGCACCACACCCACACCGGTGTGCCTGGACCCAAGCACGCACCCGACCCGATTACCCGGCTCTGGGAGAGCGCACCGAAGAGAGAAATAGAGAGAAAGAGACGCGGGGGAGGGTAGGGGATAGGTTTTGCTTCTATGTGTGCATGCACAGGGAAGAAGCAGAGAAGAAGGAAGAGGAAGGCATAGCTAAGGCAAGGTGAAGCTAAGACTTAGCTGCAGAAAAGAAAGGAAGGAAGGCCAAAGAGAAGTCAGAGGAGAGATAAGGAAAAGGCTGAAGAAGAAAGAAGAGAGGAAGGCCAAAGAGAAGAGAAAGAAAGAGGAGAGCAAAGGGCTGAAGAAGGATATCAAGGAGAAGAAGAGAAGAAAGGCACTGTAGCAAGGGTGCGGCTGAAGAAGAAAGAAAGAAGATAAGTAAAAGAAGAACAAGGTAGAGGAAGAAGGAGAAAGGCACTGTGCAAAAGAGAAGGAAGAAAGCCAAAGCTAAGAAGGCAGAAGAGAAGCGACTGAAGAAGACAAGCAGAGACAGAAAGAGAAGGAAGAAGAAGAAAAGAAAGAAGAGAAAGCAGCAAGGAGAAGAAAATAAGAGGCCATCATTTAAGATGTCTTATCATAGAATCAGACGTCCAATTCTTCTATTTTTGCTATAATTTTAGTTCATAAACTCTTGCATTTATATTCTGAATTAGGTTTTGAGTAACTCTAAGTGTTCAATTACATTATTGAGATTAGTGAATAAATTCCATTTGCTCCCTATGTTCGACCTCGAATACTTAGGTTTTCGAGTAATAAATTCTTATTTGTTATCAACGCTTGGTCACCTATACTACAATGCGATTGACTTATACTCATCTAAAAGGCTCGACAAAGCGTTATAACACTAATAAAGACCTACTTCCACCACCAAAGCCTCTGAAGAAGAAGACCAATTCAGGGCCTTATTGTAAATATCACCAGGCCTGTGGACATGCCACAGAGGACTGTTGAGATTTGCACGACTAGATTGAGTCTCAAGTCTGGCATGTAACTTGGCTCATTTCGTCAAGCGAAATGAGGACCTAGATATGGGCAAGAGACCCATAGATGGTCCGGAGGAGTACCATAGGGAAAAACTCCGGTAGCTTTGTAGAGTTAATTTGATGCTCACATCGGAGTTGGGGATGGCAGATCCTACGGTTATTATGGCCGAACAAGGGATCTCACCAGAACTCTGGCCTTTAGAATACCACTGCCAAGTTTTAGTGATTTTGGAGAGAAGACGCTCAGACAACCAAGGGGAAGAGGCCTCACGACTTCAGTCAAAACTCCATCCAGGGGTGTCAGTCGTAGAGTAGGTATACATCATCTTTGGCGTTAATGCCACTTCCAGTGCACGAACCACCTCTTCACCTGGCGACCCCACCCAGGAGATATACCCCACTCTACAGTAGGGAGAAAGAAGCACAGTCAGGCAGGCCACCTTGAGGCTCTTTTACTCTCTCCCGGATCCAGCTGATCATACGGATTCGCTTTTGGTGACACTCCTCTTGGTAGACAGCGTCGGCCTCGACTTCTCGTCGACGAGGGTAGTGCTATGGATGTTCTTTTCCTCAAGACCCTTGTTTAGTTGGGTCTTAAAAAAGAAAATCTATCCCCATCAATCCATCTAGTAGTTGGCTTCGAAAATCACAAGGGATACCCAAAGGGGAAATCCACCTAACCGTGTCAATATGCGACAGAGATAAGCATCTTAACTGAATGACCACATTCATTGTAGCAAGCTTGGAGGTAGCATTTGACAGTATCATAGGTTGCCCCACCACTCATGCCTTCAAGGTGATCCCCTCTTCCTACTTCCAATTTATACTTTTCCATTCTCTGAGTGGAGTAGGAATTGTTCATGGGGATCAATCTACTGGCCGAAAGCTCCTACACATTGAGCTTGAACTCTCAGTGGAAATAAGGCCCACCAAACCTTAAAAATGGGGGAAGAAAAGAAACCTGGTCCGAACTATGCAACAGGAAGAACAGGTAATCTAGTCGCCTGTTGCAAAGGTCCATCCTGGTTCCTCAACCACGATGATTTAGCTACAGCCAGATGTAATTGATAGATTAGTCCAGGTTTGAGCTGATCTGCCTCCTTCCAAGATTCATCAACTTCTACTCCTACTGAGAGCTAATGCAAATGTGTTTACATGGTCCGTCAATGACTTGCCGGGGATAGACCCGACACTTATTGAGCACCACCTCAATATTCAGCCATGTTATCGAGTAGTTAATCAAGCTCGCTAGCATAAATCTGCAGAGCAATGGTAGGCAGTCGCATCAGAAGTTGATAAATTATTGAAGGCTGGATTCATTGAACAATCTGCATATCCTGCTTGGTTGGCCAATATAGTTACGGTTAGAAAAGCAAATGGCATGTGGAGGATGTGTGTCAACTTCACAAATCTAAATGAAGATTGCCCAAAGGGTGAATTTGCTCTACCAAAAATCGATGCCCTCGTCGATTCATGCAGTGGCCAATCTCTAATGTGTTTCCTTGATGTGTATATGATATAAACACATCTATTTAGGTTAAAATACCTATTCATGCATGTTCCTAAGCTTATATTTGCATTTCATGTTATAAATATTGCATAGCATGCACCATTCTACATTTAGAGTAGTTGTGTATATTTTAGGTTAATTGTGTCTTTTTTGTGGTCAGGAGAGAAGAAAATTTATCTCGGAGCTTTGAATTGACGATCTGACTGTACGGATCTTATCAGGACGATGATCGGAGTCCAATGCCTTCGAAATCGCCTTGATCAGAATCCCGTAGCACCATATGCAGTTCGAGGAAGATCAACCGCCAAGGGACTAGGTGACGTAATTCGGAGCTTCAAACGACAAATTTGACCACACGGATGGATTCAGGTCGACGATCGTAGCCTAACGGTGCAAAAATTGACTCAATCCGACCTCTGTAGCAGCCCCTACAACAGAAAGAATATCGACGACCCAGATCGCACCACGTGACACAACCTAGGCCGCCCATACGCACGCACGCTGCACCGCATGTGCACAGCAGTGCGGGTGCGTGCACGCACGCACGGAGGCACGCACGTGCAGCGGTAGCACACACGAGCGCGCGACATGGGCGCGTAGACCGCGCACCAGCACAGCGGTGGGTGGGCGCGTGGGCTGTCTTCAGTGACGTTTGCGGCGGATCTTCAACGACGTTTATGACCGTCACTAAATGTCCTGTATATGAATTTGATTCTTTCCTCCTCTATAAAAGGACCCCTACCCCTCCCATTTTTCTTCATCTCTTCCTTTCTTCTTCTTACCACCTCCAAGTCTCTAGAGAGAGCTTGTCCCAAGCCCGGGATGCTCCTTTAGAGTAGAAAATCAAATAGTTTTCCCTCCCCTCATTCCTATTCGTGGAGCATCCTATGGTTGTCCTCTCACCACCCTTCAAGAAGAAGATCCTCGCCACAACGCCATCCTGCCCCATACTCCTGCTCCGTCCTTCGTCCCGCTCCTCACCACCTTCCTCTAAGCGACGTCAGAGAGAGTCGTCCTACGAGCAACCGTTGAGGGGGATTTCTCTCACCTCTTTCTATCTTTTTATAATTTCATAGTGTAGTTTTCTTGCTTTAATAGTTGTAACAAACAATTCTTGATGAATAGATGGTTGTTTCTCTCTCTCTCTTTCTCCCTCTCTTTTATTTTTGCAAGTAGATATAGTTTTCACCGACCGAATCTCTTGCTTGCTAAAAATACCAAAAAAATTAGAAAAGATAAAAACAACCAAAAATAAATAAAAGCAAAGCGTGGATTTCATAAAACCAAACGTTCGCCTCCTCATGTTCGACCCGGGACTCACTTTTCGAGTTTCGGTATAAATTTTATTTGACCACGCATTTTGCAACTACGATGACAGGTTACTCGTAACCCTGATTTCAAACTCGAGAAACACGTGCGATCATTTTGGCGCCATTGTCGGGGAGGCAACGAAATTTAATTTATTATTTTCTGCACTTCTTTGCATTTACAAAACACTAACCCCGCTTATCTCTGATCTATTGTCTTGCAGGTACCCTGTTGGTGCTAGAGCACCACGATCATTTATTTTGATGATAACAAAACACGTGTTATTTAACATTTGCACTTGGAGTCTTAGATTTCAGGCCAATTGCAAATGGATACGTGATTAGACGATATTCGAGCTCGCATCCAGGACGGATTGGAGGAGCTTGACAGAGAATAGAGAAGATTCGCGAGGAGCGATAGATTGAAGATGGAAGGACAAGAAGAATAGGATAGAATTCTTTTTATTCCTTTCATGTACATTTGTCGTTATTTTCTTGCTCTTTATTTCCTTAGAAAATTATGTTAAAGAGCCTCAAAGTACCCTAATAGTAGTCCTAGGAACACCGGCACAACCCTAGGATACTTAGGTTTTCTGTAGAGGACTTAGAAAACCAACATAGGGTTTAAACAGCATTTACAGACGTCTAATTACCAAATCAGACATCTGATAAAGTGTTTTAAGACGTCTGACTGTTGACTCAGACGTCTGATAACATTTAGGCTGGACATAGTTAGTTCTGTCTGATGAAATCAGACGTCCAGACCTTAAACCAGACGTCTTAGGAGACGTCTAATGACTTTGCCAGAAGTTCAATTAGTGGACCATTGGCTGGCTTAATAAACACTCAAGGATATGACCGTTAGAGCCTTATCAGATGTCCTTAGGCCTTTCCAGACGTCTGATAAATGACCGTTTTGCCTCGGCTGACCCAAAATCTCTTCTCATAGATTTCCTAGCCATTGCACTTTCTTGGAAATCCATTCCCACAAAAAAATAGGTTTCCAGACGTCCATACATAGTGCCAGACGTCCTGTATGTCGTCTAATGGACTTGCACAAGAACCCTATTTAGATCTGATTCAAGTCAGGAAGAGACCCGCCCAAAATCAGACGTCTGACCTTGAAATCAGACGTCTTAAAGTGGTCTTCCAGACGTCTGATGCCAGAATTAGACGTCTGATAATCCTGTCAGTGCAATGATTGTTCCTAATTTCGGGTTGATTCACTTGGGCTTTGCACCCAACGGCTATGGAACCTTTCCTAAGCCTTCCAAAGCCTTCCTAAGGCCTCTATAAATAGAGGGGAACCTTTGCAACACAAACACACACCAAGAAACACAAAGACACACCCAGCTACACACTTTCACACTCTTTTGTGTCCAAAAAGACTCTCTTGCTCTCCAAGCTCTAATTCTTCATCTTGAGAGCATCAAGCTTTGCGCACCCGCTCTCCCGCCGTAGTTCACGAGAGCGACGTAGCGCCGTCGTGTTGTTCACGCATCCGCGTCGCCGACGCACTCCTTTCAAAGGGGAGTTTCCTAATTCCTATAGTAGCTAGGTTTAAAATTACTTTGTTGGCTATATAGGATTATTTGTTATTTTAATCTTTGTTATTTGGTTGGGTATTCGCTTTGCGAATTCCCGTCTCCTTCGCAAGACAAAATCCTTCTCGTGAAGAGAAGGGGTTAAGGAACGCTACCCTCGCACTTGTAGCGTGGTTATATTTGAGGTTGAATCACCCTCATTTAAAGTGATTCATTTAGTGGATTTTGATCAACTTGGTTGATCGGAAAATCCTAACTAGAGAGGGTTAGGTGGTGGTTTTCACCCGGTTTGGGTTTCCACCTAAAAAATACTTGTGTACTTGTGTGTTTGTCTAATTTGTGAGATTGTTTATATTTATTTCCGCAATTATTACGTCACCCCCTCCGAGTAAAGAATCTACATACCCTAGCATGGAGATCCAAGTGCGGTAAATCGGAGTAAAGTGCGAGTAGAGTGTTTTGTAAGTGTCCCCCACACCACCCCCACCTTAGTTTTCATTCCATAACCTAATAACTCAAACCCAAATCAACTTAGGTGCTTTTTATAAACCCTAGGATAGATTTGGTTGTTTGTTTGCCACCTTCACTCACCTCTCCATCCACATAAGTAAAACAAAAAAATAAAAAAAGTGTTATCTGATTGTGGGATTTTCTGAAAGAGACACACCTTAACAGCCACAACTCTTGACTTAAGGCGCACCACTCCACTTTGATTCTGCTACGTAACCGGGATCTAACCTGTGGACCCGGTACACTTCAACTCAAAACACATAAGTGAGTAGAAATCTGATTAGGCTAAGACATTGTCTGCCTTAATTTATGGTGCGAATAGACCAATTGATTGATTTGTTTGAGCCGCACCACTCAAATTAAAAGCGATCCATCAGTAGCTTGCCACTTAGGGTCAATTCTTAGGGCTGAACCAGGCACTCCACATTATTTTTTATTTTTAAAGGAACATATCATCAGCCGTGTTTTCAAAACTTGGAGTGCTCTACTAAACCTTGATTGAACCAACCTAAGAATTAAACCCTAAAAGCTACTAAACAAGGTTAAACCCTAAAAGACACATCATCAAATAACCTTATTTGCAAACCCTGGTTGTGCATGCACACACATTTCAACTAATCATTAAGGGCACAACCCATCTTAAGGGCTCATCACATTCCAAGAACACCATCATCCAAAGCCTAACTAAAACTAAGTAGACGTTGGCCTTAAGGATTGATTCACTCTGCAAGGCTCAGGCTGAGATTTTTTTCGATTAATCTACTTTTGCTGGTCCATCTGATGTCTAGCTAGGGGTATAGCATCAAACGACTGTGGTTGGGAGGTACACTAGGAACCGGAGGCATAAGCCAAAGGAAGAACCTTCTCTCTAGTCCCTCCTTCTAACTAGTTGGATTGACCGGATAAAAGTAGACCAAATCGTTTATAATCTCAAGACAGGTCTTGGGAGTCTGTAGGTCTTTAGGCTACCCACATAAGGATAGGTTTAGTTGATTGTACTGCAATGCACCTTTCTCTCTTCTGATTTCCCTCCTTCACCATGTATCCTTCCACCTTTTACACACATTTCTCATCCTATCCTCCTACCACCACTTATCCCCAAGATGATTACTATTCCGGCTTAACTTGTAATTACCCATCCACTAGCCGGGATGACTCTGATTAGGGATACGAATCCGGACCTCAGTGTCCAGAGTCTAACCCTAGATAACAAGACTATGATTGCTATCCTTCCCAAAACTACAATGATTATGGATCTCCATCCATTGATGACCAAACCAACCTGACCTACAATTAGGAAGGATATAATGATTATAACACCTACCCTCCCTAGTATTCCACTGAATATAGGTTGCCACCATCCTTTGAACAACCTATAACAACCTACTTTCAAGGAGGGACCCGAGAACCTCGACATCTTGACTCCTCTAGATTTAACCCAAACCCACCCAAACCTGAATTGAACCAGTCGGTTCAGGTGAACCAGATCTAGGATAGGGTGTTGGCTAATTTGAGGAATACCATACAATCTTTAGAAGCCCAGCGAACACCATGCACTGAAGCATTGGAGCCTATGAAAATGATCGATGAGCTTAATAGCTCTTTATTGGATTTGCTCCAAAGTGTTAGGAATAGGGACTTGGGTGAGTTTCTTCTTGGGAAATTGTCAAGGTTGAGGATGAAATTTGTGGTTGCCCTAGTCAAATCTTGGGATGATTCTCAAGATGAACCCCCTTCAGGAGAGCCAATGTCTAAACCCGCTCAGGCGCCTGTTGGGGGAGGATACATTTTTTGAGATCAAGGATGACCAAGTTGTGCTAGAGCAACCCATTGAGGATGAACCGATTGATTCACTCGAGATCCCCGAGCTAGGGAGTGAGGAAAAATGTCTCTTTGAGCCAGAAATGACAATCGATTTTGAGACATATATAAATGAAGATTATGGATTCTTTGATTTTGAGGGTAAAGAATCTCTTAGTGAACTCTCACTTGAGCATAAGGAAGATGATTTTAGTGAGACAAATGGGCTTGAGGAATCTGACGAACCATTTGATAGCCCAATTATTGAAGTTTTGATTCGGTTGGGGCTAACTTGGAGGATTCAAATCCTCATTTACTAAAAGATTCAATCAATAGCCCCATTCCTCAACCACACCCCAAAGGAATTGATTTTGATTTGGAAATCATTGTACCCAAGTCAATTCTAAGTCAGCCACGATTTCTATACTTGGGTAAATCTTATGGGGTGAACAGTATGCTAGAGGTCCCGGAACCCAAGCACTTGATGTTGGAGGATAGGAATGTTGAAATGAAAATTTGGGAGGTTAATTTTGAGGGAAAAATAAGTTTGGATCTAAGTGTACCTATTGACCTAAAACCACTTACTTTCTACCAGGACCCTTACAATAACTTTCACGTGCAACCCAAGCTCGAAATAACTGATTATTTTTCTGAGCTAGATGTTAAGTGGACAATCACACCTATTGAACCATCTTTACCCATTGTCTAACACTTTGGTCTTGGGTTGCACACCACTAAACTGCAGTCCCGGCCCTACAAACACAACAACCTTCGGCTCTGGGTGATTTTCATCTAGAATCTGAGAACCACTTGACCCTTGGGCATGGGTCTGCATCATAATCTGGTCCACGTCTGTGGACATCTTTTGCTGGGGGGTTTCAGGATCAATATTTTTATTTTGATTCTGAGCCGCACTTGTGAATTCTCAATTTCTTCCTTGTATGTATTTTATGCTTAGCTGAAGTTATTAAATTTAGCACGTGTTTATATTTCACGTTCTCTGTAGAGATGATCGGATTCCTCACGAAGTTCAAGTGATATTCTGTTTAATCTGCCCTTTTCATGTCTTTATTTTTACAATGGGGATATTACATCATTTAAGCATGGGGGTGGATACTTAATCCTAAAATCATTTTGTTAACTCTGTAGAATTTCTTTTAGTTTCTTAAAAAAAAAGAAAAAAAAATTCAAAATTCAAAAAGATGAAAAAAAGAAGAATTAGGAGAAGAAAACTTAGGCATCTGGAAGTTATTAACTTTAGGAAATGAAACGATAGGACCTGAATACTTAAACTCTTCAAGTCTTCAGGCCTAATTAGCTTGGGTGTCCACTCGAATGTGGACTTAGTCCTGAGTCCTTGCCAAGTCAATCTTATTTTATTTCGGTAAATAAATTGGGGTGATAAGTATACGACTTATCAAACCACCCTCTGAATTAGGGGAACTTTAAGCCTAAGCATCTACACTTTTTTTTGCACTGACTCACTTTTCGATGATTTTTTCGAAAATTGGGTAACTAATAAACTATCTAGGGTGGTATGGCTGGCAAGTTGTCGGTGGTAACAGCTCATCGTCCGGTTGTCCAGAGCCTAGTCACAACACCATTTTCATTGTACTTCCTTTAGGTAAATCTTAGATTAAGGAAGCCACCTACTTAAATGAAAAAAAAACAAACAAAAAGAAAAAGAAAAAAAATAAAAAGGGGAAAAAAATAAAAAATAAAACCACACTTCATCGCACGAGTATGGCTGGCAAGTTGTTGTGGGTAACAGCCCATTGGTCGGTTGTCTAGAACCCAGCTCACAAAAAATGCACAAAAATTTCCAAAACACTTAGGGAAGAAGTATGGAAGTAGAATAAGCCGAGGAAATATACACTGGGTTCGCCCTTATGTTGACCCAATAAATAAAAGTAGGGAGAAAGGTACCAATCGAAAAAATAAACCTCTAGGCAAGGTCACCTAGGGTCGTAGAAACCCGAAGTTCGTTTCAACGCCTAGTGAGTCTTTCACTATTTTCACAAGATGCTTAGCACTTAGAGTCCTTTTTGAGTCTTGGGCAGGTCGGGTAGCCGTAAAATGTTATCCTGAAACTCTCAAACTCCAAAAGTACAAAAAAATTAGAAAAGAACAAAAAAAAATGTATATTTCCTTTTCAAATAAGGTGAGGACTTAGGCAGTCTGCATTCTGGTAGGCACCTGGGTACTGTTGAGTTTTCATTGTTTAGGACCTTAGTTGAAATTTTCTATTATTAATAAACGACTTAGGCCTAAGCGATCTAGTCCTAATTTTGATTTTATACATAGCATGTAATTTAATTTTACTAGGGACTAGCAAAAGATAGGCATGGGGGTATGATATAGACACATCTATTTAGGTTAAAATACCTATACATGCATGTTCCTAAGCTTAGATTTGCATTTCATGTTATAAATATTGCATAGCATGCATCATTCTACATTTAGAGTAGTTGTGTATAATTTAGGTTAATTGCATCCTTTTTGTGGTCAGGAGAAAAGGAGATTTG
Organism: Thalassia testudinum; assembly: GCA_037157565.1. Lineage (NCBI taxonomy): Eukaryota > Viridiplantae > Streptophyta > Magnoliopsida > Alismatales > Hydrocharitaceae > Thalassia > Thalassia testudinum. The sequence continues at coordinate 36,243,727 of JAZHRO010000049.1, forward strand.
TTTCGGAGCCTCGGATTAACGATCTAACCATACAAATCTAATCAGGGCGATGATCAGAGTCCAACGCCTCTGAAATCGCCTTGATCAGAGTCCCATAGCACCATATGTAATCTGAGGAAGATCAACGGCCAAGGGACTAGGTGACGTAATTCGGAGCTTCAAATGACAAATCTGACCACTCGGATGGATTTGGGTCAACGATCGCAGCCTAACAGTATGAAATTAACTCAATCCGACCTCTGTGGCAACCCCTACAACAGAAAGAAGATGAACGGCCCAGATCGTGCCACGTGGCGCAACCCAGGTCGCCCATGCACACGCACGCGCCACCGCACGCGCACAGCAGTGTGGGTGCGTGCGCGAGCGCGGAGGCACTCACGTGCAACGGCAACGCACACGAGCACGCACGCAGGTGTGCATGCGTAGGCACGCGACACGGGCACGTAGAGTGCGCACCAGCACAGCGGCGGGTGGGCGCGTGGGCTGTCTTCAACAACGTTTGCGGAAAATCTTCATCGACGTTTATGACCATCACTAAATATCCTGTATACGAATTTGATTCTTTCCTCCTCTATAAAAGGACCCCTTCCCCTCCCATTTTTCTTCATCTCTTCCTTTCTTCCTCTCACCACCTCCAAGGCTCTAGAGAGAGCTTCTCCCAAGCCCGGGATGCTCCTCTAGAGTACAAAATCAAATAGTTTTTCCTTCCCTCATCACCATTCATGGAGCATCCGTGGTCGTCCTCTCACCGCCCTTCGGGAAGAAGATCCTCGCCGCGACGCTAGCCTACCCCATCCTCCGTCCTTCGTCCCGCTCCTCACCACATTCCTCCAGGCGACGTCAGAGCTCTTCCTCCGAGCAACCGTCAAGGGAGATTTCTCTCACCTCTTTCTATCTTTTTACGCTTTCGTAGTGTAGTTTTCCTACTTTCATAGTTGTAATAAACTATTCTTGATGGATAGATGATTGTTTCTCTCTTTCTCTCTCTTTCTCCCTCTCTCTTACTTTTGCAAGTAGATAAAGTTTTCATCGACCGAAGCTCTTGCTTGCTAAAAATACCAAAAAAATTAGAACAGATAAAAGCAACCAAAAACAAATAAAAGCGAAGCACGGATTTCATAAAACTAAACGTTCGCCTCCCCGTGTTTCACTCGGGTCTCACTTTTCGTGTTTCGGTATAAATTTTATTTGACCACACGTTTTGCAACTACGACGGGCTACTCGTAACCCTAATTTCAAACTCGCAAAACATGTGCAATCAGTAGAGGTGGACTCACCTTTTCTGATAATTCCAGACATATTTGCTGGTGGAAAGGTTGACGAACGAGTGTGTGTTATCCAGTGGCGGCGATCTTCTGAGGGTAGGGGCTTGAGAGCTGCTAGGGTTTTTATCTCATTGAAGAGGGAGGAGGCCATTTACTCCCCCAACCACCCCCTATCTTGAAGCAGAAAGGCAAGCTATCGTGCACCAATAGCAATCCGGGAGACCAACCACCCCCTATTTATAACCCCTCCCCCTGAGTGCGGATTTCAAATTTCATAAATTCCACCATATCAAGGGGTAATTAATGCCCTTACGTGCATAATGATTTCTCCATGATTTGACAGCGGCGGAAACTCCATAATCTGTTATAATTATTAAGGCAAATATTCTCTATCATTACAACAATTAATGCACATCTTGTCCACACAAAGCGACAAAATTTAACCTGTAGTGATTGGACATCACTTGCAGAAGGCAATGCTTACATTGTACGTTACTAATATTTGGGGTATTGGCTTCTCAAATCTAACAAGAAAAATCAAGTGGTGACATGCCTATTTATCCTAGAAAATAGGCGGCGATATGCCTAACACTATCCCAAAATGGTGCCTTAACCAACCAAATACTTTTTTAACTTTGTGCAACCTAGAAATGATTAGACTGCCTAAAATTAGCTAGCAAATCATTGGGGGCACCTTACACACCAAGTTTCTCTTAAGGTTACTACTCTCTTTTTCGCCTATGATAACAAAGAGAGTAGGGGCAACTAATGAGGGAGTAAATATTCTCTTCATAAGTGTTGACATATTTGACAAGATTCAACTGATTTGTCATCCTGAAAGATTTGGTTGAGTGGATCTTGCTAGGTCCATTTGATCTGAAAACCCAATGCACTCACGGATCCGAGAACTTGGCAATAAATGTTGATTGAAATTGAAACGCACATCCGTTACATCGGCATTTGTGGATAGCCATTTGACGGTTACAAAATTGAATCCCATTATTGTGTAGATCGTGGGAAATTCCACGAGACCCACAATCAGAGGTGGCTGTCCCTATAAATACCTGGGCCAAGTACTACAAAAAAAAATAGCCTTTAGCGATATGTAATTAGCGATACTTAAAATAAGTGCCGCTTAATTGTCGCCTTCATTGATGTTACTAAAAGGTTAATGGCAATTGTATAATCACCGCTAAATTAATGGTATTAGCGACATTTTAATTATCGCAAATAATGTCACTAATGATCCTTTTTAATGACAATTTATTTGCCACTATTTCACCACAAATGATTTATATTAGTGGCAATTTAATTAACGCTATTAATGACGCTATATACTTCATTTAATGACTTTTTTTGTCACTAAATTGACTATTGATTTTCTTTAGTGACACTATTTTGATATTTAATTACCTCTATTAATATTATTTAGGAGCAATTATTTGTCTCTAAATCGTCATTATCGATTTATTTTAATGACACTTTCTTATATCACTAAATCGTCACTAATTATTTACTTTAATGGCACTTTCTCTTTTCATTTAATTGCCATTGTTAATTCACTTTAATGATGCCTATACGACTTAATTTTATTTGTTTCAAAGAAATAATCTTTTTAACAAGCACAAAACATAGGGGCACGAGTACAAAGTCCTTTTTATTGACTTTCGAGATCATCAAAGTATATATTCCACTCATAAGGGCAATACAAGAGAAGAAAAGAAAAACCTAGAAAAAATAAAAATACAAGGATCCAGAAATATGAAGCATTTCATCAACTCAATTGAAATCATCTGTAAAATCATAAAACTTTGACATCCATCCCACATTGCAGTGCTTCTTTAGGGCTTCACATCATCCTTATTTGGAATCCCAAGATGCTCTTTAGGTGTCACATAGTAGAGGAGTGCAGAGCCAAGAGCCCCAATATTTAACGCTCCTATAACTGAAGTGATATGATCATAGCCATGAGCAATATCTGTAGTTAATGGATTTAGAGTGTAGAAAGGTGCTTCATTGCACCACTCCAACTGCTTCGCCATATTTTTTAGAATTTTATGCATTGGAATGTGCCCAAGTCCTTCATTCATCATTTAAATAAGAAAAAGAAATTGGTTCGATCCAATTAATTATGAAGAAATGCAAATTTTATTATTATTAATTCAACAATAAAAAAGAAAGTAAAAGCTAAATCTTATATATTAGTGACTGGAAAAGGCAAGTTGCATTTCATTACCTGTACATCATTATCCCAAGCACGCCTTGTCCACTCTCCTTGGGTCAAAAGCTCTGCAAACTGAGCACTGTCATTGGCATATAAATAGAGCCTGGCCTCAAACTGTCACCAATTGACAGGGCAACAACATACTGATTGCAAATATCAAGTATGTCATCCCAATGCTCATATGCAAAATTCTTCTTGTGAAGGCAGGAACCACTTGGCATGAATTGATCCTCCACAGGAAACGATGCCAGTCATCCTTTTAGCCATTAACTAGATGTAACGAAGGAAGACACCTGCATGAATGGTAAAATAATCCACTCCCTATTCATCTTGCTCTATCAAAGTTTCCCTAAAAACTTCCCAACTTAGGCCCTCAATAATGCCATTGACTTTCATATGCTTGGTAGGAAGGCCTACACAAGTTACACAAATAATATAACTTCTCATTTATGAATAATTTGATAAAAAATGTAAAACATGACAAGCTATATTATTGCTAAAAGAAACTCCATTTACTTCTTTTATTGAAAACAAGTGCATCAAACAAGATTATAAAAGAGTCAATCCCATTCTATAGATTTTATGGGCACAGTAAGGACATACATATTGTAGTTATCTGACGGTGATGACAGGGCACATGGATTCAGTTAGGGGCTGTAACTAATACTCATACCTACACTACAACAATTACTTCATACCATGTGCACATGGATTATAATCAACTAATACTCTGACAAAAACATTTGAAATGATAGGATGGAATGTCATTGCATATGATAGAAAAAGTTAGTTAGATTTGCCTCATCAATAGGAAAACTATGTTAATTTCCTGTAACTTAAGTTCCACCAAGAATTGTCGTATGTTTTCTGATCAAACATGTTGACCTATGTCATCTTCTGGCCTAACCTCTGGTAGTAAGTTGACCTGCATTGTCTTCTGACCTGCATGATGAATCCCGTAGCCACTGCACTGAGGTGGTTGTTGGTGATGTTCTCCGTTTTCTGACTGGAAAGTGGAGATCTTCCTGTTAGGTTGAAAGTAAGATCCTTTGCATAGTTACCAAGATGGGAAAGATTGACAACAAAGGTATTAAGGAGGAATTGGATAGCTGTTGCTGAGGCTGGGTGTTCCTTTGTGGAGAGGTGGACATATTACGATCTTGTTTTTTGGTTATCAATTTTCTAGAGATGTGTCGTTTTCAAAAAAAAAGGAATAAAAATCTAGAGATATGTGGGTGAATCTTGGCTTCCTTGATTTTGTTTGGGGGCCTTGTTTGGAGTTATGAAATTAATTTCAGGTTGCCAAAGTAAGCGGGTAGCATTCGAGGTGAAGGTTATTGCAGCATTATGGACTTTGTGGAAGCAACATAATTCTATACTTTTTAAGGGAGGGAGGGGCTGCGTGGAAAATGTACTATTGAAAGCTATGTATTTCTCTAGAGATGGCTAGAACACTAGCAATTCTCTTAATTGCTTAATGAATTTAGATAACTACTGACCGTTGGTAGTCAACTTCTATCTTTTCAGGAAAAAAAACTCCATTCCCTTTCACAGGCCCCCAAATCAGCTTTCACTAATTTGAAATTACATAATTATGCAAGCCAAATAAAATCCTATACCTCTTGTCTAAGAGACAAATATTTAAAAATTTTCTGAAGTAACAACCGATGACTTGGCAATTGTAATTTTCACCTTTTTTGGAAAGGAACTTGGAGATTCTGACTAATCTCCTTTTTGCTTCACCAAAGAAAGTACCTAAAGAAGTAATTAAATAAAAACACATACAGGTTCTTTGGGTTGCATCACTTGCTGGGATAAATTGAACTAAATGGCTCTTGGACAAGTCCATGATTCTACCATTGAGACAGATGTTACCTTTATGCTAATTGATGATGTTACTCAAGGATTATTATCTACAACAAGAATAAGCTTGCTCTTGAGTATCCTCTTGTTTTTCTCTTCATGCTCCTATGAATGCCTTTTAATTAATCTAGTCAACCTCTTAGGACAGTTCACTTTATATTCTGCCTCTTCATAATAGAAACTCTTCATATATATGATTACCATGGAACATGGCAATTGGTGATGATTAACAACATGTGCAACTTGATCATTAATTATTAACCTCAATATTATGGTCAATTTGGATTACATACTATAATTGAAGGTCGATTAGGTGTCGTCAGCACTGATACTGCATTTTGCGAGAGTATTTGTGTCATTTGGGAAATAGCTAAATTTATGCAAGCTACCAGCCTATGATAATCCTTTTTAAGAGTTTAAGACATTGCAATGGCTTTGAAGACAATTTATAAAGTAAATATTGGAGTTGCTGTTGCAAAATAGACTATCAATTAGCTCATTGTCATCTGTCACCCACCACAAACATGTAATTTTCTTGGGTGTGAAATTTCCTTTGCTTATGTGCAAGTATACACTAATGCCTTGAGACTAGTTCATTCCATGGTTAGCCCTTTTCTCTACTACTATTCTTAGTTTTTTTCTTTAGTGCTTGATGTTATTGATTTGGTTGTTCGTCAGCTATTATGTGGAGCAAATTTTGCTATGAATTAATTCTATTAATTGGAATTGTCATCAATATAAGAGCAAGGAAGACATGAAACGGGGAATATGATAGTAGCAACTTAATGTAGAAGCATAACGATCTAAGTTACAAAATAGCGAGCAAATACCTCTTCAAAAGAAAAAAAAACAAATAAAGCAAATAATCAGTGACTAATGAAAAAATTTCTTATCTAAACCATTGTTGATCATTTTTAGGAAGTTGGTATGCAGTACTCAGTCATGCATGTCACCACTTCAAGTACATGGGAATTGGATGAGTATGCAAGTGGATAAGTAGTTTTGTATTTTTAAATAATTAAATCAAAAGTAATTTTACAAAAGTAAGTACCAAACAACCTTCCGAGAGAAACTTAATTAATGCAACTTCCTTTAAAAAAATCTTAATTAACGCAAGCAGAACATAAGAAATGTCCCAAAATAAGGCGTAAATAAAATGTTGTAAATAAATATCATATCTCAAAGAAATGTAGTGGCATAAACTTCAGGAGTTTCATTCCGAACAACCAAAATGACAAGTTCATGGAGCTTCATTCCTAAATGTTCAAAATTGATGCAAGGTTTAGTTCTGAAACTCTAATAGGACATTGGTGGAAATGCAAAGTATTTGGATGAATATTCAGACTATTGGGTCCATATAGTCCCCCTAGTTGCAAAAGGGACAAGTGATTCCTTAGGCCACCTAGGACTATATGACCAAATAGGTGACCTAGGTGACCATTTCTATGAAATTTGATTGCAGAATAATGCATCATGTATGATAATTATGCTATCCAAAAAAAAATTAAGATAATTATATAATAATGTATAATATATGATAACAGAATCAGTGATGAGTTAGATTTCGTTGCGAAAGTTTTGAGTTTGAAAACCCGTGTCGTTGTAAGATTCGTAAGAAAATTTGCTACCAAATAAATTTACCCAAACTCTGGTGAATCACGAGTCAAACACAGGGAGGCGAACATTTGATTAAAAATCATGTTGGGAATTATTGTCATAAAGTAGATTAGCTGATCGAGTTAAATCTACACTAACTATTCTACTTAAATAATAAATAATAGATCAGAGAGATAAAATAATACAAAGAAAGAGAAAATAGGGAGAGAATGAACAAATATTTTATAAACATAGGAACATATTCATTACATCTACTTGCTACTACTACAAAGTTGAAAATCTATTCTAGAAAGCAATAAAAAGATAGAGATGAGAAAAATCCTCCTTGACAGCAACCTGGAGCATGAGCCGCATTGATGGAGCGCTCGGAAGAGGGTGGCGAGATGATGGACAAGAGAGAACGGAGCTGGAGGGCAGAGGATGGAATAAGGCGGCATCGTAGGGGGATCCACTTCTCGAATGGTGATGAAAGGACAACCACATGTGCTCCACGAATGGGGGTGAGAAGATGAAAAAATTACTTTTAAGACTCTAGTGGAGCATCCTGAGTATAAGACTTTGTAGAGCTTTGGAGAGGGTGTGAGGAGAAAGGATGAAGAAAAATGTGGGGCGTAGGGTCCTATTTATAGTTGAGGACATGGGGAAAAAGGGACACTTCAAATCTTAAAAATTAAATACAAGTCTTTAGTGACACACACATATGTCGCTGAAGGTAAACGTCGATGAAGACGCACCTCTAATCTCAGCCGCTCGCTCTGCGTCAAACGGCTTTCGTGCAACTGCGTCACCGCTGCCTCGTCTTCTCATGTTAATAAGCACTTAGGTTGATCTCAGTGCTCCGATGAAGATCGGAAGGCTGAGAACACGCTGATGCCACTTCGCCTTCAACAATTAAGCGGTGACAGCCCCTCTCCCCGCTGTCAGATAAAGAGTGGAGGGCTGAGGAATGCGCTCGCCCATGCGCCTCATCACATCAGATCGGGTGTGCGATTTGGCGTCAGATCACGCGTGCTTGCGCTCGCTCATCCACGCTGCCACGTAGTGGCCGCCATCGCAGCTCTATCATCATCGTGCGAGGCAATTTCATCGCACCTATTCTTCAGCAAATTAAATCCACTCGCACGGATTTGAACTGCACCGCATGTTGCATGTAAGGCTTTGAACCACTGTGCTGCGTCGTTGCTTTGTTGCGTTTGCATTTTGGCGCTCCCTCATCCTCAGCCGTTGGATCTCAATTTAACGGTTGAGTTCTCATGAGCTTAGATGGAGGTTGGTGGCTGTGGGTGGCTTGAATGGTGCCACATGGCTCTATCTAGGCTGTCCATTTTTCAATGCTTGTAGATAATGCTATGTAGGTCAGATTGGGTCGATTTTTGCACTGTTAAGCTGCGATCGTCGATCCGAACCCATCCGTGCAGTTGGATTTGTCACCTTAGCTACGAATTTGTACCACCTTGATCCCTTGACCTTTGATCTTTCTTAGACTGCATATAATGCTACGGAAGTCTGATCAAGGCGATCTCAAAGGTGTTAAACTCCGATCGTCGCCCTGATCAGATTCATACAATTGGATCTTCAATCCAAGGCCCTGAAATAATATTGCCCTATCGCTTGGCCACAAAAAGGGTAAGTTAACTTATAATTTGTACAAACTAAGCAAAATGCAAAATGATGCATGTTATGCAATATTTATAACGTTGAATGCAATTATATGCCTAAGAATACGTATAAATAGATAGTTTATGCGAAATAGATGAATCTACATCACACCCCCATGCCTATCTTTGCTAGTCCCTAGCAAAACTATAAGATATTTATAAAAGAATTTAGATTAAATTACTTGGACAATATTTATTTCTTAACACTAAGAAATTTCTATTAAAGATCTGAACTACAAAGACTTAATAGTACTCGGGTGTCTGCTAAAATGCAAACCGCTCAAGCCCTCATCTTATTCAAAAGTAAATGCATTTTTTTTCTTTCTTTTTCTTCTTTTCTAACTTTTTTTTTAGATTTTTTTTTGAGTTTAGAGTTTTGGGGCAGCTTTCTACAGCTACCCAACTCACCCAAGACTCAAAGAGAACTCTAACTGCTAAGCATCTTTTTGTGAAACTTTGATAGACTCACTGATTGGCAACTATAATGAACTTTAGGTTTCTACACCCCTAGGTGACCTTGAAAAGGAATTTTGCCCAAAGGTGTATCTGTTCAACCGGTAGCTTTCTTGCTACTTTTTATTTTTATGGGATCAATACAAGGGAAAACTCAGTGTATATCTCCCCAGCTTATTCTACTTCCCCACTACTTCTTAAGTGTAAGAATTATTTCTCCATTCTTATAGGTTGGTTCTAGACAACTAGCTAATGGGCTGTTACCCACGACAACTTACCAGTCATACTCGTGCAGTAAAGTGTGGCTTATTTATTTGTTTCTTTTTTTTATTTCTCAATTGTTTTTCTTTTTGTAAATTTTTCTTTTTTTTTCTTTTTTTTTCTGAGTAGGTAGCTTTCCTAATCAAAGATTTACTTAAAAGCAACAGAAGAAACATGGTCATGTGCTGGTCTATGAACAACTGGCCAATGGACTGTTACCCACAACTTGCCAACCATACTACCCTAAAAAGTTCATTAGCTACCCAATATCTATTAAAACTGCTGAAAGTGAGTCAGTACAAATAGTGTGTAGATGCTTAGACTATAAGTTCTCTTAAATCAGAGGATAGGTTGATAAGTCGTGTACTTATCACTCCAAATTATTTAACTAATTTGAAATGAATTTTAAAATGACAAGGACTTAAGAAACAAGTCCACATTTTAGTGGATACCTGGGCAGATTAAGCTTGAAGACCTGAAGGGTCTAAGTATTCTGATCATATTATATTATTTCCTAAGGTTGAAAAACTCTAATGCCCGAGTTCTCGTTTCCTAATTCAATCTTTTTTCTTTTCTTTTCAAAAATAAAGGCAAAATAAAAAGAATCTACGGAGCTAACAAAATAATTTAGATGAGGATATCCACCCTCCCTACATATCTAATGCAATGTCCTCATTGTATTAAAAAGACAAGAAATAGAGTAGAGTAGAGAAAAAGGCACCTGAATTTCATGATTAACAGGTCAGCTCCGAGATAAAAATAAATTGTATACATGCTAAGTTTATTGCCTTCAGCTAGGCACACTATACAGACAAAGAAGTGAAGAATTCACAAGTGTGGGTCAAGATCAGAATGAAAAGAGCAATTTTTGGACCCACAAGCAGGTGTCCACAAATGTGGACCAGATTAAGGTGCAGACTCATGCCCTAGGGTCGAGTGGTTCTAAGGTAGTGGATAAAAATTACCCAAAATTGAAGATCATTGTGTAAGCGGGGTCGGGCCTGCGGTTTATGAGAATGCAACCCAAGTCCAAAAAGTCGGTCAATAGAAAAATCAAGATAAAAAAGATAATCAATGAATTTTTTCTTGGGTTGCACATCCTCAGAATTAAAAATATAAGGGTCCTGATAAAAAGTTGGTGGTTTCAGGCAAATAGGAATCATTAGATCAAGAATTCTCTTTCCCCCAGAATTGGCTTCCTAGATCTTCATTTCCAGATTCCTATCCTCCACAATCATAGTTTCCGAGATCTCACAAATGTCATCATCCTCGTATAAAATATCCAAGTCCAAAATTTGTGGCTTAATCAAAATTGACTTTGATTTGATAATCTCAAGAAGATAATCATTACGCTCAGCGGGTGTGATAGAGGAATGGAGCTATGAATTGAATCCTTTATGAAATCAAGATCAGAATCATCCATAGTAGCCCCAGTTAGATCAAAATCCTCAATTACCGGGCTATCAAATGATTCATTATACTCCTCAAGCCCGTATGTCTCACTAAAATTTTCCTCAAACTCAGGTGAGACTTTGCATAAAGATTCTTCACCTTCAGAATCAAAGAATTCTAGATCCGCATTAATATGTCTCAAAATCATCTATCATTTCCTAGTCCATGGAGACATACTTTTCCTCGTACCCTCAAGTGAAGAAATCAATTCATCTTCAATTGGTTACTCTAGATGATGGGAACACCATCATGAGCCATAACTAGCTCAATTTGATCTGATTAAGTCAATAAAATCTCCTACATGTCCATCAAAAGGTCTTAAGGGCATAAAACTTTGATTTGATAAGAAGACAATACAGGATTATTTCTGCAAATTTTCCATTCTATCACAGAAATAGAATAACTGTGGGTTCTCTTAGGGGTGGAACAAAGGTCAAATGGTCTTAAGAGTCTAAGAAGTGCATTAGGACAGACAGAAAAGGACTTTCATACGTTATAGGAATTAATGGACATCTGAAATCCTAAAAATAGACCCGCTTAATCTACCAAGGTTCTGATCAGGATAAAATTCACCTAAACCTTCTAAAAATCATAGAAAAATATTCTCCAGGGTTTAACACTTTCAATTTGACCATTGGAACCCATCTTGACCTAAAAAAGAGTTTCAGACAGATATTTGCCTTAATTTGGGTAATTATGCAAATTACCCAATCAAATTAGGTCAAAACCAAAATCCAACTTCACCATTAGATTCCTGGGATCCAAATTAGGTTTATACCAGAATTGGGGTCCAATCTGAGATTTTTTCAACCTAGTTTGCACTTTGGTCCAAGTCTGATTTCCTTTATTCCACATGGGTCCTTAGCTTTTGAATTTCTTACACAAAGGTCCCTATCATTATCATTGTTTTCATCAAAAAGGTCATCGTCGCCATGAATCCTATTCCTACAAACTCCGACGACCTTAATATAGCATGTTCTCCTTGATTCCTTAACGAATCCCTCTCAAATTTGAAAGGGAAGTCCGTCAAGGAATTCCCTTCCTTTTGAGCCAATTCCTAAAGCCCTAAAACCTTCCCAATCTCTTATGCGAATGCATGAGAGATTCGGGTATATTTCAATTCTTATCTCCGACGAGCTTTTCAAAACACCCTCCAGAGGCCTATAAAAGATGCCCCAAATCAGACCAAAGATCCCAAGCTCGATTTTGGCAGGAAACTCCCCATAATTCGCCCTTCCTCTTTCGGCTGAAAGGCTTGTCAAGCTCCGGTGATTCCTCCCGACCTCATTCCTCGTTCGTTCGCAATACCGGTGATGGATTTGCTTCCCTAACCTTCCTCCGCGTCGTGCAATACTAACTGACATCCCTATCTCCTTCATCCTCGCCGTCCAACCCCCACCAGAGTCATCTTCGTCTTCGGCGTCGTCCATACTGCAACCGACGTTGCCTTTGCCCCTCTTCGTCCGCCAATCACCTAGATAAGTTCCCTAACTTCTCTACTTCATTTATACACCAACCACACTTTATTTCGATCGCCGTATCACCCGACCACCTTCACTTTCTTCCGCTCCGGCCATATCTCCGGCAAAGTGCCTCCACCGCCCCACGCCTCTATTCGCTTTGCCATCGACTCCAAAAGCTTCACCGTGTCCCAGAGAGCAAAAGCCCTCTAGTTATTGAGGCTATTGGCCTCTCCTCAGTGCCACCGAACACCCCACCTTCGCACAGCCATCTCCGTCACCGTCGGCCTCCACCCTCACTCGCACCACATGTTACACCCACCACCGCACTCACCATTCCACAACAAACCTACTGAGCTATCTGACGCGGCCGTGAGGCCCCTTTTCTTGAGTTTCAGGTCTCCAGGTACCGTGCCATTACTGCGCAGCTTCGAGCGAACCTTGAAGCATTCTCCAACCGTGCAAGTCCCAGGTGCTACACCCAAGTTGTGCGAAGAGGCTCCAGGCATATCTCTAGGCCTTCAACTGGCACCAACATTTGTAGTTGTTGCCCTAATTTAGCGAAGGAAACCCACTGCAGCTGCACGCAGAAGAAGCCCAGTGGGATAGTCCCACATCGATAGCTGAAGAGCGCCTGCAGTCGAATAAATTGATTTTGTCACATAGGCTATTCACCTCAACTGACACAGGGGGTGAGGTCCCCACTCACCCATCACCTGCGCCTCGCCCGTGACCCATTCACCCATGGGCCTGGCGTAAATCTGACTCGCCTAAGCCCTGTTCACACCTTGGCTGCAATATCACGCCTGCAACCCTGGTCCTGGGTACGCTCAAATCCGACTATCGATTACCCGAGGCTTTGGGAGAGTGGATCCCAGAGAGATAAAGAGAGAACACGTGGGGCCGGGGGGGTTTTGCTCTGAGATCCAACAGCTGACACTTAGTCATTTAAGGAACCCTTCCCCTCGTGCGTGAAGAGAAAGAAGAGAAAAGCAGCTACAGAACAGAGAAGAGAAAGAAGAGAAGAAGCCACAGAAGAAGAAGGGTGCCCTCAGGGCACTATAGCAGTTAGCAGGTTAAGCCATCTGATTGGCTGAGTAGACGTCTGAAGTGCACTGTGCACTTATCCTACGTGGAATTAAATTGATTAATACTGTTGAAATATTTGATATAATTATGAGAGATAATTGGTGATTCAAATCACCATTTTACCCCTTTTTTTCCCTATTTGACATACACTTTCATTCATATATCATTATTGCTTGGAATATTGTTATAAATTGCTCATATATTTGCTTGAATTGCAATCTTGAGAATCATTATGCTAAACTGCTCCCTGTATTCGACCTCAGACTTTCATTTGAGTAATAAATTCTATTTGTTTTTCGCGTTGATTCAACCTATACTACACACTGATTTTCAAATCCAATTCAGAGTGAATAACACTAGACCAACCTGGTCATCCCTAGTCATGTAAAATGTGTTTCCCCTATAGGTGCTTGAGCGGGTTCTGACATTGGCTCTCCTGAAAGGGGTTTATCTTAGGAATCATCCCAAGATTAAACTAAAGCAACCACAAATTTCATCCTCAATTTTAACAATTTTCCAAGTACGAACTCACCTAGGTCCTTATCCTTAGCATCTTGGAGCCAATCTAACAAATACTTGTTAAGATCGTCAATCATTTGAATCAAAGGCTCCAATTTCTCAGTGCAGGGTGTTGGCTGAGCTTCTAATGATTGTATGGTATTCCTTAAGTTAGCCAACATCCTATCTTGAACCTGGTTCACCTAAACCAAATGGTTTGATTTAGGGTTGGGTGGGTTTGGGTTCAATCCAGGAGAGTCAAGGAATTGAGATTCTTAGGGGCCTCCCTGGTAGTAGGTCATTTCGGGTTGTTCATAGAGGGGTGGTGACCTATATGCAGTGTAATCCTAGGGAGGGTAAGAGTTGTAATCAGCATATCATTCTTGATTGTAGATTAGGTTATGTTGATCATATAGAGGCGGAGATCTATATTCATTATAGCCCGGAGAATGATAGAAATCACAATCATGATGTCTAGGGTTAGACCCTAAACACAAAGGTCTAGAATTGTATCCCTCAATCCTAGTTATTCAAGCTAAGAGATGGTTGAGCATAGCACGGGTCAAGATAATAATCATTATATTGGAGATAAGATGTGTCAGGAGGGTAAGAGTGGAAATGTGTGTAGGATGTGAAAGGATCCATTACTAAATGGGAGAAAAGAAAGGTACCCTATAGTACAAATAATCAAACATGTCCTTAGGTAGGTAGCCTAAAGATCTACAGACTCCTAGAACCTGCCTTGAGATGAAAGAAACGATTTGATTTACTTCTTTCTGGTCAATACAACCAGTTAGAGGGAGGGATTAAGGAGAAGGTTCTTCCCTTGGCTTTCTCCTCAGGTTCCTTTTATACCCCCCAACCATTGTCATTTGATACTGCTCCCCTAGTTAGACATTAGATGGACCAGTATAAGAAAATTAACCGAAAATAATCTCGATCTGGACATCGAAAAGCGAATCAAATCCTTAAGGCCAACATCTACTTGATTTTAGTTAGGCTTAGGTTTGAATGTGCTTGGGAATGTGATGGGCCCTTTACGAGACACAAGAACCGGACCGACTCGACTAATCCCAAGACCTAGTCGTCCAACGAGGAAGTAACCAAAAGACAGTAAAATAAACCACATTCAGCATGAATATAACTAACAGTAAGAAAGTACAGCAGTAAGGAAAGAAACTACTACAGTAGATACCACCACAACAGTAAAACAACATTTATCATATAACAAGAACTGCAGGTAAAGAAGGTACAGCGGAAACAAAAACTACTCACTAGAACAGAAACAAAAGAGGTACAAAAGGCTGTGGTAACTCTACTGGACCCTACTCGGCCCAGTGTCCTCTGCAGCCGCCGACCCTGGCTGCTCAACACCTGGTCCTGAAAAAGGTAACGAGTGTAACACGTCAGCAAAACGCTGAGTAGAGTGGCAAACTAACTAAAGGCAACAGTAGAGTGTACAGTAGCTGTTATGTTCTATTACTTCATTTATTCACATCTTTCAATTTTTCTCATTATTTCATTTGTTTCTCAGATCCTTTACTTGATCTCGAATGTCCTCGTGGGAACGATCTTGATTGCAGTCTTTTCCAAAAGTAGAAGTAGCACGTGGTGCTCTCCTGGCCGGGAGAGTCCCCCGTGATGATCCTACCCTCAGTCAACCACCCCAAGGTCACTGACAGACGTAACGGTGACTACGGCACGCGCGATAAACGCACAGGTAGCTAGCCCGCACTGGCACGCGGTCAGTCGTTTCCGTTAACGGGTGCGCCCAAAGCACAGCACGGAACCAGGGCAGAGCCCTCTCAGTAACAGGGGTCCAACCCCTCCACAGTAACCAAACCGGGGCCTTGCCCCTCCACAGTCCGCGCACCCTCGCCTGACTACCCTGGTTTGCCCTAGTGGGCCTAACAAGTCGGTGAAGGAGACTAACAGAACCCCGGGACCCGTGGGGTAGCTAGTACTCTCCTAACACTACTAGCTCTCCTCGGTACTACGTACACGAGGGCCAACAAGTCGGTACAGAGTGGCCAGTCCTAACCCCCGGGTCCCTGGGGTGGCTAGCTCAGCTCTGCACTAAGCAGGGGGACAGTCGCTCTCCTTGGTACTCCGTACTCAAGGGCCAGCTCACTTCCCCAATTCTATTCCATTCGCTTTCCAGGAGTTCTACTCCTACTTCCCCGTAGGGTTCCAGAACATCTTATGTCTTACTTTCCAGTTTCACGTTCTTACAAACCATGATCCCAATCATGTTTCTTTATTCATAACAGGCAGCTGTGAATTCAATTTACAGGCAGCTTCATATATTCCTTTCCATTTTTCCAAGACTGCATTATTATACATTCCACTAGTTTTTCCATCCTAGGATTCATGCCATATCCTAGGGTCTATCATACAATCTAGTTTTCCGACCCTAGGATTCATGCAACACCTAGGAACTATCATTCCATATATTTCTCATTCCTAGGATTCATGTAATGTCCTAGGTTCTAGTTATGGTTCCATACTTTAACAAATTTTATTAATACTTAAAGCCACTCTACAAGGTACAACGGGAGTAATGGGGGCGTGATCGGGAATCCCGCGTGCCTCCGCGACTCTCAAGACTGCAACCGAACGAGGTCCTATCACAAGGATCAAACACAAGGAGTGTCTCAAAACAGTGTATAGCTACTGTAGACGGGTAGAGGAATTAATTCTAAAACGAACGCAACTCGAATCGCGGAAAACGGAACCCGAACGGGCCCTAAACGGGTCGAAAAAGACGATACTGTGCAAAATCAGACGTCTGGAACTCCTTCCAGACGTCTTAAAAAGTGGATCAGAGAATTACCTGTTCAGCGTGGTTTCCCAGATGTCCAGAAGTCTGCGGGGACGTCTGCCCTAGATCCCAGACGTCCGATGGTCCATACGGACGTCTGTAGGTCACTCCCGCCGTCTGGTACAACTTCCAGACGTCTGATTCGCAAAGGATGGCGAATCAGCGAACCTGCGCACAGCCAACCCCCCTCCCTCAGTACGGTCAATCGACAAGAAGGAAGAAGAAGGCGGAAAACTCACCTTTCAGATGTCTGTATGATCTTACAGACGTCGACCTTGCCGTCTGGCTATCAACCCAGACGTCTGATTCTGGAAATTTTTCCAGAATCAGAACCCTACTCGGCCTCCGCTCGCAACGCCGCCCGCGTCGCACCTCGCGCTCCTGCTGCTCAGACCGCAGCAGGTCCCTCTCCGCGTCGCTCCGCGCCCCCTGCGCCCTCCGTCGGCCGGCCAAGCCGCTCCGGCGAGCTCGCCCTCACGGCAGAGCTCTGCCCTCGCACGCCGCACCTCCGCGCTCACTGCAGCCGCCGCTGCCGCCCTCGCGTCCGCTCGCTCTCGCGCACAGGAAGGAGAAGGAGGAGACGGTGGAGACGGGAGGGGAGGCGCGCCCCTTTTAACGCCGCGCGGAGAGGAGAGAGAGAAGGCGGCAGGCCGCCTGCAGCCGCAGAGAGGAAAAGAGGGAATATGCGGTCTGCGCGCTCAGGCGCGCAGGCGACTCGCGTGTGTCGAAAATAACGGATTTCAGGACGTCTGGAAACGATCCCAGACGTCTGTTCAGACGTCTGTATGTGATCCCAGACGTCTTAAAAGACGTCTGGGGCACGCATTCGTTACAGATTAAGGAGAAGGTTCTTCCCTTGGCTTTCTCCTCAGGTTCCTTTTATACCCCCCAACCATTGTCATTTGATACTGCTCCCCTAGTTAGACATTAGATGGACCAGTATAAGAAAATTAACCGAAAATAATCTCGATCTGGACATCGAAAAGCGAATCAAATCCTTAAGGCCAACATCTACTTGATTTTAGTTAGGCTTAGGTTTGAATGTGCTTGGGAATGTGATGGGCCCTTTATTTATGTTGTGCCCTTAAAGATTAGTTTCAATGTGTGTGCATACATAACCAGGGTTTTCAAATAAGATTTATTGATGATTTGTCTTTTAGGATTCAACATTGTTTAGTAGATTTTAGGATTCAATCCTTAGGTGTATTCAGACAAGGTTTAGGTGACACACCGGGTTTTGAAAGCACATGTTCAAATTTTTTTTTAAAACTCAAAAGAATGTAGAGTGCTTGATTAATTCTTAAAAGTTGAATCTTAAGAGGCAGCTACTCAATGAATTAATTTTATGTTAAGTAGCCTAGACAAATCAGACAAGTGGTTTGATGCACCACTAATTAAGGCATCCAATCGGTTTTAGCCTATTCTGATGCTAATCACTTATTCGTATAGTGCGTTGAGATGTACCGGGTCTTTAGATCGGCTCCCCGGTTAAGTGATTAAATCAGACAAAAGTGGTACACTTCAGTGTGTGTGTAGGTGTATAAGATGTGTAAATTTAAATAAATCACACAATAAGATTTTTTTATGTAGGGATCAGATGGGTGGATTTCTTTGTGAATAATGATGAGCTAGATTTCGTTGCAAAAAGTTTTGAGTTTGAAAACCTGTGTCATTTTGAGATTCGCAAGAAAATCAGCTACCAAATAAATTTTACCGAAACTTTGGTGAGTCCCTAATCGAACACAGGGAAGCAAACATTTGATTAAAAACTACATTGGAAATTATTGTCACAAAGTATATTAGCTGGTCGAATTAAATCTGCACTAGCTATTCTACTTAAATAATAAACAAAAGAAGAAAGAGAACGAATAATACAAAGAAAGATAAACTAAAGAGAGAATGAAAAAATATTTTATAACCATAGGAGCATGTTCATTACATCTACTTGCTACTCTTACAAAGCTGGAAATCTATTCTAGAAAGCAATAAGAAGATAGGGAGAAGAAAAATCCTCCTTGGCCACTGCTTGGAGGACGAGCTGCGTTGACAGAGCGTCGGGAAGAGGATGATGAGATGCCGGATGAGGGAGAACGGAGCTAGAGGATGGAGGACAGAATAGGGCGACGTCACAGCAGGATTCATTTCTCGAGTGGCGGTGAGAGGACAACCACAGGCGCTCCACGAACGGGGGTGAGGAGATAGAAAAATTACTTTTAAGACTTTAGTAGAGCATCCCAGATATGGGACTAATTATTTAAAGCTTTGAAGAGGGTGAGAGAAGAGAAGGGATGAAAAAAAATGTGGGACGTAAGGTCCTATTTATAGTTGAGGACATGGGGGTAAAAGGGACACTTCACATCTTAAAAATTTAATACAAGTCTTTAGTGACATACACATTTGTCGCTTAAGGTAAACATTGGTGAAGGCATGCCTCCAATCTCAGCCTCTCACTCTGCATCCAACTGCTCTCGTGCGACCACGTCACTGCCGCCTCGTCTTCGCACATTAAGTGCTTAGGTTGATCTCAACCCTTCAATCAAGATCAGAAGGCAGAGAATGTGTGGATGCCACTTCACCTTCAGACATAACTCCTCTTCTCGTCGTCAGATGAAGATTGGAGGGCTATGGAATGTGCTCGCCTGCGCGCCTCATCACGTCAAATCAGGCGTGCAATTTGGTGTCAGATTGTGCGTGCTTCCTCTTGCTCATCCGCACTACCACGTAGTGGTCGCCATCGCCACTCAATCATCATTGTGCAGTGCAATTTCATCGCACCTCTCCTTTAACAGATTAAATCTGTTCACGTGGATTTGAATCTACGCTGCGTGTTGAGCGTAAGTCTTTGAACCATTGTGCTACGTTGCTGCTTTGTTGCATTTGCGTTTTGACGCTCACACGCCCTCGACTGTTGGATCTCAATCCAACGGTCAAGATCTCGCGAGCTTAGACGAAGGAGGCTGGTGGCTGTGGGCAGCTTGGATGGCACCACGTGGCACCATCTGGGTCATCCATTTTCCAAAGTTTGTAGATGATTCCACGGATGATGGATTGGGTGGATTTTTGCGTTGTTGAGCTGTGATCGTCGATCCGAACCAATTCATTCGGTTGGATTTGTCACCTGAGGTACGGATTTGCACCACCTTGACCCCTTGACCTTTAATCTTTCTCAGACTGCATCTAATGCTACGGAGGTCCGACCAGGGCAATCTCGGAGGCGTTGAACTCCGATTGTCACCCTGATCAGATCCGTATGGTTGGATCTTCAATTCGAAGCCCTGAAATGATATCGCCCTGTTGCCTAGCCACAAAAAGGGCAAATAACTTATAATTTGTACAAACTATTCTAGATGCAGAATGATGCATGCTATGCAATATTTATAATGCTGAATGCAATTATACGCCTAAGAACATACATACATAGATAGTTTATATGAAATAGATGTGTTTACATCAATCAACAACAAGTTTGCTCCCTCATCGCACTCCAACCCTACCCCAAAGTAAAAAACAAAGACAGAACATCATGTTTGTTGATTCGACATGCAACTACTATCCTACTCGACTACTCCTTAAGGTGGCTCAAATAGATGATTCTGTTGTTGTTCTCAACTAAGACAGGTATCACATGAGGTCTCTATGTATAGCCAGGCCCCGCCTATGAACTCCCTGGTTAAGTGATGTTGGACCAATATAAACCCTTCAAATCCAACTTATTAACTATTCATAACATTCAATTTAAACCACAAAATCCAGTATAGTGTGATGTTTCCAACCTGTGAAGATAAGTAAAATAAAAGAATAAAGAATGCCAATTATTTTTGTTGCCTGTTATCTAATTAATAAATAATGGGTAAATTCTGTTAAAATTTCTAGTGCCTCGATGTTACGAAGTTCTAATATCCTGTAAGTCATTAGAGCTTTCTTGTTCCTTCTTTTTTTTCCTAAAAAAAGTTTTAATGCCTTCACGTGATATATCATTTTTTGGCTTCTCATTTATTTGGTGTCTTAGATTTCTTTTTCTTTTTCTTTTATTTTTCTGCAAAGTTCGTGATGTCATCTCTTTTCTAGAACTCATCCATGAGAACACATACAAGTGGTGATGCATGAAACATGACAAGGAAACTCACAAGGAATTGCTAACGTGGTTCAAGATGACATTTACCATTGTGATTTGGACTTAGACTTAATGCCATGCAATGATGGAAATAAGAGCCATTGCGTTTTATCTTTAAAAACTACATGGCTTATGTACCAAGTGATGGTTAATATACAGCCACTGCCTCATGCTCTCAACATTTATTGAATGCAACTCCTTGGAATAACCATATAAATATTATACTTGCAAACTAAGTATGTGACATTTGTCTGCCAAGTTCTCAGGCATACACCTTAACTGCAAGATGTAAAATCTTTTCTTAAGAAAATTATCCAAGAATCTTACTTTATTTGTTATTTTTTCTTCCATGGGGATGAATTCTGTGGTTGGTAGATAATTCAAATACACATGTTCTGGCAATATAATTGTTGTTGTTGCTACTGCTGCCGTTAAATCTTCTTGCAGCTCCCATTGCCCTATCTTAAGGTGGGTACTTGACTGCACCTCCTCCAAAGAACCCACTTGCACCTTACTCAAATTGGGAAAGATCTCAATTTGTATTGAATCATGATGGACTTCAACAGGAACATTTTCTACTAGATATGTTCTTTTTCTTGCTAGTTATAAGTTTCTCAATCTTTTTCGTATTATATTAAAGTTTCACTTTTTAATGCCAAGCAATGCATATTACAATGGTGATATTGTTTGGAGTAGAGAATAATTAGCATTAAAAGAGTTATCTATACAAAAAGAGTGTGCATTATAGAGAAAGATTCTAGCCCTCTTAACCAAAAACAGTCACTCATATTAAGAAGATTGAGTGTTGTCATGAAAAATTATCACTCAAACTATTTTGAACAGAAGGAGAAAGATCTTCTTAAAAGTTTCCAGATAAGCTGAAAATGATTGATGATGTATTTAGTGGTTTCCAGTTAATTGCATTTTATTAGAATGAGGTTACCTTGTTTGTATTTTCCCTTGCGAAACAAACGAGGTTATCTTGATAGGTAATTTCCTCAACAGGTGGTGCAGGATGGTATTGAAAAAAACATCAATCCAATGCCACATAGACCACATTTATGGAACAAGACAAAAGTTCTTGCCGTCTTTTTTTTAACTTAGATGGCATTTATAGTTATTCATTAGGAGGTTGCCATTTGGGTATTATACTTGGATTTCAGATGGTTTTAAGGGGCTCTTAAATTTTGTTCCTACATCAATTTACAAGAGCCCTCTAATGTTGAATACAAAGCATTGGCTTTTAATTTACCAATTTTGTTGGGGACTTCCTAGAGTTCCTTTTAGTAATCCCTAATGGAAATTCAGTACAAAGAATGGATATAGTTTGTATCATTCACATCCTAGATGTAATACGCCGATAATAGTTTCTTTTTGAAGTATGGATACTAGTTTTCTTACTGAAAAAGTGAGTTTCATTCTCAAAGGCAAATTGCTATTATATATTACCTCTTTTGTGGCATGGCTTAGCAGGGTGTTACAATGAAACTCTTCTGGAAATCGCAATTATTAGTGTTCAGTTTTTTTGATAAATTGCCAAAATTTCCAGGTTGATATGTCTGAGCAAATGCAATTAGCACAAAGTGTATCAGGCAGGTTATGGTGTGAAACTCCATCATATTAGGAGGGATGAGATCGATCGATTAGGCGAAAAAAAAGGTGAGAGAAACTGAGACAACTAACCTGTAAGGGGGTGGCGGACGTCGCCAGAGAGGGAATACGGAGAGGGTGTCGACGTCCACATGGATGAGGAGATCGACAAGGTGAGGAGTAGGGAAAGACAACTGATGGCGAGGTTACCGATGATGTCGGCGTAGATGAGGAGGTCGATGATGCGAGGAGTAGAGTGAGGCGGAGGAGGGCGAGGGTGTCCACGATGTCGATGCGGGCGAGGAGGTTGACGAGGCAAGGAGTAGGGCAAGGCGGAGGAGGGATATTGTTCCGATGATGACATGGATGAGGTGGTTGATGATGCGATGTGGCCAATGAGAGGGTCGGGTTTGAGGGAAGGGATTTGTGTTTGCTCGTGTGTGTGTGGGTGGGGGGAATGAGGAGGGGAAGGGCGAGTGGGAATTTTTATTTTAAGGGTGAGATGGGTGTGTTTCTGAGAGGTTCCAAGAAGAGGGGAAGGGGAATGGTGCGACGGGGGGAAAAATTTAGTGATATTTTATTTTTTTATCATTTGCATGGAGTTTTTTTAATAAAAAAAGTTTATACTAGTATAACCTACGTTATTTTCATTCTTTTGATTACGTTAATTTAATAACATCATTAAAGATAATGACGTTAAGTAAAATTAAATGTTACATTAGATCATTTTTGTTGCAGTGGAAAGGATGTTGCCGTAGGAGGCAATGCACAAGGGGAGGCGATTGAGAGTCAACACACAACGTTGGGGAAGCGATATTAAGAGACATGATCGAGGGAAACTATCGTAGTCATGCGGGGGATTTCGATCTTGTACTATTCACGTACATGGGTTTTTGAGGCAAGGGGATATAGGTAAGGACATATGGATTTTTTTGAGGGCACCAGAAAGGAATTTGGGTCCGCTCCTATTCCTAACAATTTTAAGTTTAGATTTTTTATTTTGAAAAGATAAAAAGGCTTTTACCATATAAACCTACTATTTGTTTTTTTCTCTTTTTGACATGAGCCAAATTTATAAAGGGATTTGCTATAAAATTATGTTTATATTGAATCTCTTGATTATGATGGTACAAGAATTTTAATTGTTAGTTGACTAAAATTATTTAGTGGCTCATAGTTTTTTACCTCTAAATTAAGTTTAAAAATTATAATTAAAATATTTTATATACATATAGTGGTACATATATTTGTTATTAATACCGATTGTTAGTTATCAAAAGATTTCTAGTGTCGTACATTTTTATTAGCACTAAGTTACTTTATGTTATTAAAAAAAATATTGCAGATAAAATAGTGACCTCATTTTATTTACATCAATTTGTCGTCCGAAAAAAATATCATAGTGGCATAAGTAAAATTACCATTAAATTAAATATTCTAATAGCAAATATATTTGCCACTAATACTAATTGTCGTTTGACAAAAATATTATAGTGACATAAGTAACAATTGCCACTAAATTAAAGGCAATAGTGGCAACTATATTTGCCACTAATATTAATTGTCATTTAACAAAATGTTATAGCGGCATATATAAAAAATTTATTTTTAAATCAAATGAATTAGTGGCAAATGCATTATATGCCACTATCTAATTCACCACTAAAGGTCTTCTTTGTAGTGAAGTTAGCTCTAGTTTTTTATGCAATTGGAGAGAGAAAGAAAGAGAGTGTAATTGTACCACCTAAAGAAAGAACTAGTGAAATTTAAGAGTCCTATTCTCCCTCCAGACATCGTACACCTTTCCATGTGGAACTGGGTCACTAATTCTTTGAATTCCTATTTTTAATTGGATTTAAGTCGAGACACAACAATAATCTGCACCTACACCGACCGCCAATAACCATCGGTATAGGTCAAAATTATTGTCGTTCTAGGTTAAAAGAGCTATTCCGACGATCATTTGAGTTGTTCTTTTAGGAGACGTCGCTGTAAGGTATATTGACGGTTAAAACCGTCAGTGTTGCACCTAAAGCTATAGCAACAGTCCTATTTCCAAGAGCCTTTGAGCATGCCAACAATGACACTTGTGAGTGTCGGTATAAACCTACAGTGCTAACGAGAGCCTTTGCAAATGTAATCCAAAAGTCTTTACTAACAAAAAAATCGTTGGTAAAACCGTCACTATAAATAAACAAGTTATCCCCCTTCATAATACATACATTAACGCTTATATCCATTAATGCTATCGTCAATGTAAGTCTTTAATGAATATAAAAAAAAATATATCCATAATATATCATCATTGAGATGTCCCTGAATTTAATATTTAATTTTTTATTATATATTATACATAAATGGAACTTCCTCCTCTTTTGAGATCAACTAAGCATGCAAACAAACAATTAAAGTTACAAATCATTCAATCCAAATAAGGCATATTTTAGAAACGTCAAGCATTAATAACAAAGAAAAAGGATTTTAATCATCAACAAATATTTCCTTTAACTTGAAGTACATAAGTTTCATGAGTACTATCTATATAAAGTTCTTTCAAACACAAACTATTGTCTAAAATGATATATACAACAAAATATGAAAAAATAATTCTTCACTTGAAGCAATCCTCAAATCCCCAACTTCCATGAATGTCACTAATCCTCGTACGCATTTCCTAAGAAAAAAATCAAAATTATCATTATTAAAAGCAGCATAGAAAGAATCATTCAACAAGTTTAATTATGCAAATTGAAGATCACAACTTAATAAGTTAATATCTTTCAATGTATCAATCTAGATCATAAGCAAATGCTGTTAGGAACTAGGTATCTAGCCAATCTCCAGATTCAAGGACCACTGAAACTTTAGTTTTATCTTCCAGTCCTCCTGAGCTAGTATAGTAGCCAAGATGCCTCTTGCCATATAAACACATTTCAATGCATCATACCTTATCCAAGAAACACTTGTCCAAGATATGTTGCATCATTCCTCAGCAGGAATGCAAAGTTGCAAAGATGCTATCGGAAAGAAAAAGAAAAAGAAAATTGGCAAACTACATTGTTATAAAGAAAGCAAATCATATATATATATATAAAGGAATACTATTTTCTTCTAAACGTATAAACAAATTGTAGGCACAGGTGAACTGGCATAAGTGGATAATTCATGAGAAATCCACCTAGGCATTTCCACAAGCACCTCTATTGCATATCTCTTTGACGCAGTTCATTCCACTTGGAATCGCATCTAATGGAAATGACCAGATGAACACTCCTTGTAAGAGATCCATCTCCAATCATAAGCCACTACATACAAGATTATGAATCACATAAAAGGAGGACGTTAATCAAAGAAGCTTAAGTCAAAGCCTAAGTTGAGATCGCAAGATCAACACAAATAGTGTGTTCATTTTGGAAAAAAAATATATTGATTTAGCATGTTTCTTTAGTTAATTTTTGATAACTTGATAGTTGTGGGGTATGAGGCCAATTACCTTTGTAAGGAATCCTCATGACTTCTCCTGATGAGGAAGAAATGGTGAGTGGTCTATCACTGTGGAAGGCGACTCTCTCGGTGGAAATGAAGAGAAGGCCAGAGATAGGGCCAACCGATGTTGAGAGGTAGCATTGGGAAGCCTTGAGAAGCTTCTCTCCTTTGCTTATGTTGAAGAGGCGATGAAAGGCCTTCTCGACAACCCCTGCTTGGAGGATTCTTACACCCAAGCACAGCTTCCCTTTCACGGTCTCTGAGATCTTTGGTCCCAACCTCACTGTGACTTCACATAGCAGAAATCACCATCACTCTGTGTAAGATTCAATGTACAGACACCTAATAAACTTGTTTATATCATTAACGTTCTAACTTAGATTCCATGCAATTCTTTTCCATCAAATTTGATTGCAATTAATAATGGAATTTCTAAATGTGAATCTTGATTAGCATAGGAACCAGTGAAAAGTTACTGGGTTTTATACATGAATGTCCCTATGAACTATTGATATAATACATTTGCTATGACTTTTCCATATTCGCATGTTTACTCCTATAAAGTTGATCCCTTTTGCATAAATGCCTTAGAGATCTATAATCTCCGAGAGGAAGTTTTCTGTTTTTGATGGAAAATACCCAGATGATATGGTTCTTGCCTTCTAGTCATATCAACCATGACTCTACCCCTAGTCTCAAGCTTGTGTCAATTTCTAATGTCGATGGATCATCACTTACCATGATTCCAGATTTCATGAGTAAATCGGTTAGCCCTTCTGCTGAACTTGTTCGTCCAGTAGAACAAAGATTCTGCTTTTTCTGGACTTTGAAGAGAACTTCCATTAGAATGAGGAAATCCAGTTATTATCTAAACCCCAAAATCCTCTCAAGTGATATCTAAAAGAATAGAACAACAAAAGCAAAGGATGTACTTTGTTTAGAGTGGAGATCACAAGAATCCCTCTAGAACTGATCACCACCATGAACTGAGTTCATTGGGACCCCTATTACATGATCTCGGCTTTGATTCCCCATCTTTGAAAATGAATCCTACCTTCCAAGATAGAAATCAATGTTGGTGTCACTTCTTATGGTTGTGTTGAATCTTCTTACGAGAACTTGGGGGGCTATTTAAAGGGAAACACACTCTTTTTATTGCCTTGTACAAATAAAGTTCCTTAACTCGGATGGAGAGAGGCGAAGTGGGGCATCCACTTGTGGGTGGTGAAAACTCATCATCCTGTCATCACTAAAGAAAAAGCATTGCCACATGACTAAAGGCCGATGAGGATCCAAACATTTTTTCTCTCAGACAAAATGCTTCCTACCTTATGAAATATTATTCATGCAAATAGTCTGGTTAATAATTATCATGGAAACCAATGAATAGTCCCAATTATAACAATGAACAGTCTAGTTACCAATGAACAGTCCCAATTATCATGGAAACCAAGGATGGTATCCAAAATTAGGTGGAAGGAATAACAATTATAACAATTATACCAATTATAACAATTGCAAAATTATTAGCTTTTATAATTATACTAATTATAATAATCAACAACAGCTGGAAATAGAAATGTAGCAAAGTCCATGCAATTGGCATCTCAGTTTTTACAGAATGTTGATTAATTGTAAACAATGAGAGAGGAAATAACTTACTTGAACTACTTTGAAAACATATGCAAAATAGTTCCTTTTCATCAAAAGAAACTCTCATTGATGCAAGCTTTCAATATTTCCATCTTGCTGACACCATATTTTGGTGTTAAAGCAGCAAGGTGGCTCCTGTCTTTATAGATTATTAACTATAAAGTGAAACTAGGAATTGAAGATGTTATGAACCTTTAAGGAGGGACCAGTCTAGTTACTTCATCCTTGTTCTCGTGGTCATAAATAGATTATGCACATTTATTAGGTGTTGCTATATTTCCCTACCTCCCTATGGCAATGGAGAAACTACTTGCAAAAAGTGAGGTGTGGTTCTAAATTATCTATTTATTACATCCTATGTCTCATTCATATATATATATATATATATATTTCAAAGGTCATGCTACATCAATTTTTCTTGTTACAAGTACTTAGCAAACAGATAGAAGAAAATAAGCAACAAAAATTTTGAAATCTAGAAGCAAAAACTTGACTTAAGGAGGGATTAGCTTTTGCAACAATCATCAAACGAAAACAACTAGGGGGTAAGATCTAATCCCCAGAGTAAGGAATATTTCTCACCAATCAGAGAAGCAAGATCTAGTCCCCAAAACTGAACTCTACAAACAAAAATTATCCATAGTAAACTAAGCAAAAATGATACCACGAAATTCATCTCCAATCAAGAGTCCATGGGGTTGACCTGTTAAATCCCAAAATCAAACTTGATTGCTACATAAACTCTGATTCAATCAGTAGCATTTCGTTAAACACATGGTGTCGCAACACCACCTCTCCTAACTGTTGCAACACAATGACCACCTTCAGGAGCCAATGCTCATTTCAATAGACTTGTAGCCAATTACACTTATATGTTTTATTATATGTCTTTCTTAATGGATGTCTGAAACTACCTCTCACACAAATGGGAAATCAGGCCTAAAAACCTATATTATGAAAATCCAAAATGTATATTATGAGAATACAACATATATATATTCTAAAACTACTACATGAACCTCAGTACTAAAGAAATATAACAATCAATAGAAAAAGAAAATGTAGAGGATTTGTAGTTGGTACCTTAATCTACGTGACACGAGATCTTGCTCGAGGTTGGAAGTGTCCCCATGCAAGATCCACCTCCACTCACAAGCCTCTGCATACTGAACATAAATCACATAAACAATGGATTAATCGTACAACCATGATCTTAAATCAAATACCAGCACCTTACCCTGACCAAAATCACTCTAACCTAACCCTAAATCGAGGTTGTCAATAATCGAGAGAGGTCAACATGAATCAGACACAATCTACAAAGATAGCCAGAAACATAGAGAGCAAGAAAGAGACATCAATAGAAGCCAGATCTGATCAAGAGAGATTAGATCAAATGAGAGCTCCTGTTACGAACGCGCGCTTCAGACGTCTGGGAGGTGGCCTAGACGTCGGACCAGACGTTTGGAACCCCTCCCAGACGTCTGGGTTTCGGTTACGGCGGCACGCGCGGTCGCGTCTGCGCGCCTGCGCGCGCAGACCTGCGGGTGCCCTTTTTCCCTCTCCTCCGCAGGCGCTGCCCCCTGTCCCGCTCTCTCTCTCCTCCCCGCGAGGCTTTAAAAAGCCTCGCCCTCTCCCTCACTCTCACCACCTCCGCTTCTCCTTCTTCTTCTTCCAGCGAGTGCGAGCGCGAGCGAGCAGTGGCGGCGACAGCCGCGGTGAGTGCGGGAGGAGGTGCTGCGCGAGGGAGGAGGCGTCAGTCGGGAGGGCTCGAGCCTGCCGGGGCAGCGGGAGCCGGCCGGCAGGGGCGCAGCGGGCGTGGAGTGACGCGGGAGGCTTGTTGCAGCTCGAGCAGCAGGCGGACGAGACGCGGCACGGCCGAGCGTCGCGAGTGGAGGGCGAGTCGCGCCCTGGTTCTGGAAATTTTTCCAGAATCAGACGTCTGGTATTCCAACCAGACGACGGGGAAGACGTCTGGAGGACTGTCCAGACGTCTGGTAAGTAAGTTATTTTTCGTACCTTCTTCCTTTCCTTTGACCCTCCGTACTAAGCACGAGGATGGGTACGTGCAGGTTCTGAGATTTGCATCCAACACGAATCAGACGTCTGGCTGCAGTGCCAGACGACTGGAGCGACTTCCAGACGTCCGGGGTGACCATCGGACGTCTGGGAACTACGCCAGACGCCCCTGCAAGCTTCTGGATGTCTGAGAGACCACGTAGAGTAAAGTTAACCTCTGATCCACTTTTTAAGACGTCTGGAAGAGGTTCCAGACGTCTGATTTTGCACTGTTTCATCGTTTTCGACCCGTTTAGGGCCGTTCGGAGTTCGTTTTCCACGTTTCGAGTTACGTGCTTCTCGAAATTTAATCCTCTACCCGTCTACAGTAGTTGTATACTATTTTGAGAAACTCCTTGTGTTTGATCCTTGTGATAGGACCCCATTCCATTGTAGTCTCGGGGTTTGTGGAGGCACGCGGGATTCCCGACCACGCCTCCAGTACGCCTGTTGTAACTGGTAGAGTGGCTTTTAAGTTTATTAGTATAATCTGTTAAATTATGGAACCATAAATAGAACTTAGGACATTGCATGAATCCTAGGAATGAGAAACTAGAATAAATGGTAGATCCTAGGGTGTTGCATGAATCCTAGGGCTGGAAAACTAGATTGTATGATAGATCCTAGGGTATGGCATGAATCCTAGGATGGGAAGAACTAGTGGAATATATGAATACTGCAGTCTTGGAAAATATGGAAAGGAAATAATAGCTACCTGTAAATTGGTTTAACAGCTTCCTGTTATGAATAAATGAGCATGTCTGAGAATATGGGATGTATGAACGTGAAACTGGAAAGGTGAAACCTGAATGTGCTGAGTTAAAAGAACTGGAACCCTACGGGGAATTAGGAGTGGAACTCCTGGAAAGAGAAAGGAATGGAACTGAGAAAGAAAGATGTGGTAGTGTGCTGTCTCTTGGGTACGTAGTACCAAGGGAAGTACCTGTACCTGTTTAGTGCAGAGCGGAGCCAGCTGCCCCAAGGGCCAGGGGTCAGGACTGGCCACTTTGTACCGACTTGCTAGCCCTCGTGTACGTAGTACCGAGGAGAGCTACTAGTGTAGGGAGGTACTAGCTACCCCACGGGCCCCAGGGTTCTGCTAGCCTCCTACACCGACTTGTTAGGCCCACTAGGCAAACCAGGGTAGTCAGGCGAGGGTGCGCGGACTGTGGAGGGGCAAGACCCCTGTTTGGTTACTGTGGGGGGCTTGGACCCCTGTTACTGAGAGGGCTCTGCCCTGTACTGGTTCCGTGCTGTGCTTTGGGCGCACCCATTAACGGAAACGACTGACCGCGTGCCAGTGCGGGTTAGCTACCTGTGCGTTTATCGCGCGTGCCGTAGTCACCGTTACGCCTGTCCGTGACCTTGGGGTGGTTGACTAAGAGTAGGATCACCACAGGGGACTCTCCCGGCTAGGAGAGCACCACGTGCTACTTCTAGTATTCGGAAAAGACTAAAATCAAGATCGTTCCCACGAGGAACATTCCAGATCAAGTGAAGGATCTGAGAAATAGATAAATTTTGAAACAATAGAAAGACGTAAATAAAGAAAGAAAGAAAATTAAAATAGCTACTGTACACTTTACTGTTTCTTTAGTTTAGATGCCACTCTACTCAGCGTTTTGCTGACGTGTTACACTCGTTACCTTTCAGGACCAGGTGTTGAGCAGCTAGGGTAAGCGGCTGCAGAGGACGCTGGGCCGAGTAGGGTCCAGTAGAGTTACCAATGTTCTCTTGTACCTCTTTTTGGTTCCACTATAGTGAGTAGTTCTTGTTACCGCTGTACTTTTCTTTACCTGCAGTTTCATATTATGTTATGAATGTTGTTCTACTGTTGTGGTGGTATATACTGTAGTGGTTTCTTTCTTTACTGCTGTATTTTCTTACTGTTAGTTATATTCATGCTGAATGTGGTTTATTTTACTGCTCTTTTGGTTACTTCCTCGTTGGACGACCAGGTCTTGGGATTAGTCGAGCCGATCCGGTTCTCGTGTCTCGTAGGGACTCGGGAATCGGGTCGTTACAGCTCCCAATCATGAACGTTGTTTGAGCAAGCATTGAGCTTTGATTGGCCTAGATCTAAGTTACACTGATCAAATCGCAGGAATGAGAGATCTATGGAGAGAGATTTGAGATTCGAGATTTGGCATTGATGTGAGCTTTGGTGAATGAGAGTGGAAGAGAAAGAGTGAGCGATCATGTGGAAAGGAGAAAGCGAGCGAGAAATGACAGAAAGAGATTGCTAATAGAGAGTGACCTGATGAAGAGATCGTTAATAGAGATCGGCGGAGGTTCTGATGTTGAGGTGAGTGAGAGATTGGCGTAGGCCCTGATGTCGAGGTGTATGAGCAGCGATCGAGAGGGGAGCAAACAAGTGATTGGCGATCGGAGGCCCTACCGTCGAGAGGTGATGCAAGGTGAGCGACGATCAAAGGCCCTGATGTCGGGGTGAGAGGCATCGAGTGTGTGTGTGACCAGTGGTTGGGGGGTGGGATGGATGGGATTGAGAGGCGTCGTGCATGCGTCTTGTGTTCTGAGGGAGTGGGGAGAGTGTGGCAAGTGTTCAGAGGAGGCACAGAGGAAGGTTGGAGGGTGGCGGGGGTGAGAGATTTTACGGGTTTATGGTTTAGAACACAGAAGAAAAATCAAGAGAGGGAGAAGTATGGAAAAAAAAGTAAAAGAAAAAGGAAAAATAAGAATCAATGACATTTAAGGGAAGTCAACATTAATGTATTTCGAATGTCATTGTAGTCCACCCTTCACTATAGGTTACTTTTTCGGTAGTGAGATTCCTATTTAAAGGGTCTCGATCACCCAATTTATTTAATGTTTGACAAAATACATATTAATGTTTATGACCAAGGTTATGTAGGTATTCATTGTCGATCTTTTTGGAGCTCTCAACTGTTAATCATCGTGAAAACCTTTTCTATTTCTTAGCTCATTTATATAAAGAGCCAAACTAAAAAAATTACAAAATTACACTCAAAATTTAGTATACGTACACATGTGTTTCTATAGTACAAATACTCTATGTTTGCTTATTATATAATACTATATTTACTTTCTCAATGTTTTCCTTCAACGTTTAGCAACCAACCCTTTTCTAGAAATCAATATTATTTTTAAAACTCTTCAATTAAGATTAGCTTTCCAACGTTTCTCTAACTTAAGAAACTAATCATGTTCTTGAAACTAAAGAGTTAACATGGCTCTCAAAGGAAGTTATAAAATGTTTTAAGAAAATAATAGATAAATATAAGTTATAACTTTTCTCAAACGCTCAAAATCTCGTTTGTACTCTCTTGTTAACGTAGAAGTATTGCTAACTTGCCTCAGCGTTGATTCTTTTTTTCTGCAACTTATAAAATAATATAGCTTCCCCTCCTTCGGTGCATCCCTTTCTTAACGCATGTTGCAACTTCTCCTCAACGTTAAAACTTAAAAGCACGACTCCCTCCAACGTTTAGATTAGATATTTTTTTATAGCACCTTTTCAAACCAATTCTATATATATAACTCACGGCAACTTTTTATACACACATATACAAACGAAAATCTCACACATACAAAAACCTCTTTGCTCTCTCATGTTTTTCATGCTCGCAACTTTGATAAAATCACATGCTCCTGTCAAAGCCTTTAAAAATTCCTCCAATTATAAGCTCTTAGACAATCTTGCATGAGAATCTTCTCTACGTTAAAACTTTCTACATGAAGATTTCTACATATCTACTGAATTTCAAGTTCTTCCCACTCTATTCTTTATATCTTAGAAGGGAAGTAAAATCTTTAGCTTGATTATGCAATTGCATCTTTATAAAATCTCATTATCAAGCTTGAGAAAATATCCCATCACGTCCCAAAAACCTAAGCCCCTAAATGAGGGTTAAAATTTTAAGGAATGGCAATAGAAGATGTACATGTTTATTTAATTTAGGTCGTACAAACTTAAGTAGAGTTATAAAAGAGTTCCATTTATAATATAAAATGAAAGAAACTATGGGAAGGATGGCACATAAAAGATAATATACAGTATAAACCAAACATGCACTAAATTGGTATATAAATAAATTCACGACAAAACAAAAACATAAAACTTACCTGTTAAAAGTCTTCGCAGAAATCCACGCAACAATAAATCCCATGCATCGATGTTTCATGACGGCAACAACTTGAAATTAGGTCATAAAGTAAGGATGGACTAATCAGCTCAGTAGGGAACAAACAACTATTGTACCACGTCAAAACTCAAGATAGTGTACAATTTCACTTAACTGATTAAATCCCTAGCTGATGATAGCGTCATCATCAACCATAACTAGCTTTAATTAGTTAGAATCAATTGACAAATTCTCCTATATAATCATCAGAGAGCCATAATTTATTGCATATCCTTTCTAAGAAAATGCATTAAATCAGGGTTAAAACTACAGTTTTAACAAAAGATCTTAAATGTAGAATAATCACGTGGTTTCTCAAGGGTTAAATGAAGGTCAAATGAGCATTAATGACTAATAAGAGGGTCCATGCAGGCAGAAATAGGTTTTCATGTATTTCGAGAACTAATGGACATCCGAAATCCTAATTTTAGATTCACTTAAATAACAGAGGTTCTGGTTAGGATAAAATTCATATAAACCTTGTAAAATTTATAGAAAAAGATTCTATAAGGTTTGGTATCTTTGATTTGACTATCTGAACCTATTTTGACCTAAAATAGAGTCTTAAACAGGAAGTTGCCGTAATTTATGTTTCTGTGTAAATTACCCAGTTAAACTTGGTCAAAACCAAAATATGACTTCACCATCAGATTTCTTGTATCTAAATTAGGTTTGTACCAAAATTTGGGCCCAATCAGAGATCATCCTGACCTAGTTTGCATTTTGGTCTAGTCTGACTCTTTTTCTCTCAAATAGCCCCTCAGCTTTTGAAATCCTTGTGAACAGGCCCTTAACTTTGTCATCTTCTTCATGTTTAGGTCCCTACCACCATGGCCGTGTGAATGCACCTGCAATCGACCTTCAATCAAGGAGTTCTCCCTGATTTCATGCTCAATCTCTTCCAAAATTGGAAGGAGAACTCCTGAGAGAATCCTCTTCAATTTGAGCTGCATTGTGGGCTCTGATTTGTACCCAAATTCTCATGCGAACCATTCAAAGATCCAAGTTTCCTACTTTGTGAAGGTTTCGAGCTTCTGAAACGCTGAGATAACCGGGTTTTATTATTATAGCGTTGTAGTATAGCCAGTTATTGCCAACATTTCAAATATATAAATTTTTTACTCGGAAAATAAAAGAGTTCCCGAGGTCGAACTCAGGGAGCAAGTTGTATTCTAGAGATATACATGTTTATTTTACAAAAATAAAGAAAGAGAGAGAAAGAGTTTGTTGTCTTTTCTTCTTTTCTCTTTGCTTCTCCTCGTCTCAGATCTTCTGTTATCTTCTTCTTCTTTATCTGCAGTGGTGATGTTCTTCTTCTTCTTTCAGCTGTTCCTGCTCTTCCTTTTTCTTCTGCAGAGCGGTCCTGTTCTTCTTCTTCTCCTTTCTTCAGATCTTCTTCTCGTGCTCTTCTTCTTTCAGTTCTTCCCTGTGTTCTCCTCTGCCTCGCCTTCTTCTGTTGTTCTTCAGATCTCCTTCTTTCTTCTTTTCCCTTCAGGAAGTCGTCTGATTTTCCAATCAGACGACTTAAACCGCTTGTTGCTACAGTGTCTCCCTCAGCTTCCTTCTTCTTCCGCGGTCCTTCTTCTTCACCTGTGCCTGCACACTTCAGAGTTTACGTCAGAGGGCAAAACCTACTCTACCCCCCCCCCCCCCCGCTCCGTCTCTCTCTCACAGAATCCGCTCATAGGATAGCTCTCCCAGAGCTGCCGGGTAGCCGGGTACGGGTCGCGCCCGGGTCCAGGCCCACCGGCGTGAGTGGTGGGCGAGGAGTGCAGGTCAGTCTAAGTCGGGTCAGGTCCGCGGGGCGTGAGCGCGGACGAGACCGGGTAACCGGGCGGGTGAAGGGGACCTCACCTCGTGTGCTGAGGCAGTAAGCCTCCAGCACTTTTTCGCTTTATACCGCTGCGCCTCTTCAGACTTTCCGCCCGCAGCGGAGAAAGTAGCGGGCGATCGCGGCTTCACGCGAAGCCTTCACCCCAGCTGCGAGCCTGATGTTTTGTCGAAATGCCTCGCAAGGCCTGGGAGTCGAATCTGGGCGTGGCGCTGGGCGTGGCGCGCCTGCAGCTGCAGGCGGAAGCAGCTCCTTCTGCACGGCAATGGAGGAGGAGGTCAGGTGGCCTGTTCACAGCAAAACGGCCTCTCGGCCTAATCAGAAGGTGCCGGGAGCTTCGCCAGAGTGCGGCGAAGCTCGTGTGGGTGGTGGCGAGGCGTGGGGCGGCGTGCAAGGGCTGCCCTAGGTCGGACTGTGGGTCGGAGGATGGGTTTGTTCGGTGGGGTTGCAGAGGGTGATGTGGGGGAAGTGGAAGGGCGGGGGTTGATCAGGGTGAGGAGGCGGAGGTTCTGCGGTGGTCGGCGAGCCGTGTGGGTTGCTGGGGTGATGGGAGCGGCTCGCCGGAGGATGGCCGGAGACGAAGGGGGTGACGGTGGACAGGAGCGGTCGAGGGTTTAATCAAATAAAAGACAGTGAGGAAAAGAAAGAGGGGGAGATGGGGAGGAGTTCTGACCTAGCTATGGAGACGAAAGGGGCCGGGGCAGGGCGACAGTCGTATCGACTGTCGCCGGAGAAGAAGATGCCCAGGGGAAGGGGCGGCGGCGAGCAGAGGGCCGGAGATGCGCCAGCTGGGTACGGCGTGGCGCGGGAAGAGCAGGGGAAGAAGTCTCTGCTGCTGGTATTGCGGCAGAGCGAAGAGGAGGAGGAGGAGGAACCGCCGGAGCTGGTGGGCGTCTGCCGGAGTGAGAGGAGAGGAAAGTTGGGGGTTTTCTCCGTCAGATCCGAGCTGGGAAGAACGGTGGAGCGATAGGGGTATTTATAGGGACCGAATCAGGGAGGAAGGCGGAGGGAGACGACGTGTCTCCCTCGCCGGAGGACGCCGGAGATGGAAACCCATACCGTCCGTGCGTTCGCACGGCCGGTATGGCGGGTTACAGCGACCAGGGGGGTGTCCCTGCGACGGCTGACGACGCAGGGCACCCCCGGTTTACTTGCCAGGCTCTCCCCCTCACCCTACGCGGCGCCATGCTCCGCGCAAGGTCGCCGGAGCATGGTGCTGGCAGGTTTTGCAGGGGGGACCTGAACGCAAAGAACGAAGGAGAGTTAGGGGCCAAAATGCGAGGGTTCAAAAGTTGAGGGCCAAAAAGTAAATATATGAGGACCAAAGTGTAAAGTTGGTCAAGGAGGTTTCTTCTTAGGCTCAAGTTTTTATACATGACTAATTAGGACCTAAGGAATCTGATGGTGAATTTCATTTCTATATTAAACCTTGTTTGACCGATCAATTTATGCGAAAACCCAAATTAAGTTATTAATTGGGCATGGTTCTCAATGTAGGTCAAAATGGGTTCTGAAGGCCAAATTGAAGGTTCTAAACCCTAGAGATTATTTTTCTATGAATTTTAGAGGGTTTATTCTATTTTTACTTTGCCTTGAACCTCGTGAATTGAAGTGGTTTGTTTTAGGGTTACAGATTATCATTTAGTTCCTTGGAATTGCTGTAGCCCTTTCTAGATCATCTCATCCCACTTTTATTCTTATTAAGTTGCTTTGACCTATGTTTGGACCCTGAATTACCCTGTATGCAGATTATACTGGTAAAATTGCATTTTTACCCCTTATGACTTGTTTTCTCCTTAAACTCAGAATTCTCTGAGTTAAGCCTTTCCTTGAGTTATGTAGGAGCTTTTATCCTTTGTATTAGGTCAAAATGAGCTAGTTATGGCTCATGATGAGGTTCTCATCAGCTTCCAAGCTTGGAATTCCTTCCTAATGCCCTATAAAAGACCCCTGGTGCATACCATTCTCTTTAGCTTTGTTTGGAGGTCAGAACCCCCTTCTTCTCTTCTCCTCGACCTCCGTCTCCACCAACTCCAGTGACCCTCTTCAACTACCTTCTTCATTCACCATCACAGCGGAAACTTCTTCCTCTTGTCCCTTTGCGCGTCCGATACCAGCGAGCGCCGCCTACCTCCCCTTGTTGTCGCCACTTCGCCCATTGGAGATTTTGTCTTCTCCAGCATCGACCTGACAAAATTGACACGGATCCCCTCGCCTTTTGTCCAATAGCTAGCATAATGTCTTCCTTTACCTAGTTAGATTAGTTTTACCTCCTTACACCCTTGTTTCAACCACCAACTTAGCCATTCGCCATCATGTTCACTTTCTTTGGCCACATCTCCGATGAGGCCTTCGCACCTCCACAATCCACCAAACGCCTCACCATCGACTCCATAACCTCCGCCTTATCAACCCGCATAAAACCCCTTAAGAAATTGAGGGGAATATCACCTCCATCTCCATCTTCGTCCACCTTCCACACGCACCTTCACACCACGAAACCGCCACCAACACCTTCACCGTGCTTTGGTGAAGCTCTTGAAGAGATTTAACCTGGCCGAGAGGTCGTTCTTTGAGTTTCAGGTGCTCGCCAGTTCACCGCTGCTACCATCATCTCCACCTTGTTCTTCAAGATCTGGCCATGAGAGCTCCAGGCTACACCCTCCAAGTCGAGTGGGTTTCCTCCAGGCACCACTCCAGACCCACAATTAAGAGCCTCGACCTCAACTGCTACTCCAATCGACGAAGTCTCCACAGCTGTAGCGATGTGTGAATGAGCAGTGGGGATAGTTCCACATATAAGTTGAATTTGTGCATAGCGCTTATCGCCCAAGTCACGGGGGTCGAGTCCCCTTTACATGCACATCCGCTTAACCCGCCTATGCCACTCCTCGCCTGCGACCCATGCACGTAGGCCTGAACAATATTTGAGACCCGTTACGCAAATATGGATCCAATTACGCTGGGTCTGTTAGAGAGAAGAGGAGGAGAAATTTGTAAGAGAGCGCGGTAGGGTTTTGCTCTTTAAGGAGTCTACCCCTGTGCTTTGAAGAGGAGAGGCCAACACTTAGCCTCTATGTGAAGGAGGGAAGGCTCTGAAGAAGAGGAGGCTTAGAAGAGAAGAAGGAAAGCAGAAGAAGGGAGAGAAAGAGAACTTGAAGAAAAGAAGGAAAGCTGAAGAAGAAGAAAGGCTTTGAGAAGCCTTCTGCTTGATGAACACTTAAGCCGTCTAATTTAAGAAATTATCATTTGATCACTGTAGCATTCAAGCTACTGTTTATTTATTTGATATGATTGAGATTTGATATGCATGTTTGACTAGGGCTACTAATTGGTGATCTAAATCACCATTATTTTTTCTTAGATTTCTTTTTATCATAGTGAACTTTTGAAATACTCTTACGTAGTATTGAATATCTCTTTTATGCTTTGATTATGGTGCTCATTTAAATGCAATTAAAGATTAGCGCATGAATTCCATATTTGTTCCATGTGTTTGACCTTGGACTTCAATTTAGATTTTTAGTACTAAATGTTATATTTTTGAGAGCTATTTATCGACTATATTACAACGCAATTTCCTAAAACTTGACGAAGGCTTTGACAAATATTTTGGCGCCGTTGCCGGGGAGTAACGTGCAATTCATCGATATTCTTGTTTTACTTGATTCTATTTGAGCACTAACTTGCCCTATTTATTTTCTTGCAATTTTATGAGGTACATCACGAGACGATCTTCAGTGTAAATCAGCCACTCCTGGGGTAGGTATTTTTTTTTTCTTCCTTAATCACTCCCTTAATCTTGGGAAGATAAAAAGAAAACAAATCAATTCAAAATCACCTACCTTATTTTCATAGTAATTTTCATTCAAAAGGCAAGTTTCTTGATTTGCGATTCAAAATCAATATCTGATTGCAGTTGAGACGATTCTGTTTAGAGATCCCTACCTAAATTGCCTATACCTACTAGGGATTTACGCTTAATTTCTGATCATCTTAGACTACTCACCTTCTTGTTTGAAGTCCAAGGTAAACTTTTTTAAGATCAAATTGGACTCAAAATAGAGCCAATTAGGGTTTCAACATTAGGGTTTGAAGTGCTAGTTCACACTTGCCTGAATTAAAGAGAATTGACCCTCCCGCATTTGTGTGCTACCTAAACCCTTGCTTGAAAAGAACTAATCGCTTAAACCCTAAAATCAAGCTCTAATTTCACTTGAACCTTAAAAACTATGGACCTAATAACCTGAGAGTCAATTCTAGGTGATTTCTAGGTCTTGACCTAGATTTCATTCTTCTTCTTTTAGGACAGGTTAGGTGAAGTTGGTCTACTTTGTGGGCCAATCAACCTCCAAATTAGGTCACAAATCAAATCAATTTCTAAATCAAGTGAAATCCAAGGCACAAATTAGGCTAAAATTGGTAGACTTAAGGTATCAATTCGTACATTCCGGTCTACTTGGAACCATAGTGACAAAGGAGGTCAGGTGGGGGAAACCCTGTAACCCGTGGGGATGCTCTACCATGTAGGGGTCTTTATGGGGCTCTCCCTTCCTGGCTGCCTAGGTAATTCTTGAGTGTGTGGATTTTTGATTCAGAGGTATCATTCGCCTTGAAGCAGCCTTAGTCATCCAAAAATCTTTGGGTGCCTTGATTGGGTCCAATTCATATCCAGTTCCTCATCCCTTCTATAGAGCACATACACAGGAAGGTCATTAGGTTTTTAACCTAAGAGGCTTCATTAGATCTTCTACGGGATTTCTGATCTGATCTGATTACTTCAATCTGAACCTAAGTTTGATTCTACATCCCAATCCACCACCTAATTTGAAAATGCAACTTGACATTTTAAGAAAAGCAATTAGGAAACCTATGCCCCAAATGACTATCAAAGATAAGATGATTGAGGCTGCTTATAGACACCATGAAAAATATTATAGAGCCTTAGATAGGGACATTCGGGATAAATTTGGAAAAAGAAGAAACCACATTCTGAACCATAACACAATAATATGGACACGAATGAAATACGGTTCAACTCGGGATGATCTCTTAGTAGAATATATTGAATTGAAGGAATTACATGGTAATGAATATCTATCATGTGTGTCGGACCCACAACTTTGGGTGATGTACCAAGGTCTTATAGAGAAACGTGGGTACATGATAAACACATTACAGAAAACCATTGTCCAAGATAACCATACATTTCTTCAGAAGATGATGAGACATCTTGGAGTAAGATTGAGAATTAGTATGATTTCCCAAATCCCAGGTTCGAGAATCAAGGTTGTTGTGGACCCCCAACCCAGATGGAATCTGTTTCAAATTATGTGCAGATTAATACGCCTGATCTTGAGATGGGTTGGGAGGATCCGATTGCAGGTGTTCAATTTCGAACCTGCTTTAGAAAACCATGAAGCTAGCTCACCAAGCCTTGAATTTCCAGACACCTGTGATGATGAGATTGAATCAGAACATCTTGAGGGTGTAAATTCCACCCCTTATTTTGATAAGGTGATCCTCGAGAACAACTCTGATACCCCTATAGAGCCTAGCCTAGATTTTAGTATGCCAATGCCTACATCTGACCTAGAATATAGATTTAAGCCTAATTGGGATAATTATGAGGTCCCATGTGATGAGAGTTAGATTTTGAATTTGAATTACGATTCTGGGCCTGTATTTGATGAGTACACTTCTCCAGACTCCCCAGAGATACGAGTTGATTTTTCGAAAGTCATACTGATCTATGATACAGAAATCAAGGAGTTGGAAGAGTTGGAAATCTATTGGGTCTACCCTAGGAGCCAAGAACCCAAGCCTATGCCTAATAAGAACACCTTTTTAATCTCAGAATTTGAAATTAGGTTAGATCCAAGTTAGGCTATTGGTTCTTCTCATCATGATTCTCTCTGTGGTGGAACTCCCGATCCAGAATTAGATTCAGAAACTCATTCTCGCAAATTCTCCGACGATTTCGAATCCTACTCTGATTTCGGAGAACCTTTGTTTCCTGACGACTATGAACCAATTTACAACCTAAGTATCCATGATCCATTTTTTGACTCTGACTCTGAGGTCCTTGATCTTGAGATCGTTGATTCAAAATCAAGTTCCGTTGAGATGGAATCATTCATTTTTTATCTTCAAGAATCAAAAACAGTAAGTGCCAAAAGTGTCTACAATCTAGAATTTGAATCTTTTATTTACTCAGATTTTCATGATCCTATAAGCACTCTCCGAGCATTTACCTTTGATTTTGATGAGGACCCTCTAGATGAACCCACCTTTGAATCCTTTCTAGAGGAGCCCTCAACACACAATTCTCATGGAAGCCACCTCTTCTGCTATACATACAGAGCCTTCTCAAATTGGATCCCAACCCCGATCTGCCACCGGAATTAACTTCTACTCTGATTTACCTCTCTCTGATCCGGTTGCATAGGATTCACCTCCATCTTTCAATCGGGTTTCGAACATCAATCAAACTACTAATCACGC
This sequence comes from Thalassia testudinum, assembly GCA_037157565.1. NCBI lineage: Eukaryota > Viridiplantae > Streptophyta > Magnoliopsida > Alismatales > Hydrocharitaceae > Thalassia > Thalassia testudinum. Next base: position 36,285,787 of record JAZHRO010000049.1, read on the forward strand.
CCCATCTTTTTCTGATCCTACTAGTAGGGTTCTTATATCCTTTTCAGATCCATTTTCTTTTGAGGATTCCTACTCTGACTAGGCTGAATTGACTCAGCCAAACCCCAGATTCTCATTTTCATATCCATTTGAGCCACAAAATACTTGGTGGGCTCCGCATCTACTGATTCACATCCATCAACCCACCAGATTGATTAGGTTTGGGCTGCATCATCAGCCTGTAGATCTGAACAAGCACCTGGTTGGACCAACCAGGCTTTTAATCAAGGTGCTTGTTCTGCAAAACTCATCTGATTTGATCACTCCCTTTCCATGATCACCTTCTGCTCGACTAAAGATACTGAATTTAACACTTAACGAGAGGCAACTCACCATTCTAAAAAATCAAGACCCTTCTAATCAGCCTTTTGAGGTACACTCCTACTGCACTTAGAGTTTAGAGTTAGAACAGCCGACTCCACCTTTGGTATTCGTATCAAAGATTGAAATGGTCCGCACCAGTCATCTCGACCCATTCACCCACCCTTTGAACCTGTTCTAACCCATGAACCAAGTTGAATTCATACCCTCCGATTTACAATGAGGACATTGCAAAACTTAGGCATGGAGGGGTGTTAAAGTGCAAACACATAAAAATTCATGTTTTTGAAGGGTTCTCACAAAAAAATACATATTCAAAAAACCAAAAAAAAAATTGAAAAAGAACAAAAAAATGGAAAGGGAAGGAAAATTTTGAGAATTGTTTGCATATCATTCATAAGGAGGAAAAGAGAGAGTTTAAATGTCAAAAAGGAGAAAACATTCAAGAGCAAAAATGATAGTCATTAGCACTTGATTATGAAAGTTACTAAGTTCTAGACCTAATCAAAAGAAAAAAATATTAAGTCCTGCAATAACAAAGAGACAAAGAGGTTAGTATGAGTGCTGATCTTAGGCCTCTTGGGCTTGTCTTAGGGCTTAAACATTCACGTATCCATTAAGATTTGGATTAGTCCTCAAGAGGTTGAGGAAAGTGTGAGGCTAATGTATTAGGTTTAAGGCTTAAGGGTTATTTGGCCTTGTTGCTTGCCCTTTGGTTTATGGGACTTGGTAACTTAAGCAGCCAAAATCACACACTTAGTTTGGTTCAGTGCTCTTAATAAAGAAAAATCTGCCAAAAGTGTTCCGTTCTGAAAAATCATCTCAAAGATCTAGCTTAGGAATGGCTCAACAACACAAGTTGATTGGACGAGTTCCCGACGTGGAGAGGTGGGAAATTCCCCTCGAAGATGAGTAATAACATATCATCTTCTCAGTGCTTGTCTCCTAGGATATCTAAATATCCTACCAGGAGCATGTAAGCACGTTGTGCTGGTTTAGGTGCCATGGGTGGGATTATCCCGAAATGTAGATTGCCAGGGCCTGAATTTAGCTGCAAAACACCATGGGTAGCACTATCTTGAAGTGTCGAAAGCCAGGGTTCTAGGGGTTGCCATGGGCGGTGCTATCTCGTAGCATCGATTGCCAAGGACCCTTCGAGGATTGATGGTGGGGACAAGGAATCCGATACAGACCATGTTTAAGGCTAATTTGAGGCTAGATCTAGGGAATTTAAGAAGAAAAAGAGAGAGGAAACTCTCCAAATGAAAAATTTATCCTTCTCTCTTATGAAAAAATGCACTGGCAAACTGAACCTGGACCTGTTACATTTATGCATGGGTGCTTTAACTACTGGGTTCAACAAACCTCTGGGTAGTCTTTGCGAGCCTTAGAAACCTTTGCGGTAGACTAAGGCTAAAGTTGGTCAGGTCTGGATCTTGATTGATACTTGATTACCTCTAGGCCTACTCTTAGCATTCTGACCTAATTTCTAAAAGAATGAAATAAATCAGGCATCAGAACAACAATGCATGGTCTAGAACTCTAGTTCTTTTCACAAGATTTTGCTAAGGGACTAGCAAAAGTTAGGCATAGGGGTACGATGATAACATCATCATTAGTCATAACTAGCTTTAATTAGTCATAATCAATTGACAAATGCTCCTACATAATCACCAGAGAGCCATAATTCATTGCATATCCTTTCTGAGAAAAATACATTAAATCAGGGTTAAATCTCCAATTTTAACAGAAGATCTTAAATACAGAACAATCACGGGGTTTCCCAGGGGTTAAATAAAGGTCAAATGACCATTAATGACTAATAAGAGGATCCATGCAGGCAAAAATGGGTTTTTACGCATTTTGAGAATTAATGGACATCTGAAATCCTAATTTCAGACCAACTTAAATAACAAAGATTTTGGTTAGGATAAAATTTATCTAAACCTTCTAAAATTCATATAACAATATTCTATAAGATTTGGTATTTTTGATTTGACCATTTAAACCTATTTTGACCTAAAATAGAGTTTTAGACTGGAAGTTGCCCCATTTGGGTTTCTACGTAAATTATCTAGAGAAACTTGGTCAAAATCAAAATCTGACTTCACCATTAGATTCCTTGGGTTCAAATTAGGTTTGTACCAAAATTTGGGTCCAATCAAAGATCATCCTGACCTAGTTTGCTTTTTGGTCCAGTCTAACCCTTTTTCTCTCAAATAGCCCCTCAGCTTTTGAAATCCTTGCGAATAGCCCCCTAAACTTGTCATCTTCGCATTTAGGTCCCTACCACCATGGTCGTGTGAATGCATCTGCATCCAACCTTCAATCAAGGAGTTCTCCCTGATTTCGCGCTCAATCTCTTTCAAAATTTGAAGAACTCCTGAGAGAATCCTCTTCAATTTGAGTCGCATCTTAGGCTCTGGTTTGTACCCAAATCCTCATATGAACCATTCAAAGATCCGAGTTTCCTACTTCGAAAAAGTTCCGAGCTTCCAAGCTTGGAATGCCTTCCTAATGCCTTATAAAAGACCCTTAGTGCACGACCATTCTCCTTAGCTTGGTTTAGAGGTCGGAATCCCCTTCTCTTCTCCCCGACCTCTATCTCCACCAACTCCAGCGACCGTCTTCGAATACTTCTTCGCTTGCCGTCACAGACAATACTCGACGGGAACTTCTTCCTCTCATTCCTTTGTGCATCATGATACCAGCAAGCACTGCATACCTCCCCTCGTCGTCGCCACTTCGCCCACTGGAGATTTCGTCTTCTTCGGTGCCAGCCTGACAAAATTGGCGCAGATCCCCTCCCCTTTTGTCCAATAGCTAGCTAACGTCTTCCTTTACCTAGTTAGATTAGTTTTACCTCCTTAAACCCTTGTTTCAACCACCGACTTAGCCGTTTGCCATCATCTTCACTTTCTCTAGCCACATCTCCAATGAGGCCTCCGCACCTCCACAATCCACCAAACGCCTCGCCATCGACTCCATAACCTCTGCCTCATCAACCTGCAGCAAACCCCTTATGAATATGAGGGGATTATCACCTCCATCTCTGTCATCGTCCACCTTCCACATGCACCTTCACTCCAAGAAATCGCCACCAACACCTTCGTCGTGCTTTGGTGAAGCTCCTAAAGAGATTTAACTTGGCTGAGAGGCCATTCTTTGAGTTTCAGGTGTTCGCCAGTTCGCCGCTGTTGCCACCATCATCTCCACCTTGTTCTTCAAGACACGACCATGAGAGCTCCAGGCTACACCCTCCAGGTCAAGTGGAATTCTTCCAGGCACCACTCCAGACCCTCAATTGAGAGCCTCGACCTCAGCTGCTGCTCCAATTGATGAAGACTCCACAGCTTTAGCTACACGTGAACGAGCAGTGGGAATAGCCCCGCATCGGTGAAGGAAAGATGCCTGCGCACACATAAGTTGAATTTGTGCATAGCGCTTATCGCCCAAGTCACGGGGGTTGGGTCCCCTTTACATGCACATCTGCTTAACCCGCTTATGCCACTCCTTGCCTGCGACCCACGCATGTAGGCCTGGACACTATTTGAGATCCATCTACCCGAATATGGATCCAGATATGCTGGGTTTGTTAGCTAGAAGAGGAGGAGAAATTTGTGAGAGAGAATGGTATGGTTTTGCTCTTCGAGGAGTTTGCCCTTGTGCTTTTAAGAGGAGAGGCCAACACTTAGCCTTTACGTGAAGGAGGGAAGGCTCTGAAGAAGAAGAGGCTTAGAAGAGAAGAAGGAAAGCAGAAGAAGAAGAGAGAGAGAGAACCTGAAGAAAAGAAGGAAAGCTAAAGAAGAAAGGCTTTGGGAAGCCTTGTGCTTGATGAACACTTAGCAATCTGATTTGAGAAACTATCATTTGATTACTGTAGCATTCAAGCTACTATTTATTTATTTGATATGATTAAGATCTGATATGCATGTTTGACTAGGGCTAATAATTGGTGATCTAAATCACCATTATTTTTTCTTAGATTTCTTTTTATCATAGTGAACTTTTGAAATATTCTTAGTATTGAATATCATTTGAGTATATTATTATTCATTGGATATCTCTTTTGTGCTTCGATTATAGTGCTCATTTATATGCAATTAAAGATTAGCACGTGAATTTCATATTTGTTCCCTGTGTTTGACCTTAGACTTCAATTTAGAGTTTGAGTAATAAATTTTATTTGTTTGAGAGCTATTTATAGACTATACTACAACACAATTTCCTAAAACTCAACAAAAGTTTTGACAAACACTAGCCTAATACAACACTTAGCTTTAGACTCCCAACCTCAGTCAAGTCTTACCAACCATCGCGATGCAAACCCATTAATTGAGTTGCTCTTTTTTTACGTTATTTAGTATCATAAAATTTATTCTCCTACTCACCTCAGTGATCAAATTCTAGGAATCATCCCACTATTCCAGAGAAGATTGAGAAGTATCATTTCCTTTGGATTCTCGCTTGATAGTCTCACCCTAACAAGTAGAGAGGTTAGCAAGTCTATTGATCCTCTAGAAAGGCATGCCCGTTCTCGACATGTCGTGAACATTGTAACGACTCAAGTCCCACCAACAGAGTAAACTTGATGAGACCTGAAACCTCAAATACGAAATAACATCTAACTCTCAACAGGTTCATAATCATTGATGGGAATACCATCATGAGCCATAACTAACTCAATTTGGTCGGATAATGTTGGTAAAAGCTCCAACATAACCTCAGGGGGTCCTAAGTGCTTAATATTCTATTTTGAGAAGAAAAGATGAAAACATGGTTATTTCTATAATTTTACCATCTTATCACAAATACAGAATAGCCACGGGGTATTTCAGGGGTTTATTAAAGGTTATATGGTCATTAATGTCTAATAAATGGGTGCATGTAGATAGAAATAGGTTTTCACGTGCTTTGAGAATTAAATGACATTTGAAATCCTAAAAATAGATCTGCTTAATTCACTAAGGTTCTGGTCAGGATAAAATTCACCTAAACCCTCTAAAAATCACATAAAAATATTCTTTAGGGTTTGGCATCCTTGATTTAACCATCTGGATCCATTTTGACCTAAAATAGAGTCTCAGACAGATAGTTATCCTAATTTGGGTTTCTGCATAATTTACCCAGTCAAACTTGGTCAAAACCTAAATCTAGCTTCACCATCAGATTCCATGAGCCCAAATTAGGTTTGAACCAAAATTTGGGCCCAATCAGAGATCTTGACCTCCGCAATTTGCATTTTGGTATACTTTGACTCTTTTCTCTCGCACACATGTCCCTAACTTTTGAATTCGTTGCAAATTGCCCCCTAACTTCTTCATCTTCTTTGCAGAATGGTCCTTACCGCCATTGGAGGTCAACCAACCTCCAGGAGAGCTTTGACCAGACCAAATCCTACTCTAATTGCAATCAAATCTCACCAAACTTGGTGGGATTGATGTTCACACTTAGACAAACTTATTGGGACAGATCCTAACTCCTAAAACTCATTGATTTGTGTGTACGAACGCATTGAATCAATGGGTGTTTCTTGATTTCTTAAAGAGCTCATCTGAGCTCGTTCCTAATCTAGAGCCCTCTTTGGAGCTCTATTTAAACCCTAAAACCCCTACCTTACCTCCTTAGCAAGTTCTGGTTAGAGAAAACCTTCTCTCTTCCATCTTTGGCCACCTCCGCAGCTTGCTCCGGTGATTGCACAGCAAAAATACACCAATAAATATTCCATCTTATGTTATTTCCTAGCACTGCCATTGCATATTAGGTAGCTATAGTTGCATTTGTAAAATTGACACATGCATGCATTTATTTGAGAGGGGAGGATAAAGTGAATAATTGGCCATGTAAATAACATCTTCCTCAAGTACTGCCTCACAATTTCACCATCCTCATTTTTTATTTTGACTTTGAATTTCTTCTCCTTCGTGCGGCTTAGCGCATGGGCATGCTCATCTTCATGCCATTCCTCTGCCAACTGCATGGCTGGACTTGCTCTGCCTGCAGCATGGCTGGGGCAGGCGTCTTCTTCTTTAAAAAGCCCTGCCCTCTTCCTTGCGAGGGGAGCCTGGAACACAAACACCAGCAACCACCTTCGTCCAGGCCATCTTCCTCCCCTCTTCCCCTCCATACGCCGTAGCTCTTCCACTGAAGAGACACACTGCGGGTAGGAGCAGGCTCACAGTGGTCCCACGACCACCACTGTGAGTCCCACCACCACCTAGCTCCTCCGAGAGTAGGTGAGCGTGGTGGTTTCATTCTCTGTTTCCATCGCTGAAGCCCTCCCTGCCATTGCCGAAGCTCCAAGCTCCAGAGCTCCAACAGCAGCACGGCAGCCAGCAGCAGCACACGCGCCTGCGCGCACGCCAGCGACCTCCGCAAGCCCTTTTCGTGCACGTAGGCACCTTCCAGCGCACCCGCGCACGCAGAACCAGCCGCAACAGGTTGGCCATTGTAACGACCCGATTCCCGAGTCCCTAGAGACACGAGAACCGGACCGACTCGACTAATCCCAAGACCTAGTCGTCCAACGAGGAAGTAACCAAAAGACAGTAAAATAAACCACATTCAGCATGAATATAACTAACAGTAAGAAAGTACAGCAGTAAGGAAAGAAACTACTACAGTAGGTACCACCACAACAGTAAAACAACATTTATCATATAACAAGAACTGCAGGTAAAGAAGGTACAGCGGAAACAAAAACTACTCACTAGAACGAAAACAAAAGAGGTACAAAAGGCTGTGGTAACTCTACTGGACCCTACTCGGCCCAGCGTCCTCTGCAGCCGCCGACCCTGGCTGCTCAACACCTGGTCCTGAAAAAGGTAACGAGTGTAACACGTCAGCAAACGCTGAGTAGAGTGGCAAACTAACTAAAGGCAACAGTAGAGTGTACAGTAGCTGTTATGTTCTATTACTTCCTTTATTCACATCTTTCAATTTTTCTCACTATTTCATTTATTTCTCAGATCCTTTACTTGATCTCGAATGTCCTCGTGGGAACGATCTTGATTGCAGTCTTTTCCAAAAGTAGAAGTAGCACGTGGTGCTCTCCTGGCCGGGAGAGTCCCCCGTGGTGATCCTACCCTCAGTCAACCACCCCAAGGTCACTGACAGACGTAACGGTGACTACGGCACGCGCGATAAACGCACAGGTAGCTAGCCCGCACTGGCACGCGGTCAGTCGTTTCCGTTAACGGGTGCGCCCAAAGCACAGCACGGAACCAGGGCAGAGCCCTCTCAGTAACAGGGGTCCAACCCCTCCACAGTAACCAAACCGAGGCCTTGCCCCTCCACAGTCCGCGCACCCTCGCCTGACTACCCTGGTTTGCCCTAGTGGGCCTAACAAGTCAGTGAAGGAGGCTAGCAGAACCCCGGGGCCCGTGGGGTAGCTAGTACTCTCCTAACACTACTAGCTCTCCTCGGTACTACGTACACGAGGGCCAACAAGTCAGTACAGAGCGGCCAATCCTAACCCCGGGTCCCTGGGGCGGCTGGCCCCACTCTGCACTAAACAGGTACAGGCACTTCCCTTGGTACTACGTACCCAAGAGACAGTACAAACTACATCTCAGTTCCATTCCTTTTTCTTTCCAGGAGTTCCACTCCTAATTCCCCGTAGGGTTCCAGCTCTTTATCTCAGAACATCATATGTTTCACTTTCCAGATTCACGTTCTCAAAATACACGATCTCAAACATGTTTCTTTATTCATAACAGGCAGCTGTTAATTCAAATTACAGGCAGCTTTATATTCCTTTCCATTTTTCCAAGACTGCAGTATTATACATTCCACTAGTTTTTCCATCCTAAGATTCATGCCACATCCTAGGATCTAGCATACAACTAGTTTTCCAGCCCTAGGATTCATGCATCACCTAGGAGCTATCATTCCATACATTTCTCATTCCTAGGATTCATGCAATGTCCTAGATTCTAGTTATAGTTCCATACTTTAACAGATTTTAAAAATAACTTAAGCCACTCTACCAGGTACAGCGGGAGTAATGGGGGCGTGATCGGGAATCCTGCGTGCCTCCGCGACTCTCAAGACTGCAACCGAACGAGGTCCTATCACAAGGATCAAACACAAGGAGTATCTCAAACAGTGTATAGCTACTGTAGACGGGTAGAGGAATTAATTCTGAAATGAACGCAACTCGAATCGCGGAAAACGGAGCCCAAACGGGCCCTAAACGGGTCGAGAAAGACGATACTGTGCAAAATCAGACGTCTGGAACTCCTTCCAGACGTCTTAAACGGTGGATCAGAGAATTACCTGTTCAGCGTGGTTTCCCAGACGTCCAGAAGTCTGCGGGGACGTCTGTCCTATACCCTAGACGTCCGATGGTCCACACGGACGTCTGTAGGTCACCCCCGCCGTCTGGTACAACTTCCAGACGTCTGATTCGCAAAGGATGGCGAATCAGCGAACCTGCGCACAGCCAACCCCCTCCCTCAGTACGGTCAGTCGACAAGAAGGAAGAAGAAAGCGGAAACTCACCTTTCAGACGTCTGTATGATCTTACAGACGTTGACCTTGCCGTCTGGCTATCAACCCAGACATTTGATTCTGGAAATTTTTCCAGAATCAGAACCCTGCTCGGCCTCCGCTCGCGACGCCGCCCGCGTCGCACCTCGCGCGTCTGCTGCTCAGCCCGCAGCAGGTCCCTCTCCGCGTCGCTCCTCGCCCCCTGCGCCCTCCGTCGGCCGGCCAAGCCGCTCTGGCGAGCTCGCCCTCACGGCAGAGCTCCGCCCTCGCACGCCGCACCTCCGTGCTCACTGCGGCCGCCGCTGCCGCCCTCGCGTCCGCTCGCTCTCGCGCACAGGAAGGAGAAGAAGGAGGAGACGGTGGAGACGGGAGGGGAGGCGCGCCCCTTTTAACGCCGCGCGGAGAGGAGAGAGAGAAGGCGGCAGGCCGCCTGCAGCCGCAGAGAAAAGAGGGAATATGCGGTCTGCGCGCTCAGGCGCGCAGGCGACTCGCGTGTGTCGAAAATAATGGATTTCCAGACGTCTTGAAACTATCCCAGACGTCTTATCAGACGTCTGGTTGTGATCCCAGACGTCTTGTCCGACGTCTGAGCCACCTCCCAGACGTCTTAAAATACGTCTGGGGCACACATTCGTTACAATATAACAAACTCAAAAGAAGTTTTGTCCCCGAAACTTGCGCCAACTAGGGTGCGGGAAAAAGATGTCCAAATAACCATAACAAACTCAAAGAGGACCGAAGCCGGTCCGAAAAGATGTACCCGCGAAAAGCTCTGGGTACCGCTCCCGCATTGCCGCCTCAGGCTCCCAGGTAGCCTCCTCGTACCGCTGGCTCCTCCACAAAACCTTTACCAGGGGTACTTGCTTTCGTCTCAACCTGCGGACGGCTCGGTCTAGGATCTGCACTGGCCGCTCGGGGTAGGTCAGGTCGTCGCTCACCTCAACGCTCTCGTCACTCAGTACGTGGCTGGGATCGGCTACGTACTTCCTGAGGTTGGACACGTGGAACACGTCGTGCACACCAGAAAGCTGCGGGGGAAGGGCAAGTCTGTAAGCAACGGGTCCAACCCGCTCCAGGACCTCAAAGGGCCCCACGAACCTCGGCGCGAGCTTCCCTCTCACCCCAAACCGCTGTAAGCCCTTCATGGGCGAAACACGAAGGAAGACGTGGTCCCCAACCTCGAACTGCACCTCTCTGCGTCTGCGATCTGCGTAGTTCTTTTGTCTGCTCCTGACAGTGCGGAGTCGTCTGTGGATCTGCTCAACTACCTCCTGACTCTGCCGGATCAACCTGGGGCCAACCTCCCACTTGGTCCCCACCTCAACCCAACTCAAGGGTGCCGTGCATTTCCGTCCGTACAGAGCCTCGTAGGGAGCCATGCCGATGCTCGAGTGATAACGGTTGTTGTATGCAACTCCGCCAGGGGCAGGTGCTCCTCCCAAGAGCCCCTCCAGTCTAGTACACAGGCACGCAAAAGGTCCTCAAGTGTCTGTATCGTGCGTTCCGACTGTCCGTCCGTCTGGGGGTGGTAAGCCGTGCTAAACCTCAACCTCGTCCCCAAAGCCTGCTGAAACTCAGCCCAAAACTGGGACGTAAAGCGGGTATCCCAGTCGGATACGATCTCCCGCGGAACTCCGTGTAGTCGCACCACATCACGGATATACCTCTCTGCCAACTGTGCTGGTCCCAAAGTGACTCGGATCGGCAAGAATCGTGCCGTCTTCGTCAATCTATCCACTATTACCTAGACTGCGTCGTGTCCTCGCTGGGTAACAGGTAAGCCCACCACCAAGTCCATGGTGATGCTCTCCCACTTCCACTCTGGCACTGGAAGCGGCTGAAGCGGCCCTGCAGGCCTCTGATGCTCGGCTTTCACCTGCTGGCACACTAAGCACTGCTGCACGAACTCACCCACATCCCGCTTCATCCCTCTCCACCAGAACTCGCGTCTCAAGTCATGGTACATTTTCGTGTTTCCGGGATGTATGGTGAATCTGGAATCGTGTGCCTCAGTCAGGAGCTCTCTCAACAGCTCCTCGTCTCTGGGGACGCACAACCGTCCCCTCAAGCATAACACCTGGTCTGTGAAAGAGAAGTCCCCTGGGTCCCCTGATAGTACTCTGTCGCGCAAAGACTGCAAGTACGGATCGGCCATCTGTCCCGTGATGATGCGGTCTATCAACTCTGGCCTGGTCTGCCATGTCACCGTCACTGCCCCACAGTACCCTTGTAACTCTAGAGGTCGCCAACTGCCCACCTCCTCCAAAAGGCTCCAACTCTGTAACTGTAGACTGGCCAAGCGTGCGGGCGCCTTACGGCTCAAGGCGTCAGCTACCACATTGGCCTTTCCCGGTGGTAGGAGATGCTGCAGTCGTAGTCCTTCAGGAGCTCCAACCAACGTCTCTGTCTCATGTTGAGCTCCTTCTGGTCAAAAAGATATCTGAGGCTCTTGTGATCTGTAAAAATCTCGAAGGTCTCACCGTACAAGTAGTGCCTCCATGTCTTCAGCATGAAGACAACAGCTGCCAACTCTAGATCGTGGGTAGGGTAGGTATGCTCATGGGGCTTCAGTTGCCGCGAAGCGTAAGCGACCACGTGACCCCTCTGCATGAGCACACCTCCTAACCCCTGCAAGGAAGCGTCCGTGTACACAACGAACCCGCCACTACTGTCAGGGATGGTGAGCACGGGAGCCGAGGTCAACCTCTCCTTCAGCTCCAGAAAACACGCCTCACAGGCGTCTGTCCAAGCGAAAGGCACATCCTTCCGGGTCAACTGTGTCATAGGACGCGCAATCTGTGAAAATCCTCTGATGAACCGTCTGTAGTAACCTGCCAGTCCCAGGAAACTGCGAATCTCAGTGACTGAACGCGGTCTCTCCCACCTGAGCATTGCCTCGACCTTGGCGGGGTCCACCGCCAGGCCGTCTCCAGAGATCACATGACCCAAAAAGGTCACCTCCCTCAACCAGAACTCGCACTTGCTGTATTTGGCGTACAGCCTGCGTCGTCTCAGAGTGTCCAGAACCATCCGCAAGTGTTGTCCGTGCTGCGTCCGATCTCTAGAATAGATGAGTACATTATCTATGAAAACCACCACAAACTGGTCCAAGTACGGTCTAAACACCCGGTTCATCAGGTCCATGAAAGCAGCGGGGGCATTGGTCAGCCCAAACGGCATGACCAAAAACTCGTAGTGTCCGTACCGGGTGCGGAAAGCTGTCTTGGAGACGTCGGTCTCCCTGATCCTCAACTGGTGGTATCCAGACCTCAAGTCGATCTTGGAAAACACCGTGGCACCCCACAACTGGTCAAACAAATCGTCGATCCTCGGCAGCGGATATCTGTTCTTGATGGTGACCCTATTCAGCTGTCGGTAGTCCACACAAAGGCGTAGGGTCCCATCCTTCTTCTTCACAAACAGTACCGGGGCTCCCCAGGGAGACGCACTGGGCCTCACGAAACCTTTCTCCAAAAGGTCCTGCAATTGGGACTTGAGCTCTCGCAGCTCAAGCGGTGCCATTTTGTATGGCGCGGTGGAGATGGGGCTGGTCCCTGGTACTAGTGAGATCTCAAACTCGATCTCACGCTCGGGCGGTAGTCCTGGTAACTCGTCTGGAAACACGTCGGGGTACTCTCTGACCACCGGAATGCTCTGGAAGTCTGCCACGGGGCTGTGCTCTGCCACCACACAAGCTAGGAAGCCCTCACACCCCTGGCTCAAAAGTCTCACCGCCCGAAGTGCCAAAATGCACCTGAAACCTCCGTCCACTGGCTGCCCGTGAAACTCGAAAGAAGGCAACTCCGGAATGGAGAAGACAATCTTCCTCTCAAAACAGTCTACCAAGGCGTGGTAAGCGGACAGCCAATCCATCCCCAGAATCACTCCAAAGTCCTCCATCTGTATCATAATCAGGTCAGCTGGCAGGCTATGTCCCCCGATGCTGACCCCGCAACCCGTGTACACCTCCTCAGCTACAAACAGCTGACCACTCGGACCTCTGATTACGAACGGATTCTCTAACAGTGTATAATCCTGGTCCAAACTAACTGCGAAACTGGCTGCGACAAACGAGTGCGTAGCGTCGGAATCGAAAAGCGTGTAAACGAGTCTGCCAGAAACTGAAACCATACCTGCTACCACGGATCCCGATGCTCTGGCGTCCCTGTGTGTTAGGGCGTTGATACGCCCCTCAGCCCTAGGTGCGGACGAAGCAGCCACACTCTGCGTCGGACGGGTAGGTGCTGGCCGGTACCCTCCTCGCGACTGCTGTCCTCCTCCTCGTGCCTGGGGACCGCGGCCTCCTACGTGCCCTCCAGTGCTCTGCACGGGAAGTATCTGCTGACCTCCTGCCCTAGATGGGCAGTCCCTCCTGACGTGGCCCGGCTGGCCACACTGGTAGCAGAGGGGAACCCGACTCCCGCCCTCAGTGAGTCCCTGCTGTCGGCTAGGCGGGGGTCCGGTGCTGGCGACTGGCCCCTGTCGAGGGCCCCCAAAGGCCACTGATGGCCCTGCACAATGTGATGGCTCTCCTGCGGACGCCACGTGTCTCCGTTGAGTTCTCCTAACACGCCTGGTGTGGCGGCGGAAATCTCGTTCCACCACTAACTCCCCTGTCGTACGCTCGGAAGGGGGAGGGGGGTGGCGACGTGGGTGGAAGCTGAAATTCTTCTCGAACCACCTCTCGAATCAGTTGGACGAGGTCCCGAGACGGTATACTCAGGAGAAGAGGAGGGGTAGTATGTATTCCAAGCCCGACACATCTGTCCCCCGGGCCCTGACCTCGGCCGCGCCTGCGGCCCACCCTCCTAGCTCCACGACGCGGCATCTCCTACAATGGAAACGCGAAACAAAATGAAAAGCGTCAAAACAGACGGTACCTAATGAAACTTCTAAGAGCTCATGTCAAGAGGTATGTTGTGGTGCTACTCTAGTTATAACATGTGAATTGGTTATTTTCCAGTCAGTTGATTCACTTCTCGGGACGACCTTGCTCTGATACCATCTTGTAACGACCCGATTCCCGAGTCCCTACGAGACACGAGAACCGGACCGACTCGACTAATCCCAAGACCTAGTCATCCAACGAGGAAGTAACCAAAAGATAGTAAAATAAACCACATTCAGCATGAATATAACTAACAGTAAGAAAGTACGACAGTAAGGAAAGAAACTACTACAGTAGGTACCACCACAACAGTAAAACAACATTTATCATATAACAAGAACTGCAGGTAAAGAAGGTACAGCGGAAACAAAAACTACTCAGCGGAAACAAAAACTACTCACTAGAACGAAAACAAAAGAGGTACAAAAGGCTGTGGTAACTCTACTGGACCCTACTCGGCCCAGCGTCCTCTGCAGCCGCCGACCCTGGCTGCTCAACACCTGGTCCTGAAAAAGGTAACGAGTGTAACACGTCAGCAAACGTTGAGTAGAGTGGCAAACTAACTAAAGGCAACAGTAGAGTGTACAGTAGCTGTTATGTTCTATTACTTCCTTTATTCACATCTTTCAATTTTTCTCACTATTTCATTTATTTCTCAGATCCTTTACTTGATCTCGAATGTCCTCGTGGGAACGATCTTGATTGCAGTCTTTTCCAAAAGTAGAAGTAGCACGTGGTGCACTCCTGGCCGGGAGAGTCCCCCGTGGTGATCCTACCCTCAGTCAACCACCCCAAGGTCACTGACAGACGTAACGGTGACTACGGCACGCGCGATAAACGCACAGGTAGCTAGCCCGCACTGGCACGCGGTCAGTCGTTTCCGTTAACGGGTGCGCCCAAAGCACAGCACGGAACCAGGGCAGAGCCCTCTCAGTAACAGGGGTCCAACCCCTCCACAGTAACCAAACCGGGGCCTTGCCCCTCCACAGTCTGCGCACCCTCGCCTGACTACCCTGGTTTGCCCTAGTGGGCCTAACAAGTCGGTGAAGGAGGCTAGCAGAACCCCGGGGCCCGTGGGGTAGCTAGTACTCTCCTAACACTACTATCTCTCCTCGGTACTACGTACACGAGGGCCAACAAGTCGGTACAGAGCGGCCAATCCTAACCCCGGGTCCCTGGGGCGGCTGGCCCCACTCTGCACTAAACAGGTACAGGCACTTCCCTTGGTACTGCGTACCCAAGAGACAGTACAAACTACATCTCAGTTCCATTCCTTTTTCTTTCCAGGAGTTCCACTCCTAATTCCCCGTAGGGTTCCAGCTCTTTATCTCAGAACATCATATGTTTCACTTTCCAGATTCACGTTCTCAAAATCCATGATCTCAAACATGTTTCTTTATTCATAACAGGCAGCTGTTAATTCAAATTACAGGCAGCTTTATATTCCTTTCCATTTTTCCAAGACTGCAGTATTATACATTCCACTAGTTTTTCCATCCTAAGATTCATGCCACATCCTAGGATCTAGCATACAACTAGTTTTCCAGCCCTAGGATTCATGCATCACCTAGGAGCTATCATTCCATACATTTCTCATTCCTAGGATTCATGCAATGTCCTAGATTCTAGTTATAGTTCCATACTTTAACAGATTTTAAAAATAACTTAAGCCACTCTACCAGGTACAACGGGAGTAATGGGGGCGTGATCGGGAATCCTGCGTGCCTCCGCGACTCTCAAGACTGCAACCGAACGAGGTCCTATCACAAGGATCAAACACAAGGAGTGTCTCAAAACAGTGTATAGCTACTGTAGACGGGTAGAGGAATTAATTCTGAAATGAACGCAACTCGAATCGCGGAAAACGAAGCCCAAACGTGCCCTAAACGGGTCGAGAAAGATGATACTGTGCAAAATCAGACGTCTGGAACTCCTTCCAGACGTCTTAAACGGTGGATCAGAGAATTACCTGTTCAGCGTGGTTTCCCAGACGTCCATAAGTCTGCGGGGACGTCTGTCCTATACCCCAGACGTCCGATGGTCCACACGGACGTCTGTAGGTCACCCCCGCCGTCTGGTACAACTTCCAGACGTCTGATTCGCAAAGGATGGCGAATCAGCTAACCTGCGCACAGCCAACCCCCCTCCCTCAGTACGGTCAGTCGACAAGAAGGAAGAAGAAAGCGGAAACTCACCTTTCAGACGTCTGTATGATCTTACAGACGTCGACCTTGCCATCTGGCTATCAACCCAGACGTCTGATTCTGGAAATTTTTCCAGAATCAGAACCCTGCTCGGCCTCCGCTTGAGACGCCGCCCGCGTCGCACCTTGCGCGTCTGCTGCTCAGCCCGCAGCAGGTCCCTCTCCGCGTCGCTCCGCGCCCCCTACACCCTACGTCGGCCGGCCAAGCCGCTCCGGCGAGCTCGCCCTCACGGCAGAGCTCCGCCCTCGCACGCCGCACCTCCGCGCTCATTGCGGCCGCCGCTGCCGCCCTCGCGTCCGCTCGCTCTCGCGCACAGGAAGGAGAAGAAGGAGGAGACGGTGGAGACGGGAGGGGAGGCGCGCCCCTTTTAACGCCGCACGGAGAGGAGAGAGAGAAGGCGGCAGGCCGCCTGCAGCCGCAGAGAAAAGAGGGAATATGCGGTCTGCACGCTCAGGCGCGCAGGCGACTCGCGTGTGTCGAAAATAACGGATTTGCAGACGTCTTGAAACTATCCCAGACGTCTTATCAGACGTCTGGTTGTGATCCCAGACATCTTGTCCGACGTCTGAGCCACCTCCCAGACGTCTTAAAATACGTCTGGGGCACACATTCGTTACAGCCATCGTGTGCGGCACTGTAGCTACTGTTCACGCCCCTCAGCACGACACTGTAGCTACAGTGCGGTGACCGGAGAGCTTCTCACTTATCCGGTCACCGCGCACTCTATCTCCTCGCCGCTACCGCCTCCAGCCAGTCGCCCGCTCCAATGCCTGCACCCACGCCCGCGTTTGCGCCCGCAGCGCGGTGCGCTGCGTTGCACTATCTTGCCCTCGTGCTCCCTCTAGCACGCGTGCGTGCCCTTTGTGCCCACGCCTGCATCCTTGCTCCCGCGCCATAAGACGACGCTTGCGTCCGCTAGACGGCTTAAATGCCCGCCCTCTCTCACACTCTTCTCCAGCAGACACTCCCTCACCCTTACACACACACACACTCATACACACACACACACTTGTACACACTCACACACTCACTTGTACACACCTATACATACATATATATATATATATATATAGATATATATTTATATATATATATACATATATATAATATATATATATATACATATATCTAATATATATATATACATATATATAATATATATATATACATATATATAATATATATATATGCATATATATAATATATATATATATATATATATATACATATCTATATATGTCTATATAAATAGATACTTATGCAAATATATCTATATACATATATCTATATACATATATTACTATATATATATATATATCTATATCTATATAGTTAAATATATATACATATATATCTAGCTATAAATATATATATATACTCATATATATGTTTACATATCTATATATACATAACTACATATACACCTATATAGTTACAACCCTATCTATATATACATATAAATATATATTTACATATCTATATATTTTTACATTCATATCACCTACCTGTATCTATACGCACTAGTCACTCCACGCATTATATTGCGGGAATATCTGCACCAGTTGCTGATATTCCCCGATACCCGTGTAAAGAAAGCGCCTCCGCACACACTTCCACACATCCATCCTACACTCTACGCGGCACTCGTCTTGTTGGTTGCGTCTTCCTAGATGTGGACCAACTCGACATTGTGCTACACGCTATTTCCACCTCCACCCCCACCCCTATATATATAATATATATATATATACAGACTATATTTATTTCTCTACAAACAACCTATCTTTTTTTTTGTTTCCTGCTATTAAAAAGATAAAAAAAGTGTAAAAGATAAAAGATAATCCGTGTCTTGCAGGTACTTGGTCTTGCGAATAGCAGGATCAGTTTTTGGAAACCCTAAGTTGGCTCAAAGCCAAGAACAATTTGGCTCGAAGCCAAGGACTTGATTTTGAGGGTGTACCTCAAGGACAAAATTATCAGCAAAAAAAAAATCTTAAATAGAAAAAAACCAAAAACATAATAAACGCACGGAAGAGATTTGTTGTAGGAAAGGCGTAGAAACTTCTTCACCTTTAATCCCCGCCTCCCTAAGATCGACCCTGGGCCTAAAAGTGACGAAGATAAAATTAAGTAGGCCAGGTTAAAAATTTTGTAAAAAGATGGTTAGGCTCGATTTAGGTTAACCACTATACTCAATTCAGCGATAATTTCATCATATTAACAAGACCTGTTCGAGTCCTGACACATCCCTTTTTCTAGTGCCGTTGCCGGGGAGGTACGCATTGAGGTAAGCTTCTACTCCATTCCTTTGATTTTCTTTTCTCACACCCTTCTCTTCATGGGTGTTTTTGTTTGTTGGTGTGCAGGAAAACCAGTTGCAAGGAGACAAGCAGAGGAAGTCGGAGACGTGGGTAGATCCAAGGTAGGAACGAGAGCGTGAAGTTGCCGGCGCCGCACTGGAGCTTCGCCCACGTTGCTGAAAAGGTAGGTCTCTCTCTTAGCAACTTAGGTCAACTTGTCACCATAATAAAAAATAAAAACCTAAAAAAAACTCCTTGGGATTTCTTGGGGCAAGTGGATTAAAAATCACTTGTTTGATTGTTTGCCATCACTCCCACCACCCCGAGATTTCCCTCCAAACTTCACATAGCGAAGATCCAAGAATCTTGATTCTTGAATCTTTCATCGTGTGAAGTATTCTTTGAGGCAACATTAAATAGATTGATTGCCATCCCTCCTTGCCTCATTTATTCGCAATTCGGGATCAAATTTTTGGTGGGGAGACTTGGAATTGAGTTGATTCCAACCCCACCATGACCTTTCACATTCCTTAGATTTGATCCTGAATACTTCAACCCCAACATTTTGATTTTCCCTTTACATTATCTTGTGGTTGAGCCTTGTGTGTGGAACATTATTTTGGTGATTGGGAGCACTTGAATTGAAGTGCTTTGGCTCCTGAAATGGTCTGGGACAACCGGGTTTTATTGTTATAACATTGTAGTATAGCCAGTTATTACCAACATTTCAAATATATAAATTTTTTTACTCGGAAAATAAAAGAGTTCCCGAGGTCGAACTCAGGGAGCAAGTTGTATTCTAGAGATATACATGTTTCTTTTACAAAAAATAAAGAAAGAGAGAGGGAAAGAATTTGTTGTTCTCTTTGTTTTCTCCTCGTGATGTTCTTCTTTATTCTGTAGAGGTGATGCTCCTCTTTCTTTCTTCAGATCTCCTTCTTCTTCTTCCTTGGTTTCTGTCTTGGCCTCTCTTCTTCTTTTTCTGCAGTCTCTTCTGTGAAGGTTTCTTCTTCCTTGGCTCTGCTGTACTTCTTCTCTGCAGCCTTTCCTCTTCTTCTGCCTTGCTCAGCCTCTTCTTTAGAGTTTCTTCTTGTTTCTCCTCCCTGCGGCTAAGTGTCAGCTTCTTCTTTTCTTTTTCAGCCAGGGACGTCACCCCTCCTTCTTTCTTCTTTTCCCTTCAGGCCGTCGTCTGATTTCCAAATCAGACGACTTAAACTACCTGTTGCTACAGTCAGCTTCCTTCTTCTTCCGCGGGTCTTCTTCTTCGCCTGTGCCTGCACACTTCAGAGTTTTTCGTCAGAGGCAAAACCTACTCTACCCTCCCCCCCCCGCGTCTCTCTCTCTCTCTGAAACCACTCTTGGGAAAGCTCTCCCAGAGCTGCCGGGTAACCGGGTTCGGGTCAGGCCCGGGTCCAGGCCCACCGGCGTGCGTGGTGGGCGAGGAGTGCAGGTCAGTCTTAAGTCGGGTCGGGTCGGGTCAGGTCCGCGGGGCGTGAGCGCGGACGAGACCGGGTAACCGGGCGGGTGAAGGGGACCTCACCCCGTGTGCTGAGGCAGTAAGCCTTCAGCACTTTTGCATCTTATATCGCTGCGCCTCTTCAGGCTTTTCCGAGGTGGGACTAAATGTCCCACCTCAATTGCGCACCCGCAGTGGGGAAATCAGCAGGAGATTGCGGCGTCACGCGAAGCCTTCTGCCTTAGCTGCGAGCCTGGTGTTTTGTCGAAACGCCTCGCAAGGCCTGGGAGTTGAATCTGGGCGTGGCGCTGAGCGTGGCGCGCCTGTAGCTGCAGGCGGAAGCAGTTCCTCCTGCACGGCAATGGCGGCGGAGGTCGGGTGACCTGTTCACAAGAAAACGGCCTCCCAGCCTAATCAGAAAGTGCCAGGAGCTTCGCCAAGGTGCGGCGAAGCTCGTGTGGGTGGTGGCGAGGCGCGGGGTGGCGTGCAAGGGCTGCCCTAGGTCGGACTGTGGGTCGGAGGATGGGTTTGTTGGGGGAAGCGTTACGGAGGTGTGGAGTGGCAGTGAGGGGGTGGGGGGTGCTCAGTGTGATGAGGCGGAGGTTCGGTGAGGGTCGGCGAGGTGTGTGAGGCTGTGGAGCGATGGGAGCATCTCGCCGGAGGGTGGCCGGAGACGAAGGGGGTGACAATGGTCAGGGTCGGTCGAGGGCTTAATTGAATAAATTGAAAGCGGGGAAAGAAAGAGGAGAAGAAGGGGAGTAGCTCTAGCTTACTTGCAGGGACGAAGGGGGAGGAACAGGGCGACAGTCGTATCGACTGTCGCCGGAGAAGACGATGCTCAGGGAAAGGGGCGGCGGCGAGCAGAGAGCCGGAGAGGCGCCAGCTGGGTGCGGCGTGGCGCGGGAAGAGCAGGGGAGGAAGTCTCTGCTGCTGGTATTGCGGCAGAGCGAAGAGGTGGAGGGGGAGGAAACCGCCGGAGTTGGTGAGCGTCTGCCGGAGGGAGAAGAGAGGAAAGTTGAGGATTTTCTCCGTCAGATCCAGGCTGCCCCGGTCGGTGGAGCAACGGGGGGTATTTATAGGGATCAAACAGGGAGGAAGGCGGAGGGAGACGACGTGTCTCCCTCGCCGGAGGATGGCCGGAAACAAGAACCCATACCGTCCGTGCGTTCGCACGGCCGATATGGTGGGTTACAACGACCAGGGGGGTGTCCCTGCGACGGCTGACGACGCAGGGCACCCCCGGTTTACTTGCCAGGTCCCCCACCTCACCCTGCGCGGCGCCATGCTCCGCGCAAGGTCGCCGGAGCATGGTGCTGGCAGGTTTTGCAGGGGGGACCTGATCGCAAAGAACGAAGGAGAGTTAGGGGCCAAAATGCGAGGGTTCAAAAGTTGAGGGCCAAAGAGTAAATATATGAGGACCAAAGTGTAAAGTCGGGCAAGGAGGTTTCTTCTTAGGCTCAAGTTTTTATACATGACTAATTAGGACCTAACGAATCTGATGGTGAATTTCATTTCTATATTAAACCTTGTTTGACCGGTCAATTTACGCAAAAACCCAAATTAAGTTATTAATTGGGCATGGTTCTCAATGTAGGTCAAAATGGGTTCTGAAGGCCAAATTGAAGGTTCTAAACCCTAGAGATTATTTTTCTATGAATTTTAGAGGGTTTATTCTATTTTTACTTTGCCTCGAACCTTGTGAATTGAAGTGGGTTGTTTTAGGGTTACAGATTATCATTTAGTTTCTTGGAATTGCTGTAGCCCTCGCTAGATCATTTCATCCCACTTTTATTCTTATTAAGCTGCTTTGACCTATGTTTGGGCCCTGAATTATCCTGTATGCAGATTATACTGGTAAAATTGCATTTTTACCCCTTATGACTTGTTTTCTTCTTAAACTCAGAATTCTCTGAGTTAAGCCTTTCCTTGAGATATGTAGGAGCTTTTATCCTTTGTATTAGGTCAAAATGAGCTAGTTATGGCTCATGATGAGGTTCTCATCATACCCCCATGCCTAGCTTTTGCTAGTCCCTTAGCAAAAACTTAAGGTTTCAACCCTTGTTCTAGACCATGAAATTTTTAATAGTTTTAGATAAGTGCCTTTTTTATTTGAGCATAGATTAGGTTAGAATGCTGACCATAGGCCTAAAAGGTACTCTAGTACCAATTAAGATCCAAATCTGTCTAGCCTTAGCCTCAGTCTTTTAGCAAAGGTTTTTAAGGCCCACAAGAACTAACCTAAGGTTTATTGGACTTCGTGGTTAAAGCACCCGTGCTTGAAATGATTTTAGCCCTGGCTCAGTTCGCAGTGCGTTTTGTAAGAGAGAGATAGAAAGTTTTTCTGTTTGGAGAGTTTTCTCTCTCTTTTTCTTTTTAGTTCTAGCCTAGGATTGGCTTTTCAACACGGTCTGTATCAGATTCCTTGCTCCCATCATCAATCCTCAAGGGTTCCTGGCGATCGATGCTTCGAGATAGCACCGCCCATGGCAACCCCCGGAACCCTGGCTATTGAGATTTCGAGATAATCCCATCCATGGTATTCCGTGGCCGAATCCAGACCCTGGCAATTGACACTTCGAGATAATGCCATCCATGGAATCTGAACCAGCAGAGTGCTTACATGCCCCCAGTAGGATATGTAAATATCCTAAGAGACAAGCACTGAGGAGATGATATTTTGTTACGCATCTTCGAGGGGATTTCCCGCCTCTCCGCGCTGGGAACTCGTCCAAATCAACTTGTGTTGATCGGCCGCTCCTATTCTAGGTGTTCTTTTCAGAATTTTGCGACGCTTCTGCGTGATTCTGATTTTTACGCTTACTGAACCAGGCTGTGTGTGAGGTTAGGGTGCTTAGGTTACTGAGTCCCGTAAACCAAAAATTAGTTAACGAGGCCGAATACTCCCTAAGCCTTAGACCTAATACTTCAGCTTTTCATTTTCCTCAACCTCTTGAGGAGTGTCCAGATCTTAATGGGTACTAAGAGTCTATTCAAGAATGCCTAAGGTTTGCATTCTTTACTAATCTCATTGTGCACTTTTCTTGAATGAGGTCTAGAACTTAAGTTAATTCCTTAGTTCCTTACTAATGACTATCACTTTTTCTCATAATTTTGTGCTCCTTTTTCATTTTGTTTCTTTTCTCCTTCACAAAATTTCCTTCTCCTCTTTTCCTCTTATTCTTTTTCGAAAAATTTTTTAATTTTTATGGTGTTTTTGGCATATGTGAATTTTTTTGTTTGAAACCTTTTCTTACAAGTTTTGCACTTTCATACCCCCCCATGCCTAAGATTTGCAATGTCCTCATTGTAACCTAGGGGGTCTTAGTTCATTCCTTAAGACAGAAATTTGGATGAGTGGATGGGTCGGGTTGAATTTTTGCGGACGATTTCAAATCCCTGATGCAAACATCTGAGTTGGGGTCGGCTGTCTACAAGGGTGAACTTCGAGTGCTAAAAGGTGTCAGAACAAGTTTCAGGTTTACAAAGAGAATGACGGGCTGCCTCCCGTTAAGCGCTGAGTTTTACGCCATCGGCTGGGCGCAATAAGCTCAAAGGGAAAGGAGGATATAAGATGCCTCAGCCAAATCAGTAGAAGTTACATCAATGAACGGCTTGAGTCTCTGACCGTTCACGATGAAAGGTTCAGAATCGTGGCTGAGTGGACTGATTTCGATTGCTCCATTTCCAAAAACCTGTCGGACCAAATATGGTCCGACCCACTTAGATCTCAGTTTTCCTGGGAAGAGTTTGAGTCGGGCATCAAAGAGTAGGACCTTTTGACCAGGATGAAAGATCTTTCTCGAGATGTGTTTGTCGTGGAAGGCTTTAACCCGCTCCTTGTAGATTTGCGAGTTCTCGTACGCGTCTATGCGTAATTCATCGATCTCGCTGATTTGGAGTTTTCTGTGGGTCCCAGCCTTGGAAAGATCTAGATTACAGTTCCGTACTGCCCAATAGGCTTTATGCTCCAGTTCTACGGGAAGGTGGCATGCCTTTCCGTACACCAGTCTAAAGGGGGACATGCCCAATTGGGTCTTGTGGGCGGTCCTATAGGCCCACAATGCTTCCGGAAGTCGGGACGACCAGTCCTTCCTGTCAGGTCGAACAGTGACTTGCAGGATTTTCTTGATCTCCCGATTAGACAGCTCAGCTAGACCATTAGTTTGGGGGTGGTAAGGAGTAGAGATTCGGTGAGACACCCCGTATTTGGTCATCAGTGACCTAAACTGAGCATTTGTGAAATGGGTCCCCCCATCAGAGATTATTGCACGAGGAATCCCGAACCTTGAGAAAATGTGTTGGTGAATGAATTTGAGAATGATTTTGTGATCACAGGTTCGGGTCGGTATGGCTTCGATCCATTTGGACACGTAGTCCACAGCCAACAGAATGTATTCGAAACCATCCGAAACAGGAAAGGGGCCCATAAAATCAATCCCCCAAACATCAAAGATTTCGCATACTAGAATCGGTTGCATAGGCATCATGTCGCGATGGCTCATGTTGCCCAAAGTCTGGCAACGACTGCATGCCTTACAATGACTGTATGCGTCTTTGAACAGTGTGGGCCAGTAAAAGCCGCACTGGAGGACTTTTGATACGGTTTTATGTCCGGCAAAATGGCCACCGCATGCCTGGTCATGGCAGAAAGAGAGGATATTGTTGACTTCCCCTTCCGGGACACATCTCCGGATGATCTGATCGGCACCTATGCGGAAGAGGTACGGGTCTTCCCAGATGTAATACTTGGCATCGGAGCGTAATTTGTCTTTCTTGGCCTTCGGCCAATCGGACGGGATCTGATGAGATGCCAAGTAATTTACTATATTAGCAAACCATGGAAGGCTAGTACCAATAGTCAGCAGGTGCTCATCGGGAAAATGCTCAGTGATGGGTCCGGAAGGGTCAATTATTTCAGAAGGAAGACGGGACAAGTGATCAGCTACCACGTTTTGCTTTCCCGCTTTGTCGCGAATCTCAAGGTCAAATTCTTGCAACAGCAAGATCCATCGGATTAATCGAGGTTTTGCGTCCTTCTTCGCAAGGAGATGCCTCACAGCTGTGTGATCCGAGTATATGATGACATGGGAACCCAGAAGGTACGATCTGAACTTTTCTAGGGCAAATACTACAGCTAGCAGCTCTTTCTCAGTAACCGTATAGTTACGCTGAGCCTCATCGAGTGTTTTGCTGGCGTAGTAAATGACCACAGGTTTCTTGTCATTTTTCTGCCCCAAAACCGCTCCTACAGCGAAGTCGGATGCATCACACATGATCTCAAAGGGTTGAGACCAATCAGGGGACTGTAGGATCGGGGCTTGGGTGACTCGGTCACGCAAGATTTCAAATGCTTGAGTGCATTCCTTGGAGATTTCGAAGGGAACATCCTTGGAGAGAAGAGTGGTCAGGGGGCGTGTGATTTTTGAAAAATCAGGGATAAATCGTCGATAAAAACCGACATGCCCTAAAAAGGATCGGATGTCCCTGATCGAGCTAGGCATAGGAAGGTGAGAAATCAGATTAACCTTAGCTCGATCCACTTGGATACCTTTCTCCGAAATTGAGTGTCCCAGGACAATTCCCTCAGGCACCATGAAATGGCTCTTTTCCCAGGAAAGAACCAAATTCACATTGATGCACCGCCTGAGTATCTGGACCAAGTGTTGGAGGCAATCGTCGAATGATGCTCCGAAAACTGAAAAGTCATCCATGAAGACTTCCAGATAGTCACCTACCATATCTGAGAATATGGCAAGCATGCATCGCTGAAAAGTAGCGGGTGCATTGCAAAGACCGAAAGGCATCCTTCGGAAAGCGTATGTTCCGAAGGGGCAGGTGAACGTGGTCTTTTCTTGGTCCTCAGGATGGATTGCCACCTGGTTATAACCGGAGTACCTGTCAAGAAAGCAGAAGAACTTATTTCCCGCTAGTTTTTCGAGAATTTGATCAATGAAGGGTAGTGGGAAATGATCCTTCTTCGTGGAGGAATTGAGTCGACGGTAATCTATACAGACTCTCCACGAGTTGGCTAATCGGGTAGGAATGATTTCTCCGGTCTCAGTCGTTATAGTGGTGAGTCCTGCCTTCTTGGGCACGACCTGAATTGGGCTCACCCAACGACTATCGGAGATCGGGTAGATGATTCCGGCATCTAACCATTTGATGATCTCCTTTTTCACGACCTCCTGCAGATTGGGGTTTAAGCGTCTCTGCATTTCACGAGAAGGTCGTGTGCCCTCTTCTGAATAGATATGATGAGTACAATAAGAGGGACTTATTCCATTCAGATCATCGAGAGTCCATCCGATGGCTCTGCGATGTTGCTGGAGGACAATAATCAGACGGGATTCCTGTTCAGGACTGAGGTTGGAATTGATAATCACAGGAAAGGTCTGATTAGAACCCAAAAATACGTATTTCAAGTGAGCGGGAAGGGGTTTCAGTTCGAGGATGGGGTTTTCAGCAGCAGCGGGTGGTTCAGTATAGATGTGAGGTTCAAGGGTGGGAGTTACTGGGTTGTTCATATCTGTATTCAACTCCTCTGTTTGCGGGTCAAGATCCTTCTGTGGTTGATGAGGCATAATCGAGTCATTCTGGAGGTGTGATTCATCAACCAAAGTCTTGATGTCACAAATTTGTTCGATGACGCCGCAATTAATTCCTTGTTGGGCCTTAAATATATCAATTTTCAATGTTTGATCTCCAAACTTAAGCTCTATTTGGCCCTTCTCACAGCTGATGTTGGCTCTAGCAGTAGCCAAGAAAGGTCTCCCTAGAATGATTGGTGTATCCCTAGGGTTCTTAGGTGCATCCATATCTAAGACTATAAAGTCCACTGGAAAATAGAAATCCCGTACTCTCACGATAACATCTTCGAGAATCCCTTTTGGTGACTTTATAGATCGATCTGCTAATTGTAATGTCACCTCGGTTGGTTTCAGCTCAGATTCTTCTAGATGGTCAAGTAAGGATGTGGGTATCAGATTTATGGATGCACCCAAGTCTAACAATGCTCTATCAAATTGGGTGCCACCTATCTTACAGGAAATCAGGGGAGTTCCAGGATCTTTTGCCTTGGGTGGGAGTCTACTAAGGATTATAGAGCTGGCTTGCTCTGACAGAACAATTGGGCTCCCTCCCTTGGTTCGCGGCTTACGCTGGGGTGTACATATATTCTTTAGAAATCGTGCGTAAGCTGGTACGTGGCGGATTGCATCCATCAAGGGGATGTTTATGTGGACCTGCTCAAAGAGCTTGACCAGGTCCTCCTCAGGGGCCACGGGTTTGGTGGTCTTCTTTCCCTTGGTCAGGGCCTCGGGAAACGGGATCTTGGTTGGTTCTTCTAGGATAGGTCCAGGTTGTGGATCTGGAACAGCGGTACCTTGGATAACTATCCTAGGGTCATGGTTATCAGGCTGGGAGTGGTTTGGATAATGCGGGTCTTGAGTTGTCTTACCACTACGTGTTGTTACCGAATTTAATCCGGCCTGATTTTGGTTTGGGTTTGGTAGGAGGGGTGGCTGCTGCTGAAATCCCGCATAAGAAGTTGAGGCTTCCATCTCGTCTGGAGATGGAGCAGTAGGAGCCTGATAAATCCATTGGGCGTGGCCTAAATTTGGATTCATAACGCGCTTCTGGGTTGGCACGTTATTTGGGTTAGGAAGAGGTTGGGAAGGGAGCGTGCCTGGTTGGCGAGAATTTGCCAACTGGGCCAGTTGAGTTTTAACTTCTGTAAGCTCGTCCTTGTGCTGTTTCTGAATAGCCGCATTCATTTTTTGAATGTCAGCCAGAGTCTGAAGGATTAAGGACATTTGATCTTGATTTGGCCCTGATGGATAAGTAGGGTTGGGCCGAGGCTGAGGCGGCTGGTAGTGACGAGAGGGCTGTGGGCGGGACTGAAAAGGTGGTCTTTGGGTTTGGGAATTTCCCGCCCACTGAAAATTGGGATGGTTTCACCATCCAGGGTTGTAAGTGTTGGAGAATGGGTCGTTCTGGATGGCGTTGAGGTCCTCGCAGGTCTGAGGAACCTCCTGAGAATCAGGGAAAGGAGGAATGGAGTTCCCCCGGCTGGTGTAGAAAGGATCGGATGATCTTCCAGTCCAAGAATCAGATGGGGATGGATATGGATCCATCCCAGGGGAAGATCGGTGGAGGATGTTTTGCACAGTCTCCTGTGTGGAAGGAGGTTGTGCAAAGGAGTTTCGCGCGGAGGTGGCTCGCTGCAAGTGCTGAGTCAGCTCATCCACCTTCTTTTCAATAATTGAGACCTTGTCCAATCGACTGGCCATTAATTCCAGGTCGACTGATGCGGACAGGCCCTGCGTCTCATGTGCTCCCTTAAGATTCGTCGCTGCGCGGGTATTCGTCCTGTCGAATAATCCCATGGAGTCATTGTTGATGGAGTTCTCGCACATGTTTTCGAGAATCTCCCATATGGTGTCTTCATGTTGACCCATGATGTTTCCTCCGCAAGTTGCATTGACGAAAAGGCGGATGTCCTCACGGAGTCCCTGGTAAAAAGATTGGACTTGTTCCCATTTAGGAACTCCGTGATGGGGGCACTTCCTCATGAGATCCTGAAAACGATCCCATGCCTCATGAAGAGGTTCTCCAGATTGTTGAGTGAAGTGTGTAATCTGATGGCTCAAGGCGTTGGTCTGACCAACGGGAAAGAACTTTTTCAAAAACTCGGATTGAAGTTCTTCCCAAGTGTTGATCGGCCGGGTCTGCGTTTGATACCAATGGGCGGCCTTGTCCATAAGAGAAAAGGAGAACATCTTCATGAGAAGAATATCCCGATTTTGCGCATCTGATCCAAAAGTGTGGGCCAGATGCTTTAGCTGTTTGATGTGCTGGAAGGGATCTTCAGAATTAAGCCCATGGAATTTAGGTATAGCATGAATCATGTTGGGCTTTAATTCGGAATCAGGTCCTCCAGTCGGGATTCTGACTCGAGGCTCAATGGCCACCGCAGCAGGATTGTAGTGGTCCCGCATCATAGGACGCTGTGGTGGGTGCACGAAGTTTTGGAAGAGGTCATTGAGTCGCTGGAGCTGGTGTTCCAGATTATTTTCTTCCTCAACTGGCTGAGCCATGATGGGGGAAGAAGAAGAACTTGGTTCTGAATCAGAAGAGAGAATAATGTGAGGGTGTTGCTGCACAAACACGGGCGTCGAGGCTTGGCCTCGACGAGAGCGAATTTCTAAAGGAGGTCTTAAGGGTGGTCTTAGGGACCTCCTTCCGTACATGCACTGTTGGAAGAGGTAAGTTTAGAAGGTGTTGGACCCAATCAAGACACCCAAAAATGTGTTGGGTGACTATAGAGGTGCGGGGCAGATGGACCCCTTGATCAGAAAGATCGTCCACCTGAGAATTACCTGGGCAGCCAGAGAGGGAGAGTCCCGCGAAGACCCCTACACGGTAGAGCGTCCCCACGGGTTACAGGGTTTCCCCCACCCGACCTCTCTTGTCACTGCGGTTCCAGGTAGACCAGAATAGGGATCTTGACCTCTTAAGTCTACCAATTTTAAGATCAGGGTGCTTAAGGTTTCACTTGAACTTTAGTCTTTTTAAGTGCAAAGAGTGACCTAATTTAAGGTTGGTTGACCCAAAGGGGTCAACTTTACCTCTTGTTTTCTTTGAGAGCTTTCAGGTCTTGTCTTTTAGGGTTCAAGTGTTTAAAGAGAGAGCCAATTGTTTAGGATTTTTCTTGTTAATTATTTTCAATCAATGGCTTGGGCACACCTCTTTTGGATTTCCTCAATTCTTGATTAAGGGGTGTGTCTCTACTGAAATCCTAATGTTTAACCTTATGTTGGCTCTACTTGGTCCATTTAACTCTTTGTTGGGCAATTAGGGCTCAAGCAAGAATGTGTTAGCCCTTAAGTACCCTTAATAGTGTGCAGGAGTGATGAGTTGAAAACATGCAACTCTTTATGGTTACTAAGTATGGAAGACAGGTTAGCCCTATATTGCTTGTTCTTTTCTTTTCTTCCTCTTTAGAGTTTAGGGGTTAATAGTGAGAGGAAAAATTTACCTGTCTTCGGAGTGGTTGTCGTGTGGTTGCTTGTCTTCTTGAGTTCCTGTAGCTGCACAAAAGAGAGGAGATTATCAGAAATTAAAAGAAACAGGAATGTTTACCTCTAGAATAGCCGTTGCTCCCCGGCAACGGCGCCAAAATGAAGGGGTTGGTTCAACCGGGGTTTTATTGTTATAACGTTGTAGTATAGCCAGTTATTACCAACATTTCAAATATATAAATTTTTTTACTCGGAAAATAAAAGAGTTCCCGAGGTCGAACTCAGGGAGCAAGTTGTATTCTAGAGATATACATGTTTCTTTTACAAAAAATAAAGAAAGAGAGAGGGAAAGAATTTGTTGTTCTCTTTGTTTTCTCCTCGTGATGTTCTTCTTTGTTCTGCAGAGGTGATGCTCCTCTTTCTTTCTTCAGATCTCCTTCTTCTTCTTCCTTGGTTTCTGTCTTGGCCTCTCTTCTTCTTTTTCTGCAGTCTCTTCTGTGAAGGTTTCTTCTTCCTTGGCTCTGCTGTACTTCTTCTCTGCAGCCTTTCCCCTTCTTCTGCCTTGCTCAGCCTCTTCTTTAGAGTTTCTTCTTGTTTCTCCTCCCTGCGGCTAAGTGTCAGCTTCTTCTTTTCTTTTTCAGCCAGGGACGTCACCCCTCCTTCTTTCTTCTTTTCCCTTCAGGCCGTCGTCTGATTTCCAAATCAGACGACTTAAACTACCTGTTGCTACAGTCAGCTTCCTTCTTCTTCCGCGGGTCTTCTTCTTCGCCTGTGCCTGCACACTTCAGAGTTTTTCGTCAGAGGCAAAACCTACTCTACCCTCCCCCCCCCGCGTCTCTCTCTCTCTCTGAAACCACTCTTGGGAAAGCTCTCCCAAAGCTGCCGGGTAACCGGGTTCGGGTCAGGCCCGGGTCCAGGCCCACCGGCGTGCGTGGTGGGCGAGGAGTGCAGGTCAGTCTTAAGTCGGGTCAGGTCGGGTCAGGTCCGCGGGGCGTGAGCGCGGACGAGACCGGGTAACCGGGCGGGTGAAGGGGACCTCACCCCGTGTGCTGAGGCAGTAAGCCTTCAGCACTTTTGCATCTTATATCGCTGCGCCTCTTCAGGCTTTTCCGAGGTGGGACTAAATGTCCCACCTCAATTGCGCGCCCGCAGCGGGGAAATCAGCGGGAGATTGCAGCGTCACGCGAAGCCTTCTGCCTTAGCTGCGAGCCTGGTGTTTTGTCGAAACGCCTCGTAAGGCCTGGGAGTTGAATCTGGGCGTGGCGCTGAGCGTGGCGCGCCTGTAGCTGCAGGCGGAAGCAGTTCCTCCTGCACGGCAATGGCGGCGGAGGTCGGGTGACCTGTTCACAAGAAAACGGCCTCCCGGCCTAATCAGAAAGTGCCAGGAGCTTCGCCAAGGTGCGGCGAAGCTCGTGTGGGTGGTGGCGAGGCGCGGGGCGGCGTGCAAGGGCTGCCCTAGGTCGGACTGTGGGTCGGAGGATGGGTTTGTTGGGGGAAGCGTTACGGAGGTGTGGAGTGGCAGTGAGGGGGTGGGGGGTGCTCAGTGTGATGAGGCGGAGGTTCGGTGAGGGTCGGCGAGGTGTGTGAGGCTGTGGAGCGATGGGAGCATCTCGCCGGAGGGTGGCCGGAGACGAAGGGGGTGACGATGGTCAGGGTCGGTCGAGGGCTTAATTGAATAAATTGAAAGCGGGGAAAGAAAGAGGAGAAGAAGGGGAGTAGCTCTAGCTTACTTGCAGGGACGAAGGGGGAGGAACAGGGCGACAGTCGTATCGACTGTCGCCGGAGAAGACGATGCTCAGGGAAAGGGGCGGCGGCGAGCAGAGAGCCGGAGAGGCGCCAGCTGGGTGCGGCGTGGCGCGGGAAGAGCAGGGGAGGAAGTCTCTGCTGCTGGTATTGCGGCAGAGCGAAGAGGTGGAGGGGGAGGAAACCGCCGGAGTTGGTGAGCGTCTGCCGGAGGGAGAAGAGAGGAAAGTTGAGGATTTTCTCCGTCAGATCCAGGCTGCCCCGGTCGGTGGAGCAACGGGGGGTATTTATAGGGATCAAACAGGGAGGAAGGCGGAGGGAGACGACGTGTCTCCCTCGCCGGAGGATGGCCGGAAACAAGAACCCATACCGTCCGTGCGTTCGCACGGCCGGTATGGTGGGTTACAACGACCAGGGGGGTGTCCCTGCGACGGCTGACGACGCAGGGCACCCCCGGTTTACTTGCCTGGTCCCCCACCTCACCCTGCGTGGCGCCATGCTCCGCGCAAGGTCGCCGGAGCATGGTGCTGGCAGGTTTTGCAGGGGGGACCTGATCGCAAAGAACGAAGGAGAGTTAGGGGCCAAAATGCGAGGGTTCAAAAGTTGAGGGCCAAAGAGTAAATATATGAGGACCAAAGTGTAAAGTCGGGCAAGGAGGTTTCTTCTTAGGCTCAAGTTTTTATACATGACTAATTAGGACCTAACGAATCTGATGGTGAATTTCATTTCTATATTAAACCTTGTTTGACCGATCAATTTACGCAAAAACCCAAATTAAGTTATTAATTGGGCATGGTTCTCAATGTAGGTCAAAATGGGTTCTGAAGGCCAAATTGAAGGTTCTAAACCCTAGAGATTATTTTTCTATGAATTTTAAAGGGTTTATTCTATTTTTACTTTGCCTCGAACCTTGTGAATTGAAGTGGGTTGTTTTAGGGTTACATATTATCATTTAGTTTCTTGGAATTGCTGTAGCCCTCGCTAGATCATTTCATCCCACTTTTATTCTTATTAAGCTGCTTTGACCTATGTTTGGGCCCTGAATTATCCTGTATGCAGATTATACTGGTAAAATTGCATTTTTACCCCTTATGACTTGTTTTCTTCTTAAACTCAGAATTCTCTGAGTTAAGCCTTTCCTTGAGATATGTAGGAGCTTTTATCCTTTGTATTAGGTCAAAATGAGCTAGTTATGGCTCATGATGAGGTTCTCATCAGCTCCCTGTCACACTAACGTAAAATTGACTCGTGCATCCACACATAGAAATTTTCACCTAGGGAAGCCCATTGCATTTTTAGCATGCATTAACTAACTCACATTGAAGAAGGATTTTTTGGGCATAGAAGAACTTGTATTTTCTCAAAACCTGGAGATTGGTTGAATTGGTAACTCAGCGAAATCTTAAAATCCATACTACTTAAGGCTGAAATTCTAAAAACCATTCACCAACTAAAACTTCAATTCGGGGAGATTTCCCCGTGGCATGCTTGGTTTACACACTTTCTAAAATTAACGCACTTGGGCATTACCCGTAAACAACGCCCTTCACATTCCTGAAGCACTTGACCCTAAGCCTCTAATTAAAACTGGTAACAACTTGACCCTTATTTAGGATTGGAGGTCTAACTACCTGCGTGTAGCGCCTACGTGCTGGTGAGGGTTCCTGCGTGCTATCGGGAGTCTAAGACTGGGGCAAACGGCCTTTCAATCTGGCCCGGTGGTTCTGCGGTGCTCGCATTTGGTTCCGTAGGTTGTGATAGTAGGTAACTTAGATCTTTAGGTCTAAAGGCACACTATAGAGGTTAGGACTTTGATTGACTTAATTTGTCATCAAGTGTACCTTTGCGGCGTCATTTCTCTCATCCCCATTTCCCTTCTTATCCCCCCAATTCTTCATGCGGTAGTGAATGTTTGGGAGGAGGTCACAAAACCCTGAATTGTTTGAATTGTCTGATAATTTTAGAAGGATAGAAACTGAATCGTCATCCTCCTCCACAAACATGGCTACACGCCCACCCCCAAATCCCGAGGGAGGAAACCACTCTCAAAACCCACCAGGTGGTGGAGCCATGGACCCCATAACCTGCCTCCAAGCCTAAATGGAAATGTATAATGAACAGATTGAAGCCATTAGGGAAACCTTGGAGGAAATGAAGAACCCTCCCGAACAGGAGGAGCTTAGGTTTCTTAGCTCTTATCAAAATCTTGCTGCTACAGAGACCATAGGACAAATTCGGGTCCCCATGGGCGGGGACGATTTTGAACTGAAACCCAATATAATTGGCCTGATAAACTTCAACTTCCATGGTCTTGCAAGTGAAGATCCTTTTCTCCATTTGGAAGACCTAACCCAATTGGCTGAAATGGTTAAACCAAGAAACATCGGGTTATCAATTGTCCTCATGAAAATGTTCCCATTTTCGTTGCGGGATAAAGGTCACGATGGTTATGCACCTGATTGCATCGCAAAAATACACCTGCAATTGTGTGTCTTGTGCTATTTCCTAGCATTACCAGTGCATATTAGGTATCCATAGTCGCATTTGTAAAAATACACGCATGCATGCATTTAATTGAGAGGGAAGGAGAGTGAAATAAATGGCCCTGTAATTTACGTTTTCCTCAAGTGCTGCTTTGCAAATTCACCATTTTTATTTCTATTTGACTTTGAATTCTTCCCGCGGCTGTAGGCATGGCCTCTTCTTCTTCCTCGCGCCATGTCCTGCTCAACTTGCCCTGCACAACCACTCCCTGCAGTGCATGCCCTGCCAAGCCATGCATAGCCAGGGCATGGCTGTGCATGCCTTCTTCCTCTGTAAAAAGGCTTAGCTTGCTTCTTTGCAAGGAGAGCTTGGTCCACACAAAAAAACCCAACGTAGCTCTTCTTCTCCAGGCTGCCTCCTCCCCTCTCCCTCCATACGTAGCCCCTCCTCCTCTGAGGAGCCACCCTACGGGAAGGAGTACCACACTGTGGTGCACAACCACCACCGCCCAGCTCATCAAAGAGCCGGTGGGCGTGGTGGTTCTTTCCCTATTTCTTCGTTTGAAGCACTTCTGCCATTGCCACTAGAGCTTCAAGCTTTGAAGCTCAACTAGCCACCGCAAGCTCTGCAGCAGCAGCAGCAGTGTAGGCCATCGCACGCCCGCACGTAGGCCAGCGCGTGCGCTTGCAGGCCGCCCTCGCTCCTCTCCACGAGCCCTATTGCGAACCGCCTCTCCGCAAGCCAGCAGCCACGCATGCGCCAAGCCACTTCACGCCTTCCGCACTCACAGCACCGGACGCAGGCGATCGCGCGGCTCGCCCCGGCACTATAGCCACTGTTCACGCATTTCAGCGGAACACTGTGGCTATAGTGCGGTGACCGGTAAGTTTCTCACTTAATCGGTCACCTGGCGCACCGCAACCGCCACTAGCTTGCGTGCGCGTCCCGCCCGCGCATCTGCCTGCGCTCGCTCCCTTCGCCCACGTACTCTCGCACGCCTCTTCACGCAGCGTGGTGTGCTGCGGCCTCTCTTCCCCACGCTCACTCCCTCCCAGTGCGCGCTTCTTCGCGCGCCTATGTGCCTACGCGTGCGTGTGTGGACACCAGACGACGCCCTGAAGCTGCAGATGCCTTAACCGCACTCCTTCACTTCAACTCCAGCAGCTTTCTCTCTCTCTCTCTCTCTCTCTCACGCTCTCACATCACTCTCTCACACTCTCTGCACACACATACACACACACTCACACTCTCATACACACACCTATACACTAATATATACTTATATATATATACATACATATATATATATACATATATCTATACATATATTAGTACTTATATAACTATGTATTAATCTACATACATACATATATATATACATACATCTATATACTTATATATATATATATATATATATATATATATATATATACACACACACACACACATATATATATACATATATTTATATACGTATAAATATATATATATACACACATATATATATCTATATATAGATTATTACCTATATAACTAAGTATAAGTATAGATACATATAGATATATATATACATATACATACACATACACATATATTTATACACACACATATATATATATATACATATCTATCTACATATATCTATCTATACATATATTTACATACCTATATATATATATATACATATACATATATATATACATATATACATATATAAGTACACATATACTTATATAGTTATAACCATATATATATACATATAGATATGTATATTTACATATATACATATATATTTTCATATCACTTACCATACGTGATATCATGGGAATATCTGCACCAGTTGCTGATATTCCCCGATACATGCGTACAGAAAGCGTGTTCGCACTCATCTTCCACCAATCCACCTCCACGCGGCACTTCGTCCTATTGGTTGCGTCTTCCTAGACGACGACCGACTCGACACCGTGTTACACGCCATCTCCACCTCCACCCCCACCCCTTTATACATATATAATATATACATATATATATCTATACTATAATTACTTTATTTCTGTTTCTCTTTCATGCTAGTAAAAAGATAAAAAAATATATATAAAAGAGAAAAAATAATTCTTGACTTGCAGGTACTCAGTCTTGCGAATAGCAAGACAGTTTTGAAACCATGATTTGGCTCAAAGCCAAGAACCTGATTTTGAGGGTGTGCCTCAAGGACAAGAATTATCAGAAAAAAAATCTTAAATAGAAAAACACCAAAAACATAATAAACGAACAGAAGAGATTTGTTGTAGGAAAGGCGTAGAAACTTCACTTCTAATCCCACTTCCCTGAGTTCGACCTTAGGCCTAAAAGTGACCAAGATAAAATCAAGTAGGCCAGGTAAAAAAATTTTTGTAAAGAGATGGTTAGGCTCGATTTAGGTTAACCACTATACACATTATAAAGATAAAATCACCATATTAGCACACCTATCCGAGTCTACACCACAATCACATGGTGCCGTTGCCGGGGAAGTGCACCTTCAAGTAAGTTTTTACTCCATTCCTGTAATTTTTCTCTTCCCACACCCTTCTCTTCACAGGTGTTTTTGTTTATTGCTGTGCAGGTGAACCTGTTGCAAGGAGAAGGCAGGTAGACGAAGTCAGAGACGTGCGCAGATCCAAGGCGAGAATGAGAGCATGAAGACGCTGGCACCGCTCTGGAGCTTCGCACACGTTGCTGAACAAGTAAGTCCTCCTTTCTTAGCAACTAGGGTCAACTTGTCACCTAAAAAATAATAAATAAATAAATAAAAACTAGAAAAACTTCTTGGGATCTCTTGGGGCAAGTGGATTAAAAACCACTTGTTTGATTGTTTGTCATCACTCCCACCACCCCGGGATTTCCCGCTAAACTTCGCATAGCGAAGATCCAAGAATCTTGATTCTTGAATCTTTCGCCGTGTGAAGTATTCTTTGAGGCAAATAAAAAGATTGATTGTCACCCCTCTTTGCCTCACTTATCTGCAAATTCGGGATCACATTTTTGGTGGGGAGACTTGGAATTGAGTTGATTCCAACCCCACCACGACCTTTCACGTGCCTAAGATTCGATCTCGAATACTTCAACCCCAACAATTTGATTTTCTTTATCTTTTGGTTGAGCCTTGTGTGTGGAAATCATTTTGGTGATTGGGAGTACTTGAATTGAAGTACTTTGGCTCCCTTTCACACTAATCTAAAACTGATTCGTGCATCCACACATAGAAATCTCCATCTAGGGAAGCCCATTGCATTTTAGCATGCATTAACCAATTGACATTGAAGAAGGGTTTATTGGGTTTAGAAGAAAACTTGTATTCTCTCAAAACCCGGAGATTGGTTGAATTGGTAATTCAACGAAATCCTAAAATCCATACTACTTAAGGCTGAACTCTAAAAATCATTTACCAATTAAAACTTCAATTCGGGGAGATTTCCCCATTGCATGCTTGGTTTACACACTCTAAAAATCAATCACTTGGGCATTACCCATAAATAACACCCTTCACATTCCAGAAACACTTGATCCTAAGCCTCTAACTAAAATTGGTAGCAACTTGACCCTTATTAAGGATTGGAGGTCTAACTACTTGCGTGTAGCGCCTACGTGCTGGTGAGGGTTCCCGTGTGCTATCGGGTGTCTAAGACTAGGGCAAACGGCCTTTCAATCTGGCCCGGTGGTTCTGCGGTGCTCGCATTCGGTTCAGTAGTTTGTGATAGTAGGTAACTTAGATCTTTAGGTCTAAGGGCACACTGTAGAGGTTAGGAATTTGATTGTTTTGATTTGTCATCAAGTGTACCTTTGCGGCAACATTTCTCTCATCTCTTTTCCCTTCTTATCTTCCTAATTCTTCCTATGGTAGTGCATGTTTGGGAGGAGGTCACAAAACCCTGAACTGTGTGAATTTCCTGATAATTTTAGAAAAGAAGCCGAATCGTCCTCCTCCTCTACAAACATGGTTGCACGCCTACCCCCAAATCCCGAGGGAGGAAACCACCCTCAAAACCCACCAGGTGGTGGAGCCTTAGATCCCATAACCCGCCTCCAAGCCCAAATGGAAATGTATAATGGGAAAATTGAAGCTATTAGGGAAACATTGGAGGAAATGTAGAACCCTCCCGAACGGGAGGAGCCTAGGTCTCTTAGCTCCTATCAGAATCCCGCTGCTATAGAGACCATAGGATAAATTCGGGTCCCCATGGGCGGGGACGACTTTGAACTAAAACCTAACATAATTGGCCTGATAAATTTTCAGTTCCATGGTCCTGCAAGTGAAGATCCTTTTCTCCACTTGGAAGACTTAACTCGATAGGCTGAAACTGTTAAACCAAGAAATATCAGGTGGTGTCGGTCCCGATTTGGTTGTTAATATGATGATTTTATCGTTAAAGTGTGTATAGTGGTTAACCTAATTCGGACCTAACCATCTCTTTACAAAAAATTTTTAACCTGGCCTATTTGATTTTATCTTGGTCACTTTTAGGCCCAGGGTCGAACTCAGGGAAGTGGGGTACAAGTTAAGTTTCTACGCCTTTCCTACAATGAGTCTCTTCCTTTCGTTTATTGTGTTTTTGGTGTTTTTCTATTTAGATTTTTTTTTGGTAATCTTTGTCCTTGAGGCACACCCTCAAAATTGGGTTCTTGGCTTTGAGCCAAAACAGGATTCCAAAACAGGCCTTGCTATTCGCAAGACGGGGTACCTGCAAGTCAAGGATTACCTTTTCTCTTTTATATATATATTTTTTATCTTTTTACTAACAGGAAAGCGAAGCATAAATAAAGTAAATATAGTGTATATATATATGTATATATTATATATGTATAAAGGGGTGGGGGTGGAGGCGGAGATGGAGTGTACCACGATGTCGAGTCGGTCGTCGTCTAGAGAGACGCAACCAACAGGACTAGGTGCCGTGTGGAGTGTGGGATGGATGGTGGAAGATGTATGTAACCACGCTTTTTGTACGCGTGTATCGGGGAATATCAGCAACTGGTGCAGATATTCCCACGATATCACGTATGGTAAATAATGTGAAAAAATATATATGTATATATGTAAATATATCTATATGTATATATGGTTATAAATAGGTATATATATGTATATATATATATATGTATATATATAAGTATATGTATATATGTAGCTATATGTATAGATAGATATATGTAGAGATGTATATATTTATATATATATATGTATGCATGAATATAATACTATATAGATGTCTATATATATATGTATATATATATAATAATATATGTATATATAGGTATATGTAGCTAGATATGTATGTATATGTATATAGTAATATATGTATATATAGATATATGTAGCTAGATATATATATATATATATATATATATATATATATATATATATGTATATATGTATGTATATATAAGTAGCTGTGTATATATGTATATATATATATATATATATATGTATCTATACTTAGTTATATAGGTAATAGTATATATATAGATATATGTATATTTATATATATATATATATAAATATATGTATATATATCAGTATATATATGTGTGTATATATATATATAAGTATATATATATGTATATATATATATATGTATATATATGTATGTATGTATGTATACTAATACATAAGTATATAGGTACTACTATATGTATAAATATAAGTATACATATATATATATATGTATATATATATATATATGTATATATGTATATATATATCAATATATATAAGTATATATATAAGTATAAGTATATATATATATGTTTATAATAGTGTATAGGTGTGTGTGTGTGTGGAAGTGTTAGTGTAGGTGTGTGTGAGCGTCGGTGTAAAGAGAGAGTGAGAGTGTTGTGAAAGAGAGTGAAAGAGAGCGGGAGAGAGAGCAGCCATGTTGCTGGAGGCGAGGGCTGGAGCGGTTAGGGCGTCTGAGCGTCAGGGCCGTCGTCTGATCCATGCGCGCTTCCACAGGCGCGTATGCGTAGAGAGGAGCGTGCGGGAGGATTGGGCGTGGCGAGGAAAGGCAGTGCCCAGCGCTGCGCAGAGTTGCTGGAACGGGTGCTCGTAAGCGCAGGCGATGGGAGCGGGCAAAGCAGACGCGCAGGCTGGTGCGGGCGACATTGGGTAGATGCGCAGGTGGGCGTGCGCACGGGCGAGGGCTGGCTGCGGCGTGCCGCGTGACCAGATAAGTGAGGAACTATCCGGTCACGCCAC
The DNA here is from genome assembly GCA_037157565.1 of Thalassia testudinum. Lineage (NCBI taxonomy): Eukaryota > Viridiplantae > Streptophyta > Magnoliopsida > Alismatales > Hydrocharitaceae > Thalassia > Thalassia testudinum. The sequence goes on from JAZHRO010000049.1 coordinate 36,325,966, forward strand.
TGTAGCCACAGTGTCACGCAGACTCACGTGAACAGTGGCTACAGTGGTCGTCCGCGCCGCGCAACCGGGAGCTGCAGGTGGTGTGAGTGTGGCTGGTGCTCGAGGAAGACGGTCTGCGCTGGCCGGTTGCAAGCGCGAAGAAGCTCGCGACAGAGCGGAGAAGCGGGAGGCGAGGTGTCTGCAGGTGCACGCGGAAGCTTGCGGGTGCGGCTGGGGTACTCTGGGGAGCTTGGCCGGCCGATGCAGAGGCGCGCAGAGGTCGGTTGCGGGTGGAAGCGAGTGTGCGACAGAGCGAAGAAGTGAAGGCAGAGGCGCCTGCAGGCACGAGAGGAAAGGTGAAGGCGGCCTGCAGGCTTGCATGGAAAGGAGTGCTCCGAGCTTCGAGCTTCAGACCTTGAAGCTTGCGACCATGGCTGAAGGTGCTGGAAATGGGAAAAAAAACTAGAAAAGAGCCACCACGCCCACTGGCTCTTTGAAGAGCTGGGTGGTGGTGGTCTCACTGTGGTGGTGTGCACCACAGTGAGGGCTCCTGCCCGCCGGGTGTCTCCGAGGAGGGCCGGCGTATGGAGGGAGAGGGAGGAGAGGATGGCCTGGAAGGAGATGGAGCTTTGGGTTCTTTTTTTTGAAGTGGACCAGGCTGCCTTCTGAAGGAGAAGCTGTGGCTTCAAATAGAAGATGAAAGGCTGGCCATGCATGGCTCATGCATGGCCTCGGTAGGGAGTGGCAGCCGCAGGGAAGGGCTGGCAGGGAGAGGGATGGCGCAAGGAGAAGAAGTTGCAGCCGCGGGAAGCATTTCAAAATCAAGTGGAAAAAATAAAAAGATGGTGGATTTTGCAAAGATGCACTTGAGGAAAAATGTAATCGCAAGGCCATTTTATTTCATTCTCCTCCCTTCTCAATTAAATGCATGCATGCATGTATTTTTACAATGCAACTATGGAGACCAAATATGCATTGGTAATTCTAGGAAGTAGCATAAGATGGCACAATTGTAGGCGTATTTTTGCGGTGCAATCATACCCCCATGCCTATTTTTTGCTAGTCCCTAGCAAAACAGTATTTAGAAATGTTCTTAAGCTGAGGATTTTCTTCTGAGGCGATATAGGTGTGTTTATTGTTGGATATTGTGAGAACCAATTGTAGAGAAGACTACTAGTACTATAAGTCTCACATGACAAAGATCATCTCTCAACTAACCAGGACTCTTGATATTTAAACCTTAAGTACGATTTCCATGATCCAGGAGGTTTTCGCCATACTCGAGAGCTCAAGAGGTTATGGCTTGTGCTTAGTGAAGGATCAAGACTGACCAGATGAACATTAAGACTCAAGCCTAGGGTTTCACAAATCTTTAAGTACAGCTTGGTCCCAGTTTTAGCTCATGTTTTCGGATTGACCCTCAAGAAGATGACGAAAAACTCAACTCCCATTTTTTGATTTTTGTGGCTCAAAGGAAAATAAGGTATTTGTAACCTGCCCTGAAGAACTTCTTGTAGGGCGAAGACTTTACAGACATTTGTGAGATATATTGACTTATTTGCAACTTTTTTTTTTTTTGAAACACGTGTCAGTATATCTCTTGCAACTTTATTTGGAGGAGCACACTTTTCTTTTTGGTGGGAGAGTTTCTTTTTGGTAGAAAGAGTTTCTCCTAAACACAAGACTAAAACCTGGGATAAAAAGTCTACTTGCACGCACAGGTAAGGACTCCACCTTCCCTAATGAACACTAGGGTTGGATCTTATGTTCACCTGGTCTTTCTTGAAATGTGTAGTGTGAACCAAGTTTACTTAAGCTCTCAAGTAAAAGCAAACCAACGGTCCTGTACTGGTGTCTCAGGTACAAGAATACGCCCTTAGTTAGGAGAGATTCCAATCTATTTTGTCAATGCTCAAGTGAATTAAGCCGAACCTGAGTGAATCAAGCTTTTGTGGCCTAGAAAGTTTTCAAAACAGAGGTTGAATATCCATAAACACTTATTGTATTTTTGTTTCAGCTTTCAGATCATTACTAAATACCATTTATATATATATATATATTTTTTTTTTTCTTTTTCTTTTTCTTGCATATTTATAAATAGGTGGAAACTGCATGATACCATAAAATACCCAGATCCTGTGGATGCCTATCCACCCTCCCATGCCAAACAATGCTATGTCCTCATATGCATGCAGGGAAAGGTAGAGAAAGGACGAAAGATTGGGTAGCGAGAGCTGAAGTGCAGGGTATACAACAGGGTGGTAGGGTGGGTAGATGGTGGGTGGTGAAGTGAAAAGTGAAGTGATCCTGATAGTGAAGTGAAAAGTAATGGTGGATGGTGAGTGTTGTTGGGGTGCCTCCCAACGAGCGCTGAATTTAACGTCCCCAGCTGGACTCAGAATGAGAAAAAGAATTAGTTATCCTCCAGCAGGGCAAAGGTTTCTCCAACGGGGGCAGGTTCATGAGTCAGATAGGGTTTCAAACGCTGCCCGTTGACCGTAAATTTACGCCCAGATTTGGGATCTTCGATTTCGACGGCTCCGTTAGGGAATGGTCTTGAGACCAGGAAAGGGCCAGTCCATTTGGACTTTAATTTCCCAGGAAAGAATTTGAGTCGGGCATTATAGAGCCAAACTTGCTGAGATGGCTCAAATTATTTCCTCCGAATATGGTTGTCGTGAAAAGCCTTAGTGCGTTGTTTGAAGGTTAAAGCAGATCATAGGCTTCACGATGGAGCTCTTCCAGTTCCTGGAGTTGGAGTTTCCTTTCTCGACCACACAGGTCTGGGTCGAGGTTACACTGGTGAATCGCCCAATAAGTGTGGTGCTCCAACTCCACGGGCAAATGACAAGGCTTCCCGTAAACAATTCTATATGGAGACATGCCAAGGGGAGCCTTGAAGGCGGTCCGATACGTCCAAAGTGCGTCAATCATCTTGTCAAACCAATCCTTACGGTCAGGCCGAACCGTTTTCTGGAGAATCTGCTTGATTTGCCGGTTCGACACTTCTGCCTGGCCGTTCGTCTGAGGATGGTACGGGGATGCGATACTGTAACAACCCGATTCCCAAATCCCTACAAGACACGAGAATCAGACCGACTTGACTGATCCTAAGACCTAGTCGTCCAACGAGAAAGTAACCAAAAGAGCAATAAAATAAACCACATTCACCATGTATATAACTAGCAGTAACAAAATACAGCAGTAAAGGAAAGAAATACTACAGTATACACCACCACAACAGTAGAGAAATAAACATGTACATAAACATGAAGCTTACAATAAAGAGAGTACAGGGAGTAATGGAAACTACTCACTACAACGAAAAGAAAAGTACAGGGGGTACTACAAGTAACACTATTGGGCTCTTCTAGGCCCAGCTCCCTCTGCAGTCGTCGACTCTGGCTGCTCAACACCTGGTTCTGAAAAGGTAACAAGGGTGACACATCAGCGAAACGCTGAGTAGAGTGGCAATTAAAGGCTAAAGGAAGCAGTAGAGTGGACAGTAGCTGTTATATTTTTACTTTCTTTATATTTTTCCATTTATTCACTATTGATTATTTCTCAGATCCTTCTCTTGATCTCGAATGTTCCTCGTGGGAATGATCTTGATTGCAGTCTTTTCCGAAAAGTAAAGTAACACGTGGTGCTCTCTTAGCTGGGAGAGTCTCCCGTGGTGGTCCTACCCTCAGTCAACCACCCCAAGGTCACTGACAGACGTAACGGTGACTATGGCACGCGCGATAAACGCACGGGTAGCTACCCCGCACTGGCACGCAGTCAGTCATTTCCGTTAACGGGTGCCCCCAAAGCACAGCACGGAACCAATATAGGGCAGAGCCCTCTTAGGGGTCCAGCCCCTCCACAGTAACCAAACAGGGGTCTTGCCCCTCCACAGTCTGCGCACCCTCGCCTGACTACCCTGGTTTGCCCAGTGGGCCTAACAAGTCGGTGTAGGAGGGCTAGCAGAACCCCGGGGCCCGTGGGGTAGCTAGTGCTCTCCCTACACTAGTAGCTCTCCTCGGTACTGTGTACACGAGGGCCAAAAGTCGGTACAAAGTGGCCAGACCTAACCCCGGGTCCCTGGGGCGGCTGCTCAACTCTGCACTAAACAGGGGGACAGTTGCTCTCCTTGGTACTTCGTATTCAAGGGCCAGCTCACTTCCCCAATTCTATTCCATTCACTTTCCAGGAGCTCTCCTCCTAATTCCCCATAGGGTTCATGCTCTTTTAACTCAGCCAATTTGGGTGTCACCGTTTCAGCTTTTTATCCATATAACCCATGTTCTCAACCGTAATTATTCATTCATGAACAGGAAGCTGTTAACCAATTTACAAGCAGTTATCATTTCTTTTCTACTTTGCCAAGACTGCAATGTTTATATATTCAACTAGTTTTCCAGTCCTAGGATTCATGCTGTGCCCTAGGATCTATCATTCTATCTAGTTTTCCAGTCCTAGGATTCATGCAATACCCTAGGATCTATCATTCAATCTAATTTTTCAGCCCTAGGGTTCACGCAATGCCCTAGACTCTATTAATTATTTCATAATTTCATAACTTTTGATAAATAATTGAAAAGGCCACTCTACCCGCAAAACCGGGAGTATTGGGGGAGTGGTCGGCAATCCCGCGCGCCTCCGCAACCCCCAGAGCCGCAACGGAACAGGGTCCTAACACAAGGATCATCACAAGGGGTTACTCAGAACAGTCTACTATTGCTGTAAATAGGTAGAGGAAATAAATCTGGGAAGAACGAAACTTGAAATGCGGAAAACGGACTTTGAACGGACCTTAAAAGGGTCAAAAACGACGAGTCTGCCCAAAATCAGATGTCTGGAAGTTCTTCCAGACGTCTTAAAAGGTCGATCATGTCATAACTTGGTCTGCGCAGTCCTTCAGATGTCCAGAAGCCCGCTGGATCATCTGGACTTAGTTTCCAGACGTTTGATTGTCACCCCGGACGTCTGGTGGTCCTCTCCGTCGTCTGGTACTGTGCCCAGACGTCTGATCTATGTGGGATGGCGAGCCCTCGTGCCCTCCCGAACAACTCCTGCACACACACACACCCGCTCTCATCAAAGAGGTGCAGAAGAATGCGGCGGACGGCTGCATGGCCGTACACGCGTAAAAAGGAGAAGGTAAGAAAATATTGTACCTGTCAGACGTCTGGACCTTCCTCCAGACGTCTTCTGTGTCGTGTGGATGTAAGTCCAGATGTCTGATTCTGGGAAATTTTCCCAGAATCAGAACCCTTCTCGCTCTCCGCCCGCAGCGCACGGCCGTGCCGCGCCACGTTTGCCTACTGCCCGAGCTGCAGCAGCTCCTCCGCGACAGCCCACGCTCGCTGCTCTCCTGCAGGCCCTTCATAGGCGTAACACGAAGGAAGACGTGGTCCCCAACCTTGAACTGTACCTCTCTGCGTTTTCGATCCACGTAGCTCTTTCACCTGTGAATCTGCTCGACTACCTCCTGACTCTGCCGGATCAGCCTGGGGCCAACCTCCCACTTGGTCCCCACCTCGACCCAACTCAAGGGTGCCATACACCTCCCTCCGTACAGAGCCTCGTAGGGTGCCATGCCGATGCTCGAGTGATAACTGTTATTATATGCAAACTCTGCCAGGGGCAAGTGCTCCTCCCAAGAGCCCCTCTAGTCTAGTACACAGGCACGCAAAAGGTCCTCAAGTGTCTGTATTGTGCGCTTAGACTGTCCGTCTGTCTGGGGGTAGTAAGATGTACTGAACCTCAACCGCGTCCCCAGGGCCTGCTGAAACTCAGCCCAAAACTGGGATGTAAAGCGGGTATCCCGGTCGGATACGATCTCCCGCGGAACTTCGTGTAGACGTACCACGTCGCGGATATACCTCTCTGCCAACTGTGCTGGTCCCAAGGTGGCTCAGATCGGCAAGAAATGCGCCGTCTTCGTCAATCTATCAACGATTACCCAGACTACGTCGTGTCCTCGCTGGGTAACAGGTAAGCCCACCACCAAGTCCATGGTGATGCTCTCCCACTTCCACTCTGGCACTGGAAGTGGCTGTAGAGGCTTTGCAGGCCTCTGATGCTCGACTTTCACCTGCCGGCACACTAAACACTGTTACACGAATTCACCCACATCCCGCTTCATTCCCCTCCACCAAAACTCGCGTCTCAAGTCATGGTACATCTTCGTGTTTTCGGGATGTATGGTGAATCTGGAACCGTGTGCCTCAGTCAGGAGCTCTCTCAACAGCTCCTCATCTCTAGGAACGCACAAACGTCCCCTCAGGTGCAGCACCTGGTCTGTGAAAGAAAAGTCCCTCGGGTCTCCTGACAGTACTCTGTCGCACAATGACTGCAAGTACGGATCAGCCATCTGTCCTGTGATGATGCGATCTATCAGCTCTGGCCTCATCTGTCATGTCACAGTCACTGCCCCACAGTGCCCCCGTAACTCTAGGGGTCGCCAACTGCCCATCTCCTCCAAAAGGCTCCAACTCTGCACCTGTAAACTGGCCAAGTGTGCGGGCGCCTTCCGGCACAAGGCGTCAGCCACCACGTTGGCCTTTCCTGGGTGGTAGGAAATGCTGCAGTCATAGTCCTTCAGGAGCTCCAACCAACGTCTCTGTCTCATGTTGAGCTCCTTCTGATCGAAAAGGTATCTGAGGCTCTTGTGATCTGTGAAAATCTCGAAGGTCTCACCGTACAAGTAGTGCCTCCAGGTCTTCAGCGTGAAGACAACAGCTGCCAGCTCCAGGTCGTGGGTAGGGTAGCTATGCTCATGGGGCTTCATTTGCTGTGAAGTGTAAGCGACAACGTGACCCTTTGCATGAGCACACCTCCTAACCCCTGCAAGGAGGTGTCTGTGTACACAACGAACCCGCCACTACTGTCAGGGATGGTGAGCACGGGAGTCGAAGTCAGCCTCTCCTTCAGCTCCTGAAAACATGCCTCACAGGTGTCTGTCCAAGTGAAGGGCACGTCCTTCTGGGTTAACTGTGTCATAGGACGTGCAATCTGTGAAAAGCCCCTGATAAACCGTTTGTAGTAGCCTGTCAATCCCAGGAAACTGTGAATCTCAGTAACCGTACGCGGTCTCTCCCACCTGAGCACTGCCTCACCTTGGCTGGGTCCACCGCCAAGCCATCTCCAGAGATCACATGACCTAAGAAGGTCACCTCCCTCAACCAGAACTCGCACTTGCTGTATTTGGCATACAACCTACATCATCTTAGTGTGTCCAGAATCATCCGCAAGTGCTGTCCATGCTGCATATGATCTCGAGAATAGATGAGCACGTCATCAATGAGTACCACCACGAACTGGTCCAAGTACGGTCTAAACACCCGATTCATCAAGTCCATGAAGGTAGCGGGGGCATTGGTCAGCCCAAACGGCATGACCAGAAACTCGTAAAGTCCGTACCGGGTGCGGAAAGCTATCTTGGAGACGTCTGCCTCCTTGATCCTCAATTGGTGGTATCCAGACCTCAAGTCGATCTTGGAGAATACCGTGGCACCTCGCAGCTGGTCAAACAAGTCATCGATCCTCGGCAGCGGATATCTATTCTTGACGGTGACCCTATTCAACTGTCGGTAGTCCACACAAAGGCGTAGGGTACCATCCTTCTTCTTTACAAACAGTACCGGGGCTTCCCAGGGAGACGCACTGGGCCTCACAAAGCCCTTCTCCAAAAGATCCTGCAACTGGGACTTGAGCTCTCGTAGCTCAAGTGGTGCCATCCTGTGTGGTGCGGTGGAGATGGGGCCGATCCTTGGTACTAGTGAGATCTCAAACTCGATCTTACGCTCGGGCGGTAGTCTTGGCAACTCGTCTGGGAACACGTCGGGGTACTCTCTGACCACCGGGATACTCTGGAAGTCTGCCACAGGGCTGGGCTCTGCCACCACACAAGCTAGGAAGCCCTCACACCCCTAGCTCAAAAGTCTCGTCGCCCGAAGTGCGGAATGCACTTGAAGCCTCCATCCACTGGCTGACAGTGGAACTCGAAAGAAGGTAACTTCGGTATGGAGAAGACGATCTTCCTCTCAAAACAGTCCACCAAAGCATGGTAAGTGGACAGCCAGTCCATCCCCAAAATTATGCCAAAGTCCTCCATCTGTATCATAATCAGGTCAGCGGGAAGGCTATGTCCCCCAATACTGACCTCGCAACCCGTGTATACCTCCTCAGCTACAAACAGCTGACCACTCGAACCTCTGATCACGAACGGATCCTCTAACAGCATATAATCCTGCCCCAAACTAACTGCGAAACTGGCTGCGACAAACGAGTGCGTAGTGCCGGAATCGAAAAGTGTGTAAACGAGTCTGCTGGAAACTGAAACCATACCTGCCACCACTGATCCCGAAGCTCTGGCATCCCTGTGTGTCAGCCCCTCACCGGTACCCTCCTCGTGACTGCTGTCCTCCTCCTCGCGCCTGGAAACCGCGGCCTCCTGCTCGCCCTCCAGGGCTTGGCGTGGGAAGCATCTGCTGACCTCCTGCCCTAGACGGGCAGTCCCTCCTGATGTGGCTCGGCTGGCCACACTGGTAATAGAGGGGAACTCGACTCTCGCCCTCAGTGGGTCCTTGCTATCGGTTGGGCGGGGGTCTAGTGCTAGCAACTGGCCCCTGTCGAGGGCCCCCAAAGGCCACTGATGGCCCTGCAAAACGTGACGGCTCTCCTGCGGGCGCCACGTGTCTCTTGTCTCGCTGGCCCTGGAAAAAGTCTGGCTGATAGGGCCTCTTTCGCCCGCTGTCAGTATCTCGCGCGGACGGGTTGGTCTCCTCGTAGGTCATAGCTGCCTCCACCACCCTCGAGAACGTAGGCAGCTTCAGGGGTTTGACATACCCCCGAATCGCAGGCCGGAGCCCCTCAGTGAACCTCCAAAGGCGGTCCTCCTCAGTGGCTATTGCTGTCTCTGCGAAGCGGGACAGCTCCAGAAAACGCGTGCGGTACGCGCTCATGGTCATCGTCCCCTGGCGGAGAGTGTGGAACTCCCGCCTCCTCTGGTCTTGTCATGTCTGGGGAAAGTACTGCTCGCAGAAGAGGGTGACGAACCGGTCCTAGGTCGGCTTGTCCCTCTCCTGTCCCTTGACCGCCCTCCACCACCTGTGTGCCGCGCTCTCCAGCTGGTACGCGGCAAAGGCCACGCGGCACTCCACCGGGGGGCGAAGGGTGTCAAAAACCTTCTCAATCTGCTCGAGCCAGTCCTCCGCCTCGGTCGGGTCCTCATCCCCCTTGAAGGAGGGGGGCTTCAGCTTCCGGAACTGCCCGAAAAGCTAGAAGTGGCACTGCAGTGGGGATGCTGGTGCACCTCCAGGTAAAGAAGCCTCATGCACAGAAGTGTCGGAGGAAGGTGGGGGCGGTGGTAGCCCATCCCCTCCCCTGCATCCAGCGTCGCGTTCGTCGCGTGGTCCCACTGAGGACTCCCCCTCCGCAGCCCCAGGGAGAGGCGCTCGGGGCGGCGGGTGGAGCTCCTCTAGCACAATGTCCCGTATCAGCTGGGCGAGGTCTTGGGCCTGAATACCCGGGAGCAGTGGCTGGTCCACTGAGACGTCGACCGCAACACGCCCACCTCGCCGACCTCGTCCTCGGTCGTGCCCGCGGCCTGCTTCGCTAGTCCCTCGTCGAGGCATCTCCTGCAAGGAGACACGAAACAGAATGGAAACGCATCAATATAACGATATCTAACGAAGAAGTCTAAGAGCTTATGTCAAGAGAAACGTTGTGGTGGCTACTCTAGTTACAAACACGTGAATTGGCTATTTCCCAGTCAGTTGGTTCACTTCTTGGGATGACCTTGCTCTGATACCATCTTGTAACGACCCGATTCCCGAATCCCTATGAGACACGAGAATTGGACCGACTCGACTGATCTCAAGACCCAGTCATCCAACGAGAAAGTAACCAAAAGAGCAGTAAAATAAACCACATTCACCATGTATATAACTAGCAGTAACAAAATACAGCAGTAAGGGAAAGAAATACTACAGTATACACCACCACAACAGTAGAGAAATAAACATGTACAAAAACATGAAGCTTACAATAAAGAGAGTACAGGGGGTAATGGAAACTACTCACTACAACGGAAAGAAAAGTACAGGGGGTACTACAGGTAACACTACTGGGCTCTACTAGGCCCAGCGCCCTCTGCAGCCGCCGACTCTGGCTGCTCAACACCTGGTCCTGAAAAGGTAACAAGGGTGACACATCAGCGAAATGCTGAGTAGTGTGGCAACTAAAGGCTAAAGGAAGCAGTAGAGTGGATAGTAGCTGTTAAATTTTTACTTTCTTTCTTTATATTTTTCCATTTATTCACTATTGATTATTTCTCAGATCCTTCTCTTGATCTCGAATGTTCCTCATGGGAACGATCTTGGTTGCAGTCTTTTCCGAAAAGTAGAAGTAACACGTGGTGCTCTCTTGGCTGGGTGAGTCCCCCGTGGTGGTCCTACCCTCAGTCAACCACCCCAAGGTCGCTGATAGACTTAATGGTGACTACAGCACGCGCGATAAACGCACGGGTAGCTACCCCGCACTGGCACGCGGTCAGTCATTTCCGTTAACGGGTGCGCCCAAAGCACCGCACGGAACCAGTATAGGGCAGATCCCTCTCAGGGGTCCAGCCCCTCCACAGTAACCAAACAGGGGTCTTGCCCCTCCACAGTCTGCGCACCCTCGCCTGACTACCCTGGTTTGCCCAGTGGGCCTAACAAGTCGGTGTAGGAGGGCTAGCAGAACCCCGGGGCCCGTGGGGTAGCTAGTGCTCTCCCTACACTAGTAGCTCTCCTCGGTACTGTGTACACGAGGGCCAAAAGTCGGTACAAAGTGGCCAGACCTAACCCCGGGTCCCTGGGGCGGCTAGCTCAGCTCTGCACTAAATAGGGGGACAATTGCTCTCCTTGGTACTCCGTAGTCAAGGGCCAGCTCACTTCCCCAATTCTATTCCATTCACTTTCCAGGAGCTCTGCTCCTAATTCCCCATAGGGTTCATGCTCTTTTAACTCAGCCAATTTGGGTGTCACCGTTTCAGCTTTTTATCCATATAACCCATGTTCTCAACCGTAAATATTCATTCATAAACAGGTAGCTGTTAACCAATTTACAGGTAGTTATCATTTCCTTTCTACTTTTCCAAGACTGCAATGCTTATATATTCAACTAGTTTTCCAGTCCTAGGATTCATGCCGTGCCCTAGGATCTATCATTCAATCTAGTTTTCCAGTCCTAGGATTCATGCAATACCCTAGGATCTATCATTCAATCTAATTTTTCAGCCCTAGGGTTCACGCAATGCCCTAGACTCTATTAATTATTTCACAATTTCATAACTTTTGATAAATAATTCAAAAGGCTACTCTACCCGCAAAATCGGGAGTACTGGGGGCATGGTCGGCAATCCCGCATGCCTCCGCAACCCCCAGAGCCACAATGGAACGGGGTTCTAACACAAGGATCATCACAAGGAGTTACTCAGAACAATATACTATTACTGTAAATAGGTAGAGGAAATAAATCTGGGAAGAACGAACTTGAAACGCGGAAAACGGACTCCGAACGGACCCTAAACGGGTCAAAAATGATGAGTCTGCCCAAAATCAGATGTCTGAAACTTCTTCCAGACGTCTTAAAAGGTCGATCATGTCATACCTTGGTCTGTGCAGTCCTTCAGACGTCCAGAAGCCCACTGGATCGTCTGGACTTAGTTTCCAGACGTCCGATTGTCACCCCGAACGTCTGGAGGTCCTCTCCGTCGTCTGGTACTGTGCCCAGACGTCTGATCTGTGTGGGATGGCGAGCCCTCGCGCCCTCCTGAACAACTCCTGCACACACACACACCCGCTCTCATCAAAGAGGTGTAGAAGAACGCGGCAGACGGCTGCATGGCCGTACACGCGTAAAAAGGAGAAGGTAAGAAAATATTGTACCTGTCAGACATCTGGACCTTCCTCCAGACGTCTTCTGCGTCGTCTGGACGTAAGTCCAGACATCTGATTCTGGGAAATTTTCCCAGAATCAGAACCCTTCTCGCTCTCCGCCTGCAGCGTACGGTCGTGCCACGCCGCGTCCGCCTACTGCCCGAGCTGCAGCAGCTCCTCCGCGACAGCCCACGCTCGCTGCTCTCCCGCCGGCTGGCTCTAGCTGCCCCAGCAAGCTCGTACCCTTGCGGTTGAGCTTCTACTTCCTCTCGCAACAACCCCTCCTTCCCGCATGCTCGCAGCAGTCGCTGCTGCCGCTCTCGCTCGCTCGCGCTCTCGCTGGTAGGGAGAAGGAGAAGAAGAAGGCAGTGGAGTGAGGGTGAGGGAGAGGGAGGTGCTATTTGAAGGCAGCACGGGGAGAGAGAGAGAGAAAGGCTACGTCATCTGCAGGGAGGGAGAGAAAAGTGAAGAATGAAGGCGACGGGTTCAGCTTGCGTGCGCATGCGTGCAGACGCGAACCTGTACGCCGAAAAAATTTAATACCAGACGTCTGGGTCACTTCCCAGACGTCTTAAATGACGCCTGATGCCTGTTCGTAATAGATATGATGGTGGACTCCGTATTTCCTCAGAAGTGCTCGGAAAGAAGCATGGGTAAAGTGGCTTCCTCCATCCGAGATAATGGCTCGAGTGTGCTCTTTGACAAAGTGAGTGGATATAATATGGTCAGCATGGCACGCGGGAATGGCCTTGATCCATTTCGAAATATAGTCAACGGCCACGAGGATGAATTCAAAGCCGTTGGAAGGAGGAAAGGGACCCATGAAGTCAATTCCCCAGATGTCGAAGATTTCTGCAGCTAGGATGGGTTGTAAGGGCATCATGTCATGATGTGACATTGACCCTAACGACTGGCACCTAGTGCAATGCTTGGCATAATTGTGTGCATCCTGGTGAAGGGAGGGCCAAAAAAAATCGCACTGCAACACCTTGACTGCAGTTTTCCTCCCAGAGAAATGGCCTCCGTAGGCCTGATCGTGGCAGAAGGATAGCACACTGGGGAACTCGCTGTCAGGAATACAGCGACGGATGATTTGATCAGCACCTATCCGAAAAAGAAGTGGATTATCCAAAAATAATACTTTGCTTCTGTCATGAGACGCTCGCGCTGGTTTTTAGGCCAGCCATGTGGAAGGGATCCAAAAGCAAGGTAATTGGCAATGTCGGCATACCACGGTCCACTTGCCACATTTATTGCTAATAGGTGCTCATCAGGAAAAATTTCATTGATCGGCAGAGTAAGTCCAATATGGTCAGGGTCCAGTCTGGAAAGGTGATCAGCCACAACATTCTGGGCTCCGGCCTTATCGCGAATCGCAATGTCAAATTCCTGGAGCAGAAGGATCCAATGAATCATTCTAGGCTTGGCATCCTTCTTGTGCATGAGATGGCGAATGGCCGCGTGATCAGTGAAAACAATAACGTGAGAGCCCATAAGGTAAGAGCGGAATTTCTACAGCCCAAAGACGACCGCCAGTAGTTCTTTTTCAGTGGTAGCATAATTACGCTGGGCCTCGTCCAACGTCTTACTGGCGTAGTACACCACGAAGGGGTGTCTATCGCGTCTTTGTCCTAGGATGGCTCCGACTGCAAGGTCGGAAGCGTCACACATGAGTTCAAAGTCGAGGGACCAATTAGGTGGCTGGAGAATAGGGGCCTTGGGGACAGCATTAGTAGCTGCGTGAATGCTTGTATGCAGTCGGGGCCCATATCGAAGGGGACGTCGGTTGATAAGAGATTAGTTAAGGGTTGAGAAATTTTGGAGAAGTCTTTGATGAATCTCCTATAGAAACCAACGTGTCCCAGGAAGCAGCGGATTTGTTTGACAGAGCTTGGCACAGGTAAATCAGCAATGACATCGAGCTTAGCTTTGTCAACCTCGATCCCCTATCGGAGATGATATGTCCGAGAACAATTCCCTCATGCACCATAAAATGACTTTTTTCCCAAGAAAGCACGAGGTTTACATCAATACTTCTCCTAAGGATACGAGTCAGGTCGGCAAGACATTCGTCGAAAGATGGTCCAAAGATCGAAAAGTCATCCATGAAGACCTCGAGAAAATCACCCACCATGTCATGGAATATCTCCAACATACATCTTTGGAAAGTTGCTGGCGCGTTGCAAAGTCCGAATGGCATCCTTCTAAATGCAAAGGTGCCGAAGGGGCAAGTAAAAGTGGTTTTCTCTTGGTCTCGGGGGTCAATTGCCACCTAGTTATATCTTGAGAATCCATCCAGGAAACAGAAAAATTTATTTCCCGCTAATCGCTCCAAGATTTGGTCAATGAATGGTAGCGGAAAGTGATCTTTCTTGGTTGCAGCATTGAGTTTCCTATAATCCACACACACTCTCCAAGATGTAGGAGTGCATGTGGGGATGGATTCGCCCCTGTCATTGACATGGATGGTGAGTCCTGCTTTTTTGGGCACAACATGAATCGAACTCGCCCAGGGGCTATCGCTGATCGGGTAGATTATACACGCATCCATCCACTTAATGATTTCTTTCTTAACGACCTCCCGCATGTTAGGGTTGAGACGTCGCTGCATCTCGTGGGAAGGTCAAGCCTCCTCCTCTGTATATATACGGTGAGTGCAGTAGGAGGGGCTAATGCCAGATAAGTCTGATAAGGACCATCCAATAGCTGCCTTGTGTTCTATGAGGACCTTAGTTAGTTTGCACTCTTGCTCCCTGGTCAATTTTGAACTGATGATTACAGGGAGAGTTTAATTTGGTCCCAGGAAAACATACTTAAGTGTATTAGGCAGCTCTTTCAACTTGGGAGTGGATGGTGAAAGGTCAGGCATTTCTTGGGATGAGGGTGTCCCAGGCGTGTTGGAGAACAAGTCAGGAGGAAGGAATTGGCCCTCAGATTGGCCAAGAAGAGGGGCTTCCTGGATAGATAGATCCAAAAAGGTATAGCCCCAGTGAGAAGTATATGGGCTCAAGGTCCTAGTGTGGAGATGCAACTCCGCCTGATTTGGCGGGAAAGAAAGGGCAATCCGGTCTTCAGGAGTGTGGATTGACGGTGAGTAGACCGGATATGACTCAGACCACGAGGTATGGGAAGCGGAGAAAACCTTGTCAAAAGTCTGGTCAGGAGAAGGTACGGGACAAGGGAGGGATGGGGGAACGTCACAATATGTGTGGGTCAGGCAGTCATCAGTGTTTATAGGTAATCCGTAGCAGTCCGAATAGGTCCCAATTAGTCCGATACACGCGCTGATGGCCATGTCCTCATCAGACGTGTCATCCTCGATGCAATCGCAATCAAAGTTCCTGGCTATCTTGAAGATGTTAAGCTTGAGCTTCTCAGATCCAACGGCAATCTCAATACAGCCCGACTCGTAGTCGATATGGGCGCGGGCTGTGGCCAAGAAAGGTCGACCAAGGATGATTGGACAATCAGAAAGTGAGCTAGGAACTTCCATATCTAAAATAAGAAAGTCAATAGGAAAATAGAGACTGTTGACCCTAACCACCACGTCTTCCACCACACCCTTCGGGATTTTGATAGAACGATCTGCCAACTGTAACTTGACAAGGGTGGGTTTCAGATTTCCCAAGGAAAAATTTTCGAGCATGATGGTCGATATGAGATTTATGGAAGATCCTAGATCAAGCAGGGCACGGTTAAAACTGCAGCCTTGGATGCTACAGGAAATAAGCGGTGTGCCCGGATCTTTCTGCTTCGGTGGTAGGTTTGATAGTATAGCACAACTCGCATGAGGCGAGAGAACCACCGGATTCTTAGTTTTCTTTGACTGTCGCCTGGGTGTTGTGTAGTCTTTGAAAAATCGAGCGAAAGTAGGTATGTGGCCGATAGCCTCGAGCAGGGGTACCTTGATTTGTACATCCCTGAACAAATTATGCAGGTTATCAAAGGCCTGTGTATCTTTCTTTTTGCCTTTTGGCTCCCTCAGTAGAGCCTTAGGGAATGGGACTGATTCTGGCAACAATTTCGGTGCATCGTCCTCTTGCGAATGTGGTGCGCATCCCGAATGAGAGGGCGATGAAGAAGAAGACAGGCCAGGATCAGGTCGAGGCGGATCGACGATCTACTTATCGCTCCTCGTAGTGATAGCATTGGACGATGCGGGTCCAGTGGGATCATACGGCGGAGGAGGGTTCGCAATAGGGACATAAGAGTGCGGTGCTGCAGCAGGATTAGCCTGAAATCCCGGTGGAATGCTCGGAGCTTGCAGAATTTGATGAACCTATCCCTGAGAAGGTCGTACCTGTGGTTGAGGACCACGGGGTACAAAATTTTGCGGGTTTGGAACAGGTTGGGCGGGAAGAGTGCCCTGAGATCAAGTCGCCATACGTAGTTGACTGATCTCAGCATTCTGCTGCACCAATTGGTGCTGAAGAGAGGTCATGTTCTCTTCATGGTGCTTTGACATTTCCGTCATCATTCGCATCAATTTGTCAAGAGGACTTGATGCGTGTTCGATTTGCAGTATGCAAGGGCCTGATGGCGGATTCGCCATAGGATTAGACTGGGCCCTTGGGATGACGGGTGTGGACGGTAGCATTGGTCCACCCGTGGGGTTTTGGCACTGCGGGTTGTTGGACCATGCGAAGTTTGGATGATTGCGCCACCCTAGGTTATACGTGGCAGAGAACGGGTTGTTCCCCAGGGCGGAAGCGTCTTCTATGCCAGAAGATGCATCCGCATGTAAATATGCATCCAAGCACAAGGAGGCTTAGTCCTCCGTGTTGAAATACTGGCTCGCAGAAGCCAGTTCACATGACTTACCAAGTTGCTTGGCGCGATACTCGGTAAGGAAGGTCTAATGGGGTTTCTCGGGATGAGCCTGGTGTTGGAGGAATTTGGATTGTGATGAAGTGGTGAAGAGGTGGTGTTTGCCGGGGATCGGGCAGGGTTGGCCAGAAGCTCATCTAGCTTCTTGTGCACGACGGAGACTTCATCCAGTTTTTGTGCAATAAGGCTTAGATCAGTGGATGAATGGGAGGGTCCCGTGTCAACTTTGTGGACATTTTGAGGCTGGCTAGTACGATTAAAGGTGACAATGGAAGCATTGTTCATTGAGTTTTCACTCATATTTTCAAATAGTTCAAATGCTCCATTCTCGTCTTTATTCATAAAGTTCCCTCCGCAGGAAGCGTCTGCAATCTGCTTCAAAGTCTCATTTAGCCCATAGTAGAAAATCTGGGCTATATGCCACTTAGGCAGACCGTGGTGCGGATACTTCCTGAGGAGGTCATTATACCTCTCCCATGCCTCATGAAATTGTTCGCCATTTTGTTGCGTAAATGAAGTGATGGCACGGTGAAGTGCATTGGTTCGCCTGATTGGGAAGAACTTCTTGAGAAACGCTATTCGCATCTCTTCCCAAGAGTGGATGGTTCTCCCAAGGGTGCGTAGCCACTGCGACGCTTTATCCCGCAATGAAAATGGGAACATTTTCATGAGGACTATAGGTAACCCAACATTTCTTGGTTTAACCATTTCAGCCAGTCGGGTTAGGTCTTCCAAGTGGAGAAAAGGATCTTCACTTGCAAGACCATGGAAGTGAAAATTTATTAGGCCAATTATGTTCGATTTTAATTCAAAGTCGTCCCTGCCCATGGGGACCCGAATTTGTCTTATGGTCTTTGTAGCAGCGGGATTCTGATATGAGCTAAGAGACCTAGGCTCCTCCCATTCGGGAGGGTTCTACATTTCCTCCAATGTTTCCCGAATGGCTTCGATTTGCTCGTTATACATTTCCATTTGGGCTTGGAGGCAGGTTATGGGATCTAAGGCTCCACCACCTGGTGGGTTCTGAGGGCGGTTTCCTCCCTCGGGATTTGGGGGTGGGCATGCAGCCGTGTTTGTGGAGGAGGAGGACGATTCAGCTTGTTTTCTAGATTTATCAGTCAATTCAAATAGTTCAGAGTTTTGTGACCTCCTCCCAAACATGCACTACCGCAGGAAGAATTGGGGGGATGAGAAGGGAGAAGAGTTGAGAGAAATGACGCCGCAAAGGTACACTTGATGACAAATCAATACAATCAAATTCCTAACCTCTACAGTGTGCCCTTAGACCTAAAGATCTAAGTTACATACTATCACAAACTACGAAACTGAATGCGAGCACCGCGGAACCACTGGGCCAGATTGAAAGGCCGTTTGCCCCAGTCTTAGACACCCGATAGCACGCGGGAACTCTCACTAGCACGTAGCCGCTACACGCAGGTAGTTAGACCTCCAATCCTTAAGAAGGGTCAAGTTACTACCAATTTTAGTTAGAGGCTTAGGCTCAAGTGCTTTTGGAATGTGAAGGGCGTTGTTTACGGGTAATGCCCAAGTGATTGATTTTCAAAGTGTGTAAGACAAGCATGTAGCGGGAAAATCTCCTCGAA
Source organism: Thalassia testudinum (assembly GCA_037157565.1). Lineage (NCBI taxonomy): Eukaryota > Viridiplantae > Streptophyta > Magnoliopsida > Alismatales > Hydrocharitaceae > Thalassia > Thalassia testudinum. The sequence continues at coordinate 36,344,285 of JAZHRO010000049.1, forward strand.
TTGAAGTTTTTATTTGTGAATGGTTTTTAGAGTTCAACCTTAAGTAGTATGGATTTTAGGATTTCGCTGAAATACCAATTCAACCAATCTCCGGGTTTTGTGAGAATACAAGTTTTCTTTCTAAGGCCAACAAACCCTTCTTCAATATCAGTTAGTTAATGCATGCTAAAATGCAATGGGCTACCCTAAGTGGAGATTTCTATGTGTGGATGCACGAATCTATTTTAGATTAGTGTGAAAGGGAGCCAAAGCACTTCAATTCAAGTGCTCCCAATCACCAGAAATGATTTCCACACACAAGGCTTCAACCAACAGATAAAGAAAATCAAATAGTTGGGGTTGAAGTATTCGGGATCAAATCTTAGGCAAGTTGAAAAGTCATGGTGGGGTTGGAATTAACTCAATTCCAAGTTTCCCCACCAAAAAGGTGATCCTGAATTACAGGTAAATGAGGCAAAGAGGGGTGCAATCAATCTTTTTGTGTTTGCCTCAAAGAATACTTCACACGGCGAAATATTCAAGAATCAAGATTCTTGGATTTTCGCTATGCGAAGTAAGGCAGGAAATCGCGGGGCGGTGGGAGTGAAGACAATCAATCAAACAAGTGAATTTTAGTCCACTTGCCCCACGAGATTCCAAGAAGTTTTTCTAGATTTTAGTTTTTAGTTTTTTTTTTTAATTAAGGTGACAAGTTAGCCCTAGTTGCTAAGAAAAGAAGACCTACTTGTTCGGCAACGTGTGCGAAACTCCAATGCGGTGTCGGCGTCTTCATGCTCTCGTTCTTGCCTTGGATCTGCTTACATCTTCGACTTCGTTTGCCTGCCTTTTCCTTGCACCAGGTTCACCTGCACACCGAAAACAGAGATACCCATGAAGAGAGAAGAGAAAAAATTACAGGAATGGAGTAAAAACTTACTCGAAGGCGCACTTCCCCGGCAACGGCGCCGGAAAAGTTGTGGTGTCGGTCGCGGTTAGGTTGTTAATATGATGATTTTATCGTTGAAGTGTGTATAGTTGTTAACCTAATTCGGACCTAACCATCTCTTTACAAAAAATTTTTAACCTGGCCTATTTGATTTTATCTTGGTCACTTTTAGGCCCAAGGTCGAACTCAGGGAGGTGGGGTACAAGTTAAGTTTCTACGCCTTTCCTACAACGAGTCTCTTCCTTTCGTTTATTGTGTTTTCGGTGTTTTTCTATTTAGAATTCTTTTTGGTAATCTTTGTCCTTGAGGCACACCTTCAAAATTGGGTTCTTGGCTTTGAGCCAAAACAGGGTTCCAAAACGGGTCTTGCTATTCGCAAGAGGGGGTACCTGCAAGTCAAGGATTATCTTTTCTCTTTTATATATATATTTTTTATCTTTTTATTAACAGGAAAGCGAAACAGAAATAAAGTAAATATAGTGTATATATATATGTATATATTATATATGTATAAAGGGGTGGGGGTGGAGGCGGAGATGGAGTATAGCATGGTGTCGAGTCGGTCGTCGTCTAGAGAGACGCAACCAACAGGACTAGGTGTCGCGTGGAGTGTGGGATGGATGGTGGAAGATGTATGTAACCACGCTTTTTGTACGCGTGTATCGGGGAATATCAGCAACTGGTGCAGATATTTCTGCGATACCACGTATGGTAAATAATGTGAAAAAATATATATATGTATATATTTCTATAAATAGGTATATATATGTATATATGTATATATATAAGTATATGTATATATGTAGCTATATGTATAGATAGATATACGTATAAATGTATATATATATATATGTATGTATGTATGTATGTATATAATACTATATAGATGTCTATATATATATATATGTATATATATATAATAATATATGTATATATAGGTATATGTAGCTAGATATGTATGTATATGTATATAGTAATATATGCATATATAGATAGATGTAGCTAGATATACATATATATGTATATATGTATGTATATATAAGTAGGTGTGTATATATGTATATATATATATATATATGTATCTATACTTAGTTATATAGGTAATAGTATATATATAGATATATGTATATTTATATATATATATGTATATAAATGTATGTATATATATCAGTATATATGTGTGTGTGTATATATATATATATAAGTATATATATATATATATATATATGTATGTATACTAATACATAAGTATATAGGTACTACTATATGTATAAATATAAGTATATATATATATGTATATATGTATATATATATGTATATAAATATATGTATATATATATCAATATATATAAATATATATATAAGTATACGTATATATATATAAGTTTATAATAGAGTATAGGTGTGTGTTGTGTGGAAGTGTTTGTGTAGGTGTGTGTGAGCGTCGGTGTAAAGAGAGAGTGAGAGAGTGTTGTGAAAGAGAGTGAAGGAGAGCGGGAGAGAGAGCAGCCGCATTGCTGGAGGCGAGGGTTGGAGCGGTTAGGGCGTCTGAGTGTCAGGGCCATCGTCTGATCCATGCGTGCTTGCGTAGGCGCATATGTGCAGAGAGGAGCGTGTGGGAGGATTGGGCGTGGAGAGGAAAGGTAGCGCCCAGTGCTACATGGAGTTGCTGGAACAGGCGCTCGTAGGCGCGGGCGAAGGGAGCAGGCGAAGCAGACGCGCAGGCTGGTGCGGTCGACATTGGGGTAGACACACAGGCGGGCGCACGCACGGGCGAGGGCCGATTGCGGTGCGCCGTGTGACCGGATAAGTGAGGAACTCTCTGGTCACGCCACTGTAGCCACAGTGTCGCGTAGACTCGCGTGAATAGTGGCTACAGTGGTCGTCTGCGCCGCGCAACCGGGAGCTGCAAGTGGTGTGAGTGTGGCTGGCTCGCGGCTGGCGCGCATGGGCTGTCGCGCGAGGAAGACGGTCTGCGCCGGCCGGTTGAAAGCGCGGAGAAGCTCGTGACAGAGCAGAGAAGTGGAGGCGAGGTGTCTGCAGGCGCGCGCAGAAGCTTGCGGGTGCGGCTGGGGTGCGCTGGGGAGCTTGGCCAGCAGCTGCAGAGGCGTGCAGAGGCCGGTTGCGGGCAGAAGCGAGCGTGCGATAGAGCGAAGAAGCGAAGGCGGAGGCGCCTGCAGGCGCGCGAGGAAAGGTGAAGGCAGCTTGCAGGCTTGCACGGAAAGGAGTGGGCGGCTGCTGCTGCCGCCGAGCTTTGAGCTTCAGGCCTTAAAGCTTGCGGCCATGGCTGAAGGTGCTGGAAACGAGAAAAAAAACTAGAAAAGAGCCACCACGCCCACCGGCTCTTTGAAGAGCTGGGCGGTGGTGGTCTCATTATGGTGGTGTGCACCACAGTGAGGGCTCCTGCCCACCGGGTGTCTCCGAGGAGGGCCGACGTATGGAGGGAGAGGGAGGAGAGGACGGCCTGGAAGGAGATGGAGCTGCGGGTTCTTTTTCTTGAAGTGGATCAGGCTGCCTTCTGAAGGAGAAGCCGTGGCTTTAAATAGAAGATGAAAGGCTGGCCATGCATGGCTCATGCATGGCCTCGGCAGGGAGTGGCAGCCGCAGGGAAGGGCTGGAAGGGAGAGGGATGGCGCAAGGAGAAGAAGTTGCAGCTGCGGGAAGCATTTCAAAATCAAGTGGAAAAAATAAAAAGATGGTGGATTTTGCAAAGATGCACTTGAGGAAAAATGTAATCGCGAGGCCATTTTATTTCATTCTCCTCCCTTCTCAATTAAATGCATGCATGCATGTATTTTTACAATGCAACTATGGAGACCTAATATGCATTGGTAATGCTAGGAAGTAGCACAAGATGGCACAATTGCAGGCGTATTTTTGCGGTGCAATCATCGGGTTACCTATAGTCCTCATGAAAATGTTCCCGTTTTCATTGCGGGATAAAGCATCGTAGTGGTTACGCACCCTTGGGAGAACCATCCACTCTTAGGAAGAGATGCGAACAGCGTTTCTCAAGAAGTTCTTCCCAATCGGGCGAACCAATGCGCTTCGCTGTGCTATCACTTCATTTACGCAACAAAATGGCGAATAATTTCATGAGGCATGGGAGAGGTATAATGACCTGCTCAGGAAGTGTCTGCACCATGGTGTGGCTAAGTGGCATATAGCCTAGATTTTCTACTATGGGCTAAATGAGACTTTGAAGCAGATTGCAGACCCTTCCTGCGGAGGGAATTTTATGAATAAAGACGAGAATGGAGCATTCGAATTATTTGAAAATATGAGTGAAAACTCAATAAACAATGCCTCCATTGTCACCTTTAATCGTACTAACCTGCCCCGTAATGTCCACGAAGTTGACACGGGACCCTCCCATTCATCCACAAATCTCAGCCTTATCGCACAGAAATTGGATGAAGTCTCCATCGTGCACAAGAAGCTTGACGAGTTTCTGGCCAACCCCGCCCGTTCTATGGCAAATACCCCCACCTCACCACTTCATCACAATTCCAATTCTTCCAACACTAGGCTTATCCTGAGAACCCCGTAAGACGTTCCTTACCGAGTGTCGCATCGAGTGATTCGGTAAGTCATGTGGATCTGGCTTCTGCGAACCAGTATTTTGACACGGAGGACCAAGCCTCTGTGTGCTTGGATGCATATTTACATGCGGACACGTCTTCTGGCATAGAAGACGCTTGCGCCCTGGGGAACAACCCGTTCTCTGCCACTTATAACCCAGGGTGGCGAAATCATCCGAACTTCGCATGGTCCAACAGCTCGCAGTGCCAAAACCCCGTGGGTGGACCAATGAGATCGTCCGCACCTGTCATCCCAAGGGCCCAGTCTAATCCTATGGCGAATCCGCCATCAGGCCGTTGTGTACCGCAAACCGAACACGCATCTAGTCCTCTTGATAAATTGATGCGAATGATGACGGAAATGTCAAAGCGCCATGAAGAGAACATGACCTCTCTTCAGCACCAATTGGCGTAGCAGAATGCTGAGATCAGTCAACTACGCATGGCCACTCGATCTCAGGGCACTCTTCCCACCCAACCTGTTCCCACCCCGTGAAATTTTGTACCCTGTGGTCCTCAACCAGAGGTACGACCTTCTCAGGGGTAGGTTCATCAAATTCTACAAGCTTCGAGCATTCCACTGGGATTTCAGGCTAATCCCGCTGTAGCACCTCACTCTTTTGTCCTTATTGTGAACCCTCCTCCGCTGTATGATCCCACTAGACCCGCATCGTCCAATGTGATCACTACGAGGAGCGATAAGCAGACCGTCGATCTGCCTCGACTTGATCCTGGCCCGTCTTCTTCATCGCCCTCTCATTCGGGATGCGCACCGCATTTGCGAGAGGACGATACACCCAAACTAGTGCCAGAATCGGTCCCATTCCCTGAGGCTTTACTGAGGGAGCCAAAAGGCAAGAAAAAGGATACGCAGGCCTTTGATAACCTGTGTAATTTATTCAGGGATGTTGAAATCAAGGTACCCCTATTAGAGGCTATCGACCACGTACCTACTGTCGCCTGATTTTTCAAAGACTACACTACACCCAGGCGACAGTCAAAGAAAACAAAGAATCTGATGGTTCTCTCGCCTCATGCGAGTTGTGCTATACTGTCAAATCTACCACCGAAGCAGAAAGCTCTAGGCACACCACTTATTTCTTGTAGCATCCAAGGCTACAATTTTAACCGTGCCCTGCTTGATCTTGGATCTTTCATCAATCTTATACCAACCATCATGCTTGAGAAATTTGCCTTAGGAAATCTGAAACCCACCCCTATTACGTTACAGTTGGCAGATCGTTCTGTCAAAATACCAAAGGGTGTGGTGGAAGACGTGGTGGTTAGGGTCAACAGTCTCTGTTTTCCTGTTGACTTTCTTGTTTTAGATATGGAAGTTCCTAGCTCACTTTCTGATTGTCCGATCATCCTTGGCCAACCTTTCTTGGCCACAGCCTACGCCCATATCAACTGCGAGTCGGGCTGTATTAAGGTTGCCGTTGGATCTGAAAAGCTCAGGCTTAACATCTTCAAGGCAGCCAAGAACTTTGATTGAGATTGCATCGAGGATGACACGTCTGACGAGGACATGGCCATCAGCGCGTGTATCGGACTAATTGGGACCTATTTTGACTGCTGCGGATTACCTATAAACACTGATGATTGCCTGACCGACACATATTGTGACGTTCCCCCATCCCTCCCTTGTCCCATACCTTCTCCTGACCAGACTTCTGATGAGGTTTTCTATGCTTCCCATACCTCGTGGTCTGAGTCATATCCGGGCTACTCACCGCCGGTCCATGCTCTTGAAGACAGGATTGCCCTTTCTTTCCCGCCAAATCAGGCGGATTTGCAACTCCACACTGGGACCTTGAGCCCATATACTTCTCACTGGGGCTATTCCCTTTTGGATCCATATATCCAAGAAGCCCCTCTTCTTGGCAAATCTGAGGGCCAACTTCTTCCTCCTGACTTGTTCTCCGATCCGCCTGGGACACTCTCGTCCCCAGAAATGCTAGACCTTTCACCATCCACTCCCGAGCTGAAAGAGCTGCCTAGTACACTTAAATATGTTTTTTTGGGGCTAAATGAAACACTCCTCGTGATCATCAGTTCGAAATTGACCGGGGAGCAAGAGTGCGAACTAACTGAGGTCCTCATAGAACACAAGGTAGCCATTGGATGGTCTTTATCAGACTTATTTGGCTTTAGCCCCTCCTACTGCACTCACCGTATATATACGGAGGAGGAGGCTCGACCTTCCTGCGAGATGCAGCGACGTCTCAACCCTAACATGCGGGAGGTCGTTAAGAATGAAATCATTAAGTGGCTGGATGCGGGTATAATCTACCCTATCAGCGATATCCCTTGGGTGAGTCCAATTCACGTTGTGCCCAAAAAGGCAGGACTCACCATCCGTGTCAACGACAGGGGCGAATCCATCCCTACACGCACTCCTACATCTTGGAGAGTGTGTAGATTATAGGAAACTCAATGCTGCAACCAAGAAAGATCACTTTCCGCTACCTTTCATTGACCAAATCTTGGAGCGGTTAGCGGGAAATAAATTTTTCTGTTTCCTGGATGGATTCTTAAGATATAACCAGGTGGCAATTGACCCCTGAGACCAAGCGAAAACCACCTTTACCTGCCCCTTCGGCACCTTTGCATTTAGAAGGATGCTGTTTGGACTTTGCAATGCGTCAGCAACCTTCCAGAGATGTATGCTGGCGATATTCCATGACATGGTGGGTGACTTTCTTGAGGTCTTCATGGATGACTTTTCGATCTTTGGACCATCTTTTGATGACTGTCTTGCCAACTTGACTTGTATCCTTAGGAGATGTATTGATGTAAACCTCGTGCTTTCTTGAGAAAAAAGTCATTTTATGGGGCATGAGGGAATTGTTCTCGGACATATCATCTCCGATAGGGGAATCGAGGTTGACGGAGCTAAGCTTGACGTAATTGCTGATTTATCGATGCCTGGCTCTGTCAAACAAATCCGCTCCTTCCTGGGACACGTAGGTTTCTATAGGAGATTCATCAAAGATTTCTCCAAGATTTCTCGACCTTTAACTCATCTCCTATCCATTGACGTACCCTTTGATATGGGCCCCAACTGCATACGAGCATTCATGCAGCTGCGTAATGCTGTCACCAAGGCCCTTGTTCTCCAGCCACCTGATTGGTCCCTCGACTTTAAACTCATGTGTGACGCTTCCGACCTTGCAGTCAGAGCCATCCTGGGACAAAGACACGATAGACACCCCTTCGTGGTGTACTACGCCAGTAAGATGTTGGACGAGGCCCAGCGTAATTATACTACCACTGAGAAAGAACTACTGGCGGTCGTCTTTGGGCTGGAGAAATTCCGCTCTTACATTCTGGGCTGACACGTTATTGTTTTCACTGATCACACGACCATTTGCCATCTCATGCCCAAGAAGGATGCCAAGCCTAGACTGATTCGTTGGATCCTTCTGCTCCAGGAATTTGACATTGAGATTCGCGATAAGGCCGGAGCCCAGAATGTTGTGGCTTATCATCTTTCCACACTGGACCCTGACCATATTGGACTTACTCTGTCGATCAATGAAATTTTTCCTGATGAGCACCTATTGGCAATTAATGTGGCAAGTGGACCGTGGTATGCCGACATTGCCAATTACCTTGCTTCTGGATCCCTTCCACGTGGCTGGCCTAAAAACCAATGCGAGCGTCTCATGGCAGAAGCAAAGTATTATTTCTGGGATAATCCACTTCTTTTTCGCATAAGTGTTGATCAAATCATCCGTCGCTGTATCCTTGACAGCGAATTCCCCAGTGTGCTATCCTTCTGCCACGATCAGGCTTGCAGAGGCCATTTCTGTGGGAGGAAAACTGCAGCCAAGGTGTTGTAGTGCGATTTCTTTTGGCCCTCCCTTCACCAGGATGCACACAATTATGCCAAGCATTGCACTAGGTGCTAGGGTCAATGTCACGTCGTGACATGATGCCCTTACAGCCCATCCTAGCTGCAGAAATCTTCGACATTTGGGGAATTGATTTCATGGGTTCCTTTCCTCCTTCCAACGGCTTCGAATACATCCTCGTTGTTGTTGATTATGTTTCGAAATGGATCGAGGCTATTCCCACGCGCCGTGCTGACCATGTTATATCCACTCGATTTGTCAATGACCACATTTTTGCATGCTTTGGGATCCCTCGAGCCATTATCTCTGATGGAGGAAGCCACTTTATCCATGCTTCTTTTCTGGCACTTCTGAGAAAATATGGATTCCACCATCGTATCGCATCCCCGTATCATCCTCAGACGAATGGCCAGGCGGAGGTGTCGAACCGGCAAATCAAGCAAATTCTCCAGAAAATGGTTCGGCCGACCGTAAGGATTGGTCCGACAAGCTGATTGACACACTTTGGACGTATCAGACCGCCTTCAAGGCTCCCCTTGGTATGTCTCCGTATAGATTAGTTTACGGGAAGCCTTGTCATTTGCCTGTGGAGTTGGAACACTGCACTTATTGGGCGGTTCGCCAATGTAACCTCGACCCAGACCTGTGTGATCGAGAAAGGAAACTCCAACTCTAGGAGCTGGAAGAGCTTTGTCGTGAAGCCTATGATTTTGCTTTAACTTTTAAACAACGCACTAAGGCTTTTCACGACAGCCGTATTCGGTGGAAAGAATTTGAGCCATCTCAGCAACTTTGGCTCTACAATGCTTGGCTCAAATTCTTTCCTGGGAAACTGAAGTCCAGATGGATTGGTCCTTTCCTGGTCTCGAGACCATTTCCCAACGGGGCCGTTGAAATTGAAGATCCCAAATCTGGGCATAAATTTACGGTCAATGGGCAGCGTTTGAAACCCTATCTTACTCATGAACCTGCCCCCGTTGGAGAATCTGTTGCCTTGCTGGAGGGTAACTAATTTTGTGCCTCATCCTGAGTCCAGCTGGGGATGTTAAATTCAGCGCTCGTTGGGATGCACCCCAACAACACTCACTATCCACCATCACTTTTCACGCCACTATCACGATCACTTCACTTTTCACTTCACCATCCACTATCCACCCACCCAACCACCCTGCTGTATACCCTGCACCTCAGCTCTCGTTACCCGATCTTTCGTCCTTTCTCTACCCTTCCCTGCATGCATATGAGGACATAGCATCGTTTGGCATGGGGGGGTGGATAGGCATCCTTAGGATCTGGGTATTTTATGGTATCATGCAGTTTCCACCTATATATATATATTAAAAAAAAGAAAAAAAGAAAAAGAAAGGTGTTTAGTAATGATCTGAAGGCTGAAACAAAAATACAATTAGTGTTTATGGATATTCAACCTTTGTTTTGAAGACTTTCCAGGCCACAGAAGCTTGATTCGCTCAGGCTTGGCTTAATTCACTTAAGCATTGACAAGATAGATCGGAATCTCTCCTAACTAAGGACGTATTCTTGTACCTGAGACACCAGTACAGGATCCGTTGGTTTGCTTCTACTTGAGAGCCTAAGTAATCTTGGTTCACACTACACATGTCAAGAAAGACCAGGTGAACATAAGATCCAACCCTAGTGTTCATTAGGGAAGGTGGAGTCCTTACCTATGTGCGCAGGTAGACTTTTTATCTCAGGCTTTAGTCTTGTGTTTAGGAAAGACTTTCCACCAAAAAGGAACTCTCCCACCAAAAGGAAAAGTGTACTCCTCCAAATAATGTTGTAAGAGATATACTGACACGTGTTTCAAAAAAAAAAAGATGCAAATAAGTCAGTATATCTTGCAAATATCTGTAAAGTCTTCTTCCTACAAAAAAGTTCTTCAGGGCAAATACCCTGTTTTCTTTGAGCCACAAATGTCAGAAAATGGGAGTTGAGTTTTCCGTCATCTTTTTAAGAGTCAATCTGAAAACATGAGCTGAAACTGGGACCAACCTTTACTTAAAAATTTGTGAAACCCTGGGCTTGAGTCTTAATGTTCATCTGGTCAGTCTTGATCCTTCACTAAGCACAAGCCATAACCTCTTGAGCTCTCGAGTACGCAAAAAAAAACCTCCTGGGTCCTGGAAATTGTACTTAAGGTTTAAATATCAAGAGTTTTGGATAGTCGAGAGATGGTCTATGTCATGTGAGACTTAAAGTACTGGTAGTCTTCTTTACAATTGGTTCTCACAATATCCAACAATAAACACACCTATATCGCCTCAGAAGAAAATCTTCAGCTTAAGATCATTTCTAAATACAACAAAAAAATGTTTTGCTAGGGACTAACAAA